>OY992774.1:14582840-16065340 GCA_963921325.1 Logfia minima | reverse complement strand
AACTGCTACTTTTCCAATATGCATGGTTCTTTGGTAACCTCTAGTTTGATCAGGGAAACCACAGAAAATGAATCTGCTAATGAAGGTAAATCTAGATTAGCTAATTGTTGTCTGATAGAGCCTCCCCCGGTAGACATCTCTCGATTTCGAAATGTATCAAAGCTCTGGGTGAAAACAATTCTTAATTGTTGGCACTAAAAATAAAGAAGCTAATTCAGTAGCATGGGCTGCAATAAGAGCTCGGTGTCATTATGTTAATAAAAAATGGCTTGGTGGCACCCAGAAGGTAGTGGGTTACTCCTACAGCACGTCCTTGTACAATGCTTAAGGCTCTCGGCTGGGTACTGGTTGTAACGGATATGTAATAGAAAGTTTGAAACTTCTTACTTTCCGATTCAATCTGCTCAGAAGATACGAACACAAAAATCCGAAAGTTCTTCTTTGTGGCCAACCCCTTTCTTCCGCCAAAGATCTTACCGTTTCCGAAGGAACTGATCTTTTTTTAGATTAATCTAAAAATCGAGTAATACTAGATAATACTATAAAATAGTAGAGGGGCAGATGTAGCCAAGTAGATCAAGGCAGTGGATTGTGAATCCAATCTAGATCTAATAAAACTTGGATCTCACTTAGGGTATCGTTTTACTACGGATAAAGGCAAATATAAGTTGAATGAAGACGATGATTATAAATTGCAAGATGATGATGCTGATTCTGGTAATGATACTAACTAGACGGTCCAGCAAGAAGATGATCTAGTGGGGTTGTCATTAGTGAGCCGACTGCCCAATCCACAACCATCACCATACCCACCATTACAACAACATTTCAACCGCACCTATTACAACTATTTCACCACACCTTAGGCGGAGTTAATTCCCTTGTTAAAGAGTGCGGCAGCTCAGGGGGGAGAAGCCTGGCAGGTGGAGAAGACTGGTTGTAAAGAGGATGCGTTGAGAAAGAAATAGAGACAGAGACTATGATCCCAGTGACCGAATGTTGGAAGGCTGCCTAACAGTAGACCAATTTGAACTGCCTAACTCTTCAAGTGGAAGACTTGGTATGCTTGAACAGGTTAAGGGGAGTCTAGTCAATCTAACGGAGAGAGATACCATTGAACTTACGAGTTTAATAGTGATAAATCTGAGTTAGAGGATACCTGGAGAAGTTTACTTCAGAAAATGAAGAAATGTCTGAATGTATTTTGTAGTGATAGACCTAGAGGAGTTAAGATCTGAAAAAGATGAAATTCCTAACGGTGACTCGGAAGCTACAAGAGTTGTTGAGGGTGTATGACATGATCTGATAAAGCTTCATGAAGCTACAAAGGGTAGTGAAGACTTTGTGGAAAAGGTGTTCTATGCAGGAAGACAAAAGAGCTTAACATAATCAAGACCGAAGACAACTCGGGTGACAACATCTCGGGTGAAACCAAAGCTATTGTCAAGGGGGAGTCTGTTGGTGCATCGAAACTAGAGCTATTGTCAACGGGGAGTCTGTTGGTGCATGTTTTGTGACAACAGCTTCTACTTTGTAATAGTTAGGTTTAGAAGTCATTTTGTTAATCGTTGTAATCGTTAACTTAAGTTTTGTATGTGTATTTTGTAGGTTCGTACGAACTTAGAGTAGGTACGAACTTAGGTGCCTATATATACACAAGTCTGAATATTTCAGAAAATAGGTTTTGAGAGGTTTTCGGAGTTGTAAGTTCGAACTCAGAGTTGTAAGTTCGAATCATTCAATAAAAGTGATTTTTACACGATTCGAACCGTTAAACATAATCAAAATTGATTTTTATTTCGGTTTTACCAAAAACTAACTTGAATCAAAATCTGGAATGTGTTTTCGGTTAAAACTTGTTTGTGATTGTTGCTTATGTTAAAACGAATCTTGGCGCACCTAGTTCAAGTGCCTGATTGCGTTTTAGTTGCAAAAATTTTTGAAATTGCCTTTTGAGTTCATCTGTTCGAACTTACATGTTCGTAGGAACCTATAGGTTCGTACGAACCTAGCCAAATGTAAGTTCGTACGAACTTAAGTTTGACTTGGTCAAACAGTAAGTTCGTACGAACCTACATAGGGCAGTAAAAGTTCGTACGAACCTACTTTGGTTCGAACTATAACTTATTTAATAATAATGATTTTTGGCTTGTTTTAATTGTAGATTCTTCGTTGCAGGACTCTAAATTAATTATGTCTGATATCTAACATTATTTTATCTATTTTTGGTGTGTTTGTGTTTTTGTGTGCAGAAATGGCTGATCAACGTGCTTTCTTTAACAAGCACAACGTGGCGATATCTTTTGATCTTTCCGATCCGGCCACCGAGCAGTTCCGAGGCATGCTGCATTCTTGATACGCTCGAGGGTTCACTTTGCTCTTACCACTCGCCCACTCTGAGGATTGAATACCTCCGACAGTTTTGGGCTACGGCCGTTCATGACTGTGAGCCTCAGCCACTGGTGATTAGGGCCACCTTGAATGGAGTTAATATTGAGTTTACTGCAGCAGTTTTGAGAATGGCTCTGCAATTAGGTACTGAGGTTAAGGAGAATGAACCTACATCTTTTCCTCTAGAGATGCGTGCTGGCGCTTTCCAGTGAATGGGTTATGTTGGGGATGTTACCCACACCCAATACACCAAGAGTCTAGTGTACCGCCAGTGGCGTTATCTGATGCACATTTTGCTAGTATCTTTTAGGCCAAAGAAGGCAGGGTTTGATACAATGAACCACAAGATGCAGTCAGGGATGATTTCTCTTGTATACAACAAACCCTACTATTTCTCTCAGTATTTCTTTGATGAGATGGTTCAACATATCAAGGGGAGCGTGAAAATTCGCTTTATCTTATACCTCCGTTTTGTTATGATGGTGATTAACGCACTGATTCCGAATCTTCCAGCAGTAGATCCGGTTGTTCATTTGATGTCGGTTGATAAGAAGATCTTTGGCCATTGCCTTAGTCACAACAGCCGTCGAGCTGTTGCTGATCGGCCTCAGGCTGTGCCATTATTCGGGGCAGTAATAGATGCTGCTTATCAGAGCCGAATTATGATGTTGTTCTCCGGGAGATTGACTCATATCTCGCCGATGATGCAGCAGGGTCTCTGATGCGTGTATGGACCGGAATAAATAGGAATTAGTGTGTAGGAATATGTGTTTAACAAATTAGACCTATAATTTGTTAAACAGATTGCAAATCAAGACCTATTGATTTGAATCTAGCCAAAATCAGGAACACGTCCAAAAATGACAAACAAGATAATTATAACAATAATTCGGAGAGTTTTGTTTTGTTTTCTTGAAATCTGATTATCCAAGCTGAAAATGGCTAAACAAAAGCCTACAAACTTGTCGGTTACAAAACTCCAAGAGCCTTACCATAATGGGGACTTTTAACTACAATTTAAGACTAATAAACACATAACAAAACCACATTTTAAAACTGAAAATTCGTTCATCATAAATGCACCATGCAAACTTTAATCCACCAAGGTTACCATGCACACTCCATGGGTCATTGAGCCCAAACCAGCTTCAAACCCAATAGTAAGCGCCAACCCATCATCCAACAGCCCATCACCTTTCGAGCCTTCTTTATCCATGTATGTATCATCCCCTCCCCCTTTGAAAGGAATTGACCTCAATTCAGCAAGATCATCATCATCAAGATAGGGTGAAAGATCTCCCACGTTAAAAGTAGCATGCACCCCATAATCTACGGGTAACTCCACCTTGTATGCATTATCATTCACACGTGCAACCACCTTGTAAGGACCTTCAACTCTAGGCATCAATTTGTTCTTACGTTTGCTTCGAAAACGCTCTTTTCTCATATGCACCCACACTAAATCACCATATGCAAACACCCGAGGCTTCCTACTTTTATTGGAGTTATGTTTGTAAGCTGCATTAACAGCCTCAATACGATTACGAACTTGTTCATGCAACTTCATCATAAATTTCAGCTTAGCATCAGCATCCTTGTGAACCAACTCCTCATTTGGCAATGGGATCAAATCTAATGGAAGGTAGGGATTAATTCCATAAACGACTTCAAACGGAGAATGACCAGTAGCATAAGTAGGAGAACGATTATAAGCAAATTCAGCATGAGCGAGCTTAACATCCCAATCCTTTTGAGTTTTGCTCACCAAACCCCGCAACAACGTCCCCAATGTCCTGTTTGTAACTTCAGTTTGGCCATCCGTTTGAGGATGATGTGATGTGCTAAACAACAACTTGGTTCCCACCTTCCTCCACAAAGTATTCCAGAAATAACTCAAAAACTTGGAATCCTGATCAGAAACAATGGTTTTGGGGATCCCATGCAAACATACAATCTCCCGGTAATATAAATCAGCCACATTATTAGCATCATCAGTTTTGTGACAAGCAACAAAGTGAGCCATCTTGGAAAACCTGTCAACAACAACCATAATAGCATCCTTACCCCTTTGAGTGCGAGGTAAAGCTACAATAAAATCCATGGATACGTCTTCCCAAGGACGAAATGGAACTGGTAAAGGCGAGTACAAACCAGGTTTGAACGAACTTTTAGCCATATGACATGTCACACACTTACCCACAATGTTAGTTACATCCCCTAACATCTTTGGTCAAAAGAAATGCTCTTTCAACACTTCCAAAGTCTTGACCACCCCAAAATGGCCAGCCAACCCACCACCATGTGCTTCACGTATCAACAATTCACGAACAGTATGTTTTGGGACACAAAGCCGGTTCCCCTTGAAGAGAAAACCATCTTGCACCGAAAACTCCCCTTGGGCACCATTAGTACATTTCCCAAACAACTCACCAAAATCAGTGTCATCACCATAGTAATCTTTTAAAGTTTCAAAGCCCAATAAACAAACATCAAGTGTAGCAAGTAAAGCATAACGACGTGAAAGTGCATCAGCTACCACATTACTTTTACCATCCTTATATTTTGATGAAAAATGAAAGGATTGCAAAAACTCCACCCACTTAGCATGCCTTGGGCTCAACTTCTGCTGCCCATTAATATACTTCAAGGATTCATGATTTGAATGCAAAATAATGACTCCAATGATCCAATGCCCTAACAATGGCATAAAATTCCTTGTCATAAGTACAATAATTCAAACGAGCACCTCCCAATTTCTCCGAAAAGTAAGCAATGGGACGTTTGGCTTGAATCAGAACAACACCAATACCGACCCCACTTGCATCACACTCAACTTCAAAGGGTTGCGAAAAATCTGGAAGAGCCAAAATAGGAGCAGCACACAAATGCTCCTTGATTGTTTCAAACGCCTTTTGGGCATCTACCGCCCATACAAATGCACCTTTCTTCAAACAATTAGTAACGGGACTAGTAAGAGTACTGAAATCACGAATAAAACGTCGATAAAATGAGGCCAAACCATGAAAGGAACGCACTTCACTTATGTTTTTAGGACTAGGCCAGGATTTGATTGCTTCAATCTTGGCTTGATCCACGGACACCCCATCTTTGGAAACCACATAACCCAAGAACATCACCTTATCGACTAGAAATGAACACTTCTCCTGTTTTCCAAAGAGTTTTTGAGCTCTAAGGGTTTCAAAGACTTGCTTCAAATGCTTCAAATGTTCTTCCTTGTTCCTGCTATACACCAATATATCATCCAAATAAACCACAACGAACCTGCCCAGAAACGACTTCAAGACTTCATTCATCAGCCTCATAAACGTACTAGGAGCATTCATGAGACCAAAGGGCATCACAGTCCACTCATATAACCCATGCTTGGTCTTGAAGGCTGTTTTCCACTCATCCCCTTCACGCATTCGAATCTGATGATAACCACTCCGCAAATCAATTTTTGAAAACACCACCGATCCATGGAGCTCATCTAACATATCATCCAGCCTTGGGATTGGAAAACGATATTTGATGGTAATGTTATTCACCGCCCTACTATCAACACACATTCGCCACGTTCCATCCTTCTTAGGTACAAGCAAAACAGGTATAGCACACGGGCTTAAGCTTTCACGCACATAACCTCGGCTCACAAGCTCATCAACCTGCTTTTGTAACTCCTTTGTTTCCTCCGGATTACACCGATAAGTAGCCTTATTAGGCAATGGGGCTCCCGGAATAAGATCTATCTGATGTTCAATGCCACGGATAGGAAGCAAACCAGGTGGTAAGTCATCGGGAAACACATCTTGGTATTCAACTAACAAATCAGCAATGGGGCTGCCCTCCGTCAAATTCACGTTCTCCATAGAATTCTCCTTGGACACTAGCAAATACACCACTTCTCCAAAATCAAGAGCTTGCTCAACCTCCCGTTCACTAGCCAACATGGTGAGATTTGGGTTCTTTTTTTGTTTGGTACTCATCTAACGAACTATTTGTAAGGACATAGGCTTCAACACAATTTTTTTGCCTTTATCCTTCAGCTCATACTCATTGCTCCTCCCCTTATGTATCACGTCCCTATCAAACTACCAAGGACGTCCCAACAACACATGGCAAGCATCCATGGGAATCACGTCACAAAGGACTTCATCTTTATACGAACCCATAGTTAATCCAACCCTAACCTGTTTTGACACCTTCACCTTATTGCCATCATCTAGCCAATGTAGTGCATATGGTTTAGGATGGGCTGTAGTGAGTAAACCCAATTTTGACACCATTTCACTAGAAGCAACATTAGTGCAACTTCCCCCATCAATAATCACCCTATACCATTTGTCTTTGATGAGACATTTGGTATGGAAAAGCTGGTCTCTTTGATCGGAATCAGCATGCACAACTTTAGTTTGTAATGTTCTAAGAACCAAAGTCGTGTCATAAGACGGTGCCTCATAACTTTCCTCCTCTTCGGACTCCTCTTTCTCTCTAAACACAAAAATGTCACCCAACCTTTACTCTTCTTCGATCAGCTCTTCACGGCAATCAAGGGCTTCCCTTAAAGTCACTATTCTTTTATTTGGACATGCATTTTGGAAATGTCCGAACCCTTGACACTTGAAACAACAAACCTTGGACAGGCTTGTTTCCTTGGTTGGAGTCACTATCTTAGGAGCAGCTGAAGAGCTACTTGCACTCACGTGACTAGGTGAAGTAGTTTCGGGTTTAGCCCAAGGTCTAGGCTTCATAGAATCCATATTAAAACCCCCTTCATACTTTATTTTCCCCTGATTTTCCAACTTTATACACAACCCACAAAGTGTACCAAAATCAGCATATGGGTACAAATCAACAACATTGCAATATTCGTATTCAAACCACGCAAAAATCGAGACATTTTCTGCTCCTCCACTTCTTCTAAATCACCCATTAGTGTTAATTTTTCAAATTCATCAATGTATTCAGCCACACTCATCTTGCCTTGTTTCAATTCAGCTATTTTTCTATAAGTGGTAATCCGGTGATTTATGGGAACAAACCTTTTTTTCAGCTATCTTTTGAGAGAATCCCAAGACGAAATCTTTTCTTTGCCTTCCCGTATCCTCTTAGCCTTAAGCCCTTCGAACCACAAAGAAGCACCACCACTCAATTTCAGAATTGCGTATTTGCACCTCTTCTCATCGTCAAGTTCTTTGAAGTCAAACATACGTTCAATCTTTCTTTTCCACTCCAAATACTTTTCTGGATCCGTACCCCCAGCAAATTCAGGCAATTCGTTCACCTTAAACTCCTCCCTTGATCTTGCCTGTCCCCGTATAGGCAGTCGTCGTCCTTCTTCTTGCAAGCCTCTTAAAGCCTCACAGAGTTGTAAGAAATCTGGATCATCGAAATTCATGGCTCTGAAACCACAAATGATGCGTGTATGGACCGGAATAAATAGGAATTAGTGTGTAGGATATATGTGTTTAACAAATTAGACCTATAATTTGTTAAACAGATTGCAAATCAAGACCTATTGATTTGAATCTAGCCAAAATCAGGAACACGTCCAAAAATGACAAACAAGAGAATTATAACAATAATTCAGAGAGTTTTGTTTTGTTTTCTTGAAATCTGATTATCCAAGCTGAAAATAGCTAAACAAAAGCCTACAAACTTGTCGGTTACAAAACTCCAAGAGCCTTACCATAATGGGGACTTTTAACACTGAAAATTCGTTCATCATAAATGCACCATGCAAACTTTAATCCACCAAGGTTACCATGCACACTCCATGGGTCATTGAGCCCAAACCAGCTTCAAACCCAATAGTAAGCGCCAACCCATCATCCAACAGCCCATCACCTTTCGAGCCTTCTTTATCCATGTATGTATCATCCCCTCCCCCTTTGAAAGGAATTGACCTCAATTCAGCAAGATCATCATCATCAAGATAGGGTGAAAGATCTCCCATGCCGGTTCTCAACGTAATAGTGAGGATGAGCCGCATCCTTCACTCACTGCATGTCTTTAGACGGCTTCCATTGTACCACCAAGACAACCATCAGTTACAATAACCACATCAACCGCTCCACCTCCAACTCAATATACCTAGTCTATCCCCAATCTAGCCGACAGCCTCTCTAATCCGGAAAAGTTTGAATATCTTGAGGGCCGGATCACGAGCTTAATGGATATGGTGACTACCTTGACTGCCGTTGTTACGAGCCAAGAAATTCGTGTCAATAATTTGTCGGCTCTCAACGAACCATTAGAAGAGCGCAATGAGAAATTAGAAGAGAAAGTATGAATGAATGAGATCACTCTCTATCGGCTAAAGCACCATACAGTCAGGGGAGTCAGCTGACAGGGTGCAGGGAAGATGAGTTGAGATTCAAAGATGATAATGACCAAGATGATGATCCGACTGCACCCAAAGAAGGTGAGCTGCCTGGCTCTTCATCTAGAGAGCAAGGTGCAGCACAGACTTAGGGGGAGTCTAGTCAGAAGCAATGAGGGAGTGGGACTGAGGAAACTCCAGTAAACCTAACTGAATCTGACATTATCGAAGCGTTGCTTGGATTGGACGAGTTTGATAGTGAGGGATCAGAGTTCTGGAAGGAGAAATCTTGGATAAGGAGGTTGCAGACTGGAAATCAGACGATGCTGATATTGATGAACATATAGTGTCAAAGCAACCGGTAACTGAAAGAGTTGTTGAAAATGAAGCTCGTGAGATAGTGATCAACTTAAAGTAGGACTTAGCACCTGAAGTTGAATCAGATTCTGAGGAAATTGAACCAACTCGAGAAGAGTTAAATAATTTATGGTTTAAACAGATGGAAAAGTAACCAGAGATCAAATATAAAGGTGATATTAGGGTCAGAGGATCGGGCGAGCTAAAACAAGGCATCGTTAGTTGGTTTTATGACAGTAAACTCAAACTGTTCATAATTAAAAGATATGTTGGGATTCAGTACTTGAAGAACAGACTGAAGATCTTTAGCTCATTGCCGAAGATTGAATTGAAGGAGCTAGCATGGCTAGACTTGGTAAATATTGGAGATGATCCTTACGCTCGTACTTTAGAAAGAATAGTAAAGCGTGAAGGAAGATCAAATAAGTTTGAAGACTTAAAGCCAAAGCCGGGAAAGAGAGTTCCTGATCTGACCAGGATTGATCCAATAACTAACAAGTCGTGGATGAAGATGGTCTACAGACCGGTCAAGTGCTTGAAGAAGGTTCCACTGAAGAAAATGCCACATAACATACTTGAAGATCTGAAGTGGTGGTATGTTGATAACAAGACTACCGAAGCAGTGATGGAGACAGTGAGGGAAAGGTGCTTCTTAGAGTGTATGACAGTTTACATCTAGTAAACTTGTCAAAGGATGATCTGATGAAGCTTCATGCAAACAAGATCTTGTATAGAGACAGTTGGAGGCATGAAGGTCGAAGATATCAGAAGGTTGTGAAGGTGTGCGTGGAAAAGAGCTTATGGGCTGAGAGTCGACAGAGCTGATCGAGAATCGAGTTCGACAGAGCCAGAAGATTGAAGACAGATAGAACTATTGTCAAGGGGGAGTCTGTTGGTGCATGTTTTGTGACAACATCTTCTATTTTGTAATAGTTAGTTTTGTAATTAGTTTTGTAGTTAATAATTGTTTTTATTATTAACTTAAGATTTTTGTTTGTATTGATGTAAGTTGGTACGAACTTATATGTTTGTACGAACCTAGGAAGTTCGTACAGACTTAGTAAGTTCGTACGAACCTAGAAGGAGCTAAGTTCGTACGAACTTAGCTGATTATAAATACAAACTTGTAACATTTCATTTGTACGTTTTTTAACTGAGATATTCGAAGATACTCTGCTAAGTTCGAATACATATGAAGTTATATTGATAAACACTTATATTACACTCGTTTAATTGTCGTTTTGTATATTAAAGGATTCTGCACTCCAATACACGTTACAATCTCGTTTGGATCCGTTCAAAGGGGACTTTCATGTAGAAAAGAGCTTATGGGCTGAGAGTCGACAAACTTGATCGAGAATCGAGTTCGACTGAAGCCAGAAGACTGAAGAAAAATAGAGCTATTGTCAAGGGGGAGTCTGTTGGCACTTGGGTTATCACAACAACTTCTATTTTGTAATAGTTAGTTTTGTAATTAGTTTTGTAGTTAATAATTGTATTTATTAACTTAGCTTTTATTTGTATTGATGTAAGTTTGTACGAACTTATAAGTTCGTACGAACCTAGGAAGTTCATACAGACTTAGTAAGTTCGTACGAACCTAGATCTAGGTTCGTACGAACTTAGCTGATTATAAATACAAACTTAGAATATTTCATTTGTAACACTTTTCAACTGATAGATTCAAATATACTCTGATAGGTTCGAATACATACGAACTTATATTAATAAAAGCTTAAAACACTTGTGTTTATTGTCGTTTTGTGTATTAAAGGATTTCACACTATAATACACACTATAATCTCGTTTGGATCCGTTCAAAAGGGACTTACACATGATTTCATGATAATTCCTTATATTTTTATAAACCTTGACATGACAATTCGTTGTGATTATAAACGTCTTAACATTGACTTGATGATCCGTTGAAACTATAAACATAACAACTAGAGCTTTATAGACATTACAACTTGAGTTTTCATAAACGTGACATGAACCCTTATTTTGAAATTATGAGCGTGATGCTACAAATGAAACATGACTTTGAAACGTAAATGAACTCCAAAGGGAATCGCTCTTAAATGAGTCTCGTTCTTAAATGAACCTCTTTTGTGCATAAAACATCGATTCATAAATGAATCTAACTATCTCATGAGTATCGCTCTTAAATGAGCTTTGTTTTAAAGAATTACTTTTATAACTACCCGCGCGATAGCGCTTATCTAGCCTAAACTTGATTTCAAGAACTTATTGGATGGTTATCGCTCCTATACGAGCCTCATCCCTAAACAAACTATTTCTGTAAACTAACCACGTAGTAACGTGAAACTTCTAAACTAGATTTTGAAAACTCTTGATAATGTCTTTCATTACACAAAACCTGTGTACTCACCAACTATGTTTCTATGTTGCTGTAGTGTTACGGATTTTTTTTGTTTTGGATGTAATCGAATGCTTAGATTATGTACTTTTGCGCTGTAAACGCTTGTAAGACTTAATGTAATGTGCTATTTGTAGACCGTTGAACGGTGAACTTTTGTAATTTTCGATTATGAAATCATTGTACGGTTACATCTCGTGTTTCCGCTTTAGTGGGGTGTGACAAAAATAAAGATAGATAAAAGTACTTAAGGGAGATACGTTACTCGTGAATTGTCATTTCAGCGATTTGGACTAACAACACAAAACGTGATTATCAAAAGCCTTAGCATAAAAATCAGCTAGATTATCATTTGAGGAATTTATTACCCCATATTTGATTCTATCTCCCCCTCAGTTGCTACATCTTCTACTAAACTTGTAGCCTCTAAAGAACTTGCCTCTCCCCGATCATGCGCCTTAAGCAATCGCTATCAACATACCATCAGTTAATAGCCATTCCGGTCAACTCCTGCACATGCACATAAATAAAAAAAGAATAGTATTACGAGGGACCCAAGCCACCACGGACTTGGGTCAGCCATTCTCATCAACAAATGTAAGTTCCATCAGATATCCATCTCTCTTATCAAGTGACTTGGATACTTTGGAATTCTCAAGTGTTGGTGAATGGGGAGTACAACCACTAGGCCTTTTATTCAGAGATTTTTGGAAATATCTCTGATTGACTGGCCTTTGGTTTGAAGGAGATCTAACCCTAGATTGATAGTTATAATTCGAATTCTGAAAATTCCTATTACTACTACCCTGGTTAAAAAAAATTTGTTAGGGGTTTGATGACGTTGTGGAGTTTTCAACCTAATGAATTTTCCAGTTGAGCTGCCTGTTACAAGACTTGTGCTCCTAGGACTATCATTTGTCAAAAACTTCATTGATTTCTTTCTTGAACACACCCTTGCTACATGTCCCTTTTTATGGTACACGAAGCATGAACGTTTCTCCTAGGCTTTCTTATGAGCCTTGAGATTCGTTTGGTGTTCCATTTTGTGTGGAGTCAGAGAGGAGCTCTGTTCTGTTTGTTTACTTTTTTCATTATTATTTTTAACAGCTTCTAGTTTAGGTCGAACGAACTCAACTTTAGTTTTTGACTCCTCATTTTGTAAATTGAGTTCCATCACACCACCATTTACAAAAGACATTTTATTTGAAATTTGTGTGGAGGTGTCGTGGAAGTCTCAGTTTTTACTGACTCTGTTATAGGACTTGACTCTCCTTTTGTACCTGACTCAGCTCTCTCTGATTTGGTTGACATATTTATGTTTACCATCTCAGAGACTGTTGTAGAATTAGTAGAGTCATTGTATCCCATTCCATGATGATCTCTAGGCTGTTTTTGAACACCTAGCAGATTATCTAAGGTCTTAACTTCAATTTTCCTATTAAGATCAGCAATTCTAACCATAGCATCTGCTAATTCCTATTCTTTATTAGGAGACTGTCTAGTTAAATCTAAGACATGTTCACGAGCTAAATTATTTGACTCAGCTCGTTGACTCGATCATTTAAAGTGATTAAATCATTTGAATCAAATTTAGCTTTAATAAATAACTCAGAGTTTCTCTGTTTTAATATTGTGTTATCCTCTTTTAATGTATTTAGCTGAGCTGTTATCAAGTTTGATAACTCTATTGGTTTCTCAGTCTGCTATGCAAAGTTAGTACATAACACACAAGCATTAACTACAAAATCTAAGTTTAAAAGTACATTGTGCTTCTCAACATCCAAGTGGGCCATATATGCTATAAAGTCTTTTGTACTCATAATATCAGTTGACTACAGCCTTATAACCTTGGTCTCTGAATCAGGTACTTCTCTGTCAATCTTTTTTTCTCACTAGCTTCCTGTTGATCTTCCGTTTTCGCCTCATCAATTGTGGCCATATACGCCTGAGGTTCTTCAGAGCTACTCTCTTTGATCTGTGCATTACCATCAAATCTCTTCTCTAAAGCTAACCAAAGCTCTCTAGAAGTGTTGTATCTTTTGAAAGTATGTTTAATTTCGTGAGAAAGACACATAGTAATAGCAGAAAACGCTTTGTTCTCTGCTTCGTACATTCTTTTATACGCCTCCTTCATCATTGAGTATGAATAAAATTTGAGTTTCCCCTCGAATTCATAAGTTGGAGCATCATATCTATCACTTATGCAGATCCACATTTTGAGGTCATTAAATTTTAAAAATGATTCAAATCTATCTTTCCACCCGAAGTAATCTTCAACCTTTAGAAGCTTTGGTGGTGAAGTAGTTTTACCTACTTTATGATCCATCTCAATCAGCTTCTTCAAATTTGACATCGTAATTAGAGAATATACAAACTTGATGTATGTTCGTATAAGGAAGTCAACTAAAGTCAAGTTCACTCAAATTTTCCGAATAAAATTTAAATTTTCTCAAACCAAAATTAGTCAATGGTAAGCCTAAATTCAAAAAAAAAAAAAATTTAAGAGTTACTGGTAAGTTCGAACTTATACAAGTTCGATACAATTAAGTTCATACGAACTTAAGAATGTTCGAACACAAGTCAACGAACTTGGGGCAAGTTCGAAGGAGGTCAACGAACTTGAGGTAAACTCGAAGGAGGTCAACGAACTTGAGGTAAGTTCGAAAGGGTCAAACTCTCTCAATTTCTTTACCGAGTAATACCCCGAACCTTAAACGAATGAATCGTTTATCGCTGTGATACCACTTGTAGGTTCCTGTGATCTGGATCCACGAGGTAATCTATATATCTGAGTGCGGAATCTTTAAATAAACACAACGATAGTTAACAAGTAAACATGAATATGTAAAGCTCACAAATATTAAGCTTTATTGAATATAATCTCGGTTACATTCAAACTAAGATACAAACTCTCTCAATTGTCTTTCTGCCAACTTGTACTAAGACCTATGACTGAGTTCTAAAATGAATAATCAATTACTTAGCTTTCAACCTACGGATATGCATATATAGAGCCTAAGTTCATATGGACAGGGCCCTACGAACTTAGCCCACTTCGAAGCCCATACGAACTTGGCTAAGTTCGTATGTCTGCCTAAGTTCGTACGAACTTACATACTTATGCATATAAGACAAAATATAACAATTACAATGATTAACAAAATAACCAATTACAAACTAGATGTTGTTGTCACACAAGATGCACCAACACCAACTAGACCCAAAGATCCGACTTTAGAAATTTGATATATATTTCTCCTTAATCCTCATCTTAACCACCTAAAATTAGATCTTGATTCTTGTGTGTTTGTATAAACCTGTGGTCAAATTTTGAGGTATAAATTTGGGTTTTTGAAAAAGAAAGATTAAATTTGTGTTTTTGCAATTAGATAGTTAGGGTTTTGAGGTTGAGAAATTTGTTGAATGTATGGGATTTAAGGAAGATGAGGGTATTTTAGTCATTTTTAATGAGTTAACGGTTTATCCGTTAGATTTAACGAGGGAGGGATGATGAATGTTGCAAAATAGCCGGTACAGGATTACGGATTGTGAAAAAAAGTTAGGAGGGACGAGGCGTGAGAAAACGAAGGACTATAAGGGCAGGGACTGTAATTTACTCTTAATTATATAATGTGATGATATATTATCTTGTACCCTTAAGATCCTTGGATCAAGTCATCTGGTTATTACATCGTAATTTAAATATGGTTTCACTAAATTGTTCAATGAAAGTAATTATATCTACCGTGAGAGTGGTGTGAGGATATTCAAGAGTGTTAACAGTTAAGCATCTCTAACTTGTAATATCGTTCATATTATAGTGAAATTTAAGTAGTCCCATGATCTTGTGATTTTCTCTCTTAATAGGTTTTTCATATAAAATATTGTATGTTACTGCGTTTTTTATTTAATATATACCACAAGATGATGGAACATTTAGACACGGATTCCCAAGCATACACATTTTCCGGTTAATTTTATTTGCAAAATGTGTGAACACTCAAACCCAATCAAAAAACGGGGTTAGGGGATAGTTTATCCAAGAAGCTTAGCGCGTGTTTAGTTACTGAAAAATCTCTTCATTTTTCTTCTATATTTTTTACAGTTTTGTATCTCTTGAAAATTAATGAAAATTTAAAAATGTATTCATATGTTAGAGACGCAGTTTATGTTTTCCATAATAGGAAATGTAGAAAATCATAAGTCATTGATTCCTTTTTCTTAAAATAATTTTATAAAAAACTTCAATTTGAATACGTTTTCTAATTTTTCAATTTTTTTATAAAAACTTTTGAATTTTCATGCCTTTAATAAGTTACATTTTGGTTTGCTTTTAAGATTTTGTAAAGTGTCTCGGAAGTATTTGGAAAGGTTTAGGTGCATATTAATTTCTGTAGAAAAAATAAGTGCTCTCTCTTTAGTTTTTCTTAGACGGTAAATTAGTAAGCATACGTTGACCTAAAATGTCAAATAAAACGTAGAAATAATTCATATACTTTAACTTATTTTTGCTTTATCATCTTCATTGTATTTACCAAGTGAATCAATTTTCTATGTAGTTTTTAGCTTAATTAACCACAACCGAATTAAGTTATTTTGACAAAAAAAAAAAAGAAAAAAATATATATTGGACTTTTGGGAGGATGGAGCAATGTGGGGAAAGATTGACAAGGTTTTAAAACCCGGGTCGACCCGGCCGGTCGGACCGGTTCGACCGCAACCCGGGTCTTGAAGCGGGTCAAAAGTAGCGGGTCAACCCCAGATTTCAACCCAGTTTGACTCGCCTGGTTTTCCGGTCGGACTGGTGACCCGGTAACCCGGAACCCGTCGGGTTTCACTTTTTAGTGTTTTTTTTTTTCACTTCCTCTGTTATGTGGGAGACAAATTTGTATCATTACACCCTTGACAAACTTTTCAGATCTAAGTTTTTTAAAACGATTCTTAAGAAGTTAGAGGTGAAGATGATAAAGAAAAAGAGAAAGAGATGAAAGTGAGATGGTGATCTGAAGGTGTTGGTGACATGGTGACGGTGTTTGGAATTTGGAAGGAAAGAAATTAGGTGTTGGTTTGATGGTATTTTTCTAATCTCCATTTTGTGTGTTGGTGACATGGCGGTGGTGATTGCAATTTGAGTATGAGACATCGAGAGAAAAGAGGAAGGAAAGAAATAGGTGAGAGAGAGTATAAAATAAAATACATAGTAATAGTGTTTGGTAGCCTTTTTTATGCCTTTTGCACTTAACAGACAAATTGTACATCGAAAAAAGAGATATGGAAAGATTATTTTTCATGTTTTGAAAAACGGGTTGACCCGGATTGATTCGGGTTGAACCGGACTCGGCTGTCCTACCGGGTCAAATTTAAACCCGGATTTTAAAACCATGGGAAAGAATGTAAACGGCGAAAGATATTAACTTGTCTTTTCTCCTTTTTCTTTTTATTCTTATTCTTCTTATTTCTATTTTCAATTTTCAATTACATGCTTCCATTCTGTAGCTTTCTTTTCAACATGTCGGACTGAAAATATTGGGGGTCTTGGACTGTTCATGGGTCAGTTTGGGGTAGTTTTTGCCTAAATCAAAGTCAAACAAAAAAACAGCAGTTTTTGAATTCTATTAGCCATTTGGTTTCGGTTTGAGATTGGTTCGGGCTTTCGGTTACAAGATTATTTTGTATCAGTTATGGAGTTCTTTTTTTAACAAAAATGGTGTTGTTTCCAATATGAGTAGCAAAACTGAGTTACTTCTTTTTTTTTTTTTACACGGTCTTGAAATATTTTTTAAAATCTAATTTATTCACCAAATTTTTAATCCCTTTTCATACCAGATTTCTACCCAAAATTTGCTCATGAAATGTCTCTTCCAAACACTAGTTTTGTTCATCTCCTTTGTAGTTTCACACTTGATCCTTTAAATACACCATTTAATTTTCCAATAGTGATAGATTTGAGAAAGATAATGATGTCGGTTTTGATGGACACGCTTGTCCCAATATTAAAGATAGGGCTTATGGCAGCGGAATACACACAACTTTTACAGGATGTCTATTGTATGCACCCAACTTTACGTATGTGTATTTAATGTATCTAACCGGGAAAAATGTTCATTTGAGGTAAGGAACCTGCTACGTCACCGGTAAACACCACATTTATGCCACGTCATCGTCCACCTGGCGCCGGTCATCTTCTCCGGTCAAATTCCGATCATCTTCATAAAATTAATGGAAACCCTAATCCACTTAATGGAAAACTGAATACAAACCCTAATCCAAGCAATTAAAACCCTAGATTCTAGGTGGAGATGGAATTTTAGGGGTTTTTACAATATTTTGATTGGGTTTCTAAAATTCAAGAAATGTTCAAGCAAATACTCAACAAGGTTTCCAGGAAACAGTCGAAATCGTCCAAAAACCAAGATTCTTCAGGTACCCAAATCTCTAATTTAACCTCTTCCAGTTCAAACAGAAGTGATTTTACAAGTGGGAATTCAAGAAAGCTTGTGAATTCTAACATTTCAGCCCCATTGTAAAAACCCCTAAAGTTCCATCTCCACCTAAAATCTAGGGTTTTAATTTCTTGTATTAGGGTTTCCATTAAGTGGATTAAGGTTTCCATTAATTTTATGAAGATGACTGGAGAAGATGACCGGCGCCAGGTGGACGATGACGTTGCATAAATGTGGTGTTTACCGATGACGTAGCAGGTTCCTTACGTCGAATGAACATTTTTCCCGGTTAGATACATTAAATACACATGTAAGGTTGGGTGCATACAATAGACATCTCGTAAAAGTTGGGTGCATTCCCTTGCCATAAGCCCTTGAAGATAATAGTGAGCCTATGTGTGATGTTAGGGATGACTCGGATGATGAAAATGAAGTCTCTACTCAATCATACTTTCCAAGAATAATGAGTTTTATGAATGATATCCATGACGTCGGAGATCATAACGCAAGAGATTTAAAACACGACGTTCATTTAGATTTTTCGAGTGAATCGGAAAAAAATATTCGATTAGGTATGCAATTTGAAGACAAAAAAGCGGTGACACTTTGGTCAATCTCTAAAAGAGAATTTAGAGTTCTTGAAAGTAAAAGTAGTAGATGGATAGTCCAATGCAAGAGTGTAAGATGGGATGCGGCAGAAAGCTCGACAAATGTTCAATATATAACAAACTGTGAATGGTATGTGTGGGAGATATAAACAAAAAATCATCATGTGACAAATTACACGTTGGGTGGATGCACACAATTGCTTTGGATCATGTGTTGGTAATAATGACATTGCAATGAAAAGAACTGTGCAACTTTACATTTTTGTTGGGTGGATGCACACGTTGGGCGATAAAAAAGCTATCGACCTTACATTTAACATAATTGTGCAACTTTTTAGAAAGCAGAGTGACATTGTAATGAATTGCAATACACCTTTACCATCTCGTATGTGGCGCATGTTCTATAACCGTGAGACCTATGCATTAGCCGAGTTTAACTACAATGAAGGTGTTTACCAGATTATCACGAAGTTACGTATAAATGATACCGGTGGAAATACACACACTGTCTATTATTTTCAGCAAATGTGTACATGTGGTAAGTGGCAAACGAAAAGATTCTCATGTTCTTATGCTCTTATGCACACTGTCTATTATTTTCAGCAAATGTGTACATGTGGTAAGTGGCAAACGGAAAGATTCTCATGTTCTTATGCTCTTATGCTTTGTCGCCATATAGGAGATAATTTGATTACTAGGTAGATGCGGGTTGGAAGATTCAAGCAGATTGCTCAAAAAAATTTCGTTGGTCAAGGAAAGAGACGTGCAAGTCGAATTTGTAATGAAATGGATATTCATCATTTCGACGAGCCCCGTAGATGTGGACTGTTTAGTCAACCTAGTCATAATTTGAGCAATTGTCCAAATTCTCAATCGAGGTTTAACACGATGTAGTATGCAATTTTCAAATTGGCTTTGTTATTTTAAATAGATGTTCGGACCAAATTTAACTACGATGGTACTATTGAACGCTACAAAGCGCGACTTGTTGCTCAAGGTTTCACTCAAATACTGGGCTTAGATTACTCACACACTTTTAGTCTAGTGGTCAAAGCGTCCACGGTACATATTGTTTTGTCACTTGCTGTTATTCACAAGTGGAAGCTTCATCAACTTGATGTCAAAAATGCATTTTTGCATGGGCATCTCAGTGAAACCGACTATATGGAACAACCCCCTGGGTTCGTCAATCCCCAATTTCCTGATCATGTTTGTCAGCTTAAAACTTGTCAGCTTAAAAAGGCATTGTATGGTCTAAAACAAGCACCACAAGCATGGTTTCAACGCCTCATTACCTTTCTCGTACGTGATGGCTTTGTTTGCAGTCAAGCTGACACCTCTTAATTTGTATTCAAACGAAGCTCATGCATAATGTACCTTTTGGTGTACGTTGATGATCTTATTTTGACAGGTAATCAACAACATGTCATTAAATCCTTTATTGCTCGACTTCATCAGGAATTCGCTATCAAATATTTTTGGGTCTTGAGGTTGCTTATACCAATGATGGTCTGTTTCTCAGCCAATCTAAATATGCTCATGATATTTTAGATCGAGCAAATTTACTTGATTCAAAACTGGTACATACTCCACTTGCCCCTCATAACATTTCTTTCTGATGGTACTCCTTTTCATGATCCTACTTTATACCGGTCACTCGTGCGTGCTCTTCAATATCTCACAATCACTCGCCCCGATATCTCTTATGCTGTAAACCAGGTAAGTCATTTTCTTCATAAACCTACATATACACACTTTCAGTGCGTTAAGCGCATTCTTCGATACGTTAAGGGCACTCTCGCCTTCGGTCTTACATTTCAGAAACCGCCCAATGTATCTCTTCTCGGTTACTCTGATGCGGATTGGGCCACTGTATTGAGACTAGAAGATCCAGTTATGGGTATTCGATTTTTCTTGGAGGTAATCTGGTTTCTTGGAGTGCTAAGAAACAACCCACCGTCTCTCGTTCCAGTTGTGAATATGAATACCGAGCTATGGCCAACACTGCAGCCGAGATCATCTGGATTGCACACTTGCTAACGGAGCTTCATGCGTTACCTCCAGATCGGCCTACTTTGCTATGTGATAATCGTAGTGCTCTATTCTTGACTCAAAATCTCGTTTCTCATAGACGGGCAAAGCATAATGACTTGGATTATCATTTTTATTCGGGAACTTGTATCCTTAGGCAAGCTATATACAAAGTTCGTTTCTACCAAGCTAGAGGTGGCAGACATTTTTACAAAGAGCCTTCCCCGAGTACAATTTGAATATTTTCGCTCTTTGCTACATCTTGGACCTCCTCCGTTCTGTTGAGGGGGATGTTAGAGTAAATAAATAGTTGTAATACCTTTGTATTTATTTATTTCTAGATGTATCTTTTCTAAAATTTCCAAGTATATATATAGCCCTTATCTCAAAATTGGTAGATGAGAATTCTTTACGTTTTATATTAATAGTTATATTTTACTTTTGTTCTAAATATTCTATTCTATTCTCTGTTTATGTCTTTCAAATTATACTAGTTTATAATATAAAAAAAAATTATTACCATCACATATAAAGATCGTTGATAATTGACAGTCAATAAGATAATATTCGATATCAATTACTTTTTTACGAAGATTGGTTGTCTTAGTTTTCTCTTTTGGGTGGTTTTGGTTTGTTTTTTCATTGTTTTGTTGGCTGTTTTTCTTTGGTTGTTTGTATCGAGCATGTTCGATACAATCTTTAGTTTTTGGGTGGTGTATTGCGATCCCATCTTGTAAATAACATTTTATAGTTATTTATAAATCTTACCGGGTATAACCTTTTACCCAAAAAAATACATATTTAAAATTTTAAAAATGAAAAGCACATATTGCACTGAATTTAGTGGACCTCAGTGTCAGGAATAGGATGACCCATTTTACAAACCAAAGTATAAGTAACCCATTGTTACAAGGGATAATGGAAACTAACCAAATTTTACAAAAAAGAAACTCGTCAATTATGATTACGGTTCGATTTGTTACGCTCGTCAGGCCCAGCAAACAAATGGCCAACTTTCCGGTTTCCGTTTAAGATGACAATTTTGCTGTCCACAGCTATCCACCCAAACAAACAAACAACCAACTCAATGTTCAGATTCGAAGTTGTTGATCGTTTGGGTTGTTTAACAATTATGTAGATAACAATCATGTTCGCACCAACATGTTGTTACCCAACAAACGTGCAAATAAATTTTTAGGTTTTATATTTTTAAACCCTCAACTTTCAAATCTGTACATAATCAACCTTCCTCTTAAAGCTATCAACATTTACGGTTACGTGCTATTAACAGCACAAATTATCTTTCCCTTCATCTATACCAATAAAAGTTCAAGCTTTAATGGGTATTGGGTAGAAACTAGCAACTTAAAAGTGCAAATTTATTAAGACTGAATGTAGTACTATTTTAGCTAAAGAACTAAGGAACTATAGAGTTTTTTAAACTAAAGTCTAAACCGTAAATTTAAAAACTAATTGAAGTCCAAAATGCTTGCTCCTAATTTTGATGATTGGTGAGTTCAAAAATTAAACAAACTGCTATAGCTCAATTTTAAATTTTACCTTCACACCGTCGAAGTTTTGATTCTTTTTTTTTTTTTTTTTTTTTTTCTGAAAAACAATAGTTAAATTATTAGAATTAAAAGATCCATTTGAGTTACATATGACGATTATAGATGTGAATCTAAATGCAACATTTGATAGTGAATTGAGCCCGAAACTGTATGTTGATACATTTGATACCATTAACATTTTACAGGAGGTCTCAAGTTCAAACCATTACCAAGATGGACCAGTGATTGGCTTGACATCCTGTTATCCTCACAAGAGGTCTCAAGTTCAAACCTCACTAGCTGCACATCTTGGAGTGGTTAGGGAAAGGACGAAAACGGTCACGGGATACCCCGATTAAGCTGCGTGAATAAAAATACTCGCCCTCCCCGGGTAACTTGAAGAGGGAAAACCTCATTTAAAAAAAAAAACCGTTTACATAAATATCGAAAGTGAATGGATCAGTTACTAGAAGTCAGAACATTTGTCAACCGATTGAATTCACAGAAAAATATTAACAAAATTGTTATTGACAAATACCTCACCTTACAAAAGTATGTGTATCCAAATGAAATGACTAAAAGATTGGTTTCTTAAGCATTCGTCTCTCCCTTTGAAAAAGAAATCTAGAACCATATAGAAATCGACCAACAAGAGGAAACTTTGGGCTACCAAATATCATGTACGTGACAATAGCAAACGAGCTAATAAATATTGGTATCCATTTATAGTTCTTTTGATAAAGTAGTAAAAAATTGATAATGAAAGTGAGAATCATGGTCGCTATAGAGAGGAAAAGTGATGCTAGACATAACATCAGCTGTTGTGGTAAGGAAATCATGAAATCATGCTCAGTGTAATCAGACCCGAGAATAGATAGCACCATGAGGATTGAGGTTGTAGCGGTTATAAATGACAATCCATCAAATATTATGAAAACTTTGGAAAGATCTTTTCGTAGGAATATAGGCATACCAGTTACTTGATCATAGCCACCTGGAAACGTAAATGCAGCTGCAAATGTGATGGTGGCTATTAGTGACGCCACCACCATTAATTGAGCAGCTGTTTCTTTCATCCACTCTTCACCTTTGGAAAAGAGTTCTTTGTGGTTCTTTGTAAATACTTCATGTGGTGTTAGACCAGCTGCGTTCTTTTTCTCTCGAAAAGGAGGAGGGAGCATGGCTTCTACTTCCTAACATATATCACAAAGATTACATATATCATTATAGAGTATCATATAAAAATTTCATACAAGAAAATGGAAACTTTTCAAACAATCTAAATTTATTTATTTTATTAGCCAATGTCCTATGATTAGTGTGAGTGAAAGCATGTTATAATGTTGCAAGACAAAAATATTTCTGCCTCCAGAAGTCCATAAGTGTATGCAATAAAAAGAAGTATTAGCAATTTAGGTGTATAGAAAATCTTGTAATAAGTCTATTTCTATACCAATGTAAGCATGACAGCTATCAAAAGCTGTCAAAAATTGTCAAAGTTCAAGGAGTGGGCTGTTACAGTACTATAGATGATTTTATAAATATAAGTACATGTTAATTATTGGGATATGAATGAAATGATCTACCTCTCTTTCACTTCTCTACTCACTTAGTTGAACTAAAAGAAAAAACAAAACATTAAGAAGTACCTTAGTTCTCAATGTTCTGTTTTCTCTGTTAAATTTGAGAAATGCTAATTCATTAATTCTCTAGGTTAACTTAATGCTTATTAATTGGTCAAAACATGGACTGATCATATGCATAGGAGTACCAACTGAGAAGCCTAACTAGAATATGTACCTTGAACCATAATGTTTCTAAGTGCAGTTGCAGACCCACTCCTGGAATGTTCTGTAGTCTATTTATCTTTGCAATTTCCCCAGCTAAATGCAACATATTGTTCCCATTTTTATCTTCAAGAGTAATAATCAAGTTCCTGAGTGATCCTATGTCATATAACAGATTGAAGATACCCTCATGACGATGTGAGACAGCAACGTGAAATATGCTTTGATTATCATCATTTACCTCCCGTACTAGATGTGGATATTGTCGAATAACTTCAACTATAAAGGCAGTGTTCCCCATTTCTGCAGCAAGAAATAGTACTCGGGAAGTGTACTTTGGCTTTGCATCTTTCCACGTATTTGCCTTTTCATCCGGGGGCCCTCTAAAGAGGTTAAAAATTTTTGAAGGCATCTTAGCAAGGTTGTCCGAAATGGTTCTTAACAGTAGCAGTGTTTCTTGTTGTTCCTTTTCGGAACGTGTTTGCTTTTCATCTCCCTTAGTTTGGTCAGGCGGCCCTCTTATTATGTCATCAATTTGAGCCTTGGGTAGTTTTACAATCTCTGCCCAAATGATTCTTAGTAACTGCAGGGCATCACTTTCCATATCAGGAATTCTAACCTTCAGATGACATACTGCACACAAGATAATACCAAAGTATACTATTACATACTATTTGATATATTATTATAGTCTGAAATAGTAAAGCAGCTTATTACACTTGATAGAAACATTAGTTTGTGTTTACACAAGAATTTCATTCAGTGAATGGTATCTTTTTTGTAGTACTAGAGTTTGAAATTATGAATACGGTAGACAAACATATCAATATTCAAATTAACAAAGAGCAAAATATCATTTACATGTCAGGCACATTATGAACAATATATGTTTCATTGGTATGTTGTACCATGCCTAATTTCCTGTAAATGACCTCTTCCCAAAACTTCTTCTTTGAAAATGGCACAGTATGAACAGAATATCCATTTATGTCCTCTACTTTCCTTGGATCTTTTTGTTGTAATGTTAGGACTTGTTTTTAGAGCCAAAAGAAGTCAGAGTAATTTACTATAAAAAAAATGCTCTAGAATGGTACCATTGTCATGGAAAAACCTCATCCTTTTGCCCGTTTAAATTGCTCTAAAAAATAGCTTACCTAAAAAAATATTTAATTTAATTAAAAAATTATGTTCTTCGGAGAGTCTCTCACTAACACTAATATTGATAAATCTTGAGTTTACATATATATCCAAAGCATGCTTAGAAAGCACTGAATTTATATATATGTAATTTCCAAGTTTCGTAGGATAATAAATGAAATTCTCAAAAAAATCAAAGCACCCCCCATTGCAACAAATTAGGAAAACAGGTAGTATTTCTCTTTTTGGCCAACAATGATTTTCTTTCAAAAATGTACTCATCATATATATTGGAGATGACATATAAAACCTACTTGCTAGTAACAAAATTCTAATTTCCTAGAAGTACAATGAAGAAACTAAAATAGAAATTATTGATGAAATGAGATTCTTACAGGATGATACGATATTCCAGATACGATTAGTTCGTACAGCATCGAATGCATAAGGTTTTCGGGCCAATAGTCCAAGTACGCTCCCATTTATGGCAAGTTCAGGACAGTCAGTCACAATTTGTAGTGCAACATCTACACAATTTGATGAAAAAACTTAATGACAAATTAAGGTAGCTAAAATACCAATCAATATGTAAGCTTGATAGAAATAATTGCTAATCTATTCATTGCTGATCTATTCATCATATCATATCATATATCATATATAATATATATACGAGTAGTATGTAGACTCCAAGCCAAAAACTATTGCTTCATATGATGCCATAAATGCAACAGTTATGTACCGATTGAGAAACTTACCAAATAGATTGGACTCAACAGACGTCACAAGAACACAAACTCGATTCTGATGTGTCCAGAAATCACCAGTCATTTTATGAGAATTATGATACAGATATTTCACCATTTCATGCTTTCCATATAAAGAGGCCATATAGAGTGGCAACATTCCTTGACTATCAGGGATATCCAGCAAGGCATGGTTCTTTTTCACCAAAATCTTGGCTATCTTAACATGTCCAGCCATAGCTGCTAAACAGAGAGCGGTTTGACCATTCGCATTTTGAAGTTCTAAGTCCTCTTTTGCCATCAAACTCACCAGATATTCCACAAACCAGTAAGATTTTCCCAATACTGCAATGTGAAGTACTGTTTCGCATGTTTCCGTGATGCTAAACTGTACTAGTTCCGGACGATTGTCAAGGATGATTTTCGCTGCTTTCCAATCACCCGTTATTGTTGCTTTATAAGATGGAACCAAAATTTCGTTGTAGTCTTCTCTACCTAATTTTAATTAGTCATTCAAAACATCAAATATTAAGGATTAGTTACGAATAAAAATCTCTATTGTTCCATTTGAATTATGTTTCTCTAGAAAAGTAATGAAAATATAGAAAGGGAGTTGAGATGTACAACATTGTGTTGTCATCACCTAAAATAGAAACCGTTAAAAAACATAGATCATAGTTCTCGTATATTTATATGAAAGAGAAAATTTGAGTTCTTAAAAAACTTTTCGGGAAAACACAAAGTTGAACACGTTATCTAATTTAAACAGGATTGTGAGTTTCTTGCTACTAAACTGACCTAATTACTTATGCTGTTCAATTGTATATCATCATAATTCAACTCCTTCATAAGATAAAATAAACAAATAACAACTATATAACAAACAGAAACAGATGTGATATAGATATATATATATATAGTGGCAAGATAGAAAAAAGCAAATACCAACAAGTAGATCTGAACGAGGAAGATTCAGTGGTATTGGTGGTGTTGGCCAATCATGTGAAGCGCTCCGAATGTTAATCAGTGAACCAAGGTTCTTAGATACAGACGTTGGGTTCATCTCTCTGACCTCTTAATTTCTGCGCTGACAACATTAACTAAAACCCAATCATTTCATATATGTACTCCTAATAAGTATTGATTATCATTAAAAATTAAAAATTTAATACAAAAGGAGTATATACTAATAACAGTCAACATATGCTTGAACAGTTCAACTAAAATTTGATCAATTAATTTAATTAGTTTCTACAGGAACTAATAGAGTATTTGGTTTAATTAGAAGGTTAATAACAGTAGCTGTAATTGCTTTAGTGTTGTTATATTATTATTGAAACAACTCACAAATTTTTTCATTAACTTTAATCAGCGGAGCATGTATTATATAACTTCTCCGATATCATTTTTTTTTTCTAACTATACACTTTAATTCTTCATTTCCTAACATAAGATTCAAATATTTCAAAAGTATTTAAATAAACTAAAAGTCTCGTGAGAATTACAGTTCACCAAAATATTTACAAAGCTTTTCAAATAAAACGTTTAACCTGCAATCTTCAATATCATTTTGTCACATAAGCAATAAAAATTCAATCCAATAATCTATTTTAAATATAGATTTTCACCTTTTTTCTTTTTAACAATTTGATTGAAAATCGTAGTTTTACACATCTAACTTTTGTCTTCATCCACTTATTGACCAACTAACTTTTGTCTTTGCTCTTCGTGTACTGGCTTTAACTCACTATCACTTCATACACTTTTTATCCATTTTTTAGCCGATTTTATTTTATTAAGAAAGTACATAATAAATAAGCTTAGTAACGTTTTTATTTTCACATTATCAAATCACTTATAAAGCACTAAACAATTTTATAAATATATTATAGCATTAACAATTTAATAAACGATTTTTAAAAAAATTGCAACCAATTCAAAAGTCACATGGAACTTATCTTATAAAATTACAGAACCGATTTTGATCTCCTCTTACTTTCACCTTCGATACTTTCAATTGTGAAAAACCAATTCCTTTAGCAACTTCACATTATTAATTCTTTTCTTCCTCTATATCTCAGCTTACAACAGCAACAAGAATCCCCTCTTGTTTTCCTTTTTGGGTTAATATTTCATTCTGAATATTGTGTGTATATATATATATATTAGCATAGTACCCACACAATGAGAGGGGTTAAAGTAGTGGTAAGTAGTGGTGACGATAATAATGATGGTGTAAGAGTGATGAAAGATTGAAAGTATATGTATATGTTTTGAAAGTTTATTGTATGTTTTATAAGTTTATGTATTTATATATGGTATTTGACTTAAACGTGTAAGAGTGATGAAAGATTGAAAGTATATGTATATGTTTTGAACGTTTATTGTATGTTTTATAAGTTTATGTATTTATATATGGTATTTGACTGAAACTTAATATATATATATATATATATAGTAATAGATATATAGGGGAATGATCCATAGGGAAGTTTCAAATCTTGGGGAAGTAGAGAAGCAAATTTTAGCCCTTGATTTTTTCATAAAAAAACGTTTTTAACATTCATTTGTGATTAATGTTAAATTTTGAGTAACATTCATCACATATGAATGTTAACAACATTCATTTATGATGAAATCAAGGGTTGAGATTTACTTCTCTACTTCTCTAACTTTTTTGGTTCCCTCTTGATCCCCACCCTAGATATATATATATAATTTTTTTGAACGGTTTGTTAGATGTTAGTGGTTCAGGTCTAGCGGTGACATCCAAGTGGGCAGTATGCTAACCCTGAGACCCTCTTGTTTCTCTTTTTTATCGCCTGAAGGGGTAAAAGTCCCGGGTGGGACATCCAAGTGGGCAGTATGCTAACCTTGAGACCCTCTTGTTTCTTCTTTTTATCGCCTGAAGGGGTAAAAGTCTCGGGTGGGACTCGAACTTGAGACCTCCCCTAGCCAAACATCCTCTTCCCAAAACCTCATAAGAAAACCTTGGTGACCAACTGAACTAGCTCAGTTAGTTAATACACTCAAGGCAACTAAACTAGCTCAGTATAGTATTTATATTGATAGAAAGTATAATTATTTAAATGATTAAGTTGTTGTGTCAATTATACAGGGAGAATATAGTCATAACCTCTTATTAATTAGAAAATTAAGTACAACGACAAACATATTTTATATATAATTAAAAATATAAGGTAGCTAAAATCATCTCGTTTTCTATTACAACACAACTTTCCTATATATCTATCAAATAACTCCACTTAAGGCTTATCTAAGATTTTAAACCAAATCAACTACAATTTAGTTATAACTCATTGATCAAATGACGTATATCTCTACATTATTTTTTAATATATATATTGAGTTAGGTTCAAATGAGAATGGATATTATTTGTGAGAATGGAAGAATCAATCTCAACCATTCATCTTATCAAAAAAATAATACCCCTAACACTTTTAAAAAGTGAATATCTCACAAACGGTTAGTCAAAAAAATATATAAATTGCACCATAAAAATCAACATTTTTTTCTCTTCGATTAGACATCTCACAAGGTATATTTTCGACGAATTTTTTTTTTTTTTCATATTTTGGTGGGTTTCGAAATTGGTAACACATGTGTTAGGTGCGGTAACACATGTGTTAGGTGCAGTAACACATGTGTTAGTAGTTAGTAACACATGCCACTAACACATGTGTTACCGAAACTAGCACATGTGTTACCAACCACTAACACATGTGTTACTGGTTTTCAACCCAAAAAAAAAAAAAAAAATTTTTTTTACCGAAAATATGTCATGAGTGATCTCTAATCGTAGAGAAAAGAACGCTGATTTCAATAGTGCAATTTTTATAATTTTTTGATTAGCCGTTTGTGAGATATTTAACTTTAGGGGAAAATTAGGTTTTGCAAAATGGATGGCCAGGATTCATTCCTTCATTCTCACTAAAATTTCCATTTTCATTTGAACTTCCCTCTATATATATTTAACTTTATCTTTTGTATTCTTTAAATATTAATCAACCTAATTACATTTTCAACCCTTTAAATTTTGTTTGTTTATCACATCCACCCGCAATCTAATTAAGAAGTTTTATGTTTCTTTAAAATTCGAACGTTACAATTGTTCTCTTTATTTATTGTCAAACTATTTTAATTTTAATTTATATTTATACGGCATGAAAAGTAATGCTAAAAGGTTTAGAGTTCAAAGGAATGATAGATTTACAATACTACAAAGGTAAAATTAGATTAGAATTTTTCTCTCTTTTACAATACTACAAAGGTAAAATTAGATTAGAATTTTTCTCTCTTCTTTCTGCTATCTCAAATAAATCTACTACATTTCTATTTTTAGTTATCTCAAAATAAGTATAAATTTTATATTTCTAACCAACTAAAATATATTTTAATAGGTATAAATAATATTTAATCGATAAATAATATAGCTAGTGAACATTACTAAAATTGTATATATTTTTCCAACGGCTGAAATTCTGGTAATCTTAACCGGTCCACGTCAGACTGCATTAGGTGCATCACATGAGAAGTAAATCAAGCTCACCTAATAGCCCGATCCGATGGTGGCCAAGCAACTTATCCAACAACATAAAGGAATTTCTCTAATAAATTAGGTTCCTCATTGTTGTTTGTGGGATTGAACTTGAGATGATTCCAAAAGTCTTCATATCCGGAACCAACTAGCTACAGAGGCAACTTTGTATATTCTTAAAGTGAACACTTTGTCTGGGACTGAGGATGTATCGATTAGAGCACATGGAGTTGTAAAACTATTTTTCAGTGTTCTAACAATATTCAGGGAGAATATTGTTGCTGAAAAGTGGAGAAGTGGAGAACAGTTTTCTAGACAATATTAAGGACTTTTAATCTTATTTTTTAAGAAATTCAAATAATTTAATAAATTAAAACAAATAACAAAATAAATTATATAAAATAAATACATTCATTAAAAAAAAATATTTTACAAATCATAAACAAATACATATTTCATATAAATACATTCATTAAAATAAAAAAATACATTTATTGAAAGATACATACTTGAAGTGTTTGAAAATAATAATGAGTGTTTTATTGTGTTTTAAATTTTTCTTAAAGTGTGGTATTTATAGATATGAAAATAAAAGTAAAAAAAAAACAACGGTAAAAAGGTTATTTTTTAATCTTTTTCTATTTAAAACTATCGGTTGGAATTAAAAAAAAATAGAAGAAAACATCGTCGTCCAACGATGAGTTCTAACGGTACCATTTCAAAGTGACGAAATACCGTTCAATACATCGTATGCTCCTAAATGTTGGCTTATAAATGATACGTCATCCTAATAAAAAAAAAATTGTAAAATTTTTGTGTGAAAATCGAATAACAAACATGGTTTCTTTCTCATTGACACTTTGTCCCGACTTTCTATTATAGGCATCAAAAGATAAAATAGAAAATAGTTTGCAATGATTCATTTATATTGTATTCTCAAGTTCTTTTAGGAAAATAATAGGATAAAAAAGAAAAAAGAAATATAAGATATTTATATGTGTTTTCGAATTATAAAAAGAAAAATGTAAAAAGAAAAGAAGAAAAAAGTTGATTATTAATATCCTTTTCAATAAGTCAATTTTTGAACGAAAATCCGTAAAGTAAAAAAGCCTTATAATATGTCTATTCATCTGCATTGCTTTTCCCTTTCCTAACCTTTTTAAAACAAACACAAAAATAATATATTCTTAGTATTTTTTTCCTTTCCATCTAAAAAGGAAGTCTAAGATTGCAGCGTTAATTTACCCACTTGCACACCACACTCTTGAATTTCTTCTCCCTATCTCTTCACCCACTCCACCCCTCGCTATCTGCTGGCCTGTTTTCTCTATCTATGTACTTTCCTGGAAGTTTCCTATAACACACATACGTATCATCACATCAATTAAAAACAGTTATTTATTTCAGAAATATATACATGTCTTATTGTGTTGAAACTTAAAGATATAGTATTATGCAATAGTGATGGTGATAGTTATATTTCATTGGTTGTTTTCTTCTACTATTTATACACCAAGCCGAAAACAATGTAAATATTTATACCTTTTATAAACTATTTATTCTTAATGTTAATTTATTAACATTAAAATTATCTATTTTATCCTTTCATCCACTCAAATAATGACACAATATTATGAAAAGTCAAATATTTACATAATTAAATATATCTATATAATATTACACAATCATGTTATAATGGGAAGTTTAATTAAAACTCATGTATTTACTTGTTATTTAGAGAAAAAATTAATGGATGTCTTTGAGTTTAAAAGTCGGGCAAACAATTTCCACTTTTTTAAATAATTTTTTTTATTTTAAATTATATTTTATTCAAGTGTTTTGTTATAGTTCTTAATGTTACGTCATGTCAGTTATGATTATCAACTTTTATTATGTCTTTCATCTAAAAACTATCATTCGCATTAACTTTGTAACGGTTAATCACTTCATTGTTTTAAAAATATGGAAACATTTTCACTACATTGCGCGAGTAATTTACTAGTTTGACGTAAAAAGTTTGGATATGTGTCTGTTTGGTAAGATAACTGTAGGCTGTAGCTGTAAATTGCAAATTTATTTGTTATGAACTGTTTGACGAACTAGATGTAGCTGTAACTTTAAAGTGTAAATGACATAAAAGGACATAAATATAAAAATAAATAATAAATATAACTAAAATTAAATTTAAATTTAAAAAATAATATTTTAGGTAAAAACAATCATAATTCAAATAGCACCTCTTAATATCATAATTATATGTATTAAATATTTGATACAAAAATGACTTTTGAGTTAATGTATTAGGACATAATATATTTCGTTTAGTAGTTAGTTATACATATTAAAATTTTCATTCATATCATTCGTAAAATGAATTTTTCTACTATGTTTTAAAAGTATTTTTAATATTTTGAGGGACGTCAATGTTATTACTTTATTAAAAATGAAAAGGATCATAACTTCAATAAATAATTTAAATAATTTGTATCGATAAACTAATCGTTGTCAAATTGTAATATTGACGAAGACAATCATATATTTATATTCACCAAAAGCTCTATTGAATTCTAATAGCTTTTAGAATTAACTTTTCAATTATAAGCTTTTAGGAGCTTTAGAAAAATTAAAAGTTTAAAGTTTTTCTATTCAAGTAAAGTTTTTATAAATGAGGAGTTTATTAAGTTGAAAAAAAATTAAATTAAAGATTTAAAAAAGAAAAAAAAAAAAAAGCTTTTTGCCAAACGTAGAAGAAAATGTTGAGAGAATTGAGATAAGGAAGTAGCAGCGTTTGATTTAAAAATCGATGGTTCAAAATTGTTGTCGGTAGATTGGGAATTTGAGGAATAAAAAACACATATTTTTTTAATTCTCAAAGGCCAAAATGGAACATATTACGAAGCAGTTTTAAAAAACCATCGTTGACAGCTAATCCCGTTTCCCCCTAAAATATAGATTTTTCAGAAATTTCTGAGGTTACGATTTTGTAGTTATTTTTTATTGATTTTTTCCATGAAAAGATCGTGTGAACCATGTATTTCAAGCACGTCTGGCTTATAAAAAATTTACAGATATATATATTTATTTATTATCTATTACTAAATAATGTATTCTTATATATTTTTTTTAAGATTAACTTAACTAATCTGCCCTTATAATTACTAAGAGATTTTTCTAAAAGTTAAATGACTAACATACCCCTAATTATTTATTATTAATTCTTATTAATACAAACATTATTAAACCATAAACTATTTAATATATGACATTTAATTAACATACCTTTAATTATTAAATTCTCATTAATGTAAATAATATTAAACCATAAACTATTTAATATATGACATTTAATTTAACTTAAACTTCTCTATATCTATACACTATTACATTTAAAGGTAGCGAAATTGGCGGGCGGGCGGGTCGGGTCTAGCAGTTGGACTAAAACGGGTTTGGGTCCTAACGGGCTTAGGCCACTACGGGTATAAGTCATAACGGTCTCGGGTCAAAACGGACTTACATAAATAAGAATCTGTGTGGCGTAATTTTTAGTTTCAATTTGAACTTATTAGGTTATGTATCTTAGTTAGCTCCAAAAAGAAATTACAAATAAAATTGCAAAAGAATTTGATTACTACGTTTTAAAAATAATAAAAATTGCAAAATAATATGTAATGTTTATAAAGAATCAATATTATTTTAAATTACTTGCGTTAAAGAATCAATAAATATATTATCATCATTATTAAAATAACATGGTATTATTGTAGTGAATGGTTTACTATTTGAAAATAATAAAATTTTAGTTTCATTCACCCATTCGCCCATTGTACCCGAAGTGAGAAAGATAGACGTACAATATGACCATTTGAAAAATGGGAGCCCAGTAAGCCCGATATTTATACACAATAGTCCATTAAGGCCCATTCTTAAATGTTTGAGCTAAAATTGTCCGCTCTAACTACATTATATGATGCATTTGAGATGTTTTTTATGATTACCATTTAATGTATTATCCATTAGTATAGATAATGTTTAAAATCAAAATACAAAAAAGGAATAATAATTAAAAAAACGAGAAAAGAATAGTGAAACTTAAACATCTAGATTCAACAAACGACACCACAACTCGCAACCTGTCAATTACGAACTCGAAACATGTCCATTACGAATTCGAGACCCGACACTCGCAACTCGCAACCCGACCATTGAGTTTGCAATGACATATTTATGATATAATTAATTTTTGGTTATTTTGTTACAATTTTTTTTTTTAAATTTGATAAATAGTAATTTTTCACTTATAAAACAGTATTATTTGTCTATTGTAATGTAGTTTTTATTTTTAAAATATTTCAAAAAATATAATGATGTATATCAAATTAATATGAAATAAATAATTTTTTTCCGTTGCATTGCGTGAGTATTCTGCTATTATATATATATATATAACTAGATGTATCAATCATATGAATGGAAAAAATTAAGAAAGAGACAAAATATGTTATTAGATTAATCAAACACTAACATCACGTCATTTTGCAATTTTTTATTTATAAAGTTTTGTAACTTTAGCATATACATTTGTTTTTTACTTCAAGTGGCTATATAATATCATTAGCTTAGTAAATCATTTGTCTTCTTGAAATCATACTTAAGAAATATCGAATCACCTAAACAAAAATGATATGTCAAAATGACGAATCATTATTTTAAGTAACTAAATCATATCTTCGATTTTGGTGATACAATGAATACAGAGAAATTAACAAATATACCTTATTTCTTTAACATATATAAGAATTTGTGTTCAAATAAATGAAATATAAAAATTTGTTCTATTCGGACGCAAGTCAAAATTTGCAACTCGTTTTCTTGCAATTTGCGTGTCGCACATTTGACCGAGATCGAGATTGAGGATCATGTTTGGCGAATGGGTGCGGTCGGGTTGGGGGCAAGCCTTTAAAATCAAAAAACAAAAAATACTTAAAACGCGAATGCAAAACAACAGTTGCAAGCCACCACCACCCTCGCTTTACCACGGTGACCACTACCCATCGTCATCATCACCTGCAACGACAGTAACCACCACCTTCAACTGCCGCAAACGCCTAATGACACTCGCAACCTGCAAGATCGAGTTCGAACGGAGAATTCATGGGTTTTCACAAAATTAAAGGTTAGAAATAGAAAATTGTAAGGTACACACACATTTGAAATTGAAACCTAAGTTTTAATTTTGTATTTTGTGTGAGGTATTTCATCGAATACTTGGTGTACATGCGGGTTTTTAAGTTTTTGGCATTAAATTGTTATGTATGTTTGTATTTTGGTATTTAATGTGTCGTGACCGAGAACGTTACTTTTTGGCATTAAATTGTTAGTATTATTGATGTGGATTTGAACCTTAAAACATTACTTTGGGGCCGATGACCTAGACAATTGTAAGGTACACACATTTAAGAAGTGAGCAAAAATTGCATTGGCCGAAAAAATGTGTCGTGACCGAGAACAATCTAGGTCACCCTTTGGGGCCGATGACCGAGAACCAAAGGCAAATTCTCAGCCATCATCGAGAATTTGCACCTAGTGATCGAGAACTAGAGGCAAATTCTAAGTCATGATCGAGAACTTGCAGGTCATGAGTCACAAAACTCGGTCATAACCGAGAATTTCCTAGTCGTGATCCGCAAATCTCGGCCATGACTGAGAACTTGCGGCTCGTGGCCAAGAACAATCTCGGTCATGACCCATTTGACCTTTTTGACTTTTTGTTGACCAACTTTGACTTTATTTGACTTGAATTGACTTTGTTTAACTTATCTTGACTATGTAGACTTATGTTGACTACTTTTGACTTATTTTTTCTTCCTATGATCATTTTCACTTGCTTGAGTTTGTGGACTTATATTGATATAGTTTACCTTATTTAACCGTCTTTGACTTGTTTTGACTGTTTATGACTTTTGAGGACTTTTATTAATTAGGTCTGAATTATGTGGAATATTGTTGACTGTCGTTGACATGTTTTGAGTATGTTTGACTATTGTGGACTAATGTAGACAGTTTTTTACTTTTATTCAATATGTTTGGCTTTTTTTTAGTAATGGAGTAATTGACAAATTTTCAGGTGGTTTACGAAGCTTCGTTGACTATAAAGAACCATACGAGTATTACCGAGGAGATTATTACGTTGTTGACAGATGATAAGAAGAAAATCTTTCGGTGTACACGTTTTGGGCCTTAGTTGGATATGCAGTGCTTAAACAATGACCCGAGTTAATAAAGAAAGTAAACAATGTTCAGTTACCATGTATGAACCCTCTTATTGGGTTCAAGTTGGACAAAAATTTGAAAATAAAGAGGAATTGCTTTTTCAATTGCATATTGAGTGTCTCCAAGAGAGTTTTTTGATTAAGCCAAAGAAGTCGGACAAGACAAGGTACACACATATTCTCGTACTCAAATTATGTCGAATAACCATCATGCAAGCAAGAAGGTCCTTGGTAACATCTTAAAAGAGTGAAAGTCAAGCACGTTGAATGGCATTATTGGAAAATGTGTAAGGCAGACCGTAAGTCAGATTTTGCTCACCATTTTGATGTGATTTCTCAGATGTTTACAAGCCTAGGCTGAGGTTCTTAAGATGTTGTGAAAGAAAAATGGTCAAGACATCATTTTCCACGTACATGATATGCTTACCTCACAACTAACAGTGTGTAGTCCATTAACCCGATGATCAAACATGCAAGGGAATACCTTTCACACCATATACCGAGCACAAAATGGGTAAAGGAATAGGAAATTACTAAGTTGGAATGTGAATCAATCCATAATATGATTTTTGTGATAGGAAATTACTAAGCTAGAATGTGAATCCATCTATAAATATGATTTGTGAGGTGGTGGATGTGAAAAAGAATGAGACAGTCAACTTAGAAACACAAACATGCACTTAGATGTAATGATAGTTGTCCAGTTTACCTTGCGGACACGTTATGGAAGTGACTCGTTTCTTCTAACAAGACGATGTAAGCTGCTATGCGGAGAGGTATGTCACGTAGGACACATATCGAGTGACCTACACAAAGACTATAAACCCAATGGCTCATCCTCAGAATCAGTCGATCTAGGTGATCTGCATATTGTGTTACTACCAGTCCTTGTGAAGAGGCAAATTGGTCGCCCACCTGGTCGTGCTTGTAGTCATTTCAAGGAATACGGTCATAGCCGATTTGGTTGTATGGCTCTTTACGATAGAACAGACGAGGAAAGCCGATCAGGAACCAAATCAAGATCCACCTCAAAGACAAAATCAAGATCTAAATTAAGAAAACAATAAGTTGCTAACCTTTATTCATATACAAATATTACATTGAATTATTAATATCACTTGGATTTGACTTGCAGATAACATCCACAAAATCAAAGGTAAAGGTTGAAGTCGAAATGTCCCAGCTGACTTAGTTTTTCCCAAGTGTACATTTGAGTCAACCTTGAAATTATTGTAATGACAAAACCTATGTTATGTACTAGTTAAAAATGTTATCTATGTTTTATTACTTGTGATTTATTTGATTCGATAACTTTCCATTATGTTCACTTTGTGGTGTTTGAAAAACACTAAAACATTTCATTAGAAAGGGATTAAAACATTACATAAACAATACAATACACTAAGTGAAATACATAGATTGACAGCTATCAGATTTATTGAAAGATAAATACAAATTACAATAATTGACTATTAACTAATCGAACAACCGTTTTGCACTTGAAGAGCCAGTCATTATCTTAGAAATGGTTCCCGACATCATAGTTTCAGAATTTAATGGATGTGTCAAATCTCTGCGTACAACAATAACCTTAATTTTTTTTTTATGTATTTTCACATAGCTAGTAATCTGCTTCAATTGCTCGACATCATCCGTTATCAACATCTATGTAGTCAATAAACGTCAATATACCTTGCGCGTACATTATTCTTGCGCGCTGAAAATCTCCACTTTGACGAAACACGATGCTAAAGAACTTATGAACTATTGCGTATAATTCATTAGCTTTTGGTTCTTCATTTGGAGATCGAAACTACCAAGTATGATCGGTGCGAATCATTTCGAAAAGTTTTTTCTTGATTTTCAAGCAACAAAAAAGTGAGAATATTTTTACGACAATTTATGAAACAAGCTGATGATCATATTATCTTAGGGTCACAGTATTTATGAAAACTTTAAGTATCCCAAAAATCTCGAAAATCTTATCCAAGAAGGATAAAAGATAAAACATTTGAGCTAAAAAGTGGCTGAGCCAGAAACCAGGCCATCACTCCGTGTACCTGGACACGCAAGTCGAAAATTGCAAGTCACAGCTTGCAATTTGCGGGTCGCAAGGCGTAATTTGCGACTTGGACAACTCGAACGCAAACCCTAGCAACCGGACGCAAATCACGGCTCATCACTTGGAATTCTCGGTCACGCAAGTCCCATTGTGAGGTCGCAAATGGCGACTTGCGACTGGGTAGGGCATTTCGACAACTTTTTTTTTGGAACAAATGTTTTAATTGTTAGAAATGAGAGCAAATTTTTTAATTTTATAAAAATATATAGTAGAGGGAAGTTCATTTAAGTATGAATTTTTTTGAAAGAATTGAAGTACCAATAGGAGTGTGTCATTTGGCAAAATTCTCATTTTCCCCCATGTTTTTTAAAATTAAATATCTCAGAAACGGCAAATCAAAAAATAATAAAAATTACACCATAAAAATCACCATTTTTTTCTCTTCGATTGATCATCCCACAAGGTATACTTTCGACGAATTTTTTTTCTTCATTTTTTGTGGGTCATGTGTTACGATTGACTAACAAATGTCTTATCTGTGACTATCACATGTGTTATCAACGACTATCACATGTGTTACAAGTGATAATCGGTGGTAACACATGTGATAGTACACAAGTGATAGTCACCGGTAACACATGTGTTATTTGTTAATAATACATGTTTACTAATTTTTAAAATTCACAAAAAATGAGAAAAAAAATTTCTTCGAAAGTATGTCATGTGGAATATCTAATTGAAGAAAAAAAAACGCTGATCTTTATGGTGCAACTTTTATAATTTTTTGACTTACCGTTTTTTAGATATTCAATTTTAAGAATGTGGGGGGTTTTGTTATTTTGATGAAGAAGATAGATGATTGAGATTTATACTCTCATACTTTCAAAAAATTCCATACTTCAATGAACTTTTGTCATATATACTATTATAAAAGACTTAAATATAGTCATAATTTCGTGAATCAACTTCATGAGGTGAGTTCATTAAAGTATGAGTATTTTTTAAAGAATGAGAGTACAAAAAAGAATACGCCATTTGGAAAAAGTTCCACTTTCTCCTACTTTTTTTAAATTTAAATATCTCAAAAACGATAAGTCAAAAAATAATAAAAATTACACCATATAAATCATCATTTTTTCTATTCGATTAGACATCTCACAAGGTATACTTTCGACGATTTTTTTTCTTCATTTTTTGTAGGTTAACACATGTGATACGATAAACTAACAAAAATGTTACCCGCAGCTATCACATTTGTTACCAAGGACTATCACATGTGTTAGAAGCGATAATCGGTACTAACACATGTAATAGTCGCCAATAACACATGTGTTACCAATTTTCAAATCCCATCAAAAATGAAAAAAATAAAATTCGTCCAAAGTATGTCATGCGGGATCTTAAATCGAAGAGGAAAAACAACTTATTTTTATGGTGCAATTTTTATAACTTTTTAGCTAATGGTTTTTGAGATATTTAATTTTTAAGAATGTGGGGGTTTTATTATTTTGATCAAGATGGACGGTTGAGATTTGTACTCCCATAATTTCAAAAAATTTCATACTTGAATGAACTTTTGTCTCAACTTCATAATTGAAGATATTTTCATTTTCATGCGGTAACATATATAATAAATTTGAACTATTTTTATATGTAACTGAGTCAACCATTAGACAATTGTGAATCAACTTTTTAATCAGTAACAAAAAATGAATCATGTTGGTACATCTTGTATGACAACAGCCTCTGGTTTGTAATAATTAGTTTTTATAAGTCTTCTGTTAATGTTCACTTTGGTATGTCATGTTTGTAAGTTCGTACGAACTTAGGTAGGTACGAACTTAGGATCATATAAGTTCGTATGGGCCTGTGAACAGACAAGTTCGTAGGGTCCAAGCCCGTACATGTTCGAAGTTAATCAGTTGTTTGAGTATTATTTTATGCATTACAGAAGCTAGTTCGAATATCTAGTTAGTGTTTTGTCTTACGTTGAATGTAATTGATCTTTACGTTCAATAAAAGTGTTCTTTACTATATTCGTATTAGTTGTTAATTATTGTTACATTTGTTTGAGAATTCCGTACTCAATAAACGTTATTACCTCGTGGATTCAGATTTAAAAACCTCAATATATCACACTTAAGTTATCAAAAACATGTTTATGTATCAATAACAATGCCACTACAAAATTCTTAATCATACTTTTTTATATAGAACTTAATCATAATTCTTGAATATCACGATTGAACATAATTACCGTAAACTAAAAAAACAAACTGATTGTCAATTAAGGAAGGGATGGAAAAAACCAATAACAAAAGTTTGAGAAGAATCTGTCAAATTCATTTAACTAACATGAAATACACAATACCAATTATGTCATTTATTGACATGAGGAAATGAATAGTCCAGATTAATTATCTCCCTTCTCTAAAATGTTTCCTTTTTTTTTTTTGAAAGACCAACAAAATATATTTCATTACCGAATATAACAACACAACGTTGTTATATCCTCATAATACTTACACCAATCAATACATGCACCATTCGTTACATACTTAAACGTACAATACATCAAAGCCCAACCAAACTAGTTAACAAGGTTGAAATCACACCACTTCTCCCAAGATATGAGCTTGAATTTAGATCGATTCTTGATCCAAGTAAACGAGAACGAACGTATATCATCAATTATTTTGTTCACCGGATCTTGTTTTGCTTGAAAAACCACATTGTTTCTATTCTTCCAAAGACACCAAATTGTAGTGGCAATAATCAAATGCACTCCCATCTTCCAATCCGAATCACCTCTTAATTTCAAAGCCATAATCGGTAGGTTTTTAGCTGGTAGCACAGTAAGATTTGGCAGCCTGCACCATGATCTGATAAAACTCTATATTTGAATGGAAATTCCACATATGCCAAATATATGATCCAAAGATTCGTTGTCTATACCACATACCTTACATTCTAGAGATGTAGTAGAGACATTCCTTTTGGATAGATTATCCAAAGTAGGAAGTCTATTAAGCCATACTCTCCATAGGAAAAAATTTACCTTAATTGGTAGCCATTTGATCCGTTTGAAACAATCTTCCAACCGTTCTTCTTGGGAATCACGGATTCTATCTCTTATTCTTTTTACCAAATAACGTCCCATAAAACAAGCATCATTCGACCGTACATCTTCATTATCAGCCCAGTTCATTACCGAAATTAGATTGACCATAGTAGAAACATTAGAATGTTCAGAAGGAGACAATTGCCTAGCCCAATGAAATTGAATCACATTCCTATCTTCAATGAATTGAACTCTATCCGATAGCAAGCATAATTTTTTCACTTCAAGTTGGAACAAGCTAGGAAATCTCTCTTTTAAAGAACCAAACAAAAGCCATGGGTCATGCCAGAATGTAAGATTGGAGGTTAAACCTGGAAGTACATGAAACGATGCTTGCAAATTGAACCCGACATTGTTTAGATGATCGGAGATCCTACAAATATGTTTCCAAGGTCCCGATATCGAAAGCTTTCTAGGAATAAAATTCCAGGATCTCGATGAGTTATGAAGGGACCAAATGACTATCCTCCATAGTTTATTTGGCTCGTTCTTAAACCTCCACCACCATTTAGCAAGCATGGACATATTCATTTCTAATAAAGATCCCAAACCAATACCACCACTTTCTTGTGAAGACATGATTTTTGACCAAGAGACCCAATTCACCTTCTTTTCGTTACCATTAAAACCCCACAGAAAATTCCCTACGGATCTTTTCAAGTGTATCGATGACTCCGATTGGAGCTTTATACAAAGAAAAGTAGTAGGTTGGTAAAGCATTTAAAACTGATCTTATTAAAGTTATTCGGCCGCCAAATGAAAGAGTTTTAGCTTTCCAAGTCGAGAGCCTGCTCTTGAACACTTCAATAATCGGCTTCCAGTTACGGTTCAGGTTCATATTACCACCAATGTTCAAACCCAAATGAATAAATGGAAAAGTTCCCACTCTACACTGTAACCTCAAAGCCATAGAATTAATTTCTGATGCATCAATTCCAATACTGTACAAAAAACTTTTATCAAGATTAACACCCAAACCGGAACAGAAGTAAAAACATCGTAAAATTCTCTTAAGATTTCTTAGACTTTCCGGACACCAATTCCCCATGAAGATCACATCGGATAAAATGTTTCCTTTTATTTGAAATTTTCACGAGGCCAACAAAACTCATTTACTTCTTTCACATTTCCACTTTTAATGTGACAACACCAGATATATTGTGTCTCGTTTGGTTAGATTTCACTTGTAGATTTCACCAAACAAATTGTTTTCTCTGTATATGCATATGCATCAAAACGGGTAAACGAAGAAGGTTTTACCTGTTTAAGTTATCCAAAGAGGACGAGTTTACTCAGATGTATGCAGCCTAACCGAAGTATTCTGTGATCGTTTTGAACCTTTCCCTGGTCACCCCAAAATGTGCAACTTGAGGTTATCAGGACGACAACCAGTAGACCATCTTGGTGATAGTTCATATGCATTCAAATTTTAACTAATTTCTTGAAATGATCGATATAGATTAATTAGTTCTTATGGTTTCTATAATTTAAATTCTTACGGGAACATAACATTTCTCTATATATATGTATATGCATACAAATTCTAATTGATTCTTTAAAATGTTTTGGTAGATTAGTATAATATATATATATATATTATGTATATGTTGAGGTTGGTTATTGTAAAAAAAACTTTATCGTAAAACATCTAAGAAAGAATCCTAACCATACATTATTGACCAGATCAAATTTATTAATTAGTCAAACACAAGGACAATTTGTGGCACACTTTAAACATCATTTCAGTTTTTATTTTCATCTTTTAGGAGTGAAATCCAATTACTCATAACATATATCATTTTAAAAATTCATATGTAGCAAAAATCAAAACTAAATCACATTCAGAACTTGTACAAGTCTTTGTTAAAGGAAGTGATGCACATTCATTTAATTTTGTAATGCACATCTTTCATTATTTAATTAATGAGAGCTTATAACTATAAATCAAATCAACATACCATCAATTAAAATTGATTCACAAATCTAAATTTTATTTGATTCAAAAATCTAAATACTTATTACACAACTTACAAATCAACAAAGTAAATGTTGATTCACCAAACAAATCATTGATTCACAAAAACTCAACACTAGTTCATAAATCTAAACACTAATTCACGAATCTATAAACTTGATGCATAACACGATTCACCCGATTTAGTAGCCTCCGTATGAACAGACCCGTGGTCTTCAAAAATAGAAATCATCAAGATGAACAAATCCTATGAGAATTTGAAAATCAAACACACATAACATGATGATGTAGACGAGTATATATGTGTATATAATTGATTCACAATTGACTTTCATAATGAATCATAACAAACTGGATGAAGAAGATGAAGGCGATGGTGGTGGTCAGATAGTGATGCCGAAACTTAAGAATATGAAGGCGAGTGGCAACCGGAGGCTCCTCCGAAAGTGAAGGAGACGAAGATAAAGGCGGCGGCGATGCACACCGGATTCAGACTTGATAAACGAAGATGGCGATGGACATAACCTACCTGATGTGTGTGAATGTAGTTTTTGTGAGATAAAATATCGAATTGGGGTATTGAGAGGGGCTCCGAATTTTGGGAGGTGGGGGAGAGGATTAGGGTTTGTTTTGAGAGGGAAGAAAAGAACGGCCGGTAAAAGAAAAAAAAGGTGGAGTTTTATTAGGGATATTAAGGATTGGAGCAGATTGTCTAAACTACACTTTGACTCATATTTAAATCTAAGGACATTTGTCATGCTAATATGTTAGTTAATGACCGTGAGATTATTGTACTTGCAAAAAAAAGTTCAAATATACTTTTAGTCCTGAAAAGGTTACCGATTTGTCTTTTCTCAACATGCACTAGCTATATTGGTTAACAAATGGTGCATGCATCGCTTATTTAGCATCTGATTTTGCTTGTTGATGCTTGCTCTTTTTCTAGTCCTAGCATTTGTTCCATTTTAATCATATCCATCATGAAAGAACCTGAATTTGTAGGATGTAACCATATATCTAAGTTTACATAGATATCGAAAGAGGAAGCGTCAGGTGTTAGAAAATATGTGAATCTAACAAATAGCTAAAAGCCAAACTACCAATATAAGGTATCTAACATATATCTAAAATTTAAAATTACATTAATTCAAATGAACAAATGATGTCTAAAAGATTGGTTTCTTAAGCATTCGCCTCTCCCTTTGAAAAAGAAATCTAGAACCATAAAGAAAACGACCAATAAGAGGAAATTTTGGGCTACCAAATATCATGTAGGTGACGGCAGCAAAAGAGATGATAAAAATAGGTATCCACTTGGAACTATTTTGATAAAGTAATAAAAAGTTGATAATAAAAGTGAGGATCATGGTTGCTATAGAGATGAAAAGTGATGCGAGACATATCATCAGCTTTTGGGGTAAGGAAATCATGAAATCGTGTTCAGTGTAATCTGAACCGAGTATAGTCAAGACCAGGAGGATTGATGTTGTAGCGGATATAAATGATAAACCATCAAATATTATGAAAATTTTGGAAAGCTCTTTTCGGAGGAAGATCGGCATACCAGTTACTTGGTCATATCCACCTGGAAACGTAAATGCTGCAGCAAAAGATATGGTGGCTATTAGTGATGCAACCACCATTAACTGAGCAGCTGTTTCTTTCATCCACTCTTCGCCTTTGGAAAATAGGATTTTATGGTTCTTTGTGAATACTTCATGTGGTGTTAGACCAGCTTTGTTCTTCTTTTCTCGAAAAGGAGGAGGGAGCATGGCTTCTACTTCCTAAAACATATCACATAGATTACATACATCATTATCAAGTCTATCATATTAAAACTTGCAAGAACATGGACAAAAAAAATAATCCATCTGTTAGTCCTCTCCTACAAAGCCGTGATACAAAATGGAAAATTAAAACCCATGACTGTAGTTATCAAGATTATATGGTTACAATTCTTTTAATCTACCAAAGCCTTCTCGACTGTTGGTTAAACTATATTATTACAATAATGGCATCTAATTTTTTTAAATAAATCAATTTAAGATGTGAAAACATTTTGATCAGCATTTGGACTGTTTCAACCCAAATCTCCCCATTTCTATATCAATGGACAAATATTATAGAGAAAATTAGAAACATAGTGTATCAATAACTCTAGAGTGAAAAAATTACCTTGAACCATAAGGTTTCTAAATGCAATTGCAGCCCAACTCCTGGGATGTTTTGTAGCCTATTTATCTTTGCACTCTCCCCTGCTAGATGCAAAATATTGTTCCCATTTTTATCTTCAAGAGTAATTATCAAATTCCTGAGTGAGCCTATGTCATATAACAGATTGTATATACCCTCATGACGATGCGAGACAGCAATGTGAAATATACTTTGATTATCATCATTTACCTCCCGTACTAGATGTGGATATTGCCGGATAACCTCAACTACAAATGCAGTGTTCCCCATTTCGGCAGCAAGAAATAGTACTCGTGAGGAGTACTTTTTATTTTCATCTTTCCGTGCCGATGCCATCTCATCAGGGGGCCCTTTGAATAGATTAAATATTTTATAAGGCATCTTGGTAATGTTGTCTGAAATAGTTCTTAGCAGTTGCAGGGTTTCTTGCTGTTCCTTTTCAGCACGTGTTCGCTTTTCGTATCCCATAGTTTGGTCAGGCGGCCCTCTTATTATTTCATGAATTTGAGCTTTGGGCAATTTCACCATCTCTGCCCAAATGATTCTGAGTAACTGCAGGGCATGACTTTCCATATCTGGAATTCCAGCCTTAAGACGACATACTGCAAAGACTATTTAAGAAACCAAAATAGTCTTCAGAAAAATTTAACAAACCAAAATCAAGTGAGCCTTTTGAATAGCACTTGTCTAGATATAAATATCAGAAGACATCACCCTTTTCAGAAAATAGCAAAAATAAAAAAAATCAAAAATAGTATTGTTTCTTCTTACAATCTTTTAGCAACCTATATATGTATTTTGTTCAATATTTGGAGTAGCACATGTGGTGTTTACTAGATACTCTGCCTCAAAATTCTAGTAAAAGCTAACTAATTAAGCTAATGACAAATGCTATCACTTATTAGTTCCAACAGTACTCTACCCAAAACAGAAATCAGCACATATATTGGATAACAATTCAAGAAGAGTGTAAAAACTTATTAAACAATGCTAATATACTAGAAGTACAAAGAAGGAGATACAATATAAATCAAGGAAATGAGATTCTTACATGAATATATGATTCTCAAGATAATAGTAGGTCTTTTAGCTTCAAATGCATAAGGTTTTCGAGCCAATAGTCCGAGTACCCTCCCGTTTATAGTAAGTTCCGGTCGGTCAGTCACAATTTGTAATGCAAAATCTACAACACATTTAATGGTCAATTGATGAGAACAACTTAATGACAAAGGCAACAAAAATAAGAAATAAAAATCCAGGCAACAATGCATTTAATAACTTCACCAAAAAGTATATCTACAAATTATGATAGAACAGCAAGCTACGTATATAGATACCTACCAAATAAATTAGACTCGATAGATTTCACAAGAACACAAACTCGATTCTCATGTGTCCAGAAATCACCAGTCATTTTATGAGAATTATGATATAGATACTGCACCATTTCATGCTTTCCATATAAAGCAGCCATATAGAGTGGCATCATTCCTCGACTATCCGGTATATCCAGCAAGGCACGATTCTTTTGCACCAAAATCTTAGCTACTTTGACATTTCCAGCCATAGCTGCTAAACAGAGAGCGGTTTGACCATTCGCATTTTGAAGTTCTAGGTCCTCTTTTTCCATCAAACTCACCAAATATTTTACAAACCAATATGATTTACCCAATACTGCAATGTGAAGTACTGTTTCGCAGCTTTCAGTGATGCTAAACCGTACGAGTTCTGGACGCTTGTCAAGTATGACTCTCGCAGCTTTCCAATCGCCCGTTATCGTTGCTTTATACGATGGAACCAAAATTTCATTGTAGTCTTCTCTTCCTTCAAAGTAATTTGATCAAAAATCAGATTATTAGTAACTACTTATGCTAAGGTTGTACGATTACATATAAATCACAAAAGTATCACTAACAATTATATTTTTGTTATAGACATATTTAGTATTTGGTATCGATTAATAGAAAAACTTACCGATGAGTAGATCTGGACGAGGCAGATTTAATGGTAGTGATGGTTGATCATGTGAAGTACTTTCGATATTAACCTGGTGTTGCTGCTGACTGATGGAATCAGGTTCACTCATTGGACCTAATAAGTTGTTACTTTTATGATTCATCTTTCAGTTCTTTGCTGTCAATGTGGTGCAGTAAATATCATCTTTCAGTACTAACATTAATTCAATACCCAATCAGGAAAGCAGGAAACAGTAAATATGTGATGGGAATCTAATATCTCCCAATGTACGAAAAGCATCTCCAATACACTTATCTAAGTATTTTATGTATACATATGCAAGGTACTAAAAGCATATCCACCATATACATTATATACAGCCGACTTCTTTGACTTTCCATAAAGTACCTTACTAAATTATCTTAATGGGGTGTTTGGCTGGAGGTTTTCATGAGATTTCATGGTATTTGTAATTGAAACCTTATGAAATTTGTGTTTGGTTGGAGATTTTCAAATAAAAGATTTAAAATCCCATGAATTAAGGATTTTTAAATCCTTTAGGTGGATGAAGGATTCGTCCAAGTAAACACGGGTTGTTTCATACGCAGTATTTGTACAAAACTAGCCTCCCCATTTATAAAACTCATTTCCTTTTTTCTTTATACCTAGTTTCATATGTACTAAACACGAATTTAATGTGTCTGTTTATTAAAGAAATAAGTTTATCTACGAATATAATTGAACACTAATAAACGAAGATATATATACATAACTTGAAACATTGCGATGCATATTCAATTTTACAAAACGACTAAAATGTGATGTTTAATTCTATATGAACAAGTTTTATTAGACATGAAAATATCATAAGATTTTATATTAATATATTTAGATTTAGATTAAATACGAATGAAATATACAAATATGCATAAATTTAATTGAATTATCAGTAAGCAAACATAAATAAACAAACGATAACAAAAATGTTATCAAACGTTCAGGAACGTAAATAAACGAACAAAATATATTTATGTTTGTCCATATAATTAAACGAACATAAATTTTTATTCACGTATATTTATATAAATAAACGAACTTCTCGCAAAACAATTCAGAAATTATTTGGTTAAATGTTTGGTTAGACTTACATATCTATAGTTAGAGTGGCCCTTGAAGTTGGCCTAAAGCTATTAATTAAAACACGGAGATATTGAATCATTCAAATATTGGAAAGATATATAATAAAACTGTAAATCAAATCAACAACCTGATCGATATAATTGTGTAAAATAAGCCACAAGTTGACTATGTATGTGTGTTAATGTTTTACATTTAGAATCACGTATTTATAAGGTACTTACGTTTTTAATTATTTTGCTCTTCTTGGTTTAACATGTATGAATCATCATGATTTTGTCAGACATATTTTTATAAACGTTTTAGGTATGAGATGGAGTGATTAGGAAGGAACTAGAGGAGATATTTAGTAAATGATGATATTTTTGTAATTAATTTGAATAATGAGGATAAAATTTAAAGAAATAAAAAATAACATTAATTTTTGTCAACACCTCTTTCATTTTTTTCACCTTTACTTTTATTCCCCTCTTTCCTTCTTCCGACCATTCTCCTTCTTTTGTCGTTCCCCACCCCCACCTACCTTCGCCGCCGCCACCACCACCACCACCACCACCACCACCTAACCTGTTGTTGCCTACAGCGGGCTACCAGATTCTGTTGGTGTTTTAACTTTTACTAGATAGATGGGAATGTGTTTTAGTTTAAAAAATGTTTTGTGTTGGTGTTTTAATTTTTACTAGATAGATTAAGATTATTAATCCACGTGGGAATGTGTTATTTACAATCAAGGTTTGCATGAACGAAATACAAATGAAGTATCAAATTACATCCAGATTTATCAATAGATCATTTCGTAGGCATATAAGTATATTCTGGTATTATTATTATTAAAGATAGATATAGATATATTTAAAATAAACTATTTTAAGTATTTAGAGGTGAGTTTATTAAAATATTAATTTTTTTTAAAAAAATAAAAAATCAATAAATAGTTTCAATATATATTATTATTATACATATAATTGCCATTTTATAAAAAATTATTAATTATTAATATCAATAAATAGTTTTAATATATATTCCGTTAAGTAATTATTAATATAATTTTTATTACAGAAATAACATTAAGTAATATTATATTTGTTATATTTATAATATAATGTAATCTTAAACTCATTACTTACTCGTAAGGGATCTGCAATAGTTGATTTGATCATTAAAAGAGTAAGGATTTCAAAGTATAAATTTTAAAATAATTTATTTATATATAAAGTAAAACGGTGTATAATTTAGGAGTGCATGTAACTTTATATTTTTTTATTATTATATGTATTCAAGTATCAAACTTTTTATTGGATGTATTTAAGTTTTCAAACTGTATTTTGTATGCATTTAATTTACTATTGTATATATAGAACTTATAAAAACTATGTCAAGTTATGTAGTTAAAAACATGCAACAAATATGCAATAGACTATTTTTAAAATTTGGATATATATATATGTAATAGGAGGTTTCAAAATTAGATACATACAATTTATTTTTTTTATTACTTTTTTTTTTTTTTTTTATGAAAGATTAAACAAAAACAGTTGCTGTTGCTTGTAACTTGCTTTTGTCCTCAGTCAAAAAAATACTTTTTTAACAAATGACAACCGCCTCTTCCTACTACAAGGACCTTCCACCACCCCCTTTAAAGTACCCGTGCTAACTATAAACTCAAAGTACAACACCAAATTTAATAAGTAACATTAAGATTTTAAAAATAAAATATATAAAGAAATATTGGAGGTGGTAAATATAACTCCGCAGAAGATAAGACATTTAATAAGAATTATAATATAATTATAGAGCTAAATAAACACACAAAGTCTTATTTGGTTAGTAAGAAATTGTATCAATCCATTTGATTGATAGGATTTTATATTCAAGTATACAACAAATTTACTTAGTTTTGTGACTAGCTGAAGTATTATAAGATTTCTTGAAAAAAGACAATGCCACGTGTTTAATAAAAAACATTGAGAAGATGAAATGGCTAATTATGTGGTTTTGTAATTAATAGATTTTTTAGTTATAAAAACTTTTAATTAATAATAATAATTTTTTTAATAGCACGCTTGAGTAATTAATTTGAGATTTCACTAGTAATTCTTTTGAAATGATACTCATTTCTTATGTATCCAAGACTCTTTATAGACGCTCAGATAATCGGATCCAAGAGCCTTCACAATAAATCCTTCTTTTACTTTCCTTCAAAATCATCAGTAGTCAGGTATTTCAGATCACTCTGTATTAATACATAAAATCATAGATAACAAATTCAATCATCATTAATTAATATAATTATATGGTGTTAGTTCATGTGCAGATGAAGCCGCAAGCAGGTCATGTGCAATTAAGCTCAATCGATGAACATAATCCCGTACTTCGACCGCAACAAGACGAAGTCATCGTTCCGATCCCTCAATCAGTACCACATGGACCCACTCTACCTTTTCCAGATCTACTACTTGAAGGTATATTACAATAATAATATTATCATAATAATAATGATAATAATATAGCATATTCCAAAAAATAATAATAATATTAATTTGATTCTGTACTGTGAGTTTACACTCAGCTGTTTGGATGTGTTACAAAATGATGAGTTTTTTGGTTTAATTACTCTGTTGTTTTTACAAGCCCTAACATGTACTATGTATAGTACACGGTTTGAAAACGGAATTCATACCCAAAAAATTGGAAATACATGAAACCTACTATATTGATTTTTTTTTTTCTTCATATATTTATGCATCCTTAATATAAAACGAGCATAATTATCATGCGATGAAGTGGGATACGAAGTCTAATTGTTAGCGGTTAATGGATGATATTGATATTTTATTTTTGTTCTTCTCTAATTGATCGACCGTGATGGTGAATTGATGATAGCATTCTCGTCTATAACGATGATGACTCGGATACATAGTGGTAGAGAAAGTGAAGAGGATGAAGGGGTGAGAGTTAGGCCATCTCCAAATATCCAAAAAGAGCATATTTGAAACATATTGTATCTCCAAAACAAATCCATCTGCATCCATATACTTCAAACACCATCCTTCAAACGCTTCTATACTAAATTAGTTGATTTATTTATGTATGTCAACCAATAAAACATATAATTTGATAATTAGATGATGAATAGTGATATTCCATATTTAAGTATTCTTTACCTTACTCTACAAATTTCTTCAAATATAGAGCATGGTTGGAGAAGGTCTTTTTGCTCTGAACTTTAAATTTGGTGAAAAAGTGTTTTTGGAGTAGGAGGTAATCTCCAATGGTGTCCTCTAAAACACCTTTTACTCCATATATGGAGGAAGATTTTTGAAGAAAACACTCTTCAATGGGTACCCCAAATATGGAGAACTTTTTGGAGAGATGAAATTTTCCTCCATATTTGTAGAAATCCTATCCCTCCTCCAAAACTACTTTATCATTATAATTTATTATTTTAATAATATTAATATAGTTATATTTAACATGTATTACTAATTACTATTAGTCACTAGTAAATATATAAATAATAACATAATATAATTGTCTTATGTCAAAATACTTAACGAAAATAAACAATTATAAAGAAAATATTGATTAAGAAATATAAAATATTTGCCTACAACACAAAAGACTACAACTAAATAAATGACGCCCACTTTGAACATCGAAATGCACTTATCAAATATTTTTTTGATCGATATGGTAAATTAGGAAATTAGAAGATAATGTTGTAGTAAATTGTAATATTTGTTGTATGTTTCAAATTTTGTCTGACATTAATTATCTAGCGTAAATGTCAAATATTATACATCCACATCAATTATTAAAAACTTCAAACTAAAAAATATATGATTTCAAATATGAACTTTAAAAAATTAAAATGTCTATATTTTTTTCTTATTAAATAATCAAATTATTGTATTAAAGTACGAATAATTTGGCATAAAAGTTTGGGAGATGAGGTTTTGGAGTAGGATGGTTGGAGAAGAAAAAAATTGGAGGAAGAATATTCCAAAAGATTTTTTTTCTGCATACTTGGAGATGGAGAAATGGAGATGGTTGAAACTTTGTCCTTCAAAACTAACTTTTCTCCAAATTGGAAGTTTAGAGCAAAAATATTTATCCAACCATTCTCAATATTTGGAGAAAATTTTAGAGAATGGCGATGAATGGTCGATATATGGAGTATCACTATTCACTCCTCCAAATGTCTAAACACATGTTTTATTGGTTGTCAAGCATATATAATTATTTTTAATTAGTATAGAAGTTTTTGGAGTATGATATTTGGTGTATACTGTTGAAGATGAATTTTTTGGAGATTGGAAGATGCTTAAAAGATGCTCTTTTTTCCTCATATTTGAAGTTGGAAATTTGGAGATGGCAAAGCTATATTTAATTGAAGAGTGCAAGTTTTAAATACTTAAAATTAGAAAAGCCGTAAAACCGAGCCAACACGCATGATCCGAATCTAAAAAATCTGAAGCCCAAAAAACTAAAAACGCCAAAAAACCAATTGGGCTAGCTCAGTTGGCCACCAAGGTTTCCTTTGGGGCCTTGGGGAGGAGATGTTTGGCTAGGGGAGGTCTCATGTTCGAGTCCCACCCGGGACTTTTACCCCTTTCCTTCAGGCAATAAAAAAAGAAGGAATATGAGGGTCTTAGAGTCGTTAGCATACTGCCCAATTGGATGTCACTGCTAGACCTGAACCACTAACATCTAACAAGCCATTCTAAAAAAAAAAATATCTATGAGTACCCGAATCGAACGATGTATAAATTAATGAGTAAATTATATACTAATTTTACATAGATTCCTAGTTTCTTACTTTGTCTTATGAGTATAAAAACCCATTGTTAAACTCATATCAACATCTACGAACTATATGAGCGTCATTCTATGATTAATGTTTGAGAATGTTAAAAGTTCTTTTAAATATAACATTTGTGCAATGATATTTTGATGTAATTGTTTTATTTAGGCAATTTTAGTATGATTAGTCTTTCGCATCATACTATAATTTTTTGAGTCATATGATTGTGATTGTACTTTGAGAACGTCAATAGTTCTTAAAGTACAATTATTATGTCTATATGTTTTTAGTTAAACTGTTTTAATGAGATAAATTTATTAATGATTTAATCTTTACAAATCATATATTTTATAAATATGTTATGGATATAGGTATGACATCTTTTTATTCGGTTCGACTCAATCGACAACCGTAAAAATGGATAATCCGCGACCCGAACGGTGGATATCCGTATAGCGTCAGGTAACCGCCTAGAGCGGGTCAGTTATTAGAAAGTTTTAACCACTATCCGAATCAATCCACCCGTGAACACCTTACTTAAAATTAGAAAGTTTTATATTTATTATAAATAGAAGGCAGAATGCTTTACTTTATTGTTGCATAGATTTGTAAATAACACTCATAACAACAAACCAAACAAGTTTCTAAATTAACCTTAACAATAAACCAAACAACGTTTTCTGGTAATCATAAACATTCTCATTCCAACCATCACCAAGTTATTATGATTGTGATTTGAAGAAAACTTATAGGTTTAGTATGTTTCTCAAAACATGGCCTCAAGATATATAGGAGAAAAAACTCGTAATATATATATATATATATATATTTTGAAAGTCAAATATTGACTTGCAACGTTTTGGTTGGTGAGTCATAAGTGATACATGCCAAAACCTCTTAAGATCAATGTTCACTCGTAGAAAACCAATAAATGCTGAAGACTTGAACAACAAACAAATGATCAAAGGGGATTTGACCTAGCGGCATGTGAGGAGACTATCAACCAAGAGGTTTTGGGTTCAAGTCTCATTGGAGACAATGTGTATAGAAGTATGTTTGTAATTGTGCATAATAGATGGGTCGGTTGTAGGTTTTCCGCTTAAAAAAATACAAACAAACACTTTTTGTTTATCACAGTCCTCACTTTAAGCATATATTTTACTGTAAAGCAAACCTGTATGTTCCAAATTTGATAAAAGCCTCATTGGTATTGTTTGTTTTGTGGCTTATATGAACACGTAATGTGGGCACAAAAATCAGTATAATTGAACATACAAAATAAAACAGAAAGGTTAAATTCGTTTACATATGTAACTACTAAATTGGCCATCAATGTGAAACTTTAGAGCCAAAGCTAGCTTGCGGCTAAGGTGAGTTGTTTCTGTTAGAAATTCCAAATGAGATGTGTTATGTTTCCTAGGTAGCCAACTTTGAGATGAAATTGATCTTCATTGTCTTATTATTACTATTTCATTCAATGAACAAGAAACAACCAAATTAACTTCTGGTTGGCCGTATGCATTACAGTTAATGCTTAATGTAGATGAAAGAAGAATATTAAAATATCAGGATGAGTAGAGTACTAACCCTATTTTGGAACTACTTTAAAGGGCGTAGAGAAGATTACATTAAATACGGTATCCCATTATATGAAGCATCAATTAAAGCTGATTGGAAAGCTGCCAAGGAAATTATCGATAGAAAACCAGAGCTGGTGAAGTTTAGTATCACCGAAAATGGCGAAACAGCACTTCACGTTGCAGCATCAGCAAAAAGGACCAAACAGGTGGAAATTTTTGTGAAAAATCTAGTGGAGATGATGGACAAGCAGGACTTGGAACTTCAAAATAACAGTTCCAATACTGCCCTCTGTTTAGCAGCTGCTGCTGGAAATGTTGAAATGGTTGATATTATGGTAAAAAGGAACCCTGCTTTGCTGATAATCGCTGGTAGTCAACAAATGATGCCACTCTATATGGCTGCCTTATTTGGAGAAGATGAGATGGTGAGGTATCTCTATGAAAGATCCAAGGGATTGCGTGATGATGGCTGGAATGCTCAGAATCGTGGTTGGCTTCTTCAGAAATGTGTTGAGGCGGATCTATTCGGTAAACATTATTTATTGCTTGTTATTACAATTAAATTTTCTTTCTCTTGTGTATGATCTGCCTAACTACTTTTTGCTAATCCTTATCCTTCTGTTACTTTCTTGTTCACCGTGTATTTTTGTTGCTTTGCGTTCCCATTTTCTCTCACAAAGTGATTATCAAATCCTTTTCAGATGTTGCACTAAATATACTGAAAGACCGCCCAGAACTTGCTAGTAGTGGGAGTGTACTTGGAGTTTTGGCTAAAAAGCCTGATGCATTTTATGAAACATCATCAAATATTTTTAAGAGATTCGTTAAATGGGGTAAGCATTTCTACTGCCTGATGTTTTATTCTACATTATCATAGTCAAAATACTAGTTTATTTTTTCATTCTAGAGATCCAAATCTACCACTCCTTAGAGTTAGTTTAATATATGTTTTTGGTTTATCTCCAGAAGGTTAAAGGTCCAAATGTCTAAAACACGCGTTATATAATTAGGTGTGGTTATAAGAATTTCTACTAAGAACATAATTCATGTCCATTTTGAAATCAAAATACCCTCTCAAATGTATTCTTAGTGTAGGTTTGTCAAGTAGAATATTCTTCAAATGTAACCTGATTTAGTATCTTTGTATTTTACCAGGTAACTAATATCCAACTTCATTATTCACTTATTATGCATTAGTACTAATGTTCATTAGTTTGGCTTCTTGTCTGGGTGTTTCTGGTTGTTGTTTGCAGTTTCTGCACTCGGTTCAAAGGCAGGGCCTCCTATGGAAACTGAAGCATTGCAATTACTAAAAATCATTTGGAAGAATATCGCGAAAAAGTCTAAGAAGGAAATTGATGATATAATCAGAGGGCCGCCTGATCCAATAAAGAAAGATGACAGGCTACCTTATGGAAAGGAAGATCAAACTCTGCACCTACTAAAACTCATTTCTGAAAATGTTGCTAAATTGCCGGCTGAAATTCACAAGTTAACAGCTGGGCCTTCTAAAATCACTAGGACACCATCAATGGCAAATGCTAAGAAAACATACTCTTCGCGTATGCTATTTGTTGCTGCAGAAATGGGCAATACTAAATTTATTGTTGAGCTCATCCGTCAGTACCCCGATTTGATATGGAAGGTCAATGATAATAATCAAAGTATATTTCACATTGCTGTCAAACATCGTCATGAGGGTATCTACAACCTTTTGTATGAGATTGGCTCAATGAAGGATTTAATAACTCCTCTAAGAGATGACAATGACAATAATATGTTGCATTTAGTTGGGAAAAGTGCCAAGAGAAATCGACTTCAGGATGTGTCAGGAGTTGCTTTACAGATGCAACGAGAACTACTATGGTTCAAGGTAGGACTTAGGAGTGTTCTCTCTCATTTATTTAATGTTAGTATACCCAAAAAGTAAGTTTATAACTCTAGTATTCATGTTGCAGGAAGTACAGTCTATGATCCCACCTTCTTATAGAGAACGAAAGAACAAAGATGGTCTAACACCACACGAGTTATTTACCAAAGAACATAGAGATCTAGTTACACAAGGGGAAAAGTGGATGAAAGGAACTGCTAGTCAATGTATGGTGGTTGCAGCGCTTATTGCGACTATAGTATTTGCTGCAGCTTTTACAGTTCCTGGTGGATACAGTCAAAAAGAAGGCAAGGACGACGGTATCCCTATTTTCCATTCAAAAGTAACTTTTTTGGTTTTCGTCGTGGCAGATGCCATTTCTCTTTTCTCATCCGCAGCTTCAATACTCATGTTTTTATCTATCCTCACATCTCGTTACGCTGAACGTGATTTTTTACAATCATTACCCCAAAAACTAATGTTAGGTCTAGCAACTCTTTTCCTTTCAATAACTACCATGACAATCGCTTTTAGTGTAAGCTTTTTTATACTTTACAATAGCGGTTTGATATGGGTGCCACTCGTTATTAGTTTGTTTGCTGTGATGCCGGTCTTCCTATTTGCTTGGCTGCAATATCCTCTTCTAGCAGATGTAGGTCGCTCTACATATGGTTCTAGATACCTCTTTAGACCCAGAAAACTTATTTTATACTTTGAAAACCACAAGATCAAACCATTCCTAAGGGGTATCTTTTCGAGATTTACTTCTTAGTTTGTATCATTTGTAAATTTTCCCTCTTTTTAAAGTCTTGTACTAACAGTGTGATCCGGATCCATGATTGTACAATATTATGTATTTGTTATTTGGATACAATTTCAGACGTCCAATTTCAAAGAGGCAGAATGAGTTAAGGTCAGTATAGCATCTTTACTTACATTTACCTGGGAATATAAAAGGGTCTTTAATTTAAATAAAACATTGGTTAAACTTTATTGTTATTTAATCAAGTTAAGCCCTTATAATATATAACTAGCCGTTCTAAAAAAAAAGCCCTTATAATATATATTCATAATATTCAAATAGGACAAAAAAAATGAGCCATTTATGAACTTTTGTGACACATTCATGGCTGGAGATCAATTTGCTTAAGGAAAATGGACGTGACAAACACATAAAAAAAAAAGGCATTCAAAGAACGGGTCTCTTAAAAGCAAGAAGTAGTCCTAAAAGGGCTAACAAGAAAGAGATGTGAAAAGAATATATGTAAATAATGAAAAACAAAACAGAAAGCACAAATGCGAGGAATCATACTCAATCATATATTCTGAACACTTTCACATATCAAAGAACAATATAAAAATGGTTTGTGATTAAATAAGTGCTGTAATATTTACTTGTACCATATTATATGTACATTCTGGAAAGAAAAACCATCAGGTACAACATATATGTAGTTTTTCTAATCTTACAGGTTAGATGTTTTTCCTTCCATGTGATGCATGATCTTTGTAATATAGTACGTTTAAATTTTAAGTTCAATAAAAGCATTTCATTATCATCAAGCGTTTAAGATGTTTAACAATTATAATCAATTGATAAGATGTTTTGTTAAACTTAAGCATAGGAACAACAAAACAAGTCATTTTTAGATCTCAAGATATTTCTACTTTTGTGAGGAACAATTTTTTTCAGAAACATTATAGAATCTATGTTTAAAAAATAAGCTTTTCATTGATACCCATATATATATATATATTATATATATTATAATATTAACAACTGTTAACGTACCTCCACAAAGTATCCGTCTAACATGTTTAAAAGACTTTTGCGAATGCGTCGGAGGTTGTTTATCCGATTAGTACATGCTATTACCGCTTACTTTATTGAACCTCTCCCCGACCATTTTTTGTATTTCAAACAACGTCCGGATGCATGTGGTTGGCTACGATTTAATCGCTTACAAAAGTACACGTCCGTCATACGACAATTGGCTTATGAGATGTCTCCAGATATGTTTAATGAATACTTACAAATAGCTTAAAGGACTTTAGCCGATTGTCTTAACAACTTTTATAAGTGTATATTCGAACTGTATTCGGAGGAGTACTTGAGAAGGCCGACTACTAGTGATATTGTTCGGCTATACAAAGCACACAAAGAGAAATATGGCTTCATTAGAATCCTCAGTAGCATTGACTGTATGCACTGGCCATGGAAGAACTGCCTAAATGCATGGAAAGGGTAGTACACAAGAGGTGATCATGGACACCTGACAATTATGCTTGAAGCAGCTGCTTCATACGATATGTGGATATGGTATGCATAATTTGGTGCAGTGGGTTTGACAACGAAATCAATATTTTAAACAATTCTCTGTTGTTCGATGACATCAAAAACGACACCGATCCACTTGCACCGTTTGATGTGAATGGGAATCATTACACGTAAAGGTATTATCTCGCTTACGGTAATTATCCAGATTGTGTTACATTAATGAAGGCGTATTCGTGTCCTACTGACGAGAAACGACACAAGTTCAAAAAATACCAAGAAAGTGCACGAAAGGATGTGGAACGCACCTTCGGTGTGCTTTAAGAAAGGTGGGTGATGTCACGTTGAATGGTCGGTGTTGTCATGGTGTGTCGTTGTTGGTTGGGGTTGTCGGACGGTGATCGAACAACATGATATCAGTGGGGTGTGTTTTATATTTATAGTGCATGAAATCCTAAGTTATCTATTACATACAGACACTAAGTAGGATTTACTAGGGTGAGTAAATGATAAGTACAACTCATGTGTCGTTCTTTAAACTACAACATGCATAGGATATTAGGGAGATATGTTATCTTTAGTAGATCAACTAGGATCTTAAAAAAAGGTTGAGGGTTTTGGTTTTCTTCTATCTTAATTTAGTAATGAAAAGTCGGGTGTCCACTATGATGTCAGCTTATGTTGGTTACGGTAGTTATTTCTATACTACTGGATTAGTCATTTCTACAATCCGACCGAGTATCTGACACGAAGTTGTTCATAATCAAATAAGGATATGTCAATTGGATAGTAGATATGAAGTGTTATTGGGCACCGGAAGTTCTCCCAAATGCCATAACCAGTTTAACCTACAATTTTCCTCGAGTCATGTTCCTCATTTCTCAGTCGTCAGAGATGTCTGTATCATGACATAAATTGTTGAATAAACAATAACATGAACATGTATTAACCCACTAGAACAAGTTGGGACAACCTTGTATAGCGGTTAGTTAAATTGTCATCATTCATTCATAAAAAAACTATCATCACTATTCTACTACATTACTCGAATACACAATAATCAAGTTACATACAAAGACCTATTCATACATTCACTTGGATAACGAATAAACTAATACTGACTAAACCTATGCAACGATCAAACAAGAACATGCAATAGGTACATGAGGGGCAATATTTAGTTTAATAAAGCGTATGAATTAATTAAATAAGCTGTGAATATTCTGAAAGTTCTATAAAAATATTCACTATATGGTATCGAATCTAATTATCTCTATTCCCATGCTCCGTGTCTCCCATGAACATATTTCAGTCAGGAGAACTACAACCATGCCGTACACAGAATAATTGAGTGACCTATACCTATCAATTAGCTACATTTATTTTAGAGGGAAGGTTTCAACGATAACATGAGTTGGAGAGATAAACAATTGAGATTAAATTCATATATCAATTAATTACTGCAAAAGCAGAGTAACAGTACAATAAATTACATAACTACGCAAACCTAAACGTGCATCATAATCGAAACTTTAAATTGTTTAGCCTATCATGTTAATCGTAGTATGCATTTTCGATTAAATAATGTAATAAAACTTATTAAAATAAACGCGAAGATAGAATAAAAATTAAAACTTGGTACAACGTAAATAACATTCTAGATCGTAATTTCAGGGTGTACCTCCTTACAATTTAAATTCTACTAATCTCTCAATTAATTTTTAATGTTAATGGTGATTAAATAATTAATTAGAGAGAGAGTCTAGAGTGAGAAACTAACTAGAAAGGAAAGAAAAATAAAGGGTTGTGTGTTTTTTGTTGTTGGTGGAGTTATATATTTATAATTGGAGTCTTGACTCGTATTTTGACTTTTTGAGCCGCATTTAACCTTCGAAAATCGCTCCCGTATTGCACGAACCATATAAAGGCTTCACATTTACGCATATACAGGCTGTTTGCGCCAAATACGGCTTATGCAGGCCGTATATGGCGTGTGCTGAACCGTATAGCCACACTGAGCTGTATATGGCTGGTGTGGGCCAGATGTGCGGTGTCGTCGAGTCGTGTGCGCGGGATCGTAACTTTTTTCTTCGTTTTGGCTCTAGATTCTTCGTTATTCGCCGTTTTCATTATTTTTTTTGCATTGTCTTCGTAATTTACTAATTAACAAAATAAAAATAAATGTAATATTTGGATTAAAAATTTAATTATTGATTGATATGGATAAGATAATGTGGGTAGAAAGTGACTTTTTACGCGTTATCAGTGGGGAATAATAAAGTGTCCTTCCAGAGCAATGAGCGTAAACAAAATTCGGAGAACTATGTATACTTGTGTGATATTTCACAACATGATTCAAGAAGATAACGGAATCGCAATAAGTGTGTTTGATGAAGAGTTTCTCTCGGATCCCACCGATAGTCTACGAAAAGATCTCACTCAGCACATTTGGACACTTCCACCCAACTATTGAAATGTGTAGAATGTTATAATCTTCCTTTTTGTAAAAGGAAGCATGTGTAAAAGGAAGCATATGTATTGGGTTGTAGGCTTCTTAGCTTAGAAGTTAGTTGTGAAAAGTCTTCCCAATTGTGTTGGAAGCAAGAGTTTATTTTGGTGATCTTCCTTGTGGTAAAAGAAGAGTAATATTGATTTCTTATTGAAGGAGACATAACACTTTGAATGATTTTCTTCTCTACTAGTAAAAAAAGAGAAGAATCATAGTGGAAAATTTCGATATCATGCTATCCGATAGTAGATTAAGGTAGACTAGTTAACGGTCACCCCAACAACTATAAGTTGTGGTGTCTTACAGTTATATCTTTCTTCCCTAATCTTTTAATTACTTACAATTTACTTTCATTATCATTAACTATCAAGTAATTGTTGGTTTCAAGTAGAAGGTCAAGCATCGGTAATTAAACACACCCTCCCCTACACAAAGTTACAGTATGTCTATCAAATAAATGGTTTGAATATCAACTATTGGCCAACAAAAAAGTTTATAGTATCTTGACAAACAAAAGACCATTTTAGATTGACATTTTAAAAGTACATTTAGTTTATATTGAGTTTGAAGTGAGTGAAAATCAGTTTCTAATCTTGATATTAACCAACTCTGATTTTTCTTGTTACAAAAGGTTAAAATGGAAAAAGGGGGTTTTGTAAAATTTTCTATAATTTTATACCTAAATATGTATATGTATAATATATATATATATATTGATACATATTTGTGTGACAAACAGTTTGTTTGGAATTTAGCTTGATTGTACAAGTGTTTGGCGACGCTTGCCAATGTCGCCTTTGGTGACACTTGCTAGTGTCCCTTATAGTGACACTTAGTAGTGTCGCCTATAGCGATACTTACTAGTGTTGCTTAGTGGTCTGTCAAGTATAAATAGTCTCAGTCAACAAGCTTTTTAGTTAATTTTTTCAAAACTGAGTTTTGAGTTTAGTTGAGAGAGTTAAGCTTACATTATGTACTTCTGTAATCATTCGGTTTAATCAAATAAATAAAAAAGAAGTTTATTTAGAGAATCACATTATTCAATACAAGTTAAATTGAATTCCGCATGTTTAACTTGTTTGATTCGAATCAGATCCGTATAGGACTAACAAGTGGTATCATAGCTATTAGAGGTGATTCGAATCAGGTTATGTGGTTATGAGATTATTTGATTTGGTATTGGTTTTTGGGTTTTTAAGCTGAAATTTTGATTTGGACAAATTAGGATTGAAAACGTGTTTATTGAACAAAATTAGATGCACAATGGAGTGAACTAGTGATTAGGAGGTGTCTGTGATTGATTGTTAGAATTCTTGATGGTAAATTTTGAATTTTTTGAGTTTTCTGCTGCATGCGACACTACGAGAGTTCAGGCGACACTCTCATAGTTTTGGCAACACTTGTGGCGGTTATCTTTCTGTTAAAAATTCGACACTTTAAGCTACACTTCTATAGTGTCACGTGGCTAGTTAGCGACAATCCCAAAGCGACTCTTAAAAAAAAAAACTTTTTTGAAAGTTATTTGGGGGGAAAAATTTTCGAATACCAAAATTTGTTTTTAAGCTTATCATTGACTAACTTTCATTTGAGAAAATTTAAAGTTTACTCAGAAAATTTTCTCGAAATTTTGGGCAGAAAATTGTGACTAAAATGGCTTTCTCAAAAGTCCACAGATGTTGAAGTCTTTATTTTATAAAGAATATGCTAGTTGGAAGACTAAGTTTGAAGTGTTTAATTGAATACATTGATCTTGATTTGTGGACTTTAATTACTGAACATATATGAGAGACCGAGACTCGAAGGGATTTTTCGAGACTTTAAAACAAGAAGTCAATTGTCAGTCGAGGAATTGTAGCACCCCAAAATTTATAGGTGATATTTTAATACGCGTAAATATTTTATTTAAACTAGTTGTGTGAATTATGTGCATTATTATTATTGATTGTGAAATATTGAAGTTGCCTAAATGTTAAGTTGTAGGGGTGTAATGTTGAGCAAGTGAGACTAGGAGGTTAGAATTGTAAATACTTAAATTAAATCATTTATCTAAGAAACTCTAGAATACACCCACACATACATGTAAGATCTTAAACACACACACAAGTTCATGTGAGCTCAAATTCGTGACAAAAAAGAAGGAAGAAAAGGAAATCAGTTTGTTAACATCAAATTGAACCTATAGAAGTTAAATTGAGACTCTAATCTTCATCCCTAAACCAAGGTAAGCTTATATTTTAGCTCCTTTGACCTAAAAGTTGGATAATTGGTGATTATGAGTAGAATTGATAATAGTTGATGAAGTAATCCATGAATTATGTCTAATTGATGCTAGAAGTTGTCTATGGTTGGTGATTGTTGATTTCAAACAATGAAATGGTGATAATTTGGTTAGAAGCTTATAAATCCAACTTAGAAAAGTTGAATTCGAGTTTAATATGATAACCAACTAAATTTTTAGTTTAAAATAGTCAATTTGATGTTATTAGTTGTTATTAAAGTGGTGGTTCAAACAATTGAACTATAAATTGGTTCATGAGCTAGAATAATGAAATGATGCTAGTTTGACTTTTAAAAAGTCAAACTAGGCACAATTGGATTAGTTGTTGACTAGTGATAAGAGAAGTAGTATGAATATTAATACATGTTTATTGTGTTATTAAATTGGTTATGTAATGTTGATAGGTGTTAAAGAAGTGAAGAATGCAAGTGACAAGTTATCTTCATTTAATCACTAAGATGAGTTCATATTGTAATTAAATGAGTTATGTTCATTGAATGAATCCGGATTACATCTGTGTAAGAGGATTCATGTGACAGTGGAATAGGTAGTTTCATGATGTATATGAACCACACAGTGGAGTTGCAAATTGGATCCGTATTACATTCATGTAAGAGGATCCAATTGATGGTGGAGTAGGTGGTTCCATGTTGTATATGGACCACAGAGTTAAGTTGTTTAGATGGATCCGGATTACATCTGTGTAAGATGATCCAATTGACAGAGGAATATGTGGTTTCATATTGTAAATGAACCACATGATAGTTGCTCTACATGGTAGAGATTTCCTAGCCTTGTGCTAGTCTAGTTGAGATGTGAAAGTGGAACATAGTACGGATCCGTATAGTTGTGCATATCATGTTATGCTAGTTTTTGGTCAATTCATATTGACTCCAGTTGCTAATTGAAATTAAATAGTTAGTTGTTAAAGTTGATTGTTGATCCACATTGTTATTTGATTTCAATTATAGTTGATCTTGTTGTGGTCAAGTTAGTTGACTTAGTTGTTGATTAATTAAGATGTATACTTGACTTTAATTGCTAGCCGTATTCAATTTGTTGAATTATGTCAAGTTGTTGAATTGTGATCAAGTTGTTGACTTTTGAATAGTTGTAGTGAAGTCAAGTTGATGATTGACCTTAAATGGCTAGTTGATACCATGTTGCATGATTGAACACTTTGTGTACAAGTGAACGATAAGTTGTCTAAGTTGGTTGTTAAGTTGTCCACTTGTTTAATTACCTATGAATTCAATAAGCGTTTCGCTTACTCTTTTAGTTGTATTTATTTTGTAGGCACAAGTAAATTAGGTAGGAAGGAAGTTCGTGGGAAGAGAAGGCTTAACGAAGATTGTTGGGGACTTGTTGTAAGTTTACAAGTGCTAATTCCTTTGAATTATAGCCGAGATCACATAAACTTGTTAAATTGAACCCATGATTTTGTAAGTGTCCAAATGGTCAAGATTGTAATTTTGTATAAAGTTTGATGATAAATGTTGTTTATGACCTCATTAAGTTGTTTTGACAAGTATGTTTGATGTTGAAAAGAAGATGTTTGGATTTGGTTGTTAAAATGATTGATTTGTGAAGAAGTGCAAGAAATTAGACAGCAGGGGTCTATTCGGCAGATAGACGGGGTGCGATTTTGCCCAAAAAAAGGCTATACGGCGTATAACACTATTCACCCTAAAAGAAAACCTTTTTTTTCTTACTAAAATTTTGGGTGTAACAAGAACAAAAAACTTTTGACAAAGACAAGAAAGCGTATGAAAAAATTATCATGTGTTTACCACAAGATGTGTTAGCATGTTTCAAAAATCAACAAACTTCTAATGATTTGTGGGAAGCTCTGTGTTTACCACAAGATGTGATTTCATGTTTCAAAAATCAAGAAACATCTTATGATTTGGGGGAAGCACTTACAAAATTTTACGATAGAAATGATAAATTGAAGAAAAGTCCAGACGAAAGGTTAAATGAAAAGTTGATAAAGAAGGAAGAAGAGATTCAATCTTTTCAATTACAAATACTTAACATGAAGACTGAACATGAAGAAATGCGTTCAACAATTGTTGGACTGGAAAAGGAGATTTTAGAACTTGAGCGACAACAAACAGTGATAGCCTAACTTCAAAAAGATCATGATCATGCATTCAAAACTATTCAAGATCTTCTCGAGAAAATTACTCAAGTCCTCCACTCAACTAAATCATCAGTCAAGGTTCCTAAGAAGATTTACCGGACTAAATCTTCCAAACCATGTTCGAGAATAGTTTGTGCGAATTTTTTTTTCACAGTTTACTAATTATTCTTTGCAAAAGAATAAGAAGTATTCTAAGATATCACAATCAACCAGAATATTCGATCATCAAAAGGTTGATTGTTGTGATTACATAGCCTTTCAACGAACCAAAATGTCGGTTTCAACATTTAAAAGCCAACAAAAGTTTCAAAACGACACACTGGAATCTGGTCAAACAAAATCTTTCGCATATTCAAGACAACAAATGTTCGATCTACAAACTTTCCATGTGAAAATACGAAACGATTTTGTTCCTTTCTCACCAAGAATAATTCTTCCAACATGGGTTCCACGACGAGTTTTTAGAAAATAAACATCGTGTTTCAATTTTAGATGGAACTCAATGTCTTTGGATTATATTGACACAACTTATAAATGGTTTTTGAAATATTCAAAACCTATTGGCATCGTGCTCACATGGGTTCCTAAAGTTGTCGCCTAAATTAGAAGACCAAGGGGAGAAAAAATGGAAGAAAGGGGAAAGAAAAAGAGAAAATCAGTGTCATTTCTTAATATCACATTACGATTAATTGATGATCAACAACAAACAATTGAATCTAAAGATCCTTCAAGAGTAGAGTTAAAGAAGAAATCTACTCTTCATGGGAGAATTCTGAAATTTGGTGAACAGTCAGATTCTTGAAGGTTTATGCGAAGTTGTTGACCATAAGCTAACGAGAATGCAAAGTTCAATTTCAATGAACTTTCAAAAGGGATGCAACTTTCAGAAGGAAAAGTTGCAAATATTTGTGCAAAGAAATGGATGTGCACTAGAAGACAACTCTCTCATCAAACTAAGGGTTAAGATTAGAAGATTTTTACAAACAAGCTGTTGTCAAGGGGGAGTTTGTTGATACATATTTGTGTGACAAACAACTTGCTTATAATTTAGCTTTGATTGTCCAAGTGTTTGGTGACACTTGATAGTGTCACTTAGTCGTTTGTCAAGTATAAATAGTCTCGGTCAGCAAGCTTTTTAGTTAAGTTTTTTAAAAACTGAGTTTTGAGTTTAGTTGAGAGAGTTGAGCTTACATTGTGTAGTTTTGTAATCATTCAGTTTAATCAAATAAATATAAAATAAGTTTATTTAGAGAATCGCATTATTCAATACAAGTTAAATCGAATTTTACACGTTTATCTTGTTCGATTTGAATCAGATCCGTACAGGCGGACTAACAATATATATACATGAGTGACATTTCATATGGTAATGGAGCCTTTAACAAGAGCTTCATAACTGAAATTTGTCTCACATCAGATTGGGGATAAATATTCAAGGTGTTTAAGTTTGGATGTTGAAGCTAGTTGAACAAGCTTATAACCTATACAACTCAAACATTAAAGTGTGAGGGACCGTAAATTATTTATAGCTCAAGTAACTAGACATTATTAAACAGGTGCCTCGACCTGTTTTTACGCTAGGATTGCATTCCCTCCGCTCGTAGAACTTTGAGTGTGTGACAGTAATAAGTTGTTAAACAACATTTCACCCCCACACTTATAAACACCTTAAGTTTTCCTACTCTCTCCTAGGACACGTTTTAACCCTTCCAAAAATCAATAAAATATGTTCTAACACATCTCTATTTTATAGTCGATATCTTATTCGCTACTACTCAACTTTGAAGATACGATATGTGAAAATGAAGCTCTTACCGAGAACTAAGCAACCACATGAATATATTTTAGGGATATTCTATTTGCACCCCCTAAAATTCCTGGATGCACCCCCTAATCATTATTTATTTTGTCTTTTGCCTATTTCGTCTTTTAGTGTATAATGTTTTTTGCCTATTTCGTCATTTAGTGTATAATGTTTTTTTGCCAATTTCGTCTTTTAGTGTATAATGTTTTTTTGTTTATTCGTCTTTTAGTGTATTATATTTGTATTTAAAACTTTTATAAAAACATAAAAAAAAGATTATATAAAAACGTTTTTATTACAATAAACAATTCAATTTTATTTTTTATATTTTAATACCGCATGTATCATAACAATGTTTTATTAATACCAGACATTATATCACAATACATATTAATCAAAGAAATAAAACACAATAAATAAAACACAAAAATACAATACTTTATTAATACCAGACATTATATCACAATACATATTAATCAAAGAAATAAAACATAATAAATAAAACACAAAAATACAACATTGATCCTCTATGGAGATGTTAAATCTTCATAATCAAAATGTGACGAGTTTTGTTGAGGGTACTTGTCAAGTCGACTTTTATACATAGTCACCCATCCAGCTGCACACGGTTGTTTGTGGAAATGCCATAGTACCATAATTGGAGGCATCGGGTATTCTCCTTGTAATTCTACAGACACATAATGATTGCCAAAGACGTGTCCTATTGCAATAACTTGATGTTGTGAATCCAACGGACTTGATCGAATCAGAAAGCATGTTGAAGTGTTATTGTTACTGGTAGTCAACAAATGAACAATCACATCATATCTGCTAGCAATGAGGAGACTTGTATCCGGCATAATCATCCAATGTGTCGATGGTGCAAAACCTAATTCTTGAGAATTCAGGATATTGTACATACCATTTATGTCACCCTCAAAAATAGGAGAGTATTCTTCCCAGTGTGCTTTTAATTCTTCCAATAATTCATACCTAATAATGGGCCAATCATTTTCATTTCGCCCGAGAGAAACTGCTACCGCTCGGAATCCACAATTTCCATCACCCAATACATCTTGTATTTGTTTGATGTATGGATGAAAGATACTTGGAATTTCAGGCACTAACGGATGTGAGTAATGGGTTTGGCGAAAGTTGTGCGTTTCCGGTATTTCTTGATATGGATAAAATATTTGTGAGCTGACAAATGAACTGTGTCTTGCTTGTTCTTGGGGTTGGTTCGGCTGGAAGTTTTAGAATTCGGGCATCCACTGTTGTGAACTATTTCTTCCTGGTTCCTGGTTCAAGTCTATATCATCTAAATTTGACATGGTCGAAAAACTACGTGTAAGAGGATCTTGACTTGGGGGAACTCTAAATGAAGCATTTACACGTTGTTTTGAATAAGACGTTTGCGAGTTCACGTACGAACTATGTCGTCCTGGTTCCTGGTTCAAGTCTATATCATCTAAATTTGACATATTCGAAAAACTACGTGTAAGAGGATCTTGACTTGGGGGAACTCTGAATGAAGCATTTACACGATTACTTTTAACCGCTTTAGTCTTCAAATTTGGGCGCCCGCGTGTGTCTTTTTGAACTGCAGGCTCAACAACTGAAGTTGTTGCTGCATCATATAAACTCTTTATTTTACTTAAGATACCTGCCTTCCCAAATTTAGACTGCTTGTTGACATGTTTCTTCAACATTTCAATTTCTTCATCACAAGAGATATCATTTTCTTCAAAATTTGTAGCTGGCTTTAAATCAAGTTTTCTCCAAAAACTATCAATGGACTCTCGTTTAATATATTGACCTGCATAGAATATTAATAAATTTTTATAGAGTTCCTCTAAATCAACATATATGTACAAAAAGTATACTAACCTGAATTAAAATATTCTGCTAGTTCACATGCACATGGCAACCCGCAACTTGTTCGCAATTGACAACCACAATTTTCATTATGTAACTCAAGCCCGTTTGACCTCTTAAGTTCTTCCATGATCAAATCTAGTGCACGAGTTGAAACATAACCAAACAACAATTGGAAGTTTCGGTATTTTTGACGATGTTTGACAACAATTCTACTTTTCTCAAAAGTTTTTTTCAGCTCAATATGTTGTTGTTGGACGATTTGATCAATATGAAGCACAAATGTTTGTAAATTACATTTTGATGAACCCAAGCGTAACTTTAGGTTGGAGTGTTGACTTTCAACTCTGTTTGTGGTATGATTTTTAAAATTGAGAAATTTGTCTGTCCAAACAGACCCAAACATTTCTTTGTATTTATCCAGCCATACATGATTCAAATAACGAAGAACACCTGAAATTTTCAATTATATGAAATTGTTGTGAAATATGTTGGAATCATGTGTTTAGTATATATTATTCAAGTAATGAAACGAATAAAATGATTTAGTTTTATATTTGGCTAAATGAGTTCAAGTTAATAAAATATTAACTAGTGAATTAATATAATTATAATAAGTATTTAATTATATCTAGATTTACGTAATTGACAAGGTAATGGTTTCTACTAATTATATCATCTTCACGTGAAAAACCCTTATGTTATTATTAACTTGTGAAAAAAACCATAAAGGACAAATTATGGATGACCCTCCAATTGTGTTTTCATTTTAAAAGTCAATAATATCTAACAAAATATGTAACCATACAAAACATACTGACAATAACGATCAAATATAAATTTCTTTTTATAATATAAAGACAGTACCTGGATAATTGACCAATATCGATTCAAGTTTGGCATATCGCTCCAAATATATTGTCAGTGTTGGAGATTCACATAACAAGTTCCATTTTGTATTCATATAATCCCATTCTTGCTTTGATTTTATCATTTGCCTACAGTTTCGCGTTAGGCCCTGCGAGATGTGCCATCTACAAAGTAATCGTTTAGCCTCTGGAAAGACTTTTTGACAAGCTTGCATCAAAGCTAGGTCTCGATCTGTTACAATGACACGAGGGTGAACATGTTCATCCATCATCAATTTTAGACAATTTAATGCCCATGTAAAGTTGTACTCTCTTTCTTTATGGATGAAGACGAATGCGATGCAAAATGACAAGTTTGTTGAAGTAACGCCAACAATTTGAAAAAAGGCATATTATACTTGTTTGTTTTATAAGTGGCGTCCATTAACAAAACATGTGGAAATGCACGCCATATCTCCATTGATATTGGAGGAATAAAAAACAGCTCTTCCAGTTCATTAGAAATATCATTTGCTTGATACTGAAATATATATCCTTTCCCTTGCAAGTGCAAGAAAAGAACCTGCATTGGAGTTCTGTCTGCTTGCTCGATTAGACGAATTTTATCGCGAAAATTGTATACTGTTTTGACGGTAGATGCATTTTTTGGATATTGCTCCCTGAGTATCATTAAAATATCACGTGGTTTGACATTCTTTTTTGTCAAATCCTCCACCAAACGAGCTTCATTTTCTGACAAACGTTGTGCATATGGATGACTCTCCGTATGCTCAGCAGGTTGATGATTATGTATATTACATATCACCATTAATGTCCAAACATCATTACTTCTCGAATATTTTCCTGCCAAATGGAATGGACAATTAGTTTTTTTAGACCAAGTATCTCTACTAGAATCTTTACCTCTGTATACGCCACCACGATCACACATAAGGACAACTTTAGACACATAATCATTTGTTTTCTTTGATCTTTTAGTAACAATAACACAACCAACATCACGTGCTATAGTTTGCACCCACTCTATCAAATCTTCCCGAGACTGAAACACCTATAAAATAATTCTCCATGTTTTAAAGTTAGTAACGTATTTTTGAGAATAAAACAAGGAAAAAATTGAAATATCTAAATAAACATTATACCTGATCAGTAAAGAATTCGTCATTTGTGTAAAAAAATGTCATTTGTAGTTGTATATTAAATTGAAAATGACATGAAGTTGGATGAATTTTTGACGATGGTAACATGCAAATAAGCTCTTTCCATATAAATGTATATATAAGATTATGAAAACGTATTATGAATCTTTCAAAGTAGAAAAATCATTTTTTGATAAAAAGATCTTTTTTTAATAAAAAGACGTATTTTATTTTTTATATAAAAATGAATCTTCCAAAAATAGTAAAAAACAAAAAACAAAAAACAAAACACAAAAATACAAAAAAAAAAGTTGATTTGATAATAGGGGGGGTGTACAATTAGGAATCTTTTATATAAAATTTTTCTTTTTTTTATAAAAATGGGTATTTTTTTATAAAAAATAATAAAATCTTTTTTAATAAAAAAGAATACAAAAAATGTATTTTATTTTTTATATAAAAAGTGTATTTTATAAAAATCTTATATTTTTTTTTTTGTATAAAAAAATATTTTTTTTATAAAAATATGTATTTTTTTATAAAAAATGAATCTTCCAAAAATAGTAGAAAACAAAAAACAAAACACAAAAATACAAAAAAAAAAAGTTGATTTGATAATAGGGGGGGTGTACAATTAGGAATCTTTTGTATAAATTTTTTCTTTTTTTATAAAAATGGGTATTTTTTTATAAAATAAAATAAAATCTTTTTTTAATAAAAAGAATACAAAAATCGTATTTTATTTTTTATATAAAAGTGTATTTTATAAAAACCTTATATTTTTCTTTTTTGTATAAAAAAAATATTTTTTTTATAAAAATATGTATTTTTTTATAAAATTTTTTATATAAAAAATGAATCTTCCAAAAATAGTAGAAAACAAAAAATAAAACACAAAAATACAAAAAAAAAAGTTGATTTGATAATAGTGGGGATGTACAATTATGAATCTTTTAGATAAATTTTTTCTTTTTTTACAAAAATGGGTATTTTTTTTATAAAAATAAAAAACGTTTTTTAATATAATAAAATAAACATTTTTTAATAAAAAGAATTTGCTAACTAGCGGTACAATTAGAAATTTTACTAAAAGATAAAAAAATAAAAAAATTAATAGAATGTAAGTTGATGATTAAGGAATGATTGGATTTGAGATTTAATGAGAATTTACAATAAATTATGGGATGATGGGACACGGGGGTGCAAACGGTAGGTCCCTATATTTTATTACTCATATAAATACTATGTATATATATGCTTTGTGCTTTTATCGGTCTAAGTTAGGGAAAAAGACATTTTAGTCTCTATTTTTCCAACATGTTTGGCATGTAAAAGTACTAAATTTGGCCTAGTTAGACGAATGTGTTAACTACATGTAAATTTCAAAGTACAATTTGTCGTTGCAATTGTTTTAAATAAACGAACGTAGTCATTTTCAGAAAGGGGTATAATTATATATCAAATCAAATTGATGTTTGGCTGCTGTCCTTATTTGAATTTTGCACAAAGACTACTGTTGTTTAAAACATTAAAAATACTCAAATGGATGGTAATTGTTGACATAGCATAACAACAACTACTGTATTCTAAAACCTAAAGCAATTCACAATTCATTCCTTAAATTAACTTTACGAAAATGGCTTTGATTTCAAAATGTTCAATTCGCTCATCTCAATTTTCTAAACTTACTTCTTCGATTTCTTTATCCTTATCTAAAAATCCACGAAATTTTGTTTCTTTTAAATCTCGGCCGCCATTATCGTCTTTCACCGCCGGCGTTTCGTCGTCATCATCTTCTTCACCGGTAACATCGCCGCCGCTCACGACGGATGCCGATTCCATCATGGACGCTGTTCAGCGCCGTCTCATGTTTGAAGATGAGTAAGTTCCTGTTTCCTTTTTTGTTTATTTGAATTTAAATTAATGTCGATTAACAAAATTGAGAAGTCGAGACCACTTAAGTTGATCTTTTTAGTCAAATTTTATGATGTGATAGAAATGGTTCCAGTTTGGTGGAATTTCTCATACTCTTGGATTTTTAATTTTGTTTGCAGATGCATTTTGGTTGATGCTAATGATGGTGTTGTTGGTCATGACACAAAATACAATTGTAAGTAAAGCTCCATTTTAGTCAAAAATAATATTCATCCATTAGTTGCTTGAATCAAAACAAAAATTTGCAAGTCATAAAAAGATTCCCTTTTAGTAAAACAAAGATTACATTTTTATCAAAAAAAATGAAACTCTGATTTTCTGAATAACCATGTTACTTCTATAAATGTTGAATCTCTTCATTTCATTGTTAATAAATACTTTTTTTAATCTTTACTTTGTTTATGTTGAACCAGCAAGTCCTCAAATCAAGTAATAATGTCTTTAGTTATTACAACATCAAAGGCTGAAAATTCCTTCAATATCTAATAGACCCCTCCGTATTTGGTTCATCTTTAGAGATCATATTGTGTGTTATAATGCACGCTGAACCTTTTCTTTCCATTACGGCTGATGAATGCTTGAATGGTTGCTAGTAGGGTAGACCATTTTGCCATTTTGGATATATACTATCAACTTATATTATCTGGTTTCATACAATTATCCTTAAATACATACGAGTAGGAGGTAACCGCTAGCAAAGTTTTGGACCAGTCAGAAACCTTCACAACATTAATGTCATTAGTTGACCTTGATGAATCAAAACGTGCATGTCAAAGAATGTAATTATTACTTAGTTTTTGTTGCAGTAATATATTAAGTATATATCAGGTATAGTTTAGTGTGTAAATGTTAGATTTTTGTACTTCCTACAAATGATACTGATTGTCAAAGAATGTAAAGATGTACCTAAGAAAGGATATGTAATGCTAGCTTAAACATATAATATACCTCACTTATGATCGTCATTTGCTAAGGCCATGGTGCAACCTCATGATGAACCTCTGATCTTTATAAAAAGTTGTACCTTGGAACTAGCTTGCTATCAATATTCTAATATGAAATATGCATCTACACGTTTGTCATTTTGAACATTCAGCATAATTTTTTTGTCAACACTTCATTATATTTGCAGGCCACTTGATGGAGAAAATTCAGTCCGAAAATTTGCTGCACAGGGCTTTCAGTGTATTCTTGTTTAATTCAAAAAATGAGTTACTTCTTCAGGTATGTAGACATGGCTCTGGTTTGATGTATATATGTATCCATGCACAATAATTTTATGAGAAAAATTTTAAATAATAATTGGTTTCATATAATTGCAGCAAAGATCTGCAACAAAGGTGACATTCCCATTGGTATGGACAAACACCTGCTGCAGCCATCCGCTGTATCGAGAATCTGAGCTTATCGAGGAGAAATCACTTGGTATCCTACATTTTAATCCTATATGTATATTATGCTGACTGTCTGTATCTGCAGTTTATTCATACTTCTCATTTTATTTTGAAGGGGTTAGAAATGCTGCACAGAGGAAGCTTTTAGATGAACTGGGCATTCCTGCAAATGAACTTCCAGTCGATGAATTTATCCCATTAGGTCGCATTTTGTACAAAGCACCATCTGATGGAAAATGGGGCGAACATGAACGTAAGAACTTCACTTCAACTCTTTTATCTTTGAGTACTACAATATGTTATTTTAGTATGGGCAAATTGGCTATAGAGGGTGTTTGGGTGTGCAATTTGAAAAGATAATCCAATTATTGTGACTTGAAGTCGTAATAATCAGTTTTTTGTTATTAGGATTAAGGGATTGTGATCATGAATTTATTATTATTATATGATTATTAGAGGTCAAGCTTTGAATACTTTTCACCAACATTTCTCGTTGTTAATACTCCATGTAGATAATATTTTTATCAAGTTTAGTAACAAATTATTTCCATTGACTGTTCGATAACCACTGATTCTTATTGTTAAACGAATTGGTTTCCAAATGTACATCCAAACAGCGAATAATGTTTTACTTGGCAAAGAATAAATAATCTCTATAACATATCAGTTGAGATCAAGACTGAGAGTATGTTAACATTGCAGTCGATTACCTACTTTTCATTGTACGCGATGTTAGCATGAATCCCAACCCAGATGAAGTTGCAGATGTTAAGTATGTGAACCGAGAGCAATTAAGAGACCTCGTGATGAAAGCAGACGCAGGTGAGGAGGGTCTGAAACTTTCACCGTGGTTCAGGATAGTGGTAGATAATTTCTTATACAAGTGGTGGGATCATGTTGAAAATGGAAGTCTTGATGAAGCGGCTGATATGAAAACTATCCATAAGTTGTAACTTTCCGGTGCTCATCAATTCCCAGTAAGACCTTCATTTCAGTATGTAATAGTTGTAATATATTTTATATTTTTGTATGTAATAATTGTGAGCGAGATTAGTCACGGATTTAGTACGTAAACTTATATTTTAGTATGCATCAATGTAATTTCCTGATTTAGTTTGTTGAGCAAAAATTGGAAACCAAAATAAAAATCTGGTGTTTGGGTGATGATTTGCAGTGAGGTTTTTGTCAGCATGTTGGATTATGTTTAAGTTATGTGTAGATAACGAAAAACATATTTGTCGTTCATTAACTCTTGTTTCGTTCCTACTTTGGATTTTTGTTTACGATTGGGTCCGTTGCATGGATGTCATGTCCTTATCGTCCAGCTGATAAACGTTTTGCACATCTGTCGGGCAACAGTTTCGAGGTTTTATAGTTACAAATATGTCCTTATAGTTCTGTTCATTTATCATCCTTTATCACTTGAGTCGTATTTCACAGGTAACTAAAATAGATAATATTCCGACAAAAGATAATTGATGAAAATTGAAGTCTCTTTTTGGCATAGGTTGCTGGTTGCATGCCTCTTTGGGCCTAGTGGGCTTGAATTCTCATGTAGTACATTTTACTTATTGATTATGAAATTGAGATGTCCGCTCTCCGGTATAATAATCTTAATAAATAAGCATGGTCGACATAAGAACACATTTTGGTAGGTGAGTTTATGATAATGTGATTTAGAAAGTAACATATGGTTGCATTTACAAGAGATTATAGATAGTCGATCTGAACCATTCTATCCGTATTTTTTAACAAATGGAATGTTTATTGATGATAAATGTATTCTTTGATCTAGAAAATAAGGGTGTGTTTGGTTCGCAGAATGTTTTTAAAAAAATTAGAATTTATCAAAAAAAAAAGAATTCTAATTTCTTTAGCCAAAAGAATTTTATTGATTCAGTTTCATCAATTACTCGATCGAACAAATTATTGAATGAAATCTCAATTTCAATTCCATCGATTAATTATGACTTTTCATTAATAAAATTCTCACAAAGAAAGATGATTACAAATAGAAGTAGTATATGTACATATATGATTAACTTTATTTAGAAATGGAAATTTAACCCACCAACCTCCATTTAAACAAAATCTAAAACACCAACAAAGAATTCTTGATATAATAACCCATCTTTTCTAAATTAGGGTTTATAGCAAATTGAATCATGGGTGGTGGCCCACAAGCCAATGCCAGTGTATCTTCAGAAACCTCAGGAATATGTGCTCTCATTATATCCTGAGTAATAAAGCCTTCACTGTATTTCCATCCTTCTCTTATAGACTTTGCAACAACATACCATACTTTCACTCTATCTTGATACTTTTCGGCCCATGCATCAAGTTCATCCCTCAACAATATATCATCTTCCGTGCGATTTGCATACACGATGTACATCTTTGTATCGTCCTCTGGGTCCTTCAAGATTGCTTGCATCACTTGATAAATTGGTGTAATCCCGGTCCCACCAGCGAACATGGCTAATTTTGTGGCAAACTTTTGTTTACCATGAACAGAAAACGTCCCTTTGCCCATGTACTCAATGTGACCTAATGGACCTTTGATGTCAAGTGAAGAACCTAGTTGCATTGATTCCAAGTATTGTGACATGAGCCCTCCGTTTGGGAACTTGGGTTCGACGTTTCTGAAGTAGATTTTTACCAACAACTCAAAGTATCCAACTTCATCGATAGTGCTTGTTGGGGTATATGCTCTCATGCATAGCTTGTCATCGATAGTCGCACATAAAAATATGTGCTTTCCCACCGGGAGTCCAAGAACTTGATCTTGTGATGGGAGAGCGAAACGAAATAGCCTCACATCATGAGAAACAGAGGTTTTAGCAATGAGTTTACATGGGATCTTTTCGCGAGGGATCAAAGCTATGTTCCTTGTTGGTACAATTTCTTTGATGGTGGCTAAATGCGATGTCATGTAATTGGTGGCACCATGAACCGAGTTATTTGGTGATGATGCAGCTGAGTCAGAACTATAGCCCATGGTTATTAGTTCACCAATTCGGTACTCTTCTAGAAGCTTCTTGGCTTTATCAGAATGAATTGCATCAAATTCCTCAGTGCAGTCAGTTCCAGCGTTGATGAGTATGCTGTCACAGCCACCAGGGTGGTCTTTTAGGAACGAGGTGCAGTTGTAGATGTGACCATGGACTACGATCCAAGCTGAATCAGCTGAGTTGTGTTTCTTGACTTCAGACATTGAGAAAGTCAAAGAAGTTGTGTTCATGAAAGGTGATGAAACACTCTTTTTAAGAGTTGGATTGGCTAGTTCTGTTGAAATCTCGAGGTGTTTTTCTCGAGCCATCCATCCGCCAGATTGGTTTCCTGGTTGAGTCGGGTGTTCAAACACGATACCAATCTCGCCTTTATGTGGCTTGCACATATTAGTCTTCACTCGGAACCAACAGTTGTTCATCATACCCTGTATTTCATATACACATAGTCAGTGTTACATGATCATATATATATATTTACATAAACTTTTATAATTAAGTATTGATTCACATTAATGTTTTAATGTATCTTTAATGAACAAAAGACAGAATTGGTCTCTTGTAAATAAAATGTTTACTATAAATAGATATGACATTTAAATAAAACTTTGTTATCTTTACGTAAAAGAAGAATGATACGTGTTCCTAAAACATATACGCTTAAATATGTGTTAAAAATATAATATGTGTATATATATATATGTCAAAATAGTTGGTGGAGACAAGGAAAAAAGAAAAACAAGTGGCAATCGATGCATTACTATATAAAATTGACTTACCTAACTGTAAATAAAGGGTCATATCATGTTAAGCGTTACATATAGAAAAGGTAGTCAAGAAGGAAATATTTGAAGTGGAATTTGGTCCAATGAAAAGGTTATCCCACTTTGACAACCGCAACAAATCAAAATTGGTAAACTGCCAATATTTAATTTAGTAAAATAAAATAGCTACTTACCATGAGATTCCAAATAAGTTTGTCAGGTTGGGTGTTAAGGGTCTCATCCCAGGCTCTAACCGCAATCTCTTTGGCACCAAGAAGGTCCAAAACCTCAACTTCTAGTGACCAAAAACACCAACACCAATATTTCCCATACTTGTTTGGTTTCTCTTTACGCTCCAAACTGCACACACTCCACGTCTCACCTCCATCCATTGTTACCTCGACACGTGTCACTTTCTTCCCACCTCCTGTAACCATTTAATTTTATAGTAAACGTTAAATTTAATCATTTTATAATAAATAATTAAATGCACCACTTTCTGTTTCAGAAAATCAAAATTAATTTTAGCATTGACCCTCAACCCACGGGGGCTTAAGATATTTAGACATTTAGTTTAATCATTAAAATTCTAATTATAATAAAATCACAGCCTAAATGACTGTCAATAAGACCTTAAGATATCTACCAACAGTTTTACTCAGATTATAATAAAGTTAAATGACTCACTAGATATTTGGAAAATTGATTAAATTATAATCATTTTAATTCATATTTAAAAATATTAATAACAGCTTTTAGCATTGTCGTTAACAAAACCAATAAGATATAACATACAAATTGGCTTTCATATTCGTGAAATAAAAGAACTTAAAATAATTGAATAAAAATAGACGGTTCATGATAATATGGTACCATTCAATCTAGAGGGCTCTAATGGTATTTTGGGTACCACTTTAAAATACTAAAACTATGTTTAAAATAGATGGTTATTGGTCTCCTACTATCATTACCTCCTCAATTAAGTACTTACTTGATTAATTAATTAATTAATTCCAAATATTCCCTTTATCACATGATAAAGTAGTCTTTGCAAGTTGTCAGTCATGTGGTTTGACTGCCAAAACAGCAATTTATTACTTTCTCTATCTCGGTACCGCTTTCTTAGTAAACAAGTTAAACGTTAATTTATTTATTAAATTATGATATTTAAACACAATACTTGCGAGCCTCAAAGAAAGATACTAATTTAAAATACAAAGTATTGAGTACTAAATACCAAGTATATTATGATTGGATACTTGAGAACATGACTCTGATTTTTTTCTTCCAAACTATATTGATGGATTAAATAAATAAAAGATGTCGTGTTTATGTAAGAATATTTGAGAACGAAGGAACTAAAAAACTATATACTTTTTGAGAATTAATAAGAATAAAATAATTACCCGAATAAGCATAGCCTCTTAAGGTGTAAGGCCTTTGAGTAGTCCATGAATTTATCGGCAATATCTCCTCATGGCAAGGAGTTGTAATCACCGAGTTTATGTTCAACTCATTAATTATGTACTCTGGCTTATACCACCAACCTGCACATATGCATACAAATTTCATTAATTTCCTACACAGTATATCCTAAAATCATAAACTACCATAATTAACAAAATCAATATATATAGCCCAATCGTTTATACGCGTCTTCTATGTTACCTTGTATGACACAACAATTAACTGTAAAACAAAACCTAAAGTATTTATTGAATAAATCATAAATGTCTGTTACTTTATCTGTAGTTAATATGTATGTATTTATGACCATCTACCTTTAGAGCATTGAAACGGTGTCACGTGAAAGGTAATTGAAAAACCAGGATGTTTTAGCCTGACACCACCACTTCCTCCAATAAAAAACCGATATTTATGAAAAGCAGCTACCATACAAACCAAATTATATACGCAGTAGACATCAATTTAAACAGAAACAAATGTAACTGCAAATACAATCCTATTAATAAGAAAACTTCCTCAACTATTAATTAATAATTAATAATAAATAAATAATAATAATAATAATAATAATCCAGCAGCATCATACCCTAATAGTTAACAAGTAAACTAACGGGGCTTTATGAATACTTTAATTTAATGTCCTTTTATACAACTTTTTTATTTAACGTTTTTCATATATCGTTTGTGATATAAAATTTGATTTTAATATGATGTTAAGTAATATAGTAAAAGGATTTTAGTGGGATTCATAGATTGAGATATGGTATTAGAGGAGATTTGAGTGTTTAAAAATGATTGCGTATGTGAATGATGTGGCAATTATAACCTGATAAACGATGAATGCTCTAATTACACATAAATACCGAAAAGATCGTCAGAAACTGATGTCATTTCATATACTACTAATAATTTGTTTTTGTATATCATCCTTAGCCTATCAGATATTAATATTTGGTTTAGTCGTCATATCATATCAAATAGTAACGCATACCTTCGGAGTTAGCTAATTCGGCATCCACATGAGATGGCAACACACGGTTATCTTTAAAATGGTAATAATTTTCGGATTCACGGGTTGTTACAATGATACGCTTTAACCATTTCACCATCCTACCACCTATAAATCCGGGGATAATCATCCTAACTGGAAACCCGTGATCAGGTAACAACTTCTCTCCGTTTTGCATGTACGCTAATATGATATCGCGGGCCGGGTCCATCGCCATTTCGATACTTATGCTTGTTCCGTATTTCGAACCACCACCCCCAGGGAGATCTTCGGCGCCTTCGAAACACACATTCAACGCTCCTTTCTTTCGACTAAAGATTCCACATTTTTTCAAGATTTGGACTAATGGTACTCCTTTCCAGACGGAAGTTGATATCCCGGCTGCGCCCCAGTTGAACCCGATCGTCTGTTTGGTCAAATTCTGTTCCTTCCGTCTATTTCCAGCGCAGACTAATGACGCTGGGAACTCTCTGGAAGGGAACTCTTTGACAAGCTGGGTCATGGTGAAATGACCTGGTCGTTTAACCAGACCACATATCTCCACGGTCCAGTCTTCCCAAGTAGACTTGGGGACTGGACCGTGGTTCCTGACGTAATGAAGAGGTGCAGGGGTTATGAACCCATGTTGCATGAGTTTGTTTAGAGGTGGTTCGGAGTTAAATGGGTGTCTCCCCGTTAACCGAACCATGGACGGGTTTCGTTCAATCCATTGATCTGCTGTGTCCACATCTCGTGGATCAAAAACGGAAGATTCCAACTCGGAGTTGGATTTTTTAATGGCGCCACAATAGTCATCCTCGTACTCGTCCTCCTCGTCAGTAGAGTATTCGTACATATGCGTGTTAACCTTTTTAGGCGTCGTGAATTCTCGACTAGCCGATGAAAAATTGTAACCTCGGTTAGGCGAATCAGGACGCTCGTGTTTAGGACTAAAAGAACGAACAACACCAACGGCCGATAGACCAGGTTCATGACGGAACTGGCGGTTTTCGACAGAGGCCGCCATAGGTTTAACTTAGAAAACTCAGCTTCTATGTCGGTTTCAATTCGATGTGCTGAGAAAAGTGAGACACAAGATTTGCCTTATACAACACACAAAACTTACTTATATATACAACTCAAGAAAACCATGTACTTACTATACTACTTACAAATTTGTTTAATATTAAATAAATAGTGACGTAAAAAAGAGCTCATTTAATTACTCATCCACATAAAATATGAAAGCAATATTTATTATATAGAGACAGAATAGAGACGTGTGGATGTTGGGAGTTTAAGCAGCTCTTGAAAGAAAAAGGAGGTAAAATGAGAGAGCGGTGTTTGGCATGCAACCGCTTGATAAAAAGGAAAAAACAAAAGATAAAAAAACAATTGGGGGCCCAAGATTGATGGAGTCTGATCAAGCGGATTTTAGTTTGAGTCTGATTTGTGAAGGAATCACTTTTTAATCTATATAAATATTATAATTCGTATTAAAATTAAACTTATCGAAAATGGTAAGGACTTATTGAAGCATCTATCTAACAAGATGGAGTTTTGGAGCTAACAAGTTGGGGCTTAAAAAAAAAGAATATAAAGACTTTATTTAATATGCGTGTTGTTTTCTGAGATCATCTTTCAATTTAGAACTTATCCATTTACATATGAGAAAGGGTTGAAGTCAACAAAAAAAAGATAAGTTTACATGTTTAATTTATGTAATTTTTTGTGAAATAAAAATAAAAATATTTGACTTTCAGTGACGGTTTTTGGGCATTAGGGACGACTTTTTATTTTTTTTTCCGTGAAATAATTAAAAATCCCTTCAAAAATAAATTTTCCCGGACAAGGCTTTAGCGACGGTTTTTGGGTATTAGGGACGACTTGTTTCTTTTTTTTTTTTTTTTTTTTTTTCTTTTTTCATTTCAATAAATAACTAGAAATCCCTCAAAAAAAGAAAATTTCCCGGTCGCACCTTTAGTGATGATCGCTAAAGCCCCCATAATCGTCGTTAAAAGCTATTGCGCTTATTTGAACACAAAACCCTATCTTCTTCATTTTGTAACCTCACACCTACCTCATTTTCTCTCTACTTGTGCCGCACCCAACCTTCTTCCCCACTGATACCCACCTTATTTCACCCTAAAAACTCCATTTTCACCACCAAATTTACTATCCCTTTCACCACTACACCTTCACTATCTGACTACCACTCCACCACCGGCAACTATCCTCCGTTCAACTCCAACTGCCGTCTTCTCCACCTGGTCAACCACCACCGTTCACCACCATCCTTACTCAAGGTTTTTCAAACTTATTTCTTTTGTTATTTTTAGTTAATTTTGTGATTTGATAAATTTAGTGTATGTTTGAATGATTATTTGAAATTTGTTAGTTTGATTTTATGAATTAGTTGAATTGATGTAATGTATGTATTTGTTAAGTATAATGTTAGTTGATTTTGTGGATTAGTTAAAGTGTATGAGTTAGATTGTATATATTTGTTAAAATGATGATTTATATGTATTTGTTAAGTCTATTTGTTAGTTTAATTTTGTGTATATATTTGTTAAATTGTATGTATTTTTAGGTAATTTTTGTGAGTTCATTAAAGTGTATGTATTTGGGATAACTAAAGTGTATGATTTGTATGCTTAAAGTGTATGTTTTTTTGTTAAATGGTATGTATTTTCAGTTAATTTTTGTGGGATAATTAAAGTGTATGATTTGGGATAATAAAAGTGTATGATTTGTATGCTTAAAGTGTATGTATTTTTAGTTGATTTTTGTGAGTTAGTTAAAGTGTATGTATTTGGGATAATAAAAGTGTATGTATTTTGTTATATTGTATATATTTTTAGTTGATTTTTGTGAATTAGTAAAAGTGTATGTATTTGGGATAACTAAAGTGTATGATTTGGGATAATTAAAGTGTATGATTTGTGTGCTTAAAGTGTATGTATTTTAGTTGATTATTGTGGATTAGTAAAAGTGTATGTCTTTGGGATAATTAAAGTGTATGATTTGTATGCTTAAAGTGTACGTACTTTGTTAAGTTATATTTATTTTTAGTTGATTTTCGTGGATTAGTAAAAGTGTATGAGTTGTTAAAGTGTATGTATTGGGATGATTAAAATGATGATTTGTATGCTTATGGAATTTGGTACAATAATTAAAGTGTGAAAGTCCCCTTAGGGCTCGGATCTAAAGGGTAAACTTGCTTATACGAGTGCGGAATCCTCACATAAACATAAACGATAACAAAAAAGTATACAAATGTAAATATCACTTATATTCGAACTTAAACAAGGTTACATTCGAACATACAAAGAGTATTCGAACCTACACTCAAAAACTCAGTTCCTAAACCCTCAAAACTGATTTTCGGACTTGTGTATATATAGGCAGCCAAGTTCGTATGAACTTAGATGCTTCTAAGTTCGTACGAACTTACTAAGTTCGTACGAACTTTTAAGTTCGTACGAACCTACAAAATACACATGCAAAACTAAAGTTAACGATTACAATGATTAAGAAAATGACTTCTTTTTTAACTATTACAAACTAGAAGCTGTTGTCACAAAACATGCACCAACAGACTCCCCCTTGACAATAGTTCTAGTTTCGATGCACCAACAGACTCCCCTTTGACAATAGCTCTGGTTTCACCGGAGATGTTGTCACCCGAGTTGTCTTCGATCTTGATTCTGTTAAGCTCTTTTGTCTTCGTGTATAGAACACCTTTTCCACAAAGTCTTCAACACCCTCTGACATCTTCAATCTTCATGTCTCCAACTATCTCTAGCTTCTGACATCTTCATCGAATCATGTCGTACACCCTCAACAACTCTTGTAGCTTCCGAGTCACCTTTTGGAATTTCAATCTTTTTCAGATCTCAACTCCTCTCGGTCTATCAATACAATTCACCTTTAGATACTTCATTTTCTGAACTAGACTTCTGTAGGTATTCTCTAACTCTGATTTTCACTATTAAATTTGTCAGTTCAATGGTATCTCTCTCTGTTAGATTGACTAGACTCCCCCTTACCCTGTTTAAGCGTACCAAGTCTTCCAGTTGAAGAGTTAGACAGCTCACATTGTTTGGTCATTGGGATCATTGTCTGTCACAACACATCCTCTTTACAACTAGTCTTCACCCACTGCCAGGCTTCTCCCCCTGAGCTGTCGCGCTCTTCAACAAGGATTGAACGCCGCCTAAGCTATGGTGAATTAGTTGTAATAGGTTCGGTTGGAATTGTTGTTGTAATGGTGGGTGTGGTGATGGTTGTGGATTAGGCAGTCGGCTCACTAATGATAACCCCATTAGATGTCTTCTTGTTGGACCTTCTAGCGAAAAATGAGGTATCATTATCAGAATCAACATCGTCATCTTGCAATGGATAATCATCGTCTTCATTTAACTTATGACTTGCCTTTATCCGAAGTAAAACAAGACCCTAAGTGAGATCCAAGTATGATTAGATCTATTCAACTGTGGAATTTCATCTTCATCATCACTTTCATCATCACTCTCGGTCTGTTTACACGCAAACCCCCAATATCCTCCTCGAATTTAGATCTTCTAGCTTCAATGCATGGTCATACCTAGGCTTTGAATAAATTGCATTTGAGTTGTTTCTCCAATCGTATAAACAATCAAAAGTAATTATCTCCCCATTTAGTAAGAACTTAAATTTGTACAAATTTAAAATGAAAAATAACTAAAAATAAACAAACAAATATGAAATTATTCATATTAAAAAGCACATTCTTTTTGGGAGAGTCACTGTTACGAAGATCATATTAGCCATGATGAGTACAATACACAGTTAGGAATTGAATTCCTTGGTTATTATGTATTATAGTTCACGACGATTACTGGTATTGTTGTCAACTTAAGCAGTCAACACTCAGAATTTTCAAGTACACATTTAGTTATTGTTCACGATTAACTATGTATCTCACATTTGATATACCCTTAGAATCAAGAAAGTCCAGAATTCCATGTAATGGATGTTTTTAATTTAAATTGCCAAAAATTGATCTATATCTTTAAAGACCTGATCAGTGTCCTCTTCAACTCGTGGTGGCTCAGCAATATATTGATCCACATCCTGCAAAATAGGATCATTTGCATCATCATTTTCAGCCAAAACTTGTTGCACTACTTCAGCAGCAACTTCAGCATTAACTTGTGGCTCTTGCTGATTTGCCTGATTCAGAACCTCCTCTATCAGCTCTTGTGGTGCAGGCACAGCTGCAGCCACATCAACATCAATCCAACCATTGTTCGGTGGCGTAATATACTCAGGATTAACCAAGAATCCAAACAGCTCAGTCAACTGAGGCTGCATCTCAAACCTACGTGAGGTTTGCATGAACATAGCATTGTAAGCCCTGAGCCCAATAGTGTCCACCTTTAGATCTGCTTGAAAAACCGGCAGATCAAGGATAGACGCCCCGTCTCTAAAGTCAAGTTCTTTATATTAAGAGCAATGTACTTTTGTACATGTGAAGAGACTAGACTAGGGTTAGAGCGTAACAAATCTAAAATCAAACCAGAGGTGACAGGTCTGCACTTTCGTACAACAAAGCGACATAGTTTGACTAGAGACCTTGAAAACGGTATTCTTGTTTCTTGGTCGAGTTTGCTCTATTTTTAGGATACACTGACTGAGTCTAGGTCAACATGTTTCAAGATGTAACAAAAGAAACAGTCAGTGAACCCCCCAGATGAATTGGTTTATATTTATCCAATAACATGTATTCAGGTACAATCTATCTCCTAAGAATTAAGACTTAATGTCATACATCAAAATAGAGATTGCATAGAATAATCGTATTATTTAAGGTTTATTGGGTACTTGAAAACCGTTATGTCGTATGCCTACCAATACATCATATGATGAAGCTATTAGTTACGTTTATATTTAAAGTACTTTTTACTGTGTATATACTACATCTAAAAGCCACACGTATAAAAATGTTCTAGGCATGGGTAATGTTTTCGTCATTTCTTCGCGTCATTACAGTGACACTCATAATTTTTTATAGTTTTTCCAAACTAACTAAAAATCCTAAGAAATAAAGATAGATAAAAGTTCTTAAGGGAGATATCTCACTCATGATTTGTCATTCTAGCGATGTGGACTAACAAATCAAAACTTGATTATCAAAAGCCTTACCATACAAATCAGCTTGATTATCATCCCATACTTGATCTTATCTCCCCCTTAGTCGCTATGTCTTCTGCTGAACTTGTAGCCTTTGAAGTTTGTGTTCCTGCACACTAGATAAAAATCATTAGTATTAAGGGGGACCCAAGCCACCACGGACTTGGATCGACCATTCTCAACAACAAATGTAAACTCCTTCAGATATCCATTTCGCCTTTCAGGTGACTTGGATACTCTGAAATTCTTACTTGTTGGGGAATGTGAGGAGCTACCACTAGACCTTCTATCCGGAGACTTTTGGAAAAGTCTGTGATTGACTGGCCCTTGGTTTGAAGAATATCTAACCCTAAACTTATAGTTATAATTCGAATTATGAAAATTCTTATTATTACTACCCTGGTTAGAAAAACTTTTGTTGGGGTTGTTAAAACTTGTTGAAGGTTTCGACCGAAATGATTCTCTACTTGAGCTTCCTGTTTCAGGAGAAGTGCTCCCTAGACTATCAATTTTCGAAACTCTTGATTTCTTATATGGACACACACTTGCTACATTTCCCTTTTGATGACACGTGAAGCACGAACGCTTCTCCCAGGCTTTCTTTTGAGCCTTGAGAATCGCTTGGTGTTCCAATTCAGATTCTGTTTGTTTACTTTTTTCAGTTTTGTTCTTAACATCTTCTATTGTAGGTCTAACAAACTCAATTATAGTTTTTGACCCCTCATTGGTCGCTGACACAACTCTCTCTGACTTGGTCGACTTGGTGAAGTCTACCATCTCAGAGACTGCTGGTTGATTGAAAGAGTCATTGACAGTTGACAGCTCAGTTTCATCAGATGTAGAATTATAATTATGATTAAATGGAGGAGGGGTTTCAGTGTAACCCATTCCCCTATAATCAGTGGGCTGTTTCTGAACACTTAGTAGATTATCTAAAGTTTCGATTGAAAATCTTCTTAGTTCTAGTTTTCTAATAAGATCTGCAATCCTAACCTTAGTGTCTGCTAGTTCTTTTTCCTTATTTGAAGACTGTTTAGTTAAATCCAAAGCATGCTCACGAGCTAAGTCAATTATTTGACTCTGCTCGTTCACTTTCTCTTTTAAAACTTTTAAATCCTCTTAGCTTTATTAACTAACTCAGAGTTTCTAAGTTTTAAAATTGTGTTTTCTTCTTTTAAAGCATTTAGCTGAGCCGTCATCATATTAGATGATTCAATCAAATTCTCAGCCTGCTCTGCAAAGTTAGTACATAAAACACAAGCATTAACTACAGAGTCTAAGTTTAGAATAACCTTATGCTTCTCAGCATCCATGTTGGCCATATATGCAATGAAGTCCTTTGTACTCATAGTATCAGTTGACTCCAATCTTATAACCCTGGTCTCTGAAGCAGGTAACTCTCTTTCAGTCTTCTTCTCATGTGTACTCAAATCATATGAACCGTCACTAGTAGACGTCCCTTGATGTGAGTCAGCTCTACTCTCTTTGATCTGTTCACTACCACCAAATCTTTTCTCCAAAGCTACCCAGAGCTCTCTAGAATAGTCGTAACGTTGTTTGAAGGTATACTTAATTTCTTCAAGAAGACATTTGATGATAGCAGACAACGCCTTTTTCTCTGCATCATACATCTTTTTGTCCGCCTCCTTCATCATTGAATACGAATGAAACCTACGTTTCCCTTCGAATTCATAAGTAGGTGTATCATACCCTTCACTTATACAGATCCACATTTTGATGTCAGTGAATTTTACAAATGATTCAAATCTATCTTTCCACCCGAAGTAATCTTTAGCTAAACGCTTTGGCAGTGAAGTAGTTTTACCCACTTCATGATCCATTTGTATCAACTTTTTCACGTTTGACATCGTAAATAGAGAGTATACGAACTTGGTGAAGTTAACTAAAGTCAAGTTCACTCACAACACAAATTTGCCTCCAAAAATGTGCGAAACTTTTCCGAGTAAAATTTAGATTTTCTCAAACCAAAGTTAGAAAATGGTAAGCCTAAATTCAAATTTTGGTGAAACAAATTCTTTTTATTTTTTATTTATTTTATTTTTTATTTATTTATTTATTTTTTATCGAACTTAAGAAGGTTAAGTTCGTACGAAGTTAGGAATTTTTCGAACTTATAAGTTCATACGAACTTAGTATGTTCGAACAAAACCTAAGTTCGAAGGGGTAGGTTCGTACGAACTTACAGGTGTAAGTTCGTATGGTTATTCTGGGTAAGTTTGTACGTACCTTTCTAGGTTCGTACGATCTGCTGTTGAAAAACTCTGATATGAAATTTTCAGATCTGGGTTCGTTTCAACCTACAAATTCAAATCCCTCCGTATAAAGTGATCTATAACACCTTTGGATGTCAAAAACTAAGTTACTAACCCCAAAATCGATTGTAATCTCACGTTTCTTTAAGGTTTCTTTACCCCGAACCAACACGAACGAATTCGAAGGCTCTGATTTCAATTGAAAGTCCCCTTAGGGCTCGGATCTACGGGGTAAACTTGCTTATACGAGTGCGGAATCCTCACATGAACATAAACGATAACAAACGAGTATACAAATGTAAATATCACTTATATTCGAACTTAAACAAGGTTACATTCGAACATACAAAGAGTATTCGAACCTACACTCAAAAACTCAGTTCCTAAACCCTCAAAACTGATTTTCGGACTTGTGTATATATAGGCAGCCAAGTTCGTATGAACTTAGATGCTTCTAAGTTCGTAAGAGCTTACTAAGTTCGTACGAACCTACAAGTTCGTACCTACTATAAGTTCGTACGAACTTCTAAGTTCGTACGAACCTACAAAATACACATGCAAAACTAAAGTTAACGATTACAATGATTAACAAAATGACTTCTAAACCTAACTATTACATAGTAGAAGCTGTTGTCACAAAACATGCACCAACAAAGTGTATGTATTTTGTTAAATTGTATGTATTTTAAGTTGATTTTTGTGGATTTGTAAAAGTGTACGAGTTGTTAAAGTGCATGTATTTAGTTATTAATTGAATTATAGGTGATTTAGTGATTAATTTATGGAATTGATTTTTATACCTTTGGTCCGAAATTAATCTATCCCGTAGGAAGCCCGTCCGAAATTGATTTATTAGAAATCAATTTCGGAAAGTCCCCTGTTTGGGACTTTGGGACTGCTTTTTGAATGTTTTATCTCTTCTAGGATATGGATACGTATAACTGATTTCTATTTGAGAAAGATCCGATTGGCATTATCTCTTTACTCCTACGAATATGTGGTTTATACACATATTTGGGGAGTCAAGGGGAAATGCTATCGAATTTTTCTAAAATAGTAAATTAGTTATACACATTCATGTATGAGATTAAACATTCAAAGAGTGGGTTATGATTGCTTTTTGTAGTTGGACACCCTTGTACAAATCATAATTCTGTCTTTACAAACTTGATACATACATGTACATGATTCTTAGTATAATTCGAATTAAACTATAAATTCCTCAGTTATGACGATTGATAAAAGTTGGACTAAGGTTACAAATCTTCTTTCCGTTGAGTTTACAAATGGTCTTAACGCATTCATTGAGAGGTGTAAGGACCACTTGAGTCAAGACGGTCAATGTCGTTGTTTATGTGAAAAATTTCGTAATCGTAAATGGCATTATCCCATTGATATTGATCATCACATTCAACATTGAGGGTTTACCGAAACTTATACGACGATGCTCATGTTATTGAAGATTCTGAAAAATGAAGATTTGGAGCCTGATAATGAATGTGATCCATGTTATTGTTCTAGTGATGAGTCTGGCTGATTTTTAATTATTATTTGTAACAAGACACTTATTTGAATGAAATTTTTATTGAGTTGTTGGTTAATTTATGTTGGTTATATGCTTATTGAGTTGTTAGATTTATTATGTAATTTCGTATGCAAGATAGTTTTGCAGATGGCATCTGTTGCAAGATATCACGGCGGAGAGGCAGGTGGTGATGATCGCGATGGCGGAGAGGCAGGTGGTGATGATCGAGTTCCCTCTGGTGGTAATTGGCAGCCACCTACCCAATACCAAAGCAACAAACGTAAGAATATTTTGTTTATTTACATATGACTACTTTAATTTTGACTTTTTTGTTCAACTGAATTGGCAAGTTCCAAGAAGGTACGTGGACGCAGCATCGGTGAAGAACTCCAAAAGAGGTATAAAGCTAACGGGAAACGGCCATTGCCAATTCAGTTTGAATCGGCGATCAGGGGATGCGTCGAGCTGTTGGTACAAATTTTGGGCCGATCAATAATTTAGCGGGGTCAACTGTGGATACAGTCCCACTACGTTACAAATCATGGAAAGTCATGTCAGACGAAGAGAAATGTGCTTTTGGCCCGAGATCGAGGTTGGACAATGATTAACATATGATTTTAAAGTTATTTTCACATTGTCTAACTATTATGACAATCCGTAACTATTTCTTTAAACTTGTAGACATATTTTAGCATGAAGCCCCACTTGAGAGGGCCAACTGCAAATATAATCTGATAAGGGGTTGATTCACTTTGTGCGGAAAGATATCGGTGTTGGTGCACGTTTTGTGACAACAGCTCTTATTTTGTAATAGTTAGTTTTGTAATTAGTTTTATAGTTAATTTGCTGGGTATAAATACCAACTTGTAATGTTTTATTTGTATGCTTTTGGAAACTGATATATTCGAATATACTGTGCTATTTTCGAATCTATACGAACCTACATTATAAACACTTGCAATTACTTGTTTTATTGTTTTTTATTGTGTATTATACCATTCCGCAAACTAATACACATTGTAATCCCATTTGGATCTGTTCAAAGGGACTTTTAATCGGGACCGCAAATCATTTTTCAAGATTATGTGGTTTGTTGAACGAGGGGGGGGGGGTATGATAATCCCGAACATATTAGACATATGCCGCCACCTAATATGGATTCTGTTGAGTGGAACAAGTATTGCGATTATTACTTGGAACAGAATACCATGCTTAGATGTGAATGTCCACAATCCGGAACAACAAACTATCTCGAGTTTCCATGGAACGAAATCATATGCTGCTCACCGATATAAGATAGTAATAAGCTTTATAATACTTATTTTCAAAATTAATTATCTAGTGTCGTAATTATTTTGGTTGCTTCTCATTATATATTAACTTTATGTGTTTACAGCTTGTTACGAAAGGTCAATATCCTGATCTCCTTGAGCAATATTGGACAATGCATAGGCGAGATGGTGTGTAGGTTAATGATACAGCCAAAATACGATATGTAAGTATAGAATTTTGCGTATTGTAATAATGCAACAGAATTGATTCGCATCTTATATAATAAAAATTGTGTTTTAGTGGGTCAAGTGGGTTATAGGCTAAATGGGTGAAATGGGTAATTTGAGTAACAAAAAGTAAGTAGTTTGTAGGTCAATTGGATCAATTGGGGCAAGTGGTTATAAGTTAAATGGGTCAAATGGGACAAGTGGGTTATAGTGAAATGGATCAAATGGGTTAGAGGTTCAATGAGTCAAATGGGTTATAGGGGTCAAATGGGTCAAAAGGGTGAAATGAGACAAGTGGGTTATAGTGAAATGAGTCAAATGGGTTAGAGGTTCAATGGGTCAAATGGGACAAGTGGCTTATAATGAAATGGTTCAAATGGGTTAGAGAATCAATGGGTCAAATGGGTCATAGGTTAAATGGGTCAAATGGGACAAGTAGGTTATAGTGAAATGGGTCAAATGGGTTAGAGGTTTAATGGGTCAAATGGGATAAGTGGGTTATATCTCAAATGGGTCTCTAAGTGGTAATATGAATGAAGTGGGTCAATTGGGTAAAATGGGTAATTTAGGTAACAAATACTAAACACCACTAATTATTCTTATTTTGTAACTTTAGAAACAAATGGCGAAGTTGCGAGACGCTCAACCAAGGACTTTGAGTGATCATGAAATATTATCACAAGTCTTAGGCGAGTGTAGTGGCCATAATCCGGGACGCGGTAGAAAAATTAAAGGGTCAATCATCTAGCTCCACAAGTGGCCAATCCCAAAGGATGTACACTCAATCTCAAGTAGAAAAAAACAGTTAGTAAAGTTGTGAATTATGTTAATAACCATTTTGACGCAATATATGGTGCCTTAGCATCTGCAAACATTAGTGTTCCCACAATGAGTAGGTTAGATGTCCATGACTTTGATGATAATGAAGAAGAGAAGGAGGATGAGGAGGACGAGGACGAGGACGATGATAATGAAGATGAGTAAGTTGATTTGTTAGCAAAAGTTGATGGTTTATGTAGACAATATTTTATCAAACAATTATGACATTACTAGTTTAAGTTCTTAAACATTCGTATGGATTTATGTTTGTTTAAACTATGGTGAAGCTGTATTGCAAGTAAGCTGAATAACAATTTGATTCTAGTTATGTTATGATTGAGAAAAATGCGGAAATTTGATTGTATTGCGACCTGAAATAAACGATTTTAAATAGGAAAAAATTTGGGATTTTTCTGAATATAGCAGGGACCTGTCCAAATTAACAGATACTTTTAGCGACGAGGCTTTAGCAACGACTAAAATCGTCCCTAAAAGGGTCCTTTAACGACGGTTCTGGAGGATTTAGCGACGCTTTCAAGTATTAAAAAAAATAATAAAATTAAATTAAATATTCGTAATTGTATATATTAAAAAACTATAAATAAATAAAAAACTTATAGTGATGAAAATAAATCGTCGGTAAAGGTATTTATAAAAGAAATTAGAAAGTAATAGAAAATACTTTAGTGACAATAATAATCGTCGCTAAAAGTTCATTGACCAGAAGAATTGCGGGCCCACAGGATCGTCGGTAAAAAAAATAAATCGTCGGTAAATAGATTTAGATGCAAATGTTTTAGCGACAATTTATCGTCGCTAAAATGTTTTAGCGTGATTTGGTAGGCTTTAGCGACGGTTTTGGTTGTCTCTAAAGGCCTCAATTCTGGTAGTGATGATTTCAGTAAACGATTAATCCAACTAACGAATCTACAAACAAGTGTCAAGACTCAAGACTAAATTAATTAATTATGAATTAGATTTGTTTATAATTACTTTTTAATTTCTTTTTTCTTTTTGAGGAAACCAAACAATGCAACAGTGTTGTTATCCAATTGGAGAAATGTGAAACACATAGGCTGATTTGGGAGAGACATAATCCCATGATCATATCGATATCTTCAATCCATCCATGCACTTTACTGCATCACATACCAAGACTTCTAGGAACATAAAATATACGTTCTTTGTAATATTTTAATACTCTAGTACCATCTTCTATATATCATAATATCAAACTTTATTGTTTTGATGTAAATAGCTTTTCTAATCAACTCAGTATAAAATATCAAATTATTAAAACGTTATGTAATTGAAGCTATACGAAAATAAGTCAACAGTTCTTTTAAGTATATATTTTTCAAAAGTATGGAATAATAGATGTTAACCATTGAATTATCAAATATCAATGGTCCATATTATTTTCATCATTTGTATAAGAAAAATCTTAATATATATTATTTTAGGCGGAGGTGCAAATCAAACATTTCACATAAAACACCGGATCTAACTTCTTCACTCATGCTCATTCTTATGAAGCTAATTCAAGAGTAAAAAATCTTCGCTCTCATTCTATCTCACATGAACCCTAACCGATTTCGATCTATTTTCATATCTATTCTTTCGATTAAACACTTAAAAGTTTGATTTATGTTATCTTCTCAATCATATGATCAATTTGATACGTGAAATTGTATTTTCATCTAGTTTGTTTCGAAATCGGAATTTACCCTAGTTTCTTCAATTTCTTCAATTCAAAGTTGTTAAGATATGGATATTAGGAGTGAGCATGCTTTCCAAAAGGCTGTTGGTTCTCCTATTCAGGCGATTCCATTGAATTGGACGCCTACTAGTAAGGTTCTAATTTATGCGTTTTGTTTATGAATTTTCTTTAGTTTTATGTGAGGTTATGGGTTTTCTTAATTTTATTTTTTTTGATGTTTAGTTTTGAGTTTGTATGATTGAAGTAGATGACATACATATTGCCCAAGTTTTTCACCATTTTAATTGTTCTACTGTATTTTTTATGACCGGTTGTGATTGAATTACGAATTGTGAATAATTATGAACTATTGGATAAAAACGAATTGGGGATATAAAAATTAAAAAATTATGTACACTCTTAGTTTTAGTTGTGAGAATAATTTTGAGTTGAAAGTATATGCACACTAGGTGTTTGTGAAAATGCTTGTGAGAAATTTATATAATTAAAAAGAAAAAAATAGGATGTTGAAACGAATTGATATACTTGAATCAAGGTCTGAATTATGGTTGATATACTTGGCTTTCTTTGGAGTTATCTTGACCCGTGATCAATGAAACCATATCACTCAAATGTAACAACAAATTTAAAACTTTTAAAAGCTCTATGTCATTGCGTACGATGTTATGTAACACTTGCTTGTTAAACAAATGAAATGTATAAAGCTTTGAATTTATGATCCCTTGTAGACCTGGTCGTTGTAACACGTTTGTTATGAAACCAACTATTGTACACAAATTTTCAGGAAAAACAGACACTTAATAGCGAAGAAACAAGACTTTACATTTGGTGTTGACATCACTTGAAAAGAATAATTCTATATAAGTATTTACCAAAATATATGGAGATTATTATTGTAATGGATAGTAGTATATTAGGTACATTCTATATACTTGTCTTTTGAAACACATATGGCCTTAGTATTCTATGTCACACGTTTTTGTTCAGATTTTTTTTTATTCTATATTTTCTTTTTTCAGATGAGTTTGTTTTGTGAATAGTTGAAGACGTATTCTCATCCCGCGTACACTGACTTTAAGAAGATTAAAAAGGAAATAGTTATGTATATTAAGTGGACGGCTGCTAAAGATAATATTGATTTTGGAATTGTCACTATATTGCACTTGGAAAGCTACATGGGTCATTCAACTATGAAATGAGATTATGGATTGGCTGTTGAAGGTCCTCCTCAAGAAAAGCAGCTCCTTACCTGAGGGCTAAGTATGTCGCAAAGATGTTGTTGCATGATGCCAATATGCATAGTAAAGAGATCCATGATCTTACTGATGAGTTTGAGAAGTTGTATGATAAGGCTAAAGTTAGGAAGGTGATTTTGTGCGGTATTGAGATACATCTTAATGATAATGAAAATAATGAAGTTTGCAAAGTTTTATGTGATTAGTTTGTGATTATTTTTGGAAGGTTTATGTTGATAATTTGTTTTTGTAACTAGTACATATGTAGCTTGTAGTATGTTGACTAGTGTTTTGAATATTCTTTTACATATATTAGGCTATATATATTTTTTAACACATTTGTTTTTGTGCATGTTTGATTTGCTTTAGTATTTATATTGTATAAACACATGTGTTTGGCATTACAACATATGTGCTAACCTTACAACACATTTAAAAAAAACCATGTGTTACAAATAAAACATGACACATGTGAGAAAAATTCATTTTGTGTTGAATATTGTATTTCATATGTTTTAAAATCTCATGGGGTGTTAAAAGCACTACACAACACATGTATTAAAATCACATGTATTAATGTTAAATATTGTACTTATTGTGTTTTAAGACAAAAGTGTGAAGAAAAGTTCTTCAATTATTAAAAATACATGTATAACAACACATATGTGTTAAAAACATTATTAAATATATAAAATAGGATTTGCATTTGATTTTTTAAGTGTTAGGCGACACTCCTAAGTGTCACTGGAAGCGACATTAACAAGTGTCACTATAAGCGACACTAGGAAGTGTTGCTATAGGCGACACTAGAAATGACGCCTGAGCTGTGATATGTATAAATAGGTTAGTTGAGACAGAGATAAAGAGTTACTTATTCATAATTCAAGAGAGTGATTTGAGCATAACATGTACATGAGTCATTGACAATTTATCTTGAAAATAGAAACAGTTTATCTCAATTCTCTCTCACTACATACATACACACACACATACACATACTCACAGGAATTCATACTCAATTCATCCAAAACATAAAAATCAATCTTACAATTGGTATCAGAGCCGGAGTTAGTTAGTTAGTTTTGGATTGATTACACGATTAGATTGATAGAATTTTGTGAAAATTTGAAGGTTTTGAGTGAGTTTTGGGTTTCTTAAACTTCATTAGGGTTTTGTTCAAATTTAATTGAAATTAGGTGTAAAGGACGAATTCGATTAAGAAATGGATTATAGTTGTGTTGGTGCACGTTTTGTGACAACAGTTTCTAGTTTGTAATAGTTAGGTTTAGAAGTCATTTTGTTAATCATTGTAATCGTTAACTTTAGTTTTGTCTGTGTATTTTCTAGGTTCGTACGAACTTAGTGTAGGTACGAATTTAGTAAGTTCGTACGAACTTAGAAGTAGCTAAGTTCGTACGAACTTGGCTGCCTATAAATACACAAGTCCGAAAATCAGTTTTTAAGGGTTTAGGAACTGGGTTTTTGTGGCTAAGTTCGAATACTCTGTGTAACTTCGAATGTAACCTCGTTTACATTCAATAAAAGTGATATTTATACTCGTTTGTTATCGTTTAAGTGTATTTGAGGATTCCGCACTCAAATACATCATATTACCCCGTAGATCCGACCCTAAGGGGACTAACAAGTGGTATCAGAGCGTCCTTCGACAAGTTTACCATATGTAAACTGTCATAAACTCTCAGCAGCTCCTTTCCTTCACAATCTTCCATTACTGCCTCAGCAGTCATGTTATCCACGTACCACCACTTGAGATTTGAAAGAATGTTCTGTGGCATTTTCTTCAGCGGAACCCTCTTCAAGCATTTGACTGGTCTATAGACCATCTTCATCCACGGCTTGTTAGTTAGTGGATCAATCCAGGTCAGATCAGGAACTCTCTTTCCCGGCTTTGGCTTTAGACTTTCAAACTAATTAGATCTTCCTTCGTGCTTTAAGATTCTTTCTAAGGCACTAGCGTAAGGATCATCACCAATATTCACCAAGTCTATCCAAGCTAGTTCCTTCAGTTCAATTTTAGGCAACGAGCTAAAGGTCTTTAGCTTGTTCTTCAAGTACTGAATCCCATCATATATTTTTAGTATGAACAACTTCAGATTGCTGTCATAGAACCAACTTATGATGCCTCGCTTCAGCTTGCCCGATCCTCTGACCTTGATATCACCTTTATATTTGATTTCCGGTTCCTTTTCAACCTTTTTGAACCATAACTTCTTTAACTCCTCTCGAGTTAGTTCAACTTCTTCAGAATCTGAATCAACTTCAAGAGCTGAGTCCTGTTCCAAGTTGATCACTTTCTCCACAGCTTCATCCTCAACAAATACTTCAGTTACTGGTTGCTTTGACACTATGAATTCATCAATATCAGCATCGTCATCTGGAATAATTTCATCATTGGATTTCCAGTCTGCAACCTCCTTATCCAAAATCTCTCCTTCCTCTAACTCAGATCCCTCACTATTAGAGTCGTCCAAACCAAGCAACGCTTCAATAGTTTCAGTCTCAGCTAGATTCACTGGAGTCTGCTCAGATCCACTGCCAGCCTTCTCAGCTTCGTTTTCATTCTTCTTTGCACCTCATTCTGATTTCTGGCTGCCACCATCTTCTGCCGCTGCACCAACAACAGACCCTGATTCTGCACCCCAACCACCTTTCTGATCCATTTTTTCTTCGATTTTCTTGCTCCAGTCTGACCCTTCTGCTGGTGCCTCACTGGACTCTTTGTTCCACCCTCCAGATGGTTCAATCTCTTCTTGAGGCTTTGTTGCACCTTGTCTAGATCCGCTCACACCAGAACCTTGACTAGACTCCCCTGAGCTATTACTGCACCTTGCACTCTAGATGAAGAGTCAGGCAGCTCACCTTCTTTGGGTGCACTTAAGTCTCAGCTCATCTTCATTTGGAAGATAGTGACCTCATTTAGCCGCACTTGATCTTCTACCTTTTCAAGGTTCCTCTCTTAGCGCTCATTAATAGCCGTCAGATTTTTGACTCGAACTTCCTGGCTTGTAACAACAGCAGTCAAAGCAGTCACCATATCCATCAAGCTAGTGATCCGGCCCTCAAGATAGGTAAACTTGTCCGGATCGGAGAGAAGAGCAGCCGGGTTGGGAACATATTGGGTGGGTTGAGTCGTAGGATGGGCAGTAGCAGGTGTAACCGATGGAGGTGTGGGTGGTGTGGTTGTGGATGTAACCGGTGGTGATTGAATAGGCGGTGGAGCGATGGGTGATGGTGAATGAGATATGATTTGTGGAGCTTGACCACCTTCTCCAATAACAATCCCAGAGGAACGCGGGCGCTTACGAGATTGCACCCGGAACCTTTCTGGATCAGAATCGTCATCTGAGTCCACTGGAACATAGTCATCGTCCTCTTGGACCTTTCTCTTTCCCTTCTCCTTTTCCCGGGCAGCTTTGGGGTCACGCAACACCCCCTTAGATCCCTGGAAAATGATCATAGGCTGATCCAAATCACCATCATCATCATCACTATCATCATCTTCAGCATCAGACTCAATGGCCTCAGAATCAGGAGCTGCATCCTCATCATCTTTACTTGGCTTGGCAGCATCAACGCCTTTCGAGAAATACTTGTCAACATCTCTCAGTTCCTCCTCAACCGACTGGTGTTGAGATCTAGTGGACGCAGCACTTGGGCCAGCACTGCCCTGCAGAACATTTCTGACCAATTCTTCAGCAATAGCAACATCAACATGTTCTCCCTCAACAGGGTGCTCTACTTGGTGCAGAATCTCTTCAACAACCTCCTGCTGTTGCTCAGCACCAACTTCCATATGATCTGCCACGAGGGTCGGACCTGGTTCTTGAAGTGGAACCTCAGCATCTTCCTGGGGCATAGGCACATCCAACCAACCATTATTTGGTGGAGCCTGATAAGCAGCATCAATAATCGCCCCAAACAAGGGCACGGCCTGAGGCCTATCAGCAACAACTCGTCGTTTGTTGTGACTAAGGCAATGACCGAAAATTTTCTTATCGACCGGCATCAGATGAACAACCGGATCAATGGCAGGAAGATTTGGGATCAACGCATTAATCACCATCATAACAAATCTCGGATACAGGATGAAATGCTCCTTCACGCTCCCCTTTATTTGCTGAACCATTTCATCAAAGAAATACTGGCTGAAACAGTAGGGTTTGTTGTAAACAAGTGAGATCATCCCTGACTGTAGTTTGTAATTCATGGTATCGAACCCTGCCTTCTTCGGCCCAAAAGATACAAGTAAAATATGCATCAGATAGCGCCTCAAGAGGAAAAGTATTGGGTGTGGACAACATCTCCCACATATCTCATGCGTTGAAACGCACCAACGCGCATCTCAAGAGGAAAAGTAGTTGGGCCGTTTTCCTGTTCTTCAGTCCCTAACTGCAAAACCTGCCTCAAAAACTTAGCAGAAAACTCGATATCGACACCATTCACGATAGCCCTTATCACCGGTGGCTGAGGCTCACAGTCATGAACCGCCGTCGCCCAGAATTGACTGAGGTAAGGAAACCTCAACGTCGGCGAATGAGTGAGTGCAAGAACACTCGTGAGCGCATGAGAAATTCCAGCATGCCTCGAAACGGTTCGGTCGCCGGATTTGCAAGATCAAATGAAACAGCCACATTGTGCTTATTGAAGAACTCACGCACTTGATCAGCCATTTCTGCAAAAGCAAACACAAACACACCAAAAATAAAGAATAATAATGTTAGGATAAGACATAATTAATTTAGAACCTTGCAAGCATGGTTCTACAATCAAAACAAGCCTAAATCATTATAATTTAAAATTTCAAAAAATTTGAACCAAGGTAGGTTCGTACGAACTTACTGCCCTTGTAGGTTCGTACGAACTTACTGTTTGACCAAGTCAACTTAAGTTCGTACGAACTTACATTGGCTAGGTTCGTACGAACTTACTGTTTGACCAAGTCAAACTTAAGTTCGTACGAACTTACATTGGCTAGGTTCGAACGCAAGAACTGAAAAAGCATTTTCAAAATTTTTTGTAATAAAAACGCAATCAGGAAGTTGTAACAGGTGCGCCTATATGGGTATAGCTTATTGCAACCATAACACACAATTTTTAACCACAAACACGTTCCAGATTTTGAATTTTAAGTTATTTTTATAAAACCCAAATAAAACTGCTAATTTGTTTATAATTACAGGACCAAATCATGTTTAAGTTACTTACTAAGATGCGGATTATGATAGTGATGAAGTTTAACGGGTTGGAATTGCAAAATAACGTCCAAAACTTGATTTTAACTTGAAAATGGAAAGTCCGTAGGTAAGTTCGTACGTATGTTCGAAGGAACTGGGTAGGTTCGTACGAAGATATTATTCGAATGTGAGGAAATGAGAAGGGTTTGACTGAGTTGACCCTTTTATACCCCCAAGCATAGGTTCGTACGAACCTATTCTTCGAACGTACCCACTAAGTTCGTACGAACTTAGAGTTTCTAAACCAAAAAGTTTATCATTATCAACTTTAAATCATTTAGCAATTACCTAAATACTTAGACACTTAATTGAGCAAAGTTTGAGCAATTTAAACGAACAAAATGTAAATAATTCCCATAACAAAGAACTTTTATTCATTTATTTATTTAAACAATGTAAAATAGCATAAAATGTAAAATGCGAATATGAAATTGTTCATATTTGAAAACGTACAATCTTTTGTAAGTGTCACTGATACAAAGATCGGATTAGCCATGATGAGAACAATACACAATTTTGGAATTTTCATTTATTCCTTTGATTATTATTGTTGTAAATGATAGATCACAACGATTATCGGTATTTTTGTCCACTTAAACATTCGACATTCAGAATTCTCAAGAACATATTAGATTATTGTTCACGATTTCCTGTTTATCTTATATTTGATATACCCTTAAGATCTAGACAGTCAAGAATAGCATGTATCGGATATTTTTTATTTTTATGTCATCTCTAAAGTCAAGTCATTTTGCTTTAACAGCAATGTACATGGGTACATGATTCAACTATCAGACAAGACTAAGGTTAGAATCAAACAAATCTAAAATCAAACCAGAGGTGACAGGTCTGTACTTTCGTACAACATAGCGACTTAGTTTGACTAGAGACCTGAACACATTATTATTGTTTTGCGGTCAAGTTTGTTCCAGTGTAAGGAAACACTGACTGAGTCTAGGTTAGCATATTTCTAGATGTAGCAGAAGAAACCGTCAGTGAACCCCCCAGATGATTTATTTATAGTTTATATCCAATATCAAGCATTCATGTACGATCTATCTCCTAAGAATTAAGACTTAAGTCGTACATCAAATTGAAGAGTTCACAGAAAAGATCGTATTATTTATTATAGATTTAGTACTTGAAAACCGTTATGTCTAATGCCTACCAATACATCATCATGTGAAGCTATCAAATACGTTGTATTTTAGGTACATTTATTGTGTATGTCCTGCATCTAAAAGCCACACATATAGAATGTTCTAGGCATGGGTAATGATTTCATCATTTCTTTGCAATTAATACAGTGACCCTCAATTTTTATCATTTTTGCAAAGACAAAAAGTAAAATGAACTAAGAAATAAAAAAAAAATACACTTAAGTTCTTTTGAGGGAAAAATTTACTCAGGATTTCTCATCCCATTAGTTGGATTAAAAGCTCAAACCGAGACCTATCAAATGCCTTAGTATAAAGGTCGGCAAGATTGTCATCAGTTATCACCTTAACTAATTTAATCAGATGTTTTTCAGCACAGTCACGAATAAAATGATTTCTAATGTCAATGTGTTTCGTTTTACTATGCTTAACCGGATTATTAGTTATGGACATTGTTGATTGGTTATCAATCATAATAGGGGTACTTGTAAAGTTTAAACCATAGTCACGCAACTGTTGTTGTATCCACAATACTTGTGAACAACAATTACCGGCTGCTACATACTCAACCTCACAGGTTGAGATTGCGACCGAGGTTTGCTTCTTACATTGCCATGAGACAATGCGACCACCTAGCAACTGACAACCACCCGAGGTGGATTTCCTATTCAAGTTACACCCTCCATAGTCTGAGTCAGTATATGCAACAAAGTCAAAATTTCCACCCGAGGGATACCAAAGACCTAACTTAGGTTTGCCCTTAAGATAACGCAAGATTCTCTTTGCTGCTTTCATGTGTGATTCCTTTGGAATAGCTTGAAAGCGAGCACACAAACAGACTGCAAATGTTATGTCTGGTCTAGAAGCAGTTAGATACATGAGAGAACCGATAATGGCCCGATATTGAGTCGGATCCACATCTTCAGTGCTCTCAGTATCTGGTCCGAGATTATGATTAAGTTGAATCGGAGTGCCATATGACGAACTGTCTGTCATGTTGAAGCGCGTGAGCATTTCATGTACATATTTCGTCTGATGAATGAAAAATCCATCCTTCTTTTGATCAACTTGTAATCCTAAGAAGAAGTTCAATTCACCCATTGCACTCATCTCAAATCTCCGCTTTATAACTTGCTCAAAGTCTCTGCACATTTTCTCGTTAGATGATCCAAAAATGATATCATCAACATAGACTTGTACAAGTAAGAAATCCTCCTTCTGCCACTTGATGAACAATGTGCTATCTATCTGTCCCCTCTTGAACCCGTTTTCCATGAGATAGGTAGAAAGTGTCTCATACTAAGCTCTGGGTGCTTGATGCAGTCCATACAGAGCCTTATCTAATTTATAGACTCGATCTGGATAGTCTGGATCACTGAACCCCGGAGCTTGTTGAACAAACACCAATTCTTGAACTTTACCATAAAGAAAGGCACTCTTAACATCGAGTTGATATACTTTAATCTTCTTATGTGCAGCATATGCCAGAAACAGTCGAATTGCTTCTAGCCTTGCTACTGGTGCGAACACCTCTGTATAATCAATCCCTTCTTGTTGGTTAAACCCCTGAACTACTAGCCTTGCCTTGTTGCGAGTTACAATTCCCTTATCATCACGTTTGCACTTAAACGCCCATTTGGTGCCTATTGCATATTCCCCTTTGGGTAGGTCAACTAGCTCCCATACTTTGAGCTTTTTGAATTGAGCAAGCTCTTCTTGCATAGCCTCTACCCAGGAGTTATCCTTGAGAGCCATTTGAACATTTTTCGGCTCTATTTGAGATATAAAACAACTATACAGGCACTTATGCATGATCCCAGTATCTTGGATCGATACATATAGACCGGTGCTGTCAGATATCTCTCTACGAGTCTTTACTCCAGAACTCGGATCACCAATGATATTATCAATTGGATGATACTTGTTCACACGAGTCGAGATCGTAGTATCAACCGGTAGGTCTGACCCTAGATTTGATCCAATCTCCCCCTCTGATGTTGCTTCTTCTGCAGTCGTTTCTTGCACAGAATCTGTAAGCTCAGATGAAGATGGGATATCGATTGATGTGGGGTCTAAGACTACAATCGGTTCAACAATGACTTCTTTACTTTTATCATTTGCATCTTCTGAACTTGGGACACTAGATCTTGGTGCAAATAGATTGTCTTCACCATCATCTAGTATAACATGTTCTAATCCTAAAGTGTCAACTTCACTTAGGATCGGAAGATTAAATGACTTGAAAACAGCGTCATAATTAAATAACCAGTCTGGTCCAGTTTGTACAGTTGGAGTATACGATGTGACTTGTATGTTATATACAATCTCCACTTTTCCAGATGTCTTATTATAGACCCTTTTGTTTGGAGATCCGGCTTCATAACCTAGGAAAAATCCTTCGTCAGCCATCTCACCAAATTTAGATTGATGTTTGGTCTTCAATAATGTACAATGAACACCGAAGGGTTCAAGACCAGTCAGGTTTGGTTTTCGACCATTTAAAAGCTCATAACACGTTTTGTTATGCTTCTTAACGGTTAAAACTCTATTTAGAACATGACAGGCTGTGTTCACAGCTTCTCCCCAGAAGATGACGGGAAGCTTTGAATCAGCCAGCATTGTTCTTGCTGCTTCAATCAAGGTTATATTTTTCCTTTCAGCGACACCATTTTGTTGCGGCTCATAGGGTGTACTGAACTGGTGTTGAATTCCTTTGCTTAAGCAAAAGACATTCATTACCGAGTTCTTGAACTCTAGGCCATTGTCACTTCTTATTCTCTTAACTCCTATCCCATATTGATGTTCAATTTGGGTAAAGAATGTCATCAGTATTTCTGCTGTCTCATCTTTGGTTCCCAAAAAGAATACCCAAGAGAAACGCGAGAAGTCATCAGTGATAACTAGGCAGTCGTGTTTACCGCCTATACTCCTTGCATTCACAAGACCAAATAAATCCATGTGAAGAAGGTCAAAAGTTGAGGCAATAGAATTTTGAGACTTTGACTTATGAGTTTTCTTGTGCTATTTTCTCTTCTGACAAGGTACACATTTGTCTTCAAAGCCAAACTTCTGAACTGGTACACCTAACACTAGTCCATTTCTAACTATGTAATTCGTTTTTCTAAAGTGCAGGTGTGCCATTTTCCGATGCCACAACTGTGAATCATTTTCAGATGCCTTGGATAGAAGACATTTTGACTCCTGAACAGATTAAGTAACACTCATGTCCATAATATAAGTGTCATTCTTCCTAGGAGCCCTCATGATTATCCATTCTTCTGGAATGATGAAACTAGGTTTTAATATACGTGCTTCTCTATCTGTGAAATGGACCGGATGTCCTTTATCACAGATCTGAGATACACTCATAAGATTGTGCTTCAGCTCCTCAACATAGTTGACCTGCTCTAGCATTAGTTTACTATTTGTTACATTTCCGAGTCCAGTAATTTAACCACCTTTCGCTCCTGCGAAGTTGACATATCCTCCCTTCTTATGTATGAAGTCCACTAGAAGATGTTTTTCCCCCGTCATGTGCCTTGAGCAACCGCTATCAACATACCACCAGTTTGCGGCACGTCTGATTAACTCCTGCACATTAGATGAAAATAATTAGTTGTCAAGGGGGACCCAAGCCACGACGGTCTTGGGTTTGCCATTCTGGTCAACGAATGTGAACTCCTTCAAGTATCCATTGCTCTTTTCAGTAGAGCCGGATGCTTTGGAAGTCTCACTCGTCTGAGCATGGGAGGTACTACCACTAGGCTTTCTTTCTGGAGACTTTTGAAAAAGTCTAGGATTTACTGGCCTTGGGTTTGATGTAGATTTTACCCTAGTTGGATAGTTATAACTTGAATTATGATAATTCCTATTATTACTATTAGGGTTGTTAAAATGGTTGTTGGGAGTTTGGTGTCTCTGTGGAGTCTTATTCCTAGAAGACTGTCCATAAGAGCTTCCACCAGAATAGGTAGTGCTCCTAGAACTATCATGAGGCGAAAACTTCACAGATTTTAAAGCGGGTTGTGTTCTCTGAGAACTTTGAGTTCTCTTAAATCCCAACCCATTCTTCCCAGAATTACCAGCATTTTCATTTCTTTAATTTTACCTTCTGGTATGAAAACACCAGACAACCTCAGTTTTATGCTTGTCGCCTCAAAATTTTTCATTTTAGGAGGCGACACAGACTTTACAGGTGATTGGTCTTTCCACCTGTACCTTTCCAGTTTTGCCCTTAGTTGGACAAATGCTTGCAACATGCCCTTTTTGATGACATGTGAAGCATGAGCGTTTCACGAAAGCCTTTTTAGCGGCCTTTTGAATCGTCAGACCGTCCAATTCAGGCAAACTTGGAGAGGAAACAACTATAACCTTCTTACCCTTATCAATTTTAGTATATAAATTTTTATTTTCAGATTTGGGTAAGTCAAGATTAATTTCTTGCTTTAGCTTCTCCTTGACACTTCCATGTTCAACCACACTCTCTTTTACAAAATTCCTTTTTAGTTCAGAAATAGGTGGCATGGGAGTGTCAGAGAATGTTGATTCAGGTGTAGACTTTGTCTCAGCTTTCGCAGGTCTAACGAAGTGTATTAGACCAGGAACTGCTGGTTGTTTAGCAGAATCATCAACAGTAGACATCTCAGTTTCATCAGAAATAAAGGAATAATTATGATTAAAGGGAGGAGGGCTTTCTGTATAGCCCATTCCGCTGTGATCACCAGGCTGTTTTTGTACGCTAAGCATGTTGTCTAAGGTTTCGATAGAGAATTTTCTTAACTCTAATTTCCTGTTAAGATCAGCTATCCTAACCTTTGCGTCAACTAATTCCTTTTCCCTATCAGCAGACAGTTTAGTCAATTCTAGAATATGTTCATGAGCCAAGTCATTTCTTACACTTTGCTCATTTAACTTATCTTTTAAGTATTTCATGTCTGCTTTATCAGATTTTGCTTTACTTATTAGTTCTGAGTTTCTGATGCTTAATATGGTGTTTTCTTCTTTTAAAGATTTTAACTCAGATGTTATGACATTAGATGGTTCCACTAACTTTTTAGCCTGTTCCTGAAAATTAGTACATAACACATAGGCTTTAACTACTAGGTCTAAATTAAGTAATACCTTTTGTTTCTCAGCGTCAAGATTTGCCATGTAGGCAATGAAGTCCTTTGAGCTCATATCCTCAGTTGACTTCAGAGTCTTGATTCTTTCTTCATCAGTAGGTACATCAACCTCCATCTCAGTAGTTGCTTCCTTCTCTGAATCAGACCCCGCACTGCTTTCCTCCTTTTCTTCAGTAACGGAAGCCATAAATGCTTGCGGTTCCTCAGATTTTGTGCTCCAGTCATATGCTCCTTCTTGAGATTGAACCACCAGAGCTCTTGAAGTATGATTACTTCCTGAGCTCTGATTGTTATCAGAGGAGCCTTGACTAAAATGTCTTGACCCGTTTTGACCAGGAGCTTGATCTCTTTTAGGTCTCTGACATTCCTGAGCAAAGTGCTTAAAACCATCATAGTTATAGCACTTCACTTTGGACTTGTCAAAACCCAATTTGCTACTTACAAATTTTCTCCCAGTTCTATTCATAAAACGTTGGGCTCTTCTTGCGATCATGTCCATTTGCCATGGCTAGTCCATTTCCTCTAGATCATCTTGATCCAATTGATCATAATCCTCATTTATTAACTCAGGATCAGTGATCTTACCCTTAATGAAGTTTTCACGAGATGCAATGAAAGAGGCAAGCAAGGCTACTTCCTCTTCAGCTGACTTCATACTCATGAGCATTGATTTAAAGCTATTAGATGTCCCAGATTTCAGTTTTCTATCAGCCCCTGAGTTTTCTGATGAGGCAATATAGCAGACATTGCTACCAGTAGTTCTGATAGCCGAGTCCGTTTCACCCTCGATAGTATAAAATGCAGTAACTCCACCACGTGTAGATGCAGCAGAATCAGACCGTTTACCGTGGTAAACGCTGGGATCCTGAACCTGATCGGACCCGGTCTCTTTCCTCTGCATGTTCAAGTCGTATACACGCAGTTTCCCTATCACTTCATCAAGTGAGAGAGACTTGTAATTGCTACTCTCTTTTATCATCAAGGTGTAAATGTCCCACTTTGATGGTAGAGCCTCAAGAAGTTTGTTGTTCTTAACTATATCAGTATAGCTAAGACCAACATTTTCCATCTCTGTCATCAGATGGTAATATCGAGTAATGGTGTCCTCCAATGACTCAGACTTCATATGTTTAAAAACATAGAACTGTTTCGTAAGCAAATCAGTTCTACCCTCCTTGATTTGCTCATTGCCTTCAAACCTCTTTTCTAGAGCTAACCAGAGCTCTCTAGATAGGTCATATTTTTTGAATGTGTGCTTTATCTCTTGAGGAAGGCACATAGTCAGAGCAGATAACGCCTTGTTTTCTGCTTCGTATATCTTTCTTTCTTCCTTCTTCAAGGATGAATATGAAACAAATTGCGGTTTACCCTCGAACATATAAGTGGGGGCTTCATATCCGTCCTTGATGCAGAGCCACATCCGAACATCATTATACTTGGCAAAGGATTCGAATCGTTCCTTCCACCAAAAATAATCTTCTCCCTTAAGGAGTTTTGGAGGCGATGCCGACTTCCCAACTTCATGGTCCATTTCCATCATTTTGTTGAGATTCGACATAGTGAGATAGAGTCAAACAAAGTCAAGTACAAAAAGTCAACACAAGTCAAACACTAGGTTCGTACGAACTTAGATTAATTCGAACTTATAGGTTCGAAGACTATCTAGGTTCGTATAAGTCAAACTTCAGGTCAAAATTTTTAAATTTTCAAACGTTCGAACTTAGGTAGGTTCGTAGCTGTAGGTTCGTACGAACTTACACCTGGCTAGGTTCGAAGGCTATTTTGGGTAGGTTCGTACGACACTTTCTGAATCGTACGAACTTGCTGTTCAAACTCAAATCTGAGCAAAAACTTAAGGAATATGACTCACAAACACTCAAGGAAGCCGAAAGTACAACTTTTATCTTCCAAAACACTCTAAATCTTGTTTTCTTTGTGTTTTAAGCAATCCCAAACCCAACAAAGACTTGTTGAAGCTCTGATATCAATTGAAAGTCCCTTTGAACGGATCCAAATGGGATTACAATGTGTATTAGTTTGCGGAATGGTATAATACACAATAAACAACAATAAAACAAGTAATTGCAAGTGTTTATGATGTAGGTTCGTATAGATACGAAAATAGCACAGTATATTCGAATATATCAGTTTCCAAAAGCATACAAATAAAACATTACAAGTTGGTATTTATACCCAGCAAGTTCGTACAAACTTAGCTGGTCCTAGGTTCGTACGGACTTACATGTTCGTACGAACTTCCTAGGTTCGTACGAACTTACAATACAACTTACAAAAAGGCTAAGTTAATTAAACAAGCTACAAATTAACTATAAAACTAATTACAAAACTAACTATTACAAAATAAGAGCTGTTGTCACAAAACGTGCACCAACAGACTCCCCCTTGACAATAGCTCTATCTGTCTTCAGTCTTCAGTCTTCTAGCTCTGTCGAATCTTGATTCTCAATCACCTCTGTCGACTCTCAGCCCATAAGCCTTTTTCAACACACACCTTCACAACCTTCTGATACCTTCGTCCTTCATGAAGACGATGATTATCCATTGCAAGATGACTATGCTGATTCTGATAATGATACCTCATTATTCACTAGAAGTCTAGTGGGGTTATCATTAGTGAGCTAACTGCCTAATCCATAACCATCACCACCTACACAACAACAATTCCAACAACACTTACTACAACTATTTCACCATAGCTTAGGCGGACATCCTTTGTTAAAAAGCGCAACAGCTCAAGGGGGAGAAGCCTGGCAGGGGGTGAAGTGTAACACCCATATATATATATATATATATTTTTAATAACTTGAATAACATTTTTCATATATTAACATAAACGTTTCATTGTTTACAAACTTTACAAACGGAAAGTTTCTCTGACAAATTACCCCTTTATAATATCTGAGCATGATTCAAAGGGAGTAAACACTTACTACCAACGGTAGCAAATACACCACTACTCGCGCTACGGCTCTTTCCCAAGACCTTCCTTCCCCTTACTCGACCCACCTGTATTATCAGCAATAACAGAAATAGGTAAGCACATCGGCTTAGTAAGTAACAGATTCATAACAATAATGTAAGATATAAATCTTATAACCATCGTAATTACATACGCCACTTTGTTCATTTAGAACTCACAATCATGTCGCTGGGTCTCTTATGATCACTCAGCATAAGAATAACCAGTAATAACACTATTAACCCATTTATGACCACTCAACATAAAGGTTAACATTCATATTAATACTATGCCATTTATGACCACTCAGCATAAAGAGGGCTCACATTCACACTATTACGCCATTTATGACCACTCAGCATAAAGGCTAATATCCACATCACTAAGCCATTTATGATCACTCAGCATAAAGGCTACATTCATAACACAGCTATCAATATGGTACACTCAAGTATTCTTGCTAAAAACACAGTACACTCAAGTACTTCTGCTGATTTTGATATTCTTATTCACTCAATTAATATCCTTCTATTACTTACCTCGACGTGCGTGCAATTCAGTAAACCTCTGATCCCGTGTAGCGGAGTACTGGTCTGTAAATTAAACGCGACATTACTAGCGATATTGATAGCGACATTAGCCGCGATATTACTAGCGATATTACCAATATCGCTAAATTAAACGCGACATTACTAGCGATATTGATAGCGACATTAGCCGCGATATTACTAGCGATATTACCAATATCGCACCAAAAATCCTGCGACATTGGCACAATCTCGCCATGACGAACAGATCAGACCCCAATTTCAAAATTCTTGAATTCGAACGTGCAATACGCAATTTAACTCGTTCCAATCCGTTCAAAACACTTAATAACACTTATAACACATAATAAATCAAGTCTTACCTCGAATTCACAGTTCAATTGCTCAAACTTTTGATTCCCAAGTTGATTTCTCACTTTCTCTTTCTAATTCTTTGTTTCTCTCACTAAAACGTGATTTGTGAACGTGGTTTCTGTTTCTGGAAGTAATTAGGTGATAAAAGTGTAATAATATCTCACAATTACACTCAAGCTCCTCAATTAAGTCGGCCAAATTCGTTTGTGCGATATTATATGCGACATTGCCAATGTCGCATAACACAATCCTGCGACATTAACCCAATGTCGCCTAATAACATCCTGCGACATTACCAATATCGCCTAAATCAAATTTTTCAACTTTTCTTTAAGTTTTGGGATGTTACATGAAGACTGGTTGTAAAGAGGATGTGTTGTGACAGACGATGATCCCAGTGACCAAACAATGTGAGGTGAGCAGTCTAACTCAATACTAACAGAGAGAGATACCATTGAACTGACAAGTTTAATAGTATAAATCAGAGTTAGAGAATACCTACAGAAGTCTAGTTCAGAAAATGAAGAAATGTCTGAAGGTGAATTGTAGTGATAAGACCGAGAGGATTTAAGATCCGAAAAAGATGATTCCTAAAGGTAAGCTACAAGTGTTGTTGAGAGTGTATGACATGATTCGATGAAGATGTCAGAAGCTAGAGTTTGTTAGAGACATGAAGATTGAAGATGTCAGAGGGTGTTGAAGACTTTGTGGAAAATGTGTTCTATACAAGAAGACAAAAGGGCTTAACATGATCAAGATCGAAGACAACTCGGGTGACAACATCTCCGGTGAAACCGGAACTTTTGTCAAGGGGGAGCCTGTTGGTGCATCGAAACTAGAGCTATTGTCAAGGGGTAGTCTGTTGGTGCACGTTTTGTGACAACAGCTTCTAGTTTGTAATAGTTAGGTTTAGAAGTCATTTTGTTAATCATTGTAATCGTTAACTTTAGTTTTGTCTGTGTATTTTGTAGGTTCGTACGAACTTATAGGTTCGTACGAACTTAGTGTAGGTATGAATTTAGTAAGTTCGTACGAACTTAGAAGCAGCTAAGTTCGTACGAACTTGGCTGCCTATAAATACACAAGTCCGAAAATCAGTTTTTAAGGGTTTAGGAACTGGGTTTTTGTGGCTAAGTTCGAATACTCTATGTAACTTCAAATGTAACCTCGTTTACATTCAATAAAAGTGATATTTATACTCGTTTGTTATCGTTTAAGTGTATTTGAGGATTCCGCACTCAAATACATCATATTACCCCGTAGATCCGACCCTAAGGGGACTAACTAGTTGTGATTAGGAGCATTCGAGTCGGATTAGTTGGATATTTAGGCAGTAAAAACTGAAATTTGAAATTACTGAGTTTTCTACAAAACAGGCGACACTTGTATTCTTCAGGCGACACTACTGACTGTTATTTTAATGACACTAAGAGCGACACTTATAACGACATTTCATAGTGTCGTTATATTGAGTTCAGGCGACACTACTTGAGAAATAACATGCGACATTTTAATTTAAACAAAATAGAAAAAAATAGGATTCTAGTTTGGATTTAAAAAAAAATTGTTATTGTGTAATTTAGAGGGAAACTCTGTTCAAAACTCTCTCTAATAATAATTTCGGACTTGGTATTTACAAGCAGCTAAGTTCGTACGAACTTAGCAACTTCTAAGTTCGTACGAACTTACCTAAGTTCGTACCTACTACTAAGTTCGTACGAACCTACAAAATACACAATCAAAACTAAGTTAATAATTACAATGATTAACTACTAAAAATAATTACAAACTAGACGTTGTTGTCACACAAGATGCACCAATAGACTCCCCCTTGACAATAGCTCTAGTTGTCTTCAATCTTCTTGTTGCAATCGATCTTGAGTCTCGATCAGCTCTATCGACTTCTAGCCCATAAACCTTTCTCCACACAAACCTTGACCACTTTTTGATATCTTCGGCCTTCGTGTCTCCAACTATCTCTGTAGAGAATCTTGTTGACATGTAGCTTCATTAGATCATCTTTGGACAGATTTACCAGATTTAAACTATCGTACACCCTCATCAACTCCTTTCCTTCACCATCCTCCATCACTGATTCAACAATTTTACTATCAACATACCACCATTTAAGATTTGCAAGAACGTCCCGTGGCATTTTCTTCAGATCAACAAACTTATTTGATCTTCCTTCACGCTTAACTATTCTCTCCATCATTCGAGCGTAAGGATCATCGCCAATATTGATCAAGTCTATCCAAGCCAATTCTTTCAACTCAATTTTCGGCAGAGTGCTAAACACTTTCAGTTTATTTTTCAAGTACTGGAGCCCATCATATCTCTTAATTATGAATAGCTTCAGATCGCTATCATAAAACCAGCAAATGATGCCCTTTTTCAGCTCACTTGATCCCCTGACTTTGATATCACCCTTGAATTTGATCTGTGGTTCCTTTTCGATCTTTTTAAACCACGAGTTTTTCAATTATTCTCTTGATGGCTCAATTTGTTCATCTTCTTATTCAACTTCAGGAGTTAAGTCCTCCTGTAAGTCGATCACTTTCTAACCAGCTTCATCTTCTCTGACTATCTCGGTTATCGGTTGCTTTTCCACGACGTGTTCATCTATATTAGCATCAACGTCAGAAAAATCTCACCGTCTGACCTCCATTCTGCAACCTCTTTATCCAAAATCTCTCCTTCCTCTAACTTAGACTCACTACCATCATAAACATCTTGATTAAGAAGTGCTTCGATAGTATCAGTCTCCGTCAGATTTACTAGAGTTTCCCCAGAGCCACTCACACCTTGTTTCTGACAAGACTCCCCTTGAGCTGGTGCCACTAGTCTTCCAGTTGAAGAGCTAGGAAGCTCACCTTCCTTCGGTGCACTGGGATCATCGTCTCTGTCTTCATCATTGTTCTTTCTCAACTCATCCCCCTTACACCTTGTCATCTCCCCCTGAGCTGGCTTGCGCTTCACCAGACGGTAGATTAGCATCTCGTTGCGCAGGATCTGCTATACTAACCTTTCATTAATAACCATCAAATTATTGACACGGATCTCTTGACTCGTAACAATAACAGTCAAAGCAGTAACCATATCCATTAAGCTCGTGATTCGGCCCTCAAGATATAGAAATTTGACCGGATAAGAAAGATTTGCGGCGGGATGGGATACAGGTGGGGTAGTTTGAGTTGGAGGTGGAGCGGCGGTTGGTGTAACTGGTGGTGGAGTTGGTGTCGGTGTTGGAGGGGTAGTGGTGGTTGCTATAGGTGGTGGAACGGTAGGGACTGGGGTATCAACACAAGCCCTGATGACCACTCCACTAGGACGTCTTCGTTTGGGCGCCCTAGTCAGCGGAGGAGTGTCATCATTGTCAGAATCATCATCTTCTTCATCCGTTAGGACAAAGTCATCATCATCATTAACTTTTCTTTTGCCCTTATCCTTCACAGAGCGCACACTGGTGCGAATCCCAACGACTCTCGACCCAGAGACCCCCAAAGTTGGATAGTCACCACTATCCGGGTTACTCTCGGTCGCCTCTGGATCTCGCTATAAGCTTCTAACCACATCATCCATAGATCTGAACTCATCATTAGCACCTCTATCATAGTTATCAATGTCGTTGAAAACTTCGTCAAAGTCAGGTAGTGGACCAGTGACCAACGCATCCACTGAAGCCCCGACATTTGTGCCAACACCGCCCTGAAGTACTTCATGCACTATAAACTCAGCAATATCAGAAACAATTCTCTCGTCCTCTTGGGGATGCTCGATCTGGTGCATAATTTCCTCAACTACCTCTTGTTGTGGCTCAGTAGCAGCCACTAGAGGTTGTGCTTGGACAGGTGCTTCAGCAGCTGCCTGGGGCTGTGGCCCGTCCCACCACCCATCATTTGGTGGGGCCACAAAAATAGCATTAAGTACTGCCCCAAACAGATATGTGGCTTGAGGCCAATCAGCAGCTTGGCGTCTGCTGCTGTGACTCAAGCAATGCATAAAGATCTTTTTGTCAACCGAGGATAGATGCACAACTGGGTCTACAGCTGGTAGATCAGGGACTAATCCATTTATAATCATCATAACAAATCTTGGATATAGTATGAACAGGTCCTTGACATTGCTCTGAATCTGCTGCACCATCTCGTCAAAGAAAAATTGAGAGAAGCAGTAGGGCTTGTTGTATACGAGTGAAATCATGCCAGATTGCATCTTGTGATTCATCGTGTCAAAACCGGCTTTCTTTGGTCCAAAGGACACGAGCAAGATATGCATTAAATAATGCCACTGCCCGTAGAGATAACTCTTTGTGAACTGCTTGTGGGTAACATCACCGACGTAGCCCATACGCCGAAAAGCGCCAGCTCGCATATCAAGGGGAAAAGAGGTCGGGCCATTTTACTGTGCCTGAGTCCCCAGCTGCAAGATGATTCGCATATATGTCGCAGAGAACTCTATGTCAACATCGTTAGCCCGAGACCGGATGACTAGTGGGTTCGGCGCACAATCGAACTCATCATTCGTCCAGAATTGACGAAGATAAGCGATCCTTAGCGTCGGCGAATGTGTGAGAGCATGATGAACCCTCGAGCGCATGACGAACGTCAGCATGCCTTGAAATTGCTCAGTGGCCGGATCCTCTAGATCGAACGAGATCGCCATATTGTGCTTGCTGTGGAACTGCCTCAATTGATCAACCATTCCTGCACAAAAGACAAAATATATCAAATATATGCAATGATAATGTTAGTTATACAAACTAATCATTCTAGAACCCTGTAACGAAGATTCTACTATGAAATTTAGGTATATTACATTATTACAAAAGAAAATTAAGAACTTCTATTTAATAAGAACTTATATTAAACAAATGTAAGAATCTCCTGTTAACTACAATATTAACTATAAAACTAATAACAAAACTAACTATTACAAAATAAGAGCTGTTGTCACAAAACGTGCACCAACATATTTAATAAATTAAAACGTACATTCTTTATGAGAGTGACACTGATGCAAAGATCGAATTAGCCATGATGAGTACAATGCACAGTTAGGAATTTAATTATTCCAATGTTATTATGTATGTAATTTTTAGTTCAAGATGATTATCAGTACTGTTGTCCACTTAAGTAGTCAACGCTCAGAATTTTCAAGTACATGTTTAGTTATTGTTCACATTTGATATACACTAAATCAAGAAAGTTCAGAATTCCATATATCGGATGTTTTTAATTTTATGTCATCTTTAAAGTCAAGTCCTTTTATATTTCGAGTTATGTACTTTGGTACATGTTTAGCTATAGGACGAGACTAGGATTAGAGGCAAACACATCTAAAATCAAACCAGAGGTGACAGGTCTGTACTTTCGTACAACAAAGCGAGATAGTTTAACTAGAGACCTTGAAAACGGTATTCTTGTTTCGCGGTCGAGTTTGCTCTTCTTAAAACAGAGATAGAGACGATGATCCTAGTGACCAATTGATAGTGAGCTGCCTAGCAGTAGATCAATTTGAGCTGCCTAACTCTTCCACTGAACTAACGAGTTTAATAGTGATAAGTCTGAGTTAGAGGATACCTAGAGAAGTTTAGTTCAGAAAATGATGAAATGTCTGAAGGTGAATCGTAGTGATAGACCTAGAGGAATTCTTGGTTCCTGTAGGTTCGGATCTATGAGGTAATATGATAAAATCGAGTGCAGAATCCTCGATTATACTAAACGATGACAAACGAGTAATAACAAATATGTAAATATCACTTTTATTGAATGTAAACAAGTATTACATTCGAACAAATACTTAAACTCTCTCTTTTAGCTTTATACGAACTTGTACAAAGCTTCTAAAACCGAGTTCGAACTTACAGCTCCGAAAAACCTCTCTCTAAAACTTTCGGACTTGTGTATATGTAGGCACCTAAGTTCGTACGAACTTAGGCACCTTCTAAGTTTGTACGAACTTACTAAGTTTGTACCTACTCTAAGTTCGTACGAACCTACAAAATACACATGCAAACCTTAAGTTAATAATTACAATGATTAACAAAATAACTAATAAACCTAACTATTACAAACTAGAAGCTGTTGTCACACGATATGCACCAACAGACTCCCCCTTGACAATAGCTCTAGTTTCGATGCACCAATAGACTCCCCATTGACAATAGCTCTGGTTTCACCCGACATGTTGTCACCCGAGTTGTCTTTGATCTTGACTGTGTTAAGCTCTTTTGTCTTCCTGCATAGAACACCTTTTCCACAAAGTCTTCACTACCCTTTGACATCTTCAATCTTCATGTCTCTAACTATCTCTGTAGTTTCTAACATCTTTATCAGATCATGTCATACACCCTCCACAACTCTTGTAAGACAAGACCCTAAGTGAGATCCAAGTATTATTAGATCTAGATTCATCCAACTGTGGAATATCATCTTCATCATCACTGTCGGTCTGTTCACTCATAAACCCCAATATCCTCCTTGAATTTAGATCTTCTAGCTTCAATGCTATGTCATACCTAGGCTTTAAACTAATCGCGTTCGAGTTGTTTCTCCAATCGTAGAGAAAAACAATCAAAAGTAATTATCTCCCCATCTAGTAAGAACTTATATGTATACAACTTATGTCACACTCCGCTAAAGCGGAAACACGAGATGTAACAGGACAATGATTTCATAATCAAAAATTACAAAAGATCACCGTTCAACGGTCTACAATTAATACATTACATAAAGTCTTACAAGCGTTTACAGCACAAAAGTAAATAGTCTAAACATTTGATTACATCCAAAAGAGAAAGTCTCGTAACGCTACAGCAGCATAGATCATATAATGGGTTTAGCTTCAATAGACAAGTTGTGACTAATTCCTGAAAAGCATGTAAAAGTAACAGGTCAACTATGAAACATAGTTGGTGAGTACACAGGTTTTGTGTAATGAAAGACCCTTTTCAAGTGTTTACAAAGTCTAGTTTAAAAGTTCCACGTTACTACGTGATTAGTTCGCAAAAGTAGTCTGCTTAGTGCCGAGACTCATACAAAGACGATAATCATCCGATAAGTTCTTGAAATAAATTTTTAGGATAGTCAAACGCTATTGCGCTGATAATTATAAAAGTAATTCATTAAAACAAGGCTCATTTAAGAGCGATATTCATTTGATAGCTAGATTCATTTGTGAATCGATGTTTTGTTTGCAAATGAGGTTTATTTAAGAACGAGGCTCATTTAAGAGCGATTCCCTTTTTGTACTCAATTAAAAGTCATGATTCATTTATAACGCTCCGCTCATATTTTCAAAGGAATATTTAATTCACGTTTATAAAACTCAAGATATAGTATTTAATAAGTTCAAGTTACGTTTATAAAACTCATATTGTAGTATTTAATAAGTTCATGTTACGTTTATAAAGTCAATGGATCATCAAATCAATATCAAAACGTTTATAATCTCAACGGATTATTATGTCGAAGTTCATAAGGATGCGCGGCGTTATTATGAAACCACATTGTCCAAAACCACAATGATTTATAGTATAAAACTCAGGTTACAAAATTTATGGTTTTAAAGAAATATGGTTTCTAACGACAAAGTCCTTGTCAAGTTCGGGTCGTAAGGTTTATAGTTTCAAAGAAATGTCGTTTCAAATGACAAAGTCATTGTAAAGCTCGGGTCGTAAGTTTATTGTTTCAAAGAAATATCGTTTCAAATGACAAAGTCATTGTAAAGCTTGGGTTGTAATTTTATAATTTCAGAGAGATGTCATTTCAAATGTCAAAACGTCATACGTTTATAGTCGTTTATGAAATTTCTATGCTATCACGTTATAATGTCTATAGTCACAATGAGTTAATATGCTTGAGTCCACAACCAAACCTACAACCGATAAACCTTTGCCCCAAAGAGAGATGCCCTATCGTTGGCATTTAGGATGATGGGATGCACTCACGTGGCCGCGTGAGTGGGGAGGTGGTCTCGCTCCCAAATAGTACTATTCATATGCATCATTTGGCTCATATAGAGTTAATGGTCGTGTAGATATACCGGGGACTTTAGATACGATAGAAACCAAGTATATAATCACGTTCGTATAAACTTCAAACATTCAAGAAGTTATTCGTAATCAATACGGCATTTTAACCATGTCAAGTACTCGAAAGTAAGCATAGCATTTGTAAAACGAGCATCGTATAAGCATAGCATTCGTAAATCAAGTATAACATAAGCATAGTATTTGTAATCCAAATATAGTAATTAAATCATATAACATGCTTTTCACCCCAAAACATTTAAGTAAAACGTTAAAAAGAGGGGCTGTGTAAACTCACTATTGAGCGTGAGCGTACGGATGGATGTAATGCGCGTACCGACCGGGTTTGACTCCTATCCAATTCCTAAGAACACAAGGCTTCTAATTAGTTTCTCGAATAATACGGTTTGTTGAGATTGCTTAGCTAGCTAATTAAATTACAAAGTGCCGCTAAAGTTCGAATTTCCAATTAATTTACGTTGTCGGTAATTGTTCGAGTTTGTGAACAAAATAATGGAAATACATGAATAGAACATCTAAAAATTATCAAACTTGGTATGAAACATTAAATATAGTTCACAAATTTTCTGTGAAAATTTGGGGATTTTTAGACTTATGGATTATTTATAATCGTTTTATGTCTAAAAAGTAGGATAAATATGGGAAAAATAGTAATTATTCACAAAAAATTCTGGAATTTTTACCAGATCAGTTTTTAACCATTTTTAGATTTTTGTAAAATTTTCAAGTCATTTTGAGCACTGAAACTTTTCTTCCAAACATTATGGGTTTTAACGAAACGTAAATCGGAAAACATATCAAATCACTTCCAATGTGTGTCAAATTTTGAGGATAGTGTCATTTTATGTGGAAAATGACACATGAATTTTCCCATATTTTTCTGATGGCAAAAAGTATTTTTCATGAATATTTTTCCTCTTTATAGACTTTATTTGTATTAAACTAGGAAAAATGCTCTGTTTTTCCAAAAATTCAAATTTTTCTTTTCAAAGTTCTTCTCATGATATAGTTACTGAGAAAAATCATCCCCAAATTTTTAACATGTTTTATCTAATATTTTTGTATTTTTGATTTATCACAACACAATTATTTGCATTCTACAAGGATAAAATAATGCATGATGTTCATGCATTTTCTAAAAATACTTAATCATCAAGATAAATTTATATCTTTTTATTCTACTGAGATATACATGTTAGGAGTCTAAAATAATTTTTCTTAGATTTATTGAACACCTTAAGACCCATGAACAAGTATCACAACAAGGTGCTCACAGAAAAGTTACTGTTTGCGCATCAGTTTTGTGTGATACATTTGGAGGTCAATACTCAATGGATTTGAGTGAGACTAATGGGGTTTTAAAGGTAAGACATTAAGCTAAATTCTAGAAGAAAAATCAAGATTTTTGGACCATTATTGACTGAGTTATGGTCGTTTTAAGTGAGGTCAAAATCTGGACAGATTACATATAAGACAATGGTGATCATTTTGGTGTGTTTTTCACTACCAACGATTTTTAGACCTCATCCAATGATTGAAGCCTTGTCTTTTATGCATGCACATGTATTTTACATAAACATAAACATATTTTAGCATTTTAAACCATTTATGCTAGCAAGAACAAGTAAATAAGCATTCAAACACTAAAAAGACGATTTTTCGGTTTGATTTCGGTTTGATCATGGGTTGCCCTTTTGTTTTAACACTTTAACAAGTGTAAGGGAACCTACAAACCATCAACCCTTGAATGAGAATTTTAGCCATGAAATAGGCATAAAATCCATCTATTTACATGAAATAAACATAAAGAAAGTATGAAATGGAAGCTAGGAATGGTGATTCTAACTTAAGAGATGTGTTTTAATGGAAGAACACCTTTGAGATGATGATCTTTGGATGAATATTTTCTGGAGTTTAGTGTGTGAAAAGAGAGGTTTTGTGTGTGTTTTTCTTGAGAGAAAAGAGATGGAATGATGGAAAGAAAGAGTTTGAAAATGGTGAAGGCTTTGCATGGAATCTTTAACATTGTGAGTGGAGTTTTGTAAGAAAAAGAGAGGATTTGAGTGGGGGAAGGAGAGGTCCGGTTTTGGCATGAATATTTGGGGTCTTTATTTTATTTTTTTGATTAAATATAATATGTATTAGATGTGGTATTTATTTGTATTAAAATTGTACAAGTCTTGCACATTTCAAAACATTAAATTATGTTGTTTTTATGCTTAATATAAGGGTTATAAAAATTGATTTTCTAAATTTCTAAAATACTTCAAATTGTATTTTAGATTGTTTATAATGGATATTCAAGTATTATTTTGTCGGATTCGAGTTTCGTTTATTCGATTCGGGTCGCGTTTGCCGAGCTACGAAATTTCGGTTAATTTCCGATTTTCGTGATGTTTTTGTTGGTTAAAGTGTGAGTTATATAACTTTATTTTATAAGTTTATAACATTCATCAAAATGTATTTGATTCGATCACGATTGACATTCGCGAGTTAATAAACCGATTTCCAATCGTGTTACCGAGTTACGGAATTTCCAGTTAAATTCCGATTTTTGTGATATGATAAATATTTTGTGATGGCTTATGAAATTTAATTTCAATTGTTTTATTTGGCACTTTGTAACCTAATTTAATGTTCCTCACGGTCTTAAAGTCCGCTAAGCAATCTTCTAAGACGTTACGCAATTTCGGTAAGTTACGGTTTCGGTACTTAAGGAGTTGTAACCTAGAATTTTGTTGGTGCATTTCTGTGTGTCAGTCAGTTGGTCAATGTTCGTATTTGTCAAAGTCAATTAGTCTTACTATGTGATGTGATTAATGTGTATATTCAAGTCAGTGAATGAAATGTAATTATAGAATATACATAGAATATTGGTCATGCGACACAGAGCTTATGTCGCAATAGCTACATAATGCCTATGTCGCAGTGGGCTTGGCCTGCGACACAAGGCTTGTGTCGCAGGGTCCAGTATGTCTATAAATAGTGAAGTCAGATTTCATTTGTGGGTGGATCAAACCCTAGAGAGAAAGAGAGAGAGAGAGAGATTGTAAAGCTTATTTTTCAATTGTTCATATATACAAAATGTTAGAGAAACTGTGCATGTGATTCAATATACGTTCAATACTCGATTAGTTGGATTCCGCCCTTCTGATTGAGTCATACGATCTGATTAGGTCCAGCAAAAGGGTTCCTACAAGTGGTATCAGAGCCGTGAATAAGTTATTCAACGGTTTCAGATCGTGTTTTTGAACGTTTTCGGTTTGATTCGCGAAGGTTGAATTGTGTAATCTTTGTTTTTGGGTTATTTTGGTTGAAGATTGTGTTTTTTGAAGAGTTTTTCTGGGTTTGTTCGTTGTTTTTCGTTCAAAATTCATTAGGGTTTCGAAATTTTCCGTTTTTGGGGTTTTTGGAGCTGATCAGCGCCGTTTTGCGACATAAGCTTGCGACACAACCCTTGTGTCACATAATCTTGCGACACAACCCTTGTGTCCCATAATCTTGCGACACAACCCTTGTGTCACATAATCTTGCGACACAAGCTTAGCGACACAAGCTTAGCGACACAAGCTTTGCGACACAAGATTAGCGACACAAGCTTAGCGACACAAGCCTTGTGTCCCATAAAAAAAAAAAAAATAAAAAAAAATAAAAAAAAAAAAAAATCTTTTTTGTAAGGAATTTTTTGTGTGTCGCTAAATTCAAATATGGATTTCTTAAATACAACCTTGAGAGGAAAGTTGAAATCCTTATTTCATAAGGACTTTGATCGTTGGAGAGCTGTGGTTGAAGTGTTGCTTACGCTGTATGATGCAAATTTATGGATATTCATTGCAAATCCGTATGAGAAACCTAGAATAGCCGGAGGTACATCTTTCAAAATGGTAAACCAAATGTCTACCACAGAACGTGCAAATTTTAATTTGGAAAAGAAGACATTTGAGGCAATATTGGAGTGTTTACCAAGGGATGAAGCCTCATGTTACAAAAATCAAGATACTTCATTTAATTTGTGGCAAAATCTTCAAGTAAGTTTCAGAAGTAATACTAAGATGAGAATGACAAACCCAGAAGAAGAAATGAAGGAAGAAGTTGAAATCAAAGCTTCGGATAATCAGGTTGATTCTGAACCATCCTCATGTGCTTCATGTATTAACTTAACTGGTACGATTAAAAGGTATAGAGAGGATAATGAAAGCCTTAACTCTGACATAGAACAACTAAAAGAAAGTAATGATTTGTTAAGAGAAAATGATAAGGCATGTGAAAAAAAGTTGAAAGCCATTTTTGAAGAAAAGAAAGAACTGAAAGCCAAATTTTTTTGTCAGCAAGATGAGATAGGTAGTTATGTTAATATGCTTACTCTTGTGAAGAAACAACTTGCTGACTCACAGGCAGAAGTTCTTTGTTTACAACGAAAACTTTCAAACTTTTCTACATCCTCTATGGTATTTGATGAAATTCTTCAATCGCAAAGGACAGATACCAAAAGCAAAGCTGGTCTTGGTTATCACCATGTACCACCTCCTAATGGCTATCTGCCAATGCCATCAAAGGATTCCATCAAAGACTTTGTGCCTTCTTCTTCCAAAGAAGACACAAAACCTGTTAATTCCTCAGTTAATGATTCTATCACTAAGGTTGATGAGGTTATTGAGGTAGATGATATACCTGAAGTGTCTACCATTAAGGTTGAGAAATTAAACGTCAAACCTGAAAATTTCATTCTTGCAACTGAAAATGATGATTGTTTTAAATGCAAAAGAAAAGCAAAGGTTTACAATGAATCCTCAAAAGTTCAACATGTTAAAAGGGATTCAAAATCTAAATCTTCGGATAATTCACGGTCATCTGTGAAGAATCTCAAGAAAGATAAAGTAGTTGATAAATATGAAAATAATAAATATTCAAAGTCAACTAGCTCAACCTTAGGAACATCTACTTCAACATGCTCACCTAAGAGTGCATGTTCAACAAATGTTCCTATTAATAGGCCTTCGGTGTATTATCCTCCTCCAAAACGATTTGAAGGAACTCATTGGAATCAATCTTTTGTGGATAGACGTTCTTGTTTTTGTTGTGGGCAACAAGGACATGTTATTAGGGATTGTAAGTTGATAACCCTAGACAGGTTTGGTAGAAGAATGCCAAGAACTTATTCATATAGAAGTTCTTGTTCAAAATCATTGTCAATGTGTAGTTCACATTCGCCTTTATCTAGTTATGCATCCTCTTCACCTAAACCTATGGCCAGAATAAACAAAGTTGTGCCTAGTAGAACCCAAGTTCAACAACACAACATGGTTGAAAACAAATCATCTAAACCTAAGCAGGTTTGGAAACCAAAATCCACAAACAACACATCAATGAAATCAAGTGAATTTTTAAAATATCATAAACTCATTGATGTGATGATTATGAACGATAATGGACACCCCAAGACTATCAAGGCTTGGGTGTCCCATAAAATCTAATGTTTCATTGTTTGTGGTGATGCAGTCAGCTTTTTGATAGATTATATTTTTAGTGACTGCAAGGATGTGTATTGTGTTAAGAATGCTTTCAAGGTAGTTAAGTGTGGTGCATTGTGATTGAATGGATGAGATTATCAAAGTTTCGAGACGGCATAACGTGGTTAAAAGAATTTGATTTGAACTTTTATTTCGTCATTTTTTGTTCAATTTGTTAGTATTGCAACAACCATTCTTTATACTCTTTAGTATCAAAGAAATGTAATGTTGCGAAATTTATTAAATTAAATAAAAAAAAAAAAAAAAAAAAAAAAGAAGAAGAAGAATTTTAGAATTAGTTTAATTTTTAGGAGATAACCTTTGAATTAGAATTGAGAAAAGAATTTGCTGTTCAGGGGGAGTAATTTTAAAACATTAAAAATTCTGATTATTTCGATCAGAAATTATTTCGATCAGAAATTTGAACAGCAAGATTCTTAATTCTGGAAGATTCTTAATTCTGGAAAACATTTTGGATTGTGTTTGTAAATAACTTGGGATATGATAGTTCATCAGGTGACATGTACACAAAATGGAAATTTTAAGGTTTATGTTTGATGTGTCAGTAGATTTATCTAGCATACTTGAACTGCCTTCTCTAAATATTAGCTTCATCATATGATGTATTGGTAGACATCTAACATAAAGGTTTTTAAGTACACAAAATAAACTTAAGTCTCGAAATTATCATGTGAACACTTTCTTTTGATGTATGACGATAAGTCTTAATTCTTATGTGATAGATACTACCATAACACATGTCATTGAGTATCCTAAAGAATTCATCTGGGAGATATACTGAGTGTTTCTTTTGCTACATCCAGAAATATGTTAACCTAGTTTCAATCAGTATATCTTAACATAGAGCAAACTAGACCAAGATACAAGAATACCGTTATCAAGGTCTCTAGTCAAACTATGTCGCTCTGTTGTACGAAAGTACGGACCTGTCACCTCTGGTTTGATTTTAGATTTGTTTGTCTCTAACCCTAGTCAAATTTAATCTTTAATGGAGTACAAAAGTACTTGAACATTTATTCATGATTTGACTTTAAAGATGGAATACAATAATCACACTCATTACATGGAAGTTATGCATGTATCCTGATCATAAGAGTATATCAAATGGGAAGCTACTCTGGTAATCATGAATAATAATTCAAAATGCACTTGTAAATTCTGATTGCTAGATGTTTATATGGACAAACATACCAATAATCGTCTTGAACTAATATTTATACCCGGTGATTTAAATATGCTAAGTAAATTTAAAGTTGGACAAATATACTGATAATCGAAATAACACTTGCTATTTCCTAATAACTATATGTTATCCTGATATGATCCTTAAGCAGACATATTACAATCTTATTCCCGATTTATTTTCCTTTTGGTATTCTTTACTTTTCATTTATAAAGAAAATTACAAAAATATTTTATTTCTATGTTGTTTTATTCAATATCACATATCTTGTTAAAGTCAAATATTGAAGATATAAAGGATGTTGGTTATTCTCCAAAGACTGTGAAGATAAATTCTATTGGAGAAGCTGCTAAAGATTGAGAGATGGTCATATAGTTTGAAGATCTTATTGTATGCAAAAGGTGTGTCAGTCACATGAATCTGGACATCAATATTCTGAAGACCATGCTATCTCAATGGGGGAGTTTCTAATTGTTTGAAGACATAGAGGAGTTTGTTGGTGAAGACTAAATGAAGCCTATTTGACCAAGCTGATGACATGAGGGAGTTTGTTGGTGCATTTCTGTGTGTCAGTCAGTTGGTCAATGTTCGTATTTGTCAAAGTCAATTAGTCTTACTATGTGATGTGATTAATGTGTATATTCAAGTCAGTGAATGAAATGTAATTATAGAATATACATAGAATATTGGTCATGCGACACAGAGCTTATGTCGCAATAGCGACATAATGCCTATGTCGCAGTGGGCTTGGCCTGCGACACAAGGCTTGTGTCGCAGGGTCCAGTATGTCTATAAATAGTGAAGTCAGATTTCATTTGTGGGTGGATCAAACCCTAGAGAGAAAGAGAGAGAGAGAGATTGTAAAGCTTATTTTTCAATTGTTCATATATACAAAATGTTAGAGAAACTGTGCTTGTGATTCAATATACGTTCAATACTCGATTAGTTGGATTCCGCCCTTCTGATTGAGTCATACGATCTGATTAGGTCCAGCAAAAGGGTTCCTACAAATTTTCACTAGGATTTTAGAGTGCTGTAAACATAATTAAAAGGACTAGGGATTCTAGTGCGATGTTGACCTGAGATTTTTGACGGTTGTCACAACTTAAAATAAAAAATAACTAAAAATAAACAAACAAATATGAAATTATTCATATTAAAAAGCACATTCTTTTTGTGAGAGTCACTGTAGATCCCTAAGTGATCTTTTAATCAAATCGTTCAATAACCCACGTGCAGAAATCGTAGGATTGTAGTAATCACAAATATAAAGTTTAAACAAATAATAACAAATCAATATGAACTTTATATTGCGTTTAACTATTTCTCTTATCAAAATACAGCTGAAAAACGCAGAGAGAAAATAATGAAAAAGTCTAACCTAATTACAAAGTAATTAGAGGTATTTATACTAATCTAGCCAACTTATGCAACATAAGCATTATGTCGCAAAGATCACTAATGCGACATAAGCACTATGTCGCAACTACAACTAATGCGACACAAGCCTGGTGTTGCATAACACAAAAAATGTAATTCTAACTAACTCAATTACATTAACAAACACAATACAGACTTGACCAACTGACAGAAACACTAAGATGCATCAACAAACTCCCCCGTGTCTTCAGCTTGGTCTTCAAAATCTTCATTCAAACCCAGCCTGCAGGAAATACACCGCCAGCGTGTATTCCATGTGTTACACATACGTTGACAATCCTTTGAAATTGAAATGCAAACTTTTTATTCACAACATTTCTTTCATTGAAGCGAATTGGATTATCAAACAGCTTTCTCAAATCTTTCTCTGAGAAGTTAATCAAGCTCATTGGATCAAAAACACGAAATTGAGCTTTCTTCAGACCATACAGTGAGCTCTTCTCTGGTTGCTCTATTTCAGGCACAAAAATCAAAACTGCCTCACCAGTGTGAGCATCCAGTTCCCAGAAAAGAAATCTTCTTAGAAAGTCAAGGGGAACTGTTTCCAGAGGAATCTTCTTTAAGCAGTCAGCCGGAGGATAACGCATTTTAAACAATGGATGCTTGGTGACTGGATCTAACCGTTTCTTATAGATAAGTCTGGTCCCCAACGTCGGTTTGATAAAACGATACCTTTTAGTACGAATTTCTCTTTGCAGAGTAGTTTGAATAAAATTGACACGATTGTCTTTAGACGGGTTAATCAAAGTAAGCTGAGCAAGACGATTAATTTCTGTTTTCGGCAAAGTGCTCAGCTTTGTGAATGATCTCTTGAAATATTGGATACCATCTAACCTTTTGATCATAAACAACCCATTCGATATCTTCCAACTCTTTATTAGTCCGGTGTACACGCCACTAACTTTGTATGATTGACAAGTTACAGGCACTTGCTTTCCTGTTTTTCCGTGGGGCCACCATCTTGCAAGTTTCTCAGCTCTTGTTTCAATAATTTCAGTTTCTGGAGCAAGAGCCTCAAATGTTCCTTCATCTTGTGCCTTAGATACATTTTCAGCTTCATCTTCAGAAGAATCTGATTCAGTTATCGGAGCATCATCATAAAACTCATCCTCATTTAGCCCTTCCTTTTTAACCTCAAAATCATCATTTTCTTCAAATTCTTCATCCTCAGAATCAGAATTTTATTCGTTGATCATGCGTTGTATAAATGAGAGGTCTGCACATGAGTAGTCAACAGCCAATGGTCTCGGCTGGCCTGGTATTTGGTGCACATGAAAATACTCTAAACTGGGCATTTCATTACTTTGTTCAATATTTACATCTTCATTTACAGACTCAGACCCTGGTCCACTTGGTTCTAATGATGGACCAGAGGGAACAGACTCCCCCGGACCAAGTGACCGGGTCTCAAACTCCCTAAACTTAACCTCTAAAGCAGTAATCCGGGAGGTTTGAGTCTCTATCAGTGCAGCTTGAGACTGAATGAGAGAAGCTTGGTCGTCCACAGTCTTTTGCATTGCCTCCATCCGTTCCAATAATTGCTTGAGAATGTCCGAATGAGGTTGCACTGGAGTCTGCAACTCTGAAGGCCCTGCAGATGAAGAAGTACAAGGACGACTAGTAGTAGGCAAGTCCTCAGAAACAATGTAGGTCACATCCTCACGGGGCCTTTTGCCCGTCGACCGAGGAGGAGAAGGCACATAATCCTCAATATCTTGAAATACATCATCTGAAAGATCAGTTTGAGGAGGTTGTTGCTGAACGTGTGGAGGTGGTTGAGGTGCCTGGGGAGGTGGGGAAAGCGGCCTTTGAACTAGAGCCGGATCTTGAAATTCATCACCCTCCGGAGGCACATAGGCCTCATTGATAATATGGCCAAACAACGGCACATCGGGCGGGACCGGTGCCCCCCGTGCATACTGACCGAAAACCACAAAAATACGGGTATTCATCTGCGTCTGGGGAAACTGGTGGTGCGGAGCCACCGGCAAACCCGGGAGCAAATGATTGATCAGAAGCTGAACAAAACGTGGGTATAAGGCCCACTGTCCATCCCCTGCCTGGGCGTTGTCGACCAAAATGCGAAAAATATAACCCGAGAAGTTGTAGGGTTTGTTGTAGACCAGAGCAAGCATAGCTGACGCTATAGAATGGCTCATACCATCTAAACCGGCCTTCCTACCAGACAGGCACACAATCATAACGTGCATCAAATAACGCCAAACCTTGGTGAGAAAGGTCTTGCGGTATTGATCACGGGGAACGCCCGGATAGCCTAGCCGAGCCATAGCCCCAACAATAAACGAATTGGCGAAGGCAACTGGCATCTCAGAATCATCAGGAAATTGGAAGAAATCCCGAATGACCTGTTCTGAGAGACGAAGGAAGGCAATCATTAGGCGATACGGCGCTGCCGATTCTTTTTCATCATCAAGAAAAGCCGTGACATTATGTCGCGGTTCCCAAAAATAAGCGTTCACATTAGCCATATCTGTAAGAGCACAATAAACTCGGAAGCCATTAGACATAGACACATTTTAAAAGTTGACAATTTTGAAATAAAAATGTACTGCCACACAAGCCTTGTGTCGCAAAATATAAGAGCAACATAACGAGTTATGTCGCTGTTTAGCAATTAAATCAATTTAATGATTTTCAGCGACATAAGCCAGCGACATAACTATTGTGTCGCAGAACATACCAGCGACATAAAAATTGAACACAGTCTGCGACACAAAGATGAACACGATGAAACCCAGATTTTTCAGATTTAAAAAATTTAGGGTTTTTGAGTTTGATCGGTCCTCGAGGGTACATCGGCAAGTCAGGAACATTATTCAGCAATTTATAAACGCATTTAAACACTCAAAGTCATGTAATTTCGAAAAAATAGGAAAACCTAAAAAAAACCGAAACTACAAATCCAAATGTTATCAAAAATAGGAAGTAAGAGCATGTAAATTTGGTACCTATTGATGCAGAATAGTAAGGGGAACAGTAAACAAGCGAAGAATCGGACTTAAATCCACAAAAAATCACAGATCAATCGAAATTGTGGAAGTCGTGTGTTGTGTCGCAGGATCCAGCTTATGTCGCAGTGTTTTGAGTTTTATGTCGCACATAATTAAAACTAATTACAACGACACGAGGGTATATATACAACCTGACACAATGCGACATAAGGCTACGACACAAGCGTTGTGTCGCATGTTTGGTAACACAAATGTACGACACAAGGGTTGTGTCGCAAAAGTCAATCAAGGGTTAAAATTTTAATTTTTTATTTGTGACACTTATAAGAGAAAGAAAAAATTCAAAAGAAACAAAAATAAGGAATAAAAGAACGTTTTGAGAATTGTCTATTTAGGGATCATATTAGAAGGACAGGCTCGCGTGACAATGTCAAATTTTAATTCGATTATCAGTATAGATGTCCAAATTTAAATTTATCAAACATAATTAACAAACCTAAGAAACAATCTGTAACAAGACAATTATCGGTATTGTTTGTCCACTTAAACATGTAACACTCAACTTCAAGTTTGGCAGTTATTGTGAGAGTGAGTATGTCTCCGTGAATCCCACATAGATATACTCCTAATATCAAGACATGCCCAAAACTTCGATTGTTTAGCGAAAGTATTTGAATTCAACATTTTTAAGAATCAAGCCAGCAGTGACAGGTGTGTACAGACGTACAACAAAGCGACTTAAACTTGATTCAGGTGTAAGCAAAACCAGACTTGGTCAAACCGTTTGGCGACCTAGTTAGGTATCTTTGATTTTATAAGACTTTTAAAGTACTTTGACTTTTGTTTGCTTAGTTTTTGAAAGTATGCTGACTGAAACTAGGTCTGTACAGAAGTACAACAGAGGAGACATGCAGCATAAATCCCCAAATGTTGTCATATACAAGCTCAGGTTAATAGAAGCATGGCAAGCTGATACATAAGAATTAAGACACATAGTCATACATCATATGTTGGTCATCACAAAAGAATAAACACAGATTAGAGTATTTCTTAGTTGCTCAAAGAGGAGTATGAAAATGCCTACCAATACATCGGGCAATGATACAAATGTCTGTAAGGACATGTATAACATATACGAGATAAACCTACTGATATATCAAGGATAAAACTTAAGATTGTCGTTTGAGGAGTGTCGACTTATACGCCCAAGAAGAATTTCAGTTCCCCCATAGCACTCATTTCAAATTCTGACTTCATGATCCGCTCGAAGTCGCGACACATTTCATCCTTGGTAGAACCAAAGATGATGTCATCCACATAAACGTGTACTAATAATAATTCATCCCCGTCATGCTTGATGAAGAGAGTACTGTCGATCGTTCCACGTACAAATCCATTCTTCAGTAGATGAGTCGCAAGCCGCTCATACCAAGCTCTAGGAGCTTGATGAAGACCATACAACGCCTTGTCCAGCTTGCATACGTAATTTGGATTTACAGAATCTTCAAAACCAGGAGGCTGTTTTACATATACCTCTTCAAGCACTTGACCATATAGAAAAACACTTTTAACATCAAGGTGATAGACCTGAAATCCTTTGAAAGAAGCATACGCCAGAAAAATGCGGATGATTCCAAACGAGCAACCGGGGCAAACACTTCATCATAGTGCAAACCTTCAATTTGAGTGAAGCCTTGGACCACTAGACGTGCTTTGTTGCGAATAACAATGCCCCGATCATCCTTCTTCACACGATAGACCCAACGAGTGCCAATAGGATTTACACCCTTGGGTAAAGGCACCAATGTCCATACTTGCAATTTTTTAAATTGTTGAAGCTCTTCCTACATCGCCTCAACCCAGTATGGATCCTTTAACGCATCAGTTGTCTTTTTCGGTTCAACTTGTGATAGAAAGCATTCGTCAATTTTCGAAGCAAGACAAACAGGATCAGTGTCTGCAGCAGGTGAAGAGGTCGAAGCAGATTGATTAGCAGCAGCAAGCTGTCGTCTGGTTAAAACTCCTTTTTGTAAATCACCAAGAATAGCATGAAATGGATGTGACACATTGATACGAGAACTCGGAATTGCAGCTGGAACAATGATAGAATCAAGGTTTGTAGAGTCAACTTCAAGTTCGAGTTCAAGTGCAGGTAAATCGTTAGGGTCAGATGCAGGTAATGGTTCAAATGCAGATACGGGTGACTGGTCAGAAGCCTCAAACATTTGTTCCGCATCATTTGCAGGATCAGGAACATCATCAGTAATGGGTGGAGGCGGAGATTCACAAGTGGCAGCGGGATCAATGGTGGGTGTAGCTGTAGGAGGTGTAGGAACAGAGATAGGTGAAGTTTCAGAAACGATATCTAACCCGTGAAGTAATGTCACCATTTCCTCTTCTTCATGCTCCTCAGGAAGGTTGAAGGAATCAAACAGGATTTGATAATCAAACAAGTGTTCGGGTCCCTTTCCCTGAGGGTTGTCAGTGTAATGGAAGAAGGTGACATCAAAATGCTCTTCCACACGCTTTGTCACCAGATTATACACTCGTTTGTTCGGTGAGTTATTAGAGAATCCCAGGAAGACACCTTCACAGGATTTTTTACCAAACTTAGCAATTCTGTCCTTGGTGTGCATAATAGTACATAAACAGCTGAACGGTTCAAGAAATTGTAGATTTGGCTTTCTATTGTTGAACAATTCATAAGATGTCTTAGAGTCGGATAACATGGTTCGAGCAGCCTCAATCAATGTCCTATTTTTACGCTCCGCAACCCCATTCTGCTGTGGAGTCCTTGCAGCACTGAATTGATGTTCAATGCCATTACTCAAACAGTACAGCTCCATAATTGAATTCTTGAACTCTGTACCGTTATCACTTCTTATCTTTTTGATTCTCAAGTCACATAGGTTTTGCAATTTTTCAAACAAGTAGATGAGAATCTCAGGCACTTCATCCTTAGTCTTAAGAAAATAGACCCAAGAAAATCGCGAATAATCATCGGTAACCACCAGACAATACGAAGCTCCTCCCAATCTCTTCTTTCTGACTGGCCCAAATAAGTCCATGTGAAAAAGCTCCAATGGCTTCTCAGTTGAATTTACCAGCTTCGGTCTGTGAGACTTCTTGTGTTGCTTTCCTTTCTGACAGGGAACGCAATGATCATTCAGCCCAAAGGATTGCTTAGGAACACCTCACACTAGATCATTCTTGATCAGATAGTTTATCTTGCGAAAGTGCAAATGTCCCATACGCCTGTGCCAAAGTAACGATTCTTTTTCGGGAGCTTTTGATAAAAGACATGTGAGCTGTTTGGTTTCCACAGTACTCATGTCAAGAATATAAGTATCTCGCTCCCGAGGTGCCCTCAGTAGCACCCATTCTTTAGGGATTACAAATCCCGACTTCAATATACAACACTTAGTGTCTGTAAAAGCAGTGGTGTACATTTTGTCGCCCACTTGAGAGACATTGAGAAGATTGTGTTGTAATTGCTCCACAAAATTCACCTTTTCAAAACTTACCATTCCATTGGTAAGCGTACCCTGACCAGAAATGACTCCCCCTTTATCACCAGCGAAGGCCACATAACCTCCATTGTAAGCATGAACTTCAAATAACAGAGAAACATCACCGCTCATGTGCCGAGAACAACCGCTATCGATATACCATTTACTATTCTTTACAGATTTAGGTTGGTGCGGCACCACAAACAAGGTAAATTAGTTAGAAATGGAGACCCAAGCCTTTATAGACTTGGGTACTCCAGTGACATCATCAACAACGACCACATCAGTCAAAATTTTATTTTCAAACATTTTAGAATGTTTGACTGATGAGTTATTGTCAGATGTAGAATCTTTGCAAGATTCTTTAATCTTCCAAACCTGTTTTGTTTTGGATGCTTGCGAGTCAACAACTTTGAGCTTTAAGTTTGGCAATTTGTTTTGCTCAAGTTTGTTGATTTTGACAGCTGGAACAGAAGTCTTTGAGCCTTTCATTGAAATAGACTTGTTTGAAAGATTTTTGAATTTAGAGACTCGCGAAACTTGTTTCCCATACTGTTTCTTCGCAAGCACAGGACAATTATTTATCAAATGACCTTGCTTCTTGCAGTAGAAGCAAGATCGATGCTCAACACTTAATTGAGATTGAGGAGTAAACCGATGAGCTCGACCAAAAGAAGCATTTGTTGAACACTCACATTGACGTGAACATTCAACATGGAATGCTTTAGAAGAATTTTTAGAAGATTTATTTAAAATACTCGTTTTAGAAACAATCTTCTTTAGAGGTTCAGCCATAGCTTTACCTTTTCCTTTTGATATAGCCTGTTCATTTCTTTCAATAGTATTATATGATTTTCAGGCTTAACATGTTTCTTTACTGGTCTAAACTCTTGATCAGTTATATCCTCAATTTCAATTTCCTCTTCAATAATACGAGGAAGCACAGAAAGAGCCTTTCCTAACTTAGGCTCAACTATATTTTCAGACTTAAGTAGCTCAGTCTGATTAATCTCAGCCTTACTAGGCTTAAGTTTCTCAACCTTTTGAGCATGTTTCAAGATGTAGCAAAAAAAACAGTCAGTGAACCCCCAGATGAATTGGTTTATATTATTTATCCGATATCAAGTATTCAGGAACAATCAATTTCCTAAGAATTAAGACTAAAGTCGTCATCAAAATAAAGATTTCACAGAAAAATCATATTATTTAATATAGATTAAGTACTTGAAAACCGTTATGTCGTATGCCTACCAATACATCGTATGATGAAGCTATTAGTTATGTTTATATTTAAAGTACTTTTTGCTGTGTATGTACTACATCTAAAAGCCACACATATAATAATATTCTAGGCATGGGTAATGTTTTCGTCATTTCTTCGTGTCATTACAGTGACACTCATATTTTATAGTTTTTCCAATCTAACTAAAAATACTGAGAAATAAAGATAGATAAAAGTTCTTACGGGAGATATGTTACACATGATTTGTCATTCCAGCGATGTGGACTAACAACTCAAAACTTGATTTATCAAAATCCTTACCATAAAAATTAGCTAGATTATCATCCCATATTTGATCTTATCTACCCCTCAGTCGCTACATCTTTTGCTGAACTTGTAGCCTCTGAAGTTTAAGTTCTTGCGCTCTAGATAAAAACATTAGTTATTAAGGGGGACCCAAGCCACCACAGACTTGGGTCGACCATTCTCATCAACAAATGTAAATTCCTTCAGATATCCATCTCGCCTTTCAGGTGACTTGGATACTCTGGAATTCTCAGTTGTTGGGGAATGGGGGAGTTACCACTAGACCTTCTATCCGGAGACTTTTGGAAAAGTCTCTAATGGACTGGCCTTTGGTTTGAAGAATATCTAACCCTAGATTTATAGTTATAATTGGAACTATGACATTCCGATTACTACTACCCTGATTAGAAAAACTTTTGTTGGGATTGTTAAAATGGTTTGAAGGTTTCGACCGAATTGATTCTCCATTTGAGCTTCCTGTTTCAGGAGAAATGCTCCTTGGACTATCATTTGTCGAAACTCTTGATTTCTTATATGGACACGCACTTGCTACTTGTCCCTTTTGATGGCACGTAAAGCACGAACGCTTCTCCCAGGCTTTCTTTTGAGCCTTGAGATTCGCTTGGTGTTCCAATTCTGTTTGTTTACCTTTTTCATTTTTACTCTTAAGATGTTCTATTTTAGGGCTAACAAACTCAATTTTAGTTTTTGACTCCTCATTGGTCGATGAACTAGCTCTCTCTGACTTGGTCGACTCGGTGAAGTCTACCATCTCAGAGACTGTTGTTCGTGTAGTAAAGTCAGTTTTTATTATACTCTATTTTAGAACTTGACTCATCTTTGGTACTTGACTCAGCCTTCTCTGATTTGGTCGACATAGTGATGTTTACCATCTCTGAGATTACTGAATAAATAGAAGAGTCATTTCCATTTGATAACTCAGATTCATTTGATAAAAATGAATAATAATGATTAAAAGGTGGAGGAACTTCACTGTATCCCACTCCACAATGATATGAGGGCTGTTTTTGAACATTTAACGAACTATCTAATGTTTCAACGGAAAATCTTTTTAGTTCAATTTTATTTTTAAGCTCAACAATTCTAACCTTAGCGTCTGCGAGTTCTTTTTCTTTATCTAAAGACTGTTTAGTTAAATCTAAAACATGCTCACGAGCTAAGTCAATTATTTGACTCTGCTCGTTCACTTTGTCTTTTAAAACTTTTAAATCCTCTTTATCAGATTTAGCTTTATTAACTAACTCAGAGTTTCTCAGTTTTAAGATTGTGTTTTCTTCTTTTGAAGCATTTAACTGAGTTGTCATCGTTTGTGATGACTCTATTAAATTATCAGCCTGCTTTGCAAAGTTAGTACATAAAACACAAGCATTAACTACAGAGTCTTAGTTTAGAATAACCTTATGCTTCTCAGCATCCATGTTGGCCATATATGCAATGAAGTCCTTTGTACTTATAGTATCAGTTGACTCCAATCTAATAACCCTGGTCTCTGAAGCATGTAACTCTCTCTCAGTCTTCTTCTTACTAGTATCCTTTTGATCTGCCTCATCAATTGTGGTCATGAATTCTTGAGGTTCTTCAACAGGTGTACTCCAATCATATGAACAGTCATGTGTTTGAGAAACCAAGGCTCTGGAATGTGTACTATTCCCTGAGTATTGATCACTAGTAGACGTCCTTTGATATGTGTCAGCCCCACTCTCTTTGATCTGTTCACTACTATCGAATCTTTTTTCCACGGATACAACCTACGTTTCCCTTCGAATTATAAGAAGGTGTATCATACCCTTCATTGATACAGATACACATGTTGATGTCATTTAATTTTGCAAAAAATTCAAATCTATCTTTCCACCAGAAGTAATCTTCAGCTTTTAAAAGCGTTGGTGGTGAAGTAGCTTTACCTACTACATGATGGATTTCTATCAGATTGTTCACATCGTAATTAGAGAGTATACAAGTTCGAATTTTCCCTCCAAAATTCGCAAAAATATTCTGAGTAAAATTCAAATTTTCTGAAACCAAAGTTAAACAATGGTAAGCCTCAATTCAAATTTTTTTTTTATCGAACTTGTGAAAGTCAAGTTTGTACGAAGTTAGGAATTTTCAAACTTGTAAGTTCGTACGAACTTGGTAATGTTAGAACAAAACCTAAGTTCGAAGGGGGTCACCGACAGGTAAGTTCGTATGATATATCTGGTAAGTTCGTACGTAGCTTTGTAAGTTCGTACGAACTTACAGCTGTTGTTTCGTACAAGTTTGAACAAAAAGGTAAAATCGTACAAGTTCGAACGAACGGCTGTTGAACGAACTCAGATCTAAAAATCTCAGATCTGGGTTCTTTTCAACCTGCAACTTCGAATACTTTGAATACTAAGTGATAATACACGACTTTGGAAGCTAAAAACAACAATCTAACTTCCAAATCTTTTGTAATCTCTCGTTTCCTTAACGTTTCTTTATCCGGAACCAAATCGAACGAATTCGAAGGCTCTGATACCAATTTTTGGTTCCCGTAGGTTCGGATCTACGAGGTAATATGATATAATTGAGTGCGGAATCCTCGATTATGTTAAACGATAACAAACGAGTAATAACACATATGTAAATATCACTTTTATTGAATGTAAACAAGTATTACATTCGAACAAACACTTAAACTCTCTCTTTTAGCTTTATACGAACTTGTACAAAGCTTCTAAAACTGAGTTCGAACTTACAGCTCCGAAAAACCTCTCTCTAAAACTTTCGAACTTGTGTATATATAGGCACCTAAGTTCGTACGAACTTAGGCACCTTCTAAGTTTGTACGAACTTAGAACTTACTAAGTTCGTACCTACTCTAAGTTCGTACGAACCTATAAGTTCATAGGAACCTACAAAATACACATGCAAACCTTAAGTTAATAATTATAATGATTAACAAAATGACTTATAAACCTAACTATTACAAACTAGAAGCTGTTGTCACACAATATGCACCAACAGCTCTATTTTTAGGATACACTGACTGAGTCTTGGTCAACATGTTTCATGATGTAGCAAAAGAAATAGTCAGTGAACCCCCCAGATTAATTTGTTTACATCTATTTAATAACATGTATTCTGGTACAAACTATCACCTAAGAATTAAGACTTAAGTCATACACCAAAATAGAGATTGCACATAAGAATTAAGACTTAAGTCATACACCAAAATAGAGATTGCACATAATAATCGTATTATTTAATATTGATTAGGTACTTGAAAATCGTTATGTCGTATGATGAAGCTATTAGTTACGTTTATGATTAAGGTACATTTGACTGTGTATGTACTACATCTAACAACCACACATATATAATGTTCTAGGCATGGGTAATGTTTTCATCATTTCTTTGCAATAGGACAGTGACCCTCAACCTTTTATAAATTTTTGCAAAGATAAAAAGTAAAATAGACATAAAAATTAACTATAGCTAGATAAAAGTTCTTATGGGAGATAACTTACTCATGATTGATCATCCCATTCAGGTGGATTATTAACTCAAAACGAGATCTATCAAAAGCCTTAGTATATAGGTCAGCTAGATTATCATTAGTGGGAACCTTAACTAATTTAATCATTTATTTTTCAGCACAGTTACGAAAAAAATGATGTCTAATATCTATATGTTTTGTTTTAGTATGCTTAACAGGATTATTAGTTATGGATATTGTGGATTGGTTATCAATCATAATAGGAGAGTTAGAAAAGTTTAACCCATAGTCACGCAGTTATTGTTGTATCCACCATACTTGTAAACAACAACTCCCTGCTGCGACATACTCAGCCTCACAGGTTGAGATGACAATTGAGGTTTGCTTCTTGCATTTCCAAGAAACAATGCAACCTCCTAAAAGCTGACAACCGCCGGTGGTTGATTTCCTGTTCTTGTTACATCCTCCATAGTCCGAGTTTGTATAAGCCACGAAGTCAAAATTACCTCTAGAGGGATACCAAAGACCTAACTTCAGTTTTCCCTTCAGATAATGCAAAATTCTCTTCGATGCCTTCATGTGTGACTCCTTTGGATTAGCCTGAAATTGAGCACATAAACAAACAACAAACATTATGTCAGGCCTTGAAGCAGTTAGATACATAAGAGAACCAATAATCGCCTGATATTGAGTCGGATCCAGGTCATCAGTACTCTTCATGTCAGGTCCAAGATTGTGATTCTGAGGAATCGGAGTGCTAAATGACGAACAATCTTCCATGTTGAAATGTGCAAGCATCTCATGCACATACTTCGACTGATGGATAAAAAATCCATCCTTCTTTTGATCAACTTGCAACCCTAAGAAGAAATTTAGCTCCCCTATAGCGCTCATCTCAAACATTCACTTCATCACCTTCTCGAAATCTCTGCGCATGTTCTCGTCTGATGACCCAAAGATGATGTCATGAACGTAAACTTGCACCGGTAGGAAATCATCCTTCTTTCACTTGATGAACAGTGTACTATCAATCTGGCATCTCTTGAACCCATTTTCCAAGAGATATGTAGATAATGTCTCATACTATGCCCTGGGTGCTTGAGGCAGGCCATACAATGCTTTATCCAATTTATAGACTCTGTCTTGATAGTTTGGATCACTGAAACCAGGTGCTTGATTGACATACACTTATTCTTGAACTTTCCCATACAGGAAGGCACTCTTTACATCTAGCTGATAGACTTTAATTCGTTTGAATGCAACAAATGCCAAAAACAATCGGATTGCTTCCAGCCTTGCTATTGGTGCAAACACCTCACTGTAGTCTATCCCCTCCTGTTGATTAATTCCCTGAACAACTAGCCTCGCTTTGTTTCGTGTTACAATTCCTTGATCATCTCTCTTGCACTTAAACACCCATTTGGTGCTTATTGCAAACTCTCCCTTCGGTAAGTCGACTAGCTCCCATACTTTGAGCTTCTCGAACTGTGCAAGCTCCTCTTGCATCGCTTCTACCCATGAATTTTCCTTGAGAGCCATTTGAACATTCTTCGACTCTACTTGAGAAATAAAACAACTATACAGATACTTATGTATGATCCCTGTGTCTTGGATAAGTACTTAAAGACTTGTACTTTCCATAATACCTCTACGTGTCCTCACACTTGTATTAGGATCACCAATTATGTTATCAATCAGTTGATTCTTGTTGACTCGTGTCGAGACAGTAGTGTCAACAGGTATGTCAGACTCGAGATTCGATCCAATCGCTCCCTTAATTGGTACATCTTCTCCAACAATTTCTTGCATAAAATATGTAGCCTCTAAAGAGTGTGGATGTTCCATTGAACTAGGATCAACTTCTTCAATCTGTTATGCAATAACTTCTTTGCCCTTACCTGTTGAATCTTCTGAATTTGGAACACTAGATCGTGGTGCAAAGCCATTATTTTCATCATTATCCAGTATTGCATATTCTAATCCCGAAGTGCCAATATCACTCAGGATAGGAAGATTGAATGTTTTCAAGACAACGTCTGTCACACCCCGATAAAATCGTTTAACGAGTAATAAGTGCGGAAGCTCAGGGGCGTGACGAGAACGATCAATAAGCGTATGATTATCGCAAACATATACTTAGAATGCCATAAATAGTTTAAATAACACGGTTACATGCTCATCGTGTTTACAAAACAATAGATGTTTAGCAAATCAATACGATTAACATTTTAATCCCCAATCATAATTTCAATATTTATCAAAAGGATGACATCCTATTCATCGTGGTGAGCAAGGGTCCCAAAAGTATGCATGCATGATCTTACATCGCTGCTAATTCCCTGAAAAACATAGTTAAAAGGATCAACAAAATTGTTGAGTGAAATTCACAGGTTTAAGGTATCGTCAATCAAACCAAAAGTTTAGTAAACGTCTCACAAGTTGTTTGTGCCATCCATGGCAAATAGTACGATGATATACTGTTTAAAACAATAAATGGCTGACTGTGATCTCCCGAAGGTTAGCTAGACTTTTCGAGTTAAAGTGACGACACCTAGGCCTATAACCAAACCACGACTTTAAATGTTTGTGCCCGGACAATAAAATATACGCTCCTCGTCTCGACATACAGTCGGCAGTTAGCATGACTAACAAAAGTGGGAGGGATGTCATCTCAATAGTACTATTCGCATATTCAGTGGCTAGCGTCATCTAGCTAATGGTTACAGTTTGTAGTCATGAGGACTTCTATGCACTACAACTAATTTAACGTAGGTTCGCACAAGGATTCGTTGTCAGGTTTTCAATCATCGCATGAAATCAGTTTGTATGTAAATAGTACTTATGTTTTTCACCCCAAATTTAGAAAGCAGTAAAAAGCAGTAAAATAGGGGCTGTGAACTCACCTTGTGAGCTTATGTAAGTGCTAGCAAGTACTAAGTGTGCTTGCCCGGAAAGCCTCCTAGCGCCCTAAACGCATGAGGTCGTTTGTGTAAGTAGATAGCTAACCGCATATCTAGATTTGTAATAGTAGGTGGCTACCCGCACACCTAGGTTGATATAAGTAGATAGCTACCCGCATATCTATGCCAGTTGCTCACTCAATCAGTAATGTGGGAAATGTGTTTCGTTTTCGAAAAAGCATACGATCCGTTGGTGATAGTTTTGTATATATATATGTATGTTTCTTGAAAACATCGTTGTTTTTGTCGATCTAAGTGTGGGTTAAGTAATTCTACTTTCACATTAGGTTTGGTTTGTAAGACTCGTTTCCTGGAATTCAAATCGGTTTCGTTGTTGATTTTCCCTCCAAAATTGTTCCGAAAATGTCGCGAGGAAAACAAAAGTTTTCTTAGATTAAAATCACTCGAATATAAGTTCAAATTTAAATTTCGGTAATCAATAAATTTTCCCTCCAAAAGACTTTTTTTATTTTTTTTTATTTTTGAAATAGGTCTTACCCGTCCGGGTGAAGCTCACCCGTCCGGGTAAGCTCACGCGTCCGGGTTAGATATTGTTCGTCCGTGTAATTTCGAACAGAAAGTCAGGTCTGGAGATCCACCCGTCCGGGTGAAGTTTCACCCGTCCGGGTAAGGCCAAAATTTGGCTTCACGCGTCCGGGTGAAAATGTTCACGCGTCCGCGTGAAGGCCAAATCCGGCCAGACCCTGTTTTTCACAAAATGACTTCAAACACCACTTTTAACCTTTGAAACCCATCTTTTTGGCATTTTAACCATATGTAATATGTTCCCTATCCCAAATGTGACATTTTTAACAAGAATCCACAACATCTCTTAATACATAACAATCACAAGTCAAACATGTTAGTTACTTTTCTTATTGAAATCTTGTTCTTGATCAATTTAAGCACATTTCTAATTGTTTTAACATACATTTAGTTGGTTTAAACATAAGAGTGAACACCTAACATTAATACACTTAAATATGTAGGAAATGACAAGATCAAAAGGAGGAGTTTCCTTACAATGATATTAGGATGAAATGGAAAGAAAAGAAGAGTATGAACTTAAATCTTCAACCCAAAAGCTCCTTTTTAAATACCCAAAATGAACTAGCTTCCCTTAGATGCTTGGATTAGAGTTTAAATCGTGATGAGAATGATGTAAAATGGTGGTGGTTATGGTGGTTCTATGGTGGTCTTGTGGTGGTTGTATGGTGGTGGGGGTGGTAGTTCTTGAAGAAGGATGAAGAAGGAGGTGAAAGTTGAGAGAGTTTGAGAGAGTAAAGAGTGCAGAAATGAATTGTGTGTGTACGTATGCTTCCTCAATTCCTTTCCTAATTATGAAGCAAGTTGGCAAGTTGCATAATCATCATGATTATTGATAGAGTGTGTAAGTAGGCAAGTAGAGAGGAGAAAAAGGAAAGGTGGAGAGGCATGCTACGTAGACAAAGAAAGGAAAGATTTCTGCACACATTAGTTTCTTTGACATGCTTAGTTAGTAGGTGGATTTAATTTCAAAGTTGAGCTAAGTGTCTTCTTGCTTGTGTAGTGCAATATTAAGCAAGTAAGTAGGAAGGTGAAGCAAGCAAGTAGGAAGGTGAAATAAGGGAGGAGAAATCTGCATTTCCATAGGCTTTGTCATGCTTGTCACTAGGTTGATTTAATTTAAGCAAGGAGGCAAGTAGGAGGAAATAAGATGACATGCTTGCTAGTGTGCTTCAATTAGTTTAAGCTAGCTAGCAAGTTGCTTAATTAATTTTTGAGCTAGGTGTTAGGAAGCTTGTGATTTATTTGAGCTAGTTGCCTAGTTGCTTGATTTAGTTTGAGTTAGTTGTCTTGATGCTTATGATATTTAGATGTCAAGAAAGTAAGTAAGTAAGCACGCAAGTAGGTTGGAACATGTTTAGCAAGTTCTATAACAATGCGTTAAATTTAGTAAATCTCATATTACCTTTCTTCGTTGGTTTAACTTAAATCGTCCAAACTTGATTCTTAAGTCTCATGAGATAAACGGCTTCAAGCCTTAACGTAGGGGTATAGGTAAATAACTACTATTGAATAGCTTTACGTTATTTTAGAAATCTTATCACCAACGTTCGTGTTTATCGGAATTGTCGGATCTAGTTTGAAACTCTTATAATCATATAACGAGATGCATCTAGCATCATAATAGTGTGCACCAAAATGTGCAAAGGTGGGCTTGTGCTAGATTTATCTTGGTTAAATCAAATTTGATTTCATTAAATAGGGAATTAGCGTAAGAATGCATGATATTAAAGTGTACGAGAAGTACCGATTTGCGAGGGTTGTCACAACGTCATAGTCAAACAGCCATTTTGGACCTATCTGTACTGCTGGAGTGTAAGAAGTCACTTGAATGTTGAAGACAATCTCTACTCTACCAGACGTCTTATTGTACACCCTTTTGTTTGGGGAAACAGTTTCATAGCCTAGGAAGAATCCTTCATCTGCCTTTTCACCAAATTTCGGTTGATTTTTGGTCTTCAATAAGGTACAATGAACTCTAAAAGGTTCAAATCCAATTAGATTGGGCTTCCTACCATGAAGAAGTTCATAACAAGTCTTGTTCAGACTCTTAACAATTAGAACCCTATTCAACACATGACAGGCTGTATTCACTGCCTCCCCCCAAAATATAATGTTCTATTATTTTCCTCGCTACTTCAATCAATGTTCTATTATTCCTTTCAGCGACTCCATTCTGTTGTGGCTCATAAGGTGCACTAAACTGATGTTGAATTCCCTTGCTTAGACAAAAGACGTTCATCACCGAGTTCTTGAACTCTAAGCCATTTTCGCTTCTTATCCTCTTGACTCCTCGACCATATTGATGCTCAACTTGGGTAAAGAATGTAATCAACGTCTGAGCCGTCTCATCCTTGGTCCCCAAGAAGAATACCCATGAAAACCGCGAGTAGTCATCAGTTACAACGAGTATTAATGTTTACCACCTATACTCCTTGCATTCACTAGACCGAATAAGTCGATGTGAAGGAGTTCAAATATTGTGGCGATTGAGTTTTGAGATTTGGACTTGTGAGGTTTCTTGTGCTGTTTCCCTTTCTGACATGACACACATCTATCCTCTAACCCGAACCTCTGCAACGGTACCCCTACACTAACCCATTTCTGACAATGAAGTTTATCTTTCTGAAGTGCAGATGTCCCATCCTACTATGCCACAGTTGTGATTCACTCTTAGAAGCTTTGGATAACAGACATGTCGACTCCTGTGAAGATTCAGTTACACTCATATCCATCACATAAGTATCGTTCTTCCTTGGTGCCCTCATGACGATCCACTGTTTTGGTATGACAAACCCGGGTTTCAGGATTAATGCCTCTCTATCTATGAAATGAACAGGATGTCCTTTGTCACAGATTTGAGATACACTCATGAGATTATGCTTCAGCTCCTCAACATACTTGACTTGCTCTACCGTAATTTTCCCATTCGTGACGTTACCTAATCCCGTAATCTGTCCTCCTTTCGCCCCCGCAAAATTCACATAACCCCCCTTTCTTGTGCACGAAATCGAATAGATTTTGCCTATATCAACATACCACTAGTTAATAGCTCGTCTGGTCAACTCCTGCACATAAAATGAAAATAGTTAGTTAATAAGGGGGACCTAAGCCACCACGGTCTTGGGTCGGCCATTCTCGAAAAATGTAAACTCCTTCAAGTATCCGTCACTCTTATCGAGCGAGTTAGATACTTAGGGAGTTGCACTCGTTGAGGAATGGGAGGAGCTACCACTAGGCTTTTGCTCAGGAGACTTTTGGAAAAGTCTCGGATTGACAGGCCTAGGATTTGATGTAGATCTAACCCTAGATGGATAGTTATAATTCGAATTGTAATTCCTATTATTACTATTGTAGTTAGAAAAACGATTGTTAGGGGTTTGAAAACGTTGTGGAGTTTTCGACCTAAAAGATTGTTGAGAGGAGCTTCCTGTAACAGGAGTAGTGCTCCTCGAACTATTACTTGTCGAAAACTGCCCTAGTTTAAACAATGGTTGAGATCGTTGAAAACTAGGAGTCTTCTTAAAGCCCAACCCGTTTCTACCCGAATTAGCAGCAATTTTTTTAATATTATTTTTAATTTCCTCATTAAAAATGTTTGCCATTCTTTTATTAACAATAGGTATCTCAGGTGTCGGAACTGACTTTGCCTTAGACGAATTAGTTTTGATAGGTGATTGGTCTTTCTTCACCTGTGATGATTTACCAGCTTTACCCTTATTTGGACACATAAAGCACGAACATTTCACTAAGGCTTTCTTAGGAGCCTTATGATCCGTTTGATGATCTAAATCAGGTAAAGTTTGAGAGGAGACCAGTTCTACTTGTTTTCGCTTATCCTTTTTAATATTATCGTGTTCAGGTGTAGGTGAAACAAATTTAACTATTGTAGTAGCCTCCTCTTTTACTGATTTTACTTCCATTACACTATCGATTTCAAAAGTTACTTTCTTTTAAGGAATTGGTGTCGTGGAAGTCTCAATTGATTTTGACTCTGTTTCATTAAGTGTCTCAGCTCTCTCTGGTTTAACAAAATGTATTAACTCAAGGACTGCTGATTGATTAATATAGTCATTTAGATTAGACAGCTCAGTCTCATCGGATATGAAAGTGTAATTATGATTAAATGGTGGAGGGATTTCAGTGTATACCATTCCACAGTAATCTTTGGGCTATTTCAGAACACTTAACAAATTATCTAAGGTTTCAACTGAAAGTCTTCTTAGTTCAAGTTTTCTATTAAGATCTGCAATTCTAACCTTAGCATCTGATAACTCCTTTTCTTTTTCAGAAGATTGTTTAGTTAAATCTGACACGTGTTCATGAGCTAAATCAATTATTTGACTCTGCTCGTTAACTTTGTCTTTTAAAACTTTTAAATCTTCTTTATCAGATTTAGGTTCATTAATTAGCTCAGAGTTTCTTTGTTTTAAAACAGTGTTTTCTTCTTTTAAAGAATTTAGCTGAGTTGTCATCAAGTTAGATGATTCAAACAATTTGTCAGCCTGTTCCTGAAAGTTAGTACATAAAAGACATGCTTTCACAACAGAATCCAAATTAAGTAATACCTTATGCTTCTCAGCATCCAAGTTGGCCATATATGCTATGAAGTCCTGTGAGTTCATGTTCTCAGTTGACTCCAGTTATAATTCTAGATTGTGAACTCTTATCCTAGCGGGAATGTGGTCTATAAAATATATATACAATTAAGACCATAATAGACACAAAAGAAGTAACTCTAAAAGGCATTCATTCTTACACGTTCTAGGCTATTTTCATAACTGTCGGGATGACGAATGAATTAGAGACTTTCATGCCTAGAATCGGTGGCAGAAGGTGTATCAAAAAATGGACCATCAGGTAATTTCAAGTATCTCCTAATCTGTTAAGATGAAATGATCATGGATTTGCCATTAACAATTGTGCTAGAAATGAGAGAGGCACTAAGATGAGTTTTGGTAACAACACACGTATACGAGAATACAATGAGTCATTGTGGAAAGGTTTGACATTGAGTACCTGTTAAGGCATAGAAAATGGATGAAGTATTTAAAATAAACCACCAAACTCCAGTAACCGACAGTCCTATAATTTTTGTGAATGCCAAGTCCGGTGATACAATTATTAGCTTTGAGAAGAACAGGGGATGAATTTATGAACAAGTATCACGTTTATGATTTGGAGAATTGGAAATAAAAATGTTGACATAAATGCTAACTGTGTCAGAATTGATATTTACTTTACAGAGATTTGATGTTACAATGCTATAGTGTTTTGAGAGAGCGCAAGTTCTACCGTTGATTGTATTTTCAAACAACCCAATTATGAAAAATACGTTTTCAATAAAAGTATCTTAAATCACATCATATTAATATAGTTACACATTTTACGAAAACCTTATCCTAGAATTTATCTCATTAAGATTAAGATATATTATTAAAAGAAATTAGATTTTGTTTCTGTTGACGTGCTTGAAATGGTTGTGAAGGACTTGTTCAATGCTGGTTAGGCACAAACAATACACCCATCACAGACAACAAAGCAACTTCACAACATGTTGGAAATTTTCAAAGTTCAAGCATACCCAGCTTAGAGATGAGATAGTTCAAACGTTTTCTAATCCCGAACCAAACAAGCAACTTGTTAGGCTCTGATACCAATTGAAAGTCCCCTTGAACGGATCCAAACGGGATTACAACGTGTATTATAGTGCGGAATCCTTTAATACACTTAAATGACAATAAAACAATGTAACGAAAGTGTTTAATAGCTTTTAACAAAGTAACTTCGAATGTATACGAACTAAGCAAAGTATTACAATGTATTCGAACTTAAAACTCAGTTCTAAAAACTTACAAATGAATATTTTCGAACTTATATTTATAGATAGCCAAGTTCGTACGAACTTAGGTAGTTCGTACGAACTTAACTATAAGTTCGTACCTACTCTAAGTTCGTACGAACCTACAAACATACTAAACAAAATATTCAATTACATGAAACAACATAAACAATTACAAACTAACTATTACAATTTTGAAGTTGTTGTCACATATCATGTACCAACAGACTCCCCCTTGACAATAGCTCTATTTGTCTTATGTTTTCGTTGTTGCAGTCGATCTTGATTTGACCAACTCTGTCGACTTCATGCCCATATCCCTTTCTCTATACAAACCTTCACCACCTTTAGGTATCTTCGGCCTTCATGCCTCCAACTATCTCTGTATAGGATTTTATTTGCATGAAGCTTCATCAGATCATCCTTGGACAAGTTTACCAAGTGTAAACTGTCATACAACCTTAGCAACACCTTTCCCTCACTGTCTTCCATCACTGCTTTAGCAGTCTTACTGTCAACATACCACCACTTCAGATCTTCGAGAACATTTTGTGGCATTTTCTTCAGTGGAACCTTCTTCAAGCACTTGACTGGCTTGTATACCATCTTCATCCAAGTCTTGTTCGTTATTGGATCTATCTTAGTCAAGTCTGGAACTCTTTTTCCTGCTTCGGCTTCAAGTCAACAAACTTATTCGTTTGCCTTCACGCCTAACTATTCTTTCCATGGTTCTAGCGTAGGGATCTTCACCAATGTTTGTCAAATCTAGCCAAGCTAGTTCTTTAAGCTCAATCTTGGGTATCGTGATGAAAGTCTTCAGTGTATTCTTTAATTACTTAATCCTATCATATCTTTTTAATATGAACAACTTCAGATCACTGTCATAAAACCAATTTATGATGCCTCGTTTAAGCTCACTTGACCCCTTGACTTTGATAGCTTCTTTCAATTTCAGCTCTTGTTCCTTCTCAATCTTCTTGAACCATAATTCTTTCAATTCAGCCCGAGTAGGCTCTATCGGTTCATCTTCTGACTCTATTTCAGGAGCTATGTCCTCCAAATTGATCATTTTCTCCCCACCAGTTTCATCTTCAAACACCGTCTCGGTAATAGGTTGTTTAATCACGATATGTTCGTCAATATCTGCATCAGTATTAGGTATGACCTCATCATCGGACTTCCAATCTTCAACCTCTTTACACGAGATCTCTCCTTCCTCTAACTCCGACCCATCACTATCATAATCGTCCAGTCCAAGCAACGCCTCGATAGTATCGGTCTCGGTCAGATTCACTAGAGTTTCCTCAGTCCCACTCCCACCTTGCTTCTGACTCGACTCCCCCTGAGCCTGTGGCACTAGTCTTCCCGTTGAAGAGCTAGGCAGCTCACCTTCTTTTGGAGCATTGGAATCATCGTCTCGGTCATCATCTCTTTTCCTTCTCAACTCATCTTCTTTACAGCTCTCCATCTCCCCCTGAGCTACCTTGCGCTTCAAGCGATAAAGGAGGATCTCATTTTCATGAACGATCTCAGTTAATTTCTCATTGCGCTCCTCTAATCGTTGATTTAGATCCATTAAATTCTTAACCCGGATCTCCTGACTTGCAACAACAATAGTCAGGGAGACGACCATATCAGCTAGACTCGTGATCCGGCCCTCAAGATAGGTGAATTTATCCTGATCAGAAAGAAGAGCAGCCGGATTCGAGACAGACGTGGTAAATTGAGTTGGAGGTGGAGTAAGTTGGTGGTGGTGTAGAGGTTGAAGTAGTAGGTGGTACTGTTGGAGTGACAGTGGGTGCGGTTGGTTCGGTGGCTGCAGTAGTTGTGGGTGGTTTTGGAACGGGTGGTGGTTGTACAGTGGGTGGAGCGACGGGTGGTGGTGTTAGAGTTATGATTTGAGGAGGTGGACCACCCTCTCCGATAACTACTCCGGTTGGGCGTTGGCGTTTACGAGCCCTCATAACAAAACGTTTATTCCTGGAGTCTTCATCGTCATCTCCCCCGGGTACATAGTCCTCATCTTCCTGGACTTTTCTTTTCCCTTTATCATGTTCGAGGCTGCCCCGGGTTTGAGTAGAATACTCCTGGAACCATAAAACCCGATAGTGGGACGGTCCTCACCAGCATCATCATCATCGTCGTCATCATCCGAGTCACTCTCGGTAGCTTCTGAATCATGGGTTCTACTCTTTCCAACCTCATCAGCAGGTGGAGACCCTGCTTCATCCTCGCCGAGATATGTATCAATCTCCCAGAACACATCATCAAAGTCAGGTCGTGGACCAGTTACTTGCGCATCCACTTCGGCCACAACACTTGAGCTAGCACCGCCCCGAAGAGCATCTATAACCAACAACTCAGCAATATCAGCGACAACGCGCTCTCCCTCTGTGGGGTGCTCTATCTGGTGCAGAATTTCTTCAACAAAAGCCTGGTGTGGCTCAGCAGCAACCACTGGAGCTTGAACTTGAGCCGGTGCAGGTGCTGGAATTTGAACTTCAACGGCTGCCTAGGGTGGAGGCATATCCCACCATCCATCATTAGGTGGTGCCTGATAAGCAGCATCGAGTACCGCCCCAAATAACGGCACATCCTGAGGCTGATCAGCAACAGCTCGATGGCTGCTGTGACTAAGGCACTGACCAAAAATCTTGTTATCAACAGTAGTCAGATGCACTACTGGATCCACTGCCGGAAGATTCAGAATCAGCGCATTAATAATCATCATAATGAAGCGGGGGTATAAGATAAAATGATCTTTCACGCTCCCCTTGATCTGCTGAACCATCTCATCAAAAAAGAATTGTGAGAAGCAGAAAGGCTTGTTATACATCAATGAAATCATCCCTGACTGCATCTTATGATTCATGGTGTCGAAACCGGCTTTCTTTGGGCCAAAAGAGACCAACAGAATGTGCATCAGATATTGCCACTGCCCGAACAGATAGCTTTTGGTGTATTGGGTGTGGGTAACATCCCCAACATAACCCATTCGCTGGAAAGCGCCAGCACGCATCTATAGAGGGAATGAGGTCGGGCCATTTTCCTGAACCTCCGTTCCCAACTGCAGAACTTGCCTCAGAAAAGCAGCAGTAAACTCTATATCTACACCGTTGATAGTAGCTCAAATGACCGGTGGCTGTGGTAGGCAATCATGAATAGTAGTCGCCTAGAAATAACGGAGGTAATCAAATCTCCATGTCGGCGAGTGTGTGAGAGCAAAATAGACCCTCGAGCGCATCAAGAATGTCAGCATGCCTTGAAATTGCTTTGTGGCTGGCTCGGCCAAATCAAAAGAGATTGCCAGGTTGAGCTTGTTGTAGAATGCACGTTGATCAGCCATTTCTGCACACAAAACACAAGACAAACCCAAAATAGATAATAATAATGTTAGTCATAATAATTTATTAAGTTAGAATCCTGCAACAAAGATTCTACAATCGATATAAGGAATAAGAACATTATAGATTAAAATATTTAAGTTTGTTGTTCGAACCAAAGTAGGTTCGTACGAACTTACTGTTTGACTAAGTCAAACTTAAGTTCGTACGAACTTACACTTGGCTAGGTTCGTACGAACTTACAAGTTCGTGTATGAACTGCCAAGTTCAAAATTTCTGCCAATTAAAACATAATCAGGCCATGGATTAAGGTGCGCCTAGGTGCGTATAACATATTGCAACAAAAATGGATGATTTTAAACCACAAACTCATACAAAATTTTAAATTTTAGTTTGGGTTTTATAAAAACCCAAATAAAATCCAAATGTGTTAAGTTTGATGTTTGAAATCATGAAATAAACACTCACTTAGATGCGTATGATGCCATTGATGATGTCTAACGGATTAGAATGCTAAAAACACTGTCCAAAAGTTTAATTTAATTCGAAAATAATGAAATAGTGGCTAGGTTCGGATGTTTCAGTAAGTTCGTATGAAGATTAGGTTTGAAGGGTTTTGAAAAGTGAGGGGTTTGACTAAGTCTGACCTATTTATACGAACTTAGACTTCGAACAAACATTCTAAGTTCGTATGATCTTAGAATTACTTAGCCCACAAACTTAAAATTTTCAAATTAAAAACATTTGGCGACAACCTAAATACTTAGCCACTTAATTAAGCAAGGTTTGAGCAATTAATTGAAATAAATGTAAGAAATTCCCTTTAAACTAAGAAATTTTATTATTAAAAAAGATCATAAAATAAATTAAAATTAAATGCAAATATGAAATTGTTCATATTTTGAAACGTACAATCTTTTTGAGAGTGTCACTGATACAAAGATCGAATTAGCCATAATGAGCACAATACACAGTTAGGAATTTTAATTTGTAAGTCCGTATGTATAGGATCGATAACGAGGTTATCTTAAGGTATTAAGGTGCGGAATCCCTCAATACTAAGTTATAGGATCTATAACGATTTGTTTCATAATTGTTTAGTGAATCGGAATTCTAATATGCTTTGTATTGATTATTAACCAATGTTAAACGATCAATACCTAGCCGTTAGAAGGTTTAATTGCTCTGGAAAACTCAGGAAATTCGTAATTGATTAATGGCAAAAGTTAATTAGGTTTAAAACCTAATTTCATTATATAACCGTCTCGGTTCGCAGGTCATGGGCTCCGCGAACTGACTTAGTTCGCAGCCCAACTTGGCCCAGCGAACTGACTCGGTTCGCAATCCAATCTTGACCTGCGAACTGACTCGGTTCGCAGTCAACAGTGGTCAACATTTTTCAGCATTTTAATATTTTGCTCTAAAATGTTTACCAATCAATAATTTTCATTACTAATTCAAAACCAATGTACAAACTTGATAATAATTAACATTAGTCCTATTATAAGCTAGATCTGTTGTCACAAAACATGTCTCAACAGACTCCCCTTGACAATAGCTTTAGCGTCTTTGTCTTCAAGTTGTCTTTGGTAATCATTTGTAAATTTTGCTACCCATATAAATCTTCATTCTAATACAAGTCTTCACCATCATTTGATAATCTCGTGCAAGATCACCCCATGCTTCAGTTGTCAAGATCCTGTTCTCGTTTAACTTCAACAGATCTTTCTTAGATAGATTCATCAGGTGTCGATGGTCATAGACTTTCAAAATTTCTCTTTCACCACCTTCAACTTCATCGTTAGCTTCAACCATAACAGCTTCTCCAGTCTCTGAATCCACATGCCAATTCTTAAGATTTCCTAAAACATTCTGTGGCATTATCTTCAGTGGTAATTGCTGCACACATTTGACAGCTGGATAAGTCTTCTTCTTATTCGTTGACTTCGTTCTTTCAACTTAATCGTTTTGCCGACTCTTGGCTTTATCTTTTTAAACTTCATTGAACGACCCTCAGTCTTGATTATTTTCTCAACATATCTCGCATATGGATCATTACTGGGGTTCTTCAATTCTAATCGAGCCAAGTCTCGAATTTCGAATCTAGGAAGAGAACTGAAAACTGCAAGTTTCTTTTCAAAATATTGAACTCCATCAAACCTTTTGATTGCAAAAAGCTTCAGATCATAATCATAGTACCATCCTATGATTCCTTTACGTGGAGCTCGCTTTCCTGTAATGTCAACTTCAGACATCCCAATCTTTTGCTTTTTCCTTTTTAAAGGCCTAAACATTGGATTATCTTTGAGTTTCTCAGGAAGATCATCTTCAGATTCAGAACTAGTTGATTCATTCAGATTTTCATCTAAATCTACAACTCTTTCTCCAACTTCATCCTGAATGACAACTTTGGTTTTTGATGGGCTTACGAGGTGTTCATCAATATCAACATCGGGATCTACACACTCGTCTAACCCAATATCAGAAATAGAAGTCCAGTCATCAGGTGGAAGGAATTCACCTTCTTCAAGGTCAAAGTCAATGGCTTCATCTATCTCGTCAAGCATATCGCTTTCAGAATCAGATAGATCTAGCATTCCCAGACCTATAGAAGTACATACACAAATAATCATTAATATCATAAATCCTTTCATCGATTTCCCTGAATCAATCTAAGGATTTCCTTATTAATCAATAACAATTAATATCATAAATTATTTCATTGATTTCCCTGAATCAATCTAAGAATTTCCTTATTAATTTCTTTGTGTATTTAAAGCATATTATATGAACTTATAAATCTTTCACTGATCATAAGGTATACTTATAATCAATCTAAGATTCCAAAAGTCTTATAATATCAGAACATTAATTAAAGATAAACATTAATGTATTGTGAACAATAGTGATCACCAAACATTCAAGCTTACAATTAATTAATGTCATAAATTCCATTGCGTAATTAACTTGTCAATCTTAAGATTCTCAAGTCTAAAATGCAAAGATTATAGTAAAATTTTGACCGCCGATATTAAATCGGAACACGCCACACGACTTTCTATAAGTCAGAAGACTTTCGATCAATACTTTACATAACCTTAATTGAATATCACTTAAAACTTATTTTAAACTTATTTAACTTGTAATTATAAATCTCAAGTCGAATATATTACAAAATAATTCTAAGTTAAGTTACAATGTTTTAAATATTACAATCAATCTAAAATAATACAAGCTTTACCTTCATCGGCACCACCATCTTTAGTACCAGCACCAACACCACTTCCACTTGCACCCGCAGACTCCCCCTGAATCATAGTTAGCTCACAAGTCGTTGAAGGACCAGTCGGCTCTCTATCTTTCTGTGCATTGGGATTATCATCTGTATCATTGCGCCTTTTCTTTAATAACTCATCATCTTTGCATACCTCATGTCGCCACTTCTTTATCAGTTCATCTTCTTTGCGAGCCTCATGATATGCCAATATCTCCCCCTGAGATGGCTGGCGTGTCAACAAACTGGCGACAGGTCGTTCTAAATGTTGGTGCATTTAGTGTGTCTGTCACTTGGTCTAAGTTTCGAGTTGTAATTATTTAGATCAACTACTGTTCATGCGATATTGCCAATATCGCTCAAGCGATATTGCCAATATCGCTCAAGCGATATTGCCAATATCGCTCAAGCGATATTGTCAATATCGCTTAGTTACCTAAAATAGATAATTATATAAATAGTCGTTTAGGGTTTCAGATAAAAAGTTGCTGAAATTCGTATTTGTGCAGCCTGTGTTGTTTCTCCAGTCAATCATCTGTAAATCACAATTGGTTTGTTTGATCAAATATATTATTGTGATTACTTTGTTACTTTGTGTTATGAAACGTACTTTGATTTAGCTTTTGATTTCCGCGCTTAAGCTATTGATATTGATTCATTGTGAAAAGGCCTGTCCTTTAACGGTCCTACAATTGGTATCAGAGCCAATAATCATTGGATTAGTGGTTTATTGAATCAATATTCGTACGTTTAAAAGTCTTTTTAACTAGTTTTGCTATAAACGAATTGTTATTATTCTTAAAAGCTATTTGATCAGTACTTTTAGTGATTTTTGGAGCTGTGTTAGTCATTTTTTAACCCTATTTTTGTTTGATTCGTAAAAAATAATTTTTTTAAGGTTTACAGCCGTTTTAGCGATATTGATAGCGATATTACCATCAATATCGCCATTAGGGTTTTCAGCGACATTGTTAATTCTGTGCTCATTAATTTGAGCGATATTACTAGCGATATTGGTGATATCGCCTAATTAATTTTAGCGATATTGTTCTCAATATCGCATGTGATATCGCCCTTTTCCGCTGATTTAAAAAAAAAAAAAAAAAAAAAAAAAAAAAAAGAGTAAAAAGGCGGGAAAATTCGGCAATTATCAAAATTTGAATTTGTGCTTCCCTTTGCCTAATTCTTGTTTGAAAAAATTTTCATTTTACTCGACCAAAATTTTGAAATTTTTGGAGGAAAAAAAATTCGTTCGGACAAATTTGAAATTTTTTTAAAAAAATGACTACTTTACAAGCTGTGAATGCTATGTTGAAACACAATGCTGAAGTTGGTTCTGCAAATAAACCTCCATTCTTTGCTCCGGGAATGGAGTATTCTGAATGGCGTGGGAGATTCTTATCGTTCGTTGCGTTTACCGACCCTGAAATGGAGATACCTTTACTTGAACGATACGTTAGACCGGTTGCAGGTGGAGAACATGTGGGTATTCCTCCTCCAAAAACCATTCGTTCAATGACTGCTGAGGAACGTAAGGCATGGGAATGTGAACGAAAGGCTCACTCTGCTATAACCATGTCTTTACCTGCCGATGCTATGAAGATGTTCAAGCACCATGATAAAGCTTATGATCTGTGGAATGGCATAGCTGAAAGATGTGGAGGTACCACTGAATACAAGCAACTTAAGCTGGAATTTGTAAAGAAACAGTATGATCTGTTTGATATTCAGAAGAACGAGACGGTTAATGACTTGTTCTGTAGATATTCACGTCTTGTGAATGAGCTGACTGAGGGTGGACACAAATTTAGCTCTATGGAGGTCAACAAGAAACTGCTAAATGCTCTACCTCCTTCTTGGGAAACTCGAGTATTAATGATGGAGAGTGATCCAGACATATTGGCAATGTCTTTGGATCAACTTATTGGAAAATTAGAAACATGTGCTTTGGACATCCAAAAGAAAAGCACAAAATCTAGCTCTTTGCTTCCTGATAACAGTAGTTTTGGATATGGAAGTACAGCTCTTCTATCTGGGCCGTCTACTTCTGAATCTAAACCAGGAACATTCTCTTCGTTTCCAACTCAACCATCTTCCTCTGCTACTGCATCACAAAATGAGCATGCAGTTATCTTCAACGCATTCTTATCATCTTATGATGATTTCTTGTCAAAGAGGATTAGCTCGGTAGATCTTACTGATGAGGATTTCGCACAAGTAGATCCTGATGAGCTTGAGAGGGTTGACCTTCGTTGGAATATGGCCATGCTTACAAGAAGGACTAAGACATATTTGAAGAGAACTGGAAAGAGATCTCTTGAAGATGTTACTGATAAGACAAGCACGGGTTTTGACAAATCAAAGATTAAATGCAATAAATGTCAAAACCTAGGTCATTTTGCTCGTGAATGTGAGAAGGAAACTGAGATCGCCAAGGCTGCTCTACTGATGGACAATGAACCATATGATTTTTCTGCTACGGAAAACGTAGCTCTTATGGCGGATGTCCAAAATGAGGTAGACTGTGATTCCTTTATTTGTAATTCCTGTATTAAATTAACTGGTAAAATCAACAGGTACATAGTAGATAATGATCGTTTGAATACAGATCTAACAAGTCTTATTCAAGCGAACAGAGTGTTAAAAGATAATGAAAAAGTTTTTGTAATAAATCAAAAGAGACTTATTGAAGAAAAGAAAGAGTTGAAAGCTATGATCTACAGCAAACAAGATGAAATTGATAGCTACTTAAAACTAATTGCTCATCTTAAAAAGGATCTTGCTGCTGCTCAAGCTGATAATATTGATTTAAAACGAAAACTTGCAAATATTTCAACATCTACTCTGGTCTTTTCCGACATCCTGCAAAGTCAAAGGACTGATACAAATAGTAAGGCAGGAATTGGTTATCACAACCAACCTCCTCCCTCAAACTTGAATCAGCCCAGTCTCTCACAGGATGAAATAAAAGATTATGTCCCTTCTGTTCTCAAGAAGGATACAAATCCTGTTGTGAAACCAGTTACTGTTAAAGCTGTAGAGGTTACACAGCCTACGCTTGTTAAGGCTATTGATGTCAAGCGACCTGAGTTGCTTAAAGTCCCAAGTTCAAATAAAAAGAAGGCTGAGCTTATTAAGCCTAAATTTGAACCTATTTTGTTTGTGCCTTCAACAAATGTTGAAGAGGTGGTGGAAGTGGAGGATGTAACTCACGAGGTTACAAAGAAAGTTAAGAAGAATAACAACAAACCAGAAAATTTAATACTTACTACCGAAGTTAGAGGTCAAATATTTTCTAAAAAGATTTCTTCAACTGCAAATACATTTACTCCTTCATGTTCACATAAGTGTTCATGTGCTGTAAATGTACCTGAAAACAAGCCTCGTAAGTCACCTCCTTCACCGAAACCACTGTCGAGTGATGACCAAACTTTCCGAGAAAGACGATCATGTTTCTATTGTAAGAAGCAGGGTCATCTTATTAATCAGTGTCCGGTGCTTGCTAGAAAATGGGCATCACGAAATGATCCACGTCATCCTAAATATAGAAACTTTCAGAGATCAAAACAACGTGAGTCATCTAGTAATGTTAAAATTTCAAAGGTTAATAACATTATATCCTCTCAACCGCTGGTTAGAAATTTTGATGTAGTTAATCAGAAATCATCCAATGTTAAGCAGGTGTGGAAACAAAAATCCACAAACAAAACAACAATGAAATCAAGTGACTTTTTAAAATATCATAAACTCATTGATGTGATGATTATGGACGCTAATGGACATCTCAAGCCTATCAAAGCTTGGGTGTCCCATAAAATCTAATGTTTCATTGTTTGTGGTGTTGCAGTCAGCTTTTTGATAGATTGTATTTTTAGTGACTGCAAGGATGTGCATTGTGATTGACTGGCTGCGTTTATCAACATTTCGAGACGGAATAACGTGGTTAAAAAGAATTGATTTGACTTGATATGTGATTTTGGAACTTTTATTTAGTCATTATTTGTTCTTTTTGTTAGTTTATGCAACAACCACTCTTTATACTTTTTAGTATTCAAGAAATGTAACGTTGCGAAATTTCTTAAATTAAAAAAAATTATATATATATATATATATTTAAAATTAGTTTAAGTTTTAGGGGATAACCTTTGAATTAGAATTGAGAAAAGAATTTGCTGTTCAGGGGGAGTAATTATTTCAATCAGAAATTTGAACAGCAAGATTCTTAATTCTGGAAAACATTTTGGATTGTGTCTGTAAATAACTTGGGATATGATAGTTCATCAGGTGACATGTACACAAAATGGAAATTTTAAGTTTTATCCTTGATGTACCAGTAGGTTTATCGCGTACTTGTTATACTTGACCTTCTAGACATCTGACTACTTGCACGATGTATTGGTAGGCATTCTCATACTCATCTTTGAGCAACTAAGAAATCTCTTAATCTGTGTCTGATCTTTCGTGATGATCATTATATGATGTATGACAATGCGTCTTAATTCTTCTGTGTCAGTTTGCCATGCTTCTATTCACTTGAGTTTGTATATGACAACATTTGGGGAATTATGCTGTCTGTTTCCTTTGTTGTACGTTTGTACAGACCTGGTCTCAGTCAGTATACTTTCAAAAACAAAGCAAACAAAAGTCAAAAGTACTTTCAAATCTTATAAAATCAAAGATTACTTACGAGGTCACCAAATGGTTTGACCAAGTCTGGTTTTGCTTACACCTGAATCAAGTTTATGTCGCTTTGTTGTACGTATGTACAGACCTGTCACCGCTGGCTTGATTCTTAAAAATGTTGAATTCAAATGCTTTCTCTAACTAATCGAAGTCTTGGGCATGACTTGATACTAGGGGTATATCTATGTGAGATCCACGAAGACTTATTCACTCTCACAATAATTGCTAAGCTTGAAGTTGAGTATGTTATATGTTTAAGTGGAAAAACAATACCTCTAATCGTCTTGTTCCTGATTGTCTCTTTGGCTAGTTAACTCTGCGTGCTAAATTTAAATTTGGACAAATATACTGATAATCAAAATAACACTTACTATCTCCTAATAAATGCATGATATCCTGATATGATCCTTAAGCAGATATATTACAATCTTATCCCCGATTTATTTTCTTTTTGGTATTCTTTACTTTTAAATTATAAAGAAAATTACAAAAATATTTTAGTTCTATGTTGTTTTATTCAATATCACATATCTTGTTAAAGTCAAATATTGAAGATATAAAAGATGTTGGTTATTCTCCAAAGACTGTGAAGATAAATTCTATTGGAGAAGCTGCTAAAGACTGAGAGATGGTCATATAGTTTGAAGATCTTATTGTATGCAAAAGGTGTGTCAGTCACATGAATCTGAACATCAATATTATGAAGACCATGCTATCTCAATGGGGGAGTGTCTAAATATTGAAGACATAGAGGAGTTTGATTGAAGACTTAACTGAAGATTATTTTTTAAGACCAAGCTGCAGACATGGGGGAGTTTGTTGGTGCATTTAGTGTGTCTGTCACTTGGTCTAAGTTTCGAGTTGTAATTATTTAGATCAACTACTGTTCATGCGATATTGCCAATATCGCTCAAGCGATATTGCCAATATCGCTCAAGCGATATTGCCAATATCGCTCAAGCGATATTGTCAATATCGCTTAGTTACCTAAAATAGATAATTATATAAATAGTCGTTTAGGGTTTCAGATAAAAAGTTGCTGAAATTCGTATTTGTGCAGCCTGTGTTGTTTCTCCAGTCAATCATCTGTAAATCACAATTGGTTTGTTTGATCAAATATATTATTGTGATTACTTTGTTACTTTGTGTTATGAAACGTACTTTGATTTAGCTTTTGATTTCCGCGCTTAAGCTATTGATATTGATTCAATGTGAAAAGGCCTGTCCTTTTAACGGTCCTACACTAAACGATCAATTTGTCGCTGCTGATCTGCAGACTCATTGAGCAAAAGCGTGTGAGACCGCAATAAATGAGTCGTGGCTTCACTTTGAGTGCTAATCGTAGCTGCAAGTTTGAGGTTCTGTGATTCCAAAACTTTAACCCGCAGTTCCAGATTAGAGATCCTCGCAGAAGCTCTTAGTGGGGCGACAGGTGCTGAAGTAGGTGCAGTGTCAGATTGAGGACGACGTTGTCCAATCTGAGCGACGACATCTGCCAAGAGTAAGCGAGCTGCGATGCGACTAGCTTTAGTAGTCGGAAGAATAACAGGTACATTAGCAACAAGCTCTGGAATAGGTGAAGTTTGCAGAGTAGGCCTAGCCTGTGGTGGTAGTGTAGGTTGAACAACAGGTTTAGACAAATCGCCAATAGTCAGTTGTGAGGTGGCAGAGCGGATACATTTGCGGCGTTGAGTTTGAAGCGGTGTAACATCTTCATCCTCGGATTCTTCATCAAGCAGGCAATAATCAGGATCTTGATCATCAACTTTACGCTTGCCTTTCAAAGCAGGATCCATGATTAGCTTTGAACCCTTTCGAATCATGTCAGTCGGAATACCAGAAGAAGAAGGAGGAGAATCATCATCAGTGGCCTCATCATCAGAGTCAGATGCAGTGGCTCCATCCTTGCTGAAGGCACTAGAATGCCCAGCACCTAAATTCTCCTGATCCGGTTCACCCTCAGGTCGAACAACCTCGGGGTCGACAGCTTCAGAAGCCTGAAAGTTTTCCACCTCATTTAAGAATGGATCGGTGGCATCATCATTCTGAACAAGTACCTCATGTAGCACCTGAGCAGCAATAGAAGGATTAGCATCCTGATGTAGGACATCTTCAATAAGCTCTTGTGGCTCAGGATGTGGAGCCACAACTACTTACGGAGCTTGGACTTGTGCGTGAGGTTGTGGTGGAGCTGGAGGTTGAGCACCAGCATCCAACCAACCGTTCTCTGGTGGGGCAATATAGTTTTCATCAAGAAGATGCTCAAAAAGATCACAAGCTTCCGGCTTGACCTGATCTGGACGGCGAGAGGAATAAAGAAAACAGGCATTGTATCCTCTAAGTCCAATCCGATCAACATGCAGATCTGGCTGAATATTCAGGAGGCCAGGAACTCGGTGAAGAATAATAAGCATGCAGAAGCGGGGATAGATCATAAACTTGGATCTAACCGCACCAAATACCTGACCAATGAATGATCCAAAAATATATGAAGAGAAACTGTATGGTTTGTTATAAACCAGGGACAGTAAGCCAGATAGAAGTTCAGGGCTCAGCTCATCATAACCACCCTTCTTGGCGGCCTCTCTTAGGACCAGAATATCCCATACGTCCAAGCGCACCCTCAATGAAGTCTGAGGTGTAGACGGAGGGACCCACTTCCTAATCAACAGTTCCCAGACGCAGAATCTGGCACAGATCGTCAGCAGAGAAGATAACTGGATGATGGTTAACTCTAGTACGAATGACAGGAGGCTTGGCAGCAGCATCATACTCGATGTTGGCCCAAAACTGATCCAGCAAAGCTTTAGACAATGGTGGAGACTCTTTAATGGCATAGCGAATCCTCGAATGAGCCAAATACGTCAGAATCTCAGTAAATCGTGCAGCACCACGCTCAGTGAAATCTAAGTTCACCAATATATTGTGAGCAGGAGTGAAAGATCGAGCAGCCATATATGTAAACAGAAGAGTTACACCAATGGTAATTAGCTCAATAAAGAGTAAAACTTAGCGAACATTAATTAATTTTAAACTTTTATGTATTGTGAACTTTAATAGTCACCAAACATCGAAGTTTACTATTAATTAATAACGTAATTTACTGAACTTAATTGAACGATTACGTATACAAGACTTAATTTTCAATTATATTCTCTAAATTATATATAGTTCGTAAGTCATAGGGGATAATCTGAAAAATCATACCGCCGATAAAAACAAAATCGGAACACGTCGCACGACTACATATGAGTCGGAAGTCTTTCGATATGAGAGAACAGAATATAAATATTATATAGATGATACGTATTTCACTTATAAACAAAAGTTCGTAAGTCTAAACGTAGAACTAATAATTAAGAAGGCCCGACTCGTAATTTATTTGTAAACATAAAGATCGCAAATCGAAAATAAGTCTAACATGTTAAAATCTAAACAAGTCAAACAGAAAATCAACAATTCAGTCAAGCAAAGTCAACAGTTCAGTTCGCTTCGCAAGTCAAACAAAGTCAAAGTTCAGTTCGCATCGCAGGTCAAACAAGTCAAAAGTTAGTTCGCTTTGCAGATCAAACAAGTCAAAACTCAATTCGCTTCGCAGAAGTCAACTAAAGTCAATAACTTGGGTTCGCTTCGCAGGAGCGTTTGCATTGTCACTTCGCCAAGTACAGGCTGCGAACTGAGATTGGATGTCAGTTCACAAGAGCGGCTGTAACGAACTCAATGTTTAAAATAGATGATCGAACCAGTTGTGATGCAATTAACTGATGAAAACACGTCTATTGGAACCCAAGCAAGGTTTTCTAATAGTTTTAGGTTTTATGTTTCACTAATTAGAAAGTAATCTATGAAAAACGAAACCAAAACAATCAAAACCTAAATTAGTCGATTAATCACCAAATAGGGAACGAAATGGCGTGAATCTTACCTCAAAGGATGCGTAATCGAAAGGCTTAAATGATCTACGGAATGAAAAACCGATCCTATGCCTCAAAATTAAAAAAAAATAAGGAAAACGAGCTTCGGTTCGCAAAGCTTCAAATCGCAGGTCGTTTGGGTTCGCAGATGTGTTTGGAAAGTGAGAGTTGGACTCGTTGACTTCTCTCTTTTATATAGCAAACTCAGTTCGCAGAAGTCAGATCGCAGATTTGAGTTGGCAGAGGTGTTTGGAAAGTGAGAATTTGACTCGTGACTTGTCCCGTTTATACCCCAAACTCAATTCGCAAGTTTGACTGGTCAACTTCTCAATTTTGACCAGAAATGCATAATTAGTTTTAAATATAAATTGGACTAAGGAATATCATTCCAAGTCACAAATTTGAACTTTCCAATGCGTTTTTGTCACATTTAATCAACACGAAACGATAAACGGTAATTTAACTACATTCCAAAGAGTCAAAACTATAAAAATGTAATGAAACTATAACATAAATAGCACAAACGAATAAACAAAGGAAATAGTGGTATCAAGTACCATTTTATTAATGAAACAAATAGAATAAACAATACATATTTGTGACTTTAAGAATTTATCTGTTTAGGGATCATATTAGTGAGAATATGTTGTACGTTATTACTTATTAATAAGTCTAAGATTGTTAGTATGCATACTTCATGAGATTGACAATAAGTTACACAAAACATACAGCTTAACCAATTATTTACTTATATTTATGAAAGTATAACTTGGTTACCTTGCTCCACAAAATATAAAACGTTCGTGAACCATACTTGTATAGTAATTGAGAACGAATGATTCATCATAGTGAAACGTTCAATTTTCATCGACAGTTCAAGACGATTACTGATATTATAATCCACATAAACACAGTCTACACTGATTTCTAAGCAAACCTTTATTATTGGTATGCATATTACCTAATGTGATCCAAATACGCCATACTAAGAAATCAAGTAGAACACATAACACTATATCTTGCAGATTCAAGGTAGAGGTTACTAAATGATGTTCTGTTCGAAGCATATAACATACCCTTGAGTTATTTTTAAAGTTTTGACAAACATCAAACCTATTTTGAAGATACTAGTGGTTCTAGGTCTGTACTTAGTACAACAGAAGATCCCTTAGTATAATCAAAATAAGTTTGAGACCATTGGCAAAACTAAAAGTTTCAGATATGTACTTAGTACAACAGAGTCACCAGTAGTTTCGCGAATAGCCATAATTCTTACTATTTGTCTTGACATATATTCATAGATCCTTGATAACAGTGTATGGCTATACTATCATTCAACAATTAAGACTTATGTCATACATCATATATCAGATCACACTAGATAACACACAGGAGAATTATTACTTATTATATGCTAAGAAATCATAGCAAAATATGTCTACCAGTACATCATATAATGAAGCTGTCTAGATTTCATTTATTCGAAGCAAATTATAGCGTGTGGAGAAAGGTGTATAGTAAAATAAATATAAGTAAACGCCTGGTTTTAAAGATGTAATGTTAATGTAATTTTATTGGAATCTACTAACATATCTAACTTAAGACTGTTACTAATTATTGTTATGTCACACCCCGCTAAAGCGGAAACACGAGATGTAATAGTACAATGATTTCATAATCGAAAATTACAAAAGATCACCATTCAACGGTCTACTACTAGTACATTACATAAGTCTTACAAGCGTTTACAACACAAAAGTAAATAATATAAACATGCGACTACATCCAAAAGAGACAAAATTCCGTAACGCTATAGCAGCATAGCTCATATAACAGGTTTAGCTTCAATAGACAAGTTGTGACTATTTCCTAAAAAGCATGTAAAAATAAACAGTTCAACTATGAAACATAGTTGGTGAGTACACAGGTTTTGCGTAAGGAAAGACCCTTTTCAAGAGTTTACAAAGTTTAGTTTAGAAGTTCCACGTTACTACGTGATTAGTTCACAAAAGTAATCTGTTTAGTACCGAGGCTCATACAATGACGAAAATCATCCGATAATTTCATAAGATCAATTTTTAGGATGGTCAAGCGCTATTGCGCGGATAATTATAAAATTAATTCATTAAAACAAGGCTCATTTAAGAGCGATACCCATTTGATAGTTAGATTCATTTGTGAATCGATGTTTTGTTTGCAAAAGAGGTTTATTTAAGTACGAGATTCATTTAGGAGTGATTCCCTTTGGAGCTCAATTAAAAGTCGTAATTCGTCCATAACGCCACGCTCATATTTTCAAAGAAATGTTCAATTCACTTTTATAAAACTCAAGATATAGTGTTTAATAAGTTCAAGTTATGTTTATAAAACTCATATTGTAGCATTTAATAGATTCAGGTTACGTTTATAAAGTCAATGGGTCATCAAATCAATATCAAAATGTTTATAATCTCAACGGTTTATTATGTCGAAGTTCATAAGAATGCGAAGCGTTATTATGAAACCACGTCTATCATTGTCCACGACCACAATGATTTATAGTGTAAAACTCAAGTTTTAAATTTATGGTTTTAAAGAAGTTTTGTTTCAAATGACAACGTCTTTGTAAAGTTCGGGTCGTAAGGTTTATAGTTTCAAAGAAATATTGTTTCAAATGACAAAACGTCATACGTTTATAGTTTCAAAGAAATATCGTTTCAAATGACAAGGTCATTGTAAAGTTCGGGTCATAAGTTTATAATTTCAAAGAAATATCGTTCAGATGTCAAAGTCATTGCAAAGCTCGGGTCGTAAAGTTTATAGTTTAAAAGAGATATCATTTCAAATGACAAAGTCATTGTAAAGCTCGGGTCGTAAAGTTTATATTTTTAAAGAGATATCGTTTCAAAAGTCGAAACGTCACACGTTTATAGTCGCTTATGAATTTCTATGCTATCGCATTTTTGTCTATAGTCACAATGAATTATTATGCTTGAGTCCACAACCAAACCTACAACCGATAAACCTTTGCCCCAAAGAGAGATGCCCTATCGTTGGCATTTAGGATGATGGGATGCACTCACGTGGCCGCGTGAGTGGGGAGGTGGTCTCGCTCCCAAATAGTACTATTCATATGCATCATTTGGCTCATATAGAGTTAATGGTCGTGTAGATATACCGGGGACTTTAGATACGATAGAAAACAAGCATATAATCATGTTCGTATAAACTTCAAACATTCAAAAAGTAATTCGTAATCAATACGACATTTTAACCATGTCAAGTATTCGAAAGCAAGCATAGCATATAGCATAGCATAGCATTTGTAAATCAAGGATCGCATTTGTAAAACGAGCATAGTATAAGCAAAGCATTCGTAAATCAAGTATAGCATAAGAATAATATTTGTAATCCAAATATAGTAATTAAATCATATAGCATGCTTTTCACCCCAAAACATTTTAAGTAAAACGTTAAAAAGAGGGGCTGTGTAAACTCACTATTGAGCGTGAGCGGAAGGATGGATGTAATGCGCGTGCCGACTGGGTTTGACTCCTATCCAAGTCCTAAGAACACAAGGTTTCTAATTAGTTTCTCGACTAATACGGTTTGTTAGGATTGCTTAGCTAGCTAATTAAATTACAAAGTGCCGTAAAAGTTTGAATTTCCATTTAAATTACATTGCCGGTAATTGTTCGAGTTGTGAACAAAATAATTGAAATATATGTATACAACATCTAAAAGTTACCAAACTTGGTGTGAAACATGAAATATAGTTCAAACAGTTTCTGTGAAAATTTGGGGATTTTTAGACGTATGGATTATTTATAATCATTTTATGTCTAATAAGTGGGATAATTATGGGAAAAATAGTAATTATTCAGGAAAAATTCTGGAATTTTTACCAGATCATTTTCTACCCATTTTTATGTTTGTGTAAAAATTCCAAGTCGTTTTGAGCACTGGAACTTAGGTTCCCAACATTATGCGTTTTAACGAGACGTAAATCGGAAAACATATCAAAACACCTCCAAAGAGTGTGAAATTTTGAGTATAGTGTCATTTCCTGAGGAAAATGACACTAGAATTTTCCCATAATTATTTGGTGTACAAAAGTATTTTTCATGAATATTTCACCTTTTATAGGCTTTATTTGCATTAATTTAGGAAAAATACTTATGTTTTTCCAAAAATTCCAATTTTTATTTTCAAGAATCTTTTCATGATCTAGTTACTGGAAAAAAATAATCCCCAAAATTTTAACACGTTTTCTCTAGCAATTATGTATTTTTGAATCATCAAAACACAAGTATTTGAGATTTACAAGCTTACAATAATGTATGATGTTCATGCATTTTATAAAAATATAAGGTCAACAAGATAAATTACCATCTTTTGATTCTACTGAGATAAACTTGTTAGGAGTCTAAAAACAATTTTGTTTCAATTTATTGAACACCTTAAGACCCATGAACAAGTATCGCAACAAGGTGCTCACAGAAAAGTTACTGTTTGCGCATCAGTTTTGTGTGATACATTTGGAGGTCGAATACTCAATGGATTTGAGTGAGACCAGTGGGGTTTTAAAGGTAAGACATTAAGCTAAATTCTAGAAGAAAAATCAAGATTTTTGGACCATTATTCACTGTGTTATGATCGTTTCAAGTAGGGTCAAAATCTGGACAGATTGCATGCATGACAAAGTGATCTTTTTGGTGTGATTTCACTACCAAACGATTTTTAGACCTCATCCAAAGATTGAAGTCTTGTATTTTATGCATGAACATGTGTTTTACAGAAACATAAACATATTTTAACATTTTAACCATTTATTCATGTAAATAAACTCTATAACATCAAAAAGTCGACTTTTCGGTTTGATTTTCGGTTTGATCATAGGTTGCCCTTTTGTTTTAACACTTAAACAAGTGTAAGGGAACCTACAAACCATCAAACCTTGTATGAGATTTTCAGCCATGGTAAAAGGCATAAAAATCATGTTTTTACAAGATTCAAAGTATGAAAATGCAAGAATGGAAGTTAAAGATGGTGTTCATACCTTGGAATGTTGGTTTAGGTGTATGAACACCTTCAAAGAGATGATTTAAGGATGATAAGTTGCTGGAGTTTAGTGTGTGTTTAGAGAGAATTGTGTGTGTTTTTGAAAGTGGAAATTAGAGAAATGATGAAAGTGGAAGAGTGTGTAAGTGTAGAAGGCTTTTTGCATGGAATCTTGATATGTGAGTGGGGGTTTTGAGTGGTCCAAGGGGGAGGCCGGTTTTTGGGCATCAAAATGAGTTATTATTTTCATTTTTTTGTTAAAATATCATATATATTATTTGTGATATTTATTTGTATTAAAATCTCACAAGTCTTGCACATTTGAAAGCTTTAAATTGTGTTGTTTTTATGCTTAATATAAGGGTTATAAAAATTGATGTTCTAAATTTCTAAAATACTTCAAATTTTATTTTAGATTGTTTATAATGGATATTCAAGTATTAGTTTGTCGGATTCGAGTTTCGTTTATTCGATTCGGGTCGCGTTTGCCGAGCTACGAAATTTCGGTTAATTTCCGATTTTCCTGATTTTTTTGTTGGTTAAAGTGTGAGTCATAAAACTTTATTTTATAAGTTTATAGCCTTCATCAAAATGTATTTGATTCGATCACAATTGACATTCGCGAGTTAATAAACCGATTTCCATTCGTTTTTACCGAGCTACGGAATTTTCGGTTAAATTCCGATTTTTGAGATAGATGAATATTTTGTGATGGCTTATGAAATTTAATTTCATTTGTTTTCTTTGGCACTTTGTAACCTAATTTAATGTTCCTCAAGGTCTTAAAGTTCGCTAAGCAATCTTCTAAGACGTTACGCGATTTCGGTAACTTACGGTTTCGGTACTTAAGGAGTCATAACCTAGACTTTTCACTAGGATTTTAGAGTGCTGTAAACGAAATTAGATAGACTAGGAATTTAAGTGCGTTAATGACCTGAGATTTTTGACGGTTGTCACATGTTAAGCGTATTCCCCTAATGTACTATCATTTCCCAGCAGATAAACACTTAACTTATAATTGTTTTTTTTTTCTTTTTTAAGATAAGATAGAGAAATAAAAGTTACTACTAACTATTACATACTCCTTTGGAAGACTAGTTATTTTGGATTCCTCATTCCATTAAGTTGAATCAATGACTCAAAACGCGTCCTGTCAAAAGCTTTAGTATACAAGTCTGCCAAGTTATCAGTTGAGGGAACTTTGACTAACTGTATCAGCTTTTTCTCAGCACAGACTCTATGAAATGATGACGAATGTCAATGTGCTTCGTCTTGTTGTGCTTTACATGGTTGTTGGTAATTGACATGGTGGATTCATTATCAATCATCATCGGAGTATTGGTCAAATTTAACCCATAATCTCGCAGTTGCTGTTGTATCCATCAAACTTGGGAACAACAGCTGCCAGCAGCAACATACTCAGATTCACATGTGGAAATGGCGACTGAGGTTTGCTTCTTGCACTGCCAAGACACTAGTCTACCCCCTAAGAATTGACATCCACCAGTTGTAGACTTTCTATTCTGATTGCATCCTCCATAATCAGAATCAGTGTAAGCAACGAAATATAAATCTCCATCAGTTGGATACCAAAGTCCCAGCTTCGGTTTCCCTTTAAGGTAACGAAGAATTCGTTTAACAGCTTGCATATGAGACTCTTTAGGATTAGCTTGATATCTTGCGCAGACACATACTACAAACATTATATCAGGCCTCGATGCAGTAAGATACATTAGTGATCCAATCATGGCCCTATAAAGACTAGGGTCCACATCTCTATCACTCGATGCATCGGGACCAAGTCCATGAGCTTTAGGAATAGGAGTGTGATAAGTTCTAGCTTTATCCATCTTCAATCGTTCTAACAGCTCATTTGTATACTTAGTTTGATGTATGAAATACCCATCTTTCTTTTGATCAACTTGTAATCCTAAGAAAAATGTCAGTTCTCCCATAGCGGACATCTCAAACTTGTTCTTCATAACTTGTTCAAATTCACAACACATCTTTTCGTCAGAGGACCCAAAGATGATATCGTCAACATATACTTGAACAAGTAGAAAGTCTCTCTTTTTCCATTTGACAAAGAGTGTACTATCTATTCTTCCTCTTGTAAAACCATTCTCAAGAAGATAAGTGGATAGTGTTTCATACCACGCTCTCGGTGCTTGATGTAATCCATACAGAGCCTTATCAAGACGATATACTCTATCTGGATAATTTGGATCAGTAAATCCCAGTGGTTGAGAAACATACACCGTTTCCTTGACTTTGCCATACAAGAAGGCACTCTTTACATCCAGCTGAAAAAAATTTATTTTCTTTGACGCTACAAATGCTAAGAATAACCTAATTGCTTCAAGCCTAGCCACAGGTGCAAACACTTCATTGTAATCAATTCTCTCTTGTTGATTGAAACCTTGAACAACTAGACGAGCTTTATTGCGAGTCACGATTCCCTGATCGTCTTTCTTGCACTTAAACACCCATCTAGTTCCAATTGGATATTCGCCAACTGGTAGATCAACCAACTCCCAAACTTGCAATTTTGAGAACTGAGACAACTCTTCCTGCATTGTTTCGGCCCACGAATTGTCCTTCAATGCCATTTGAACATTCTTAGGTTCAATTTGTGAGATAAAGCACGAGTAGGAACATTGATTTATTATCCCAGTCTCCATAATTGCAACAAATAAGCTTGAGTACTCAAATGTACTAGCCCTAGTTTGAACCGATGCATTTGGATCACCAATGATATTCTCAGTAGGGTGATCTTTGTGAATTCTTGTGGTTATAATCGGTTCAATCGGTATATCATCATAAAGATTAGTGCCAATTTCTTCCAATGGTGGCATATCCTCATCAGTACTGTACATCTCATCAGAAGTTATTCTATCTGTAACTTCTGACGACTTGTCAGTCTCGTGAGTGTTATTCACCGAAGGTTGTTGTGTGTCACTTGATGATGCATGATTAGGATCCACAGTAGTCGGATTCAGAGAAGCATTCGATGTTGGAATGGGGCCAATATCCCCATCACCAGACAATAAATGCTCAGAGATTATAGGATCAACTATGTAATCACACATTGGGACCTTAAATGACTTAAAGAGATCTGAATAATCAAATTGCCAATCTAATCCCTTATGTGAGTCATGTATGTAGCTTGTAACTTCAATGTTATAAACTATTTCCACATGTCCCGTAGCTTTATTGAAGACACGTTTGTTTGGTGAGTTAGGCACATAACCTAGGAAATACCCTTCGTTAGCCTTCTCACCAAATTTTGGTTGAGAACTAGTTTTCAATAAAGTGCATGAAACTCCAAAGGGTTCAAACCCATTTAAGTTCGGTTTCTTATTGTTTAAAAGCTCATAACAAGTCTTGTTCTGCTTTTTAACCGTAAGAACCCTATTTAGGACATGACATGCAGTATTCACCGCTTCTGCCCAAAAGATGACCGGAAGCTTTGAATCTGCAAGCATTGTTCTTGCTGCTCAATCAGAGTTCTATTCTTTCTTTCAGCAACACCATTTTTTTGTGGTTCATAAGGTGCACTGAATTGATGTTGAATACCTTTGCTTAAGCAATATACATTCAACGTAGAATTCTTGAACTCAGTTCCATTGTCACTACGAATACTCTTTACTCTCGTTTTGTAGACATTCTCTATTAAATCTAAGACCTCTATAAGAATTCCTGGAGTTTCATCCTTAGATCCCAAAAAGAATACCCACGAGAATCTAGAGTAGTCATCTGTGACAACTAAACAATACCATTTGCCACCTATGCTTCTCTTGCTTATGGGGCCAAAGAGATCCATAAGTAGCAATTCAAATGGCACGGAGATGGAATTTTCAGATTCGAATTATAACTATAAATCTAGGGTTACATATTTTTCAAACCAAAGGCCAGTGAATCAAAGACTTTTCCAAAAGTCTCCGGATAGAAGGGCTAGTAGTAGTTCCTCCCATTCCCCAACAAGTGAGAATTCCAGAGTATCCAAGTCACTTGAAAGGCGAGATGGATATCTGAAGGAATTTACATTTGTTGATGACCATGGTCGATCCAAGTCAGTGGTGGCTTGGGTCCCCCTTAATAACTAATGATTTTTATCTAGTGTGTAGGAACACAAACTTCGAAGGCTACAAGTTTAGCAGAAGACGTAGCGACTGAGGGGGAGATAAGATCAAATCAAGGATGATAATCTAGTTGATTTGTATGGTAAGGCTTTTGATAAATCAAGTTTTGATTTGTTAGTCCACATCGTTGGAATAACAAATCGTGAGTGACATATCTCCCTTAAGAACTATTATCTATCTTTATTTCTTAAGATTTTTAGTTAGTTTGGAAAAACTATAAAAATATGAGTGTCACTGTAATGAAGCGAAGAAATGACGTAAACATTACCCATGCCTAGAACATTTTTATATGTGTGGCTTTTAGATGTAATACATACATAGTAAAAAGTACTTTAAATATAAACGTAACTAATAACTTCATCATACGATGTATTGGTAGGCATACGACATTACGATTTTCAAGTACCCAATAAACCTTAAATAATACGATTATTCTGTGCAATCTCTATTTTGATGTATGACATTAAGTCTTAATTCTTAGGAGATAGATTGTACCTGAATACATGTTTTTGGATAAATAAAAACCAATTCATCTGGGGGGTTCATTGACTTTAGAGATGAATTTAAATTAAAAACATCCATTAAATGAAATTCCTGACTTTTCTGTAGATCCCTAGACGATCTTGAATCAAACCGTTAGAAACAATCCACGTGCAGAATTCGTTGGACTAAGTGTATGTATGTTATAATGATCAATAAATATAAAGCAAAACAATAATCAAGAACAAATTAATATGAACTTTATATTTCTTCAATAAATTCTCTCAAGAAAATACAGCAGAAAACACAGAGAATTAATAATGAAAAGTCTAATCCTAATTACACAGTCAAATCCTTAACCGATTAAAAGCGGCACGAGATTGACATAAAAGCTATGCCGACAACCGCCGGAAACCTTTGGAATTTCAAGTAGATGACAAAGTCCTACTCAAAGTATCACCCTGGAAAGGGGTAGCTCGTTTCGGAAAACGAGGAAAACTAAATCCAAAATACATAGGGCCTTTTGAAATCCTTGCGAGGATTGGTCTTGTTACTTACAAACTTAAACTGCCTCAGGAACTAAGCAGCATTCACGACACTTTCCATGTATGTAACTTAAGAAGTGTCTTTCTGATGAAACTCTATCATACCTCCTGACGAAGTTTACATTGACAACCAACTTAGTTTTGTGGAAAAGCCTATCGCAGTGACGGCGAGAGAGTCCAAAAACTCCGACGTAGTCGGACTAAACTAGTAAAAGTTCGTTGGAACTCAAAGCACTGCCCAGAATTTACTTAGGAGCGTGAACATGAAATGCGGGAGGAGTACCCGCACCTTTTTGATAAAACACCAGTTGCTCGTGACACTACTTAAATTTCGGGACGAAATTTCTTTAACGAGGGGAGAATGTGACAACCCTCAAAAATTGGTACATTCCGTACACACTAAAATCATGCATTCTTACGCTAATTCCCTTTTTAATGAAACCAAACTTGATTTAAACTGAGATAAGTCTAGCACACGCCCACGTTGCACAATTTGGTGCACACTACTTTAATGCTTGAAGCATTTCGTTTAAGTAACTGTTGAGAATTTAACAATATAAATCGGACGATTTCCGGTAAACTCGAACGTTGGTGATAAACGTTTCCTAGATAAAATTAAACAAAACGCCAATTACTTACGAAGGAATTGGAATTTACTAATCATGTTACAACCTACTTTAATCTCCCTAGAAATCCTTACTGGCACCTAAACATCAAGTTTTGAATCGAAGTAGCTCAAGCATGTGAAAATAATTCCAAGCAAGCTAGCACATAGCTCTAATTTAACCAAGCAAGTTAGCACATAGCTCAAATTAAATCAAGCAACTAGGTAACTAGCTTAAATTAATTCCAAGCAAGCTAACATGTAGGTCAACTGATTCCATCTATTTCTTCTCCTCCTTGCCTACTTGCTCCTTTAAACCTCTTGCTTACTTGCTAGCTTAGATAACTAGCTCAATCTTGAAATTTATTCAAGCAACTTGGCAAGCATGTCTTTTAAACCCATGTGCAGATTTCTCCTTCTCTTACTTCACCTTCCTACTTGCTTGCTTAATATTTCCTTACACTAGCAAGAAGGCACATAGCTTAACCTTGAAATTAATTCAAGCTACTTAAGCATGACATCACTTTGGAATGCAGATTTTCCCTTCCCTTTCTCCTTTGTCTACGTAGCTCATTCCCTAGCCACACTTTCCTCCTCCCTTGCTACTTGCTTGATGGGACTAAGCACCTCCCATCAAGCCTCCCACTTGCTTGATTTTCCCTTGCTTCATTTTGAGGAAAAGAGCAAACACAAAGCATACGTACACACACAATTCATTTCTGCACTCTTTACTCTCTCAAACTCTCTCAACTTTCACCTCCTTCTTCATCCTTCTTCAAAAACTACCACCCCCACCACCATACAACCACCACAAGACCACCATGGAACCACCATAACCACCACCATTTTACATCATTCTCATCACCATTTAAACTCTAATCCAAGCATCTAAGGGAAGCTAGTTCATTTTGGGTATTTAAAAAGGAGCTTTTGGGTTGAAGATTTAAGTTCATACTCTTCTTTTCTTTCCATTTCATCCTAATATCATTGTAAGGAAACTCTCCTTTTGATCTCTTCATTTCCTTCATTTTAAATACTTACATGCTAGATGTTCACTCATACGTTAAAATCAACTAATAAAGATGTATATATGTGTTATTAATGGCGAAAACTCGTTAAAAAGAGAACTACAGAAATTCAAAACTCAAAGGAACTTACTGGACAGAAACTTTGGACGAATTGAGAATATCATAACTCAGACATAAAATAACCAAAGTTAGTGATTGTTGAGCCTAAAATTAATTTTAAGAAGTTAGGTTTCCAACCCAAGTGGTCTCATGTAATTTGGACAAGTTTTGATACCTCAAATCGATTTTATAAAACATGTGTCTAATCTGTCTTCAGGAGACGAAATATGACTCTACTTTAAGAGACCATAACTTTTTATCCACAGATCCAAAAGAGATGAATCTTTTTCCTAAAGGTCAAATTTTGTCTTAGCTTTAAAAGTAGTATGATCACGTTTTGTGAAGATGAGTCTAGCTCAGTAAACAAGTGATTTTCCTATCAACTGTCCAGAAACGTAGCTGCTGTACCTTTGTATACTAATAAATATTTTTGAACCCCTTATACTTGTTCAAAAATTATGAATCTTACTTTTCTGTAAACCTAAGATATAGTGGAACATATGATAAAAATTTCATAACAAAATAAGTCCGTTTGACTAGTCAAAATGACACCACAAAAAGGCTCAAATATGGTCAGAATTTGTTCAAGAAAAGTAAACAGCATTAACTTGAACAGCATTAACTTGGGAGCAGTAGTAACGGTGTAAGAGCAGTAGTAACTTGGCCTAGCAGTAGTAACGATGTAAGAGCAGTAGTAACTTGGCCTAGCAGTAGTAACGATGGAAGAACAGTAGTAACTTGGCCTAGCAGTAGTAATATTGGAGAGCAGTAGTAACGGTGGAAGAGCAGTAGTAACTTTGGCCTAGCAGTAGTAAAATTGGACAGCAGTAGTAACAACGGAAAGCAGTAGTAATATTGTTTTTCAGCCTTTGATTTCTTCTTCAAAGTTGTAGGCCTTTAAGTTACGAAAATTTGGACATTTGAATCACCTAAATCGGAGTTCGTATGAGAGAGTTATGACCAAAACCGTGAAGCCTCGCCGAAACTACAATACTTCTTCATTTTTGACATTTTCTTCAACGTTTTTACCCGTTTTCTTCTCGCATCCGTTCCTAGCGATAATAAACACATTTAAAGCATATTTAGCACCAAAATATAATTTAACTAATTATGAATACGGATAAAACGAGAGATACTACGAGGGAATAAACATGAAAGTAATTGAGTAATAGTTTCCTATCTTAAACGAATAAAGGAACTTATTTAACTTCACGTTTTAGACAAACGTTAACGAAAACTATTGAATGAATTGAAAGGTGCGTTATCACGAACAATATAAGTTTTGAAAGTATAAATCTATAACGTATACTTTAATAACAAAGTAACTATGTTTTCGAGAAACATACAAGTATACACACAAAACTATCACCAACGGGTCGTACACTTTTCGAAAACGAAATACTCTTTCAATCTATTAATTGAGTGAACAACTAGCATAGATATGCGGGTAGCTATCTACTTATACAAACCTAGGTGTGCGGGTAGCCACCTACTATTACGAGCAAGGATGTGCGGGTAGCCATCTACTTTTACAAACCTAGATATGCGATTAGCTATCTACTCATACAAACGACCTCATGCGTATAGGGCGCGAGGAGGCTATTTTGGGCAAACTTATTTCTTTAAACGCTAGCTCTCACAAAGCTCATCAGGTGAGTTCACAGCCCCTATTTTACTACTTTTTACTGCTTTATAAACTTGGGGTGAAAAACATATGTACTGTTTACATACAAATTGTTTTCATGCGATGATTGAAAACCTGACAACGAATCCTTGTGCGAACCTATGTTAAACTAGTTGTAGTGCATAGAAGTCCTCATGACTACAAACTGTAACCATTAGCTAGATGACGCTAGCCACCGAATATGCGAATAGTACTATTGGGATGACATCCCTCCCACTTTTGTTAGTCATGCTAACTGCCGACTGTATGTCGAGACGAGGAGCGTATATTTTATTGGTCCCAGGCAAAAACAACTAAAAGTCGTGGTTTGGTTATAGGCCTAGGTGTCGGCACTTTAACTCGTAAGGTCTTGCAAACCTTCGGGGGATCACCGTCAGCTACTTATTGTTTCAAACTATATATATCATCGTACTAATCGCCATGGATGGCACGAAATGATTTGGGAAACGTTTACTAAACACTTGGTTTAAATGATGATGTCTTAAACCTGTGAATTTCACTCAACAATCTTGTTGATCCTTTTAACTATGTTTTTCAGGGAATTAGCAGCGACGTAAGATCATGCATGCATACTTTGGGACCCTTGCTTACCACGATGAATAGGATGCCATTCTTTTGATAACATTGAGACTATTATTGTATGATTAAAATGTTAATCATGACGTTTTGCTAAACATATATCGTTCTTGTGAACACAATGAATATGTAACCGTTGAACCGAAACTATTTATGGCATCCTAAGTATATGTTTGCGATAATCATATGCTCTTGATTTACTTGTCGAACTGGATCGCGTCACGCCCTGAGCTTCCGCATTTACTAAACGAGACACGATTTTATTGGGGTGTGACACCAGCTCTTTATCAATCCAGTATAAACACCACTGACCTTGTATGATTTGCACGTGACAGGTACATGCTTTCTAGTTTTTCCATGAGGCAACCATTGCGCATGTTTAGCAGCTCGTGCTTCAGAAGTTTCAGCTTCCGGAACCGGAGTCTCTGATGTTCCTTCAGCTGGTGTGTCTGACATTTCTGGTGCTAGAGAATCATGAGCAAATTCTGCTTCATCTTCGGAAGAATCTGATTCAATAGTAGGAGCATCATCATAGAACTCATCTTCATTTAACCCTTCCTCTTCATCCTCAGAATCCGAACTAACTTGGTTTACCATACATTGTATGTCCGAGAGGTCTGCATATGAATAATCAACAGCCAATGGTCTCGGCTGGCCTGGTATGTCTTGCACAGGGAAATAATCTAAACGAGCTATTTCATTACCTTCATCAACATTTACATCATCATTATTTACAGACCCAAATCCCGGTCTGATTGGTTCTACAGATGGACCCGAGGGAACAGACTCCCCCGGACCAATCGACCGGGTCTCAAACTCCCTAAACCTATCCTTTAAAACTGTAATCTGGGAAGTCTGAGTCTCGATCAGTGCAGCTTGAGACTGGATAAGTGAAGCTTGATCTTCAACAGTCTTTTGCATAGCCTCCATCCGTTCCAACAACTGCTTAATAATATCTGGATGTGCTTGCACTGGAATCTGCAGCTCGGAAGGTCCGGTGGAAGTAGAAGTGCGGGGACGACTAGATGTAGGAAGATCTTCAGAAACTGTGTAAGTCACGTCATCCCGGGGCCTTTTGCCCGTCGACCTAGGTGGAGAAGGTACATAATCATCGATGATTCGAAAGATATCATCGGATGAAGGCTCTGGTTGTTGAGTTTGTTGCGGTGCTTGTACAGGTGGGGAAAGTGGGCGTTGAACCGGAGGTGGATCTTGAAAAGCATCAATCTCCGAGGGCACGTACGCTTCGTCTACAACGTGCCCAAATAGACGCACATCCGGCGGGACCTCGGCACCCCTCGCATATTGACTAGAAACCACAAATATGCGAGTATTCATGGGTGTCTGTCAAAAATAGTGGTTCAGAACAACCGGTAAACCAAGAAGCAGGTGGTCAATCAATAATTGAACAAAACGAGGGTATAAGGCCCATTTACCATCACCAGCCTGGGGATTGTCCACCATACCCCGAAATATATAACCAGAGAAATTGAACGCTTTGTTGTAGACCAGAGCGAGCATAGCCGAAGCCGTCGAGTGGCTCATCCCATCCAAGCCTGCCTTCCTGCCGGACAGGCATACGATCATAATGTGCATCAGATATCGCCAGACCTTAGTGAGATAGGCCTTGCGATATTGATCACGAGGAACGCCCGGGTAGCCCATCCGAGTCATTGCACTTGCAATAAATGTGTTAGAGAATGTGATCGGCATCTTCAAGTCATCAGGAAACTGAAAGAAGTCTCGAATCAGCTGCTCGGTGATAATAATCTCGCGATCGTAAACCCGAGAAATGATCCGTGGAAAAGAGAGATCCGAGTTGACAATAGCATTGGTCCAAAAATCCGACACATGATCTCGATAGATACTCGTGGTCGCCGTGATTGCGGTGTAGATACGAGAACGTCGCAGAAAGGCAATCATCGGACGATAAGGTGCCGCAGATTCTTTGTCATCTTCTAAAAATGTTGTGACATTGTGTCGCGGCTCCCAAAAATATGCATTCACATTAATAGCAGCCATACTATAAGAGCAAAACAAAACTTGGAAACCATTAGATAAATAATTGTAAGATTTGACATTTTGTAAATAAAAATGTAATGCGACACTAGAACAGGCGACACAAGCCTTGTGTCGCAATGCATAAGGGCGACATAACAAGGGATGTCACAGTGAGTAATATAATCAATTTAATGATTTAAGGGCGACAGAACGATTGTGTCGCAGCTTGATGAGGCGACACAAGTAGCGACATAAATAGTTGTGTCACAAGTTAGTTGCGACATAAAATGAGAGACATCATGCGACATAACCGTTGTGTCGCACGTTATGTCGCAATGATGAACACGATGAACCCAGAAATTTGCAGATTTAAAATTTTGGGGTTTTCGTGTTATAGCCATAGCCTAGGGTGCAGCAACAATACACAAAGGTAACACAACTTATCCTAACCGTAATTAAGCCCTAAATAATACCTAATTTTACGAAAGCAAGTAAACCCTAAAACCCCAAACTTTAAAATCGAAGTAAACATTAAATACAAGGTAATAGAGTGTAAAATTGGTACCTATAGTTGCGGATGATGAAGGAGAACAAGAGTAAAGCAGTGAATCGAACAGAGAACAATAGAAAAGCGCAAAACATTCGAAATTTGAAGCGGATGAGTTATGTCGCAGGTTTGAGATTGTGTCGCAGAAGGTTCAAATTTATGTCGCGGTGATTAAGGTTAATTACAGCGACACATGTGAGGGTATATATACTTGGGGCAGAATGCGACATAAGATGCGACACAAAACTTGTGTCGCAGAGTTGGCAACAATTATGCGACGAAGATGTTGTGTCGCAGATGTCAATCTAGGGTGTGGAAACTTGCATTTTAAAATGATATTTGTGACACTTTAATCAAAGAAAAATAGAAATAACCGTAAATGAAAAGATTAACACATATTGAAAGTACACAAGACCCTTTGTAATGAACGTTTTGAGTGTGATCTATGTAGGGATCATATTAGAAAAACAAGCTCGTATAGAAAATATTAAATTTTAATTCGATTATCAGTATATATATTCAAATTTAAATTTACCGAGCATAGTTAACATACCTATAAAACAATATGTAACAAGCCGATTATTGATATTGTTTGTCCACGTAAACATGTAACATACGCATCATCGAGCTAAGTAATTATTGGTAGAGTGAATATTCTTCTGTGAAGCCCACAATAGATATACTCCGAGTGTCAAGACATGAACAACACTTATATTGTTTAAAGAAAGTATATGAAGTGAACATTTTTAGGAATCAAGCCAGCGGTGACAGGTCTGTACGAAAGTACAACAAAGCGACTTAAACTTGATTCAAGTTTAAGCAAAACCATACTTGGTCAAGCCGTTTGGCGACCTTGTTAGGTATCTTTGATTTGATAAGACTTTGAAAGTGCATTGACTTTTGTTTGCTTAATTTTTGAAAGTATACTGACAAAGACCAGGTCTGTACTTACGTACAATAGAGGAAACAGTCAACATAAGTCCCCAAATGTTTTCATATAACAACTTAGTGCAATAGAAGCATGGCAAGCTGACACGTAGGAATTAAGATGAATTGTCATACATCATATGATGGACACAACAAGAGAATAAACACGTATTAGATAGATTTCTTAGCAGCTCAAAGATTTGGATGTTAATGCCTACCAACACATCAGGTAATGATACGCATGTCTGTAAGGACATGTATAACATATCCTGGATAAACCTACTGATATATCAAGGATAAAACTTAAGATTTTCATTTTAAGAATGTTTCCTGATGTACTATCATATCCCTAGTTGTTTACAGACACAACTAAACATCTTTTTTTTTAAATGTTGCAATCTTGCATTTCTTTAATGCTAGAAAACATAAAGAATGGTTGTTGCATAAGGTCACAAATATTACTGTTTGATTTAAAAGAATCGTAACCCTATCATGTTGACAAGCTCATTGAAACGAGCACGAGAGAAGGCTTTTGTGAACAAGTCAGCATTCTGCTTAAGTGTATTTATTTGGACCAGATCAATTAGGTGTTTTTCATAACAGTCACCTATGAAGTGAAACCTAATTTCTATGTGTTTGGTCTTAGAGTGTTGGACAGGATTACGTGTAATAGAAATAGCAGCAGTATTATCTATATGAATAGGAGTCATGGTTAAGAGTAAACCGTAATCGAGCAACTGATGTTGTATCTAAAAAACCTGTGAGCAGCAACTAGCAGCAGCAATGTAATCGGCCTCTGCTGTTGAGGTAGAGACTGTCGTTTGCTTTTTGCACTGCCGTGAAACTAACCTGGGTCCAAGAAATTGACAGCCACCAGAGGTAGACTTCTTATCCATATTGCAACCACCGTAATCCGAGTCCGAGTAAGCAGTAAGAGCAAAGGTTTTCTCATTAGAATACCATAGACCAAGAGTTGGTCTATATTTGAGATAACCGAAGATCCGCTTGACAGCCTTCATATGAGATAACTTTGGTTTCGCCTGATACCGTGAACATAGAGAAACCGCAAACACAATGTCCGGACGTGATGCAGTGAGATACATCAACGAACCAATCATAGATCGGTAATCTTTCTCCGGACAATCTTCTTCATCTTCTGCTGGACCAAGGTTATGATTGAGCTCTAAAGGCGTCCCATAAAGTTTACCCTCAACCAAATTATACCTTGTAAGCATATCATTTACATATTTTGACTTATATATGTAAATCCCCTTAGCAGACTGTTCGACTTGTACGCCCAAGAAGAATTTAAGCTCCCCCATTGCACTCATTTCGAATTCCGACTTCATAATCTTCTCGAAGTCCCGACACATATCATCTTTAGTGGATCCAAAGATGATGTCATCCACATAGACCTGTACCAATAACAAGTCATATTCATCGTGCTTTGTGAAGAGTGTACTATCGATCTTTCCTCGTTCAAACCCATTCTTCAACAAATGAGTCGCAAGCCGCTCATACCAAGCTCTAGGAGCTTGATGAAGACCATACAGCGCCTTGTCCAGTTTGCAAACGAAATTCGGATGTACGGAATCTTCAAAACCAGGAGGTTGTTTGACATATACCTCTTCAAGCACTTGACCATATAGAAATGCACTTTTAACATCAAGTTGATATACTCGAAATCCTTTGAAAGATGCATAAGCCAAAAAAATGCGAATGGATTCCAAGCGGGCAACCGGGGCAAAGACTTCATCATAATCCAAACCTTCAACTTGAGTAAAGCCTTGGACCACCAGTCGTGCTTTGTTTCTAATTACCACTCCCCGGTCATCCTTTTTCACCCGATATACCCAACGAGTGCCAATTGGATGAACACCCTTGGGTTAAGGCACCAGTGTCCAAACTTGCAACTTTTTGAATTGTTGAAGCTCCTCTTGCATCGCCTCAACCCAATATGGATCTTTCAAAGCATAAGCAGTCTTCTTTGGTTCAATTTGTGATAGAAAACACTCTTTAATTTCAGAAGCAAGACAAACTGGATCAGTATCTTCATCAGGTGAAGACGTCAAAGCAGATTGTTCAGCAACAGCAATCTGTCTTCTAGTTAAAACACCTTTTTCAAGATCACCAATAATAGCATCAACTGGATGTGACACATTAATACGAGAACTAGGAATTGCAGCCGGAACAATGATTGAATCAAGATTTGTTGAATCAGCTTCAAGTTCGTATTCAGGTGATACTGCAGAAGCCTCAGGCCTTTGTTCGTCATCATTTGCAGATACAGAAACTTCTTCAGGAACAAGCGGAGGCGAAGTTTCATAAGAAGCAGCTGGAGCAGTGGTGGGTGTTGTTGTAGGTGTTGGAGGAATAGAGATGGTTGGAGTATCAGAGGTGATATCCAACCCATGAAGTAGTGTCACCATTTCCTCTTCTTCATTCTCCTTAGAAAGATTGAAAGAATCAAACATTTGTTGATAGTCAAACAAGTATTCAGGTCCCTTTCCTTGAGGGTTGTCAGTGTAATGGAAAAATTGACCTCAAAATGCTCTTCCACGCGCTTTGTCACCAAATTATATACTTTCTTGTTGGGTGAATTATTAGAAAATCCCAAGAAGACACCTTCACAGGATTTTTCACCAAACTTAGCAATTCGTTCCTTGGTGTGCAAAATTGTACATAAACATCCGAACGGTTCAAGAAATTGTAAATTTGGTTCTCTATTGTTGAACAACTCATACGATGTCTTCTTCGTACAAGCTTGGCTGCCTATAAATACACATGTCCGAATATTTCAGAAAAAGAGGTTTTGGAGAGTTAGGTTCGGAGTTGTAAGTTCGAATATACTGTGTAAGTTATCCGTTTGTATTACTCGTTTGTTATCGTTTATGTTTATGTGAGGATTCCACACTCGTATAAGCAAGTTTACCCCGTAGATCCGAGCCCTAAGGGGACTTACAAGTTTATAGGCAGCCAAGTTCGTACGAACTTAGCTGCTTCTAAGTTCGTACGTACTTCTAAGTTCGTACGAACTTACTAAGTTCGTACCTACTCTAAGTTCATACGAACCTACAAGTTCGTACGAACCTACAAAATACACAGACAAAACTTAAGTTAACGATTACAACGATTAACTAAATGACTTCTAAACCTAACTATTACAAACTAGAAGTTGTTATCACAAAACATGCACCAACAGACTCCCCTTTGACAATAGCTCTAGTTTCGATGCACCAACAGATTATAGGCAGCCAAGTTCGTACGAACTTAGCTGCTTCTAAGTTCGTACGAACTTACTAAGTCCCCTGTACGAACTTAGCTGCTCTAATACCACTTGTAAGTCCCCTTAGGGCTCGGATCTACGGGGTAAACTTGCTTATACGAGTGCGGAATCCTCACATAAACATAAACGATAACCAACAAGTAATACAAACGGGTAATTATCACTTTTATTGAATATTCGAACTTACATAGTATATTCGAACTTACAACTCCGAACCTAACTCTCAAAAACCTCTTTTTCTGAAATATTCGGACATGTGTATTTATAGGCAGCCAAGTTCGTACGAACTTAGCTGCTTCTAAGTTCGTACGAACTTACTAAGTTCGTACATACTTCTAAGTTCGTACGAACTTACTAAGTTCGTACCTACTCTAAGTTCGTACGAACCTACAAAATACACAGACAAAACTTAAGTTAACGATTACAACGATTAACAAAATGACTTCTAAACCTAACTATTACAAGCTAGAAGTTGTTGTCACAAAACATGCACCAACAGACTCCCCCTTGACAATAGCTCTAGTTTCGATGCACCAACAAGAACAATACACAGTTAGGAATTTTGATTTATTCCTTTGTTATTATTTTTGTAAATCATAGATCACTACGATTATCGGTATTGTTGTCCACTTAAACATTCAACACTCAGAATTTTCAAGTATACGTTTAGTTATTGTTAACGATTAACTATGTATCTCACATTTGATATACCCTTAGAATCTAGAAAGTCAAAAATAACATGTATCGAATATTTTTCATTTTTACGTCATCTTTAAAGTCAAGTCATTTTGTTTTATCAGCAATGTACACAGGTACATGTTTCAGTTATAAGACAAGACTACGGTTAGAATCAAACAAATCTAAAATCAAACAGGAGGTGACAAGTCTGCACTTTCGTACAACAAAGCGACATAGTTTGACTAGAGACCTTGAAAACGGTATTCTTGTTTCTTGGTCGAGTTTGCTCTATTTTTAGGATACACTGACTGAGACTAGGTCAGCATGTTTCAAGATGTAGTAGAAGAAACATTCAGTGAACCCCCCAGATGAATTGGTTTATATTTATCCAATAACATGTATTCAGGTACACTCTATCTCCTAAGAATTAAGACTTAATGTCATACATCAAAATAGAGATTGCACAAAATAATCATATTATTTAATATTGATTAGGTACTTGAAAACCGTTATGTCGTATGCCTACCAATACATCGTATGATGAAACTATTAGTTACGTTTATTTTCTTAAAGTACTGTTACTGTGTATGTACTACATCTAAAAGCCACACATATAATAATGTTCTAGGCATGGGTAATGTTTTCGTCATTTCTTCGCGTCATTATAGTGACACTCATATTTTTATAGTTTTTCCAAACTAACTAAAAATCCTAAGAAATAAAGATAGATAAAAGTTCTTAAGGGAGATATGTCACTCATGATTTGTTATTCTAGCGATGTGGACTAACAACTCAAAACTTGATTTATCAAAAGCCTTACCATAAAAATTAGCTAGATATCATCCCATATTTGATCTTATCTCCCCCTCAGTCTCTACGTCTTCTGCTGAACTTGTAGCCTCTGAAGTTTGTGTTCCTGCAAACTAGATAAAAATCATTAGTTACAAAGGGGGACCCAAGCCACCACGGACTTGGATCGACCATTCTCATCAACAAATGTAAATTCTTTCAGATATCTATCTCGCCTTTCAGGTGACTTGGATACTCTGGAATTCCCACTTGTTGGTGAATGGGAGGAGCTACCACTAGACCCTCTATTTGGAGACTTTTGGAAAAGTCTCTAATTGACTGGTCTTTGGTTTGAAGAATATCTAACCCTAGATTCATAGTTATAATTCGAATTATAAAAATTCCTATTACTATTACCCTGGTTAGAAAGACTTTTGGTTGTTAAAACTTTTTGAAGGTTTTGACCGAATTGATTCTCTACTTAAGCTTCCTGTTTCAGGAGAACTGCTCCTTGGACTATCATTTGTCGAAACTCTTGATTCCTTTTGATGGCACGTGAAGCACGAACGCTTCTCCCAGGCTTTCTTTTGAGCCATGAGAATTGCTTGGTGTTCCAATTCTGTTTGTTTACCTTTTTCATTTTTATTCTTAACATCTTCTATTTTAGGTCTAACAAACTCAATTTTAGTTTTTGACTCTTCATTGGTCCCTGACACAGCTCTCTCTGACTTAACAAATTGTATTAACCCAGAGACTGCTGATTGATTGAAAGAATCATTGACGGTTGACAGCTCAGTTTCATCAGATGTAGAATTATAATTATGATTAAATGGAGGAGGGGTTTCAGTGTAACCCATTCCCCTATAATCACCGGGCTGTTTCTGAACACTTAGTAGATTATCTAAAGTTTCGATTGAAAATATTCTTAGTTCTAGTTTTCTAATAAGATCTGCAATCCTAACCTTAGTGTCTGCTAGTTCTTTTTCCTTATTTGAAAACTGTTTAGTTAAATCCAAAACATGCTCACGAGCTAAGTCAATTATTTAACTCTGCTCGTTCACTTTGTCTTTTAAAACTTTTAAATCCTCTTTATCATATTTAGCTTTATTAACTAACTCAAAGTTTCTCAGTTTTAAAATTGTGTTTTCTTCTTGTAAAGCATTTAGCTGAGCCGTCATCATATTAGATGATTCAATCAAATTCTTAGCCTGCTCTAGTTAGTACATAAAACACAAGCATTAACTACTGAGTCTAAGTTTAGAATAACCTTATGCTTCTCAGCATCCATGTTGGCCATATATGCAATGAAGTCCTTTGTACTCATAGTATCAGTTAACTCCAATCTTATAACCCTGGTCTCTGAAGCAGGTAACTCTCTCTCAGTCTTCTTCTCACTAGCACTCTTTTGATCTACCTCATCAATTGTGGTCACAAATTTCTGAGGCTCTTCAACATGTGTACTCCAATCATATGAACCGTCATGTGTTTGAGTAACCAAGACTCTGGAATGTGTACTATTCCCTGAGTATTGATCACTAGTAGACGTCCTTTGATATGAGTCAACCCTACTCTCTTTGATCTGTTCACTACCATCGAATCTTTTCTCCAAAGCTACCCAGAGCTGTCTAGAATAGTGGTAACGTTGTTTGAAGGTATGCTTAATTTCTTCAGGAAGACACTTGATGATAGCAGACAATGCCTTTTTCTTTGCATCATACATCTTTTTGTCTGCCTCCTTCATCGTTAAATACGAATAAAACCTACGTTTCCCTTCGAATTCATAAGAAGGTGTATCATACCCTTCATTGATACAATTCCACATGTTGATGTCATTTAATTTTACAAATGATTCAAATCTATCTTTCCACCCGAAGTAATCTTCAACTAAAAGCTTTGGTGATGAAGTAGCTTTACCCACTTCATGATCCATTTGTATCAGCTTGTTCACATTTGACATCGTAAATAGAATGTATTCAGATTTGAGGTAAATTTGTAGTAGAAAGTCAACTAACGTCAAATTCACTCAAAACACAAATTTCCGAGTAAAATTCAAATTTTCTCAAACCAAAGTTAAACAATGGTAAGCCTAAATTCAAATTTTGGTGAAAGAAAATTTTTCAGAAATTTCCCGCCAAAGTTAAACAATGTTCACATTTTTTTTTTATCGAACTTAAGAAGGTTAAGTTCGTACGAAGTTGGGAATTTTCGAACTTGTAAGTTCGTACTAACTTTGTATGTTCGAACAAAACCTAAGTTCGAAGGGTAAGTTCGTACGAACTTACAGCTCACTTACAACTGTAAGTTCGAATGGTATTCTGGGTAAGTTCGTACGCACTTTATAAGTTCGTACATGAAGCTGTTGAAAAACACTCGGATATGAAATTTTCAGATCTGGGTTCGTTTCAACCTGCAACTTCGAATCCTTGAATACTAAGTGATAATACACAACTTTGGAAGCTAAAAACAACAATCTAACTTCCAAATCTTTCGTAATCACTCGTTTCTTTATCTTTTCTTTACCCCGAACCAAAAACGAATTGTTTAAAGGCTCTGATACCACTTGTAAGTCCCCTTAGGGCTCGGATCTACGGGATAAACTTGTTTATACGAGTGTGGAATCCTCACATAAACATAAACGATAACAAACGAGTAATATAAATGGGTAATTATCACTTTTATTGAATATTCGAACTTACACACAATATTCGAACTTACAACTCCGAACCTAACTCTCAAAAACCTCTGTTTCTGAAATATTCGGACATGTGTATATATAGGCAACTAAGTTCGTACGAACTTAGGCACTTTCTAAGTTCGTACGAACTTACTAAGTTCGTACCTATTCTAAGTTCGTACGAACCTACAAGTTCGTACGAACCTACAAAATACGTAGACAAAACTTAAGTTAATGATTACAACGATTAACAAAATGACTTCTAAACCTAACTATTACAAACTAGAATTTGTTGTCACAAAACATGCACCAACAATACCTTTTAGTCTTTCCAACATTGTTGTCTCCAAAAATGACATCATGACCTCTTTCTTCCTGATAGTCATTGAGGTGGGACTTACATCTGGTCATATATCTAGAACATCCACTGTCTAGATCCCAGATAGTCTCTCTTAGAATGCCCTTCACAATCAATGTAGATTAGTTTAAAAATATATCCCATCCATGGATGGGTTAATATTGGCCAAGTCTGAAATTTAGCTTCCATTGATTTACATAAATGGTTTTAGATACACCAGTGACTTCTTTTGATGAAGTTACTGTGCATTCAATAGTGAGATTGTTTATGTTTTCACATTTATATCACTTTTTGTTGACCATTTTTGTCTTTTATGTTTGATGAATTAAAATACTTTTGGAATCTTTAACTTTAATGTCCTTTATTGACTTTTGATTTTGTCATTTTTGACTAATCAAAAGTTGATTTGACATTTTCTTACCACATGACTTTTGTTTTAAGGTTAAAGACTTTTCAGATTTTGTCTTAACCTTTTTATCTTCGCTATCACTTTTTAAATTACCAATGAATAGTGAGCATTTATTAGTGACTTGAATAGCAACAAGAAGATCTTCTTACTTCTTATGAGCGACAACGGATAATTCAACTGATATTTATGGTGACTTAGTGACTTTAGTTTGTAAAGTTCTTGATTCATCATCAATTGAATCAAGAGATGTGTCTTTAGTGATCTCAGAAGCTTTAAAAACTTTGTTTGGCTTAGGATTAGTGAACACAAATATCGGCTTAGAGGAGAAAATAAAGAAATTACTAATGGTATTAAAAATTGGTCAATTATAGATGAATCAGCTAGTGATGCAGCAGTTTGATAATCTTCTCCTAAAACAACTTTTACTTGTTTAGGAATTTGATAACTTATGTATTTTGAGACCTTGTTTGCAGAAATTCACCAAGAATTCACAACTTGTTTGAGTTGTAAAAATTTGGTTTCAAATATGATCTTCTCTTGAATACATATTTTGATTTGCATGAATATGATTATCAAGTTCATTATGCAATGTCTTAATTTTTAGCTCATTTACTTGCTGATTCACCACATTTGACTTTAACTTAGTGAGTTCAGTTTTTAATGCATTTTGAATGTCATAAGATTTTGATAAATCAACAACCAACATTCAGTTACTGAGTTTTTTTCTTCTATGGAGCAGATTATGAATTTATGTACCTTAGATAATGTTTCAGAATCCCATCCACTTGCTGAGCATTTTCTAGTGACTTCAAGGATGTCATCTTGAAATTCAGCATCACTTTCCATTAGACAAAAGTTCTGGTCTAGGCATATCAGTGCCTTATCTTCCTTATCAAATGATGAACTGTCACAATCATTGAATGATGCTTCTTCTACAACTAAGCTCCTCCCTCTTTTCTTGCCTCCCTTAGCGAGTGCTTTCAACTTCTTGTTAATTATAGTAATTTAGAATAACATATATTAGTAATTTTAAGATACTTGTAGAATAAACAAAGTAAATAATTTCAAAGTATGAAAGCTGATAAATAGAAAGCTTCAACACAAGTTAACTTGAATGATGTCAATATAATCGGTAAATGATTAAGTACAATATGTCACTTTATTTATTGACAAAAATTTCCCTTAAATATCTTTTATCATTTAGGAAATAGAATGACAGTGTCGCTAACAAACATATATTTGTAAACGAATATTCAAACAAAAAATTGTGTTTGTGTTCGTTCAATGAGAATATTTAGATTGGTCATGAACATGTCAAAATGAAAATAAGCGAACACAAATGAAGAAACGAACTTATAGGACTTGAATTCTAAAACATTGAAAGCGTGAAAAAGTAGTTAAGAAGATGTTATGAATTAAAGATTAAAGATACATTTATATATATGTAACGAAATTTTATTTTAAAGATAAATAGTATAAAAATTATATGCCGGAGAATGAATATAAAAGGATGGGGTTGAAGATGACTGTGATTTATAAGGTTGGGATGTAAGGTTAACAATCTTTTTTAGTCCACCCGTTGATTACTTGATCCAGAGTTCTCAACTGAATTTTCTCTTTCACAAGTAGAGAATAAACTGATACAACTTCTTACTAATTCACTAAGTAGGAATCACAGATACTTGAGCCTCACTTGCATTTTGAGAGTTAACTATATCAACCTTCATAAACTCTTAAAATAATGCTACCAACGCTTTCTAACGATAGCACTTGAAGTAACAAATAAACGCTCTATCACGGTATCAATTGCAGGAAAAACAAATGGCTCCATACAATCGAGAAAATAACGAGAATAATTGAAAGTTGAGACATCAATAAAAATGGGAGAAATGTGTGTGTGGTTTCTAGTGATGGAAGATAAGTATAAGTAAACAAACTAAAAGAGACATGTAACAGTGCATAGTAAAAATCGAGTATTATAACATAAAAGGATTTTTTAACATGTGCTCTAACAAAATATGTCAATATGTATGTAATGAACCCAAAATTTCTCGATCACTTTATTCGATAATGCATCTAATAAATGTAGAAATTATGCATAACTACTGTATATTAATTGAACTACGTAACTAGTTAGGTAACGTTAATATTACGCATGTAATCCCCGTAATAAAATGCCACATCAGGTTTAAATATTCATATGCATGTGTCATTATATCGTACATGTAACATAATTCAAACAAAAATTCACAAAACTCAAAAGTGGACATATAAACTCGTAATTCTATTAATAGTATTGAACGGTAATGAAATTTCACTTCCGTACCGAATTACATGATGAACCTAGTTTATTACTAATGTAAGTAACGAATTTATTGATTTTGTATTGGGGTAGATAATTATCTTTTTATATCGGGTTAATTTTGAAAAAGTTGACATGTAATAGACATATTACCTAACTCGGTACATAAGTGAAAGTTCGTTGCACCGATGACATATTTTGAAAAATAAAAAATGCTTAAATGGTGATCCACATTGGGTTCTAATTTCATCAATGGTGATCAACATTGGATTCTAATTATATCGGTCGTGAGCACCTTAGCATATTAGATTTTCATTTTAAGAGAGTTAATATGTACTCTGTATAAGCTAATAGTATTGTTTATTTGTATTTACATTCATCAACCATTCTATCATTTAATTCAAATCGTGAAAGTAAAATGAGTTCATAAAATAATTGTGTTAACATCCTTCTTTCATGGGAAGGTTTATGGAAATTAGTAAATGAAATGTATGAATATTTGTTTGTTGGATTACCTAGACGTGACATAAGTTTGCCTGTATATACAACGTATTCTAGGTTGAAGAAATTTATAACTAAAAATGCTTGTTTAGATATTTAACAGGAGTTTAGATTGTGTTATAAGATGTCAAGTTACACACACCCGGTTGACATTTTTGACGATGAAGATGCAGCTTTTCTAATCAAAGTCATTCGTAATAACCCGTACGGTGACTTACGTTATTTGCAGTTCAACAAAATGGTCTCGGTAGTGGAAGTAATCAACTACATGATATTGGTCCTTCTATGTTTGTTCCTAATATGTATCATCGCTAACATATCGACAATTACCCTAACCAACAAATAAATGTATACCCTTCTCAAAAAATAAATCAGTACCATACCCAACAAAGTAACCCGTACTCAAATCAAAAGTCGTATGTTTATTCACACGATCATGTTTCTTCTTATAACGATTTCCCTAAAAATCAATATATTCCTACATATCAAAATCTTTCTCACCATACTAGTGACCGTCAAAATGTCTTTCAACATTATGTTGCATTTGAAAATGAATATGCTAAAAATTTAGAAGATCCATTTAGTGGTAATAAAGACCATGTGGTTTATGTCGCTATATATTATAACCCCTTAACTGATCTAAAGATGGCAAAGTCTCTTGGTATTTCTGAGTCTTCTATAGTGATCGAGATGAAGATGTTAACAATAATGATGATGATAATGAAGATGTTGATGATGCTGATGATGTGGAGCTGGAAGATATAGTAGGCGTTCCGCCTAGAATGCAACCCAACTACTTTTGTCTTTTTCATAACTTTTGATGTGGATTAAAGGATATTATTGTTAAAATAAGTTAATCTCTGGAAAAATGATTCTGCATGCATGTAAATAAAGGCCCAAATCAATGATTGGGGTCTAGGAGTTAAAATTGTAGACTATGACTCAAAAACTTAACTTACACTCAAACATGCAATCTGTCAGATGTCATAACTAAATAAATACTTGTCCAAAAATATTGATTTTCCTTCTGGAATTTAGTTTAAGGTGTTAGTTTTCAAACCCAAGTTGTTTCACTCAAACATATTCAGTATTCAACCTCCAAACATGTCACACAAAACTGTTGCACCAACAACATTTTTTCTGTCACCTTAGTTTTGTGAGACATGATCAAGGGTTCAAATGTACTATAAAAATTACAACAAAAATATTTTTAGACACCGAGCATGTTGATCTCAGTAGGGTAAAAATCTATGTCTTGAAAGATTGTGCTTGTATGCTTATAAAATACCTAAACACACAACATAGGAAAACTTGAAGAAATGGCTAAATGTGTATCGTCTAAATTACAAAATTCATAAAATGGGCCAAAAACATGGAAACAATTTTTCTCAACTTCCCTATGGTATACAGTATTGTGGGAAATAAAATTTGGAAATTTTGAAACTTATATGTTTTTTTTTTAAGAAAATACATAACTAGCACTAAAACAAAGAATTTAAACCAAAAAAATTAGATATTCAAGCCAAGAAGTCCTCGAAATTTTTCTATGATGTTTCAATATAAAATAAAATTCCACACGAAACTCACATTATTTGGGTGTTATTTGGTATTTATTTTAATTTGGGTGTTATTAATCATGAAATATTTGAAAACAAAGTTTTGTGGCTCCAAAAGACTTGAAATTTTACACAAGCCTAGTTTTAGTTAGAATCTGATGCGGTAACAATTTCATAATTTTTCATGACCATTTACTATTTTATTTGAATTTCCATCATATTTTGGATTTGAATCCTTGATTTCATGTATCAATACTCTTGGATAAAACTTGTTTTGGTTGTAATTGAAATATTTTTGAATCAATGTAATTCATAATGGTATTTTTCAAAAGACTCATTTAGAGGTCGTTCAATGTAATCGGTGACAATGATCCGTGAAAGTTCAGGATAATCCACCTTGGCGGGGTTTGACAGAAGCACACAATGGTCCTCCTTCAAGCAATTGATCCGGTTAGTGAATAAGAAGGTAACCCGTTTGTGACATGGTTAAAATGTAACAGCTGACATTGTTTGACCACATTACATAGAGAATGAAAATAGGCATCCCAGGCATAGGAACCTCATGGAAATTGGTTCTACGCATTCAAGCCTTCAAGAAGCATTAATACACATTCATCTACGGTCGACTTTGCCTGGCAGCCAAGAAACCAAAGTGGAGTAGCAACAATAAACATACTCGGAGATGATCATAATCTAATATCTCTACTCGTAATTAATTTACCAACTCTAAACCGGAAAATCTATCCCTAAATGGATTGACAAATCTACTAGATAACCAAACCTGACGACCGAATCAAAGTCTTGAGATAAGAAAAAACTCTCGATGTTTGAACCTAAGCTCCTATCCACCAACCAGAAACAACAAATGATCGATTTCATCTATTGGCATGTACGGAGTTTGAAGTATCAAGTATACCAAACTCGGGTCTTGGTTATCGTATTCAAGATCAAGCCATGATCCAAACCACAAGTTTCTAAATATTTGTAGTCAATTAGGGTACCTAGATAAGCACTCATGAATATTGAACACTCAAGTGTGCATCGTAGTATAACGTCTAAACAACATCAAAATTTCCACCAAACTTGTTAGTTAACATAATCCAAAATAACATTTTTATTAAACTCTAGATTTCATTTTTTCAAATATTAACATGACAAGAAATTTCAATATATACAAAAAGTGAATAAAAAAACTGTACTGTAAACAAGTTACACTAATCTCTAATATATACGTACAATTTCTATACATAACAAGAAATTTCAATATATACGTACAATTTCTATTTTTCGTAATAAATTCATAAAAGTAAACAAGTTACACAATTATACCCATATCTAACAATTTTCATATCAAGTAATAATTTCCATATCTAGTAACAAAACTATACCCCACATAAATTTAAAATATCAAACATTACATATTTCAAAAATGAGAAGATATTACTAATCTCTAATAAATCGAGTTCAAAAAATTAATTTACATTAACACTTTAACACTACTTACATGCAAACAGATCTAAAAAACACTCTTCATAATGTAGTCACAATCTAAAATTTAACTTTTTTCAACGTTCAAAAAAATAATTTCTAACAAAACTCTACTTCCTTACATAAATACCTTATATCACCTAAACAAACAAATTCACAACAAATAAATTACTTATAAAGAAAATAAATAAACAAAGATTTAAAAAAATAACGATAAACATAAATCATAAAAATAAGACTTATATATTATATAGCACCTATATCTTCGACCTCCAAATCTGTAAGAACAAAAATAAAATTAAAAAATTTAAACCTTAAAACCTTAAAACAAAAACATTGAAATCCAGAACAAAAAAGGATTAAACCTCTTGTTTCTTCACCTATGTAATAACAAAAACCCAAATCCGTGATCACCAAACCCTAATCTGTGATCGCCCTTCACGTTTGTAAAAACCGTTCACCTCTGTTAAATTTAGAAAATCAAAATGGTCAAAAAATAAAAGAAAAACGCAATATTTAACAAAAAAAAGAAAAACAGGCGATCATCGTTTGACTATTCAATCGCCATGTGTCTCCGTGTTATTGGTTATGTCTGACGGTGATAGCCCATAGGCCTCACTATTATCATCTTTTTAATTCATGATCACCCAAGACGCCTAGTAAGGCGCAAATTGTTGGATTAGTTTGTTAAAAGACGAAGTCAAAAGATTAATGTGTTCTCTGTATCGATAGCTCATTCTCCGTCCTTGAAGCCATCTGGCATCCGTCCTCAGTCCTCCCCATAGGCACGGTCTCGTCCTAGGGTCTCCGTTTTGGCTAGATCCAAGCATGTGGCGTGGGTTGGTGAGTGCAACGATCGAGAAAAACAAAAAAAAAAAAAAAACTTTTTGTTTTTCACACAAATCTCTCCATCTTTATCAATTATTAATGTATCGTGTTTTATTTTTATTATTATAAATGTAACATACTTTGTTTTTTATTATTGTAATTTTAATTATTAATGTAACGTAACTTTTTAATTTTGTAAATTTTATTATTAATATAAATATATTTGTATTAATATTTAAGAAATGGTGTAGCACTGATATGAAGTTCAGTTCATATCAGTTCTCAGTTCTGAAAACGTTACGATAAATAATGGTCTAAAGGAAGAGTAAGACATATGTGAGGAGCATGTGAAATTACCATGAAAATGGAGGGGGCTAATGTGGAAAATGCAAGCCGAGAGTGACTCCTGATTAACTAAAAGGCCAACTTTGCTATCTTGTGTTTACACATACAATTGTTATGCTACTATATAACGCTAACCCTAACCCTAATTCTAACCCCAACTTCTATTAGCCGCCTTTTAAATGACCTTTTGTTAAAAATCAACCCACAAAAAACTTATCTTAACTAAACGACAAAATCAAAATATGAGAATCACAGCCATTGAGTTGATTTGCGCCCCATGTTGTTACGAGTGGCCGGCTGTTCGGATCACCATCCGCCACTTCCAATTTCATTACCCCCACATTTTTTGGAACCAATACATGTTCGTTTTAATTTTCTAATCCCATTTTACGTATTCATATCGTTCGCTTTTTATTATCTAATTTAAATACTAATATACCAAACGTAATATTTGATTATATTATTGTTGTCAGTATCTAAAACTTTTATTAATCATTCATAATTTTTTTTTAAAATATTTTAAAAAAGATATGAGAAAATCTCATTATGTCCTTAAAATAATGTCAACTAAGAAGATTTGATATATTTATATTATAATATAATATAAAGAACTAGTTTTTACAACCGTGTATACACACGGGGTCATTTTGAAAATACGAAATAATACCATTTGAACATTTTTGAAAATAATTGCAAGTGTAATTCGTGAAATATGATTAGTAATATTAAATTCGAAGCACTTCATATAACAAACAATATAAAACTATTAAAAACCTCAAAGAAACCCTTACGCAACTAAAAATATGAAGAAAAAAGAAAAGACAAATAGTAGAAAAAGGTGTGTTGTATATAGTTTAGGGTGATTTTAAACATAAACTTTTTGTAAGTTAAATAGTAATCATTAATGAGACTATTAACATAAATGTAAACAATTAATTTATAATCATATATCTTTTTTATATATCTTAAGGGTTAATAATTTTTCAAAAAATAATAGAGTACTTAAAATATCCGCTATACACACTGATATTGAATAAATAACCGTATTTTATTTATTTGAACGTTAATTAATTTTTATCTTATTCTACTTGAATCTTATTATTAGATGATTCTTAAACTATGTTTTTGAAATGAAACTACCTATAAACAATACTCATTACATAAAGTTATGATAATAGAGGCCCTAATCACAATGAAAATCATTTATCCATCTTACTGTACATAATATATGTCTTGTTCCATCCTAAATTAAAACCTACTCCATACATTCATGAAAATACAAACAAATTGTAATATTAATATAGTTTGTTGAATAAAAATTAATATAATATAAATGCTTTAATAAATCATATTATATTATATTAATCATAAGTCATAGACATGCTCACGTTGAAATCTTACTAATTAACTTGAAACCCAAAGTTACATACCTAAATAAATTTTACATAAATTGGACGATGGTTTTTTCTCTGATTCTTTTTGTTCCTAAATATACGTTTTTAATAAATAAATAAAATATTAATTCATTAATTAATTAATAGTATATAATTTAGATAATGTTAGTAGTATTATTTACTAATTATCTTGTTTACTATGTTTATCATTAAAAGAGTTATTTGTTTTATTTTTTAAAATCATAATTTATAATGTCATCAAATCCCTAATTTTACTCCATTTAAATTTTTTTTTAATTAATTATGGCTTTTGATTGGTTAATTAGATTTCAAATTAAGATGATGATGTCACAAGTATAATTCTTATATATCATTTAAGATTTAGACTTTTTATCTATAGAAACTTTTATCACAATTTAAAATTCAACATGTCTATATATATACATATGTAATTCTTATTTTTGAATTTAATTTAGCTTTTATTAAATATCAATTGTTACTCCTCTTTATTTTTGCACCAATATGTTTTCATGTCGTAACTGTCAAAGACAAAAGTTCAGGCTATTACTAATCAACCACCATATTTAATCAAAAGTTCAGACTATTACTAATTTACCGCTAATAATAAATTGTACTTCGATACATAGCGCGTAACTCATGCTAGTTAACTATAGCGAGCTCTATCCTGGATTACCATATCTTTCTTTTTCACAAAATTTTAAGTACTTTTTGTATATTTAATTGTTATCATTGTGGATTAATAAAGTTAGTTGATTTGTCTTTGTTTGACTTGTCATTTAGATATTTGACAGATATTTATGCATTTCTTCTTATCTATATATGTTAAATGTGGTGATTTATGGGGGTGCAAATGGTCTACAAGATAACTATAATAAAGAATACGTTTTTGTCACTAGTTTATGAATATAAGATAAAGGGTCAAATGTACAAGTAAATTCAAGGTTTAGGTCACCCGCTTACACACATAAAAAATGGACTTATAAGTATTAGATTTTGGATTATTATCAAGAAAATGCGTTGTTTTTGGGTCTTACACTCTGTTCTAGAATTTTATTTCGGAGAGAAAAGAAAGTAATCGGAAGGAAAATAAAAAGTAAATGTGTTCTTTAGTTTTTAAGGAAAGAAAAGAAAAGAAAGGAATTGATTATTTTTGCTTAATTTTCCTTCCTATCTTTCCTTCCAAATTGGAAAGATTTCAATTCCGTTCTTTTCTTTCCTCTTCCTTTCTCTCCCTTTCTTTCTTTATAAAACTTGGGAACAAAACCTTACGAGAACTAATTTATATGCCTTTGTGTAATCAATAAAAAGGTTATTTCAATACTTTTTAAATAAAATAGTTCACTATTTCATTAAAGTAGGGTGATTTGTATATAATTTATTTTTATCCATTTAATATCAAATGTATTTTATAATGGTGTATCGCACAACACCCTAGTTGTGCATTGATAAAAATAGGTGGTGATACTAAGAGAGTGTTTGTTTTGTAGCTGAATTTGGTAATGAATATTGATTTAAAAAAAAAAGAAAACTAAAGAAATGAAAGCTGCGAGATAGAGAAGGTTTATATTATTATATTATGTAAAGGAGATAAATAAAACTAAAGCAGCGAGAAGAAGAGAATGGTAAAATCAACTTGTCATTTTCATGAATTTGAAGTTGAATCTTTTGATTCTTAATCTTTAATTCTAATATTGATAACAAAATGGTTTTACTATAAAACCCATTATCATTACCAAAAATGTACCAAAACATTTACACCTTAATAAATATAAGATGATACTAATAAGAGCGTCCCAATTACAAAAGTCATTCGATTTTTTTTATAAGAGATGTAAAAAAAAAAAAAAACTTTGTATGTGATGTTCAAACTATTTCACAAAGCACAGATAAAATTTATCAGCTAATAATAATGCAAAAGAATACGGTAAAAATTGATCCATTGTTACTCTAACATAAAGATGGCAGGTAAGTGCTCCTAATGGTAGGCAATTGTAAACTTGTCATTGCCTGTCACCTCGAAGCGTCTTGTCACGGTTGGAGTCATCTGAGGTGGTGTTGGATGGTGACGGGTCGAAGGAATTAGTAGGGGTTTCCTATATTTATATTGCTAGGAATCCTAAATTAATTACTATTTACAGATACTAAGTTTATTAAGGTGACTAAGTGATAAGTATAATTCATGTGTCATTCTTCAAACTTCAATGAATTGAGATTCAAAATTTTGATTATCTTTTGTAATTTAGCTAGATTTTCGAAAGGTTGACGGTTTTGGTTTTCTGTTTATCCTAATTGAAATAAAAGCAATAGAAGTTAATGCTGGGAGGTTACTCCGATATTTTGGATTTGGATTATGTTTTTTATGCCTTTAGTAGTAATGTATCCATACTTCTGAATGAGTCATAATTACAATCCTACCAATTATCTGACACGAAGTTGTCTATAATCAGATAAGGGTATGTCACTTTGATAACTGATATGAAATGTTATTAAGCACCGAAAGTTCTCTCAAACGTAATAACAAATTTAACCAATGATAACCCTCGACCACCGGCCACTCAGCCACAACCTACTTAGGTTACTAAAGCACCACACACAGCCGACCCACTTGTTGAGCCTAGGTATGTACCTATCATAGAGGACGGGGTGGATGGGCCTCGGGTACGTCTATAACAACCTTTATAGTGTTTAGAAAAGGCAGCCATGGATGAGTAGGACGTGGGTATCATCCTTAATGTCCATAACTACGAAGTCAACTCAGATAATGAACACATCGATAATGACTATGACATCTTCAGCAATCCCCCGAGGGGGTTTAACTGATCTGTCAGTTAGTTGTATGGTCATTTGAGTGGGAAGAATGTTGCATAATCCTAATTTGTTGTAAGGTGAGTGCGGCATAAGCTAAGGCATTGCTAATTTGTACGTTTTGAAAGTACTGAGGGATAGTGAAACAAACAGTGTCGCCTAACTTAGAGGGGAGTCAATGTTGCATAATTAAAAAGCATTTAGCATCTAAGGGTAAGCTAACTATTTGCCTAAGCTTTTCTTTGTTAGACAGAAGTTCTTTAAAGAATTTAGCATATAGGGATTTCTACTAAAGAATCTAGTCTAACATTTAAGTGTGGCTTTCGAATATATCTATATCTTTACCAAACCGAGCCTCCTATTTTGTTCGTTATGATTTGACAGTAGAAGCGAGAGTGATACGTTCCCTCATGGTTGAAAAAGATTTGTTTGACAGAAAATAGGGTTTTGGATGGGAAAGAAATTACAACAAAATATAATAATGGAAAAGGATTTTCCAGATGATATTGACCTTCTGAAAGGGTCACTAAATAACTGAAATAATTAAATTTATCAAATTTGGTCGTTGTAGTCCCCGACAGTGGCACGAAAAAGTTGATGTCACCTTGAAGCGTCTTGCCGCGGTGGGCATTATCGGAGGTGGTGCCAAACAGAGATGGGTCGAAGGAATCTATACGGTTTTTTTATATTTATAGTGGAGGGAACTGCAATTAATTACTATGTACATGTACTAAGTTTACTAAGGCGAGTAAGTGATAAGTATAGCTCATGTGCCGTTCTTCAAACTTCCACGAATTGAGATTAGGAATTTTGGTTATGTTTTGTAATTTAGGTGGATTTTCAAAAGGTTGAGGATTTTGGTTTTCTATTTATCCTAAATTGAATTAAAAGCAGTAGAAGTAATTGTGGTGAGGTTACTCCGATACTATAGATGAACCGCTGTCTACTATGGTGTCGATTTATATTTTGGATTAGGTAATTATGTTTTTTATGGCTTTAGTAGTAATGTATTTATACCTCTAGATGAGTCATACTTACGATCCTACCAAATATCTGACACGAAGTTGTCTATAATCAGATAAGGGTATGTCACTTGGATAACAGATATGAAATGTTATTAAGCACCTAAATTTCTCACAAATGCAATAACCAATTTAACTAATGGTTATCCTCGGCCAGAATAGTCATGTTTTTACATGTGTTATATTCCCTATTTTAAGCAATAAATTAACAATATTTTGCGAATACATGGTTTATCTATCATATTTTTTAAATTAGGATAAAATATAGACAATGGTTCAAGAATTACCAAAAACGGGTGATAAACGAGAAAAATGGAGCAAGTCAACAAAAGACGATTCGCTCGCGTTCTAATTATCTATTTGATAAATTTTAAAAAAATTATCCTTAAAAATCTTAAATTATAAATCGGGTGATTACGATCGCGTGGGTTCAAGAATCGCTAAAAACGGATAAGGAACAAAGAAGTTAGAGCGAAAACAAGTCACAAGGAATTACGATCCCACACACGGAGCCACGACCAAGCAAATACGGGCTACAGGGGCCGTATATGGCCCAACAAGCCCCATATACGGCCTGCAAGCCCCGTATACAGTCCAACAGGCCCCGTCTACGGCTCGCGCGACCTGTATCATCGTAAATCTTGCATCTTGGGACGGTTTGCGCAATACGGGGATTGATTTCGAAGGTCAAATACGATTAGTTTGGTCAAAATACGGCCGTGGACTTGTCTATATATATCCAACTTCATCATCAACCAAATCATCCACCTTCTACCTCAAAAAACATTATATATTAATAGTTATTTAGTGCATCATCTCTCCAGCTTTCTCTCTTTAGATTAATTTAATTAATTTAGGGAGAGGTAAGTACGGTAATGTATTAGTTAGTACTAGTATTTAGCCTAGCAATGTAACACTTTGAATATTCAGAAGAAATACAATTGTTGTTCTGCTCGCAATAATTATGGGTAATATTAATCATTTTCTTTTATTAATTTGTCATAATGTTCTTGTTTGATGTTTGTGATTTATTAATCTTAGAAATATTTATTGCCATGCTTTGTGAGTAGTTGTTTGTATGTTTGCATGATTTAGATAATTTACTTGGCATAATTATGTACTTTATTATACTGTTACTCTGCTTATGGAGTAGTTGATTAATATGTGAATATATGAATTGAATCTCAATTGTTTATCTGTCCAACTCATGTTGTGGTTGAAACCTTATCTCTAAAATAAACATAGCCAATTCATAGGTATAGGTAAGTCAATTGTTCTGTGTTAGAGGATGATTGAACTCGGCATAGCCGCTGTTCTCATGAGTGAAATATGTTCGTGGAAGACACGGAGCATAGGAACAGAGATATATTAGATTCAATATCGTATAGTGAATATTTTTGAGAGAACTTTCAAAATATTCACAACTTAGTCAATTCCTTCATATGCCATATAAAACTGAATGTCGTCTTCACATACCTATTGCATGTTCTTGTTTGATTGTTGCTTAGGATTAGTTAGTATCGATTTATCCCGCTACTCAATTGAATATATGACTATGTCTACGTATATAACTTGATTATTGTATTTTAAATGATCAAAGTAATGTAGTAGAATAGTAAATGAAGATTTCTATGTATGAATGATAACAATTTAACTGAACGATAGACAAGGTTTTCCTAACCAGTTTTGGTGGGTTAACGCCCATTCATGTCATCGATACAGACGTCTCTGATGACTGAGAATGAGGAATAAGAACAGGATTCAAGGATGATTGTCAGGATAAATTGGTTATTTCATTTTGTAGAACTTCCGGTGCTAAATAATACTTTGTATCCACTATCCAAGTGACATGCTCTCAATTGATTATGGACAACTTTGTGTTAGATAAGAGGAAGAATCGTGGGAACGACTCATCCAGAAATAGGAATTTATTATTACTAAAGTCATAACAACATAACTATTATAACCCAACGTTATACTAAATCATGGCAAACCGTGTCTTCCTTATCCTTAGTTGTTCCATATAAGCTAGCTAGCTTTTTTTATTTTATATTTTTAGTAGTTTAAATAGATAAAAACCAAAACTTCTCCCCAACTATCCAAACCCTATCTTGAATACTGAATTATCCAAACGAGTCCCGTTTCAAATTCGACCATCATAGAATGACACCTAAGACATACTAATCGCGCACCGTTCCATCATTGTCAGGCATCACCACGACTGACGATGACTCGCCGAGACAGACCGACCGTTTAGTGTGCCATCAGTTACTAAAGCACCACAGACAGTCGACCCATTTGTTAAGCCTGGGTATGTACCTATCATAGAGGATGGGGTGGATGAGACTATCGGGGTGTCTGATTAGCTACGTAGTGCTAGCATGTAGGGGATGAGTGACTGAGTTGAGCTACTTAAATGATCTTTCTTTTCTCTACTACACATGGACCCAGAGCATATAGATCGGACCTTGCAGGCAGACTCAGATGTCAGGACTGTAGCCGCATAGGATGGAGCACTACGCTCCACATCTACAGGATCGGCATCACAAATCGAGTCTAGTGGCCCACTCATTATTTTAAAGATTTTTCATTTACGTCTATAATGGCCTTGGCAATGTTTAGAACAGGTCAGCCCAGGATGAGTAAGACATGGGTATCATCCTTAATGTCCATATCTACGAAGTCAACTAGGAAGATGAACTCATCGACTATGACTATGACATCTTCAACAATCCCCGAAGGGAGTTTAACAGATTTGTCAGTTAATTGTATGGTCATTAGAGGGGAAGAATGTTGGATAATCCTAATTCGTTGTAAAGCAAGTGCCGCATAAGCTAAGGCATTACTAATTTGTACGTTTTGAAGGTAACAAGGGATAGTGAAACGAACAGGGTCACCTAACTTAGGAGGGAGTCTATGTTGCATAATGAAAGAGCATTTAGCGTCCAAGGGTAAGTTAATTATTTGCCTAAGCTTTTCTTTGTTAGAAAGAAGGTCTTTAAAAATTTTAGCACAACTAGGGATTTCTACTAAAGAATCTAGTCTAACGTTTAAGTGTAGGCTTTTGAATATATTTAGATATTTACGTAACCGAGCCTCATATTCTTCTGTCATGATTTGACAGTAGAAGCGAGAGTGATACTTTCCGTCATGGTTGAAAAAGATTTGTTTGACTAATGATATTGATCTTCTGAAAGCGTTGCTAAATAATTGAGATATCTAAATTTCTCAAATTCCGTCGTTGTAGTCCTGGACAGTGACACCAAAAACTTGATGTTACCTTGAAGCGTCTTGTCGCAGCGGGCGTCATCAGAGGTGGTGCCAGACGGTGATGGGTCGAAGAAATCTATACGGGTTTTTTATATTTATTAATTACTACGTACTGGTACTAAGTTTACTAACGCCAGTAAGTGATAAATCTAACTTGTGTGTCGTTCTTCAAACTTCAATGACTTGAGATTAGGAATTTTGGTTATCTTTTGTAATTTAGCTGAATTTTTGAAAGGTTGAGGGTTTTGGGTTTATGTTTATCTTATATTGAACTAACAGCAATAGAAGTTAATGTGGGGAGGTTACTTTGATACTATAGGTGAACTGGTGTCTATTATGATATCGGTTTATATTTTGGACTAGGTAATTATGTTTTTTATGGCGTTAGTAGTAATGTATCTATACCTCTAGATGAGTCATACTTACGATCATACAAATTATCTGACATGAAGTTGTCTATAATTAGATTAGGGTATGTCACTTGGATAACATATATGAAATGTTATTAAGCACCAAAAGTTCTCTCAAATGCAATAACCAGTTTAACCAACGGTTTTCCTCGAGTCATGTTCCTCATTTTTCATTTGTCAAAGACATACATATGATGACATGTATTGTTGAATAAAAAACATAATGAATGGGTATTGCCCCACCAGAACAAGTTTGAATAACCTTATTCAACGTTCAGTTAAATTGTCATCATTCATTTGTGTAGACCTCCATTACCATTCTACAACATTAATTGGTTAGATAATAATGAACTATATATGAAAACCTAGTCATACATTTAATTGGATAGCAGATAAATTGGTTCTGACTAAACCTAAGCAACAATCATACAAGAACTTGCAATAGGTATATAATGGCAACATTCCATCCCGACATTTGAATGATTAACTAAATTCTAAATATCCCGAAAGTTTTCTCTAAAATATTCACTAAATGATTTAACTCTAGTCTCTCTCTATTCTCATGCTCTGTGTCTCCCACAGACATATTTCAGTTAGGAGAACAACGACCATGTCGAGCTCAATGATTATCTAATGCAGAATAATTGAGTGACATATATCTATAAATTAGCTATGTTTATTTTAGAGATTAGGTTTCAACCATAACAGGAGTTAGATAGATAAACAATTGAGATTCAATTCATATATTCGTATATTAATTAAACTTCTATGATAGCAGACACTTAAGTTATTTAGCCTATCTTATTAATTCTAGCATGCACTTCTAAATAATCAATATAATAATAACAAAGCGTATTAAAATAAGCGAAGATGGAACTAAAGCCAGATAAAAGCTTACAAATAACTTTGTTAGATCGCAGTGTTTTGGAGGACCTCCATACAAATTAATTAAATCCTAACTAATCTTATAATTAATTATTAATCTTAATGTTGATTAATAACTAATTTAGAAAGGGAGTTTATAGAGAGAAAGTAATAGAGAAAGAAAATGGAAGAAGAGGTGTCTTGGAGTTGTTGTTGAAAGCTGAAAATATATGGAGTAAGCTCCTAGCCGTATTTTCAATAGTCAAACCATAGTCAGAACCACGAAAACATACCCGTTTTGCTCAAGCCATATCAAGATGCAAAGTTATGTGATTATGGGCGAAACCAGCCGTATAAAGTCTACACCCAGCCGTATATGGCCTGTGCAAACGTATACGGTTGGCACACTCAGCCGTATACTATCGGGTGTGCCCATGTGTGCGGGTTGTTGAGTCTTGTGTTCTAGATCATAACTTGTTTCTTCGTTTTCGCTCTAAAATCTTTTTTATTCGTTCGTTGTTGTTGATTCTTTTGTTGGGACATGTTTTGTGACAACAGATCTAGCTTGTAATACGATTAGTGTAATTATTATTTAGTATATTGGTTTAGACTTGTAAATAAATGATATTAATTTGTTATTATTATTTGTTAAATATAATTAGACAAGTAACGAATTCGAATTAAAGTTAAAATTGCGAAATGAGAAGTCAACTCGCAAGTCAAAAGACTTACGAGATGAGATCTCAATTCGCAGTCCAATTTCAAGTCGCAAGTCATGGACCCGCGAGATGAAATCTGGATTCGCAGACTTATGTATTGCGAGCTGAGATTTGGACTCGCAAGGCCCATGGGCTGCGAGTTGAGACAACTCGCAATGCCCATGGCCTGCGAGTTGAAACAAATATAAATAAAATAATACTGCTCATTTATTGAAATCGGTGCCATTTATTACATACAGCATTAAAATATTCACCACCTCGTTTTTCGTGCAGATATATTTATTATAGTATTAAAGGCTCGGTTTTGAGTGATTAACTTAGTTAATAATCAAAAGGAAGCCCTTTAATTGATAGTAAAGTTATATAAGCTTAAACCTAACGTATTGAGGGATTCCGCACCTCAATAGTTAAAGATAATTCGTTATCGAACCAAAATCTAGCGACCTTACATCTTTTTGCATTGTCTTCGTAATCCCGTGACAACCGTCAAAAATCTTAGGTCATTAACACACTTAAATTCCTAGTCTATCTAATTTCGTTTACAACACTCTAAAATCCTAGTAAAAAGTCTAGGTTATGACTCCTTAAGTACCAAAACCGTAAGTTACCGAAATCGCGTAACGTTTTAGGAGATTGCTTAGCGGACTTTAAGACCGTAAACCACATTAAATTAGGTTACAAAGTGCCAAAGAAAACAGATGAAACTTAATTTCATTCATCAACACAAAATATTTATCGTATTGCAAAAACCGGAATTTAATTAGAAATTCCGTAACTCGGTTAACGCAACCGGAAACCGCACGGTTAACCCGTGAATACCAACCGTAAATGAATCAAATACCTTATGATGAAAATTATAAACTTATGAAATAAAGTTTTACAACTCAAACTTTAACTCTCAAAACATCACAATTAAACTTCCCATCTTATACAAACTTACACAATTTAATTATGTAACAAGTTAATTTTTATTTCTTTACATTTAACAAAATTAAAATGAGTAAATAACCCCTCCACCACCAAAAATCTGCAGCCCTCCCATCTCTTACCCACTAACAACCTCCACTAACTCAATTTGATTCCATCCAAGACATATACACTTACACATTCTTTCACTTTCATCATTTCCTCTCTTTTCTCTCAAGAAAAACACACACAAACACTCCCAAAACACACACCAAACTCCAGAATTTCCAGCCCCCTTTTCATCTTTAAATCATCATCTCAAAGGTGTTCTTCCATTAAAACACATCTCTTAAGGTATAATCACCATTCCTAGCTTCCATTTCCTTCTTTTACTATGTTTGTTTCATGGATTTCATGCCTTTTCATGGCTTAAATCCTCATACAAGGTTTGATGGTTTGTAGGTTACACCTTATACATATTCATGTGTAAAAGAAGGGTAACCTATGATCAAACCGAAAATCAAACCGAAAAACTCGACTTTTTGATGTTATTGTAACTATTTTCATGTTCTTGATAGCTTGAATAGATTTAATGGTTAAAAATCATTTCTAACACATCTTGGATGTATTTTAACACCAAGAATGTGTTAGAACAAAGATTTAGAGGATTAAATAAGATTAAAAGTTTGGTTGCAAGTTGTGTTCTTGAAAAAGAGCCAAAAACCCAACTTTGGGCTTGCATGCACCAAAATTCGTAGCTAGATCTTAATCCTTGTTAAAATGTGTTTATGTTTATGAAAAACACATGTTCATGCATAAAATAAAAGGCCTCAATCATTGGATGAGGTCTAAAAATCGTTTGGTAGTGAAAACACACCAAAAAGATCACTTTTATCTTCTATGTAATCTATCCAGATTTTGACCCCACTTTGATCGACCATAACTCAGTCAATAATGGTCCAAATGTGACAACCCTCAAATTTCGGTTAATTCCGTACATCATTATCAAATGCATTTAGGCTAATTCCCTATTAACGATGGATGTTATTACAAGGTACCCAAGACGTCAGCTAGATCCGACACCGTATGGGTGATCGTTGATTCGCTTGACAAGGTCAACCCACTTCCTGGCCATAAAGAATAGCTAACTAGAACTTATCTGGAAGAGATTGTTCCAAGCATGATATGACAATATCAATTACCACTGATAGAGACAGCCATTTTACAATTTGTGTCAGACAATCGCTATTGAAGGCATCAAGTACTCGTCTCAACACGAGTACAGCCTATCATCCATAGACGGATGGCCAGAGCAAGCAAACAATACAAACAGTCGAAAAATTTTACGAACCCTTATGATGGACTTAGAAGGAAATTGGGATATACAATTGTCCCAGTGGAAATTTTCCTACTACAATAGGTCATCACAATAACACTAAGATGACCCCATGTGAAGCATTGTAAGAACGCAAGTGCCAATTGCCACTCTGTTGGGCAGAGTTGAGCGACGCACAAATTCCAGTCCTGGATCGTCTAGGAGACGACGGACAAAATTCGAAATTCTTAATCGATTTAAAAACGGCATGAAACCGATAGAAAGGTTACGCCAATAACACCGGAAACCTCTTGAGTTTCCAATAGGAAATAAAATCCTACTCAAAATATCGCCCTGGAAAGGGGATAGCTCGTTTTGACAAACGAGGAAAACTAAATCAGAAAATACTGAGAACCTTTGAAATCCTTGAGAGGATTGGTCATATAGTATATAAACTAAAACTATCTCAAGAATTGAGTAGTATTCCCGACACGTTTCACTGATGTGATATAAAGAAGTGTCTTTCTAACAAATTCTAAATTTTCCCTCCTTACGAAGTCTGTGTCGATACACGACTCAATTCTGTGAAGAAACTACCAAGTATCAGATTGAAGGTCCAAGAGCTCCGACATTGTCAACTTAATTTGGTTAAAGTTCTTTGGAACTCGAAATCGCGGACCAGAATATATCTGGGAGCGCAAGGATGGAATATCCTCAACTTTTTGAAAACACCCCAGTCAATTATGTCATATCTTAAATTTCGGGACGAAATTTCTTTAACGAGGGAAGAATGTGACAACCCTCAAATTTCGGTTAATTCCGTATATCATTATCAAGTGCATTTAGGCTAATTCCCTATTAATTTAAAGTGAATTCGTTTTTATCAAATAAAGTCTAGTACAAAACCACATTGGCATATGAGATGCAACTTATTTTAAATGCGAGATGCATTGGTGATTATTGAGAATAACCGAAACAATCGGTAGAAACCGAGATTCCCGAACGTTGTGATCGTTTTTCTTAAAATAACTTAAATCTATTTAATAATAAATAGTAGTTATTAATGTTATGATAATTATGCTAATTTAAAAGCATAACGAACTTTAGAAATCGATAAACGTTCACGTGAACTAAGAAACGTGCAACGACGAAATAAATTGTGAATTTAATCGAACGAGGTATCGATAAATACTTGAACATTAGTATAATTAATAATAGTTAATTACTATTGTCATTCTAAGTTATTTCATAACGTTACAAATAATCGAATCAAAGAATATACGAATTCGATAAACGCAAAAACGTAGAGATTTCGCGTATAACAACAAACGAAGTATCGGCAAATCAATTGAATACTATTTCAATCAATTAACAACATTATAATATCCTAATAACCTTAATCTATTCTAATTAACCATAATCTACCTTAATTAATCCTAATTAACCTTAATCTCGCGATTAAAAACCTAACTAATCGAGATTAGCACCTAATGACTAAAATATCTAGACTTAATGTGATTTGGGAAATCACAAGTGGGCCCTTCCCTTGCCCAAAAATCTGCCATGAATCCCCATGACCATACCCCTAAATCAAGGGAAACACCATGCTTTGACCTCCATGAAACAAGGAAAAAGCCATGCTTCCATACCTCCATGCTTGGCCCCCTTTCCCTTCACTTCCACACACACAAACACTCAAACTCTCTCCCTCTTTTCAGCCCTCTAAACCACGAAATTCTGCAGCCCCAAACCTCCTTTCTTGCTCAAGAAACACCACCATAAGTCTACCATTACACCACCACTCAACCACCATACAACCACCATCAACCACCATGAACCAACACCCCTAAAACACTTATATTGCTCTCATTTTACTCACAAAAACGTGCATATACTAATCTCATATCATTTCACAAATAAAAGAACCCAAACCCATGGATTTGGAAGCTAGGAGCTCAAGAACACCAAGTCAAACCTTCATTTTGCCCTATTTGCTCTTTTAATGCATTGTAAGGAAAATCTACCTACAAACCCTTTAGATCTTTTATAAAATGCTTAATTTATGGTTATTGTGTGCTTAGATGTTCACTCTTGCCAAGATCTAGTTTGAAAAATCGTATTTACATGTTTCATAACCAAGTTACACTAAAAATCACCAAAACAGTCCATAAACAACAATTTGAAATCCGGACAGAAAGTTGTGTCAACTTTGAAGCTTCATAACTTGGTCAAATCTTGATGAAATTACGTGTTTCTTGGTTCTAAAGTTAAGTTCAAGAAGTTAGCTATCAAAACCCACTGGATTCATAATTTTTAGATGAGTATTACTATTTTAAAATGACTTTCTAAGTTAAAGTGTACAAGCTGTACTGTTGGGACAGAAAATGACCTGACTTTAAAATATCATAACTTTCATACCGTAGATCAAAAAGAGTTGATTCTTTTTCCTGAAAGTCACAAATTATGTTAGCTTTGAAAGTTGTATGATCTCATTTTGTGAAGTTAATTAAAACTCAAGATACATACGGATCTATGACCAACTGTCCAAAATAAGTACTGTTGGACCTTTGTGTGATGTAAAATGTATTTGGACCCCTTAAACTTAACCAAAAATTACAAATCTTATGTTCCTGGAAAGCTAAGACATAGGAGAACGTGTAGAAAAATTTTCATAATTTTATGAACATGTTTGACTAGTCAAAACCGTAAGCAAAGTTGACCTAAAAATTTGACAGAATCTGTTAAAAGTGAGATAACTAAACTAAAAAGGATAAATATGATTAAAACCATATATTAAGGACTTTTAATGTAAAGATTAGTGTATTTCATGTAATTTGGTGTAAAACAAGTGTTAGAATAACTTAGGACAAAATGTAGGTTATTAAACTTTAAGTTTATAAAAGTTAAGTGTTAAAAATAGAATAAATAAGACTTTAGGGACTAAATTGCAAAAACATAGGAAGTAAGAACTTTTATACAAAATCAGTGAGTTTAAGATATTTTAAATAAGTTAATAAAATTTTAAATAACAAAAACGAGACTTAGACATTGAACGAGGATTTTAAAACGAAACCGCGAGTTAAAAACGCGAATTTATTTAATTAAATGATAAACGTATAGAAATCGGTAAATTTAGACTTAAATTGGAAAATCAATGAATTAAAAGGTTAGTTAAATATTAGTCATGCCTTAAAATGTTTAGAACGAGAATTTAATTTATTAAAACCTAAAGTTAGGTTATAAATAGAATTTAAAAGGAATTAAATAATATCGTAAGGTAAAAGTGTGAAAATAAATTATAAAGGCGTATAACTATATTAATATGTGTATAGGAATGTACGTATGAATAAATGTACATATTGTTGGTCAATATATCATAACGACAAGTAAAATGTATAAATGCTTATGAGAATACATATATATATATATATATATGCTAACGTTTAAAATGTGGTAATTATAGTGAGAATGAATATATATATAAATAGATGCCTACATGAGTATATTTTTATATTTATATGTGTATATGGAAATAGATGACGTGATGATAATAATAATAACGAAAGACTACCAATGTCAATACATGTCATGAAAACCCTAAATCAAACGTAATTGAGATATATAAATATATATATATAACTATGTGAAAGTATATGTATTGAATAAATGAAAGTTACACATTAATACGTTTAATAAGGTATTTTTAATGTGGACTTAGATACGTTTTAATGATTTTGGAAACAAAGTGGGATCACAACGTGTCGTTCTTTTTAAATGAAAGTGGGATGTTTTCAAAAGCCCGTTGATGGCAAATCTTACGAATCTTGTTGAGTGAACAACTGGCATAGACTGACCATTGTGTCGTCTACATGCATTAACATAAGCTCTTACGTTTAGGACGTTAAGAGGCTTACTTGGACAATTGTGATTTAAAACTGTGTTGCTAGCACGCTCGGACTCAGGTGAGTTCACAGCCCCACTTTTACCGTTTTACTGCTTTCAAATTTGGGGTGAAAAACATATAACTGATTTATGCGATTATTAAAACCTGACAACGTATCTTTATGGGCGACTAAATTCTTCATGTTGTAGCATAGAAGTCCTCTTGCTGACAATCACTATAACCATTAGTTAGATGACGCTAACCACTGAGTATACAGATAGTACTATCGGGGCTGACATCCCCATCCCACGTTTATTTTAGTTAGTCGCGCTAACTAGCGACGTTGTTTCGCACTTTGGGGACGAGTATACTTAACCGGTCCAAGGCACACGAATTATATGTGAGTTGTGGTTTGGTTATAGGTTTAGTTCGACATATTAACTCGCAGGACCTAGCTAGTCTGCGGGGGATCACAGTTAGTGTTTGCTTTCATTGTTTTAAATTGAGAATAATCGCACAATAGGCCGTTGATGCCACTTTTGATCTATTGATGAAATGTTTATAAATAATGGTTTATGATAGAGTCATTAAACCTGTGAATTCACTCAACGATATGTTGACCTTTTATAAATATGTTTTTCAGGGGAATTAGCTATGCCGTAAGACACATGCATATTTGGGACCGTACCTGCCACGATGATTAGGATGCCATATTTAAACTAACGGGATTTATTTATAATATTGACTTGATGTATTTTTATTGAATCCCGGAACTTGCATTTTATTTAAAATGATGTATTTGATAACCTTGACATGTTGACGGCTCGATGAGCCGAAATGTTTGTAAGACTATTTTGGCATCCTAATAATATCGATGTTCTGCGATAATCATACGCTCGAGGTATTGTTATTCGATCGTCGTCACGCCCCGAAATCTTCCGCATGATTAACTATAAATGTCAAATTTGGGGGTGTGACACCAAAAATCTTCATTTTTCTTCTGGAATTTAGCTTAATGTCTTACCTTTAAAACCCCACTTGTCTTATTCAAATCCATGGAGTATTCGACCTCCAAATGTATCACACAAAACTGATGCGCAAACAACTACCTTTATGTGAGCAATCTTGTTGTGATACATGTTCATGGGGCTTAAGGTGTTCAATAAATTAAAAAAAAATGGTTTTAGAATCCTAACAAGTCTATCTCAGTAGAATAAAAATATGGTAATTTATCTTGTTGACCTTATATTTTTAGAAAATGCATGAACATCATGCATTGTTGTAAGCTTGTAAATCTCAAATACTTGTGTTGTGATGATTCAAAAATACATAATTGCCAGAGAAAACGTGTTAAAATTTTGGGGATTACTTTTCTAAGTAACTATATCATGAAAAGAGTCTTGAAAATAAAAATGAGAATTTTTGAAAAAACCATAGTATTTTTCCTAAATTAATGCAAATAAAGCCTATAAAGATTAAAATATTCATGAAAAATACTTTTGGACACCAAATAATTATGGGAAAATTCCAGTGTCATTTTCCTCCGAAAATGACACTATCCTCAAAATTTCACACTCTTTGGAAGTGTTGATATGTTTTCCGATTTACGTCTCGTTAAAACGCATAATGTTAGGAACCTAAGTTCCATTGCTCAATACGACTTGAAATTTTTCCACAAACCTAAAAAAGGGTAGAAAATGATCTGGTAAAAATTCCAGAATTTTTCGTGAATAATTACTATTTTTCCAATAATTATCCCACTTATTAGACATAAAATGATTATAAATAATCCGTACGTCTAAAAATCCCCAAATTTTCACAAAAAATTTATGAACTATATTTCATGTTTCATACCAAGTTTGGTAATTTTTAGATATTATATACATATATTTCCATTATTTTGTTCAGAACTCGAACAATTACCGGCAACGTAAATTAAATGGAAATTCCAACTTTAACGGCACTCTGTAATTTAATTAATTAGCTAAGCAATCCTTACAAACCACATTAGTTGAGAAACTAATTAGAAACCATGTATTCTTAGGACGTGGATTGGAGTCATACCTGTCAACACGCGCGTTACATCCATCTGTATGCTCACGCTCAAACTGTAAGTTACACAACCCCTCTTTTAACGCTTTACTTAAATGTTTTGGGGTGAAAAACATGCTTATATGATTTGAATACTATGCTTATGCTATACTTGATGTTATGCTTATGCTTTGTTCGTTTTACAAATGCTATGCTCGATTTACAAATGCTATAATATGCTATGCTTAATTTCAAAATAATGTCGTGAATGTTTACCATTTATACGAACGTGATTATATGCTTGTTTTTCTATCGTATCTAAAGTCCCTGGTATATCTACACGACCATTAACTCTATACGAGCCAAATGATGCATATGAATAGTACTATTTGGGAGCGAGACCACCTCCCCACTCACGCGGCCACGTGAGTGCATCCCATCATCCTAAATGCCAGCAATAGGGCATCTCTCTTTTGGGGCAAAGGCTTATCGGTTGTAGGTTTAGTTGTGGACTCAAGCATAATAACTCATTGTGACTATAGACATTATAACGTGATAGCATAGAAATTTCATAAACGACTATAAACGTATGACGTTTTGACATTTGACATGACATTTCCTTGAAACTATAAACTTACGACCCCGAGCTTTACAATGACTTTGTCATCTGAAACAATATTTCTTTGAAACTATAAACTTACAACCCGAGCTTTACAATGACTTTGTCATTTGAAACGATATTTCTTTGAAACTATGAACTTACGACCCGAACTTGACAATGACTTTGTCATCTGAAACAATATTTCTTTGAAACAATAAACTTACGACCCGAGCTTTACAATGACTTTGTCATTTGAAACGACATTTCTTTGAAACTATAAACCTTACGACCCGAACTTGACAATGACTTTGTCATTAGAAACCATATTTCTTTAAAACCATAAATTTTAAAACTTGAGCTTTATACTATAAATCATTGTGGTTTTGGATAATGATAAGCGTGGTTTCATAATAATGTTGCGCATTCTTATGAACTTTGACATAATAATCCGTTGAGACTTTAAACTTCCATTGGCTTTATAAACGTAACATGAACTTATTAAATACTACAATATGAATTTTATAAACATAACTTGAACTTATTAAACACTATATCTTGAGTTTTATAAACGTGAATTAAATATTCCTTTGAAAATATGAGCGGGGCGTTATAAATAAATCACGACTTTTAATTGAGTACAAAAAGGGAATCGCTCCTAAATGAGCCTCGTTCTTAAATAAACCTCTTTTGCAAACAAAACATCGATTCACAAATGAATCTAGCTATCAAATGAATATCGCTCTTAAATGAGCTTTGTTTTAATGAATTACTTTTATAATTATCCGCGCAATAACGTTTGACTATCCTAAAAATTGATTTCAAGAACTTATCGGATGATTATCGTCTTTGTATGAGCCTCGGCACTAAACATACTACTTTTGCGAACTAATCACGTAGTAACGTGGAACTTTTAAACTAGACTTTGTAAACAGTTGAAAAGGGTCTTTCATTACACAAAACATGTGTACTCACCAACTATGTTTCATAGTTGACCTGTTTACTTTTACATGCTTTTCAGGAATTAGTCACAACTTGTCTATTGAAGCTAAACCCGTTATATGATCTATGCTGCTGTAGCGTTACAAGATTTTCTCTTTTGGATGTAATCACATGTTTAGATTATTTACTTTTGTGCTGTAAACGCTTGTAAGACGTATGTAATGTACTAGTTGTAGACCGTTGAACGGTGATCTTTTGTAATTTTTGATTATGAAATTATTGTACTGTTACATCTCGTGTTTCCGCTATAGGGGGGTGTGACAAATCCCCTAATTAACAAAATAACGCAAATAAATGAAATATTTGGATTAAAATGTTAATTATTTAATTAATAATGGATAGGATAACATATGTAAAAACATGACTTTTTACACGTTATGAAGTGTCCCACATGTAGGCTTTGCTTGTCCTCGAGCAAGTCTGTCATTTATGCTAAGATTTTTGCAATAAGAAATGGTTTTGAATAGTTTTTATGGCATAAGGGTATAGATTGGAAACAAGTATCTTTCAAAGGTTAACGAAGGCGTACACATGACTGATTTTAAAAATCTTCAATGATGATTTTCATAAGCATTCTTTCAGTTCTCGGTGTGTGGAACGTGCATGACTAAGCTTCCTTACAAGGTAGTCACTCAATTCACACTAGTGCATCGGATTATCTATTGTCTATTAATCAAAATCCAGTCATGTAACATTTATTATCATAGGCTTGATTGAGAATCAAATCTCCGCCACTTAGATGAGAACGAAACTAATTATCCCACAACATTTTCGTGAAAGGTTGTTATGTTGTATAAAAGGGTTTAGGGATGTGTATGGAGAATTGGAGTGTTCCGAGAGTTTGTTGTAGCTTAAGGATACCAACTTACTGAGAATGTTGCGTTGGGTTTATTGAAAGGGGGTCTATAGACTTGGTAGAGACATAAAATGGTTATGACAATTTCTATTTTTTATTTTCTTTCCAAATTTTCTGTGAATTTTTATGTTGAGCACTCGGGCATTTTTAGACGATTGTTAGAACACAAGATTAATTATACTGGGAAATATTATACATATATATATACATATATATTGTTTTTTACCTAGACGCACTATTTAGAGATTCCTCATGACCTAAAAGGAAAGGTATTTTTCATCAAAATAAATCCTTCGGCTAATTTATCAAAAACAATTTAGATGACTCGGGAATGACTTTTTAAAGGAGACTGCTATCATTGTAAACAGAGAAAACTTTAAGCAACAGTCTTTGTAAATTGAATTCTTAGGCTATGACAAGAGGGGCAGTGAAATATGATGGGTTAAAGATGTGGGTTGTAAGAAACGAAAGGTTTAGGCTCAAAGGTTTTGTCTAGTTGGATCATCAACACATAAAATGAATGTTTGCAAGGGTTAGGTTTGAAAAAGAGATTTGTAAAATGGGTTTATGTTAGAATGTCGAGTTCCTCTCAAAAAGTATTGGTTGAGCTGTTAAACATATTTAAGCAATATTATGATGAATGGTTGAGAGAGTTTTACTTGGAAGTGTTTTCACAAAATGATTTTACAAGGTAAGTGTTACAAATGACAAAGGTTAATCACCTATTTATACTAATCTCATACAACTCACACTTAATACAAATAATACACATGCAAATCCTATTTATATTCCTAACAATCTCCCCCTAGGATTTAACATCTTGTATTTTGAACAGGTTTTCCTTTATCAAGCAGACTCTTTTTGTCTATGTAGTTTAGCTCTTTGATATATCCTTTAATTCTCTTTGATTCTTCTGCTTTAAACTCTTGAATTTTCTTTGCTTTAACTCTTTGAGCTTTCTTTGCTTTCTTTGCTTGAGATCTTAATATATCTTCTTTGAATTCTTTGGTATTGAGATCTAGAACTTTCTTTTGAGTTCTAGAATTCTCTTTCCTTTGATCGTTCTTTGATTTTGATCTTAAGCTTCCTTTGCTTGTTGCCTTTGATGTATGAAAGATATATGATTTGATCTTTTAAAACTTTGATCTTTCGTTAATACTTTCGAAGCTTCTCTTCTTTTGCTCCCCCTCAATTGAATATTGATCTTCATGAGCTTTTAGTTTCTAAATAGAACCATTTTTGAATCCTATTTTGCTCCCCCTCAAATCAATTATTATTATTATTTTTTTTTCCAAACTTGCAGAAAGATGATATTAGTTCTTCATTGAAGCTTTATCTTTCATTAAACATATTATCTTCAAAATACACTCTTTTCTTCACTTATTCTCAAACACTAACTATTTTCTTTACTATCTTCAAACACTAATTCTTTTCTCCCCCTTCATGATGATTATGATACATCGTGAGCATCATGAATATGGTGTAGCACAGGGTGTTTGAAGAATAGTAGACTCCATCAAACCATCTAAGTGACAACCTTCCAACGTCACAAATCAAAACTTTTCAAGAAATACTATCAAATCAATTATCAGGGATAATGATGCTGAAAAATGATCGTAAACTACATGTAAAGCATCTATTTTGTAACCAATAGGTAAGACAACAATTCACTTGATTAAATCAAAGAAAAGTTGTTTGTATTTTCAGAAAACACATTTATGAAAACACTATAACTCCTGGATCACATAGATTACCAGTTAACACATCAATCGAAATATTTAAATAATTCAATCGAGTGACCTACGTTCAATGTTGGCTTTGATGTTAGCATTGGTAGGATTTCCATTCAATCATTGTGGAATACCATTTTAGGTATCACTATGAATGTTCCAGCAATATCACATAGATATGCATAATGTCACTTAGACATGGTGTGTAAAAATACACTTTGTGTCCTAAAATTATTTTTATATCATTAGGCTCTAGACTCAATAAGTGCATGACAAAAAGTCAAGGACCGGAGCAGACTGTCCTCTTGTTTCAATATTAACAATCTCCAAACGAGATGTCAATAGATTATGTGCTAAATCTTCGTGAGAAATTGAAACAAGGACTTTTTAAGAAGTACTTGAGTGGCTAGGAGGGTAATGTGCATTGCATCACTGGGTCCATGATGTCTTCTTCAATACCAGTTGTACCTGTTAGAGGATATCAGTTGGAGTCAAGAGACCTACTCGATGACATTCTCTAGACCCTTTTCTATTTTAGTTATGTTATTACTTTGTCTAAAGTACTGTTGAACATGTTGATTATCGTTGTCTATATTTATGTATGTAGAAGCCCATTTTATTAGAGAAGGAATAGACATACTTAAAAGAGATGGGTCCTGAATCCAACAAATCACACACGTTATTCTTTCATATGCTGGTCCTAAATCTAGGTAACTGCATGTGATCAAGGGTAACTTTGTTTCAATTTCATAAATTATAAATGATCTCCCTGTTTTTAATTCTAAGTGTAGGATTCAACCACATTACGGAAACTTGGAAATATTTCCCTAATCAAAATTGTAAGTGCGAAATTCTCCCATTTAGTGTTGAACATTAGGGACAATGTTCATCAAAGTGTGGGATGATAGCATATCATATACGCCCTATAGGTTTGTTGTCCTCAAAACCCTCAATTTTTGTCAAAATTTTCAAATTTAAAAGTTTTGAGTCGAATACGTCATAAGAATATAGATTCCCTTCCAGTATCAAAAATTGGTTAAAAAGATCAAATCATGTCGTATTTTCAAACTTCTAATAATGAGGATAAAAAAGGAGCATCGTATGACTAAGCACAAAACAACACTCATCTTTAGTGCTTTACTTTTTCAATTATTGAGTGTGCTGATGAGAATTAGAAATTGCTCATGTTAGGAATATAAATAGGATTTGCATGTGTATTATTTGTATTAAGTGTGAGTTGTATGAGATTAGTATAAATAGGTGGTTAACCTTTGTCATTTGTAACACTTACCATGTAAAATCATTTTGTGAAAACACTTCCAAGTAAAACTCTCTCAATCATTCATCATAATATTGCTTGAATATGTTTAACAATTGGTATCAGAGCTTGTGTGATTGAAGATTTGAAGGAAAATCAGATTGAAACATCAAGAATTCATCAAAGAACAAGTCAAAAAAAGTCAAATTCGTGACTTTAAAGATCAAATTTGGAGATTTGATTGTGTTATGGTGAAAGTAATCCGTTAGAATTGAAGACTACTGATCAAGGAACAAGTATTGAGTATCAATTTCATCAAATTATAGCTAAAGATCATCTAATTTGAAGAAAAGTCAAAATGGGTATTCTAAGTGTTAGATTCGGATTAGTGATCAAATTCGATTAAATCGTGTGTTTCTGATCAAGTTAAGGATCAACGAAGGTTCAGGAAGTGATATACAACAAATAGATTGAAGAATTCACGGTCAATTCATTCAAATTCTCAAGTTTGATTCAAACATAAAAATGGCGGTTTAAGTTTGATTTGTATTGATTAAGCTTGTTTAAGTGAAATTCCACCGATCAAAGTGTTGTATTAGTGCTATGGATCAATCAGAAATCAAGTTTAGGAGTTAATTTCATCCTTTGATCGATCTCAGATTTGGTGTTCTTGGTGAAGACAACGAACAGTACCTGCGACACTATCAGGTTCTGCGACTTTATCTATGTGAACTTATTAGTAAGGTCGAATATCAGCTTCTAAGACTTTATTTCTGCGAACTTGCCTCGACGACCTTATTTTTGCGACTTTATCATTAATGTCGCATATCAGTTTATGAGACTATCTCTGCGAACTTATCAGAATTAAAAAGAAAGAAAAAAAAGTTGGATTTAAGCTTACCATTGAGTATTTTAATTTGAGAAAATTTTTATTTTACTTGAGCAAAATTTGAAAAATTTTGGAGGGAAAATTCGTTCGAATAAAATCTGAAATTTCCGATCAACATTTTCTTAAAGAAAATGATTCTTTAACCACTTCAAAATCTTTAATCTTTAAAAGATCCATTCAAGCAACGATTTTATGATGTCGATTATTAATGCTACGCAAAAATATTACAAAATCTTTTATGAATATCCACGACCAGATAAAATGACAGAATACAAATTAATTGAGTTTATTAAAATGTTGGAAGAGGAACTTCAAGGATGTTATTCTGACATAACAAGTGTTCAAAAATTGAGAACTGAGAAGTCAGCTGAAGCTATAAAGCTTCAAGAACAACTTGACATACTTTAGACTGAAAATGAGAGACTTAAATCAGGATTGGGGAGTGAAGAGTTAAAAAGTGTGAATCAAGATTGGGAAATGAAGTATTGGGAAGAACATGCTCAAGTAGTCAAGCTGACGGCTGAAAAGTCTAATGGTTTGCATCAAGTCAAACTTCTTGAAACTCAAATTGAGGCACACTATGAGGTACACTCTAAAAGTCTAACTGAGTGTCAAAACAAATTAAACTCATAAAAGGAAAAGGTTAATAAACTGCAAAATGATCTAGCAAATAACCTTGATGTGATAAAAACTTTGACTCAGGATAAATTGGTTTTACAAAATTACATGGAAGGTTATAAAACCAATTCTGAAAAATTTGAAAAAGAAAATATTTCTTTGAATCAAGAAGTTAATGATTTTTATAAACAATGCACATTATTGAGAAAACATGAATACAAATATAAAGAACAATATGAGTGCGCAATAAGTGACAAGAATGCATTTTTAAGCAAGATCAAAGAACTTCAAGATAAATTGTTTAAATGTGGTCAAATAGATAAAACCATTTTTCTCAATAAACCTAAGGATATCAAATTCTACAATTCAAGAGAAGGATTAGGTTTTGAAAATCTCCGCTATTTACAAAAGGCTATTTCTAAAGTACCTACCTTGTATAACTACGGTGACATGGGAAGTATTTTAAAAATGTGTTTTTGTAAAAAAAACTAATGAAGAAGAAGTTTTTGAGAATTTCAATAGAGCAAAAACTGAAAATGCACAATTTTCATTTAATTATGAGAAATTAAATGAAAGTTATGACACAAGGAAAATACCACTTTCTGAGGATTATTTTCCAAGTTGTTCAACACATGTTATTGATCAAGATGAGGTTATGGAACAAGTGGTTAAAACAAAACTTTATATTCCAAATTTAATTTTGGAAAATTAAATTTTTGATCTTGAAAAACAAATAACCACTCTACAACTAACTTTTGATCAAGAACGAACAACTCTCTTACAAACTATTGAACAGCTCCAAAGTACTTCATCTTCATCTAGTTCAGCATGATTTTCAAAATCTACCCATGAACTTGAATTTGAGAAGACCTTAGGAAAACAGTTTGACCAAAAGAAAGCCTTCAATGTCAAGAATAGTGTGAAACCTCAAGTGAATGTTCCAGTGAAGACTTACACGGATAAGTCTTCCAAACCACTTTCAAAAAGGATTTCTCAGTTTACCAATTATTCTTTGCACAAGAATAAGGGTTATTCTAAGAAATCACATTCACCTGGAACATTTACTCAAACGAATTTTCATCATTCAGATTCTTATGCTTTCAACACTTCACGAAAATCGGTTTCTCGATTTCCAAAGAAAATCAAAGTTTGGAAACCGAAACAAAGTGATTATGAGAAAACTTCCCAAACAAAATCATTCAACTATTCAAGATCGAAAATGTTTGCACTTGCACCCCAAAACGTTTCTTATTCGGTACAAATAAAGAATGATTCTGTAAACCCCGCTCCCAAAAGATTTCACTCCCATTAATTCCACGAAACTTATTTCGAAATGAAACACCGAGTTTCAATTTCAAATGGAATTCAATGTCGTTAAACCAAGTAGACACAACTTACAAATGGTTTTCTAAATTCTCAAAACCCATTGGTACTGTTCTTAAATAGGTTCCTAAAGTTGTTGTCTAGTTTCATTATCACTTATGAACAACTCAGTTCATAACTCATTTTTAAAGTGATTTGACTTATGAACAAATCGGTTCATAACTCATTCTTCAAATGAAAATGGTTTATGAACATTTTAGTTCAAACCCGTTATAATTGAAAGAGCTCAAAAGTGACATTTATTTCATTTGAGATCGAGCTCCCGTCCTACTTACTTTTTGATAAATGTTTGATATATTTGAGGGGGAGCTCGTACAATATCAAAAGACAACTCACCTTCATACGTTGCATATGTTAAGGGGGAGTGTGTTTAAAGATCAAAACTTTCAAGTGTTAACATCTTTATCATTATTAAACACTTTGAAAGATTTTCAAATGATTTTGGTTCTTATACTCTTGGAGGGAAATCATACCGAAGACATCTAAATCGATGTAATCCCAAAATCAAAAAATAATGATGTGATGATCAATTAATGATTAACATTTTGGCATATGCTGACATCTGCACTGAGTGTTATAGAATAAAATTACTCCTACGATCCACCAGAGCCGAATGGATCTACCAAGGGAGCCACCTTCCAAAATTTAGGATGTAAGGGTATATTAGGTCTAAGTGAGAGGGTTGGTGGAGATTAAAGTGCAGATCAGCATACTTTCAATAATGCCAAATGAAAATGAGGGAGGAGTTGAAAAATTGTGAGAGGTTGAGTGAGGAGTGTGTGAAAGGTTTAAAAGAAAAAGAAAACCCTCACTAAACAAGAAATCGCCGGGTAGCCACATTTGTGGCATATGCTGACATCTTCACATCACATCCGATAGTAGATGTGGCTACCCGACGATTATTTGTTTAGTGAGGGTTTTTTTTTTCTTTAACCCTTTCACACACTCCTCACTCAACCTTACTCAATTTTTCTACTCCACCCTCAGTTGGCATTTGTTTTAAAAATATGTTTTTTGTACTAGAATTTTCACCCTTACTCAATTTTTCTACTCCACCCTCATTCTAAGACTTAAACTTTCATCCTATATTTAAAAAGTGACTCCTTTGGTAAATCCAACCGGCTCTGGAGGATTATAGGAGTAGTTTATAAACTAACACTCTTAGTACAGAAAACAACATTTTGGCAAACAATTTGATTGAAATTGGTAATCTAATTATCCATCAATCCTTGGAGTATCAAAAAGTCTTTGAAAATCTTTCAAAGTGTTGAGCAATATGCAAATAGATTTGAACACTTGAAAGTTTTGGATTTTGAAAAATACTCCCCGTTAACATATGCATAAGATTTATAAAATATTAAATATGAAGGTGAGTTATAAAAATAAAAACTCTTTTTCTTTTGAAGATCGGGTTTTACTCAAAGTCACAGAAGCTGATAGTGTCGCATGTACTGTTCATCGTTTTCACCAAATCTGAGCTTGAATCAAAATTTTGAAATTTAACCTGTAATTGATACTGAATGATCTTCAACACTAGTAGAACACTTTGATTGGTTGAATTGAACAAATTCAATCTCAAACTCCTTCTATTTAAATTTAACCGCCATTTTCATTCAAATACCCATTTTGCAATTTTCTTCGATTTTAAGCTTGATTCCTGCAATTGAACCGTGTAATCACTTCCAAATCCTTCAACCAATGCTCTGATACCAATTGTTGGATCTAATCTTGTGATTTGGACGTGTATTGATTGAAATCCGTATGTATATATGTGTATGTATATGTACGTATATGAACAAGGAAACAATTGATTGTATATTGCTAGATTGAATCTATTACAAGCTCTAATCTCTCTGAATATCAGATATACAAACACATATACAATTTCTCTCAGGTTCAACAACTCACAAAATGAAAGTTTGAGTTCTGTAATTATACTGCCTTTGTACCTGCGACTTTGTGACTGCGACTTTGTTCCTGCGACTTTAATTGTTCCTGCGACTTTATTCTTAAAGTCGCATTTTGACTTATTGCGACACTATCTTAGTGTCGCACTTAGTGTCGCAGGACCAGTTTACATATATGAATGCAAATCCTATTTTTATATCTAACACATGTGAAGCGTATGGAGTGGTTGCAGAATGGATGAAATCTTCTTGGACTTGAATGAAGCTCTGTGATGCTTTCCTTTTTCACAACTAGGATACAGTTTATCCTTAACATATGTCATACATGGTAAACCAAACACTAATCGTCTGATGGCTAGCTTATGGATGTTTTTGAAATTGAGGTGTGAGAGCCTCTTGCGCTATAGCCATTTAAGGTTGTCTGCTGACTGAGAATAAAAGCATGTGTTAACAATATTCATATCAATTTGAAACATACCCTCATTCCTTTTAGCAGTCAGCAGTAGTTTACCCATCATGTCAAGTATAGTTCCAAACTTCTTTCTGAATTGATCCACTTTCATTCTACTTGTATGTTCACTTACGCTTAATAGATTATGTTTTAAGCCAACAACATAAGCAACATTCTTGAAGATCACATTCCCGTTGCTTATAGTTCCCTTGGTTTACCCTTTTGAGTTATCTATAAATGTCACAGCTGGACCATCTTTTTCCTTATAGTTCAGTAGCATGGACTTACATCCGGTCATATACATTGAACATCCACTGTCCACGTACCAAATTTGCTTGCTTTGAATGTCCCGCACATATACAAGAGACTAGTTGATTTTGGGAACCCAAGAATTAGTATCAGAAAATGTATAGAGTTGGTGTCCTACCATTCCTTCTACTCATTTGAGCATTAGGAGTATTGACAATGTATAGAGCTGGTTGTGTTGTCCATTTATTTAACAGTACTTTGGGAATCATCCAGTACTCTACTTTGCACTAGAGAGACATACGTGATCTCTCACCACAATTGTAGCATTTCTGGTATTTTGCATATTAGGTGTAGGTTTGATAACTCTTGACTGCTGATTGCTATAACAAAACAGTTTTTGAACCTGAGTTGGGAGCTGGTCAAGCTTACTTGCCAAAATTTGAGTTTCAGTCAAGCCAACTCTTGGTGGTTTACCCTTGACTTGTGCTGGCTGGACCATTGTTATCTTAGTATCAGAAAATTCAACTTTATTTCTTTGGGCCACATTATTCTCTCTTTTTTCTTAACCAGCATTGGATGTTTCATATTGAACATATGGTGTGGACCCAACATATGGTTTAAAAATACTACCAACATTGGAATTTGTAGTATTGCCAAAACGAAAAACTTTAGGTAAATTTACCTTTGGTTTCACATAGAGAGGGTAATCATAAATATACACAGATGCTAGAGGGGTAATAAATTCATTACTTGAATCACTAAACCCTTCAGCTTTGATTCCCTTAATGATCTTAACCATGAATTCAGTTTGAACATAAGATTTGACAAATTTATTTGTTAAAACCTTCTTTCCATCAACAACCTTAGCAAATGTTTCTCGTAATTTTTTTGATGGTTAAAGTACTGGATTCTGTTATGGTAGCAACAACTTCAGAATCACCATTTAAGACTCCTTTGACCTGATGTGGTTCTTGCTCTTGAACACATTTAGTTATTCTTTGAGGAGAGTGACATCAAGATTCAACAACCTTCTTAAGGTTTGTTAATTGATTTTTCATGTCTGTCGACTCTTGCAAATATACTTAGGAGGCATATAATTTTGACTCTAGTTCAAGTTTATGATATTTAACACACTTGTTTTCATTTTCAAAAACATTAATTTGCGGTTTTAAGCCCTCAAATGTTTCTTAAATTCATCTTCCCTTTTTCAAGCCATATTGAGATCAATTATGAGATAGTCAGATATTTCTGTTTTTTTATCGTCAGTATATGAACGAAAATTTCTAGCTTGTATAGTATTGTAGCTTTCTAATCTTCTGATTGCATCTTGGTATCTGCTTCGCTCATATCATCTAGAAATGTACTATCTTTCTTGTCCTCTTCGGAATCTTCTTTAGCCATTAAACACTTCCCATACTTGTTGTTCTTGATATAGTTATCATCACTATCACTAGGTGATGATGATGTGATGAATTGTAACCATCCCAATCATGGGACTTAGCAATCAAAATATTCACTTCAAGTTTCTTCTTCTCTTTAGAATCAACTTTCATCTCAGCATTCATTGCTTTATACTTTATCTTATACTTGGCAGCTTTTGAGTAGGTATCTACTTATGTGAATGGTTTCTTGGACTCACAATCAGCTGCATAGTGCCAACCTTTCTACAGTTGTAGCATTCTGCATTTGAAAACATTCTTGTTTTATCAGCATTCTTTGTGTTGGTTCTTCTGTTGAATCTAAAACCTGATTTTCCTTTTCCTTCTATTGAACTTCTTGAACTTTTGTGCTAACATAGTGTCACAACCGTCAAAAATCTCAGGTCATTTCCGCACTTGATGTTCTAGAATCTCAAATTGCGTTTACAGCATTTGTAAAATTTTCTCGGTCATTCTAATTTACGACTCATTAAGTTTACTGTAACCGTGTAACGTCTTAGAGATTGCTTAGAAAACTCTAGGTCTATGAGAACTACTTAATTAGGTTATAAAGTGCCAACTAAAACAAAGGAAATTAAGTCTCACGAACTATCACGAAAATTCTATCGTATCGCAAAAAGTGGGATAAATTAAAATTCCGTAACTACGTAAGTGAAACTCGAGTTCAACAAATAAATACTTGAACATCTATTATAAACATTTCAAATATAATTTGAAGTATTTTAGAATTTAAGAACATCAAACTCAATTTAAGAACAAAACTTATACACTTTTAATACAAATTAATAATGCAACTTTTAACACAATTTATTTAACAAAAAAAAATTGCAATTACGTGCCTCCTAGACTCCCCAAAAATCTACACACTCATTTCATTTCACGCTCTTTCAAACACACACTTTCTCTCTCCAAAAACACACACTGAGATCAGTAGTCTAAGTTCATACAATTCATCCTAGTTCGAATACTAAGGGATTGTAAGTGAGATAAACGTGTTATAGACACTCGTATCGTTTCTTACAGTATTCCGCACTCTAACAAGCATTATTACCCCGTTGGATCCGTTCAAGGGTGACCTAGAAATGGTATCAGAGCATTAGAACTTAGAGTTTAGGTTCGGGGTAAATAAATCGAGTGGTTACGAGAGTTTGGACCGTTAAAACTGTTATTCTTTGCTTCCAAACTTGTTTATTATCACTTTGTGTGTTGTAGTTCAATTTTGGTCGGTTGAAAGTCACTCAAAATCACAGATCTGAGATTTTGAGTTTGTTCAACAGCCATCGTTCGAACTTGTACGGAATTTTCTTTTTATTCGAACTTGTACGGCAACATCGTACGAACTTACTTGAATCTTAGTTCGTACGAACCTACATTCGAACTTGTAAGTTCGAACAGTTTGAATTTCTTGTCAGTTTAGTTTGTTTGACTTGTTCGTTGACCATTCGAACTTAGTGTTCAGAAACAACCTGGTGATCATAGGGGAATGGGTTACACTGAAAGCCCACCTCTCTTTAATCACAATTATACTTTTATTTCCGATGATACTGAGATGTCAATATTAGATGATTCTGTCAATCACTCAGTAGTTCCAGGTCTAATGCAATTTGTTAGACCTACGAAAGCTGAGACCATAACTGAACCTGAAACAACCTCCGCTGACACTTCCAAGACACCCATTTCTGAAATAAAGTGTCAAGGAGACCTTAAATAAAACTACTAAATTTGTTTCACCCCAATCTGAAAATGAAAATGACAATACAAAAATCGATAAGGGTAAACAAATTGAAATTGTCTCCTCTCCTAGTTTGCCTAACTTGGACAACCAAACGGATCAAAAGGCTTTGAATAGGGCCTTTGTGAAACGTTCTTGCATTGTTTGCCATCAAAAGGGACACGTAGCAAGTATTTTTCCAACTAAGGGCAAAAGCGGAAAGTCACAGGTGAGGAAAGACCAATCACTTGTGAAATATGTTTCGTCTCCTAAAAGGAAAAATCCAAATCCCGAGACGAGTAGTATAAAACAGAGATTGTCCAGCGATAATGCAGGGACATCTAGGAGGAATGGGTTGGGATTTAAGAGAACTTCAAGTTCTCAAAGAACACAATCTTTACAAAAATCTGTGAAGTTCACGACTAATGACAGTACTAGGAGCACTACTCCTGCTACAGGAAGCTCTCATGGACAGTCTAAAGGTCAAAGACTCCACAAAGATTTCAAACTCCCAATAGTAGATTTACTAACCCGAATAGTAATAATAGGAATTATAATAATTCAAATTATAACTATCCATCTAGGGCTAGGTCTACTTCAAACCCTAGACCTGTTAATTCGAGACTTTTCCAAAAGTCTCCCGAGCGAAAGCCTAGCAGCAGATCCTCCCATGCTCCAACAAGTGCGATTTCCAAAGCATCTAGCTCTATTAATAAGAGTAATGATTACTTGAAGGAGCTTACATTCGTTGATGAGGATGGCCGACCCAAGACCGTAGTGGCTTGGGTCCCCCTTAATGACTAATTGTTTTAAATCTTTGTGCAGGAGTTAACCAGAAGAGCTATTAATTGGTGGTACTTTGATAGCGGTTGCTCACGGCACATGACGATGGAAAGGCAAATTCTTTTGGATTTCATGCACAAGAAAGGAGGATACGTTAACTTTGCTGGAGCAAAAGGTGGACAGATCAGGGGAGTAGGTAATGTCACAAATGGGAAAATTATGTTAGAGCAAGTCAACTATGTTGAGGAGCTGAAACATAATCTCATGAGTGTATCTCAGATTTGTGATAAAGGACATCCCGTCCATTTCACATATAGAGAGGCATTAATACTGAAACCAAGATTTGTCATACTAGAGGAATGGATTGTCATGAGGGCACCTAGGAAGAATGACACTTATGTGATGGACATGAGTGTTGCTGAATCTTCTCAGGAGTCGACATGTCTAATATCCAAAGCCTCTAATACTGATTCATAGCTGTGGCATAGGAAAATGGCTCACTTGCACTTCAGAAAGATGAACTTTATAGTAAAAAATGGACTAGTGCAAGGTGTTCCATTGCTGATATTTGGGTTAGAGGACAAGTGTCTACCTTGTCTAATAGGAAAACACCACAAGAAACCTCATAAGTCCAACACTCAAAATTCCATTGCCTCAGCCTTTGACCTTCTTCACATGGATTTATTCGGTCATGTGAATGCAAGGAGTATAGGTGGTAAACATTACTGCTTAGTTGTTACTGATGATTTCTCACGTTTTTCATGGGTATTCTTTTTGGGAACAAAGGATGAGACAGCTGAAATGCTGATGATAATTCTTTACCCAGATTGAACATCAATATGGTCAAGGAGTCAAGAAAATTCGAAGCGACAATGGCCTAGAATTCAAAAACTCGGTGTTGAACGTCTTTTGCTTAAGCAAAGGAATTCAGCATCAGTTTAGTGCACCCTATGAGCCACAACAAAATGGAGTCGCTGAAAGAAAGAATAGAACCTTAATTGAAGCAGCTAGGGCAATGCTGGCTGATTCAAGGCTTCCTGTCATTTTCTGGGGGGAAGCAGTGTATACAGCTTGTCATGTACTTAACAGGGTTTTAACCGTAAAAAGACATAACAAAACGTGTTATGAACTTCTAAACGGTCGAAAACCAAACCTTACTGGTCTTGAACCCTTTGGTGTTCATTGTACATTATTAAAGACCAAAAATCAACCAAAATTTGGTGAAAAAGCTAACGAAGGATTTTTCCTAGGTTATGAGGCCGGATCTCCAGACAAAAAGGTCTTCAATAAAACATCTGGTAAAGTTGAGATTGTATACAACATACAAGTCACATCTTACACACCAGCCGTACAAACCGGACCAGAGTGGTTATTTAATTATGACGCTATCTTCAAATCATTCAATATTCCTATCCTAAGTGACAGTGACTCTCTGGAATTAGAACATGTAGTACTGGATGATGGTGAAAACAATGGTTTTGCACCTAGATCTAGTGTTCCTTATTCAGAAGATTCAGTTGATAAAGGGAAAGATATTAGTGTCGATCCTATTGCGGATTGTGATCCAAGTCCAAATGACATTCCATCTTCTTCAGAGGTTACAGATTCTGTGCAAGAAATTGCTGAGGATGAAATACCACCTCCGGGGGAGATTGGATCAAATCTAGGATCTGACCTACCTATTGATACTACGATTTCAACTCGTTTGAAAAAGTATCATCCAATTGATAACATAATTGGTGATCCAAGTTCTCGAGTGAAAACTCGTAGAGAAATCTCTGACAACACAAGTCTCTATGTGTTGATCCAAGATACTGGGATAATTCATAAATGCTTGTACAGCTGTTTTATTTCTCAATTAGAGCCGAAAAATATCCAAATGGCTCTTAAGGAGAACTCCTGGGTAGAAGCAATGCAAGAGGAGCTTGCACAATTCAAGAAGGTCAAAGTTTGGGAGCTAGTCGATCTACCAAAAGGAGAATTTGCAATAGGCACCAGATGGGTGTTTAAGTGCAAACGAGATGATAGAGGGATAGTAACACGGAATAAAGCAAGGCTAGTTGTTCAAGGATTTAATCAACAGGAAGGGATAGATTATACCGAGGTGTTCGCACCAGTAGCAAGGCTAGAAGCAATTCGATTGTTTATGGCATATGGTGCACATAAAAGAATTAAAGTCTATCAACTCGATATAAAGAGTGCCTTCCTATACAGTAAAGTTTAGGAACTAGTGTTTGTCCAACAAGCTCCGGGGTTCAGTGATCCAGACTATCCAGACCGAGTCTATAAATTGGATAAGGCTCTGTATGGACTGCATCAAGCACCCAGAGCTTGGTATGAGACACTATCTACCTATCTCTTGGAAAATGGGTTCAAGAGAGGTCAAATAGATAATGCGTTATTCATCATATGGAAAAAGGATGATTTCCTACTTGTACAAGTGTACGTCGATGACATCATCTTTGGGTATCCGACAAGAACATGTGCAAAGACTTTGAACAAGTGATGAAGCGACGGTTTGAGATGAGTGCCATGGGAAAGTTAAACTTCTTAGGATTACAAGTTAATCAAAAGAATGATGAATTCTTCATTCTTCAGACGAAATACGTGCATGAAATGCTCACTCGTTTCAACATGAAAGATAGTTCGTCTATGGCACTCCGATTCAACATAATCATAATCTTGGACTAGATACTGAGAGTACTGAAGATGTGGATCTGATTCAATATCGAGCCATTATCGGTTCTCTCATGTATTTAACCGCTTCAAGACCCGACATAATGTTTGCAGTCTGCTTGTGTGCTTGATTTCAATCAAATCCTTAAGAGTCACACATGAAGGCAGCAAAGAGAATATTGCGTTATCTAAAGGGCAAACCGAAGTTAGATCTTTGGTATCCCTCTGGAGGCAATTTTGACTTTGTAGCCTATACCGACTCAGATTATGGCAGATGTAACTTGAACAGGAAATCAACCACGGGTGGTTGTCAATTACTAGGTGGTCGCATTGTCTCATGGCAGTTCAAGAAACAAACCACGGTCGCCATCTCAACCTGTGAGGCTGAGTATGTGGCATGTAGGAACCCTTTCGCTGGACCTAATCAGATCGGATGACTCAATCAGAAGAGCGGAATCCAACTAATCGAGTATTGAACGTATATTGAATCACAAGCACAGTTTCTCTAACGTTTTGTATAAATTAACAATTGAAGAATAAGCTTTACAATTTCTCTCTCTGCCTCACAAACTATCTCACTCTCCAGGGTTTGATCCACCCACAAATGAAAGCTGACTTCACTATTTATAGACATACTGGACCCTGCGACACAAGCCTTTGTGTCGCAGGCCAAACCCACTGCGACATAGACATTATGTCGCTATTGCGACATAAGCTCTGTGTCGCATGACCAATATTCTATGTATATTCTATAATTACATTTCATTCACTGACTTGAATATACACACTAATCATATCACATAGTAAGACTAATTGACTTTGATAAATACAAACTTTGACCAACTGACTGACACACAGAAATGCACTAACAAACTCCCCCATGTCATCAGCTTGGTCAAATAGGCTTCATTTAGTCTTCACCAACAAACTCCTCTATGTCTTCAACAATTAGACACTCCCCCATTGAGATAGCATGGTCTTCAGAATATTATGTCCAGATTCATGTGACGGACACACCTTTTGCATACAAGAAGATCTTCAAACTATATGACCATCTCTCAATCTTTAGCAGCTTCTCCAAATAGAATTTAACTTCATAGTCTTAGGAGAATAACTAACATCCTTTATATCTTCAATATTTGACTTTAACAAGATATGTGATATTGAATAAAACAACATAGAAATAAAATATTTTTGTAATTTTCTTTATAAATAAAAAGTAAAGAATACCAAAAGGAAAATAAATCGGGGATAAGATTGTAATATGTCTGCTTAAGGATCATATCAGGATAACATGCAGTTATTAGGAAATAGCAAGTGTTATTTTGATTATCAGTATCTTTTGTCCTCTTTAAATTTACTCAGCATACATAGAACACCGTTAAAAAAAATAGTTCAAGACGATTACTGGTATCGTTTGTCCACTTAAACATATAACATACGCATCTTCAAGCTAAGTGATTATTGTTAGAGTGATTATTTTTCTGTGAATCCCACAATAGATATATGCTAGTATCAAGACATGAACATAACATCTATTGTTTAGAGAAGGTATATGAATTGAACATTTTTAAGAATCAAGCCAGCGGTGACAGGTATGTACAAACGTACAACAAAGCGACATAAACTTGATTCAGGTTTAAGCAAAACCATACTTGGTCAAGCCGTTTGGCGACCTTGTTAAGTATCTTTAATTTTATAAGATGTTAAAAGTGCATTGACTTTTGTTTGCTTAATGGTTGAAAGTATACTAACAGAAACCAGGTTTGTACTTACGTACAACAGAGGAATCAGTCAGCATAAATCCCCAATTGTTATCATATAAAAACTCAGTGCAATAGAGGTATGACAAGCTGATACTTAAGAATTAAGACTTATTGTCATAAATCATATGATGGACACCACAAGAAAATAAAGACATATTAGATGTATTTCTTAGTAGCTTAAAGAATAATATGTTAATGCCTACCAATACATCGTATAATGAAGCTAATGTTTATAAAAACTGTTGTAGATATACCAGATAAACCTACTCACACATCAAACATAAACCTTAAAATTTCCATTTTGTGTACATGTTACCTGATGAACTATCATATCCCAAGTTGTTTACAAACATAATCCAAAATGTTTTCCAGAATTAAGAATCTTGCTGTTCAAATTTCTGATCAAAATAATCAGAATTTTTAATTTTTTAAAATTCCTCCCCCTGAACAGCAAATTCTTTTCTCAATTCTAATTCAAATGTAATCCCCTAAAAATTAAACTAATTTTTTAACTAATTAATTTTTTTTTTTTTAATTTAATAAATTTCGCAACATTACATTTCTTTGATACTAAAAAGTATAAAGAATGGTTGTTGCAATACTAACAAATTGAACAAATAATGACGAAATAAAAGTTCCAAAATCACATATCACGTCAAATCAAATTCTTTTAACCACGTTATTCCGTCTCGAAACTTTGATAATCTCATCCATTCAGTCACAATGCACCACACTTAACTACCTTGAAAGCAATCTTAACACAATACACATCCTTGCAGTCACTAAAAATATAATCTATCAAAAAACTGACTGCATCACCACAAACAATGAAACATTAGACTTTATGGGACACCCAAGCCTTGATAGTCTTGGGTTGTCCATTATCGTTCATAATTATCACATCAATGAGTTTATGATATTTTAAAAAGTCACTTGATTTCATTGATGTGTTGTTTGTGAATTTTTGTTTCCAAACCTGCTTAGGTTTGGATGATTTGTTTTCAACAATGTTGTGTTGTTGAACTTGGGTTCTACTAGGCACAACTTTGTTTACTCTGGCCATAGGTTTAGGTGAAGAGGATGCATAACTAGAGGCGAATGTGAACTACGCATTGACAATGATTTTGAACAAGAACTTCTATATGAATAAGTTCTAGGCATTCTTCTACCAAACCTGTCTAGGGCTATCAACTTACAATCCCTAATAACATGTCCTTGTTGTCCACAACAAAAACAAGAACGTCTATCCACAAAAGATTGATTCCAATGAGTTCCTTCAAATCGTTTTGGAGGAGGATAATACACCGAAGGTCTATTAATAGAACATTTGTTGAACAGGCACTCTTAGGTGAGCATGTTGAAGTAGATGTTCCTAAGGTTGAGCTAGTTGATTTTGAATATTTATTACTTTCAGATTTATCAACTACTTTATCTTTCTTGAGATTCTTCACAGGTGACCGTGAATTATCCGAAGATTTAGATTTTGAATCCCTTTTAACATGTTGAACTTTTGAGGATCCATTGTAAACCTTTGCTTTTCTTTTGCCTTTAATACAATCATCATTTTCAGTTTCAAGGATGAAATTTTCAGGTTTGACATTTAATTTCTCAACCTTAATGGTAGACACTTCAGGTATATCATCTACCTCAATAACCTCCTCAACCTTAGTGATAGAATCATTAACTGATGAATTAACAGGTTTTGTGTCTTCTTTGAAAGAGGAAGGCACAAAGTCTTTGATGGAATCCTTTGATGGCATTGGCAGATAGTCATTAGGAGGTGGTAGATAGTGATAACCAAGACCAGCTTTGCTTTTGGTATCTGTCCTTTGCGATTGAAGAATTTCATCAAATACCATAGAGGATGTAGAAAAGTTTGAAAGTTTTCGTTGTAAACACAGAACTTCTGCCTGTGAGTCAGCAAGTTGTTTCTTCACAAGAGTAAGCATATTAACATAACTACCTATCTCATCTTGCTGACAAAAAATTTTGGCTTTCAGTTCTTTCTTGTCTTCAAAAATGGCTTTCAACTTTTTTTCACATGCCTTATCATTTTCTCTTAACAAATCATTACTTTCTTTTAGTTGTTCTATGCTAGAGTTAAGGCGTTCATTATCCTCTCTATACCTTTTAATCGTACCAGTTAAGTTAATACATGAAGCACATGAGGATGGTTCAGAATCAACCTGATTGTCCGAAGCTTTGATTTCAACTTCTTCCTTCATTTCTTCTTCTGAGCTTGTCATTCTCATCTTAGTATTACTTCCGAAACTTACTTGAAGATTGTGCCACAATTTAAATGAAGTATCTTGCGTTTTGTAACATGAGGCTTCATCCCTTGGTAAACACTCCAATATTGCCTCAAATGTCTTCTTTTCCAAATTAAAATTTGTACGTTCTGTGGTAGACATTTGGTTTACCATTTTGAAAGATGTACCTCCGACTATTCTAGGTTTCTCATACGGATTTGCAATGAATATCCATAAATTTGCATCATACAGCATAAACAACACTTCAACCACAGCTCTCCATCGATCAAAGTCCTTATGAAATAAGGATTTCAACTTTCCTTTCAAGGTTGTATTTAAGAAATCCATATTCGAATTTAGCGACACACAAAAAAAAATTCCTTTCAAAAAGTTTTTTTTTTTTTTTTTTTTTTTTTTTTTAATGGGACACAAGGCTTGTGTCGCACCTTGTGTTGCAAAGCTTATGTCGCAAAACGGCGCTGATCAGTTCCAAAACTCAAAAATACGAATATTTTTGAAACCCTAAAGAATTTTGAACGAAAAACAACGAACAAACCCAGAAAAACTCTTCCAATAACACAATCTTCAAGCAAAATAACCCAAAAACGAAGATTACACAATTCAACCTTCGCGAATCAAACCGAAAACGTTCAAAACACGATCTGAAACCGTTGAATAACTTATTCACGGCTCTGATACCACTTGTAGGAACCCTTTCGCTGGACCTAATCAGATCGTATGACTCAATCAGAAGAGCGGAATCCAACTAATCGAGTATTGAACGTATATTGAATCACAAGCACAGTTTCTCTAACGTTTTGTATAAATTAACAATTGAAGAATAAGCTTTACAATTTCTCTCTCTGCCTCACAAACTATCTCACTCTCCAGGGTTTGATCCACCCACAAATGAAAGCTGACTTCACTATTTATAGACATACTGGACCCTGCGACACAAGCCTTTGTGTCGCAGGCCAAACCCACTGCGACATAGACATTATGTCGCTATTGCGACATAAGCTCTGTGTCGCATGACCAATATTCTATGTATATTCTATAATTACATTTCATTCACTGACTTGAATATACACACTAATCATATCACATAGTAAGACTAATTGACTTTGATAAATACAAACTTTGACCAACTGACTGACACACAGAAATGCACTAACATGGCAGCTGGTAGTTGTTGTTCACAAGTTATGTGGATACTGTTGGTCCCAAAGGTTAACAACAATGTTGTAGAGGGGGGGTGAATACAACTTTTTTGTTTTCTTAATTGAAATTGTGAATCAGACTTAGTTGTATAATAAGAACATATAGAGGTTTTTCAAATAATTCTTTTATTTTAATAAATCAAAGAATTACAAGTTAGATGCGGAATTTCTAACTTAATTGAATACAGAATCCTATCACTAAGATCAGCTGAGAACAAACTCTAAGCTGGTTACAAGCAATATAATTCTGCTAACACAAATGCTCAATGAACTATAATTAATTCACTAAGAATTCTTGCTGATTCACTCGTGTACTCACACACTTAGGCTTTGTAACCCAAGTCTGATATTTATAGTAGAGCTTGTGTGATGCTTGAAACTTGATCAGCCAATGAATGTTTTCCAGATGTCTTCATCTTCATTGGTTGACTTCAGACATGCTTGCTTGTGTGTTCTGATGAAGTCTGCACGATCAGGTCTGGCAGTCTGTCAGAAAGTACACTGCATTCTTGTCTTGTAGGCTGACCATGATAAGGAAGCATACTGTGCATAAACAGTCAAGATAATCAGGTATATACATTGAGTATAACCTCTGAAGATGTCATTCTGTTATACACATACATTCCCTAATTGTTAAAAGCATGATCACTTGAGTTTGTGATAACCCAAGTGTTCTTCAGTTTCAGTGCTGGGTGAACTGGAATAATGAACTCTATGCTGGGTCTTCATTCCAATGTTCAAACTTGATCTTGACAAACAAGGAAGGTCTCCACAGCTTAACTGAAGGATACTTAAACATGTATATGATATAAGACTTTGAATATTTCAGAGCTGGTTGCTCTTCAAGATTTCTGTCTGCTGGGTGAACTAGCAGTTCTGTCTGCTGGGTGAACTGATGAACAGTGATTCCTTCGCAGCCAGCATACAGAAGACTTTATATCCAAAACGTATTTTGCTGCTGAAAATAAGTAATCCCATAACACTTGTGTCTTCATGGAGTTATTGTCATCATGAAATCATCATAGGAGTGGTCATGTCTTAACAATCTCCCCCTATTTGATGATGACAAAACTTTAGCGTGTACCAGCATACAAAAGACTTATGATGACTCAGTATAGCATGTTGCTCAGAGCTGAGTAGCAACATGTCCCTTGTTCATTCAAATGGGATCCTTTCAGAGACAATTATATCACATCTTTTAAGTAAAGATATCAGATCTTATAATCATATATTTTGAAAAATGAAATTACAAGACTGATTACATGACAGAAGTTTGATAGAGTGAATTACAAACAATCTATCTAGACAAACATATTGTCTTCAGAATTCTTCCTCTTCTTCCTTCACAACATTTAACATTCCTGGACCATCAGGATTCAGTCCTCTTCTGATCATCTCCTTCACAATCTCTTTTGAATACATACCAGCTCCAGCAGCCAGTAGTGCCATAGATCTGAGGTTGATCAAATGCTGAATGCTGACCAAACTTAATTCTGAAGTTCTCTGAAACCTTAGAATATTTCCATCTAGGAAATAGATACCATGCTCAGGATATTCAGTATGAAATCCATGATATCCTTGAACACCCATTGGTGGGTCAGTATTTCCTGGGATTGAGTATGGCAGAGGAGGAAATCCAATACTGGGAATGGGAGCAGCAGTTACACTCATCAGTTGGTCAATATTGACCTTCTTCCTGAAATGAGTTGGACCTAAGATAGTAGAGCTTTCTTCAATGATTCTAGCCCTCTTCTGCTTTGATTTTGCAGCTGACTTATAAACATCCCTTTTTGGTGTGCCTTCTAGTCTGGATGCTTTATTGAATAACTCTTGCAGTCTTTTCATAACTGCATCTCTGGTAACTCCACTTCTTGATTGATAATACTCCTGAATCTCCAACCATTCAGAGAAGCCAAAGTTGTATAAGTTGAGAAGTCTTACATTCTCTACAGTATCATCTGATCTGGTGATGTTAATCACTTCATCAGTGCATCTCTTAACCTTCACAATCTTTGCAGAATGTTTTCTTCTCTTGACACAGTCTTTATATCTCTCCAGCTCTCTGGGAAGATAAAAGCTATCAACAATGTTTGTTGATCTTGGTTGTGGTTCATGAATATCTTCAGCTCCCTTTGCTTCTGTCTTCTTAGTTTCAGCAATCAACTTTACTCTTTCAAAAGCTATTGCTTGTGATGCTTCAGCTGGAATGACTTTAGAAATGATCCTGATAGCTGGTTCATCCTTCAGAGCTTGAACATTTTCTGATTTGGCCAGCCTCTTGGCAGCAGTTTCATTTCTTTTCAATGTCCTTTCCTTCTCTTTCTGAAGATCACGATTACTGAGATAATCTTCAATAGATTCAAACCCAAAGCTTTTTGCTTCTTCAATTAGCATCTCTTCCTTTGTTTTCTTTCTTTCAATACCAGCAACAGACCTATAGTCTTCCAAGGACATGTTAAGCTTCCAGGCAGCTATGGAATCTTCTTGGTCTTCTGGTATGATGCTTCTTCTGACTAGCTGAATGTAAGCATCCAGCTTGAGTTGATTTTCAGCCTTAAGCTCTTCAACAGTAATACCCAGTTGTAATGCTTCTCTAAATAGAGCTTTGTCTTCATCAGACATGCCTTCTGGATAGTTAAAACCTGTTGACTTGGGCTTCTTCTTCTTTGAAGGTTCTTCTTCTACAGCAGGTTGTTTTTCAGGATTTTTGAATAGATCAATCATTGGTTCTCCTGTTTGCTGAATATAAGGCATCTGGACACTTCTTGAGCTTGAAGTTCCAGGTACATTGACTGTTGGCGTATCATCATGAGCTGGCTCTTCTTGTGGAGCAGGCTCAGAGGTTGTTGCAGACTTTTCAACTTCAACTTCAATTACTTCATCTTCTTCATCATCAGACCTCAATTTTCTGGCAGCACCACTACCAATGACATACTCATCATCCTCAGAGTCAACCACATACTTTGACTTCTTGATGTTTCTTTTTGGGATGATCTTAACTCTCTTTGATCTTTTCTTTGTTGGAACAGCTGCTGGCTTGACTTGTTGGTTTTGCTCCCCCTCAGATGAGGATGAGCTGGTTTTAACACTGGAACTGCCACCAGCTTCCATCTTCTTGATCTTTTCACTCCTCTTTTCATACCTTCTTCTTTTAGAATCTTCAAGCTTCTGTTCAAAAGCTTGATCTCTCTTTCTTTTCTTGGCTTCATATCTTTCTCTTTTTCTCTGTATAATAGATTCAATTGTTTCTGATCTGTTCTGATCAGACTCTTGCTTCTTTGCTTGCTCCCCCTCAGCTTGAGCTTTATTCTTGTTCTCCCCCTTTTTGTCATCAGCAACAGGTGTGGAGGTAGCAGCAGCAGGTGCAGGAGATTGAGTCTGCAAAGGAGTAGGATAATGAGACAGAATTTGAGAGAGCTTGCGCTCTATATTTGTAAGGTTGGCTGCTTTAATGAAGTCCTGAACTGCCAGTGATGTAGTAAACTTGTCAAAGGCAGCGACATTGGAAGCTTGAGCCTTGTGAAGTTGCTGGAGTTCAGAGAAAATTCTTGATTTTTCTTCAGGTTGAATGGAGTGAGCCTTGAGAGCTGCATTTTCTTCCTTTAATGCAGCATTTTCCTTCTTAAGAGTCTTCAACTGATGCAACAAGTCCTCATGATCTTGATGAGTGATCATGGTTTGGTCAAGTTCTTTGGACTTTTGCTTGAGTTCATCCATTTCCTTATGAAGTCTTTTGAGAAATTCAATTAACTTCAATTGATTTGCAGTAGAGAATGAGTCTTGTCTGAGCTCTTCTAAAGCAGTAGTGAAATCAGAATGAGCTTGTTCATCAGCAGTAATGAGCTGAGTAAATCTGAAGACAAACTCCTGAAGGGCAGAGGTATATTCTGTAACCATCTCATCAACATGAGTCATAAGTGTACCTATACCATTGAACTTAGATTCCAGAACAGGAATCAAGGCTGCCATGACATGTTTAACAATGTCAGCAATAGAAGGTGTATCAGCAGTGAATTGATGATGAGAAGAATCCCTGGTGTCTACTGGTTGTTCAGGAGGAGGTGAATCTGGAATATCAATGTGAATTGGTGAAGCACCATGAGAAGTATTCAACATTTCTTCATTTTCTTCTTCTTCCTCAGGCTGTAGATTTTGGATATCTTCATCATCAGATGGAACATCAACAGGATCAGCAGAGAATGAGTATAAGGTCTGGTTGAGAATCTTGGCTGCAGCTGGATGAATGAATGAAATAATGGGCATAGAAGGTGAAAGTTTGGGTTCCTCAGATAAAGTCTGTGATTTGACTTCATCATCATTGGAAACAGAAGTTGATGCCTGTAAGTTCAGCTGTGTATATGCTGACTCATTGACAGCATGTGCAGACTCAGATGGTGTAAGAGGTATTGACTGAGTGGAAGTATGTGTGAGACAAGTTCGAACCTGGGCTGGGTTCTCAATATCTAACTCCTGAGAGCTGATATTGGTAGATGTGGTTTCCCTTTGTAAGATGTCAACATTTTGGGATGTGGACAAATGTTCAGGTTCAGTGGGTTGACTCACTGACTCAGTATGAGGTGAGATGTCCCTCTTGCTTTCAATGGACTTCACCTTTCGAGAGGTTGGTCCAGATAACGGCTTATCTCTTTTCAACAATGTATCTTTTCGAGAAGATACATCTGAGCTGGTTAAGGGTTGATCAAGAACTGGGGTTGACTTCACACGACTAGAAGTCAATCCAGCCTTGGGCGCTTTTGACATTGCCTTTTTGGCATATGCCTTAAGTGGCTGAGTGTCAGCTTTCACTTTTGTGCGCTTTTCAAACAATTGAGTTTGGGATTGATCATCCTGTGCTGGCTGTGAAGCCTGCTCCGGAGTGGTTGAAGATTGTGATTTTGAAAACTTGGTGGTGGATGCTGGGTTAGAAGAAGTGGGTTTACTTGACTTCTTGGCATCCCTTTTTGAAATTTGGGAGGAAGAAGATGATTTAGTATCCATACCTGAGGTCTTGGTAGACTTAGTCGTCAGTACAGGTTTGGAGACTATCAGCTGTGCTGGTTGGCTTGATGGTTTTGCTGCTGCTGGCTGATCATCATCATTATCATCATCATCTGAACTTGATGAATCAGGGGGTTGAGGATCAGTGACTGCAATGTCAGGATCAGCATCCAGAATGATTTCTGGAGGAATAGCAGCGAGCATAGATGGAGAAAGACCTTGATGAGGTTTCTCAATCACTTTATGGAACATTTTGTCGCCCATAAACACATCTCCAGCATCTAAATCTTCTAAGTCCTTGTATTTCTCACCAAGTATGCCTTCAATTATCAGACTTAAAAATCTAGGAAATGGAACATTCTTTTCCTTTTTCTTCTTTTCAATCTTTTCTCTCAATTCAGTGTAAATGAGAGCAGCAAAATCAATATTTCTCCCAAAAATGAGAGCATGTCCTAACTGTAATTCGAAATTGTTACACTGATCTTTGCTGCCAAACTTGTGACTCATACACCAGATAAGAACACCAAAGAAATAACTCCAGAATCCATTCATCTTAACACGTTTAGGACTATTGTTGAAGTTATCAGGGTATCTAATGAAGCTTAACACTTCATGTCTACAATCAGTTGGTGATGGAGGATCAACAAATGGTTCTTCTGGCAATTTAAGGTATCTACGAATGTGCTCTGTTGAAATCACTATGGGTATGCCATTTCCCACAGTGGCAGAGATATAAGTGGAACCTAGGTTAGATTTGGTAACAACACACGTATACCAAAATTCAATGAGTGTTTGAGGAAAGGTTTGACAAGGAACAGTTGTTAAAGCATAAGAAATTGGGGAGTTTTTGAAATAAACAACCATGTTTCGATAACCTGCATTTCTGTAATTCTTTGGAATTGCAAGACTTGTGGCAGAGTTATTGTTGTTGAGAGTGATTTCCTCAGCATCTGGGGAATTTGGTGCTTGTTTCATGTTTTCCTTTAGTTCAAATGCAAACGACATGATTGATTTTGTGTGAAATTGATTTTAGGTTAGAACAGAGTGAGGAAGATGAACAGAGTTAGCGTTTATATTCTTAGTTAAAAATGGAAATGGAAACGGTAACATAAACGCTTACGGGGTGACAATTATTTATAGTAGGAAAGAGAAAGACATAATCTCTTTGAAAGTGACATGTTTCTGAAATGTCAGAAACTTTTCAGAGATATGGTGCTACAGTGCTACAGTGTTCAGAAGGCGGCAGGAGACTTTGGTCGTTATTTTCAAACGGCCAAGATTAAGAAAGTGTGTTTTCTAAAACATTATCTGAAATCACATCAAATTAATGTGATTACACATTTTAAGAAAACATTATCCTCAATTTATTTCATAAAAGAGTAATTAGAAAAGTAGATTAAATCAGAAATGATTTATCAGATAAGCTGCTTGATACAATTGGTTAAGAGTTGTCTGTGCTGGTTGATCACTAATGTTGTTCTATGCTGGTTGGGCAAAAATAGTGCAACCAGCTCAGACAATACATTCTTTTATATTTCAAGCATACCCAGCTCAGAGATGAGATAGTTAAAACGTTTTTCATCTAAGGGCTTGGTAAACAGATCTGCCAATTGTTGATCAGTAGAGACAAAATGTAACTCTACATCCTCTTTCATAACATGATCTCTTATGAAATGATACCTAATATCAATGTGCTTGGTCTTTGAATGCATGACAGGGTTATTGGTGATGGCAATAGCACTTGTATTATCACAATAGATAGGTGTCTTTGTGAAATGTATTCCATAATCTTTGAGCTGATTCTGCATCCACAAAATTTGAGCACAGCAACTGCCAGCAGAGACATACTCTGCTTCTGCAGTTGATGTTGAAACAGAATTTTGTTTCTTGGATGTCCAGCTGACCAATTTGCTACCCAGTAGTTGACAACCACCAGTAGTGCTTTTCCTATCAATTTTGCATCCTGCAAAGTCTGCATCTGAATAACCAATTAGATCAAAACCATAGTCTTTGGGATACCAAAGACCAAGGTTTGGAGTACCCTTGAGGTACCTAAAAATTCGTTTGACAGCAACTAGATGAGACTCTTTTGGACAAGCTTGATATCTTGCACACAGACATGTGGCAAACATGATATCTGGTTTGCTGGCTGTTAAGTATAACAAGGAACCAATCATACCTCTATATAATGTGACATCAACTGTTTTACCATTTGAGTCAGCATCAATTTTGATAGAAGGTTGCATAGGTGTTCCAATGACTTTACAATCAGCAAAGGCAAATTTCTTTAATAAGTCATTTATATATTTGCCTTGACAGATGAAAATACCCTCATCAAGTTGTTTAATTTGTAAACCAAGAAAGAATGTTAATTCTCCCATTAAACTCATTTCATACTTATCAGACATAAGTTTAGAAAAATCTTGACAGTGTTTTTCATTTGTTGACCCAAAAATGATATCATCTACATAAATTTGCACTAGAATGATATCACCATTTATTTCTTTTATAAACAAAGTGGTATCAATCTTCCCAACTTTAAATTTGCATTCAGTTAGAAAATTGTGAAGTGTTTCATACCAAGCTCTAGGTGCCTGCTTTAGGCCATAGAGAGCTTTGTCCAACTTGTAGACATGATTAGGAAATTTACTGCATTCAAAACCTGGAGGTTGTTTGACATATACTTCTTCTTGCAACTTTCCATTGAGAAATGCAGACTTCACATCCATCTGAAATACTTTAAAGTTGTTGTAAGCAGCAAATGCCAGGAATATCCTGATAGCTTCCAATCTTGCCATAGGAGCAAATGTTTCACCATAATCCAGTCCTTCCTCTTGCCTGAATCCTTGAGCAACAAGTCTTGCTTTGTTTCTGATTACAACCCCATGTTCATCCATCTTGTTCCTGAATACCCATCTTGTACCAATAATTGTCTTGTTATGTGGTACAGGGACTAATGTCCACACTTTGTTTCTTTCAAACTGAGAGAGCTCATCTTGCATAGCTCCTACCCAGCTTGGTTCAGTAAGTGCTTCATCAATCTTTGTGGGTTCAATATTTGACACGAAATTTACATGCATACAAAAATTACTTGTAGCTTGTCTTCTTGTCTTGACACCAGCATTTGGATCACCAATGACATGCTCAATAGGATGTGCCTTTGTCCATTTCTTAGCATATACAGGTGATTCAGATGCTTTACCATCCTTATGATGATTAGTGGAATCAGCATTGCTGATTGTAGCAACCTGTGCTGGTTGATCTTGTATCAACACATCTTCTATATTCTCTAAGCTGCCTTCACTAGCTGTATCACAGTTTGAAGTATCATCTTCTGATTCTTCAAGTGAGTTATTTATAGGTTCAATGTTGAGCATAACTCCCAGTATTGGAGTACTGGGAGATGTAATTGACCTATCTTCACTGGATTTAGGGGATTCCACATGCTGATCAGTTTGATCATCATTTGGAGTTACTGAAGTAGGAGCAGAGTTTGCTAATTCTTCAAAATTCAGTGGAGTATCCTCATTTTCTGAGGGAAAAGATGATGCAGATAATGTATTCTCATCAAATGTGACATGAATAGATTCTTCCATGCATCCTCTTTTCTTGTTGAATACTCTGTATGCTTTTGACAGAGTAGAATATCCAAGGAATATACCATCATCAGCTTTTGCATCAAACTTTCCAAGTTGATCTCTTATTTTCAGAATGAAACATGGACTTCCAAAAACATGAAAGAAACTGATATTTGGTTTTCTCCCTTTCAACACTTCATAGGCAGTCTTTTGATGCCTTTTTACAATCAGAGACCTGTTTTGAGTGAAACATTCCAGTGTTTACAGCTTCAGCCCAAAAATGACTTTTTAGTCCTGATTCAGCAATCATTGATCTTGCAGCTTCAATAAGTGTTCTATTCCTTCTTTCTGCAATACCATTTTGTTGTGGTGTTCTCACAGCAGAGAAGTTTTGTGAAATTCCTTTGTCAGCACAGAAAGATTCCAACACATGGTTTCTGAATTCTGTACCATGATCACTTCTGATCTGCTTCACTTGTTGTCCATTTAGAAGTTCCATCTTCTTAACAAAGTTGATGATTTCTTCTGTTGCTTCACCCTTCTGCTTTAGAAAGAATACCCATGTATACCTAGAGTACTCATCAGCTATAACTAGAGTATACTTCTTTCCACCCAAACTTGGAGTGCTTACAGGACCAAATAGATCCATGTGAAGCAAGTGAAGTGGTTGCATAATGGATGAGACTTGTTTTGACTTAAATGAAGCTCGGTGCTGCTTGCCTTTTTCACAACCTGGACATAGTCTATCTTTGACATATGTCATGCTGGGTAACCCTGACACTAATCCTCTGCTGGCTAGCTTATGGATATCTTTGAAATTAAGGTGTGAGAGCCTCTTGTGCCATAACCATTTTAGGTTGTCTGCTGACTTGGAGTAGAAACATGTGTCACTGGTGGTAACAGCAGTATTCATATCAATTTGATACATGCCTTCATGTCTCTTTGCAGTCAGTAGTGGTTTTCCCATTAGATCAAATATAGTTCCAAAATTCTTTCTGAATTGAACTACTTTCCTTCTTCTGGTAAGTTGACTTATACTAATCAGATTATGTTTTAATCCAACCACATAAGCAACATTCTTGAAGGTTACATTCCCATTACTCAAATTACCAAAACCTCTAGTATAGCCCTTTGAATTATCTCCAAAAGTAACAGCTGGACCATCTTTCTCCTTATAATCCAGCAGCAGGGACTTACATCCAGTCATATGCCTTGAACATCCACTATCCAAGTACCAGATTTGTTTGTTTTGAATGCCCTCCTAGTGGAGTATCCTCATTTATATATTTGCCTTGACTGATATCAAGATTTGATGTCCTCCTAGTGTTCCTCTTGTTAGTCTTAACATTTACTTCACTAGAGATGTTCTGTGTTGATTGTATTGTCAATTGACTTAACAGAGTTCTGGGAATCATACAGTAATCTGTCTTACATTGATGAGACATGTGTGATCTCTCACCACAGTTGTAACATTTCCTGTTATTCTGCCTTTTAGATGTAGGTGGAACAACCCCGGGACTGCTGGGTGTTACTCTGATTCAACTGCTGATTGCTAATAGCAAACAATTGTTGAATCTGAGTTGTGAGCTGATCAAGCTTACTAGCCAATATTTGAGTTTCAGTTAAACCAGCTCTCATTTGTTTACCCTTGCCATTTGCAGGCAGACCCTTTGAAGTATTTAGCTCAACATTCTTTCTTTGGGTAACAGTCTTGTTTCTTTTAGCCTTACCAACATTGATAGTTTGACTTTCAATGACTGATGTTAACCTAGCATTGGGTTTTACAATACTGTCAGCTTTCAGGCTTGCAGCATTGTCAGCTTTGAAAATAGTAGAGGATGTTCCTCTAGTGTTTTCATAAAGAGGGTTAGTGGCTACACAGGCAGATGCTGAGGATTTAGTAAATTCATTTATTGAATTACTTGATCCTTCAACTTTGGTTTCTTCTATGATCTTAACCATGGATTCAGCTTTAGCAACAGGTTTTACAAATTTATTTGTTAAAATCTTTTTACCAGCAACAACTTTAGCAAAGGTTTCTGGTAAGATCTCTGCTGGTTCAAGTATTGGATCCATCATGGTTACTTCAGCTATGGCAGCAGCAGACTCAAAATCTCCATTTAAAATAGCTTTTACTTGGTGTGGCACTTGCTCTTGAACACACTTAGCTGTTCTTTGAGCAGAGTGACACCAAGATTCAACAACCCTTTTGAGATTAACTAATTGATTTTTGGTGTCTGCTGACTCTTGCAAATAAACTTGGGAAGCATAGATTTTGGATTCAAGTTCAAGCTTATCATTTTTAAGACACTTGTTTTCAAGTTCTAAAACATTTAATTGAGATTTTAAATTCTCAATTGTTATTTTAAAATCATCTTCCCTTTTGCAAGCCATATCAAGATCAATTCTAAGATAGTCAAACATTTCTGCTTTTTCATCATCAGTATAAGATCTGAAATTTTCTACCTTATACAGCATAGAGGCTTTCCATTCTTCTGATTGCATCTTTACATCAGCCTTTCTCATATCATCCAGAAAGGTGCTATCCTTTTTGTCCTCTACAGAATCTTCTTTGGCCATCAGACATTTTCCATGTCTACCTACTTTGATACAGTCATCATCACTCTCACTTGATGAGGATGAAGATGATGAGCTGTAATCATCCCAGTCATGAGACTCAGCAATCAAACTCTTGACTTCAGGTTTCTTCTTTCCTTTGGAATCAGCTTTCATCTCAGCCTTCATTGCCTTATATTTGGCTTTGTACTTTGCTGCTTTTGAGTAAGTGTCAGCTTGAGTAAATGGTTTCTTGAACTCACAGTCAGCTGCAAAGTGTCCAATTTTGCCACAACTGTAACACTCAGCTTTGGCAAACATTCTTGTTTTGCCAGAGTTCCCTGGGCTAGCTTTCTTACTGAATCTGAAACCAGATTTTCCTTTTCTTCTATTGAACTTCCTGAACTTTTGAGCTAGCATAGCCATTCCATTAGCAAAGCTTTCTACATCATCTTCATCACAGCTGTCATCTGAGTAGTCTTCATCTTCACTTTGTTCATCTGAGCTGACTTCTGCTTCTTCTTTATTGGCTTTTTGTTTGTACACAACCATAGCTTTTGAACTCTTTCTTTTTGGTTCAGCAGCAACAAGAGCAGCACTGGAATGCTCAAGATGCTTCCAGTTTTCTTTAATGTTCTTATCATGCAAAACCTTAGTTTTCTCATGATTCATGAGAGCACCATAGAGTGAAGCCAGATCAAAGTTTTTAAGACTATGAGTGACTTTAAGTGAGGTGGCTACAGATTCCCAAGAAGATAGTAAGGAGTCAACAAACTTCTTGGTAACTTCAAAGACATTGATGTGAACTTCCATGGCTGCTAGGTCATTCAGCAAAGCAGTAAATCTGGTGTACATATCAACCAGAGATTCTCCTTTATGACAGAAGAACAGTTCATATTGCCTTTTTAATGTAATAATGTTGTTCTGCTTGACTTCTTCCTTTCCTTCATATGCTATATCCAAAGCATCCCACATTTTCTGGGCAGAAGAGAGCCTGCATACTGAGTTGTATACAGAGTTAGGAAGAGAGATGGCTATTTGAGTTCTAGCTTTAGCATCCAATCCAGTTCTTCTTTTATCTTCATCAGACCATTGATTAGTTGCTTTAACTACCTCCCTAGATGTTGAAGGAGTAGTTCCAGAAGCAGGAACTTCAATGGTGGTGGTTGGAACAAATGGTCCTTCTAAGACAATGCTTGGCATTAATGAATCAATTGATTCAAAATGTAGCATCATCCTTGATTTCCATGTCTGGAATTCCTTTGCATCAAACTTAGGGGGTCTGGATGCAGAACCATTTTCCAGGTAAGCAGAGTTTGAGCTGTAAGTGGCCATTTCAACAGATCTAAGATTTGAATAATCTTAACTGCTCTGATACCAGTTGTTGGTCCCAAAGGTTAACAACAATGTTGTAGAGGGGGGGTGAATACAACTTTTTTGTTTTCTTAATTGAAATTGTGAATCAGACTTAGTTGTATAATAAGAACATATAGAGGTTTTTCAAATAATTCTTTTATTTTAATAAATCAAAGAATTACAAGTTAGATGCGGAATTTCTAACTTAATTGAATACAGAATCCTATCACTAAGATCAGCTGAGAACAAACTCTAAGCTGGTTACAAGCAATATAATTCTGCTAACACAAATGCTCTATGAACTATAATTAATTCACTAAGAATTCTTGCTGATTCACTCGTGTACTCACACACTTAGGCTTTGTAACCCAAGTCTGATATTTATAGTAGAGCTTGTGTGATGCTTGAAACTTGATCAGCCAATGAATGTTTTCCAGATGTCTTCATCTTCATTGGTTGACTTCAGACATGCTTGCTTGTGTGTTCTGATGAAGTCTGCACGATCAGGTCTAGCAGTCTGTCAGAAAGTACACTACATTCTTGTCTTGTAGGCTGACTATGATAAGGAAGCATACTGTGCATAAACAGTCAAGATAATCAGGTATATACATTGAGTATAACCTCTGAAGATGTCATTCTGTTATACACATACATTCCCTAATTGTTAAAAGCATGATCACTTGAGTTTGTGATAACCCAAGTGTTCTTCAGTTTCAGTGCTGGGTGAACTGGAATAATGAACTCTATGCTGGGTCTTCATTCCAATGTTCAAACTTGATCTTGACAAACAAGGAAGGTCTCCACAGCTTAACTGAAGGATACTTAAACATGTATATGATATAAGACTTTGAATATTTCAGAGCTGGTTGCTCTTCAAGATTTCTGTCTGCTGGGTGAACTAGCAGTTCTGTCTGCTGGGTGAACTGATGAACAGTGATTCCTTCGCAGCCAGCATACAGAAGACTTTATATCCAAAACGTATTTTGCTGCTGAAAATAAGTAATCCCATAACACTTGTGTCTTCATGGAGTTATTGTCATCATGAAATCATCATAGGAGTGGTCATGTCTTAACAGATACAACAACAGCTGCGTGGTTATGGTTTAAATATTACTAACACCCCTATTTTGATTGATAATCAGTCAACCATGTCCATAACTAATAACCCAGTTAAGCATAGTAAGACAAAACATATTGATATTAGACATCATTTCATTCGTGACTTGCTGAAAAACATATGATTAAATTAGTTAAGGTACCCACTGATGACAATTTAACCGACTTGTATACCAAGGCTTTTTATAGGTCTCGGTTTGAGCTTTTAATCTAACTAAATGGGATGCGTAATCCTGAGTAATTATTTCCCACAAGAACTTTGTCTAGTTGTAGTTTATTTCTACTTTTATCTTATATTTCTTTTATTTTATCTTTGGAAAATTGTAGGAAAATTGAGGGTCATTGTTCTATTGCAAAGAAATGATGAAATCATTACCCATGCCTAGAACATTTTAAATGTTTGGCCTTTGAATGTAGAACATACACAGTGAAAGTACCTAAAATGCAAAGTATTTTATAGCTTCACTATTCGATGTATTGGTAGGCATTAGACATAACGGTTTTCAAGTACTTAATCTATACTACATAATGCGATTTTTCTGTGAAATCTTTATGTTGATGTACGACTTAAGTCTTAATTCTTAGAAAATAGATTGTACCTGAATGCTTGCTATCGGACAAATAATTAAAATACTTCATTTGGGGGGTTCATTGACTCTGTTTCTTCTGCTACATCTTGAAACATGCTGACATAGATTCAGTCAGTGTATCCTAAATCTAGAACCAACTCGACCGCGAAACAAGAATATCGTTTTCAAGGTCTCTAGTCAAACTATGTCGCTTTGTTGTACGAAAGTACAGACCTTGTAACATGCTAACCCTAGTCTTGTCTTATAACTGAAACATGTACTTATGTGCATTGCTTATAAAGATGACATAAAAAAAATGAAAAATATCCGATACATGATATTCTGGACTTTCTAGATTCTAAGGGTATATCAACTGTAAGATACATAGTAAGTCGTAAACAATAATTAAATATGTACTTGAGAATTCTGCATGTCAGATGTTTAACTAGACAACAATACTGATAATAGTAGTGTTCTATAATTTATAACAAATAATAACAATGGAATAAATCAAGATTCCTATCTGTGTATTGTGCTCATCATGGCTAATTCGATCTTTGTATAAGTGACACTCTCAAAAAGATTGTATGTTTCAACAATATGAATAAATTCATATTTGCATTTTAAATTTTAAGTTATTTTATTTTACTTTATTTTATTTTTATAAAAGATCTTCGTTTACGGGAAATACGTTCAATTAGTTCGATTCGTTGCTCAAACCCTGCTCTATTAAGTGCCGAAGTTTGTTGGTATTCGCGAAATGTTTTTAAGTTTTGATAAATTTGAAAAGTTTGAAAAGTTTAAGTTTTTGGCTAAGTGTATCTAAGTTCGTACGAGCTTAGATGTTCGAATGCCTAAGTTCGTACGAACTTAGGATGATGGGTATATAAGGGCCTGACCGGGTCTAACCCCGTATGCTTTCAAAACCCTTCGAACCTATCCTCGTACGAACTTACCTGGATCCTTCGAACTTACATACGAAGTTACTGTTTTGATTATTTTCGAACTTAATCTTGCAATCTTATCCGTGATAGACCATTCTAATCCGATAGAAATCATCTCTATACTTACACGAATCTAAGTAAGTAAACCTTTCAGCATTTGAATCGTTAAAACATGTTAACTCAAAATTAAAGTAGGTTTTTATAAAAAACAACTTTAACTTGAAATTTTGACGTGTGTTTATGGTTAAAATTGATTGAAACTTGTTGCACAACATCATTCGGACCTATGTGAATCTATTTCATGTGCCTGATCATGTTTTGATTGCCAAAAAAATTAAAGTTGATAAAGGTGTTCTTGCGTTCGAACTTACTGGTTCGTACGAACTTACAAGTTCGTACGAACCTAGCCAAGTGTAAGTTCGTATGAACTTAAGTTTGACTTAGTCAAAAAGTAAGTTCGTACGAACCTATACAGGGTTGTAAGTTCGTACGAACTTACTTGAGTTTGCAACACAATTATCATTTTTATTAACATTATGTATTATAACATGTATTAAATTGTTGAATCTATCTTGCAGGATTCTAAATTCATTATAGATTATAACTAACATTATTGTTATCTATTTTTGGCTTGTGTGTAGATATGGCTGATCAACGTGCCTTCTACAACAAGCACAACCTTGCAATCTCATTTGATCTGGCTGATGGGAACACTATCCCATTTCGAGGCATGTTGGACTATCTCATGCACTCAAGAGTGTTCTATGCACTGACTCACTCACCGACATTGAAGTATGAGTTCTTCAGTCAGTTATGGGCGACCGTTGAACATGATTGTCGCCCTAACCCTCCAATCATCCGTGCTACTGTAAACGGGAGGGATATTGAATTCACTGCAGCCTATCTAAGGATTGTGTTGCATCTGGGAACGGAGGAACAAGAGAATGGCCTAACCTCCTTCCCATTAGAGTTTCGTGCTGGGGCGTTCCAAAGGATGGGTTATGTGGGTGATGTGACCCATACCAGTATACGAAGAGTCTACTATATGGACAGTGGAGATATCTGATGCATATCTTGCTGGTCTCCTTCGGACCTAAGAAAGCCGTTTTGACACCATGAACCACAAGATGCAATCTGGCATAGCTTCCTTGGTATATAACAAGCCATACTGCTTCTCTCAATTCTTCTTTGATGAGATGGTGCAGCAGATCAGGGGGAGCGTAAAGGATCGATTTATCCTATACCCTCGCTTTGTGATAATGATTTTGAATGGTTGATACCTAATATCCCAGCTGGCGACCCAGTTGTTCATCTGGTGTCAGTAGATAAGAAGATTTTCGGCCATTGTCTTAATCACAGCAGCCGGCGTGCTGTTGCTGACAGGCCTCAGGCAGTACCGTTGTTCGGGGCGATCATCGATGCCCATTATCAAGCCCCACCCAATGACGGCTGGTGGGATGTACCACAAGCCGAAGAGGGGGCCGAAGAACAAGCTGCTGGGTCACCCCCTCAGGCTGAAGCTGATATTCCAGCGCCATCGGAAGTGGTGGCTGAGGCTCAACATGAAGTTGTTGAAGAAATCTTGCACCAGCTAGAGCACCCTGTTGAGGGCGAGCGAGTTGTAGCTGATATTGCTGAAGCTGTAGTGCGAGATATACTGAAAGGTGGTGCCAGCTCAAGTGTTGCGGCCACTGAAACAAGACCAGATTTCGATGAGGTCTTGAGAGAAATAGACATATTTTTCTCTGCGGGTGATGCAGGAAAAAGCAAGGCCACTGATTCTAAGGAAACCGAGACTGATTCCGATGATGATGCTAATGATGATGAGGACCGACCCATGATCGGGTTCCATGGTTCTCGGGGTGTATTACTTGACCCCAAGGCGGCATTGGCGAAGGAAAAAGGCAAGAGAAAAATCCAAGAGGACGAAGATAGTGATTATGTTCCGGGGGGAGATGAAGCCGTGACTCCGAGACCGAACATTATGAGTTGCGGGCTTGTAAACGCCAGCGCTCCACCGGCATAGTTATTCGTGAGGGTGGTGCTCCTCCCCAAATCATAACTCCCACTCCACCGCCCATTATTCCACTAACCGTCCAACCAACACTTACTCCACCGACGACAACTCCAGAGCCTCCACTTCTAGAACCTCCTACCACTACAACTACCACACCTCCATCAGTTACCACTCCTCCTCCAACTCAATCGACACCGTCTATCCCCAACCCTGTTGTTGGTCTCTCTGATCCGGAAAAATTCACATATCTTGAGGGCCGGATCACAAGTTTGGTTGATATGGTTACGAGTCAAGAAATCCGAGTTCAAAATCTAACGGATTTAAATCACCAATTTGAGAAGAGAAATGATAAACTGGAAGAGATATTAAGTGAGAATATGATTCTTCTCTTTCGGTTGAAGCGCAAGGTAGCTCAAGGGAAGATGATGAGTTGCAAAGACGATGAGTTGAGAAGAAAAAGAGATCATGTCCATGACGATGATCCCGAGGCTTCAAAGGAAGGTGAGCTGCCTAGCTCTTCAACTGGAAGACTAGTGCCACAGGCTCAGGGGGAGTCAAGTCAAAAAGAAGGAGCGCGTGGTTCAGCTCAAAATCCTGTCAATCTGGATGAATCTGACACCATCGAAGCACTGCTTGGATTAGACGAATTCGATAGTGATGGGTCAGAAATTGAAGAAGGAGAGATCTTCAATACAAATGTTGCAGATTGGAAGTCAGACGAAGAGATGGTTCAAGATACAAATATTGATATTGATGAACACGTCGTGGCGAAGCAACCTGTCACTGAAGTGATAATTGAGAATGAAACTGGTGAGAAGGTGTTAGATCGCAAGGATATCGAATCAGAAGATGATGAAGTCCTTGACGATGAAACAAGTACTGAAAAAGAACCGTCCAGAGCATAACTGAAAACATTGTGGTTTAAAAAGGCTGAAAAGGAACCAGAGATAAAGTACAGGGGAGATATCAGGGTCAAGGGATCGGGCGATATGAATAAAGGCATCATAAGTTGGTTCTATGACAGTGAACTTAAACTGTTCATAATTAAAAGATATGATGGAATTCAGTACTTGAGAAACAAACTGAAGGTATTCAGCTCGTTGCCAAAAATTGAATTCAAGGAACTGGCCTGGATTGACTTGGTGAATCGTGGAAATGATCCTTACGTCTAGACTTTAGAAAGAGTTGTTAGGCGTGAAGGAAGATCGAATAAATAACATATTTAAAACCAAGGGCAGGTAGAAGAGTTCCTGATTTGACCAGGATTGATCCCACTACTAACAAGCCATGGATGAAGATGGTTTATAAACCAGTCAAGTGCTTGAAGAGGGTTCCATTTAAGAAGATGCCACAGGACGTTCTAGCAAACCTGAAATGGTGGTATGTTGATAGTGAAACTGCAGAGGCAGTAATGGAGGATAATGAAGGAAATGTGGTGCTTAGAGTGTACGACAGTTTACATCTGGTAAACTTGTCAAAGGATGATCTGATGAAGCTGCTTGTCAACAAGATTCTCTATAGAGATAATTGGAGACACAAGGGCCGAAGATATCAAAAGGTTGTCAAAGTATGTGTCGAGAAAGGGATCTGGGTTGGAAGTCATTAGAGCCGATCAGAAGATGCTCACAAGACTAAGTAAAAACTAAAGACTAATAGAGCTATTGTCAAGGGGGGGTCTATTGGTACATGTGTGTGACAACAACTTCTATTATGTAATAGAATAGTTCTTGTAATAGTCTTTGTTATTAATAAATGAATATTTTGTTATATGTTTTTTATTAATTAATGTGTTATAAATAATATTGGTATTAGGTTGTGTATAGGTTCGTACGAACTTAGTAGCAGCTAAGTTCATACGAACCTAGCTGCTTATAAATACAAAGTTCGAAAATATCATTTCTAAGCTTTCCTACGAACTGAGATCAGTAGTCTAAGTTCGTACGATTCATCCTAGTTCGAATATATACGAAGTAAGGGATTGTAAGTGAGATAAACATGTTTTAGACACTCGTATCGTTTCCTAGAGTATTCCACACTCTAACAAGCGTTGTTACCACGTTGGATCCATTCAAGGGTGACCTACAATTTTGGTTTGAGAAAATTTAAATTTTATTCAGAAAATTTTCAGGAACTTTGGAGGGAAAATTTTAGTGAACTTGATTTTAGTTGATTTTCTTATACGAACATATCTCAAGTTCGTATACTCTCTAATTACGATGTCAAATTTGAACAAGCTGATTGCGATGGATCATGAAGTAGGTAAAGCTACTTCGCCACCAAAGTTTCTAAAAGATGAAGATTACTTCGGGTGGAAAGATAGATTTGAATCATTTGTAAAATTTAATGCCATCAAAATGTGGATCTGCATAAGTGATGGATATGATGCTCCGACTTATGACTTCGAGGGAAAACTCAAATTTTATTTGTACTCAATGATGAAGGAGGCAGATAAAAGAATGTACGAAGCAGAGAACAAAGCGTTATCTGCTATTACTATGTGTCTTCCTCACTAAATTAAGCATACCTTCAAAAGATACAACACTTCTAGAGAGCTTTGGTTAGCTTTGGAAAAGAGATTTGATGGTAATGCACATATCAAAGAGAGTAGGGCTGACTTGCTTACAACACAATTCTATGTTTTTATGCACATGACAGGTGAATCATTGGAAGATATTATAACCAGATATTATCATGTAATGACTGAGATGGACAACAATGGACTCGTATTTAGTGATACAGTGAAAATAAACAAGCTTCTCGAAGCGTTACCGCCAAAGTGGGATATATACACTTTGATGATCAATTAAAGCACAGATTATAAAACGCTAACGCTTGAAGAAGTTGTATGAAAGTTGCCGGTCTATGACTTAAACATGCAAAAGAAAGAGACGGGATCTGATCAGGTTCAAGATCCGAGTATCTATCATGACAAGAAGTCTGATTCTAGTGCATCTACAAGTAATGGAGTCAGAACATTCTTCACTAGGAAGTCCGAGATAGACAATGCTATCATAGATAATGAAGGCAAGGTCTGTTATGTTGCATCATCCGGAGATTCAGGCAAGGATAGGAACCCAAATCTGGAATTACAAATGGGTTCAAATCGATGTCTATGAGCATGAAGTCAGCAGAATGTCAGATGCCAATGCTAGCATTGTTTGTGGCATCTCATGAAAACTTCATACAGAGAAAGGTCACGGATCCTACCATGATCAATGAGGATTATGACCAACTTGACCCTGATGATCTAGAAGAGATGGACTTGCAATGGCAATTGGTCATGCTTACAAAGAGAGTGCAGAGGCTCATAAATTGAATGGGTAGGAAGTTTGTCGGAGGAAAGGTAGGATTTGACAAGACAATAGTTAAGTGCTATAACTGCAATGGTTTCGGGCACTTTGCCAGGGAATGTCAGAGACCGAGAAATGAACAAACTTCAAATAGAGATACTCATATCAAGGGACGTCTATTAGAGATGAATACTCACGGAATAGTGCACATTCCAGATTCTTGATTAGTCAAACACAAGACGGTTCCTATGATTGGAGTACACGTGTTGAAGAACCTCAGGCGTTCATAGCATCAATTGATGCAGAAAAGAGGGAAGTTCAGGCAGAGACCATTTCAGAGAAAGCTGAATCAGGTGTCAAAGAAGAGTCAAGTCCTAAAAACGAGTCAGTAAAAACTGAGACTTCCACGACACTTCTACAAAATTTTCAAAAGAAAATGTCTTTTGAAAATGGTGGTGTGATGGAACTCAATTTACAAAATGAGGAGTCTAAACCTAAAGATGAGTTTGTTTGACCTAACAGCAGTTAAAAATAAAAATGAAAATGGTAAACAAACAGAATAGGACTCCTCTCTGACTCCACACAAAATGGAACACCAAATAAATCTCAAGGCTTATTATAAGAAAGTCTGGGAGAAACGTTTGTGCTTCGTGTGCCATCAAATGGGACATGTAGCAAGTGTGTGTCCGTGTAACAAATCAGTGAAGTTTTCGACAAATGATAGTCCAAGGAGCACGTCTCCTAAAACGGGAAGCTCAAATGGAAAATCCATTAGGTCGAAAACTCCACCACGTTTTCACACCCCCAATAAAAGTTTTTCTAACCGAGGTAGTAGTAATAGGAATTTTCAAAATTCAAATTATAAATCTAGGTTTAGATTTACTTCAAGCCGAAGGCTAGTCAATCAGAGACTTTTTCAAAAATCTCCGGATAGAAGGCCTAGTGGTTATATTCCCCATTCACCAGCACGTGAAATTTCCAAAGTATCCAAGTCACCTAAAAGGCGAGATGGATATCTGAGGGAATTTACAATTGTTGATGAGAATGGCCGACCCAAATCCGTGGTGGCTTGGGTCCCCCTTAATAATTAATGGTTTTTATCTTTGTGTGCAAGAGTTGATCAGACAAGCTATTAACTGGTGGTATGTTGATAGTGATTGCTCAAAGCACATGATCGGGGAAAGGAAAGTTCTTCAGAGGCTACAAGTTCAGTAGAAGATGTAGTGACTGAAGGGGAGACAAAATCTAATCTGGGATGATAAATTCCTCAGATGATAATCTAGCAAACATTATACTGGAATGACAATTCCTATGTAACGTATCTCCCTTAAGAACTTTTATCTATCTTTAGTAGTATTCTTAGTTAGTTTGAAAAACTATAAAAAAAAAAATTGAGTATCACTGTGATGACGCGAAGAAATGATGAAAATATTACCCATGCCTAGAACATTATTATATGTGTGGCTTTAAGATATAGTACATACACAGTCTAATGTACCTTAACATATAGTGTCTAATACACTCATCATATGATGTATCGGTAGGCATTCGACATAATGGTTCTCAAGTACTTAAAATACAAAATTTAATAAGGCGATTATTTTGTGCTAACTCTCGTTTGATGTATGACATCAAGTCTTAATTCTTATGTAATAGATAGTACCATAATATTTGGTATTGGATTGAGCTAAGCAATTCATCTGGGAGATTTGCTGACTGATACTTCTGCTACATCCAGATATATGTTAACCTAGTCTCAGTCAGTAGATCTTAAAATAGGAAAAACTTGACCGCGAAACAAGAATACCGCGAAAGTATAGACCTGTCACCTCTGGTTTGATTTTAGATTTGCTTGTTTCTAACCTTAGTAAAGTCTAGTTACTTCACGTGTACCATAGTACACTTATCTTATACTAAGGACATGGCTTTAAAGATGAAGTAAATTAAGGATATCAAATACTTGGAATTATGGACATATCTTGATTCTAAGAGTATGTCAAATGTGAGGGACTCATACATAATCATGAATAATAATTAAAATTGTACTTGACAAATCTGAGTGTTGTCTGTTTAAGTGGATAACAATATTGATAATGTCTTGAACTATAGGTCACATGAATAATAATAACAAAGGAATAATTAAAGTTCCTAACTGTGTATTGTACGCATTATGGTTAATACGATCTTCGTAACAGTAAGAATGTGATTTTTAATATGAATAATTTCATATTTGTTTGTTATGTTGTATTTTATTTTAAATTTAAGTTCTTACTAGATGGGGAAATAATTACTTTTGATTGTTTTACTCTACGATTAGGGAAACAACTAGAACGCGATTAGTTCAAAGCCTAGGTATTACTACATGTTGAAACTAGAAGATTAAAATTCGAGGATGATATTGGGGTTTGCGAGTGTACAGACTGAGAGTGATGATGAAGGTGATGATGAAGAAGATATTCCACCATTGGATGAATCTCGATCTAAAAACACTTGGATCTCACTTCGGATCTTGTCTTACTACGGATAAAGGCAAATATAAGTTGAATGAAGACGATGATTATACATTGCAAGATGACGATGATGATTCTGATAATGATACCTCGTTACTAACTAGAAGGTCCACAAGAAGACGATCTAGTGGGGTTATCATTGATGAGCAGACTGCACAATCTACAACCACCACCACACCCACAATTACAACAACAATTCCAACCGCACCTATTCCAACTATTTCACCATCGCTTAGGTAGAGATCAATCCCTTGTTGATTTGGAAGTTACAAGAGTTGTTGAGGGTGTATGACATGATCTAATGAAGCTTCATGAAACTACATAAATAGTAAGAGACATACTATTTGGACACCATTGTCCCATCCTTTGTCTCATTTTCCCCTCAAATCTCAGATTTAATCATCAACTTATACCGTATCAAATCATTATTTTTTTTGTCTTTTAGTAAATTCCTAATTGTACACCCTCTAATGTTTGTCTTTTTGTCTTTTATTGTTTTTCTAATGTTTTTGAAAGATTCATTTTCATATAAAAAAATATTTATAAAAATATCCATTTTATAAAAAAAATATGTCTTTTATATATCAAAAAAATATGATATGATTTTTATAAAATACTCTTTTTATATAAAAAATAAAAATCATTTTTTATTAAAAAAATTCTTTTTATTAAAAAATGTTTTTTTATTTTAAAAGAAAATACCCAATTTTTATAAAAATTAAAAAGTTTATATAAAGGATTTCTAATTGTACACCCCCCCCCCGTATTATCAAATCAACTTTTCTTTTTTGTATTTTTGTGTTTTTTTTTTTTTTGTTTTCTACTATTTTTGGAAGATTTATTTTTATATAGAAATTTTTATAAACAAATACATATTTTTATAAAAAATATGTTTTTATACAAAAATAAAAAATATATTTACAAAATATATGGTTTTTATAAAATACGCTTTTTATATAAAAAATAAAAGATGTTTTTTTATTAGAAAAATAATTTTATTAAAAAATATTTTTTATAATTACTATTTTGAAGACCTCATGTTGCCTCATCATTTCTACCTAGAAAGAATCAAAAGAAAATTCACATGTTGCCCTCATTATTAGTAGTTTGAAGAAATCATTTTTTCATAATATGTTTTGAACGAATAATTTCATATCTTTGATAATAGTCTTATATATATATTTATATGGAAAGACCTCATCTGCATGTTACCATCGTCAAAAATTCATCTAACTTCATGTCATTTTCAATTTAATATGCAACCACAAATGACATTTTTTTACTCAAATGACGAATTCTTTACTTATCGGGTATAATGTTTATTTAGATATTTCAATTTTTTTCCTTGTTTTCTTCTCAAAAATATGTTACTAACTTTAAAACATGGAGAATTATTTTGTAGGTGTTTCAGTCTCGGGAATATTTGATGGAGTGGGTGCAAACTACAGCACGTGATGTTGGTTGTGTTATTATTACTAAAAGATCAAAAAAAGCAAATGACTATGTGTCTAAAGTTTCCCTTATGTGTGATCGTGGTGGCGTATACAGAGGTAAAGATTCTACTAGAGATACTTGGTCTAAAAAACTAAATGTTCATTCAAATTGGCAGGAAAATATTTGAGAAGTAATGATGTTTGGACATTGATGGTGATATGTAAATATACATAATCATCAACCTGCTGAGCATATGATGGGTCATCCATATGCACAACGTTTGTCAGAAATGAAGCTCGTTTGGTGGAGGATTTGACAAGAAAGAATGTCAAACCACGTGATATTTTAATGGTCCTCAGGGAGCAATATCCAAAAAATGCATCAACCGTCAAAATAGTATACAATTTTCGCGATAAAATTCGTCTAATCGAGCAAGCAGACAGAACTCCAATGCAGGTTCTTTTCTTGCACTTGCAAGGTACAGGATATATATTTCAGTATCAAGCAAATGATATTTCTAATGAACTAGAAGACCTGTTTTTTATTCATCCAATATCAATTGAGATATGGCGTGTATTTCCACATGTTTTGTTGATGGACGCCACTTATAAAACAAAGGGTTAATTTTTTCGTTATGTATCTAACTTTACATTTTTTACTATTGTATGTAACCACCTTTAAAACTTGTTATTGTATGTATCGAACTTTACAATTTCGTCTATTGTATGTAACGGGTGACCGGATGACCGGAACCACCGGTTTCAATACATACAATAGACATTTTTACAAAGTTCGATAGTATACAATAGCTATTTTTTTACAAAGTTGGATACATACAATAGACATTTTTACAAAGTTCGATACATACAATAGACATTTTTCTAGAGGAAAAACCGGATACCTGCTTATCCGGTCACCCGTTACATACAATATACGAAGTTGTAAAGTTCAATACACACAATAACACTTTTAAAAGGTGGTTACATACAATAGTAAAAAATGTAAAGTTGAATACATAACGAAACAATTAACCCTAAAACAAACAAGTATAATATGTCTTTTTTCAAATTGTTGGTGTTACTTCAACAAACTTGTCATTTTGCATCGCATTCGTCTTCATCCATAAAGAAAGCGAGTACAACTTTACATGGCCATTAAATTATCTAAAGATGATGATGGATGAACATGTTCACCCTCGTGTCATGGTAACAGATCAAGACCTAGCCTTGATGCAAGCTTGTCAAAAAGTCTTTCCGGAGGCTAAACGATTACTTTGTAGATGACACATCTCGCAAGGCCTAACGCGAAACTGTAGGCAAATGATAAAATCAAAACAAGAATGGGATTATATGAATATAAAATGGAAGTTGTTATGTGAATCTCCATCACTGACAATATATTTGGAGCGATATGCCAAACTTGAATTGATATTTGTCAATTATCCAGGTACTCTCTATATATTATAAAAAGAAATTCATATTTGATCAGTATTGTCAGTATATTTTGTATGGTTACATATTTCACAAGATTTTCATATATTTGAAAATTTCAGGTGTCCTTTGTTATTTGAATCATGGATGGCTAGATAAATATAAAGAAATGTTTATGTTGTTTGGACCGACAAATTTCTCAATTTTAAATATCATACCACAAACAGAGTTGAAAGTCAACACTCCAACCTAAAGTTACGCTTGGGTTCATCAAAATGTAATTTACAAACATTTGTGCTTCATATCGATCAAATCGTCCAACGACAACATATTGAGCTGAGAAAAACCTTCCAACTGTTGTCAAACATCGTCAAAAATACCGAAACTTCCAACTGTTGTTTGGTTATGTTTCAACTCGTGCACTAGATGTGATCATGGAAGAACTTAAGAGATCAAACGGTCTTGAGTTAGATGATAAAAATTGTGGTTGTCAATAAAGTATTATAATAATATTGTTATGATACATGCGGTATTAAAAATATAAAAAACAAAATTTAATTGTTTATTTTAGTAATTACAATATTGGTTACTCAAAAGTGTTGTTTTTATATATGTCTTATTTTTATGTTTTTATAAAAGTTTTAAATACAAATATAATACACTAAAAGACGAATAGAAAAAAAAAACATTATACACTAAATGACGAACTAGACAAAAAAACATCATACATTAAAAGACGAAATAGACAAAAGACAAATTAAATAATGATTTGATTGAATGATTGGGGTGTACATTCAGGAACTTTAGGGTGCCAAATAGAATACCCTAGCTTGTAATTAGTCATTTTGTTAATTATTGTAATCATTAACTTTTGTCTTATATGCAAGTTCGTACGAACTTAGAGGGTAGGTATGAACTTAACCAAGTTTGTATGTGCTTCGAAGTGGGCTAAGTTCGTAGGGCCCAGTTCATACCAACTTAGACACTATATATACATATCAGTAGGTTGAAAGCTGTGATTGATTATTCAGTTCGTATACTCAGTCTTAGAGCTTAGTGCTAGTTTGTAGAAAGCTAAAAGAGAGAGTTTGTATCTTACTTTGAATGTAAACGAGATTATGTTCAATAAAGCTTATTATTTGTGAGCTTTACATATTTGTTTGTTAACTTGTTTATTATCGTGTGTTTAATTGAGGATTCCACACTCAATTATACTTGTTACCTCGTGGATCCAGTTCAGGAACCTACAAACACACATATTCTTTCAAACTCTCTCAAAAATCAGCCACCAAACCACTTAATTTCAGAATTTTTAAGGTGCTTTAAAGCTAAACCAAGAACACTAAGGTAAGATACATCATCTCTAATATCTTTACTTTACTTGTAATCTCAAAATCTTATGTTTTTCTTTCAAAATATATAGATTCTATGCCCATTATGGTAAGAAATCCTTTAAAATATGCTTTCTGTTTATAGATCATTCTTTTCTCATTTTCATGTGTGTAAAAGAAAGAATGATTCATGATCAAACCGAAATCAAGGCAAAAAGACGTATTTCTACTCTTAATCTTGCAAAAATCGTGTTGTTTATGTATTTGCTTGTGAAAATAGTATTGTTATGTTAAATACCATTTCTAAGGCATTATGGAAGTATTTCAACACCATGCATGTGTTACAATATGTAAACCATGTGCAAAAATCAAAAGCTTCTTTAGTTCCAAGTGATGTTCTTCATCTAAGAACAAGATACCCATTTTGGAGACTTGCATGAACCAAAAATCATCTAGGACTTTATGCACTTAAAATAATATTTAATCTCTGGAAAAATGATGGTGCATGCATGTAAGTAAAGGCCTAAATCAATGATTGAGGTCTAGGAGTTAAAGTGGTAGTCTATGACTCAAAAATTAAGTTACACTAAAACATGCAATATGCCAGATTTCATTGTCCGACTTTAATAGACCATAACTAAATAAAGAGTTGTCTAAAAATCCTGATTTTTCTTCTGGAATTTTGCTTAAGGTGTTAGCTTTCAAACCCAAGTGGTCTCACTAAAAAATATTGAGTATTCGACCTCCAAACATGACACACAAAACTTGTGCACCAGCAAAATATTTTCTCTAACCACAAGTTTGTGATGCATGTTCAAAGGAAATAGGTTAAGGATGTTGTTATTTACCTTTTTAACTTTGATTTAGCTCAAGAGCATCTTCAAGTTCTTGGATTTTTTTTGTATCTAAAATGGTTGATTTCTATGAGTATTTTAGAGAGAAAATGTTAGAGAGATGTGTTTGTTTTTGGGAGAAAATGAGAGAGAAGTGTGTGTTTGGGGAGGGGGAATGAAATGATTTGTTGTTGTAAAAGAGGAGTGTGTGAGTGTGGGGATTAGGAGGGGGGCAGATTTTTGAGGGCATTAATGAGTCATTTAAAAAAAATATTATTATGTTTAAATGTTGTATAATAATTTGTATTAATATAGTGTAAGTATTTGTATAATATAAGTTTTATTTTGTGGTGTTTTAGTGATTAATATTTGAGTTATAAAAATTCATGTTCTTAATTTCTAAAAGTACTTTAATTTGTATTTGGATTGTTTATAATAGATGTTCAAGTATTAATTTGTCGTATTCGAGTTTCATTTACGTAGTTACGAAATTTTAACTAATCCCGATTTTGTAATGTGAGAACGTTTTTGAGATCATGACTTGATTCTTTTGTATTTCCTGGCACCTTATAACCTAATTAAATATTTCTCAAAGGCCTAGGGTTAACTAAGCAATTTCTAAAGCGTTTCGGTACACTTAAAGAGTCGTAACCTAGATTTACCGATACATCTTTGAGAAACCTGTAATCGTAATTGAGATTCTAGAATTTAAGTGAGGAAATGACCTGAGATTTTGACGATTGTCACAAGTTAGCTAATTAATTATGTGATGATGTTATGCTTTTTAATTAGAAATGTAGTGTTTTAATTATGCTTTCTATTTATAATTTTAAACCTTATTAAAAGTTATCGCATTTCCACCAATGAACGTGATAACAACTTTTATATTAAGACTTCAGAAACCAAAATACAAAGTAATTAATTATCTATGTTGTCATTTAATTACAACACTATGTAATCATCATAATAGTACATCGTAGATTACTATGGAAACACTATCAGTGAATTAAATCGTAACTATTATGGAAAACACCATGAATAACATCAGTTCTTAACCAATTAAACAACCAACTAAGGTTTAATTACGACCTTATGTACTCATCATAATAGTACAACATAGATAATTTTGGAAATACTATTAGTACATCGTAACTACTATGGAAACGCTAGATAAAATATCGTGAAGTACTTAAACATCAAAAACCAAAATACATTGTTGAAAACTGAAAGTCCCATTTGAACGGATCCAAACGAGATTGTAACGTGTATTAGAGTGCGGAATCCTTTAATACACAAAACGACAATAAAGCAAGTGAAATACAAGTGTTTAACAATATAGCTTCGTATGTATTAGAACTTAGCAGAGTATAATCGAATATTTCAGATAAAAAGCATACAAATGAAGTGTTACAAGTTTGTATTTATAATTAGCTAAGTTCGTATGAACTTAGCTGCTTCTAGGTTCGTACGAACTTACATTAATACAAATAAAAAGCTAAGTTAATAAAATACAATTATTAACTACAAAACTAATAACAAAACTAACTATTACAAAATAAGAGCTGTTGTCACAAAACTTACACCAACAGACTCCCCCTTGACAATAGCTCTATCTGTCTTCAGTCTTCTGGCTCTGTCGATCTTGATTCTCGATCAACTCAGTCGACTCTCAGCCCATAAGCTCTTTTCCACGCACACTTTCACGACCTTCTGATATCTTCGGCCTTCATGCCTCCAACTGTCTCTATATAATATCTTGTTTGCATGAAGCTTCATCATATCATCCTTCGACAAGTTTACCATATGTAAACTGTCATACACTCTCAGCAGCTCCTTTCCCTCATTGTCTTCCATCACTGCTTTAGTAGTCTTGTTATCAACATACCACCACTTCAGATTTTCTAGAACGTTCGGTGGCATTTTCTTCAACGGAACCCTCTTCAACCATTTGACTGGTCTGTAGACCATCTTCATCCACGGCTTGTTAGTTATAGGATCAATCCTGGTCAGATAAGGAACTCTCTTCCCCAGCTTTGGCTTTAAGTCTTCAAACTTATTTGATCTTCCTTCACGCTTTACTATTCTCTCTAAAATATGAGCTTAGGGATCATTTCCAATATTTACCAAGTCTAGGCTAGCTCCTTCAGTTCAATCTTCGGCAACGAGCTAAAGGTCTTCGGTATGTTCTTCAAGTACTGAATCCCATCATTTAGTATGAACAGCTTCAGATCGCTGTCATAAAACCAACTTATGATGCCTCGCTTCAGCTCGCCCGATCCTCTGACCCTGATATCACCTTTATATTTGATTTATGGTTCCTTTTCCACCTTCTTGAACCATAATTTCTTTAACTCTTCTCGAGTTGGTTCAGTTTCCTCATAATCTGATTCAACATCAGGAGCTAAGTCCTGCTCTAAGTTGATCACTTTCTCACCAGCTTCATTTTCAACAACAACTTCAGTTACCGGTTGCTTTGACATTATATGTTCATCAATATCAGCATCGTCATCTGGAATGATCTCATCGTCTGATTTCCAGTCTGCAACCTCCTTATCCAAGATTTATCCTTCCTCTAACTCTGATCCCTCGCTATCAAACTCGTCCAAACCAAGCAACGCTTCGATAGTCTCAGATTCTGTTAGATTTACTGGAGTTTCCTCAGTCCCACTCCCACCAATTCCTTTACTAGACTACCCCTGAGCCAGTGCTGCACCTTCTCTAGATGAAGAGCCAGGCACCTCACCTTCTTTGGGTGCACTCGGATAATCGCCTAAATTAGACATATTTATAGGGGCAATATCTATCCAATTTGTATATTATTTTAATCATTTTATAATCTTTTAGTACTTAATTAGTCTAGTTTAGTTTCAGGTTAATAATTGAGAAGAGTCGAAAAGATATGAATAAAAGATCAAGAGTTGATGGATTTTTGCAACTTTTGTGAGGCTCCACGGTTTTGGCCATAACTCCCTCATATAGACTCCGATTGAGGTGATTCAAGTGCCCAAATCTCCGGAACTCAGAGGGCTACAACTTCCAAGAAAGAACCTAGGGCTGAAAATGCATTTTTACCCACCGGGTACCCATAGTACCCGCCGGGTACTCAAGAAAAGTTCGAGTTTCAGCTAGCCGGGTACAGAACACTCATCCGGGTGGGAAGGCTATAGTACCCGCCGGGTACTTGCGTTCCCCGCCGGGTAGAAGGGTCGGTTACAGCTTTTTGGCTTAAATTATACCCTAAAACCTAATTATCAAAAAACTTTTTGATTAGCTACGGATTAAGGACGATTTTTGGGAGTTTTGGAGAGCTTTTGGGGACACCCTAAGTGATCTACCCTCTTGTAATCATCCTAGAAGTTAGTGTTTAATTCTCTTTCGCTCGAATCTTATTTAATTAATGTTTGATTCATATTTGTAATTGCATGATGAACTATCCTTTGATTATTATTATTTGTTTGATTGAGCCTATGACAATAGGCTAAACACATTATGTTCATCTAGACTAAATACCCTAGATGTTGAATTTATAATAGTTTTATTTTATTTTGTGTATGATATGATGTTTGATTGAAGAACCATTTGTATTTAATTTAATTATTTTATTCAATTGGTGTGGTAATTGTGCTAATGAGGGAGAACTCTTAGATTGTCATATTACACTTACTTTTGATTGGAAACAATAAAAGAATTGAACTAGGGTAATTGAATTATAATATGGGTGAATTACATTAAGAGACATCTTGTGTGATTTAGTAATCTCTAGGACACTAGGATTATAAGATTAGATCACCATGTTAGTAGAATTAATTAATCATAATTGAGCTCCATAATTTGTCAAGGACACTTGCATATTATACCTTAATTAAACGATTGCATTGTGAAAACAAGTAGTCTAGGTTATTAATTCATATATGCAAAATACATATTCATCTATTATCCAACTCTAGGGGGAATAAGTCTAGATGAACATACTTTTATCCTTTAGTTAATATATTAGTTTAATTGCTTCTTTAATTTAAACACCTTTTTGACTGCCTGTCGTTAAGAGGCATTATCCTTTTACCTTAACTATAGATTAGATAAATAAATCTCAAAGTACATATAAACTGTTCCTGTGAGAGATTACCCGGTAGACTTATCACTGCTATACTACTATCCGATTAGGTACACTTGCCTAGTTGTGTAATAGTTAGCTTTGACTTTGTTTTCCTATTTTTATAACTAGATTAATACACATCAGTGATCCGTCCCTGAAGATACTCAAACTTTTCTGGATCAGATAAACTAGCAGCCGGGTATGGGATAGACTGAGTAGAATGAGTTGGAGGTGGAGCGGTTGTGGGTGTAACTTATGGTAGTGTTGGTGGTGTTGAAGTGGAAGTAACCGGTGGTGTGATAGTGGAAGCCGTCTGAAGACATGCAGTTTGTGATAAAGGATGCGGCTCATCCTCACTATTACGTCGAACTGCTGCTTCAGCAGAAGTGGGTGGTTTTGAGATAGGCGGTGGTTGTACAATGGGTGGAGCGACGGGTGGTGGTGTTTGAGTTATGATTTGAGGAGGTGGACCACCCTCGCGAATCACTACTCCTGTTGAGCGCTGGCGTTTACGAGCCCGCAACTCAAATTCATCTATGTTGGAGTCTTCCTCCCCTTCTGGAGTATAGTCCTTGTCTTCCTGGATTTTCCTTTTCCCTTTCTCTCTTTCAGAGGCCGCCCTGGAGGCAAGTAGTATACCCCGAGAACCATAGAACCCGATCGTGGGTCGGTCCTCACCAGCATCATCATCTGAGCCACTCACATTGGCCTCAGAGTCTTGGGCTGCATCTTTTTCAGCTTCATCAGCAGGCGGAGATCCAGCTGCATCATCGGTGAGATATGTGTTGTAGGTTCCCTAGATCTGGATCTAAGAGGTTATCACGTTTATTAAGTGTGTAATCCTTAAACAAATGTTACACTAATCAATCAAGCAATACAAATATGATTAAGAACACTTTTATCGGACATAAAGAACAATTACATTCAACGTTAGCTTCTACATTACAAGTGTACGAACTTTCCTCTACTAAGCTCTAGAAATACTCTAAAAAAACTGATTACAACGAACTAAACATGTAATCTATTTATAGGACTCAAGTTCGTACAGTCTGGACCCTACGAACTTGTCTGATCACAGGCCCATACGAACTTAGCCTAAGTTCGTATGATTCATAAGTTCGTACCCACCTAAGTTCGTACGAACTTACATTACAACACAAAACAAGTAAACTAATTACAAAAAGACTTATTAAACTAACTATTACAAACTAGAAAGCTGTTGTCACTAAATATGTACCAACAGACTCCCCCTTGACAATAGCTCTAGTTTCTTGAGTCTTGATCTTGATTCTTCATTCAGCTCACTTGACTTCCAGCCCATAATCCTCTTTCTACACAAACTCTAACCACTTTCTGATATCTTCTGCCCTCATGTCTCCAACTATCTCTGTAGAGAATCTTGTTTACATGCAGCTTCATCAGATCATCTTTTGATAAGTTTACCAGATGTAAACTATCATAAACTCTCAGCAACTCATTCCCATCAACATGTTCCATTACAGCTTCTGCTGTCTTGTTGTCTAAATACCACCATTTCAGCTCAGTTAAGATATTATGCGGCATCTTCTTCAAAGGAACTTTCTTCAAACACCTAACCGGTTTATATATCATTTTCATCCACGGTTTGTTTGAAATAGGATCTATCTTTGTCAAATCTAGAACTCTCATCCCTGTCTTCGGCTTCAACTCAACAAAGTTGTTTGACCTTCCTTCACGCTTTACAATTCATTCCATTGTTCTAGCATAAGGATCTTCTCCCGGATTTATCAAATCTAACCAAGCCAGTTCTTTGACTTCTATCTTCGGCAAGGAACTGAAAATCTTCAATTTATTTTCCAAGTACTGAATTCCATCATATCTCTTCAGTATGAACAGCTTCAACTCGTTGTCATAAAACCAGCTTATGATGCCTCTTTTCAGATTTCCCGATCCTTTGACTCTGATAGTCTCTTTAAACTTCAATTCCGGTTCCTTTTCAATCTTTTTAAACCACAAACTTCTTAACTCTGCTCTAGATGGTTCTCTATCAGCTTCTGAATCATCATCAAGAATACTATCATCTTCTAACTCTAATCTTTGACGATCTATCACATTTTTCACTATCTGACTCATCTCTAATCACTTCAGTCACTGGTTGCTTCGTCACGACATGTTCATCAATATCACCATCAGTGTTTGGTATAATCTCATCGTTGTACTTCCAATCAGCAACTTCTTTTGGCAAAAATTCTCCTTCCTCCAACTCAGACTCACTACTATCATACACATCTAGATTAAGAAGTGCTTCTATAGTTTCTGTCTCTGTCAGATTTACTGGAGTTTCTTCAGTACCAGTCACTCCCTTTTATTGACTAGACTCCCCCCAGCCTTGTGCTACTAGTGCTCCAGTCAAAGAGCTAGGCAGCTCACCTTCCTTTGGCCCACTGGGATCATCGTCTCTGTCTTCATCCATTTGCTTTCTAAGCTCATCTCCCCTACAGCTAGGTTCCTCCCCTTGAGCTGTCTTGCGCTTCAGACGGTAGAGAAGAATTTCATTTTCGCGCACTATCTCTTCCAACTTCTCATTTCGCTCAATTAGCTTTTCATTCATAGCAGTCACATTATTCACCCTGATCTCTTGACTCGTAACAACTGTAGTCAAGTTAGCAACCATATCAGATAAGCTCGATATCCAGCCTTGAAGATAGATAAATCTTTCAATCTCAGACAGATTGACAGCCGGATGAGTTGCGGGTGGTGTTGTGGAAGCGGAAGGAGTAGCGGTGACGGGAGGGGTAGTGGTAGCAGCCTCGGTAACTGAGGGTTGTGATGGTGGTGTTGGTGTTGGTTGATGTTGGAATAGTTGTTGATGCAGGTGTTGTAGTGGTAGTGAGGACAAGTGGTGTAGTACGTACAGAAGTAGGAGGTGAAGTATCCCCAACTTCACGAATGACCATCCCAGTCGGACGCCTTCTTTTGGATGCCCGAACTAATGGGGTGTCAGAATCATCATCAGCTTCATCTTGAAGGATATAATCATCATCCTCAATCAGCTTGCGTTTACCCTTTTGTTTCGCCATAATATGCGGAGCCAGAACCGCACGTGCTCCATGAAAAATCAAAGCCGAAGGCTCATCACTATCAGCATCACTCTCAGTAGCCTCTGAGTCACGTTCAACATTCCTCGACAAATTAACAGCCGATGTCGTCGCCTCATCAGCCCCAGCAGTATAAGTCTCGATATGTTCTATATCATTCTCAATATCATTGTGTAGACTAGTAACAAACGCATCCACATCAGCCAACACATCAGACGGGGGCTCCCCCTAAAGAACATATCTTACTACAGCTTCAGCAGTATCACGATCAAGTTGCTGACCCTCTTGGGGTTGCTCTAGCTGATTAAGAATTTCATCAACCATTTCATGCTCTATAGGAGCAGCATCTTGTGGGGGTGTAGGAACACGAACGTCTTCCTCGGCCTGGGCCACATCCAACCATCCATCATTGAGTGGTGGAGCATAATCTGCATCTAAAACAGCCCCGAAAAGTGGAGTAGCCTGATGTCGCTCAGCAGCGGGACGGCGACTACTGTGGCTAAGACAATGTACAAAGATCTTCTTGTCCACCGTTGAAAGATATACAACGGGGTTGATTTCGGGCAGATTCGGTGATAACCCATTTATGATCATCATAATGAAACGAGGGTAGAGAAGAAACCGATCTTTAACAGCCCCGCGGATCTGCTGAACCATTTCATCAAAGAAGTACTGAGAAAAGTAGTATGGTTTGTTGTAAACAAGTGAAACCATTCCCCACTGCATTTTATGATTCATCGTGTCGAATCCCGCCTTCTTCGAACCAAAAGAGACAATCAGGATATGCATAAGATACCGCCATTGTCCGAAAAGATAACTCTTTGTATACTGGCTGTGTGTGACATCCCCCACATATCTCATCCTCTAGAAAGCTCCAGCCCTGAGATCTAATGAGTATGAAGTTGGGCCGTTTTCCTGGGCTTCAGTACCCAATTGGAGAATGTGTCGAAGATATAGAAATGAGAACTCTATATTGCGGTCTTCCACCCGAGTATGAATGACTGGTGGATTCGGCTCAATATTGTGATCCACTTAAACATTAAAACACTCATAGTTAATCAAGTACAATTTAAGTTATTATTCATGATTATCTATGCTTTCTTCACGGAAGACATACTCTTAGGATCAGGATATGTCCATAATTCCAAGTTATTGAATTACATTAATAATTTTTCATCTTTAAAGCCAAGTCCTTAATAAATTTAAGTACAAACTTAACATGTAAGTTAATCTGGACTTGACTAAGGTTAGAAACAAGCAAATCTAAAACCAAACCAGCGGTGACAGGTCTGTACTTACGCACAACAAAGCGACGTAGTTTGACTAGAGACCTTGAAAACGGTATTCTTGTTTCACGGTCGAGCTTGTTCCAGTTGTAAGATCTTCTGACTGAGACTAGGTTAACATATGTCTGGATGTTGCAGAAGCATCAGTCAGGAAATCTCCCAGATGAAATGCTTAACTTAATCCAATACTATGTATTAGGGTACTATCTGTTACCTAAGAATTAAGACTTAATGTCATACATCAACCGAGAGTTAAACATAGACTAATCTCCTTAGTATTATTTCTTGTGATTTACATACTTAAGAACCATCATGCTTCATGCCTACTAATACATCATATAATGAATATATTAGACACGTTATATTTTATGGTACTTTAAATTGTGCATGTACTGCATCTGAAAGCCACACATATTATAATGTTCTAGGCATGAGAATTTTCTAACTTACTAGAGTTAGAAACTTACTAAAAGTAGAAAGTTACTAAAAATAGCAGGTTACTAAATATAGAAAGAAACAAACAGTTAGGTACAAGGTCATGCAGGAGATGTCTTTATTCGGGATTTATCATCCCATTTAGTTGTACTAACAATTCAAAGCGAGATCTATCAAAAGCCTTAGTATATAGGTCGGCTAGATTATCGTCTGTGGGAACTTTAACTAATTTAATCATCTATATTTTTGCACAGTCACGAATAAAATGATGTCGGATATCTATATGCTTCGTTTTACTATGTTTAACAAGATTATTAGTTATTGAGATTGTGGATTCATTGTCTATCATCATAGGAGTAGTAGTTAAATTTAGACCATAGTCGCGCAGCTGTTGTTGTATCCACAAAATTTGTGAACAACAGCTACCGGTTGCAACATACTCAGCCTCACAGGTTGAGATAGCAACCGAGGTCTGTTTCTTGCATTGCCAAGAGACAATACGCCCTCCTAATAACTAACAACCTCCAGAGGTTGATTTTCTATTCTAGTTACATCCTTCATAGTCTGAATCTGTATAGGCCAAGAGGTTAAAGTCGCCTCCGGAGGGATACCAAAGACCTAACTTCGGGTTTCCCTTCAGAAAACGCAATATCCTCTTTGCGGCCTTCATATGAGATTCCTTTGGATTAGCTTGAAACCTAGCACATAAACAAACAGCAAACATAATGTCAGGTCTAGAAGCGGTTAGATACATCAAAGAGCCGATAATTTCCCGATATTGTGTTGGGTCAACATCTTCAATACTCTCTGAATCTGGTCCGAGATTATGATTCTGGGGAACAGGAGTACTAAATGATGAACTTTCAGCCATACTAAACCGTGCCAGCATTTCATGCACGTATTTCGTTTGATGGATTAAGAGTCCATCCTTCTTTTGATCAACCTACAATCCTAAGAAGAAAGTAAGCTCCCCCATAGCACTCATCTCAAATTTTCGCTTCATAACTTGTTCAAATTCTCGGCACATGCTCTCGTCGGATGACCCAAAGATAATATCATCCACATAAATCTGTACTAGTAGAAAATCTTTCCCCTGCCATTTAACAAATAGTGTATAGTCTATCTGACCTCTCTTAAACCCATTGTCCAAGAGATAGGTAGACAGTGTCTCATACCAAGCCCTAGGTGCCTGATGCAAGCCATACAGAGCCTTGTCCAGTTTGTAGACACGGTCTAGATAGTCTGGATCAGTAAACCCTAGCGGTTGTTCGACATACACCAGTTCTTGAACCTTCCCATACAGAAACGCACTCTTTACATCCAGTTGATCGACTTTAAATTTCTTGAATGCAGCATACGCTAGAAACAATCGGATTGCTTCCAGCCTTGCTACAGGAGCAAAAACCTCTGTGTAGTCTATCCCTTTCTGTTGGTTGAATCCTTTTACCACGAGTCTGGCTTTATTTCGGGTGACAATTCCACGATCATCTCGTTTACACTTAAACACCCATTTGGTGCCTATAGCAAACTCTCCCTTAGGTAGATCAACTAGCTTCCACACTTGAAGCTTCTCGAACTGTGCAAGCTCTTCTTGCATCGCCTCAACCCATGAATTTTCCTTAAGAGCCATTTGAACATTCTTTGGCTCAACTTGTGAGATAAAACAACTATATAAGCAATTATGAATGATCCCTATATTTTGGATCGATACATAAAGACTAGTGCTCTCTGTGATTCCTCTACGAGTCTTCACACTAGAACTAGGATCACCAATTATGTTGTCAATCGGATGATCTTTGTTAATTCGTGTTGAGACCGTAGTATCAATAGGGATATCAGACCCAAGATTTGATCCAATCTCCCCCTCAATTGCTACATCTTCTTCAACAATTGCTTGTTCGGAACTAGTAGCCTTTGAAGAGTGAATTAGCTCACATGAACCTGAATCGACTTCTTCTGTCTGATCAAGAACGATTTCTTTTTCCTTTCCTGTTGAAATTTCTGAACTAGTAATATTGGATCTTGGTTCATCACCATCATCCAATATTGCATATTCTAACCTTGAAGATTCCTCGAAAGTGCCTGTATCACTAAGAAGAGGAATATTGAAGGTTTTGAATACTGCATCAAATAACCACTACGGGCCTGTTTGAACACCTGGTGTGTAGGAGATAACTTGTATATTAAACACAATCTCTACTCTCCAGGTGTAGGAGATAACTTGTATATTAAACACAATCTCTACTCTTCCTGAAGTCTTATTATAAACTCGTTTATTTGGTGAACCTGCATCATACCCTAGGAAAAACCCATCGTCTGCCCTTTCACCAAATTTCGGTTGATTCCTCGTTTTGAGTAAAGTACAAGGAACGCCAAATGGTTCAAACCCTATGAGATTCGGTTTTCGACCGTGTAAGAGCTCATAACATGTTTTGTTATGTCTCTTAATAGTTAAAACCCTATTCAATACGTGGCATGCTGTATTCACAGCTTAACCCCAGAAGATTACTGGAAGCTTTGAATTAGCTAACATGGTATGTGCTGCTTCAATCAGTGTCCTGTTTTTTCGTTCTGCAACTCCATTTTGTTGAGGTTCATATGGTGCACTGAACTGATGCTGAATTCCCTTGCCTAAACAATAGATGTTCAGCACTGCATTCTTGAACTCTGAACCATTGTCACTACGGATTTTCTTGACACCTCGACCATATTGATGTTGAACTTGAGTGAAGAATGTTATCAGCATCTGTGATGTCTCATCCTTGGAACTTAAGAAGAACACCCATGAAAATCTTGAATAATCATCAGTAACCACTAGACAGTAGTGTTTCCCGCCTATACTTCTTGCACTCACTGGACCAAATAAATCCAAGTGAAGAAGTTCAAAAGTCGTAGCAATTGAGTTCTGAGTCTTAGGCTTGTGAGGTTTCTTGTGCTGTTTCCCTTTTTGACACGGCACACATTTGTCCTCTATCCCAAAAATCTGTACTGGAACACCTTGCACTAAGTTGTGTCGGACAATATAGTTCATTTTTTGAAAGTGCAGATGTGTCATTCTCCTATGCCATAATTGAGATTCCGTCTCTGAAGCCTTGGATAATAAGCAAGTTGACGTCGTTGAGGACTCAGCAGTACTCATGTCCATAACATAAGTGTCGTTCCTCCTTCGTGCCCTCATAACAATCCATTCTTCAGGGATAACAAACCCCGGTTTCAGAATAAGCACCTCTCTATCTGTGAAATGGACAGGATGTCCCTTGTCACAAATCTGAGAAACACTCATGAGATTGTGCTTAAGCTCCTCAACAAAGTTGACTTGCTCTAGCGCTATTTTCCCATTGGTAACACTTCCTGATCCCGTGATTTGTCCTCCCTTTGCTCCGGCAAAGTTTACATGACCCCCTTTCTTCTCCACAAAATCCACCATAATCTGCCTCTCCACGTCATATGCCTGGAGCAACCATTGTCTACGTACCACCAGTTAATGGCACGTCTAGTCAACTCCTGCACTCAAGAAATAAATATTAGTTATCGAGGGAGACCCAAGCCACGACGGTCTTGGGTCGGCCATTTTCCTCAAATGTGAACTCTTTCAAGTAACCATCTCTCTTATCTTGAGACTTGGATACTGAAGTAGTTCCACGTGAGGTGAATGGTGAGTCTTTCCCCTAGACCTTCTCTTAGGAGACTTTTGATATAGTCTCTGATTGACTGGCTGTGGGTTAGGTGACGATCTAACCTCAGATGGATAATTGTAATTAGAACTATTATAATTCCTATTAGTACTACCCTGATTAGAATTATTTCGTTTCGGTGTATGAAAACGTTGTGGAGTTCTCCACCTGATAGATTTTCCAATAGAACTTCCTGTGACAGAAGTAGTTGGACTATCATCTATCGAGAACTTGACTAGTTAGAAACGAGGTTGAAATCTTTGAAATTTTAGTACTTGTGGTAAAAGTTTATCTCCCCTATTTCTAACCACGTTTTCAACTGGTTCGTTATCTTTAATTTCATTACAAAAAAGATTTGCCATTTTCTTGTTGACACTAGTTATCTCATATGTGTTCAAAAGTTTAGTCTGAGAACTACTAGCTTTAACAGGTGATTGGTCTTTCTTCACCTGCGATGATTTGACTCATGTACTTTTGTTTGGACAAATACTTGCCACGTGTCCCTTTTGGTGACACACGAAGCACGAACGTTTTACTAGAGCTTTCTTAGGAGCTTTGGTATTCGTTTGATTCTCCAAATTTTAGAAGTCAGAGAAGAGACCGATTCTAATTGTTTACCCATATCATTTTGATTAATTTCAGGTTCTGGATCAACAATGTCAACGTTTGTTTTAGTCTCTTCTGTTTCTGAGTGTACTTCCATTACTCCCTTACTTTCAAAAGACACTTTCTTTTTAAGAATTGTTTTGGGAGTCGTGGAGGTCTCAGCAGTAGTTGATTCTTTATGTTTAATTATAGTCTCGACTTTCTCTGACTTAGGCAACTCAGTATTATTTACCAAGTCAGGGACGGTTGAGGTAATGTTAGAATCAACAACTTGTGACAGCTCAGGTTCAATTGTTAGGTATGCGCAATTATGATTATATGGTGGAGGGACTTCATTATATCCCATTCCATGATGATCTCCTGGCTGTTTACCAACAGTTAACAGAGTGTCTAAGGTTTCAACAGAGAATCGTCTAAGTTCAATTTTCCGATTTAGATCTGTAATTCTAACCTTAGTATCTGCTAATTCTTTTTCTTTTTCTGATATTGTCCTAGTTAAGTCAGATACATGTTCTCGAGCTAAATCTATAATGTGACTCTGCTCATTAATGGTATCTTTTAATTTTTCATGTCATCATTTTCAGATTTTAACTTAACTATTAATTCAGAATTCCTCTGTTTTAATGTTGCGTTTTCTTCCTTTAAGTGATTAAGCTGAGCTGTCATCAAGTTAGATAAATTTATCAATTTTTCAGCTTCACCTGCAAGGTTAGTACATAATAGACAAGCATTAACCACATAATCTAAGTTCAATAGTACCTTATGCTTTTTAGCATCCAGATTAGCTATATACGCGATAAAGTCCGTTGTACTCATCGTGTCAGTGGTTTCTAATCTCACAACTCTGGTCTCTATAGCAAGTACTACTGTCTCAACTTTCACGTCTTCCTCATCCTCTGTATCAGTGACTACCAAACCATTTATCTTGTCACCATCTATCCAAGCCATGAATGCTTGAGGTTCATCAACATAGCTATTCTAGTCATATGAACCATCATGAGATTGAACAACCAAAGCTCTGGAAGTTGATAAATTTCCAGAGTTTGAATCTCTGTTGTTGGTTCCTTGAGAGGAATAACTTGGTCTCCCCTGGTTATTTGTTTGCTCTCTCTTTGGTCTCTGACATTCTCTTGCAAAGTGTTCAAAACCATCACAGTTATGACACTTTACTTTCGTTTTATCAAGACCGACCTGATTGCCCACAAATTTTCTACCAGTGCGATTCACAAACTTCTGTACCCTCCTAGCCATCATTGCCATTTGCCATTATTCATTGTAGTTAAAAAAAACGTGTGAAAAAATAAAGCGTATGAATTTAGTTTTATTTTGATGTAGCACAATAATAACTTTTTAATATATTAGTGTTAAATTCTGAAGCATTACAAAACTAAAAATTTGCAATCTAACATTATTAAAAAGGTGAAAAAGAGCAAAAAAATAGAAAAAATAACTTTTATTTTTCGGTGACAGTGACGGTCGGCCAGATTTCGTTAGCTGGTGGCAGCATCATGCAGTATTGAGTTAAAGTGGTGGTAGAAGGTGTGGGAGAAAGAAGATGATAGAATTTATCGAATATAATTAAATAATTATTAACTTTAAATGAATTATCAAGTGACCGTATTACTTTTAATGAAAAAAATATGATATGATATCTCTAAATTTTTATTAACTTCTCTCACTTTCTAGATAAAAAACTCTTCTTCTCTATGTAACCACACTCCATAAAATCCAATTAGTGCCAATAGGCCCATTTAAACCTTCAATCCAGCGAATTCGCAAAATTAAGCTTTTAACGGGCTTTATGTTGGGTCATTTACTGTATCCATATTTTACACATTATCCCATCCAAATTTTTCAGTACTCCTATTATAGTCCCTATACTATACTCACCAACACAAGATCTATTTTATGCTTCGCAAACGAGGAACAGAAGCTAAAATAACTTAAAAACAAACCCGAAAACGTATTTTTTCTTCTTCTCTTTCGTCGATACATCAAATCAAATCAAATCAATTACACTCACAAAAAGTGTAATAATTAATCAAGTGAGCGAATTCAGCTGTGTGTGAATGGGGAAAAAGAAGAAACGAGTAGCATCGTCAGATGTATGGTGTTATTATTGTGATAGAGAATTTGATGATGAAAAGATATTGGTTCAACATCAAAAAGCTAAGCATTTTAAGTGTCACGTTTGTCATAAAAAGCTTTCTACTGCTGGTGGTATGGCCATTCATGTCTTACAGGTTCATAAAGAAACTGTCTCAAAGTAAACCCTAATTTCTCCTTTTCTGTGATTTAATTTCTGTTGTTACATTATAGAAACAGATTATGATTGCTTATTAAATTATTGACGTAATTAATTGTGTTGTACTTGACTGTTTGACTTTATATGTGACATTGTGAACCATGCATATTATCGAACACCGGGCAAACAAGTTTTTTTTTGTGAATAGTTGTAGGAAGTTAGACAGAGTAATTTACATTGTTTACAAGTTTGTTAATTTGGTTAAATCTAATAAGATTGTAACCTATGTAAAGTTAGAGGAGTATGGATTGATAGATTTGCAAGTTAATCAGGATATTATGAGGTTAATTATGTCAGTCTATACTTTGTTATCAGTTTATTGATTTATTGATGCACTGCCACATGTACACAAAAAAGAACGTGCCTGCCTCGCGTGTTTAAGGTTTATTCGTGCTGTGTCAAAGGCCTTCTCTTATCAACATTATTGTAAGATCTAATCTTATGTCATATGCGATGTCCTGTTCAATTAAACCCTAGCCGTGCATTAACTTTGTTAGTAGCTCATAGCTATAACTTTTTTGTATTTACTATAATTTCATTGAGGGTTTTCTTCTTTTTTTCGTTTCTTTTTCCTGTTTTTCGTAGGGGCTTTAATAATGTCTATCATTGGGTGAGATAACCTTTAATATGTTACACAATAGATGAGCGCAAAGGTTTAAAGATAAAGACTCTCAACGTAGAGCGTTGCTTTTGCACCCAATTTGCTGTATCCAGGTCTTCTTCTCTTATAGACCCTACAATAGGATGTTAATAAGCCGGTGCTTTGTATGTATGGGAACAATGAAAGGAAAGAAATGTTTTTGAGTCCTTGTTACATGATGTGATCCCATAGTACATGATAGTCAAGCCTGCTACACTCATCGAATAAGTCCCAAAAGGAGGAACTCTTTTTGCTATCTCATTAGGGTTCTATGAAGTCCTGGTAACTTGAAGTCGATGAGAAAACTACTGTTTTTTTTAGCCTTGTTAATGAAAAGATATAGATGCTAAAATGTTGCATTAACGAGTGATGCATCTTGAGTAATTAGGCATCATGTTGATTGGTATTAGAGAAGTGTTCTGATAAGCATGTCCTCAGTATGTCTTGTACTCTTTCATAACAATTTGAATAACACTCACAGACATAGTGGGCTTCTAAGAGTAATAATGCTTTATGTATTTGAGTATCCAGGCGAGTATGCTTAGGTTGTACTTTACCAATTCTGAATAATTGTTGAATCAACTATTCTGCATCTGTGTAATATACTGTAGTAAAAACAATATTCTGTTGACAAATATTAGTTCAATACCAAGATGTGAAATTTTTATCCCCATCATTATAGTACTCTTATTATGGCTGTTCCTGTAGAAGAGCTAAGCTAAGATTGCAGACATATTGAGCTAATTCTGATACTGAGATATTTGAACAAATCAAAATCTAGGAAGTTCCTTATGATCATACAAAGACCTCTAAAGTAGATGCAACTTTGTCTTTTCGTCAACTGTAAAACACCTTGGTTAATCATGCGAATGGTGGAGTGCTGCACAGAAGTATAGCAGGACAAATTTGAATGGACAAAGTTTTTAAAGCTGGAGAATAATACTTGGCAGTTTCCATGATGAAATTTTGCTATCAAGAGCACTTTTACTAGATGAGTTTCTAGTTCCTATTCTCATACTGTCCATCTCGTTATGCATGATGGTGCACCTATTTTGATGTTGAGCTAACCAGGGTTGTAAAAGTCGGCCGAGTAGGCCGACTAGTCGCTTTTTTGGAGGGTGCCGACCCGACTAGGACCAAGTTGGCCAAACTAGTCGGTCAACGGTGGTCAACGGGTCACAATCGGTCAAATCGGATTTAGTCGAGATTAGTCGGATTTAGTCGGCCAAAGTTGGTCAAAATCGGATTTTTTGAAATTTATTATTTAAATATGAGTAAAGCTTAAGTTTAATTAAATGAACAGTTATAAAAATGGTAAAATTAGGGTTGAAATAGAGCAGAAAGAGATTAAATTACCTGATGCTAAACTAAGGTGCGGCTGCTGAATGAGCAAAGCTAGAGAAGACAAGCAAACCCTAGACAGAATGGATTTTGAATGGGTTTTATAGGGGGAATTAATTAAACAGGTTTGGGCTTTTGTTAATGGACCAAGGAAGATTAGCCCAGGTTCAATTTTAATCGTTCACATCAACTTTTTCAATTTAAAATTATTAATTAATTTTAATTGTTTTACTATTTTTAAATTGCAATGCATTAAATATGATCTAATATCTCGCTATTTTCAGTTTTTGATAATGTTTATGGTTCTCTTCTGTATTTACACATATAATTTTGAAATTTATTATTTAAATGTAAAAAAGTCAACAAAAGTCGAAATCCGACTAGTCCCTTTAACTGGCCGACTAGTCCTTCCAAGGTCCCGACCGACTAGTCCCTGACTGGCGACCTTTTCAACCTTTGAGCTAACCATAATCTCTGGTTATAAGGAAACTGAAGCCATGCGGTTTTTATTAGGATTTGTTAAAACAACTTTGCATGCCTTGAATATGGCAGTAGGTGTCAATGCAGTATGTATTCATGTAGTTTTTCATATATTTGCCTTTTGCTCTAAAGTTATACTATCCTGGTGTATGACCTGTCCGTCATGAACGGTGCAGTATTTTTCCTTAAATTCTAGTATCTCTTATAGATTGAACGTTAGCCAAACTGTGCTTAAATCTTCCTCACTGAATGTCCGAATCCCTAAATTCTAGTATCATGAATGTGATCTTTCTTTGATTTTCTGCAACTTGCTAATTTCTGATCTCTAGTCCTTTATTTTCTCTGAATTATTTCTCTTGAGCTTGTTGGATAAATGTCAATAAAATTTGTTTGAATGACATTTCTTACAGGGTGCCAAATGCTAAAGAAGACAGAGAATCAACAGATACTGAAATTTATGGCATGCAGGGGATCCCGCCTGATATCTTGGCAGCTCACTATGGAGAGGAAGGTATCTTATATGCCAAATTTTATTTACTTATTCAATTGCATTATTTTTGTCTGTTGTTTATTGTTTCTTTTTGGATATAGAGATGCATAGAATTCAAGTTTTAGAGTGCAACGTTCTAAGATTGATTCAAATTAATAGAACTTCCATAAATAACCACTTTGATATTAGTATTAACTGCTAGCTTAAATAGTTATGGCTAGGTGTATTAAGATCAAAGAGACTCAAATTGACTGGGTCCTGATCTAAAACTTATGTACTGAAGTTTGTTATTTAGAGCTAGAATGTAGTTTGAGCTTCATGCTTTCACGTCAAATATCTCTTTATGTGGCTCTTTTTATATTATTTCAGTTAGATTTTGGGAACTTTTAATCTTATTAGCTTGATATAAATTGCTATCAGATTGATTATGTTTTCTACCCGTTTAGGTTAGTCAAGATAAGTATTTTTTTTTCAGTAATTATCAGTATCGCTAGTGGTTGTCCTTGTAAGTCATCATTATGTGTATCATTCCTACTTATATAAAGGGGTTACTCTCTCTATGAATAGATTTAAAACACAGTTGTCCCAACAATCAACTGTTTGATGGTAGCAACAGGTTCATGTTGTAACTTGCCCATAGCTTGATCTACCAGTACTCTACAATGGTGTATATATTTTATTGTTTGTTCTTAAACAGCTTCTAGCACACCGTATTGCAATCTTTTTGTTTTTAATCCATGTAACATCGTCATCTTTTTTAGTAATCGAGGTTGGAATATAACAATTGTCATCTTATTATGGATGTTGAAAGTAATATAGATATAGTCTATATTATTTTGTTTAGTCAAATAGTGATAAATCATTATTCATTTGTTTAAACTTTATGGGATAAATAAAAGCAATGAGCATTTTCTTTCGCTTTTGCAGACAATGACAATCCAACTAAAGTTGGAAAATTGGCAATTCCTTCCCATGTTGGCTTGGTGCCAGGTTCATTAGGATATCCTCCTTCAACTATGCAATCTGTGTAAGTTACATTTTCCACTAAACTAATGCCTTATGGAGTTTTTATTTCATGTGCAATGTCCAGACTTCCAATGTGGGTCAAAATATATAACCTGACTGATAGTATGCCCAATTTACAATAATGAAGAGTGTAAATGATTCCAGTTTTCACATGTTCTCATTTATTTGAAGCAGGTACAATCCTGGACTAGCTGTCCCTCGACCTGGTTGGGCAGTTCCACCTCGCCCACAACCCTGGTTCACACAGAATCCAGTTGGCTTGGTGCGTCCAGCACCATTAGGAATGGTTCCCCAACCCCTATTTCCGGTTCAAACCATGCGGCCTCCAATCTCCAGTGCACCACCAGGGCTACAAACGTCATTTCCAGTGGCTCCTCCTGGATTGCCAACATCATCGCCTTCTGTTCATGTATCTCAACCCTTATTTCCTGTTGTTGCTAGTAATGGCATGCCTTCTCAAAGTTTAGCATGTTCTGCATCTACTCTTTCTACAAGCATTCCCTTAAGCTCCCCGTCAGATTCAATTGCTAATACTAACATGCCAAGAGGATACCTTACCCCAGGCTTTCAAGGTTGAAGTCTTCCCTTTCATCTTTTAATGTTATTAAATTAGAGGTGTATGCTCAGACCCATTTACTTATAAATGGGTTGATTTTAGTTGTATTGTATATGAAAAAGTTCTAATGAATACAATTAGGTAAATGGGGAACAGATCACATGGGTGGAACAAGTTAAAAGTTGCCGTAAGTCTTTTAAAATCTACATTCTACACAACCTCCTAAATCATGTAAGGCTTAATTTTTCATCATAATGTTTTTGTCGTTGGAATCATAATTAACAGATCAGTTATCTATTTAAAAACTTGTCAAAAAATGACCTAGTATTAGGGGTCAACCCGACCTGACCTGTTTAAAGCGTACAAAATTTTACTTAATTCAACCCAGACCGTGTCGTCCTATAACTGAGTGTCAAAGGCCACCCTGGCCCACCCTTCTTGCCACCTATACTTGTAATGATTTGGGTTGTAAATAAATTGCAGCATGAGAAGTTTACAATTGGGAACAAGAGGCTCCTTTTCTTTGGGTTATATGATGATTTGCTTTTTTGTCCAACGGCTGAAAAGCCAATATATATAAAATTCACCCTGAGTTAATAAATAATTCTACTCATAGATCTCCCATCTTAATCACTTATGACCTTTTCCAAAATTTACTAAAACAATTGAAACATTCGAGAAGTGCTCGTTTGTCTCTTATTAGGCATTATGTAATGTAATTTGGTTGCCTTTGGATATGCTTGTATCCCATCTCTTATCACTATCTGTTACAATATGTTATATGCATTTTATTAATACAGGTGGAGTACCTGTTAGTTCACATTCATATGCTTCTGGGCCCAATACTGGTGGTCCTTCAATCGGCCCGCCTCCTGTAATTGCAAATAAAGCTCCTGCTATTCAGCCGGCTACAAATGAGGTCTACTTAGTTTGGGATGATGAGGCCATGTCCATGGTTAGTTTTGTTCTCTGTGAATTTCCTATTGATTCATTATTTTTCTCCTTAATCCCGTTTCTGTTTCTTAATTCTCTTTATTTACTTATTGACAGGAGGAAAGAAGAATGTCGTTACCAAAGTATCAGGTGCATGATGAAACAAGCCAGGTAAGTTGTACCTTATGCCATACTATTTTATACGGGTCCCATGTTATGATTTTCAGATTTCAGTTTAAACAATGTTGCATAGATGTGTAGGTATTTCAGTACCCTACCAATTTTATTTCCTTTTTAAAAAATAATTTTTGTGGAGAAGAATTATCTGAGCCTTTGCTCATGTAAATGGCTGTTCATCTGTTTTTGGCCATTCTCCGGTTGGCAAGCAATCCCACCAATTTACTGAGCATCAAAGTGCAAGTAGGTATTTACATTATTGTTGTTTCTAGTTAGTAATTGTAATTACTGATTCTGTTGACGTTGCCGCAATCAGCATGAGGACTCTACAACCGAAGTGTATGTATTTGTTTTCTAGAATTATTGTATATTTAATTCTACATATTCTCCAATGCTTTATCGTGAAGTGTTGTATATGGGTGGAACAACTCATTACAAAATAATTTTATGACCGAACAATCGATACAAAGTTGGCCCAGGTTAGCTTTTTCTGGAAAGTTCTGGAATGCCTAGATGCGAAGTTGTAGTATTGAGTTATATTATTAATAGTGATGGTTATATTTGCTGATAGGTTGTGATTTATTGGATTCTAATAATTACATGTCTCATGGGTCTAATTTTTTCAGATGAGCTCAATTGATGCAGCCATTGATAGGAGGATATCAGAAGGCAGGCTTGCTGGCCGGATGGCCTTCTAGACAGTTATTCAATGAGACAGAGGCATTCTTTCTGTAAGGTGACTGAAGAAGAGAGGCATTCTTTTGAATCATTCTGAGTAGTAGTCAGACATGGAACTTGCAAGTTGTGATATCTTCTTCATAATGGTATTTTTAAAGAAAAAGTTGATTTATTGTCATGTGGAGTTGTTTGTATTAGTTGATGAAAAAGTACTAGGTTAAGGTTTTAGTTAATGGTTAATGCGAATCAGTTGAAATTAAACATGGTATTTATCGACATTCTGTACTTGGTACTTTCAACTGTTTAAGGTTTTTTAGAAACGGACATAACATAGAATTTAACATCAGTTTAGTCATAGCTCTTATAATATATAAAACAAAAGCATGTCGTCTCTCTTCATGACATGTTGAATATACTGGTTTTTACCCCTATTTATTTGTGGATTGTGGATCTGGGTTCCTGTTTTGGATTAAAATTTATTTGTGTCTGATCTACGCAAAAATTTGAGCAACTGCAAATCAAGAAAACAAGAACAAAACCTTACAATACTTGAGTAAGGGAGTGATTTGTACACTTTATTTATTTATTTATTTTTTTAATGTGCAGAACACAAATGCATCATCAATGCATAAGGTACAACTCTTTTGGTGCACATTTGTGTTGTGCACAAATCACAACCTTCACTAACTACCTCATGACATTTTGATGCAGTAAAAACAACGTGGTGTAAACTTTATTACTGCTAACCTACTGAATCAGACGGACATATGTTACTGATCTATCATCACCCTCTCATTTTAGATGAACCTTTTTCTCAATGACTGTTACTGGCCTATCATTAGTTCATTACCCGCCCTTTTTAGATAAACCTTTTCTCAAGTCTCTTCCCACGATGTTTTATGTCATGTACCCTATTTGATCTTTTATGTTGAGGTAGTTTCAAGCTGGGTTGGTGTTGATGGTATGGTAGGTCAATTTAGCTACTCATCTCAATTGAGCTAAACTAATGGCTTCATCTAACGAATTTGGTTAAATAGCCGAATTATGTTTCTTGTCTTAGCCTTGATTCAACCCATGAACATCCTAACCAAGGTTTTTCGTTACCATGTGTCCATGAACTCAATATCATAATCTTTCGAACTCCTTTTGATAATCCTCAATGACCCAACTTGTTTAATTTTGACACAGCCTCATCAATTGTGCGTCTCTATCTTTATTTGTATGGATTTAGGTACTCGATTTATGGTTTGTGTGTCGATTTGTGATTTGATTTCAATGGTGGCTGAAATGGTGGCATGAAGTGGTGACTGAAAATTGTGAAAATTGTGACTTTAATCGTTTTATATAAAAAGAGTGATTTTCGATCAACTTTTTAATTTATTTCCTTTTAAGCCATTGTATTTTTCAGTCTTTCAGATAGGCCTGTTCATGGTCCAGAACCGGACCGAACCGGCTTAGAACCGTACCGAACCGAGTCCCAATTTATATCAAAAAGTCAGACCGAGGACCGTACCATATATTATCGGTTTGGTTCGGTTCGGTTCCATAATGGGTATGTTCGGGTTCTGGGAAAAAACTGATTCGTACATGTACGACCACATAAATAAAAAACTTAATCCAAATAACAAATCAAATTAATAAACTTAGATACCACACCTCAATTAACTATTGATACTAAATCAATAAAAAAAAAATCATTAATGACAAACACTTTGCTTACATATACGTACAACCCATAATATATAAATATATATATATTTGGATGAGCCGTGAGGATGAACAACAACAAATTAAAAGAAAGAAAACCAATACCCTTTTCTTTGTGACCTGGCGTGCGAAACAAAGAACTACAATTAATTTATAAAACCCCTCTTTTTGGTTTTCATGAATTGAATCACTAATTGTAAAAACCATTATGATTTAAAATCAAACAATAAAAAGAAAAAAGAATTGTTATAAAAGAACACACATGCTTACAAACAAAGATTAAAAAAAAAAAGATTTGTAACATACGTACAACTCATCAAGACCAACATGTTATATATTATATATAATAATACAAGAACGGAAGCTTACTTGGAATCTTAGATGATGTTTGTAGAATTACAGACGTACGAATACTTCTAACTGGATGCCTCTAATCGATTTGGGTTGAAGAAAATATTTGTTAGTAAATATAGCTGACAAATGATAAGGATGAATGGTTTTTTTACATACAATAATTAAGGAAGTTATCTCCAATAATAAAGAAAGTATATATTCTATTGGTTCGGTCCATTTTCTTGGTTTTTTTCGAGTTTGTCCCGGACCGAACCGAGTCCCGAAAAACTGAAAACCTATGGACCATGGACCATACCAAATATCCTCGGGTATTTCGGTTTTGGTTCGGTTCTTCCCGAACCATGCACAAGCCTACTTTCAAAGCCATTAAAAGTTGTTTTTTTTTTCTTTCAGGGCTATTATTCACACTATTCATCGGGAGATCCGGCAAACAGTTGATGTTGTGATCAAGTTTATATATTTGATTTTGTGACACGGTATCGTAATTTAAAAACATAAACAATAATATGCTTATGAAAACACATTGTTTTATGTACGCAAAATACTTTCAATCCCAACGAGTTTCAAAGTACGTATAAGTTTTTACACGTAAAACGATGTCATTTTATTTGTAATTTATTTTATATTTTACATTTTTAAACTCGCAGAATCAAATCTATAAACATGATCATATCATCAATTGTTTACTATATTTTTTGATGGATAGTGCGAACGATGGTCTTGAAGGACAAAAAAATCAAGTTTCAATGACCTCCAGGGACAAAGAAAGGTACAATGAATCAAAAGGACAAAAATGAAGTTATTATTTTTGATAAAAACTCTAAAAACAATAATCTATAGAAAGTGTATAAGGGACAATATATGTACTTAGATCAAGGGTATAATAGTTATTTTACATAGATATATATATAGTTAATTAACGACCTTGTGGGTTGCGGACATGGGTGTATAAAAGTTCAGAAGTAGGAACGATCGATTTATGTAATTTAGAAAAGCTATGTACCGATTATCATATTATGATAAATCGGATTGAAAGACGCATGAAGTATCAAACTTAACTCAAATGTTCACCTTCATGAACTATTTCATTTCAATTCGAGTGGATGATTTGACTTCTAAAATTAATCAACAAGAATACCCATTTAAATGTAATTTATTCATCAAAATAAAGTATCTTAATGAAATTTATTCATTTTGCATTAACCTGACGATCATGTAAATGGACATTTTATTTGTAGTTCTCTAATTGAATGAAAATGAAAATGGTTCATGTAAGTGAACATTTTGAGCAAAGTTTGATACCCTATATGTCTATTAACCCTTTATCATTTATTCTCTTCGTGTCATTTTAAGTGTTAACATTACTATTTTAGTTTATCCAACAAAATCTTGTACGCAAAAATTAACTACTCCATCCGTCGCATTTGAAATGTGCACCTTGCTATTTTAGTTTGTCCCAAAATAAGTGTGCACTTCATATTTCAACCAATTAAAATAGATTTAAGTAGGTAGATATGACATTTGATTGGTGAATAGTGTAATTAGTATAGATTCATAAAACTATGTGCAATTTTAAAATAGATACTTTACTGTGATAGATAGTATAAAAACTTTCTTTTTATACTCATGTACTACTCTTAATAATTTTTTTTAATATTTTAATTCAAATTTACATTGAATATAACGGCAAACTTAATACTTTGTCAACCTATCATAAGTCAAATTTTTTTGTATTGAAAGACATTTAAGCGAGATGAAGAAAACAGTAATTAATATAAATCAATTGGACTAAACAAATAAGAATATTATTCATATCAACTAGGGTAAATTACGGTCCCTGCCTCTGTGTTGTATCCGATTCACGCGCTTCGTCCTTAGACTTTGATTTTTGCAGTCCCTACCCCCATGGTTATCGTTTTTGTAACAAATCAACCCCTCCCTTATTAAATCTAACGAAATGATCGTTAATTCATAAAAATGACTAAAATACCCTCATCTTTTTGAAATAGATTTCTATTATATACAAGATTAATTTGAAAAGAAGAAAGGAAAAGGAAGATAAGGGCATTTTAGTCATTTTGTATGACTTAACAATTATTTTGTTAGATTTAATGGGGGAGGGGTTGATTTGTTACGAAAACCGGCAACCATGGAGGTAGGGACTGCAAAAGTCAAAGTCTAAGGATGCAACATGTGAATCTAGAAGAATACATGGACATCGACTCTAATTTACCCCTATCAACTAAATACAACAACATATAAATCTATAATAACAGCTTTATAAATTTTATGAAAAGATGATTATAAAATCTTAAAATGTACCCTAAATAAGAAACACAAAGGAATATATAATTCTTCTGCATCAATGCAACGACAACTATTTTTTTTGGCAAAATTTATAAAGTGGAACATGATATATATCAAATGATCGACTAATAAAGATAACATAAAATAATTTTGTAAAAGAAAATGTTACATGTGTCAATTTTATCTCATAAAAATAGTACATGTTTTATTTTACACAATATAACGTTTACGTGTTTCGTTATACAAAATAAAAAGACGGGAGAACTTTTAGCAAAGTTTATTTTAAAAAGAAATATATATATACATAGGGGAGGGATCAAGAGGGAAACAAAAAAATTAGGGAATGAGGGAAGCAAATCTTAACCATTGATTTCATCATAAATGAATGTTGTTAACATTCATTTGTGATGAATGTTAATCAAAATTTAACATTCATCACTAATGAATGTTAAAAACGTTTTTTTATGAAAAAATCAAGGGCTAAGATTTGCTTCCCTCCTTCCCCAAAATTTGAAGCTTCCCTATGGATCCTTCCCCATTATATATATATTATAACTCTTTATTTTATATATTTTTATTGATCATCCAGATATATTATGTTTTCTTTTTATACAATTTGCCAATTGCCAATTGCCGATTTATCTAAATAAAAACACAACATCATCCCCAATTACTTAAATCTAGTTACTTTATTTTATCTTATAAAAATAATTAACTTTGAAAAAAAGCAAGAAGGCATATTAATTTTTGTTCCTCATTTTTTCTCATTAATAGAACCGTATCATTCATCCAATTCATATATCACACATGGAAACTTAACACATAAAAGTATAATAAAAACATGAAAATTTCATTTTCATCTACTATCATGTGTCATAGACAATCATAGTTTATATGCATCACTTCCATTCTCTTCTTTTAAAGCAAGCACTTAGTTCATTTCACATAATTAACCCTAGAAATAGCAACTAGCTTCAACATACAATTCAATATTAATATTTAAAATTTAAAATTAATAATAAAAAAACTAAAAAGGATTTAGGGTAGTTAGTTGATCAAGAAGTCCAGTCACAGGTGTAGCAAGTCTTGGCTCATATGCAAAACCATTCAACTCACCACCAACATATGGACACCCCGCAATCCAAATCCACCTTTTCCTTCCAAAATCAAACAACAATGCTTTCTCAGTAGACGTCCCCATGATCATCACAAAAACAAAATCTCCATTTCCTACACAAGTAAACCCTCTCCCACCTTCCAACTCAGCAAACTGTGCATACAATTGTTGCGGCATTCGTTCGATTTCAACCCATGTTGTCCCACAATTCTGAAGCCCCCACATCCTTAAACTTTTTGGCACATTTAACTTACTCTTTTCAACTGCAGCTATTAGTACTAACTTCCCCTTACTTTCTACTAAACTCGGAGACCGAAGAAACCGCCTCATTGGTGCTTGAATCTTGCACCATTCGTTACGTGCCATATCATAACCTAACACACTAAAAGGACTATAATTCATGCAATAGAATTTACCAATTGGACCATTGTTATTTTGCACATACACCATTTTACCAGACTCTAAACTGCATAATCTGGGTAGAGTAGAAGTAGTTCCCCATATGGAATAAAATCCACCCACATCAATGTGAAAGCTTTCAGTCGTCAAGTTTTTGACGGCGTATGGGGAAATTAAATCATCACCAGCTACCATTACATCGATTGAAGAGTTTGTGATGGTTAACCCTACTGATGGGAATAATCTAGGCCTTAGAGTTGAAGGAAGTGGTGTCAGTAAAGATGGAAAAAGTGGGTTCGCAAGAATTAGTCCTTTCGAACCTGCTTCATCCGATACCCAACATATGAGTCCTCCAGAGGAACATGTGGGTGAAAATCCATTTGGGATTAAGGGAAATACAAGACGATGCCACGTCAGATTTTTAGAATCGAACACGTAACCTTCTTTGGGTACGATGTTGGTTGCGGTGGTGGTGGTGGTCTTAAAGATTGCGGAAGTAGTAGTGGTGGTTTTAGGGTTTGTAGGTTTTTGTTTGAAGAAAATGAAAAAGTAGGGTTTGTGATTGATTTGGAGGTACATTTGCAAGAAGGTGTGAGAGAATAAGAGAGAGTACCATCTTTTGCAAACGGAACGTGCTCGAAAGAAGGAGGGAGGTGGTAGGAATGCGATGACTCGATCGATAAGTTTTTGGGGGAGTCTACTCCAAATCCTGGTGTCCATCCAAGGAGGGCTTGTAGTGGTGGTTGTTGTTATGGTAGGGGTGGGTAAATTAGGGTAAGAAAAGGGAAATGTAGTGACAAAATGAGTATGATCAAAAGCTTCCATAAGAAAGATAAGGTTAAAAGTGTAAGGGGAAATTTAAGGTTGTTGGTGTTCTAAAGAGAGTAGTGAAGTAGCTAAGTGAGTGTTGTTCCAATGTTCTCAAATTCAGTGGAGATTATATAAAGAGAAGTAGAAGTGAATTGAAGAAAGTAAAAAAGGTTAAGTTAGGGTTAGTTGTAGTTTCCATTGTATTATTGGATGTTAAGAGTGTTAAAATAGGGCCACCTGAACAGAAGTGAAGTGAGAAGATGTGAAATGGGTGTGTTGTCTGATGGATGCATCTATCAATTCAGAGTTTTCATGTCAATGGCCGAGGAAGAAAGGACAAATAGTACAGGGGAAGAAATTGACACTAAATCCGCTCTAGACAATATGGTTTATAGTCTTTCCTTGCATATATATATAATGTCACCAGCTTTGGCCTAGATTTGTTTTGGTAATTAAATATATATTTCTAGGGCTTTTATACCCTAGTGTTCAAGAATATCATCATTTAGAATCAACATCTATATTTGATTTAGAGTAAGGACAGAATAAATTTGAAGATATGAGTTATACAGTTTTAGAAATTTCATTTAATGGTAACAAATGGAATAAAATGCAAATCAACATTTTAAAGTTTTATTTCAAGAAAGAAAGCAAACAGGTGATTACTTAATGCCAAGTGAAACGAGTTGATGATCAAACCTTATCCATGGATGCAAAGTCGACCTTTGATTAAGGAGATATGCTAATTTAGGCATAATTATATGGTTTTTAACATATGATTTGGACTTATTATCTCTATCTATATTCATCAATCGAATTTTCAAACTAATTTATATTAATGTAATTAGACACGTCAAACATTTTTTTTGATTAAAAAGTACCTACTGATAACATGGTAAGCGTTGAACATATGAGCATTTTAAATCCGCCATTGAAACTAAATGTAACACAAAACCATAGAGGTTTTCTTTAATACACAATCTCGAACTTTAAGAGCATCCTCAATAGAAAAAAGATTATAAAAGCTTTTTCGCAAACTAATAACTTCAATGACAAAAACTTTTTTAAAACTAACTTATGCATTAAAAACCCTTTATAAAAAGTATACGTACATCAAATAACTGCGGCATATATTATTTCTCATACACGGAAATTTTAATATTCAACTTAAGCATTTAATGGTTTTTTGAGAGAACCCATATCTTCACTTAAATAGTCAATTAATGAAAATGAGTTTGATCTTCTCAAATGCCTAAAATCTCAATAAATTACGAGTGTAAAAAAAAATTGTAGAACCGGCATCTGTCTCGTTTGCTGGAAAGCTTGACTTGATTATTGAAATGAGCAGCAACAAATCAACTTAACATATTGAAGAAGTCATTTCTGTTAATTTTGTTCGATGGTTGGTACCGTATTTTAAAATCACTTTCTAATAAGATTAATGACCAGTAAGTACATAATTAAGAAAATAGTAATTTTTAATTGAAACTTTAGGTGATACAATATATAATAAACTAGTAAATTACTAGTGTAATGCAGCGGAAAGAAGTATAACAAAACATTTAAATAACATATTTTAAGGTTAACGCGAATGATATTTTAGATGAAAGTCCTGATAAAAAGTGATAATCATAATAAACATGCCATAACATTAAGAAGTATAACAAAACATTTAAATAACATATAATTTGAAAAAAAAAAAAAGATTATTCAAAAAAGTGAAAATTGTGTGTCTGATTTTTAAAATTAAAGATATTCATGTGATTTTTTTTTTCTAAATAACAAATAGGTAAGTATGTTTTAATTAAACTTTCTATAACAAGATTGTATAATATTATATAAATATTTTATTGTATAAAGATGTGACTTTTCATAATAACATATTATATTATTTAAATGGATATAAAGGATAAAATAGAAAATTTATATTTTAACATATAAATGTTAAAGATAAAATAGTAAATGATTTATAAAATGTATGGATAAAGGTCGATAGGAAATAATTAAAAGGTTACATGTAAATACTCGACAGGTGAGAGCAGGAAGCATTGAGAACACAAGTCAAATGAGAGAGAGTAAATAAAAGAAATAGAAAGAAAGTACAAGTGAGAATCTAATGAGTATTTTGCAAAATCTGAAGACTGAAACTTTAATCCAAAAATGGAGGTTCCTTCAAGGACTGGATTTGTTTCTTTCCATTTTTGAACTTCCATAAAAAGCACTTCATTATTACTCGCTGTAAACGGAAACCCTGCACCACCACCCCAAAATCAAACATAAAACTACAGTTTTATAAACATTTTTCTACTGGAATTTCCTAACAAGATCATGCACTCCATACAAGAGTTGTACTACACGATTTATTGATAATATATAAATATATTAGTACTTGTTAGAAGAGTTGTACTCGTATTTAGTAGTCCTGCACCACTGCATGTCATAACTGACTCACAATCTTAGACCATCACAAAACTTTTGGTCATGACTGACCATCGTTAATTTTACTAGACCCCTCACTTGTCTTTTATTTCAATTTATTTAATAAAACAAATAACATTTATAAAAAACACTTTACGACTTATATATATATATATATATATAAATCAATAACATATTACTACACTAATCTTGGAAGTTTGCCCAAAAGGGCTAAATATGGTTAAGATGATTATTTAAAATATGTATTACTAAATATGTTAGCTTAATAATAGAATATCACATTGAAAATGGTAATATTGCATTAAAAATTAAATGCTAACTAGTAAGTTTAATAAATTTAATTATTACAGTAAACTTAGAGTATTTAAAAGTTTCTAAATTTAATTATTACAGTAAACTTAGAGTATTTAAAAGTTTCTGCTACATCTCTTCGTCGAGTATTATTAAGCTTTCTTTTACAGATATGTAACTCGCATCTCACGGTAAATGAACATCACACCGTGTTGTTTGGATCAGAGAGACAATAATCCTCGATAGCGCTTATTATCCTAGCATAAACACCTGTCATAGCTCATAACACCTAGCAGACACGTAGTAATTAGTAAAATAGCCCGTAAAAATTAATATATGCTAATATTATTGTTATTATACTGGTGACTCAAATTATTAAATAATTGATTAACTTAATGAATATATTAAAGTGTGTATAGGTTAATTATATAAAATAATGAGGGTATTAATTTATAGAGAAACGATTTATAAGGAAGCTTCATATTTTTAAGGAATTAAGGAGAAAAATAAATCTTAGCTCTTGATTTTTTATAAATAAATATTAGTTGAGATTTGTTTTTTTCCTTCTTTAATTTTTTTGTTTTCCTATTAATTCCCACCCTTAATTTATATTACAACACAAACTGATTACACAGGAATACTTATATCATGTACATTTTAAAGGTAGCATCCAAAACATCTGAATTTACACTAAAATTATATAATTCGTTTTCGTATATTATTATTATTATTATTATTATTATTATTATTATTATTATTATTATTATTATTATTATTATTATTATTATTATTATTATTATTATTATTATTATTATTATTATTATTATTATTATTATTATTATTATTATTATTATTATTATTATTATTATTATTATTATTATTATTATTATTATTATTATTATTATTATTATTATTATTATTATTATTATTATTATTATTATTATTATTATTATTATTATTATTATTATTATTATTATTATTATTATTATTATTATTATTATTATTATTATTATTATTATTATTATTATTATTATTATTATTATTATTATTATTATTATTATTATTATTATTATTATTATTATTATTATTATTATTATTATTATTATTATTATTATTATTATTATTATTATTATTATTATTATTATTATTATTATTATTATTATTATTATTATTATTATTATTATTATTATTATTATTATTATTATTATTATTATTATTATTATTATTATTATTATTATTATTATTATTATTATTATTATTATTATTATTATTATTATTATTATTATTATTATTATTATTATTATTATTATTATTATTATTATTATTATTATTATTATTATTATTATTATTATTATTATTATTATTATTATTATTATTATTATTATTATTATTATTATTATTATTATTATTATTATTATTATTATTATTATTATTATTATTATTATTACTATTATTATTATTACTATTATTATTATTACTATTATTATTATTACTATTATTATTATTACTATTATTATTATTATTACTATTATTATTATTACTATTATTATTATTACTATTATTATTATTACTATTATTATTATTATTACTATTATTATTATTACTATTATTATTATTATTATTATTACTATTATTAGTATTACTATTATTATTATTACTATTATTATTATTATTATTATTATTCCTGGACACACTTTGGTTTATATATCTATTTAATTTAATACGTAAGGAGATCATTCAAAATAATAAACCAAGTCAAACAGAAGATAAAATCAAATCTCACACTTATGGGTACATTCGAGCGGTTCCTGGACACACTTTGGTTTATATATCTATTTAATTTAATACGTAAGGAGATCATTCAAAAGAACACGTACGTAATTATATACCATAAAAATTTACGAGTGGAGACTGAGGAGGGCACATAAAGTGCAAACAGGAAGTTGCGGTCATTATAGGCTGTACATGGTCCAGAACTAGACCAAACCAGTTCAGAACCGTACTGAATGGAGTCTCAATTTATATGAGAAAGTTAGACCGAGGACCGTACCATATATTATCAGTTTGGTTTAGTTCGGTTCCATAATGGGTATGTTCGGTTATGGGAAAAAACCGACCCGTACATGTATGACCACATAAATAAAAAACTTAATCCAAATAACAAATCAAATTAATAAACGTAAATCCAATGATAGTAGTGCATAAACATAACCAAGTAAAAAAGATCAACTCGTAGTAGAAATTATTCATTCGATTCTTCTTCCATACTTTTGTATACTTTCATATCACAAATACGTTTAAATCCTTACTTACCGCATCATGAGTTCACTAATTATATAACTAATATAATAATGTTTTTGTTTGTGCTCTTAAATGATCATGAAGTCAGGAAGTATATATAACCGACCCATGATCTTGAAACAAACCAATTTGAATTGTAAAACAATCTTAAGTACATTCATAATTTATTTCATCATAAAAGTAGCCTTACTGCTTGCGTAGCAGTAAAGGCAGTGGCTCCAGGTTCTTCTTCAGTAATAATGTATATATATTGTTTCGATCATAACTCATACCTAAGTTCTCAGTATTTAATAAATCAATAGTCATAATCAACACCCATAATTTGTTTCTTTATATACAATTAACATTTATTCGTACATGATTCAAGATCCTAATGATATATATATATATATATCTAACATCAATCATGGTATTCCATCGGTTCGGTCCATTTTCTTGGTTTTCTTCGGGTTTGTCCCGGCCCGAACCAAGTCCCGAAAAACTGAAAACCTATAGACCATGGACCGTACCAAATGTCTTCGGGCATTTAGGTTTTAGTTCGGTTCCTCCTCGGTCCTCGGGTTTTCTCAATTCTTCCCGAACCATGCACAGGCCTAGCGGTCAAGTTTCAGTACAAACTCAGTACTACTTTACAATTCTAAAAAATCTAATCGTCTAAATAGAAAAGAATGGCCTGGCGATCTAAGCGATTGGGCTTGGCCCAATCATTTCACTACATGTGTCATTGAAAACCTTCCTTTGACCGACCCTTGAAATCCTAACAAAGCGACACGTGTCCACCGAAACCTACCATTTGATCAAGTCAAAATCGCCTAAATGAAAATTCAAACAGGCGAGCTAGGCGATTACATGTTAACCATTCGTAATGTGACACGTGTTCGACAAAGACCGGTAAAAGGTGAAAATGCAAATCGCCGAAATGCAATATGTTACCGACGAGCCAGGCGATTTCCCCTCTTTATTTTTGATTTCCGTGCCTTTGCGAAATAAAAGTCAAGTTTTGGACCACCGGATATTTGAGGGAGCATTAGGGAACAGTTCCTTGTACCACATACAAGGTAATTTCTTTTCTTTATCTATTTATATTAAAGATTGAATTAATTTGTAATTTTTAATTAAAATTATTATTTGAAAATGTATAAAATTTTGTAAGCTACTTGAGAATATATGAATATTTATATTTATAATAAATTTTGTAAAATAGTTGAAATTGTGAGTAATGTATGTATGTTATTAAGTTTTATATTTTATTTCAAAATTTTAAATTATCACATTTATGTTGTATTTTTGGACCATTAATCACATTTATCTTATAAGTAAGTTTATCTTGTATGATTATTTATAATAAATTTTGGTAAAATAGTTGAGATTTGGAGTAATGTATGTATGTTATTAAGTTATATATTTTTATTTCAAAATTTTAAATTATCACATTTATCTTGTAGTTTTGGACCATTTATCACATTTATCTTGTATAAGTTAATTAATCTTGCATGAATGTTTATAATAAATTATGTCTCTTTGTTGAAATTGTGAGTTTATGTAGAATACCATTTATCACATTTATCTTGTAAGCCATTTTCTCATTATCTAAATCAACAACAAAATTTGTGTATTCCCTCATCATCGTATCATTAATCCACTCAATATCTGTCACACCCCGCTAAAGCGGAAACACGAGATGTAACAGTACAATGATTTCATAATCGAAAATTACAAAACGTCACCGTTCAACGGTCTACAAATAATACATAACATTATGTCTTACAAGCGTTTACAGCACGAAGTGAATAACCTAAACACACAATTACATACAAGAGATACAATTTCCGTAACACAACAACAGCATAAGTCGTCTAGCGGGTTTAGCTTCGATAGACAAGTTGAGACTAATTCCTGAAAAGCATGTAAAAATACAGGTCAACTATGAAACATAGTTGGTGAGTACACAGGTTTTGTGAAATGATAGACTTTCTTTAAAGGTTTATGAAGTTTGGTTCAAACGTTACACGTACTTCATGATTAGTTTGTAAAATTCTTTGTTTAGTGCCGAGCTCATACGACTAAGATAATTAACCAATCCTCAGTTTAAAATGATCATCGGATAATAGTCAAAGGTTATGTCATAGTAATTATACAAGGGATTAGTTGACTTAAAGCTCTTTTAAGAGTGATCTTTATTTAAATGTTAAATTCCTTTATGAATCGATATCTTAGCTGTAAATGAAGTTTATATAATAGTGGAACTCTTTTAAAAGCAATACTTTAGAAACCTAATTAAAAGTCATAATTCATTTATAACTCCATACTCATATTATTAAAAGAACATTTAAGGTTTACAAAACTCACGATATGGTAGGTATGATAAATACAAATTAAGTATGTAAAACTTATTTAATAAGTTCAAGTTATGTTTTATAAAGTTAATGGTGAGTTCTCTTTCAAGCAAACTGTTCGTCATTTAGACGAATCATTATATCGAATTTCACAAGAAAACATGGTGTCATTGAAACTACATCTTTAATTGTCAAAATCCCAATGATTTATAATTTAATAACTCCGGTTATATTCGTAAAGTTAAAGAAGTAATGATTCGAATTACATAACCTGATAACGTCCAAGTTGTGATATTTAAAATTTAAAGAAAGGTTACTTCAAATAACAATGTCATGGTAGAGCTCGGCCTTAAGTTGATAATTCATAAAGTATCCTCATTTCGGATAACTATGTCATTTTATAAAATATAAGTCGCAAGTTTATCGTTTTAAGCGACATCATTTACGTGTCAAAGCGCCATACGTTAATGGGTGTTTACGAAATCACTATGCCATTACATTTTATTTATAAAATTGATGATCAAATTATGCTTGAGCCCACAACCAAACCTACGACCGATAAACCCTTGCCCCAAACAGTGATGCCCTACCGTTGGCATTTAGGATGATGGAATGCACTCACGTGGCCGCGTGAGTGGGGAGGTGGTCTCGCTCCCAAATAGTACTATTCATATGCATCATTTGGCTCATAAAGAGTTAATGGTCGTGTAGAGATACCGGGGACTTTAGATACGATAGAAATCAAGCATATAATCATGTAACATTGATAAGCATTCACGATATTGTTTTGAAATTTAGCATAGCATAGCATAGCACAATAATCATATCATGGCATTTGTAATTTAAGTGCATCATAAAACACATCATTTTCAAGTATATAAATCATTCAAGTCATTCATGCATGCTTTTCACCCCCAAAACATTTAGATAAGGCGTTAAAATAGGGGCTGAGTACTCACAATTGTTAGTATGCGTACGGTAATGGATGTAAGGCGCGTTTCGACCAAGAGTGACTCCTATCCAAGACCTACGAATACAAGGTTCCTAATTAGATTGTTAGCTAAGATGGCTTGTTAAGATTGCTTAGTTAGTCGTTTGTGTTACAAAGTGCCGTTAAAGTTTGATTTGTCGTTGTTGGTAATCACTCGGGTTGTGATTAAAATAATGTAAACACTTGAAAAAAGATTTCAAAAATTACCAAACTTGGTATACAACATGGAAAATAATTCACAAATTTTCTGTGAAAATTTGGGAATTTTTAGATTTACAGATTATTTTTAATCATTTCTTGACCAAAAGAGTGAGATAAATAGGAGAAAAATAGTAATTATTCTTGAAAATTTCCGAAATTTTTACTAGATCAGTTTTAAGTCATTTCTAAGTTTTTGTAAAAATTTCATGCCATTTTGGGCTCTGGAACATTGGTTCCCAATCGTAAGTGTTTTAACAAACCGTACATCGGTTAACATATCTAAACAATTCTAATGAGTGTTAAATTTTGAGGATAGTGTCATTTTATGTGGAAAATGACACAGTAATTTTCCCATATTTTTCTGATGTCAAAAAGTATTTTTCATGAATATTTTCTCCTTTTAGAGACTTTACTTGCATTAAACCAAGAAAAATGCTTTAGTTTTCCCAAAAATTCTAATTTTTATTTTCAAGGTTCTTTTCAAGACATAGATACTGAGAAAAATCACCCTCAAATTTTAAACACGTTTTATCTATATTTTGTGTATTTTACATTCATCATAACAACATCATTCCTACATTTACAAGACCAAGATTATGCATGTTATTCACGCATTTTCTAAAATTACTTAAGTAGCAAGATAAAATCCTATATTTTTATGCTACTGAGATATATGTGTTAGGAATATAAAATAATTTTCTCAAATGTTTTTGAATAGTTTAAGACCCTTAAACAAATATCAATTCATGATGTTCACAGAAACATTACTGTTTGCGCACCAGTTTTGTTTGGTACATTTGGGGGTCTTAAACTCAATGAATTTGAATGAGACCAGTGGGCTTTGAAAGGTAAGACATTGAACTAAATTCCAGAAGAAGAATCAAGATTTTTGGACCATTATTCACTGAGTTATGGTCGTCTCAAGTGAGGTCAAAAATCTGGACAGATTCATATAAGACAATAGCAATCTTTTTGGTGTGTTTCCACATCTCACGATTTTTAGACCTCATCCAATGATTGAGGCTTTGTCTTACATGCATGAATATGTACTTTTACAGAGATAAAAATATACTTTAACATAAAATAAGATTTAGATACTAAAATGGTACATGCAAGCCCAAAAATCGGGTTTTTGGGTTCTTTTTCAAGAACACCCCTTGCTACCAAGCTCTAGATCCTATTTGCTCCTTTAAATCTTTGATCTAACACATTCTTGGTGTTAAAATACATTCAAGATGTGTTAGATATGATTCTTAGTAGTTTAAACTTTTTATTCCAACTAGAACTAGTAAATAGCATCAAAACACAAAGAAAAAGACGATTTTCGGTTTGTTTTCGGTTTGATCATGGGTTGCCCTTAGTTTTTGACACTTAAACAAGTGTAAGGGAACCTACAAACTTACAAACCTTTTATTGAGGGTTTTAGCCATGGAAAAGGGCATAAAATCCGTTTTTCATCAAGGTTCAAAGTAGAGATTTCAAGAAAGGAGACTAGGGATGAATGTTTTACCTTTGAATGATGGATTTAGATGTAAGAACACTTGAAGATGGCGATTTTTGATTGAAAGAGAGCTGGAAATGGTGGTGTTCTTGAGAGAAAGTAGAGAGAGTTTGAGAGAAAATGAGAAATTGGGGTGTGGGAAATGATGGAGGTTGCATGTAATCAAGTGAGTTTGGGAAAGTGGAGTAATAAAGAAAAAGGGGGGGGGGGGGGAAGGCTGCAGTTTTTTTTCAAAAAAAAGAGGGGAAATCATAATTTTTTTTTTGTTTTTTAAATGTAATTAAGTTGTAGGATAAAGTCTTATTGTTTACATATTTAATTTGTACATGTTTTGTAAGAGTATATGAATTTAATTGAGACTTCTTTGCGGTTTGATTGAAGTTATAAATCTTTATCTTTATAAGTTCATAATATTTATTATGATGTATTTGTTTTAATTACAAATGATTTTCGCGAATTAATTTACTGATTTCCGGTTGCGATTACCGATTTACTGAAATTTTTCGGTTAAATTCCGATTTTTGAGATGGGTAAATATTTTGTGATGGCTTATGAAATTTAATTTCATTTGTTTTCTTTGGCACTTTGTAACCTAATTTAATGTTACTCAAAGTCTCAAAGTTAGCTAAGCAATCTTCTAAGACGTTACGCGGTTTCGGTAACTTACGTACTTGTTACTTAAGGAGTCGAATCTAGACTTTTTCACTAGGATCTTAAGGTGCTGTAATAGTAACTAAAAGTACTAGGATTCTAATTTCAGTGTTGACCTGAGATTTTTGACGGTTGTCACAATATCGTCATCCATTTTTTAATGATCAAACATATCAAAACCCTAATTTTTTCCAAATTCAATCTCAATACCATAAAGATACCAGTTTTCAATCACTTTATAATGAAATTCCAAATTACGAAACACAATAGTTGTTTGACGTCAGTTAATCAACAAAACCATCCTATGAAGTCGGGGCATCGCAAGAGTAGAATTACGATGTAAGACCGTCAATAAAACACTATGATCTTTGTCGAGAAGGAAATGTAGAAAGTGAAGAAGAAGGATGGGAAGATCGAGGGGGAAAATGTGGGGAAGATCGTGCCGAAGAATGTGGACAACAAAGCGATAGTGACTATGGATTCATTAGTGGCGAAGAAAATGAAAACGAAGGTGTTAATGTAAAATACATATCTCCTATATATTGGAAAGAAAACACTTTTATTCATATGCCTGACTCACTACCAACCCCACCTCAAAATACTAAACAAAACCTACCAAAAATAAATGACGGCAAGACCACAGTTAAGTTGGCCAAAGGTATGTGGTTTGCCAACAAACAACATTGCAAGAACGTTATTGCCCAAAAATCGATTGAAGATGGATATCAGTACAAAGTCAGAAATTCATTGAAAATGAGGTATGATGTTGTATGTTATAATACGAGATGTGACTAGAAGATAGTAACTAATCGTCCAAAACATGGCAAACCTTTCTATGTTACCAACTTGTATGACGTCCATAGTTGTTCAAAGACACAACCAAAGACCAAGCATCGAAACGCGTACAAAGAGGTACTCGGTGATAGCATAATGGATAAGTTGAAAGATCCCAACAGAGTTTTAAGACGAAAAGATATAATGGAAGATATCGACAATACCTATCACATTAAGATTTCTTATCAGCAAGCTTGGCGTGGTAGGGAAGCAACTTTGGAGAAGTTGAGAGGTGGTCATGCGGAGTCGTTTAGCAAGTATTCCGTATTAATTACTAAACTAAAGACGGATCAGTATGGCCGGTTCGAGATGTGTTTTTCCGCCATGGGTGTTTCCGTAAGTTTTCAATTATATGACTTGTAATAAACTTTCAATTGATTAACAATTGTTATTGGCTTAATTATGGTACTTATATAATGTTGTATGTGTAAGTCACTAGATCTTGGTTCGATAACAATGTTATCTTAAAGTATTGAGGTGCGGAATTCCTCAATACGTTTGATTAAAGTTTATATAACTTATCTATATAATTAAAAGCTTAGTTTTGATAATTAACAAAAGTTAATCCTTCAAAACCTAGCACCAGTTGTTTCTTTATCAGCTTCACCACCAACACCTGACTCCCCCTGAATGTTAGCTTGCTGACTTGTTGTTGAGGGACCAGCCAGCTCACTATCTTTCTGAGCCGAAGGATCATCATCTTCATCATGTCGGCTTTTCTTGGCTAGTTCGTCTTGTCTGCAGGACTCTTGATAAGCCAATAACTCCCCCTGAGATGGCTTGTCCTGAAATATGCTCATAACAAGACGTTCAAGTCTGTCGTGCTGTCGTTGCTTATCAGCTATATCATCTAACAACGTAGAGTTGGTCTTGATCAGCAATGAGTAAGCTTTATTCTGTTCAGTCACATTTTCAAACAAGGACAGAACTTGAGTTGCCAAGGCGTTGGTGAGAGCCTCCAATTCTCGAACCCTAGACTCTAAGTTGATAATGCGTTCAGACTCAGTCGTAGGCGTGGAGGACGGAGCAACAGTAGTGACTGGTGGAGGCGTGGGAGCAGGTGGTTGCATTTTCTTAGCTATCTCAGTAGCTACATCCGTCAAAAGGCGAGCGGCAACCCTGCTAGACTTGGTGGTTGGATGCGAAGACGGGCGAACCAAAGCAGCAATCATTTCAGCCTCAGAGGGCGTAGAACTTGATTGAGTAGGAGCTGCAGAGGTTGAAGCTGTTTGCTTAGACAGCTTGCGAGGGCGAGGGACAAGCGACTCCTCCTCTTCATCTTCATTTTCATCTTCTTCAACAAGAATGAAGTCAGGATCTTGATCAGCGGCTTTTCTTTTTAATTTCAGTGCTGGGTCCATAATCAACTTTGACCCTTGACGAATCATGCCGGCTGGAATCCCGAAGACAGATCCAGATGGTCGAGTCTCATCATCATCAGATTCAGAATCAGAAGTAGAAGCAGCTTCTTCATCTCTTCCTGATGGACCAACATCACCAGATGGCTCAGCAAATGGAGTCGGTCCAGAAGTACTCGGACTCTTAGCCGAATATTGATCTACATCTCTCAAGATCGGATCAGTGGCATCATCATGTTGTACCAAAACATCTTGCACCAGCTGTGCAGCAACTTCAGGATCCACCTGAGGCCCAGGTTGGTTAACCTGATCCAAAACCTCCTCAATTAGCTCATGTGGCTCAGGTACAGTTGCAGCCACATCAACATCAAACCAACTGTGATTCGGTGGCGCTACATACTGAGGATCGATCAGAAAACCAAATAATTCAGTCAACTGGGGCTGCATCTCGAAACGTCACGAGGTATGCATAAACATTGCATTATAACCTCGAAGCCCAATAGTATCCACATGAATATCTGGTTGAATAACCAGCAAATCAGGGAGATTAGCCCGAATGATCAGCATATAGAATCTCGGATAGATCATAAACTGTGATCTAACACCCCCAAGATCTGTCGAACAAGTTCCCCGAAAATATAATCTGAAAAATTGTATGGTTTGTTGTAAACCAGTGACAGTACGGCTGATAATAGGGAAGGGCTCAGCTCATCATATCCTCCCTTCTTGGGACCAAAAATAGTGACCAAGACATGCCATAAGAATCTCCATTCTCCGAACACCAGAGCTTTGAGGAACTGACGTCCTCTCATGGGTCCGACGTATCCCATTCGTGTCAGTGCTCCCTCTATGAAATCCGATGGAAACACAGTGGGTCCATCTTCTTGCTCGACGGTGCCCAACTGTAAGATGTTACGAAGATCAGTGGGAGAGAAGACGACAGGGCGATCATTAATCCTCATCCGAATGACCGGAGGATTTACAACTGTATCATACTCAATATTAGCCCAGAATTGGGATAATAAACCCTGTGACAGTGCAGGCGACTCGGTTATAGCATATCGAATCCTCGACCGTGCTAAAAATGAGAGAAATCGAGCAACACGAGAGGCACCTCGTGCAGTGACGTCCAAGTCCACTAACACGTTGTGATGAGCAGCAAACTGTGTAGCCATATCTGTAATGTCAAAATCACACAAATGTCAGACAATTAGTTTAACAAATATTGATAATCTTATATAATCTACGACTCATAATTGAACTATTAAGTTATGAAACTTAATCAACAATTATAATCGTTAATTATATATATAGTCAATAGGTCTAACCTTTGCTTAACTTGTTACAAAAAGTCTCAAGTTTGTAAAGTTTATATATAACTTATTACGAGAAGTCGTAAGTTTTATATAAAGAGTGTATGGTTTTACGTGTTCACATTTAAGTCAACACGACTAACCATAGAATATTTTAATTTATAACTCTTAATCAGGTAATTAATCTAGAGTTCGTAAATTAAAATGAAGTGGTCAACTCGCAATTCAATTCGCAAAAGCAAGTCAACTCGCAAGAGTCAACAAGTCAACTCGCAAGTTAGCAAGTCAACTCGCAAGAGTCAACAAGTCAACTCGCAAGTTCAACTTTTATCAATCATTTGAGACCACTAATAATAGTAGATGGTGCGCACTTAAAGGGGAAATATCCAGGTTCTAATTTGCTTGTTGTAGGAATGGATGAAAATAACCAAATTGTGCCTCTTGCTTTTGGGATGTGTGGAGGTGAGTCCGGTCTAACCTGGACCGAGTTTATGTTGAAGTTGAACCAGTGCATGGGAGATATTCCAGATTTGGTTTTCATTTCTGATAGATATATAGGCACTGCGCAAGGCATAAGAGAAATCTTCCCAAGTGCATTTCATGGGTTATGTTGTCGTCACTTATTGATGAATGTGAACCTACTTAAAAAGTATGATTGGTTATTTTGGAAGATATGCAAAGCTCATAGAGTGTTTGAGTATGATTATTATATGAATCAACTTCTTTGTATAGATGCAGACGCACATAGTAAGCTTATCGATGTTAGCGAATCTAGATGGGCTAGGGCTCATAGCCCTGTGAATCGATACAATTACATAATGTCAAACTGTGCAGAGTCTGACAATGCATTAAGCAAGGAAGCACAGAAAATGCCAATTACCATGTTAATGGAGTTTTTTAAAGGGCTTGTTCAAAGGTGGTACTTCGAAAGACGCAAAGATGCAGGCACGTGAACTTTATTTCTTATAATTTAAATTTTTTCGTCTAAACAAGATTAATTATATAAAAGTTTTTGTATGTATCAAACAGCTAAGTACGAACAAGCAGGTCAATCACTTACACCTTACGCGGAGAAAAAAGTTCATCTGAGAATTTTGATATCCAGCAGATGGAGTATACGGCATTAGTCGCTATCGTTACCAAGTTAACGATAGAAAACAAGATTGTCATGTGGATTTGGAGACAAAAGAGTATTCATGTCTAAAATGGCAACATTCCGAGTTACCCTGTGCTCATGTTATAGCAATGTTAAAGGAAAATAGGAATAACCGATTGTGCTCAGTTAGCAAAACACTGGTTCACCATTCCAGCTTATAAGGCAACATATGCGGAGGAAAGTTACTTTGTAGGAGACGTCTCTGGTTGGATCATTCCTGAAAAATTTAATGGGTTTCACCACCAAATATTACTAAATGCAATGCAGGTAGACCCAAAAATAGTGGACGTATTCCATCAAGAGGAGAAAAGGTAAAAATTAAGGTTTGTACACGATGTGGTGCCGATGATCATAAGAACAGTCAATGTCGTGTCTCAATGACGTCTACACAATCATTTGTATATTCTACCGTCGATTTGAATGAATTCTAGATCTATTTATTAAGTTTGTTTACCGTCGGTTAATGTAAGGCTTTTTAATTTTAAAAATAAGTAATGATGATGATCATGTTTAAAAATTCCATGTAGACCAAATCTATTCATCCACAAACTGATAAAAAAGTCTAGCCATAGTCTCGCGATACCACAAACCGACATGTCGAGAATGTACATCTAAAAGAAGCAGCCTGTCAAACACCAAACGATACATAAACACACATACAAAAACCCCACAATCACCAAAACTACCAACCTGCTGTGGAGTGAACTCTTTCGGATAAGTCCTAAATGTGGTGTATGTCTTTTTGTTGATACCTTTACTCTCAAATACACCACTTATATCTAAAAAGTCTGGCATTTTTTCCCTTATGTTATCCTCTAATTTGTCCAATACTCATTTCTTGTTACATTTCCATCGTTATCGAACTGAATCATGCTATCGTAGTATGTAAAGATACCACTATCAATCTCAAACTCCAAAAGAAAAAAAAAACAGCGTAAAATGAAAATATCGAGGATAAACGTAAGAATTTCACTTATGAGGTAAGATTCCTTCGCTTTCTTCTTTCATGTGATTGATTTTGGAAGTTTAGGAACAAACTCAGACGTTTCTACTTCCAATTTCATCATACATCTCACATGATCGATTATGAAATTGAAAGTGTTTTTGGGAATGGTGGTGTGTATTTTTGATTGTGGGAGAGAAAGTCAAATTAATTGTGACCACAAATTAACCATGTGACCAGATTTGACAATACATAATGACAATAAACATTGCGCTTTCAATCCTTATAACATTTTAGACTCTAGTCCACAAGTTTGAGCTAAATACCAAATGAATGACGCACATTGTTGACGAAACTAAACTGTAGATCATTAATTTGGAAGGCTGAAATATGTAGCTCTCTCTTCTCTTCATAAGAAACCTGCCATTTTGATTCTCTGTCTAAAGTTAAAATTAAAGGGTGATTAGGTAATCAAATACATTAAACCAAACTTATTGGATAAAAATATTATTCTCAAAAGCTATATTCAGCCTTACAAAAACTATACATGACTAAAAGAAATGCAAATGAACATTTTTTTTTTTTTTTAGATTTTGATATACAGACAATCCAAATTTAATGATAATCCATGCTTTAATGATAGTGTATCTATAATTTTATACTATACTAATACTAATACATGGAATGTGTTTAGCCCTTTATCTTAAAGTTAAATTTGAACATAATAAATGATTATATTACCCATAGATAATTATTCTATTATTTTAATAATCTCAACAATTATATTTCATATTAATGAATGCTGCTTTATTACTATATATGTAAATCTAATTTCTCCCTATTAGTATTGTACTCAATTACTCCATCCGTTCCATTTGAAGTGTCCACCTTATTATTTTGGTTTGTCACAAAAGAAGTATCCACTTCATATTTCAACCAATTAAAAAAGATTTATAGGGTATATATGATATTTGATTGATAAGTAGTATAGTTAGTAGATATTTCTAAAACTGCGTGCATTTTCAAAGTAAACACTTTAACTGAGATGGAAGGAGTAATAAATACTCAACACAAAATATATACAACAAATCTTTAAAAGATACACACATATCTTCATTATTTCATCACTCTTACATCATCAGGATTATTATTATTATTATCTTCATCTATCAACACAACATTACTGCTATTTTACACAAGCACCGCCCTAATATATGATTAACTGCGTTGTACATTCAAAAAACTACGACTTACTACTAACTTTTAGTAGTATACAATTTAACACAACTTTTTTATAATATTGTTCTTTTGGATTTTGACATTAAAAAGGAAAATAAAATAATATAAGGAAATTATATAAAAACTACTAAATACAAATTTAATTTAAAAAAAAATACCCATCACATGTAACCTGCAAATTTGCGAGCAACATGGGCACAATTGTAGGTTGCGTACTGAGGACGCGGGATCATGGCCGGGAAAGCAGAAAGCCGCAAACTTGAACACGCAACCTGCAAATTTACGGGTTGTGGGTTGTCAGTGGTGGTCTGTTTTCTATAAATTGTCTAATTTTTTATCTGTTTTCGGTAAGATTTTGTAACAATTTCTAAAATAAGATGACTATAGTCATCTTATTTCAAAAATTATCTCAAAAACGCCTCATTTTTGTTGGGTGAAAAATCAAAAACACAAATGATAAAACATAAGAAACATTGTTAAGTAGTATAGAACATAAGTGTTGTCATCACAATAATTGCAAGGGTGACTCAAAAACACTCAAATGTATCTGGATCGACACAACTCGCCCATTCTATCCTCAATAGCCATGCAAGTAGTTCGACTATGATCGTATTCCTTACAACAACTACATTGTTTCTTGTTCACTTGTTTCTCCTCTCCTTTGGAAGGAATACGACCACGCCTAGGTGGGCGACTAGCTTGCCTCTTCAGAAGGACCGACAACAACATATTCTGCAGATCGATCCATTGAAGGAGTATGGCCTCTGCGTAAGCAGCTCAATACGTATCTGGCATGAATCTCTTGGCATAACAGCTTACGTCCTCCTGGTAGTACTTTCGTGCCACTGCTATAACGTGTGTGCATGGTAAACCAGACAACTTCCGTTGTCTGCAACTACATGTTCGTGTGACAAGGTTGACAGTCTCATCCTTGTTGCCATCTAGCACCTCAAAAATCTTAGTTGTTACTGGATTTACCTGCGAGCTTAACAATATGTTAACTATTTTCCCAATCTTTTGGTCGGTATACGGTGAGAGATATTGTAAGTTTCGCTCTAGTAGCACGATGTTTGAAATACCATTGTTGCAACGAAGCTCGAACAAACTCCAAGAACATTGTCATAGAGAGTTTTTGTGCATGCTTTCTTAGCCTGTTAATGGACTCAACACTGTTTGATGTAAATCGTCCTTGTAGCATGACATTTTGACCATCTTTCTGTCCCAACATTTGTAAGAGTTTTAGAAGATGATTGTATGTTCTATGAAATCACACCTCAATGGTGATTGAATTCTGAACCCTAGTATGCTTTACACATCTTCAAGTAATATCATTTGTAGAACTTATCATCCCTACCAGATTAGCTTTCGAAGTTTATAATATCAAAAAATCTTATCAACAAAAAATAAAAAATAATACAATTTATATAAAACAAAATAACTAGTACGAGATGTACTAATCGAAAAAAGAATCTCTCTTAAATTGACTTTCTCTATTGACTTTAACTGCGATAAATAATTCACTCAAATCGATTCTATTTACGGATACTCGACAATCCACAATCGATAAATTTACAAATTACGAGTTCAAATTAGTGGTCTGCCTGCTTTCACAGCTACAAGCCCGCATTTTCGAATACACAATCATGCCTATTGCAACCTATGAATTTATGGATTATGTGTGATGATTTTTTTAAGGTAAAAAAATTGAATTTGATTTTTAGTAGTTTTTATATTGTTTCTAATAATATAAAGTATCGCCGATTCTTTGTGACACGTGCGACTAACGTGCCACGTGTAAGAGAATGGAGCTCCCCGTGCCATTGAATGTTCTTAAGAAAGAACGAGCATAACAATATGGAAAAACATACACACATTAATGGGGATGATGATTCGTTTTAAGAAAATAGCAAGTATAGTCAGCTTTTTAAATAAAGCAAATTTCAATTCGTCAATTTCAAGCGTTTCCTTTACTTCTGCCTCCAAGCATTTACAGGTATTCATTCTATTCTAATCTAATCTTATCTATTCCTAATATAATTAGTATTGTTCATATATACATGTTTAAGTTGTAGGTTTTTCTTTACTACTTTTTTTTCGTTTTTTTTAAGGTTTTGATTGATATTGTATTGTTCATATACATGTATTTCGAATTGACTATGACCATTTTTAGATTCAAAGCCAGAGTTCACGTGCATCAAATGAAATCTATGTTATATAACTTTGTGGTAAATTCAGTTCATGCAAAAATAAATATTGAATTACTACTTACGAATCACTTATTAACTTTGTGGACAATCATTTTGGGATATTTAAGTAGAAATGCGGCAATTGCATTGAGATGGAGATAGTACCTCTTAAATCGTGTTAATAAAAAAAATGAAAATGAAGTAGATATTTAAAGTCTATGATCTTCAAAATCATATTCAATATAAGCTATTATTTGCAGAAGAAGTTAGATGCTTGATGGAGTTGAACTGAACTTCTTAATTTGGACAATTCTGAGCTTTTTCACCTTTTATCAGTAATTTGAAAAATTGGACATAAAAGTCCTGATAGTTTTAACACATCACCAAAACTCATTTGGAACTTTTTACTTTTATATCTATGTTAAAAGATTTGGTGATCAAGTTATAAGTTCTTTGTTATTTATAAACATATTAAAGAAAACAAAATGCACAAAAATGATATATATGTTCAACCTTTAAGTTGTTTGAAAATTCCTTTTGATGTTTCAAGTACAATTTCACTTTGTCAGGGGAAGCCCGCAAGTGATGAGGATGACAACAGATCGAAAGTAAATGAGACAATTGATTATGTTAAAGACATATCAGCCGAAATGGGAGGAAATGCAAAAGATAGTATGATACAAGGAAAACTAAACACTAAAGGAAACTCGGTACGAATGAAGGAAAAAGCGTACGAAATGGGTGGAAATCCAAAAGATAGTATGGGAGAAGGAAAAGAGATAGCGAAGGACAATGCAAGTGTTATGATTGAAAATGTCAATGAGAACGCATTTGATATGAAGGAAAACGCACAAGATGAAACGCAGAATACTACTAAAGATGTGACAAATAAAGCTACTAGTATGGCAAAAGGAGCAAAAGATAAAGTGGTAGGAACGATGGAGGAAGCAAAGAAGACTGTGGAGGGTTATGTTGGAGGTGTGTTGAGGCCAGCAGAAGAGCATCGAGACAAAGACGTGGATCAAACTGAATTTGATGTCGAAAGGCGTCCTCTTGAGAAGAAGTATCCTTGAAGAAAAAGACTAATTTCCAATGTGCTTAAATGGACCATATGGCTTATGAATTTATGTATACAACTTCATTTTATAGTAATTAGTTTGTCTTTTCGAAATAAGAACGATTGTTTGAGGTGGTTGTACGCATTTCAACACATATAGTAATATAAGTAGTTCTCGTTGTGTGTTGTTAACTCTGATTTGCTTTAGTTATAATCAATCTCTGATTTGCTTTAGTTATAATCAATCTTTAGGTAATTAATTTGATTAATAATCAATATATGGATCGGTTGAAATAAATGTTTGAGATTTTGAGTTTGAACTGGTGGAAAGTGAGAGATTTAACTTAATTATAAGGCTACCGTGTATGTATTGTAAGATGTTCTTGGTCATGTTTATTAGGTAGTTATGCCTTGAAAATGGGCTGTAACGAACTACTATGGGCCAAATAAAAAGTTACCTACAAATAATAATGAATCCAATAGGAAACCAATTAATATAACTGCCGCTACCAGTTTACCATATCGTTTTATATAATTGCAAAATTTTCGTACAAAATAAATAAATGATAAATGAAAAAAAGAAAGAATAGGATTGACAATTCAATTTGGGTCCGCTCAACCGTAGGACTAACTAATTTGGTAAGTGAAAAATAATATATACGTCTAATTAGGCATATATGTATAAAAATGTGATTGGTAGAGTATGTCAAAAGTATTTTTTTCATTTTTATGCTTTTAAAATATAATTATATGTCATAAAATTAAGGTTATAAATTTAATCACATTATCAATAGTTTACCTACAATTTTATTGGATAGTGTGAATGATACCTCAAACTTATATAAAAATAAACTTTTATTCCCTCGTACGTAAGATATAAAATTGTATAGTAGCTTTGCTTTTTGGCCAATTTTGTCCACTGAGAATATCTTTTTCTGCAACTTTGTGTTTTGGTCTTCATTTTCTACAATTTTTGTCCTTCTAACTTAACTAACTTTCATAAAAATATTCTGTTAAATTCAATTAAATGACTAAAATACTCTTCATCTTCCTCTATTTATTTTTCTCCGTTTCCAAAGCCTAACACCCACATATCATAACACTTTCGTATTTTTTCTCTTTACACAAATCAAAACCTATATAAATCTTTAAACATTATTATTTTAACAAAATCATGATTATGTACTGACACGTATATCTCGATTTCATTTTAATTTCAATATCAATTGAAATTCATATCTATCTTGAAGAAATGGAATCAGAAGCTTCGTTGTAAGTTCCCAAATTCCATCCTTTTTGTTTTCCTAAAAATTCGACCATATAATAAAAAATCAAACTCTTGATCACTTAAAATCATAGACCAATTCAGACTTTGTTAAGATTTTGTAATGGAAGACCCCATTTGAAACATTAGAAGCATCTTTCATATCTTAGGTCGAAAAACGCAAACAGATCTAAAGATCGATCTGCAAGCGGGAGAAGGGTTGTGAACGACGACCGAAGTTGGTTAATTGCTGCAGATGGCAACTAATACCACATAAGCACCACCAAACCGTAGGTACCACAACCACCTCTCTTTCCAAATCTAACTAAAACCACAAACACCATAGTCGCGACTTTGTTGACGTAATCTAACTGGCTTTAATGGCTTGCACCATGGTCGGAGACACTGAAGTCCACTTAAACTGACGGAAATGGTGGTAGTGGTCGTCGTATTTCAGCACGTTAGGGTGGTTTGAGTTTGAAAAGGATGGTTCTTATCATTAGTCCCATTCTTTTCGAAATCCATATTTTCTGGCCAGATGGTGGTGGCTGTTATCTTAGGTTTTAGGATTAGGGTTTGAAGTAAGAAAAGAAGAAGGGAAAAAGAAAAGGAAAGGGTATATTGGTCATTTAAGTGAACTTAATAAAGTTTGTTAATGAAAGTTCGCCGGAATGAAAAAACTTGTAGAAAATTAAGACCACATGGTAAAATTGTGAAAAAGAATTCTCTCATGACAAAAACAGCCAATACGCAAGACCACGGGGAAAAATGCAATTTCTCGAATGAAAACTTTTTTATTATTTTACGAAAATTCTTGATGTGCTGATATTGCTCGATTTATATAAATTTATCACGCGCAATATCTCTTGTTTTATCCGTAAATTCTTTGAGTTTAATGAACTTGTGGTACTTAAATGATTGAAATGTTGTTCGTAGGTGTTACGAGTCGAATACAAGGAAAGATGTAACGCCCGACGCTTTTACCCCACATTTTTTTAGCGTCATTTTAAAGCGAAAACTATATAAATTACAATTTTGACATAAGCATTTCTATAAACATACAATTCCTATCTTTTAACATTTCTTCGCTAATGCTCCTCTTCCATTTATTTCCTTGGGCAAATCTATCTGATTAAACCTGAGATATATGCAATGAATGCGTAAGCCTAATGGCTTAGTGAGCACGTGCGTTTTCTATTAAAATACTGCATACAATCATGTTATGACAATGCTCTTTATAGGAAAATACATACACATAAAATCGCATGCTTAAAACGTGATCATAAATGCATGCATACAATTCTAACATTTCTAATGCAACATGTAGCACATTAAACACATACGTAGCATATATCTCAGTTTTTATAAACAACAAGGGTACTCACATTGATTAACCAAGTACGAAACACCTTCAAATACTAGAACAATGACTTCAATCCTGGTGCTTACTATCAGTGCTACTAACATCTTTATTTTAAAGCCTTCCAAATGGCATTAATATTATCTTTCTTTTAGTATAGGTTTGATAATATATAACAATGAAGTGAATACATCGTTCTTTTTATATATATCTACATTTATATTTGGTCACCAAATTGTAGACCATCAACAATTTGTAGAGTATTCTAGGTTTCTAGGTCTTATTTGCTGGCATGATCTTAAGTCATGAAGAGATTTAGTCATCAAATCTAGTATATTAGTATAGACTTAATTAGTTGGCTTGCATAGTTTCTCGTGGCATCTCTTAATATCATCCACGTAATAATGTGATGACAATTCAATTAAGTTTACTTATTTATCCTTATTTGTCAAAATATGGTCATAAGTATTAAGGTTGAACAATCATACTATGTGGACATTTACATATTATAAATGTGAGCTTAACACAAAGAAAAATAATACATACACTAATGTATCATTTATCATAACATTTAATTTGTTTAAAAGTTGAGGTGTTACAAATCCTCCTTTTTAAAAATAGTTTCGTCCTCGAAACTCGTTTTCTCTAGTGAAAGTATTTCATCCTTATTTCTCTTTTCAATTTTCTAAAGTCTCAACACATAAGCATATCTACTTTAGCAATAAAGTATCATGTAATAATATAATTATAACTGTAACTATAAAAAGGATCTTTTGTCGTAGTGAATACATCGGGTGGAATTGTGGTTTACCATTCTTTATCTCATACCAAGTAGTTAGTGTCTGAGCACCAATACTTGTAATTGCATGAATGGTCGGTGCCTCGACATAACCAAGTATTAATTAGTGTATAAACAAATATACTGGTTCCTGTAAATCTGTAATCGTTAGTCGTCATCCCGACATATCCACCGATGTATCACATAAACATTTTTCATTTGTATATCCAAATCATACAAGAATGATATAAATACTTTGGTAACAATACTTGCATGAAAAGAAACGTTAAATAACATGTATCTCAATTTATAAGAAGCGTGAACTCAGTATCATCTCGTTAATATCCAAACTCTTTCTTATGTTTGAAACTTAATGTCAAGTTTTTCTTCTCTCATAGTCTTTAATTATGCATAAAAAAGTTATATTGATTTGCCAAACCAATATTGACTTATAGAATGCTTTATCTCTACTCTTTCAATTCTCATCATCATATAAAAAATAATCATATTAAAACATAGTCCTACGAAAGGAAATACTTTACTCTTTTAATAAAATTAAAACTCCAACTTTTCAATAATCTCATATCTTTTATACATATCAATATATATATATATATATATAGTGACCTAAATGACCACTAGCTTAAATAAAACTTCATAACTTATTATAAATATGATCATAGTCATAAGTTTAAGTACTCAAAATTCTTTATCAAATTCTAAAATAAAGTTTAAACTTATAACTTCATAGTCATTCATTTAAATTTTGTTTTATTTTTCAATGCAGCTAATCTTTTAATCTTGACTTCATTTTTAATCGACATTGTAAGGTCGCTAGATCTTGGTTCGATAACGGATTATCTTTAAGGTATTGAGGTGCGGAATCCCTTAATACTTAAGGTTTTAGGCTTATATAACTAATCTATCAATTAACAAGCTTCGTTTTGATATTAACTAGTGTTAAACAATCAAAACCGAGCCTATTTAATAATAGCTTTTATATCAGCACGAAATACGAGGAGAATATTATAATATTTTGCTGTGTGTAATAATTGCACTGATACCAAGAAAATACCCTAATTATTGTATTTATACTTGGTTCAACTCGCAGCCCATGGGCTCTGCGAGTTGACTCAACTCGCAGGCCTTGGGCCTTGCGAGTTGACTTCTCAGCTCGCATACATCTCAGCTCGCTAGTCAGACCTACGAACCCAAATCTCAACTCGCTAGTCCAAGACCTGCGAACCCAGATCTCAGCTCGCTAGTCCAAGACCTGCGAGCCCAGTTCAGGCTGCGAATTGAGATCTCATCTCGCAGGTTGTCAAACCTGCGAGTTGACTTCTCATTTTGCACCTTTGACTTTAACTTGGAATCAATACTTGTCTAATAACATTTAACAAGTAATAATAACAAGTTAATATCATATATTTACGAGTCTAAACCAATTATACAAATTTGAAAATAAATACACTAGTCCTATTATAAGCTAGATCTGTTGTCATAATAACATGTCCCAACAGACTCTAGCTCTAGCGTCGTTATCTTCAACTTTGTCCTTGGTCTTTACTTGTAAATTCTACTGCCCATATGAATCTTCATTCTGACACAAGTCTTTACCATCATTTGATAATCTCTTGCAAGATCACCCCATGCTTCAGTCGTTAAGATCCTGTTTTCGTTTAACTTCAACAGGTCCTTCTTCGACAGATTCATCAGGTGTCGATGGTCATAGACTGTCAGAATTACTCTTTCTCCTCCTTCAACTTCATCATCAGCTTCAACCATGACAGCTTCACCAGTCTCTGAATCCACGTACCAATTCAGAAGATTTCCCAGAATATTCTGTGGCATTGTCTTCAGCGGTATCTGCTGTACACACTTGACAGCTGGATAAGTCTTTTTCCTTAATCTTCTTCCAGTTCTTTGACTGCGTTCCTATAATTTGATTGTCTTTCCGACTCTTGGCTTTATCTTTTCAAACTTCATTGAACGACCCTCAGTCTTGATTATTCTTTCAACATATCTTGCATATGGATCATTACTGGGGTTCTTCAATTCTAAGCGTGCCAAGTCTCGGACTTCAAATCGAGGAAGCGAACTAAAAACTTTAAGCTTCTTATCAAAATATTGAACTTCGTCAAACCTTTTGATAGCAAAAAGTTTTAGCTCAGAGTCATAGTACCATCCGATTATTCCCTTTCTCGGTACTTTCTTTTCAGTGATATCTACCTCAGACATTCCAATCTTCTTCTTTCTCCTTTTCAGGGGTCTGAATATAGGATTGTTTCTGAGTTTTTCAAGAAGCTCATCTTCTGATTCAGAACTGGTTGATTCATCTAGGTTTTCATCTAAATCAACAACCCTTTCTCCATCTTCTTCCTGGATGACCACTTTAGTTGTAGATGGGCTTACGATGTGTTCATCGATATCAGCGTCAAGATCTACACACTCGTCTGCCCCAACTTCAAAACTGGAAGTCCAATCCTCAGGAGGAACAAACTCTCCTTCTTCAAGGTCAAAGTCAATATCCTCATCTAATTCATCTGGCATGTCGCCTTCAGAATCTGATAAGTTCAACATTTCAAGACCTATAGTAATACATACACAAATATATTAATATCATAAGTTCTTTTATTGATTTCCCTGAATCAATCTAAGATTTTTCTTATTAATCCCTTTGTGTATTTAAAATATATTATATACACTTATTCAAATCTTTCATCGATTATCATAATCAATCTAAAATTTGAATAAGTCTTATAATATACGAACATCATATATTATATGATATCATAACTCTTTTATCGATCATAGTCAATCTAGAATTACAAAAGGCTTATAAAATACAACCATTCATAATTATAACATTTAAACACTAATGTTTAACACATTCAAGTTCAAACATCTTAATTACAGAATGATATTACAAATACAAAATTACAATGTATTAATAATTACAATCAGTCTACAAAGCTTCACCTTCATCAGCTTTACCCTTATCAGCACCAGCACCAGCTCCATCACCACTTCCACTTGCTTCAGCAGACTCCCCCTAAATTGTAGTCTGCTGACCAGTCGTTGAAGGACCAGCCAGCTCACTTTCTTTTCCAATTGCGGGATCATCGTCTTTATCATCTCGGCATTTCTTAGCCAGCTCATCCTCTTTACAAACTTCTTCAAATGCAGCCTTCTCAATTGCAGCTTTCTCCCCTTGAGATGGCTGGTTCTGTTCTAAGTAGGTAATACGACGAGAGAGACGGTCAAGTTGTCGTTGCTTCTCAGCCACGTCATCTACCAGAGTGCTGTTGGTCTTGAGTAGCAGTGAGTAAGCATTGTTCTGTGTAGTGACATTGTCTGACAGTTGTAGAAGCTGTGTGGCAAAAGTGTTAGCAATTATCTGCAACTCTCGAACCCTAGACTCCAAGTGTGTAATGCGTTCAGCATCAGTCTTTGGTGAGGTTGAAGGAGCAGCATCAGTGGTGGTTGGCGGTGTGGGAGCGGACTGTTGCATTTTCTTTGCTATCTCTGTAGCAACATCGGTCAAAAGACGCGCCGCAACCCTGCTGGATTTGGTGGTTGGGTGTGAAGAAGGTCGAACCAAAGCAGCAATCATATTAGCCTCAGAAGGCATAGAACGTGATTATATAGGAGCTGTAGAGGTTGAAGTTGTTTGCCTGTACAGCTTGCGAGGTCGAGAGACAAGCCTCTCCTCCTCTTCTTCTTCATCTTCTTCCTCATCCACCAGAATGAAATCGGGATCTTGTTCCACGGCTTTTCGTTTTAGTTTAAGTCTCGGGTCCATAATCAGCTTTGATCCTTGACGAATCATCCCACCAGGGATCCCAGATACAGACCCAGATGGTCTAGGCTCATCATCATCATCATCGGAATCAGACTCAGAAGCAGAGGCAGCTTCTCCGTCTCGTGTCGATGGTCCAGAAGTACTTGGACCTTCAGCCGAAAACTGATCTATCTCTCTAAAGTCCGGATCAATGGCGTCATCATGTTGGACCAAAACCTCTTGCACCAGCTGTGTAGCAACCTCAGCATCTACCTGTTGACCAGGCTGGTTTGCCTGATCCAGAACCTCCTCAATCAATTCCTGTGGCTCAGGTGCACCCTCGGCCACATCAATATCAAGCCATCCATTATTCGGTGGCGTCACATACTCTGGATTAATCAAAAATCCAAACAGCTCTGTCAGCTGGGGCTGCATCTCGAATCTGCGAGAGGTTTGCATGAACTCGCATTATAAGCTCAGATCCCGATAGTATCCACCTGAATATCTGGTTGAACAACCGGCAGATCAGGGATATTGGCTCGAATAAGGAGCATGCAGAATCTCGGGTATATCATAAATTGAGATCTAACACCCCCAAGATTTGGCGAACGATTTCCCCAAAGATGTAATCAGAAAAAATGTATGGTTTGTTATAAACCAGTGACAGTAAAGCAGATAGGAGAGAAGAGCTCAGCTCGTCATATCCTCCTTTCTTTGGTCCAAAAATAGTTACTAGAACATGCCATAAGAATTGACGTCCACGCATCGGCCCTACGTAGCCCATACGTCCCAGAGCTCCCTCAATAAAGTCGGAAGGAAACTCAATCGGTCCATCTTCTTGCTCGGCAGAGCCCAGCTGTAGGATAGTCCGAATGTCAGTAGAGGAGAAGGCAACGGGTGATCATTTAACCCTCGTTCGAATTACCGGAGGATTCACCACTGTGTCATACTCAATATTAGCCCAGAATTGAGTTAATAAATCTCGTGATAATGCGGGGGACGCCGTGATAGCATATTGGATCCTTGATCGGCCCAGAAACGTAAGAATCCGAGCAACCCTGGATGCACCACGTGCATTGACGTCCAAATCAACTAGAACATTATGATGTGTAGCAAACTGTCTAGCCATATCTGCGAGATAAGAGTCACACAAATGTCAGACAAACAGTTTAACATATATTGATAAACTTATATGATCTACAGCTCATAATTGAACTATTAAGTCGTGAAACTTAATTAACAATTGTAAGTGTTAATCATATATATATAATCAATAAGTCTAACTTGTTACACATTCTGTTACAAAAAGTATAACTTATTACACAAGGTCATAAGTCTTATACAATAAAGATATGGTTTTAAAGTGTTCACATTGTAAGTCGACACGAAAAACCATATAAGATTTTAATTTATAACTCTTAATCAGGTAATTAATCGAGAATTCGTAAATTAAAAGTAAAAAATTCAACTCGCAAAACAAGTCAAAAGTCATCTCGCAGAACCAGTCAACTCGCTAGGTCAACAAGTCAACTCGCAGAGTTCAACTCGCAAGTCAACAAGTCAACTCGCAAGTTTCAACTCGCAGGTCAACATGTCAACTCGCAAGTTTCAACTCGCAGGTCAACATGTCAACTCGCAAGTTTCAACTCGCAAGTTCAACTCGCAAGTCAGCTTGCAAGTCAACTCGCAAAGTGGACTCGCAAGTCAACTCGCAAAGTGGACTCGCAAGAGTGGGCTGCGAGTTGAGTCTGGATCTCAACTCGCAGCATAAACTGCAAGATGACATCATTTAAAAATTTAATTTTTGGCGAGTTTTTGTGCAATCAGGAGATGAAATAATGTGCTAGTAATACCAATCAACATAAACCCTAAGGTTCTTGTTAATTTAAGCATCATTTATATATATTTTTAAAGAAATTTTAAAACCAAACCCTAGTATTATAAATACTTCGATTGTGAGTTAATTATACGGTGGAATCCCTTGTTTTATACCTCAGAATGTGCGCAACGTTAAAGTGAGTATTATAATTTGAATCAAAAACGTCTTTCTCGAAAGAAAAAATCACAGAAAAGTTGCGAGTTTAAATCTCGGCTCGTTTCACAAGGGTTGAACTCGCAGATAATTGTCAGTTCGCAAGGAAGTGTGTGGAATCAAGCGAGCTCGCAAGTATTTTTATTCTGGAACTCAACTCGCAAGATTGACTCAACTCGCAATTACTCAACTCGCAGGGTTGAGTCAACTCGCAAGTTGAAGTCAACTCGCAGAGTTGACCAAAAATAAATAAAATATTTAAATTAAAATAATTTTAATTCCATAAAATAAACAAGTCTAAAATAATAACATTTTTCACTTGTTATTTTCTTAGAACACACATTACATACAAGTCTAAAATCTGAGTATCTTTCACTTGTGATGTAACCAAACAATAATACGCACGACAGAAATATAAAATAAGAATAAATGCATTAACGAAAATAAAATAAATAAAACGACAATGATTCATAATAAACATTGGTATTAAATACCCTTGTATTAATGAAACAAAAATAGACTAAAAGTAAAATATAATAAAATAAAATACATCCTAATTGAGGGCGTTAAGAAATTATCGATAGCGGGATCATATTAGAAAGAGACATCCGAACCAATTGTTGAGTAAAAATTCTGAGAAGATTGTTAGTATTCATACCTCATGAAATTCACAATAAGTTACACAAAATCTCACAACTTAACCATTGTTCAACTTATATTTACAAAAGTATAACTTGGTTACCGATCTCCACATAATATATTATACACATCAAAATGAAGTGATTAATTATCACAGACAGTTCAAGACGATTACCGGTATTATAATCCATATAAACAAAGTTTACATTGATTTCCAAGAGAACTTTTATTGTTTGTATGTGTATTACCTAATGTGATCTAAGATATGACATACTGAGAGATCAAGTAGAACACATAACACTGTATCTTTCACATGCAAGATAGAGGTCACTAAATGATGTTCTTTTCGAAACATATGACATACCCTTGAGTGAATATAAAATGTGACAAACATCAAACCCGTTTTGTAGATACTAGTGGTTCTAGATCTGTACTTAGTACAACATAAGATCCCTTAGTATAGACAAAACAAACTTGAAACCATTGGCAAAACTAAAGGAGTCAAGTTTGTACTTAGTACAATAAAAACACCAGTAGTTTTACTAACAACCATAATTCTTATTATTTGTCTTGACATATTTTCATAAATTCTTGATAACAGTGTATCGTCAAATTTTCTTTCATCAATTAAGACTTATGTCATACGTCATATAGCAAATCACACGAGACAACACACAGAAAATTTATTGCTTATTATATGCTCAGAAATCAAAGCAGAATTTGCCTACCAGTACATCATATAATGAAGCTGTCTAGATATAAAGTTTTCAAGCAAATTATAACGTGTGGAGAGAGGTGTATACTAAAATAAAGATAAGTAAAGGCCTGGTTTAAGAGATGTAAAGTTCATGTAACTAATTTGAATCTACTAACACATCTAACTTAAGACTTTTACCTACAATTATTAATTCGGTTCCTCTAATTTACTATCATTTCCCAGTTGATAAAGACTTAACCCTTATCGGAGGCGATTCCCCATAGGTAACAAGCAAATGAATGCCATACGCCTTACCCCCTTCCCTTTTTTTTTTTTTTTCTTTTTTTAATAATCATAAACAACTAATAAATAAGAACAGCTAATTATTACAAAATAACTCTATGGAAGACTAATCCTCTGGATTTCTCATTCCATTTAGTTGCACCAATTTCTCGAATCGAGCTCTGTCGAACGCTTTGGTGTATAAGTCTGCTAAATTGTCCACGGATGGAACCTTAGCTAACTTTATCAGATTCTTCTCAGCACAGTCTCTAATAAAGTGATGTCGAATATCAATGTGTTTAGTTTTACCGTGCTTGACCGGATTATTGGTTATAGAGATTGTTGATTCATTATCAATCATCATAGGAGTATTTGTTATACTCAACCCATAATCAAGTAGTTGCTGTTGTATCCACAGAACTTGAGAACAATAGCTGCCAGCTGCAACATACTCAGCTTCACATGTATAAATGGCGACTGAGGTTTGCTTTTTGCACTGCCAAGAGACTAGTCTACCTCCTAGGAATTGACATCCACCGGTTGTAGACTTTCTATTCTGATTGCATCCTCCGTAATCAGAATCAGTGTAAGCCACAAAATCTAAGTCTCCATCAGTCGGATACCAAAGTCCCAGCTTCGGCTTCCCTTTGAGGTAACGAAGAATTCGTTTTGCAGCTTGCATGTGAGACTCTTTAGGAGTGGCTTGATATCTTGCGCAGACACATACTGCAAACATTATATCAGGCCTTGATGCTGTAAGATACATTAGTGACCCAATCATGGCCCTATAAAGAGTAGGATCTACGTCTCTATCACTCGATGTATCTGGACCAATACCATGAGCTTCCGGAATAGGAGTATGAAAAATTCTAGATTCTTCCATCTTGAATCGTTCTAGAAGCTCATTCGTGTACTTAGTCTGATGAATGAAATATCCATCATTCTTTTGATCGACTTGCAATCCTAAGAAAAATGTCAATTCACCCATAGCAGACATCTCAAACTTGTTCTTCATAACTTGTTCAAATTCACTACACATCTTTTCGTCAGATGACCCAAAGATGATATCGTCAACATATACTTGAACAAGTAGAAAGTCTCTCTTTTTCCATTTGACAAAGAGTGTACTATCTATTCTTCCTCTTGTAAAATCATTTTCAAGAAGATAAGTAGATAATGTTTCATACCACGCTCTTGGTGCTTGATGTAGTCCATATAGAGCCTTATCAAGACGATATACTCTATTTGGATACTTTGGATCAGTAAATCCCGGTGGTTGAGAAACATACACCGTTTCTTTGACTTTGCCATACAAGAAGGCACTCTTAACATCCAGCTGAAATACTTTCATTTTCTTTGAGGCTGCAAATGCTAAGAATAACCTAATTGCTTCAAGCCTAGCCACAGGTGCAAACACTTCATTGTAATCAATCCCCTCTTGTTGATTGAAACCTTGGACAACTAGACGAGCTTTATTGCGAATCAAGATTCCCCGATCGTCTTTCTTGCACTTAAATACCCATCTAGTTCCAATTGGATATTCTCCAACAGGTAAGTCAACCAACTCCCAAACTTGCAATTTTGTGAACTGAGACAGTTCTTCCTGCATTGCCTCGACCCACGAATTTTCCTTCAAAGCTATCTGAACATTCTTAGGTTCAATTTGTGAGATAAAGCATGAATATAGACATAGATTTGAAATCCCTGTCTCGTTCATTTCAGCATACAAGCTTGAACGAGTGGAAGTACTAGCTTTAGATTGATTACGAGTTAGAACAGGAGAATTAGGATCACCGATGATGTTGTCAATCGGATGATTCCTATTTATTCTTGTAGACGTAACAGGTTCAACTGGAATATCATCTTGTAAGTTAGCACCAATTTCCTCCAAAGGTGATATACCATCATTAGTAGTTGATATCCTTAATTGTCTCAGAGGAGTGAGAATATCATCCACTATCCTCTGTGAAGCAACTTCAGGATCTTCACACTCTTGAGGTATATCATCTTGAGGTTGTTGTGACTCAATAGGAGAGACCACATCAGTATCGACAATAGTCCTAACATCAGACGTTTGAGCATTCGATGTTGGAGAAGGAGTAGTATCCTCATCTCCCGACAATAAATGCTCAGGAATATCTGAATTACTGACATACTCACTGATAGGGACTTTAAATGACTTGAAGAGATCTGAATAGTCGAATTGCCAATCCAATCCCTTATGAGAGTCATGTGTATAGCTCGTAACTTCAATGTTATAAACTATTTCAACATGTCCCGAAGTTTTATTGAAGACCCGTTTGTTTGGTGAGTTAGGCACATAACCTAGGAAATATCCTTCGTCAGCCTTCTCCCCAAATTTAGGTTGATGACTTGTCTTCAACAACGTACATGAAACTCCAAAGGGGTCAAATGCTTTTAAGTTCGGTTTCTTATTGTTCAAAAGCTCATAACATGTCTTGTTCTGCTTTTTAACCGTAAGAACCCGATTGAGAACATGACATGATGTATTCACTGCTTCTGCCCAAAATATGACCGGAAGCCTTGAATCTGCAAGCATTGTTCTTGCTGCTTCAATTAGAGTTCTATTCTTCCTTTCAGCAACACCATTTTGTTGAGGTTCATATGGTGCACTGAATTGATGTTGTATGCCTTTGCTTAAGCAATATACATTCAACGTAGAATTCTTGAACTCAGTCCCATTGTCACTACGAATTCTCTTAACTCTTTTTCTATAGATATTCTCTATTAGATCTAGAAACTCCATAAGAATGCCCGGAGTTTCATCCTTAGATCCCAAAAAGAATACCCAAGAGAATCTAGAGAAATCGTCTGTGACAACCAGACTGTACCATTTGCCACCTATGCTTCTCTTGCTTATGGGGCCAAAGAGATCCATATGCAGCAACTCAAAAGGCGAGGAAATAGAGTTCACAGTTTTAGACTTGTGTGGTTTCTTACGCTATTTTCCTTTCAAGCAGGATATACACTTGTCTTCAAATGCAAAACTCTACGGTGGTACACCCAGAAATAACTCATGTTTTGTTATGTAGTTCATTTTACGAAAATTCAGGTGTGCCATTTTCCTATGCCATAGGAGAGAGTCTGATTCTGAAGCCTTGGATAACAGACAAGTAGACTCCATCGAAGTAATAGGAGCATTCATGTTGATAGCATAAATGTCCTTCTTCCTTGGAGCTTTCATCGGTATCCATTTTTCAGGAATGATAAAACTCGGCTTCAGGATCAAGGCCTCTTTCTCAGTGAAGAGAACAGGATGACCTTTATCACAGACTTGGGAAACACTCACTAGGTTGTGCGTCAGTTCTTCAACATAATTCACATCCTCTAGAGTCAAAGTTCCATTCGATACTTTTCCTTTCCCAGTAATTACTCCTCCTTTATCACCAGCGAAATGCACTCCTTGTCTCAGTCCACCGCTGAAGTCTGTCAGTAGACTTCTGGTTCATGTCATGTGCCTAGAGCATCCACTGTCAACATACCACCAATTGTCATTATTCCCAGTCTGCTCCTGCACATACAAGTTGTACACAATCAGTTATCAAGAGGGACCCAAGCCATTACGGTCTTGGTTTGTCCCTTATCATCTACAAACTGTAGCTCTTTAAAGTAACCATCCTTTCCATTAGGAGCTTTAGTCACTTTTGAAGTAGCATCAGCTTGCTGATGATTAGTGGTCCTGGGTCTATGAGTTGACTGACTTCCAACCCTCCCTGATACATAACCCTGGGATTTGTGCCCTTGGTTACGACTACTGTAGGACCCTTGGTTAACTCCTTGTGTGTGAGACGTAGAACCATTCTCATTATGACTTTGGTTCCTTGAAGTAGAACCAATTTCATAACGACTATGGTTCCTAATGGGAGTCATAAACCTCGACGGCACTTGATCTTTAAAGTGTTCAGGCCGTTTAGCTTTGGGTGGCGAGACACTGTGAGAAGCATCTCTTTTAAGAGCATTTACAGGTTTAATACCAATTCCCGGTCTGGTACCTAACCTGTCTGTGCTCGAACTAGAGATATTCTTAGGCTTATCACTGTTCTCGCGTTTAGGAGTAGCTTCCGTCTTCTTATTGGGACAACAAGAAGATACGTGTCCTTTTTGATGACACTTGAAGCATGACATCTGCTTTCGTGACTTAACAGTCTTAGCAGTCTCCTTCTTTGTCTGATTAGAAGACAAAGAAGGTATATCCTTCTGTTTCTTCATTACCTCATCATTTACATTAGTACTACCAATCATTCCACTTGATACAAACTGTACTTTAGTGAATGATTTGACTGCACTTCTGTCTAATGATGAGTCGTTAATAGGATCCTTCTGAGTCTCAGATGCATCAGACTATTGAATTTCCAAATCCTCAGTCTCAGGATTCGCATCTGTCATCTCTAAGTCAATGGAAGTAGTAGCAGTGTAATTGGCATTAAAAGGCGGAGGAACATCAGAATATCCTAAGCCAGTTACATCTTTCACACTACGTTGAGAGCTAATGATTCTATCTAAGGTCAAAGAAGATGTCCTATAACCTTCAAGTTTACGGTTTAGCTCGACCAACTTCATTTTAGACTCTGAGAGCTCCTTATCCCTACTAGCAATGTTCTTATTTAGCTCATTTAGGTTCAGATATAACCCGTCTATCTTAACACATTGTTCATTAATTATGTCACTTAGACTAGTCTTATCTAAGGCATCACTCTTAATCTTTTTAGTCAATGCTAACTTATCCTCACCTAACCTACGAACATCAGACTTAGCTATATCTAATTCGGATGTTAAGGTTTTGTTAGATTCGGCAAAGACACTAACCTGAGTTTGCAAATCAGTAACTAAATAGCAAACATCAGTAAGAGTAAGAAGATCCAAACATACCTTTTTCATTTCTGTCTGAACATCAGCCATGTATGCAACGAAGTCATCGGGACTCATCTCTTCGGTTAAATTGATGTAGAGCACATCGTCATCGCTCCCCTTGACTTCTGTGTGTGGCACATTAGCTTGAGGTTCCTCAGCAGTTGGCATGTAAGAAGTTGATTCAATCGGTTTCTCTTGATCGTCTATCTCAGCCATGAGAGCTTGCTCAGGCTGAGTGGACCAGTCATAGGAACCATCTACTTGCTGAACTACTAAGACTTTGGAAGTCAAAGTACTTCCCGAGTCTTGTTTTGCAGCGCCAGTATCAACCTTCGGTCGTTGACATTCCCTGGCAAAGTGTCCGTAACCTTGACAGTTATAACACTTAACCTTGGATTTGTCGAATCCAGGTCGGTTTCCAACAACTCTTCTACCCGTTCGATTCAGGAAATTCTTAACCTTCCTTGACACCATTGCAAGCTGCCACTGGAGGTCCATTTCCTCTAAGTCATCGGGATCTACTTGATCGTAGTCCTCATCAAATTGTGCAGGATCGTTGATCTTCCCTTGAATGTAGTTTTCATAGGAAGCAACGAACGATGTCAGTACCGAGAGTTGCTGTTCAGCTGACTTCACACTCATCGGCATCTTATGATGCCCTTGAGTGGACTTAGCAGAGGTAGTGTTCCTGCTTCGCTTTTCACCGCCATCCGAAGCTATGAAGCACATATCCTCGGTCAACATTTCTCCGAGTTCATCAATTTCACTAGCAAACAATGCAGTGGTTGAATTGGATGAAGAATTAGAGATACTGGTCTTTCCATGGTATAGACCAGGATTCTGTAGATGATCAGAATCTGTATCTCTCGTTTTTTTAGAGAAATCATAACCCCTTAGCTTATCAATTGCCTGCTCTAGGGTCATGGTGGCATATCTCTCATCATTATCTTTTAACATGATACCATACATTTCCCACTTACAAGGCAAACCCTCAATGAATTTGTCGGTTTTCTCCTTGTCATTGTAGAAAATCTCGTGGTCGTCAAGTTCACTTAATAAGTGATAAAATCGAGTAGTGTAGGCTTCAAGGTCTTCTTCTCTAAAAGCTTTAAAAACCATAAACTGTTTTTTTTAGAAGATTACACTTGCCTGCCTTCACCTGAGGGCTTCCCTCACACCTTTTCTCTAGAGCATTCCAGAGCTCTTTAGCTGTGTGAAAGGACTTCAATTGGTGATTGATCTCCTTGGGAAGGCTCATTTTTATCGATGAATGTGCCTTATTATCAATAGTGAATTCTTTCTTTTGATTGTCATTCATTATGTCGTAAGGCACAATCACAGTTGTATTCCCTACCTCAGCTGTAGGTGCAACATATCCGTTCTTAATGCACAGCCAGATGGTGATGTCGTGGAATCTACATTAACTTTCGAATCTGTCTTTCCACCCGTAATAGTCCTCGAGTCGGAGCAATTTTGGTGGAACATTAGATTTTCCAACCTTGTGTTCCATTTCAATCATTCTACTCAAGTCAAACATCTTGGTAAGTCTCAAAAGTTGTCAAATCGCAAAATTTTGTAAGTTCAACTCGCAGCTGATCTCAACTCGCTAAGCAAATCTCAACTCGCAGCTGAATTTCAACTCGCAAGTCAGTCTCAACTCGCAAGTGAATCTCAACTCGCAAAGGAAATTTCAACTCGCAAGGGACTTTCAACTCGCAGCTGAATCTCAATTCGCAAGTTCAATCTCAACTTGCAAGTGAATCTCAACTCGCAAGTAACAGCTGAAACCCTAATCTCAACTCGCAAAACGGCGCCTCGAAATCTGGGAACTGAACTTTTTGGTATTTTTACGATTAAATCAGTAGATTTCGATCGTAAAACAACCCTAAAGATGTTATATAACCAAAAACCTTGTAACCACAACGTTTCTAAGCCCGAAAGCTCTGATACCAATTGTAAGGTCGCTAGATCTTGGTTCGATAACGGATTATCTTTAAGGTATTGAGGTGCGGAATCCCTCAATACTTAAGGTTTTAGGCTTATATAACTAATCTATCAATTAACAAGTTTCGTTTTGATATTAACTAGTGTTAAACAATCAAAACCGAGCCTATTTAATAATAGCTTTTATATCAGCACGAAATACGAGGAGAATATTATAATATTTTGTTGTGTGTAATAATTGCACGGATACCAAGAAAATACCCTAATTATTGTATTTATACTTGGTTCAACTCACAGCCCATGGGCTCTGCGAGTTGACTTCTCAGCTCGCATACATCTCAGCTCGCTAGTCAGACCTGCGAACCAAGATCTCAGCTCGCTAGTCCAAGACCTGCGAACCCAGATCTCAGCTCGCTAGTCCAAGACCTGCGAGCCTAGTTCAGGCTGCGAATTGAGATCTCATCTCGCAGGTTGTCAAACCTGCGAGTTGACTTCTCATTTTGCACCTTTGACTTTAACTTGGAATCAATACTTGTCTAATAACATTTAACAAATAATAATAACAAGTTAATATCATATATTTACGAGTCTAAACCAATTATACAAATTTGACAATAAATACACTAGTCCTATTACAAGCTAGATCTGTTGTCATAATAACATGTCCCAACAGACATTAAAATTTAGTGGTCACCTTCTCTCATGACGTGCTACTTCTCAATAAGTACTATTTTTGTCACAAATATTTAGATATCTTTTATATTCACATACTCTAATTTCTTGTTTTTCTTTAAGTGACATCTACTATTAAAAATTTAAGTTTACTCATTTGATGTCAATTTTTTAAGGCTTTCTATTTCTCATTCAATAAATACAATCCACTTACATAACTTAAGTAAGTGTCATTTTCTCAAAGCAACTATATCTTAAAATTTAAATTCTTTTATATATGTCATAGTGTGAAAACAACATACAGTCATGTAATTTATCAAATTCTCAATACATATAAACTCATAACTTTTTCATATATCAACATGATTTTTTTTTTCTTTTTGTAATACAAATCTTATTTCAATCTTGTTCTCTCTATCTCTATCTTTCTTATATACATGTCAAACGACGTATAGTCACATAATTTAACTACTAATTTGAAAACTTCATAACATGCCATAAATATGATCATAATCATAAGATGTAAAACTTAACAATTTGTTAAATTTCTAGACAAATGTAAACACATCACAACTTTTGTAAATATATTTCTTTTTAAGCCAACTCTAATTTTAACTTGATATCTTTTTCTCGAATAAGAGTAAAAATTCAATAGTCATTTTTTTTCTAGGAAAAATTTTAGTATGTAATATTTTATTACACATCTCTAATCATCTTTTAATTTTTTTATTTTCTTTTAAGAAAACTTTTCATTTGAAATTTGTGAGAACATTTACATTTACAAAATGTAACTCAAAAACAGTAATACATCTCTTATGATACTTATAGTTGACAACTTTCAAAAAATAAAAATACACAATACAATATATTTATTCTTATTGTTTCTTATGTCCGTCAAACTATGATCTCTAACAAAGTCAATACACATACAATTTTTTATATCGAACGTCAAATGGTAGTCATATAATTGAAACACTTTGCTCCCCAACATGATAAGGTTTCAGTCATGACATTCGGTGCTCTATAAATTTATCAAGTTAGACTACATAACTTTCTATACATGTATCAAACTCTTCCATAAACTTAAACACATAATTTTCATAAGCATAATATTAAAATAACTCATCTCTAATTCTACTTTTCTCTACATTATCATGGCATTATTAGTATCCAATTTATATGGTCAAATTATTTTAATAATGTCTTTATCTAATTTTACGTAACTCTACATATATCAAGGTTTAAGACTAGGTGATTACTTCACCTAATTCACTTAAACCACTGCTCTGATACCAATTGTAATGCCCGTCGTTTTTACCCCACAATTTTGACATAAGCATTTCTATAAACATACAATTCCTATCTTTTAACATTTCTTCGCTAATGCTCCTCTTCCATTTATTTCCTTGGGCAAATCTATCCGATTAAACCTGAGATATATACAATAAATGCGTAAGCCTAATAGCTTAGTGAGCACGTGCATTTTCTATTAAAATACTGCATACAATCATGTCATGACAATGCTCTTTATAGGAAAATAAATACACATAAAATCGCATGCTTAAAACGTGATCATAAATGTAAGTCCGTATGTATTAGGATCGATAATGAGATTATCTAAGGTATTAAGGTGCGGAATCCCTCAATACTAGTTATAGGATCTATAACAATTTGTTTCATAAATATAGCGAGTCGGATTACTAATATGCTTTGTATTGATTATAATGGATTAAACGATCAATACCTAGCCTTTAGCAAGTTTAGAATGTCTCTGGAAACTCAGAAAATTCGTAAAATTGTATTTGGCAAAAGTTAATTAGGTTTATAACCTAATTTTCATATATAACCGTCTCGGTTCGCGGGTCATGGGCTCTGCGAACTAACTCAGTTCGCAGCCCACTTTGGCCCAGCGAACTGACTCGGTTCGCATTGCAATCTTGACCTGCAAACTGACTCGGTTTGCAGTCAAACATGGTCAACATTTTTCAACATTTTAATATTTTGCTCTAAAATGTTTACCAACCAATATTTTTCATTACTAATTCAAACCAATGTACAAACTTGATTACAATTATCAAAAGTCCTATTACAAGCTAGATATGCTGTCACAAAACATGTCCCAACAGACTCCCCTTTGACAATAGCTCTAGCGTCTTTGTCTTCAAGTTGTCTTTGGTAATCACTTATAAATTTTGCGACCCACATATATCTTCATCTTTATGCATGTCTTTACCATAGGCTGATAATCTCGAGCAACATCTTCCCATCTTTCAATAGCAGTGATCCTATTCTTGTGCAACATCAATAGGTCAGCCTTTGATAAGTTCATTAGATGTCGACGATCATAGATCTTCAATATTTCTTTCTCTTCATATTCAACTTCATCATCATGTTCAAACATAAGAGCTTCACCAGTCACAGAATCCATAGACCATCTATTCAACTACCCTAAGATATCTTGAGGCATGGTCTTTAACGGAATCTGTTGTATGCATTTCACAGCTGGATATATTTTCTTTCTTCGACGCCTTCCTCTTCTTTCGCTTCTTTCGTCAAGTTTGATAGTTTTTCCAACTCTTGGCTTAATTCTTTGAAACTTCATTGAACGACCCTCAGTCTTGATAATCTTTTCTACATATCTTCCAAAAGGATCATTACTGGGGTTATTCAATTCTAATCTAGCCAAGTCTCGAATTTCAAACCTAGGCAAAGAACTAAAGACTGCGAGCTTCTTCTCAAAATATTGAACTTCGTCAAATCTTTTTATAAGCAAAAAGCTTTAAGTCAGCGTCGTAGTACCATCCAATGATACCTCTTCGCGGTATACGCTTTCCTGTAATATCCACTTCACTAATCCTAGTCTTTTCCTTTTTCTTCAAAGGCCTAAACATCGGATTATCTTTAAGTCTATCAGGAAGATCATCTTCATATTCAAAATTAGTTGAATTATCTAGAGTTTCATCTAAATCTATAACTCTTTCTCCATCTTCATCCTGAATGATAACTTTTGTCTTTGATGGGCTCACGATGTGTTCATCGATATTAGCATCGGGATCTACTCCTTCGTCTAACCCAATATCAGAAATAGAAGTCCAATCTTCAGGATGTACAAACTCTCCCTCCTCTAGATCATAATCAATCTCTTCATCTATCTCATCAAGTATATTGTTTTCAGAATCAGATAGATTGAGCATTACTAAACCTATAAAAGCACACACACAAATAAAATATTAATAATATAAATCTTTTCATTGATTTCTCTGAATCAATCTAAGAATTTTCTTATTAATCCCTTGGTGTATCTACTGCTCATTAAATAAACTTATAAATCTTTCATTGATCATAAATAATCAATCTAAGATTACAAAAGTTTTATAATATCGAAACATTAATTAAATTTAAACATTAATGTATTGTGAACACTAATGATCACCAAACATTCAAGTTTATAATTAATTAATATCATAATTTCCATTGCATAATTAATTTGTCAAGCTTAACATTCTCAAATCTAAAATGCAAAGATTATAGTAAAAGTTTGACCGCCGATAACAAATCGGGACACGCCACACTATTGTTAATAAGTCCGAAGACTTTCGATCAATACTTTACTTAACCTTAATTGTGCATCACTTAAAACTTATTTAAAACATATTTAACTTGTAATTATAAATCTCAAGTCGAATATATTACAAAATAATTCTAAGTTACAATTTTTTTAAGTATTACAATCAATCTAATTTCATACTGGCTTCACCTTCATTAGCACCAGCACCAGCACCAATCTCAGTACCATCACCAGCACCAGACTCCCCCTGAACAATAGCCTGCTGACCAGTCGTTGAAGGACCAGCCAGCTCACTATCTTTCGGACGGTGGGATCATCGTCTGTATCATCCCGTCTCTTCTTCGCCAGTTCATCCTCTCTGTAGGACTCTGTATATATTAATATCGCCCCCTGAGATGGCTTGTCCCTGAGAAGATGTGTAACCAAGCGATCAAGTCTGTCAATCTGCCTTTGCTTATCAGCTACATCATCTACCAAAGTGGTGTTGGTCTTGAGCAGCAATGAGTAAGCTTTAGTCTGGTCAGTCAAAGTCTGAGACATAGACAAAACTTGAGATGACAAAGATGTGGTGACAGCCTCCAACTCTTGAACCCTAGACTCCAAGCTGATAATACGGGGAAAATCAGTCATATGTGAGGATGAGGGAGCATCAGTAGTGATTGATTGAGGCGTGGTAGCAGGTGGTTGCAATTTCTTAGCTATCTCAGTAGCTACATCTGTCAATAATCGAGCGGCAACCCTGCTGGACTTTGTTGTCGGATGTGAAGAGGGGCGAACAATAGCAGCTATCATCTCAGCCTCAGAAGGCGTTGAGAGAGATTGAGTCAGAGCAGCTGAGCTGGAAGCAGTTTGCTTAGCACGCTAGCTACGACGAGCCACAAGCTGCGCATCATCTTCATCTTTATCTTCTTCAAGAAGAATGAAGTCCGGATTCGGATCGACGGCTTTGCGTTTTGTTTTCTGGGTCGGATCCATAATCAACTTGGACCCTTGACGTATCATTCAAGCCGGAATCCCTGATACAGAACTGGATGGACGAGTCGCATCATCCTCAAAATCAGAATCAGATGTAGTATCCCCATCACATCCAGTCAGAACAGCACCACCAGATGTCCCAGCAACTGGGGGCGCTACAGAAGTACTCGGACCTTCAGCAAAATATTGATCGATATCTCGCCATATCGGATCATTGTCATCATCATGCTGCACGAGAACATCATGTAAAACCTGAGCTGCAATGTCAGGGTGAGCATCCTGATGTAACACATCTTCAATAAGCTCTTGCGGCCCAAGAGGCTGAGCCACAACTGCTGGCTGAGGTTGAACTTGTGGGGGAGGTTGAAGGGGAGCTCCAGCATCCAACCAACCGTTATTTGGTGGAGCGACATAGGTTGCATCAAGAAGATGACCGAAAAGATCACATGCTTCCGGCTTAAATTGATCTGGACAGCGAGAGGAATGAAGAAAACATGCTTTGTATCCTCGAAGGCCAATCCGATCGACATGTAAGTCTGGCTGAATATTCGGCAGGCCTGGAATGCGATGAAGAATGATAAGGGTGCAAAAGCGCGGATAGAGCATGTACTTGGATCTAACGGCACCGGTGATCTGACCAATAAACGAGCTGAAAAGATATGAAGAGAAACTGTATGGTTTGTTATAAACCAGGGACAGTAGTCCAGATAAAAGCTCAGGACTCAGCTCGTCGTAACCACCCTTCTTGTTACCAAAGATAGTAACAATAATATGGAACAAGAATCTCCATTGGCCAAGAACCAAGGCCTTAACAAATTGACGACCTCTCTTGGGTCCAGAATAAACCCATGCGTCCAAGTGCACACTCAATGAAATCCGAGGTGTATACAGAGGGACCCGCTTCCTGTTCGACTGTACCCAGATGCAGAATCTGTCTCAGATCGTCAGCAGAGAAGACAACATGATGTTGGTTCATCCTAGTAGAGATAACCGGAGGATTTGCAGCAGCATCATACTCAATGTTATTCTAGAACTGAGCCAACAAATCTCGAGACAATGGTGGAGACTCTATAATGGCATATCGAATCCTCGAACGAGCCATATACGTCAGAATCTCAGTAAAGCGTTCAACACCACTCTCAGTGATATCTAAATTCACCAATATATTGTGAGTAGAAGTGAAAGATCGAGCAGCCATATCTGTAGTCAGAAGAATGACACAAAGGACAATTAGCTGAATAAAAGGTAAACTTATCGAACATTAATTAATTTTAAACTTTTATGTATTGTGAAGTAGAATAGTCACCAAACATCCAAGTTTACTATTAATTAATAACTTAATTTACTGAACTTAATTGAACGATTAAGTATACGAGACTTAATTTGCAATTATATTCTCTAAATTATATATAGGTCGTAAGTCATAGGAGATACTCTGAAAAAATCATACCGCCGATATGAAATCGGAAGACACCGCACGACTTCATATGAGTCGGAAGTCTTTCGATATGAGAGAACAGACTATGTAAATTATATGAGAAACGTATTTAACTTATAAACATAAGTTCTTAAGTCCAAACGTATAACTAAAAGTTAACAAGGCCAAACTTGTAATTTATTTGTAAACATAAAGATCGCAAATCGAAAACAAGTCGAACATGTTTAATCTAAACAATCGAGAAGTTTCAGGTCGTTAAGGTCAAGCAAAGTCAACTTATTCAGTTCACTTCGCAAGTCAATGAAAGTCAACAGTTTTCAATTCGCATCGCAGGTCAACGAAGTCAACCAATGGGTTCGCTTCACAGGTCAACGAAGTCAACGTAAGTGGGTTCGCTTCGCAAGTCAACGAAGTCAACAAAGTTCAATTCGCAGGAGCGTCTAAAAAGTCAGTTCGCAACAAGAATGTGCGAACTGAGATTGGATCTCAGTACGCAGGAGCGTGTGGACGAACCTAAAAATTACAGAATCAATAATCAAACTCGTGGATGTGCAATTAAATGATAAAAACACATTGATTATGGACCGATTTAACAATCTTGAGTAGTTTTATGCATTATTTTTCACTAATTAGGACTTAATTCGTGAAAAACTAAACCTAAACATACAAAACCAAAATTGTTCGACTAATCACAAAATAGTGGATGAAATTGAGTGAATCTTACCTCAAAAGATGCATAATCGAAAGATGTAAATGTTATACGGAGTGAAAAACCGTTCCTTGTGCTGTATAATTCAAAAATCTAAGAAAAAGATGTTCGGTTCGCAAAAAGTCAAATCGCAGGAGGTCGGTTCGGTTTGCAGGAGAATTTGCAAAGTGAGATTTTGACTCGTTGACTTCTCACTTTTATATGGAAAACTCAGTTCGCAAGATTCGGGTCGCAGGGTTTGGGTTCGCAGTGGAGTCGTTGTCTTGTCCCTTTTATACTCTAAACTCACTTCGCAAGTATGACTGGTCAACTTTGTAATTTTAACCAAAAATACAAATGAGGTTTTAAATATAAATTGAAAGTATTGATATTGTTACAAGTCACAATTTTGAACTTTCCAATGCGTTTGTGTCACCTTTACACAACACAGAACGAGAAATCGTGATTAATCCTAATTCCAAAGAGGTCATAGTTATACAAAATGAAAAATAAATATCACACACGAATAAGCAAACGAAACAGTAGTATCAAGTACCATTTTATTAATGAAACAAATAAGATAAACAATACATAGTAGTGGTGTTAAAAATTTATCTGCTTAGGGATCATATTAGAGAGAATACATTGTACGTTATTATTTATTAATAAGTCTAAGAAGATTGTTAGTATATATACTTCATGAAATTCACAATAAGTTACACAAAACATACAGCTTAACCATTTATCAACTTATATTTATGAAAGTATAACTTGGTTACCTTGATCCTCAGGATATAACATGTTCGTTAACCATACTTTGACAGTAATTGAGAACGAATGATTCATCAAAGTGAACGTTCAATTTTCATAGACAGTTCAAGACGATTACCGATATTATGATCCACATAAACAAATTATACACTGATTTCCAAGCAAACCTTTATTGTTAGTATGCATATTAAATAGTGTGATCTACGCCATACTGAGAAATCAAGTAGAACACATAACACTGTATTTTTCACATTCAAGGTAGAGGTTACTAAATGATGTTCTTTTCGAAACATATAACATATCCTTGAGTTATTTTAAAATTTGACAAATATCAAACCTGTTTTGAAGATACTAGTGGTTCTAGATCTGTACTTAGTACAACAGAAGATCCCTTAGTATAAGCAAAATAAGTTTGAGACCCTTGGAAAAAATAAAAGCATCAGATCTGTACTTAGTACAACAAAGTTAACAGTAGTTTTGCTAATAGCCATTTTTCTAACTATTTGTCTAGACATATATGCATCGATTCTAGATAACAGTGTATGGTTATACTATCATTCAACAATTAAGACTTATGTCATACATCATATAGCAGATCACACTAGATAACACACATGAGAATTATTGCTTATTAGATGCTCAGAAATCATAGCAGAATTTGTCTACCAGTACATCATATAATGAAGCTGCCTAGACTTAATTTATTCGAAGCACATTATAACATGTGGAGAAAGGTGTATAATAAAATAAATATAAGTAAAGTCCTGGTTGTAAAGATGTAACGTTAATGTAACTTACTGGAATCTACTAACACGTCTAACTTAAGACTGTTACTTATTATTGTTAAGCGTATTCCCCTAATGTACTATCATTTCCCAGCAGATAAACACTTAACGTTTTCGAAAAGAAATGACAGTAATTCTTTTATCGGAAGTGATTCCCCTTAGCTAACAAGCAAATGAATGCCATACGCCAACTTCCCCCCCCCCCTTTTTTTTAAGATATAAACTTTGACTAATACAAACGTCTTTGGAAGACTAGTTATTCTGGATTCCTCATCCCGTTTAGTTGAATCAATGTCTCAAAACGCGCTCTATCAAAAGCTTTAGTGTACAAGTCTGCCAAGTTATCAGTTGAGGGAACTTTGACTAACTGTATCAGCTTTTTCTCAGCACAGTCTCTAATAAAATGATGACGAATATCAATGTGCTTCGTCTTGCTGTGCTTTACCGGATTATTGGTAATTGACATGGTGGATTCATTATCAATCATCATCAGAGTGTTGGTCAAATTTAACCCATAATCTCGCAGTTGTTGTTGTATCCATAACACTTGAGAACAACAGCTGCCAGCTACAACATACTCAGCTTCACATGTAGAAATGGCGACTGAGGTTTGTTTCTTGCACTGCCAAGATACGAGTCTACCTCCTAAGAATTGACATCCACCAGTTGTAGACTTTCTATTCTGATTGCATCCTCCATAATTAGAATCCGTGTGAGCAACGAATTCTAAATCTCCATCAGTTGGATACCAAAGTCCCAGCTTCGTCTTCCCTTTGAGGTAACGAAGAATTCGTTTAACAGCTTGCATATGAGACTCTTTAGGAGTGGCTTGATATCTTGCACAGACACATACTGCAAACATTATATCAGGCCTCGATGCAGTAAGATACATTAGCGATCCAATCATGGCCGTATAAAGAGTCGGATCTACATCTTTATCACTCGATGGACCAAGTCCATGGGCTTTTGGAATAGGAGTGTGATAAAGTAGAAAGTCTTTCTTCTTCCATTTTACAAAAAATGTACTATCAGTTCTTCCTCTTGTAAAACCATTCTCAAGAAGATAATTTGATAATGTTTCATACCATGCTCTCGGTGCTTGATGTAATCCATATAGAGCTTTATCAAGATGATATACTCTATCTTGATAATCTGGATTAGTAAATCCTGGTGGTTGAGAGACATACACCGTTTCTTTGACTTTCCCATACAAGAAGACACTCTTAACATCCAGCTGATAAACTTTCAGTTTCTTTGATGCTGCAAATGCTAAGATTAACCTTATTGTTTCAAGACTAGCCATATGTGCAAACACTTCATTGTAATCAATTCCCTCTTGCTGATTGAAACCTTGAATGACTAAATGAGCTTTATTGCGAGTCACGATTCCCCGATCGTCTTTCTTGCACTTAAACACCCATCTAGTTCCGATTGGATATTCTCCAACTGGTAAATCAACCAACTCCCAAAATTGTAATTTAGAGAACTGAGACAGTTCTTCCTGCATTGCTTCAACCCACGAGTTGTCTTTTAGAGCCATTTGCACATTTTTAGGTTCAACTTGTGAGATAAAACATGAATATAGACATAGATTTGTAATCCCTGTCTCTTTCATTTCAGCGTACAAGCTTGTGGGATTGGATGTACTAGCTTTAGATTGATTCCTAGTTTGAACAAAAGTGTTTGGATCACCGATGATATTCTCAATCAGATGATTTCTATTCAATCTAGTTGTTGATAACGGTTCAATTGATATATCATCTCCTAAGTTAGTACCTATTTCCTCCAATGGTGGTATACCATCATCAGTAGTAGATGTCCTTAATTGTCTCAGAGGAGTAAGAATATCATCCACAATCCTTTGGGAAACAATTTCAGGATCTTCGTTCTCTTGAGGTATATCAGCTGCAGGTTGTCGTGACTCAATTGAGGAAACTTCATCAGGATCAACAATAGTCTTAATTCCAGACGTTTGAACATTCGATGTTGGAGAAGGACCAAGAACTTCATCTCCAAACAATAAATGCTCGGGTATCTCTGAATTACTGACATAGTCACTTATAGGGACTTTAAATGACTTAAAAAGATCTGAATAATCAAATTGCCAATCTAATCCCTTATGTAAGTCATGTGTGTAGCTCGTAACTTCAATGTTATAAACTATTTCCACACGTCCCATAGCTTTATTGAAGACACGTTCGTTTGGTGAGTTAGGAACATAACCTAGGAAGTATCCTTCGTCAGCCTTCTCACCAAACTTTGGTTGATTGTTAGTCTTCAACATAGTGCATGAAACTCCAAAGGGTTCAAACCCTTTTAAGTTAGGTTTCTTATTGTTTAAAAGCTCAGAACAAGTCTTGTTATGTTTTTTAACCGTAAGAACTCTATTTAGAACATGACATGCAGTATTCACAGCTTCTGCCCAAAAGATGACCGGAAGCCTTGAATCTGCAAGCATTGTTCTAGCTGCTTCAATCAATGTTCTGTTTTTTCTTTCAGCAACACCATTCTGTTGAGGTTCATAAGGTGCACTGAATTGATGTTGTATCCCTTAGCTTAAGCAATAGACATTAAACGTTAAATTCTTGCCACCTATGCTCTTAACTCTTGTTCTATAGACATTCTCTATTAGATCTAAGAACTCCATAAGTATACCTGGAGTTTCATCCTTAGATCCCAAAAAGAAAACCCATGATAATCTAGAGTAATCATCTGTGACAACCAAACAATACCACTTGCTACCTATGCTTCTCTTGCTTATGGGGCCGAAGAGATCCATATGTAGCAACTCAAAAGGCAAGGAAATAGAATTTACAGTTTTAGATTTCTGTGGTTTTTTATGCTGCTTTCCTTTCATGCAAGGTACACACTTGTCTTCAAATTCAAAACTCTTATGTGGTACACCCATAACCAACCCATTTTTGGTTATATAATTCATTTTTCTAAAATTTAGGTGTGCCATTTTCCTATGCCATAAGAGTGAGTCTGCTTCAGAAGCCTTGGATATAAGACATGTTGACTCCATTGAAGTAATAGGAACACCCATGTTGATGGCATAAATGTCCTTCCTTGGAGCCCTCATCAATATCCATTTTTTGGGAATAATGTCCTTCTTCAGGACTAAGGCCTCTGTCTCATTGACTTGGGAAACACTCACTAGGTTGTGCGTTAGTTCTTCAACATAATTCACATCCTCTAGAGTCAAAGTGCCATTTGAAACTTTTCCTTTCCCAGTTATTATTCCTCCTTTCTCTCCAGCGAAATTTACTCGCTGCTTTAATCCTCCTTTGAAGTCCATTGTTGGTGCATCGAAACTAGAGCTATTGTCAAGGGGGAGTCTGTTGGTGCACGTTTTGTGACAACAGCTTCTAGTTTGTAATAATTAGGTTTAGAAGTCATTTTGTTAATCATTGTAATCGTTAACTTAAGTTTTGTCTGTGTATTTTGTAGGTTCGTACGAACTTGTAGGTTCGTACGAACTTAGAAAGTGCCTAGGTTCGTATGAACTTAGTTGCCTATCAATACACAAGTCTGAAAATAGGTTTAAGTGTGGTTTTTAGAGTTTAGGAACTGGGTTTTTGTGCCTAAGTTCGAATACTCTTTGTATGTTCAAATGTAACCTCTTTTACATTCAATAAATGTGAGATTTATACTCGTTTGTTATCGTTTATGTTTATGTGAGGATTCCGCACTCTAATAAACAAGCTTACCCCGTAGATCCGAGCCCTTAGGGGACTTTCAAGTGGTATCAAAGCCTTTAAACATTTGGTTTTTGGTTTGGGGTAAAGAAAAGATAAAGAAACGAGAGATTACAAGTGTTTGGGAAGATAAAAGTTGTACTTTCGACTTCCTTGAGTGTTTGTGATTCATATTCTTTAAGTTTCATTCGATTTCAACGGTAGAATCTTTCTAGATCTGAGGTTTTTGCTCAAATTTGAGTTTGAACAGCAAGTTCGTACGTTTCAGAAAGTGTCGTACGAACTTACCTCAATTAGCCTTCGAACCTAGCCAGCTGTAAGTTCATACGAACCTACAGCTTCGAACCTGCTAAGTTCGAACGTTTGAAATCATACGAACCTACCCTTCGAATTTGTTCGAACATACTAAGTTCGAAAAATTCCTAACTTCGTACGAACTTAACCTTCATACGTTCGAAAAAAAAAAAAAAAAAAGTTTGTTTCACCAAAATTTGAATTTAGGCTTACCATCGTTTAACTTTGGTTTTAGAAAATTTAAATTTTACTCGGAAAAGTTTCGCGAAATTTTGGAGGGAAATTTGTGTTTTGAGTGAACTTGACGTTAGTTGACTTTCTACTACAAACTTACCTCAAATCTGTATACACTCTTTCAAGATGTCAAATTTGAACAAAATGTTATAAATGGATCCTGAAGTAGGTAAAGCTACTTCACCACCAAAGCTGTTAAAGGCTGAAGATTACTTCTGGTGGAGAGAAAGATTTGAATCATTTGTAAAACTCAATGACATCAACATGTGGATTTGTATAAATGAAGGGTATGATGCACCTTCTTATGAATTCGAAGGGAAACGTGTGTTTCGTTCGTATTCAACGATGAAGGAGGCAGACAAAAAGATGAATGATGCAGAGAGAAAAGGCATTGTCTGCTATCATCAAGTGTCCTCTTGAAGACATTAAGTATCCCTTCAAACAACGTTACGGCTATTCTAGAGAGCTCTAGGTAGCTTTGGAGAAGAGATTTTATGCTGATGCACAAATCAAAAAGAGTAGAGCTGACTCATATCAAGGGACATCTACTAGTGATCAATACTCAGGGAATAGTACACATTCCAGAGCCTTGGTTGCTGAAACACGGGACAATTCATATGATCGGAGTACACCTGTTGAGGAGCCTCAAGAATGCGTGACCACAATTGATGAGGCAAATCAAAAGGGTGCTAGTGAGAAGAAGACTGAGAGAGAATTACCTGCTTCAGAGACCAGGGTTATAAGATTGGAGTCAACTGATACTATGAGTACAAAGGACTTCATTGCTTATATGGCCAACATGAATGCTGAGAAGCATAAGGTTATTCTAAACTTAGACTCTGTAGTTAATACTTGTGTTTTATGTACTAACTTTGCAGAGCAGGCTGAGAATTTGATTGAATCATCTAATATGATGACGGCTCAGCTAAATGCTTTAAAGGAATAAAACACAATTTTAAAACTTAGAAACTCTGAGTTAGTTAATCAAGCTAAATCTGATAAAGAGGATTTAAAAGTTTTAAAAGACAAAGTGAACGAGCAGAGTCAAATAATTGACTTAGCTCGTGAGCATGCTTTGGATTTAACTAAACAATCTTCAAATAAGGAAAACGAACTAGCAGACACTAAGGTTAAGATTGCAGATCTTATTAGAAAACTAGAACTAAGAAGATTTTAATCGAAACTTTAGATAATCTACTAAGTGTTTAGAAACAGCCTAGTGATTACCGGGGAATGGGTTACACTGAAACCCCTCCTCCATTTAATCATAATTATAATTCTACATCTGATGAAACTGAGCTGTCAACTGTTAATGACTCTTTCAATCAATCAGTAGTCCCTGGGTTAATACAATTTATTAAGTTAGAGAAAGCTGAGTCAAGTACCAAAGATGAGTTAACTTCTAAAATAGAGTTAGTAAAAACTGAGACTACAAGACCAGCAGTCTCTGAGATGGTAGACTTCACCAAGTCGACTAAGTTAGAGAGAGCTATGTCAGCGACCAATGAGGAGTCAAAAAATAAAATTGAGTTTGTTATATCTAAAACAGAAAATTTTAAGGATAAAAATGAAAAAGGTAAACAAACTGAATTGGAACACCAAGCGATTCTCAGGGCTCAAAAGAAAGCCTGGGAGAAGCGTTCGTGCTTCACGTGCCATCAAAAGAGACATGTAGCAAGTGTGTGTCCATATAAGAAATCAAGAATTTCGACAATTGATAGTCCAACGAGCACTTGTCCTGAAACAGGAAGGTCAGATGGAGAATCAATTCGGTCGAAACCTTTAAAAAGTTTTAACAACCCCAACAAAAGTTTTTCTAACCAGAGTAGTAGTAACTATAAGTCTAGGGTTAGATATTCTTCAAACCAAAGGCCAGTCAATCAAAGACTTTTCCAAAAGTCTCCGGATAGAAGGGCTAGTGGTAGTTCCCCCCATTCCCCACCAAGTGAGAATTCCAGAGTATCCAAGTCACCTGAAAGGCGAGACGGATATTTGAAGGAATTTACATTTGTTGATGACAATGGTCGATCCAAGTCCGTGGTGGCTTAGGTCGCCCTTTGTAACTAATGATTGCTATCTAGTGTGCAGAAACACAAACTTCAGAGGCTACAAGTTTAGCAGAAGACGTAGCGACTGAGGGGGAGATAAGATCAAAACTAGGATGATAATCTAGCTGATTTGTATGGTAAGGCTTTTAATAAATCAAGTTTTGATTTGTTAGTCCACAACGCTAGAATGACAAATCATGAGTGAGATATCTCCCTTAAGAACTTTTATATATCTTTATTTCTTAGGATTTTTAGTTAGTTTGGAAAAACTATAAAAAATATGAGTGTCACTGTAATGACGCAAAGAAATGACGAAAACATTACCATGCCTAGAACATTATTATATGTGTGGCTTTTAGATGCAGTACTTACACAGTAAAATGTACCTTATATACAAACGTAACTAATAGCTTCATCATAAGATGTATCGGTAGGCATACGACATAACGGTTTTCAAGTACCTAATCAATATTAAATAATACGATTATTCTGTGCAATCTCTATTTTGATGTATGACTTTAAGTCTTAATTCTTAGGAGATAGATTGTACCTGAATACATGTTTTTGGATAAATAAAAACTATTTCATCTGGGGGGTTCACTGACTGTTTCTTTTGCGATATCTTGAAACATGTTGACCTTGACTCAGTCAGTGTATCCTAAAAATAGAACAAACTCGACCAAGAAACAAGAATACCGTTTTCAAGGTCTCTAGTCAAACTATGTCGCTTTGTTGTACGAAAGTACAGACCTGTTACCTCTGGTTTGATTTTAGATTTGTTAGGCTCTAACCCTAGTCTAGTCTCTTCACGTGTACAAAAGTACATTGCTCTTAATAGAAAGGACTTGACTTTAGAGATGAATTTAAATTGAAAAACATCTATTACATGGAATTATGGACTTTCTCGATTCTAAGGGTATATCAAATGTGAGATACATAGTTAATCGTGAACAATAACTAAATGTGTACTTGAAAATTCTGAGTGTTGACTGCTTAAGTGGGCAACAATACCGATAATCGTCGTGAACTATAAATTACATACATAATAACCAATGAATAATTCAATTCCTAATTGTGTATAGTACGCATTATGGCTAATATGATCTTCGTAACAGTGACTCTCCCAAAAAGAATGTACTTTTTAATATGAATAATTTCATATTTGTTTGTTTATTTTTTAGTTATTTTTCATTTTAAATTTGTACAAATTTAAGTTCTTACTAAATGGGGAGATATTGGGGGTTTGCGTGTAAATGGACCGAGAGTGATGATGAAAGTGATGATGAAGATGAAATTCCATAGTTGGATAGATCTAATCATATTTGGATCTCACTTAGGGTCTCGTTTTACTTCGGATAAAGGCAAGACAGAAGTTAAATGAAGACAATGATTATCCATTGCAAAATGACGATGCTGATTCTGATAATGATACCTCATTATTCACTAGAAGGTCCAACAAGAAGACATCTAGTGGGGTTATCATTAGTGAGCCGACTGTCTAATCCACAACCATCACCACCTACACAACAACAATTCCAACAACACCTACTACAACTATTTCACCATAGCTTAGGCGGACATCCTTTGTTGAAGAGCGCAGCAACTCAAGGGGGAGAAGCCTGGCAGGGGGTGAAGACTGGTTGCAAAGAGGATGTGTTGTGACAGACGATGATCCCAATGACCAAATAATGTGAGTTGTTGGTACGCTTAAACAGGGTTAGGGGGAGTCTAGTCAATCTAACAGAGAGAGATACCATTGAACTGTCAAGTTTAATAGTGAAAATCAGAGTTAGAGAATACCTACAGAAGTCTACTTCAGAAAATGAAGAAATGTCTGAAGGTGAATTGTAGTAATAGACCGAGAGGATTTAAGATCTGAAAAAGATGATTCCTAAAGGTAAGCTACAAGAGTTGTTGAGGGTGTATGACATGATTCGATTGAAGATGTCAGAAGCTAGAGATAGTTAGAGACATGAAGATTGAAGATGTCAGAGGGTGTTGAAGACTTTGTGGAAAAGGTGTTCTATACAAGAAGACAAAAGAGCTTAACAGAATCAAGATCGCAGACAACTCTGCCAAGGGGGAGTCTGTTGGTGCACGTTTTGTGACAACAACTTCTAGTTTGTAATAGTTAGGTTTAGAAGTCATTTTGTTAATCATTGTAATCGTTAACTTAAGTTTTGTCTGTGTATTTTGTAGGTTCGTACGAACTTAGAAAGTGCCTAGGTTCGTACGAACTTAGTAAGTTCGTACGAACTTAGTTGCCTATAAATACACAAGTCGAAAATAGGTTTAAGTGTGGTTTTTAGAGTTTAGGAACTAGGTTTTTGTTCCTAAGTTCGAATACTCTTTGTATGTTCGAATGTAACCTCGTTTACATTCAATAAATGTGAGATTTATACTCGTTTGTTATCGTTTATGTTTATGTGAGGATTTCGCACTCTAATAAACAAGCTTACCCGGTAGATCCGAGCCCTCAGGGGACTTACAAGTCATTTTTGTTTTTAACATCTTCTATTGTCACAAAACGTGCACCAACATCTATCAGTAGACTTCTCTCTCCTGTCATGTGTCTTGAGCAACCACTGTCTACGTACCACCAGCTGTCTTCGTTCACAGTATGCTCCTGCACATGACATTTGTACACAATTAACTATCAAGAGGGACCCAAGCCATAACAGACTTCGATCGTCCCTCATCATCAACAAATTTAACTTCTTTAAAGTAACCCTCTTTCCCATCAGGAGCCTTGATTATTTTCGAAGGAGTTTGAGTTTATTGATGAACAGTGGTCTTGGGTCTATGAGGTGAATGAGATGTAAACCTCCCTGACACATAACCTTGGGATTTTTGACCTTGGTTACGATTATAGGTATTCCCATAGTTAATCCCATGTGTATGTGAAGTAGAACCAATCTCATAATGACTATGGTTTCGTGAAGTAGAACCATTCTCATAATGACTATCATTTCTATTAGGGCTCCTATATCTCGACGGTGTGTGATCTCTAGAATGATTGAAAGTAGTATCATTTTGAGTTAAAAGCCGTTTAGGTATAGGTGGAGAAACATTGTGTGTTTCTTTTCTTTTCAAAATGTTTACAGGTTTAGATATGGTGTTATGTTACACTCCAATAAAATCGTGTCTCGTTTAAGCAATGCGGAAGCACGGGGCCTGACGGGGATCAATTCGACAAGTAAATTGAGAGCATATGATTATCGCAAACATATATTTAGAATGCCATAAATAGTTTAAATTCCACGGTTACACGTTTATCGTGTTTACATGACGATAGATGTTTAGCAAAATAATATGATTAACAATTTAATCACAAATCATAGTTTCAATATTTATCAAAAGGATGACATCCTATTCATCGTGGTGAGCAAGGGTCCCAAAAGTATGCATGCATGATCTTACATCGCTGCTAATTCCCTGAAAAACATAGTTAAAAGGATCAACAAAATTGTTGAGTGAAATTCACAGGTTTAAGACATCGTCATTCAAACCAAAAGTTTAGTAAATGTTTCACAAGTCGTTTGTGCCATCCGTGGCAAGTAGTACGATGATATACAATTTAAAACAATAAATAGCTGACTTTGATCCCCTGAAGGTTAGCTAGACCTCATGAGTTAAAGTGACGACACCTAGGCCTATAACCAAACCACGACTTCTTGTTATTTTTGCCTGGGACCATTAAAATATACGCTCCTCGTCTCGACATATAGCGGTAGTTAACATGACTAACAAAAGTGGGAGTGATGTCATCCCAATAGTACTATTCGCATATTCGGTGGCTAGCGTCATCTAGCTAATGGTTACAGTTTGTAGTCATGAGAACTTCTATGCATTACAACTAGTTTAACATAGGATCGCACAAGGCTTCGTTGTCAGGTTTTCAATCATCGCATGAAAACAGTTTGTATATAAACAGTACATATGTTTTTCACACCAAATTTAGAAAGCAGTAAAAAGCAGTAAAATAGGGGCTGCGAAATCACCTGGTGAGCTTATGTGAGTGCTAGCGATTTATATGTGTGTTTTGCTCAAGTAGCCTCCTAGCGCCCTAAACGCATGAGGTCGTTCGTGTAAGTAGATAGCTAACCGCGTATCTAAGTTTGTAAGAGTAGATGGCTACCCGCACATCTAAGTTTGTGTAGATAGCTACCCGCATATCTATGTTTGTTCAAGTATATGGCTATCCGCACATCTAGGCTAGTTGTTCACTCGACTCGTAAGTCGAAAAAGTATTTCGTTTTCGCAAAGTGTACGACCCGTTGGTGATAGTTTTTATATGAACGTGTATGTTTCTTGATGGTATCATGAGTTCGTTTTTATATCCATATACTCTTTGTTGCATTCAAAGCGTATCTTTTAAACATTTCGAATCGTTTTCGTTTCAGTTTTCCCTCCAAAAATTGTTCCAAAAATAGCTCGAGTAAAACTAAATTTTTCTCAAACTAAAGTTACTCGATGGGAAGCTTAAATTTAAATTTTGGTAATCGATAAATTTTCCCGCTAAAAGACTCACCCGTTCAGTTTACCCGTCCGGGTGAAGTCTCATTCATCCGGGTAAGGCTTCAACAGACCGGGTAACATGTCATCCGTCCGAGTGACAAGTGGACATAACTCAAGGTACTTTCATTCACCCGTCCTGGTAAGGCCAAAATCTGACCTCACGCGTCCGGGTGAAAGCCCACCCGTCCGGGTAAGGCCAAAATCCGGCCTTTTCCCCTGTTTTTCATAAAATGACTTATAATCCGATTTTTGACATCCCAAACCAAGTTTTTAGCATTTTAACATCATGTAACATGTTCCTAATCCAAAATGTGACACTTTCGGTTTTCGCTTCTCATTATAAACACTCGTTTCGTTACTCATTTCTTGCTCTTTTATAGACTTGATTTGCATTTGAACTACTATGTGGTTTTAACACTTTTCAAATCATTCCCTTTACACATATGTTCTAAACATCAAATGTTTAACCAACCCTTTTTACCATTTTCATGTTAAGATATCTAAAACAATTCTCTAGTACACAAGCATTATAAATCAAACATGTTGGTACCCATTTTACCACCATCTAGTTCTTGATCATTTGAACACATTTTAACTTGTTTTAACATAACATTTAGTTGATTTAAACTCAAGAGTGAACCTCTAGCATCTAGACATTCATAATGTAGGAAATGACAAGATCAAAAGGGAGGATTTCCTTACAATACTTTAGGAGGAAAATGGCAAAGAAGAAGAGAAAAGAACTTGAAATCTTCAACCTAATCTCCTAGCTCTCCCTTATTTGTTTGATGTGGAGCTTAAATGATGGTGAAAGATGATGAATAACAGTGGTGGTTCATGGTGGTTTGTGGTGGTTGTATGGTGGTTTGTGGTGGTGGTGTGGTGGTGGTGTGGTGGTTGTTCTTGAAGAAGGTGGTGAAAGATGATGAAATGAGAGGGAAATTGAGAGAAAAATGTGCAGAATGTGTGTGTGTATGTATGTTTTCCTAGAAATTAACCTTTCTTAAATGTGAAGAAAAAGGGAGGTTTGATGGGAGGTGGTTAGTCTTTCAATCAATCAAGTGAGCAAGTAGGAGAAACACTCAATTGTTTTTGCAAGTGGTGTGGATCATCAAGCAAGCAAGTATAGAGGTGTTAAACTAAGCTAGCAAGGAGGGAGGAGGATTGTGTGGTTGATAAAAGAGTTACGTAGACAAGAAGAGGAAAGGAAAATCTCATTTTGAATTGAGTGACATGCTAGCTAGGTTGCTTGAATTTAATTTGAGCTAGGTGCTAACTTGCTTGATTAAATTAGAGCTATGTGCTAGCTTGCTTGGAATTATTTTGACATGCTTGAGCTACTTAGATTCAAAGTTGGTGTTTAGGTGTTAGCAAAGATTATTAGGGAAATTAAAGTAGGTTGCAACATGGTTAGTAAATTCCAATTCATTCGTAAGTAATTAGCGATTTGTTTAGTGAATCTCGTATCACCTTTCTTCGTTGCGTTGAATTTGGATTGCATAAGCTAGATATAACCTTTTGAAAGGTTGAGTCTTAAGTCTTATCGCAATAGTATAGGTAAGTAGCCAATATTAATTAGCTTCACGTTATTTAGGAAACGTTTATCACCAACGTCCGTGTTTGTCGGAATCATCCGATTTATATTGTGAACTTATCAATAATTACTTAAACGTAATGCATCAAGCATTAAAGTAGTGTGCACCAAAATGTGCAACGTGGGAGTGTGCTAGACTTATCTCAGTTTAAAACACGTTTGATTTCATTAAGGGGAATTAGCGTAAGAATGCATGATTTTAAGGTGCACGGAAAGTACCGATTTTCGAAGGTTGTCACATGTTACTACCCATCTCAGATTTAGAACTCGATCTGTCTACATCCATCTTAGAAGTACCCGGTGACATGTCTCTGTTTACCGGTCTATGCATTGCTTCTGACTTCTTATTAGGACAACAAGAAGCCACGTGCCCTTTTTGGTGGCATTTGAAGCACGAAATTAACTTCCTAGATTTAACTTCTTTTGCCTTTTCTAGGTCAGTATATTCCTGAGTCACTGAAGTTTTAACTTTCTGTTCCTTAATATCCCTAACATCTAATTCAGTTTTACACTTGTTAGATGTTGGATCTTTAATAACAGGCTTCTCTGACTCAGATACCTCTGACTTATTAGTTGGATTATTCTCAGCGTTAACAGGCACATCAGTCATTTCTAAGTCTATATAAGTATTAGTGTAATTAGAATAAAATGGAGGAGGTACATCATGACAACCCAAACCAGTCATATCCTTTACACTACGTTGAGTACTAATTATATGATCTAAAGTTAAGGAAGATGTCCTATAACTTTCAAACTTACGATTTAACTCAACCAACTTCATCTTAAACTCAGACAGCTCTTGATCTTTACTAGCAATATCTTTGTTTAAATCTTTTAAGTTGAGATACAGACCATCTATTCGAATAGATTGTTCATTAATAGTATCTCTAAGTAAAGTCTTCAGGACACAGATCTTTCGTTGATCCCATGTCTAGCACATCATCAACAACTGCTATCTCATTTGATTCCTGTATCTTCACTTGAGATTCTTCCGCAGTTGGCAGGTAAGATGTGGATTCACCAGTTTTATCTTGATCATCAATTTCAGCTATAAGTGCTTCTTCAGATAAAGCACTCCAGTCATAAGAACCATCAAGCTGCTGAACCACCAACGCTTTGGATGCTAAGGACGTGCCTTGTTTTACAGGATTTGCAGATTGCTCAATCTTGGGTCTTTGACATTTCCTAGCAAAGTGTCCATAAGTCTGACAGTTATAACACTTTACTTTGGATTTATCAAAACCCGGTTTGTTACCCACCACTTTCTTACCAGTACGCTTGACACCATAGCAAGTTGCCACTGAGATCCATTTCCTCTAAGTCATCAGGGTCAACTTGATCATAATCCTCATCAAATATAGCAGGATCATTAATTTTCCCTTGAATGTAATTCTCATAGGAAGCAATAAATGACGCAAGCACAGAAAGTTGTTGTTCTGCAGATTTGACACTCATAAGCATCTTATGATGCCCTTGAGCGGACTTCTCAGAAGAAGAATTCTTGCTTCGTGTCTCACTTTCAGCTGAAGCTATAAAACATAAGTCTTCGGACAAAATTTCACCACTGTCATCAATAGCACCAACCAGTAGTGCAAAGGTTGATGTTGATGAAACATTTGAGAGACTAGATTTTCCATGGTATAGCCCAGGATCCTGTACCTGATCAGAATCTGTATCTCTCGTTTTCTTAGTAAAATCATATCCTATGAGCTTGTCTATAGCCTGCTCTAGAGTCATTTTAACATATCTTTCTTCATTGTCCTTAATCATCACTCCATACATTTCCCACTTAGGGGGTAAACCCTCAAGAAACTTGTCGGTTTTCTCCTTATCAGAACATGTAATATCATGGTCATCCAGTTCACTTAGAAGATGGTAATACCTAGTGATGTATGCATCTAGATCTTCTCCTTTTAAAGCTTTAAAGACTGTAAATTGTTGCTTTAGAAGACTCTTTTTACCTTCTTTGACCTGTGGACTACCCTCACATCTTTTCTCAAGAGCTACCCAGAGCTCTTCAGCAGTATGAAAAGATTTTAATTGATGATTAATTTCCCTTGGAAGACTCATTTTGATCGACGAATGAGCTTTGTTTTCAGATTCATAGTCCTTTTTCTGCTCATCGTTCATCCGGTTATAAGGAATAACCATAGTTACATTCTCAACAGTTTGGGTAGGTGCAGTGTATCCATTCTTGATACATTCCAAATAATCAGATCATGGAAACGACAATAGGATTCAAACCTATCCTTCCATCCATAGTAGTTTTCAAGTCGGAGCAATTTAGGTGGAACATTAGATTTTCCAATCTCATGGTCCATCTCAATCATTCTACTTAAGTCAGATATCATTGCGAACCACAAAAATTAACGATCACAAAATTCAGAAATTTCAGTTCGCAGGAACTCAACTCGCAAAAATCAGTTCGCTGTAGGTTCCCTGAACTGGATCTAAGAGGTTAATACGTTTATTAAGTACGGAATCCTTAAACAAACGTCACACTAATCAACCAAACAATATGAATATGATTAAGATCACTTTTATTGAACGTAAAGAACAATTACATTCAACGTTAGCTTACACAATCACAAGTATACGATCTTGTCTTTGCTAAGCCCTGGAAATACACAAAACAACTGATTACATTCGAACTAACATGTAATCTATATATAGGACTCAAGTTCGTACAGTCTGGACCCTACGAACTTGTCTGGTCACAGGCCCATACGAACTTAGCCTAAGTTCATATGACTCCTAAGTTCGTACCTACCTAAGTTCGTACAAACTTACATTACAACATAAAGCAAGTAAACAAATTACAAAAGACTTATTAAACTAACTATTACAAACTAGAAAGTTGTTGTCACTAATATGTACCAACATTTGCAGGAACTCAACTAGCAGAAACTCAGTTCGGTTCGCAACTTAGTTCGCAGGACTCAACTCAGTTTGCAGATCTCAATTCGGTTCGCAATTCAGTTCGCAGAATCGGCTGTAAACCCCAAAAACGAAAATTTTAGGTTTTTGAATGTCTAAACCCTAAGATTTCGAACATAAACGAACCTAAAAGTTTCCAGAGACTGATTTTGGTCGCAAATACTCACTAATTGTACGAAAAACAACCCTAAATCACCCGTTATTATCCCGAATAATCTCAAACCTATGCGTATCTAGCCGTAGGCTCTGATACCAATTGTAAGTCCGTATGTATTAGGATCGATAATGAGATTATCTAAGGTATTAAGGTGCGGAATCCCTCAATACTAGTTATAGGATCTATAACAATTTGTTTCGCAAATATAGCGAGTCGGATTACTAATATGCTTTGTATTGATTATAATGGATTAAACGATCAATACCTAGCCTTTAGCAAGTTTAGAATGTCTCTGGAAACTTAGAAAATTCGTGAAATCGTATTTGGCAAAAGTTAATTAGGTTTATAACCTAATTTTCATATATAACCGTCTCGGTTCGCGGGTCATGGGCTCTGTGAAGTGACTTAGTTCGCAGCCCACTTTGGCCCAGCGAACTGACTCGGTTCGCATTGCAATCTTGACCTGCGAACTGACTTGGTTCGCAGTCAAACATGGTCAACATTTTTCAGCATTTTAATATTTTGCTCTAAAATGTTTACCAACCAATATTTTTCATTACTAATTCAAACCAATGTACAAACTTGATTACAATTATCAAAAGTCCTATTACAAGCTAGATTTGTTGTCACAAAACATGTCCCAACAATAAATGCATGCATACAATTCTAACATTTCTAATGCAACATGTAGCAAATTAAACACGTACGTAGCATATATCTCAGTTTTCGTAAACAACACAGGTACTCACATTGATTAACCAAGTACGAAACACCTTCAAATACTAGAATAGTGACTTCAATCCTGGTGCTTGCTATCAGTGCTACTAACATCTTCATTTTAAAGCCTTCCAAGAAATGGCATTAATATTATCTTTCTTTTAGTATAGGTTTGATAATATATAACAATGAAGTGAATACATCGTTCTTTTTAAATATATCTACATTTATATTTGGTCACAAATTGTAGACCATCAACAATTTGTAGACTATTCTAGGTTTCTAGGTCTTATTTGTTGGCATGATCTTAAGTCATGAAGGGATTTAGTCATCAAGTCTAGTATATTAGTATAGACTTAATTAGTTGGCTTGAATAGTTTCTCGTGGCATCTCTTAATATCATCCACGTAATTATGTGATGACAATTCAATTAAGTTTACTTATTCATCCTTATTTGTCAAAATATGGTCATAAGTATTAAGGTTGAACAATCATACTATGTGGACATTTACATATTATAAATGTGAGCTTAACACAAAGAAAAATAATACATACACTAATGTATCATTTATCATAACACATTTAATTTGTTTAAAAGTTGGGGTGTTACAAAAGATAGGCGAAAATATGTGAAAAATGGTCAAAGATTGAAGTTGTCAGGAGAGTACGAGCAGGGTAAACCCTCTACTAGCCGGGTATATAGCTACCAGCTTGATACATTCTGTTCAACTAGGGAAAACGCAACAGAGATTGTGAAGTTTTTGACTACCAGCCGGGTGCTCTCAGTACCAGCCGGGTAGTCATCTGTTCCAGTTTAGCGTCAATCTTGTTACAAAATATTCATCCAAGGAGGAGATTTAAAGTACCGGCCGGGTACTCTACTATGGGCGATTTACGAGACTTGTTTATCATTTTTCCAAGATTGTTATTCCAAGATTGAATATTGAACTTTCTAGACTTCCTAACGATTAAGGTTACATTCTTTTCACCTAAAAAATAATGTTTACTTTGATTTCATTTATGTCAATTGTTGTTTCTAGCTTGGTATGAGCTAATTTCATTTGCATTCACTTGGGTGATGGGACCTACTGATTATGGGTGTTTATCATTAGACGTTTACAATTGTTTAATTCATGTTTGTCACACCCCGCTAAAGCGGAAACACGAGATGTAACAGTACAATGATTTCATAATCGAAAATTACAAAACGTCACCGTTCAACGGTCTACAATAATACATAACATTATGTCTTACAAGCGTTTACAGCACGAAGTGGATAATCTAAACACACTATTACATCCAAAAGATACAAATTCCGTAACACAACAACAACATAAGTCATCTAGCGGGTTTAGCTTCAATAGACAAGTTGAGACTAATTCCTGAAAAGCATGTAAAAATACAGGTCAACTATGAAACATAGTTGGTGAGTACTCAGGTTTGGTAAAATGATAGACTTCCTTTAAAAGTTTATGAAGTTTGGTTCAAACGTTACACGTTATGCGTGATTAGTTTACAAGGATAATCTGTTTAGTGCCGAGCTCAAACGACTAAGGTAATCAACCGATCCCCAGTTAAAATGAACATTGAATAATAGTCAAATGTTATTTCACAGTAGTTATACAAGGAATTCATTTACTTAAAGCTCTTTTAAGAGTGATATTTATTTGAATGTTAAATTTCTTTGTGAATAGATATCTTGACTGTAAATGAAATTTATTTAAATATGGGACTCATTTAAAAGCGATACTTTAGAAACTCAATTAAAAGTCATAGTTCATTTATAACACCATACTCATATTTTAAAAGGAATATTCGAAGTTTATAAATCTCACGATATGGTGTGTTTGATTAAGTATGTAAATCTTATTCTATAAATTCAAGTTATGTTTTATAAAGTTAATGGCTTGCCCTCTTTCAAACAAACCATTCGTCATTTAGACGAATTATTATATCTAGTTTCATAAGAAAACGTGATGTCATGAGAAACTACATCTTTAATTGTCAAAATCACAATGATTTATGATTTAATAACTCCGGTTATATATGTATGGTTAATGAAGTAGCGTTTCGAATTACATAACAAGATAAACGTCCAAGTTGTGATATTTAAGATTTTAAAGGAAGTTTACTTCAAAGAGCAATGTCATTGTAGAGCTCGGCCCTAAGTTGATAATTCATAAACAAACCTCATCTCGAATGACTATGTCATTATAAAATTTGAGTCGCGAGTTTATCGTTTTATAGCAACGTCGTTTACGTGTCAAAGTGCCTTGCGTTAATAGATGTTTTCGAAATCACTATGCCATTACATTTTGTTTATGAAATTGATGCTTAAATTATGCTTGAGTCCACAACCAAACCTACAACCGATAAACCCTTGCCCCAAACAGTGATGCCCAATCGTTGGCATTTAGGATGATGGAATGCACTCACGTGGCCGCGTGAGTGGGGAGGTGGTCTCGCTCTTAAATAGTACTATTCATATGCATCATTTGGCTCATATAGAGTTAATGGTCGTGTAGAGATACCGGGGACTTTAGATACGATAGAAATCAAGCATATAATCATGTAACATCGATAAGCATTCACGACATTGTTTTGAAATTTAGCATAGCATAGCACAGCATAATAATCATATCATGGCATTTGTAATTTAAGTGCATTATAAAACATATCATTTTCAAGTATATAAATCATTCATGCATGCTTTTCACCCCAAAACATTTAGATAAAGCGTTAAAATAGGGGCTGAGTACTCACAATTGTTAGTATGCGTACGGAAATGGATGTAAGGCGCGTTTCGACCAAGAGTGACTCCTATCCAAGACCTACGAATACAAGGTTCCTAATTAGATTGTTGGCTAAGATGGCTTGTTAAGATTGCTTAGTTAGTCGTTTTTGTTACAAAGTGCCGTTAAAGTTTGATTTATCGTTGTCGGTAATCACTCGGGTTGTGATTAAAATAATGTAATCACTTGAAAACATATTCCAAAAATTACCAAACTTGGTATACAACATGGAAAGTGATTCACAAATTTTCTGTGAAAATTTGGGAATTTTTAGATTTACAGATTATTTTTAATCATTTCTTGACCAAAAGAGTGGGGTAAATATGAGAAAAATAGTAATTATTCTTGAAAAATTCCGAAATTTTTACTAGATCAGTTTTAACTCATTTAGGAGTTTGTGTAAAATTTTCATGCCATTTAGGGCACTGGAACATTGGTTTCCAATCGTATATGTTTTAACAAATCGTACATCCGGAAACATATCAAAACAATTCAAATGGGTGTTAAATTTTGAGGATAGTGTCACTTTATGTGGGAAATGACACAATAATTTTCCCATATTTTTCTGATGTCAAAAAGTATTTTTCATGAATATTTTCTCCTTTTAGAGACTTTATTTGCATTAAACCAAGAAAAATGCTTTAGTTTTCCCAAAAATTCTCATTTTTATTTTCAAGGTTCTTTTCAAGACATAGATACTGAGAAAAATCACCCCCCAAATTTTAAACACGTTTTACCTATTATTTTTGTATTTTACATTCATCACAACACCATCATTCATACATTTACAAGGCCAAGATTATACATATAAGTCATGCATTTTCTAAAAATACTTAATCAACAAAATAAATTCCTATCTTTTTATATTACTGAGATATATATGTTAGGAATATAAAATAATTTTCTCAAATGCTTTTGAATAGTTTAAGACCCTTAAACAAATATCATTACATGATGTTAACAGAAAAATTACTGTTTGCGCACCAGTTTTGTTTGGTACATTTGGGGGTCTTAAACTCAATGGATTTGAATGAGACCAGTGGGCTTTTAAAGGTAAGACATTGAACTAAATTCCAGAAGAAAAATCAAGATTTTTGGACCATTATTCACTGAGTTATGGTCGTTTCAAGTGAGGTCAAAAATCTGGACAGATTCATATGAGACAATAGAAATCTTTTTGGTGTGTTTCCACAACCCATTATTTTTAGACCTCATCCAATGATTGAGGCTTTGTCTCATATGCATGAATAAGTACTTTTACAGAAATAAAATATACTTTAACATAAAATAAGATCTAGATACGAAAATGGTGCATGCAAGCCCAAAAATCGGGTTTTTGGGTTCTTTTTCAAGAACACCACTTGCTACCAAGTTCTAGATCTTATATATACCTTTAAATCTTTGATCTAACACATTCTTGGTGTTAAAATACATCCAAGATGTGTTAGTAATGATTTTTAATAATAAAAATGCCTTAAGCAAATCAAGAACACACAAGTATGGATTTTAACACTAAAAAGATGATTTTTCGGTTTGATTTCGGTTTGATCATGGATTGCCCTTTGTTTTAACACTTAAACAAGTGTAAGGGAATCTACAAACCTTCAAACCTTTTATTAGGGATTTTAGCCATGAAAAGGCATAAAACCCTTGCATTTACAAGATTTAAAGTGAGGAAATGAAGAAAAACAAGGTTAGAGGTGATGGGTTTTTACCTTTGATGTTGTATTTAGATGTAAGAACACTTGAAGATGGCGATTTTTGATTGAAAGAGGGCTGGAAATGATGATGTTCTTGAGAGAAAGTAGAGAGAAGTTGAGAGAAAAAAATGAATGATTGAAGTGTGGGGAAGTGGTGGAGTGTGCATGTAATCAATTAGGGTTTTGGGGAGTGGGGTAGTCAAGAAAAAGGGGGGGAAAGGGGCTGGCCGTTTTTAGGGGGGGGGGGAGGGGGTAAAAAATTTTTTTTTTTTTTTTTTTTAATGTTAAGTAATTAAAGGTTTAAATGTTACATATTGTTTTGGTATAAGTTTGTACATATTGAAATGTTTTATTGTGATGTTTTAATGGTTGAAATTGGAGTTATAAAATTTTATTTTCTAAGTTTATAATTCTCATCAAAATACATTAGATTCGCTTACAATTGACATTCGCGAGTTAATTAACCGATTTCTGGTTGTGTTTACCGAGTTACGGAATTTCAGGTTAAATTCCGATTTTTGCGATATGATAATTATTTTGTGATGACTTATGAAATTTAATTTCATTTGTTTTCTTTGGCACTTTGTAACCTAATTTAATGTTACTCAAAGTCTTAAAGTTAGCTAAGTAATCTTCTAAGACGTTATGCGGTTTCGGTAACTTACGGACTTGGTACTTAAGGAGTCGAACCTAGACTTTTTCACTAGGATCTTAAGGTGCTGTAAACGTAATTAAAAGTACTAGGGTTTTAATTTCGGTGTTGACCTAAGATTTTTGACGGTTGTCACAATGTTTAATTGAAGAACCAATTGAGATTGAGTTTTAATTATTAATTTGTCTTATTGATAAATCATTTGATGTTTATAGTTAACACTTTTACATTTTAAATGGTTTATTACAATTTATTTGTCTATAAATTATTATTGATTGATTGTAAGTGCAAGATTGAAATAGGACACGTCTGTTAAACTCAATTGTAATTGAAATGAACTTAACTAGAGACATCAACTTAAGTTTAGTAATCTTACGAGAGTAGGTTACAATATTAAATCATGAATTGAAAAATTGAATTAGATCTAGTTTGGTCAAAAACATAGAGTGAAAGCGATGGAGCGTTTCTAATCATTTGGTCAGGAGAATTGAAATTGAATCCTATTCTAAATCCAATTTGGTAGACAATACTAAATAAACATGGTTTAACAAACAGCCCGAAGTCATTAGTGAACTAATCCAAGTGAATGTTGCTTTAATAACTTGATTACACTTTTACTCTGATTTCTATAGAAATCCACTTCCCATTTCGTTTTACTTAACTTTTAATTTAGTGATAATTGCAAGGCAACAATTCGGTTGCAAAACCCCCACATTTACTTACCTATTAGATTACTGTATATATACTACTGCTCGACAGGGTACACTATGTAAGTCACTAGATCTTGGTTCGATAACAACGTTATCTTAAAGTATTGAGGTCCGGAATCCCTCAATACGTTTGATTAAAGTTTATATAACTTATTTATATAATTAAAGGCTTTGTTTTGATAATTAACAAAAGTTAATCCTTCAAAACCTAGCCTATTAATATATCAATATTCTCTGGGCACAGAAAACGAGGTGTATGTGTAATAATGACTGAGAGTGATGTAAGGCACGGATACCAAGAAATGACCTAAGCATTTCTCTTTATATCCATTTCAACTCGCAGGCCATGGGCTTTGCGAGTTGACTCAACTCGCAGACCATGGGCCTTGCTAGTCCAGATGGGTTGCGAGCCCAGATCTCAGCTCGCAGTAGAAACTCTGTGAATCCAGATTCTCATCTCGCAGGTCTAAGCCTGCGACTCGAGATGGGCTGCGAATTGAGATCTCATCTCGCAAGTCTTATGACTTGCGACTTGAGTTCTCAATTTGCAATTCAGTCTTTAGTTTGTATTCGTTACTTGACTAATATTATTATATTTAACAAATAATAATAACAAACTAATATCTTATATTTACAAATCTAAACCAATGTACAAACTTGATAATAATTACACTAGTCCTATTAAAAGCTAGATCTGTTGTCACAAAACATGTCCCAACACACTATCCGGTTGTGTAATAGTTATGTGGTATTTTCAGTATAAATTTTATAACTAGATTTAGGACATCATGTGCCTAATAGTATAGACCTAAATGTATATCTAAAGATTTGATTGTTGCTTATGATAATATTATTGGTGAATATAATGGAGAGAATAAGTAGATTTATGTATCAAAAGTTGTATGATTATACAGTTAGTATCTCAGGGATCTATCTTTTACATATCATTATTGTATTTTGCAATGATATCTTCTTCTTTTATAAAAAGTCAAAAACATCAAACATACATATAAAAAGTTCAAAAACATTTATCAAGCCTACCAAAAATATTTAAAAACACTCTCTCTAACATATATATTGTGTTACAATCATTTTCTCCAACCCTCATTTCTTTACTCCCTGCTACCTCACTATCACTGATAACCACCCCAATGAACGTCAGTGAGGTCCCATCTTCCAAGAAATCTCCATCTCCACCTGCTCTTAGGAAAAAATCCAAATTAGGGTCTACGACATTAAAGGTTCCAGGACATAGAATAAAGAAGTCATCAAAAGATGTCAGAGTTGGATCAGGATTGTACTTGAAGTCGTCGAGAGCAGCTCTAATCAACCCTTAAACTTAGCCACTTCATTTGACTCACAAAGGTCCATTGACTTAAAAAGGTGTAACCTATAGACAGCTACTATGGCTCAATCCACAATTAGCAAAGTTTAAGGTGTCTCCCCTACCCAACCAACGAGTCATACCATAGCCATTTGGCATCCTCACAAAATGATTTCATCTCACTGAAATGGCGAGGGTCACCGGTGGATGATAACACATTCTTCTTCTTCTTCTTCTTCTTCTTTTTCTTCTTCAATCACTGCACAGGCTGTCAATGACTCACTATAGTCACATAGTGAGTTATAGGCCTCAATCTCTATTCCCAATGATCCATCAGTTAAAACACAAATCGATGAAGATGAGGGAGTCATACACATGGATATCTCTATGTCCAATGTTGATCTAGCTATGCTAGAGGGCACTGATGATACCCTTACTTCTTCCCTGCAAAAGAAGCCTGCTCATTGAGCTAAGCAATCCACAGAAACCCTTAGGGATCCATTTGAAACTGAGGGTAACTCACCACTAAGAGATTTGGATACTTTTTCCATCTCTAGTGACCAACATTTGGTTATTGGTGATGATCAACCTAATCAAATACTTGAACTAGACAATCAGGTTGACCAACTCGTAGGCTAACCAACCCTTTCTGCAATTGAAAAAATGAAATGTATGCATCCCCTAGAACCCCCACCCACTGTACCAGTTACCTCCTCTCCTCTCTCTGGTGAAAACATTATTCACTCACCCCAAAGAGAGGAACAATTTGTTAATGATGCAGGTACCCACAAAACTTCTGATGGAGTACATTGCCTCATCCCAATAGGAGGTCAAGATTCTTAAAGAGGCCAGGGACAAAGCTCCTGAATTCATCACTGATGTCCAGTAAAGTCATGGAGCATGCCAATCTCTACCAAGATTTGGTACCTTAAGCTGACAAGATTGTTGAAAAGACTAAAGAGATCGCTCCCCAGTCAACAATTAACTCTAAGCTTCACAATCGTCACATCTCCAACTTTGAGTACCTGGCTATATTCAAAGAACAAGCCAAAGTCGATGTTGCTGCTTAAAATGTTGCAATTCAAGCCCAACAACAGAATATTGATCTAGTAACCAAGGCAAAAGTAGGCTTTTCGAATGGTATGAAGCAGTACATTGAAGCTTCCTCTGCTATTATAGATGAACAAAGTCATCCAACAAGGTGAAGAGAAAATTGATCACGCTATCAAGTTGGTGTTTGGGCGAGTAAAGGAGCTGGATGCCTTGAAAGCACAAGTAGAAGCCCAAAAATTGACTTTTTAGGAAGTTGCTGCTATGCGAGTAGAGCTACAAAACATCAAAGCTCTGGTTCAAAGTACTTTTGGCGGTTTTGGGAACGATAAGCCTAGCAACGAGTCTAATGTTGGTCGTGCAAATTCTGATGCAGGAGGCACAAAAGGTGCTAGTCCTATTGCTTCTTCTTCTTTTCCCTTAAATAATGATAACAAAAAGAGGGAGAAAAGTAAGTTAGCTAAGTTCTATGTTCTTCCTCCAATTTTTGAACATATGGAGCAAGAAGATAAAGTGATCGCTCATGTACAAGCTATGAATGAAGTATATGAGGTCGCTCATGATGAGATAATGGCTACAGGGATTGAGGTCGCTCAAGATGTGGTGGTATCCACAAATTTGATGAGGTTAGTATTGAGGAGATACGAATGAGCTACCTATTAATCAAGGAGTGGACAAGGATCGGAGGCTAAAATCGAAAAGGAAATAAGCAGCAAAACCACCCAAGCCTATCAAAAAACTAGTGAGTGGTGACAGCGACATAATATTAAATGAGAGGGACAGATTAATTTATGCTCCAAGAATGGTGTGGAGACTTAACCCTGCACCAATAACAAAAGTCCTTCTCAAGGTTAGGGTCGCAAGTACAACTTCAAATACACAGCGGAGATTAGAGACAAATGACATCTCTGGATCAAATCTGCAAGTTACATAGAGAAGAGTGTAATGAGATAAGACTGGTTATAGCCATTCCACCAGCGCTGTAAAGGAAGAGGGTTAAGAGAGATAGATCGCTTGTTCAGAAAGATGGTGAGATTGAGATTATTGAGAGAAAATGAGATTGCTCTCACTGAAGGGGAACAGGAAATGCCAATCAGCCCTATGTATACCACCAATCATGTGTAGAGGTTTTAGCAAGTTCCAAACACAAGGAAGCTTAGCTTAAGTCTCCCTGCTGGTGTTCCACAGAAAGATGGATTGGAGGTCACTGCACCAGAAACTAGGGTTGTATACACAAATAAACTAGTTGGTTTAAGTTTTAGAAAGAAGCAGAGCTTGAAAAGATAGATCATGATCAGATGATGGTTATACTTCAAAAGGTAGTGTGTCTCCCTAATGACTCTACGATGAAGAAGGTAGTGAAGGATAAGGCACTGGCCAAACATATGAGATACCTACCATATGAAGAGAAGTATGAAATTGTGAGAGAGCTCGAGCAAATAAAGAATGTTGGTGCACGTTTTGTGACAACAACTCTTATTTTGTAATAGTTAGTTTTGTGATTAGTTTTATAGTTAATTTGTAGTTTGTTTAATTAACTTAGCCTTTTTGTAAGTTGTATTGTAAGTTCATACAATCAGCTGAATTGATAAGAGACCAAAATCTGGGACAACTAGTGGTCTCAAATCGATGTCTATGAGTGTCAAATCAGCTGAAGATGAAGTAGCCTTGCTTGCATCCTTTATTACAACAACTGAAAACTTCATTAAGGGCAAGGTCACTGATCCTATTTTGATCAATGAGGATTATGACCAGTTAGATCCTGATGATTTAGAGGAAATGGATCTTTAGTGGCAAAAGGCCATGATAACCAGGAGGGCTCAGCGATTTATGAACCGTACTGGAAGAAAGTTCATTGGCGGTAAAGTTGGATTTGATAAATCTAAAGTTAAGTGCTATAACTGTGATAGTTTTGGGCACTTTGCTCGAGAATGTCAGAGACCTAAAAGAGATCCACCTTCTGGTCAAAACGGGCCGAGAAACTTCAATCAAGGCTCCTCAGGTAACAACTAGAATTCAGGAAGTCATCAGACTTCAAGAGCTCTAGTAGTTCAGTCACTAGAGGGAGCATATGATTGGAACACCAAAGCTGAGGAACTGCAAGCATTTATGGCCTCAATTACTAAAGAGAAGGAGGAAAACACTGCGGGGTCTGATTCAGAGAAGGAACCTAAAGGAGATAACAAGTCTGAGTCAGATGCAGAAGAAAGTTCAAAGGACAAGATGGAAATTGATGTTCCTGCTTCAGAGACTAGAATGGTACAACTTAAGTCAACGGACAACATGAGCTTGCAAGACTTCATCGCCCACATGGCCAATCTAGATGCTAGAAGCAGAAGGTATTTCTTGATTTAGACTTACTAGTTAAAGCATGTGTTTTGTGTACTAACTTTCAGGTACAGGCTGAGGAATTGATCGAGGCATCTAACTCGATAACGGCTCAGTTAAACTCTTTAAAAGAAGAAAATGCATTTATAAACCTAAGAAATTCTGAACTTGTAAATAAGGTTAAGTCTGACAAAGAAGACTTAAAAGTTTTAAAAGAAAAAGTTAATGAGCAGAGTCAAATTATTGATTTAGCTCATGAACATGTTTTTGATATAACAAAACAATCTTTTGAAAAGGAAAAGGAGCTAGCTGATGTGAAAGTTTAAACAATATGCTAAGCTTACAAAAACAGCCAGGAGATCATCGGTGGATGGGTTATACTGAAACCCCTCCTCCATTTAATCAAAACTACACCTCTACATCTGATGAACCTGAGCCGTTACCTGTTAGTGATTATGTCATTCATTCAGCTGTACAGTTTGTCAGACCTGAGAAAGCTGAGACAAATGATAAGATTGAATCAAAAATTTCTGAAACTTCCAAGGCATCTTCATCCATTCTTAAAAAGAAAATAACTTTTGTCAAAGGTGGTATGGAAGTTAAAACCGTTAATGAGGAACCAGGTGAACCGATTAAACATGTTTTACCTAACTCTGAAAATGTAAATGAAAATTTAAAAAGAGATAAGGGTAAACAAGTAGAAATGGTCTCCTCTACACCTTTACTTGTGTTGGACAATCCAACGGATCACAAGGCACCTAAAAAGGCCTATGTGAAAAATTCATGCTTCGTGTGTCACCAAAAGGGACACGTGGCAAGTATTTGCCCAACAAAAGGGAAAGGTGGTAAACCTACTCAGGTGAATAAAGACAAATCACCTGTTAAAATAGGATTGTCTCAGGATAAGAAAATTTTGATGCCTGAGAAATCTAGTGTACATCAAAGAATTACACATGTTTCTAATGAAACAAAAGAACATGTTGTTAATTCTGGAAGAAACATGTTAGGATTTAAGAGAACTTTGAGCTCTCAAAGATCCCAACCGATTTCTAAAACTGGGAAGTTCACGACTGGTGAGTGTTCAAGGAATGTTACTCATGCAAGAGGGTATCTTCATTGACAATCATCTCGGTCGAAAACCCCCCAACGTTTTCAAACACCAAATCGAAGTTTCTCTAACCAACACAGTAATAATCAGAATTATCAAAATTCTAGTTATAACTATCCTACTTCGGCTAGACCTACTTCAAACCCAAGGCCTGTAAATCCTAGACTTCTTCAGAAGTCTCCGGACCGAAAGCCTAGTAGTAGCTCCACCCATGCTCAGACAAGTGCGACTCCCAAAGCATCCAGCTCTACAGAAAAGAGTAATGGATACTTGAAGAAGTTTACATTTGTTGATGAGAATGGCCGACCCAAGACCGTCGTGGCTTGCGTCCCCCTAGACGACTAATTATTTTCATTTAATGTGCAGGAGTTAACCAGACGTGCCGCAAACTGGTGGTATGTTGATAGCGGTTGCTCAAGGCACATGACGGGGGAAAGATATCTTCTTGTAGACTTCATACACAAAAAGGGAGGGTATGTCAACTTTTGTTGGAGCAAAAGGTGGGCAAATTACTAGATTGGGAAATGTAACAAATGGTAAACTGATGCTAGAGCAAGTAAACTATGTTGAGGAGCTGAAGCACAATCTTATGAGTGTATCTCAGATCTGTGATAAAGGACATCCGGTCCATTTCACAGATAGAGAAGCACTTATATTAAAACCTGGTCTTGTCATTCCAGAAGAGTGGATAATCATGAGGGCTCCTAGGAAGAATGACACTTATGTTATGCACATGAGTGTTACTGAATCTGTTCACGAGTCGACATGTCTTCTATCCAAGGCAACTGAGAATGATTCACAGTTATGGCATCGAAAAATGGCACACCTGCACTTTAGAAAAATGAATTATATAGTTAGAAACGGACTAGTGTTAGGTGTACCAGTACAGAAGTTTGGCTTTGAGGACAAATGTGTACCTTGTCAGAAAGGAAAACAGCACAAGAAACCTCATAAGTCATAGTCTCAAAATTCCATTGCTTCAACTTTTGACCTTCTTCACATGGATTTATTTGGTCCTGTGAATGCAAGGAGTATAGGCGGTAAACACTACTGCCTAGTTATCACTGATGACTTCTCGCGTTTCTCTTGGGTATTCTTTTTGGGAACCAAAGATGAGATAGCAGAAATGCTGATGACATTCTTTACCCTAATTGAACATCAATATGGGAGAGGAGTTAAGAGAATAAGAAGCGACAATGGCCTAGAGTTCAAGAACTCGGTAATGAATGTCTTTTGCTTAAGCAAAGGAATTCAACACCAGTTCAGTGCACCCTATGAGCCACAACAAAATGGTGTCGCTGAAAGGAAAAATAGAACCTTGATTGAAGCAACAAGAACAATGCTGGCTTATTCAAAGCTTCCCGTCATTTTCTGGGGAGAAGTTGTGAACACAGCCTGTCATGTTCTAAATAGAGTTTTAACCGTTAAGAAACATAACAAAACGTGTTATGAGCTTCTAATTGGTCGAAAACCAAACTTGACTGGTCTTGAACCCTTCGGTGTTCATTGTACCTTATTAAAGACCAAACATCAATCTAAATTTGGTGAGAAGGCTGACGAAGGATTTTTCCTAGGTTATGAAGCCGGATCTCCAAACAAAAGAGTCTATAATAAGACATCTGGAAGAGTTGAGATTGTATATAACATACAAGTCACATATTATACTCCAGCTGAACAAACTGGACCAGATTGGTTATTTAACTATGACGCTGTTTTCAAGACATTTAATCTTCCGACCCTAAGTGAAGTTGACACCTTAGGATTAGAACACGTTATACTAGATGATGGTGAAGATAATATATTTGCACCAAGATCTAGTGTTCCAAGTTCAGAAGATGCAAATGAAAAAGGTAAAGAAGTCATTGTTGAACCGACTGAAGTCTTAGACCCCACATTAATCGATATCCCATCTCCATCTGAGTTTACCAACTCTGTGTAAGAAACTGCTGCAGTAGAAGCAACACCAGTAAGGGAGATTGGATCAAATCTAGGGTCTGACATACCAATTGATTCTACGATCTCGACTCGTGTGAACAAGTATCATCCAATTGATAATATTATTGGTGATCCTAGTTCTGGAGTAAAGACTCGTAAAGAGATATCTGACAGCACCAGTCTATATGTATCGATCCAAGATACTGGGATCATGCATAAGTGCCTGTATAGCTGTTTTATATCTCAAATAGAGCCCAAAAATGTTCAAATGGCTCTCAAAGATAACTCCTGGGTAGAAGCTATGCAAGAAGAGCTTGCTCAATTCAAAAAGCTCAAAGTATGGGAGCTAGTTGATCTACCCAAGGGAGAATATGCAATAGGCACCAAATGGGTGTTTAAGTGCAAACGTGATGATAAGGGAATTGTAACTCGCAACAAGGCAAGGCTAGTAGTTCAGGGATTTAACCAACAAGAGGGGATTGATTATACAGAGGTGTTCGCACCAGTAGCAAGGCTAGAAGCAATTCGATTGTTTTTGGCATATGTTGCACATAAGAAGATTAAAGTATATCCACTCGATGTTAAGAGTGCCTTTCTTTATGGTAAAGTTCAAGAACTAGTGTTTGTCCAACAAGCTCCGGGGTTCAGAGTTCCAGACTATCCAGATCGAGTCTATAAATTAGACAAAGCTCTGTATGGACTGCATCAAGCACCCAGAGCTTGGTGTAGATCCCTAGACGATCTTTTAATCAAATCGTTACAAACAACCCACGTGCGGAATCTGTTAGATTGTAATAATCAAATAATATAAAGCTTAACAATAATTACGAACAAAGAAGTAATTGCTTTATATTTCCTCAATCAAATTCTCAGGAAGATACAGCAGAAAAACGCAGAGAAAATAATATCAAAATGTCTAACCCTAATTACACATAATTAGGGTAATTCCAAACTAACTCAATTACATTAACAATCACAATAAGGACTTGACCAACTGACAGACACACTAAGATGTATCAACAAACTCCCCCGTGTCTTCAGCTTGGTCTTTAAAATCTTTATTTACACCCAGCCTGCAGGAAATACACCGCCAAGCATGTATTCCATGTGTTACACAAACGTTGACAATCCGCTGAAATTGAAATGCAATCTTCTTATTCACAGCATTTCTTTCATTAAAGCGAATCGGATTATCAAACAGTCTTCTCAAATCTTTCTCTGAAAAATTTATCAAGCTCATAGGATCAAATACTCGAAATTGAGCTTTCTTCAAACCGTATAACGAACTTTTCTCTGGTTGCTCTGTCTTAGGCACAAATACCAAAACTGCCTCACTAGTGTGAGCATCTAGTTCCCAGAAATGAAATCTTCTTAAAAAGTCAAGGGGAACAGCTTCCAGAGGAATTCTCTTCAAACAATCAGCCGGAGGATAGCGCATTTTGCATATTGGTTGTTTGGTAACTGGATCTATCTTTTTCTTGTAGATATACCTAGTTCCCAAAGTCGGTTTAATGAAATTGTACTTTTTCGTTCGTATTTCTCGCCGCAAAGTGGTTTGAATGAAATTAGCACGGTCATCTCTAAACGGGTTAATCAGAGTGAGCTGAGCAAGACGATTAACTTCTCCTTTTGGCAAAGTGCTCAGCTTGGTGAATGATTTCTTGAAATACTGAATGCCATCTAATCTTTTGATCATAAACAACCCGTTAGATACCTTCCAGCTCTTTATCAACCCAGTATACGCACCACTAACCTTGTATGATTTGCAAGTTACAGATACCTGCTTTCCAGTTTTTCCATGAGGCCACCATTTCGTAAGTTTATCCGCTCGTGTTTCAGGAGTTTCAGTTTCTGGAATCGGAGCCTCTGATGTTCCTTCAGCTGGTGTCTCAGATGTATCTTCAGCTTCATCTTCAGAAGAATCTGATTCAATGATAGGAGCATCATCATAGAACTCATCTTCACTTAACCCTTCCTCTTCAACCTCAACATCATCGTTTACCTCAAATTCTTCATCCTCGGAATCCGAACTGACTTGGTTTACCATGTGTTGTATATATGAGAGGTCTGCAGATGAATAGTCAACAGCCAATGGTCTCGGCTGGCCTGGTATATCGTGCACAGGGAAATAGTCTAAACTGGGCATTTCATTACCTTGATCAATATTTACATCATCATTTACAGACCCAGACCCCGGTCGAGTTGGTTCTATAGATGGACCAAAGGGAACAGACTCCGTGAACGACGCATAAAAGCTATCATTGGTCGATAGGGCGCCGCAGATTCTTTGTCATCCTCTAAAAACGCCATGACATTATGTCTTGGTTCCCAAAAATATGCGTTTACATTAATAACAGCCATAACTGTAAGAGAAAACAAACTTGGAAGCCATTAGATTTAAACAATTTGAAAGAGTTGACCTTTTTGAAATAAAATGTAAAGCGACACAAGCCTTGTGTCGCAAATCAAAAGAGCGACATAACTAGTATGTCGCAGTTTAGCAAGATAATCAATTTAATGATTAGCCAGCGACATAATAATTGTGTCGCACCTCAACCGGGCGACATAAGAAAGCGACATAGAGAGTTGTGTCGCAAAGTAGATGCGACATAAAACTAAAGATATACTGCGACACAACAGGTGCGTCGCAGGTTATGTCGCAATGATGAACACGACGAAACCAGATTTTTGCAGGTTTAAAAATTTTGGGGTTTTCGTGTTTGAATCGTCCCCGAGGGTACACTAGCATATGAGGAACATAATAGAACAAACAATAGACTCATATAAACACCAAAAGGCACTTAATTTTGACAAAAACGATTAAAACCCAAAACCGAAACTTTAATCGCAAATGTGGACATGAATACGAAGTAATAGTGAGTAAAACTGGTACCTATCGATGCGGATTAGGATGGAGAACAAGAAATCAGCACAGAATCAACCAGAGAACCACAGAAAAACGCAAAATAATCGAAATTTGAAGACGTTTTGTTGTGTCGCAAGTTTTGGTTTGTGTCGCAGAAGGTTTAAATTTGTGTCGCAAGGATTAAAGTTAATTACATCGACATATTTTAGGGTATATATACATGGGCCCAGTCTGCGACATAACGTGCGACATAGAGATTGTGTCGCATTGTGGGCAATAATGTTGGCGACATAACTGGCGACACAAGAGTTGTGTCGCAGTGATGGCAACAAATATTGCGACACGAATGTTGTGTTGCAGAAGTCAATCAAGGGTTTTGAAATTAGAATTTTAAGAGAATATTTGTGACACATATAAAATAAAAATAATAATGACGGTTTAAGTGGTGTCTGTGTAGGGATCATATTAGAAAGACAAGCTCATATAGAAAGTATTAAATTTTAATTCGATTATCAGTATAGATGTCCAAATTTAAATTTACCAAGCATAGTTAACAAACCTGAGAAACAATCTGTGTCAAGACGATTATCGGTATTGTTTGTCCACTTAAACATGTAACATACGCATCTTCAAGTTGAGCAATTATTGTTAGAGTGATTATTACTCTTTGAATCCCACAATAGATATACTCCTAGTAGCAAGACATGAACAGAACCTCTATTGTTTAGAGAAAGTATATGAATTTAAACATTTTTAAGAATCAAGCCAGCAGTGACAGGTCTGTACAAACGTACAACAAAGCGACTTAAACTTGATTCAGGTTTAAGCAAAACCATACTTGGTCAAACCGTTTGGCGAACTTGTTAGGTATCTTTGATTTTATAAGACTTTGAAAGTGCATTGACTTGTGTTTGCTTAATTTTTTGAAAGTATACTGACAGAGACCAGGTCTGTACTTACGTACAACAGAGGAAATAGTCAGCATAAGTCCCCAAATGTTTTCACATAAAAGCTCAGGACAATAGGAGCATGGCAAGCTAATACTCAGGAATTAAGACATGTGGTCATACATCATATGATGGTCATCACAAGATAATAATCACGTATTAGATGGATTTCTTAGTAGCTCAAAGAGGAGTATGGAAATGCCTACCAATACATCGTGTAATGATACGAATGTCTGTAAGGACATGTATAACATATACGAGATAAACCTACTGATATATCAAGGATAAAACTTAAGATTTTCGTTTGAAGAATGTCTCCTAATGTACTATCATATCCCTAGTTGTTTACAGACACAACTAAACGTCTTTTGCAAATGTTGCAACCTTCCATGTCTTTAATGCTAGTAAACACAAAGAATGGCTATTGCGTTCTTCCCCCCTTTTTTTATTTTTTATGAAAGACAAAATAAGGTCACAAATATTACTGTTTGATTTGAAAGAATCGTAACCCTATCATGTTGACAAGCTCATTGAAACGAGCACGAGAGAAGGCTTTTGTGAACAGGCTGGCATTCTGCTTAAGTGTATCTATTTGGACCAGATCAATTAGGGGTTTTTCATAACAGTCACGAATGAAATGAAACCTAATTTCTATGTGTTTGGTCTTAGAGTGTTGGACAGGATTACGTGTAATAGAGATAGCAGCAGTATTATCGATATGAATAGGAGTCATGGTTAAGAGTAAACCGTAATCGCGCAACTGATGTTGTATCCAAAGAACCTGTGAGCAGCAACTAGCAACAGCAATGTACTCAGCCTCTGATGTTGAGGTAGAGACTGTCGTTTGCTTTTTGCACTGCCATGAAACTAGCCTGGGTCCAAGAAACTGACAGCCGCCAGGTGTAGACTTCTTATCCATATTGCAACCACCATAATCCGAGTCCGAGTAAGCCGTAAGAGCAAAGGTTTTCTCATTTGAATACCATAGACCAAGAGTTGGTCTATATTTGAGATAACCGAAGATCCGCGTGATAGCCTTCATATGAGATACCTTCGGTTTCGCCTGATACCTGGAACATAGAGAAACCGCAAACACAATGTTCGGACGTGATGCAGTGAGATACATCAAAGAGCCAATCGTAGATCGGTAATCTTTCTCCAGACAGTCCTCTTCATCTTCTGCAGGACCAAGGTTATGATTGAGCTCTAAAGGCGTCCCATAGGGTTTACACTCAACCAAGTTATACCGTGTAAGCATATCATTGACATACTTTGGCTGATGTATGTAAATCCCCTTAGCAGACTGTTCGACTTGTACACCCAAGAAGAATTTTAGCTCCCCCATTGCACTCATCTCAAATTCTGACTTCATAATCGTCTCGAATTCCCGACACATTTCATCCTTAGTAGATCCAAAGATGATGTCATCCACATCCAAACAGTGTTTGGTAGTCAAACAAGTATTCGGGTCCCTTTCCTTGAGGGTTGTCAGTGTAATGAAAGAAGGTGACCTCAAAATGCTCTTCCACTCGCTTTGTCATCAAATTATACTCTCTCTTGTTCAGTGAATTATTAGAAAATCCCAAGAAGACACCTTCACAGGATCTTTCACCAAACTTAGCAATTCGCTCCTTGGTATGCAAGATTGTGCATAAACAGCCAAACGGTTCAAGAAATTGTAAATTTGTCTTTCTATTGTTGAACAACTCATACGATGTCTTGTTCTGTTTCTTAACCGTTAACACCTGATTGAGGACATAACAAGCCGTATTGACAGCTTCGGCCCAAAAGGTGATTGGAAGCTTCGAATTCGATAACATAATTCGAGCAACTTCAATCAATGTCCTATTCTTACGTTCCGCAACCCCATTCTGTTGTGGAGTCCTTGCAGCACTGAATTGATGTTCAATGCCATTACTTAAACAGTACAGCTCCATAATCGAGTTTTTGAACTCTGTACCGTTATCACTTCTTATCTTTTTGATTCTCATCTCACAAAAATTCTGCAGTTTGTCAAATAGATAGATAAGAATCTCAGGCACCTCATCCTTAGTCTTCAGAAAATATACCCAAGAAAACCGCGAATGATCATTGGTTACCACTAAACAATACGAAGCTCCTCCCAAACTCTTCTTTCTGACTGGCCCCAATAAATCCATGCGGAAAAGCTCCAATGGCTTTTCAGTTGAATTTACCAACTTCGGTTTGTGAGACTTCTTGTGTTGCTTTCCTTTCTGACAGGGAACACAATGATCATTCAGCCCAAAGGATTGCTTAGGAACACCTACCACTAGATCATTCTTGATCAGATAGCCCAAAGGATTCCTTTTAACAGAGCCTGTTCAATTTTTTCAGTAGTGATTATATGATTTTCAGGCTTAACATTTTTCATAATTGGTCTAAATTCCTTATCCTTTATATCCTCAATTTCAATTTCCTCTTCAATAATACGAGGAAGCACTGAAAAAGCCTTACCTAACTTAGGGTCAACAACATTTTCAGACTTAATTATCTCAGTCTGACTAATCTCAGCCTTAATAGGCTTGACTTTCTCAACCTTTTGAGTCTTACTAGTTTCAGACTCAGACTCACTAGTATTAGCCCTAACTGGCTCGGACCTACTAGTTTCAGGTTGTGGAGATACAGTGATGACAGTTTCAGCCTTAACTAGCTCAGGCTTACTTATTTTGATACTAACGGCAGGTTGAACATGTTTGACATCTATCTTTGTAAAGATAGGCATCAAGTCATTGATATTATCCCTGACAGGCAAGGGAAGATAGTCCTTTGGAGGTGGGACTTGATGATAACCAAGTCCTGCCTTACTTTTCGTATCAGTCCTCTGTGCCTGTAAGATTTCATCAAAGACTAGAGAGGAGGCGGAAAAGTTTGAAAGCTTTTTCTTTAAATTTAGAACCTCAGTTTGAGATTCAAAGAGTTCTTTTTTAATAGATGATAGCATATCAACATAGCTACCAATTTCATCTTGTTGTTCAAAAACTTTTGCTTTTAGTTCCTTTTTCTCCTCCAAAACAGCTGTTAACTTTTTGCCACTTGCCTTATCACTATCTCTTAACATGTCATTTGTTTCATTTAAGTTTGTAATAACAGTGTTAAGGCGCGTGGTGTCCTCTCTATATATGTTTATCTGGTTAGTTAATTTTATGCAAGAAACACAAGATAAAGGTTCATCATCTACCTCATGCACTTCAGCCATCAGTGCCTTTTCTTCTTCATCCTCATCTGGATCAGACCATTCCCAAGCATTATTGGAAAGTAACAGTGTAGCGGAAACCATCGCCTTTTCATCAGTTTTGGTCTTATCAGAGGAGTTGAATTGAGAAGGTTTAGATAAACCGGAAGGTGGATTCTTTTTGCGATCACATTCACGAGCAAAGTGTCCATAGTTATGACACTGGTAGCATTTCACCTTGCTCTTGTTAAATCCCAAACCTTTCTCTTCCGGATCAGTCACATTCTTCCTTCCAGTTTTCTTCAAGAAGTTCTTGACTCTTCTTGTGAGCATAGCCATACTCCACTTCAAATCCATATGCTCAAGCTCCTCTTGATCAATTTGACCAAAGTCTTCTTCAGTCAGATCCACAATACTGTTCTTGTTGGACAGAAAGTCATCATATGCCGACAAGAAAGCTATAAAAACAGCTAATGTTCTTCAGCCACTGCAGGAAATGCGCCTTTGAAATTTGAATAGGTACCACCCCCACTTGAGGAGTTGGTATTTGTATATCCAAATCCGCCAGATCCACTTGGAGCACCAGAACTACCAAAACCCCCAGAAAAGAATGCAGAACCAGCAGTTTCAGTCGCTGCAGCAGGAACATCCGTACCGTATAATTTAGGATTCTGAAGGTGTGTAGTAGCCTTGGTTTCCTTTTTCTGCATGTCTAGAAGATCAGCAGCAATTTGTCCAACTAAATCATCTAGCTCCATATCCATGATGTCTTCATCCTTTTCCATCAACAATACCCTTGTATTCTACTTTTTAGGTAAGGAACCCAAAACCTTCTTATTTACATCAGTTTTGTCGAGAATAACACCTCCCTCGACTAATTCACTAACTAACTGTGAATATGGACTGCACATATCTTTAAGAGACTCAGTAAGCAGCATTTCAAAGACTTCAAACTGTTTCTTGACTAGATCTAGTTTGTTCCATTTGTACTGATCACTTCCACCACACTTCTTTTCAAAAGTAGTCCATAAATCATATGCAGTTTTGTGATGACGTAGTTGTCTCAAAATCTGTTGAGGTAAGGCCATGGTAATGGCAGAATGAGTTTTTCTCTCAGTATCAAAAGCCTTACGTTCCTCAGGAGTCATAGACTTAATGGATTTTTCAGGTATGGGTCCATTAAAGATACCGGTTCTCACAGGGCGTTCATACCTTTCCTCCAAATAAATAAGCATTTCAGGATCGTTGAAAGATACAAACGCTTCAAACCTTTGACGCCAGTCCAAATAGTTCATTCCATTTGTATACATAGGTGGTTTATTGGTTGAACCCACCTCACTATTATGCTTTAGCATTGCCTCAACTTGTTGAATAGATGCTAATGCAGAAGAAGTCATTGTAACGGGCTCGAGAGACTTTTCAAAAATTTACTAGAAACGGAGTAAGCGACACAAAGGTTGTGTCGCCGATTATGTCGCAAAGACACTAGTAGCGACACTAAGATTGTGTCGCAATAGGTATCTGTGGCGCAAAACTTATGTCGCAACTTTATGTCGCAACTTAATGTCGCAAATATTGATGTCGCAAAGAATAAGGTCGCAAAAACCCTACAGCGAGACTAAATAATGTCGCAACCTTGTGTAGCAAAACGGTGCTGTCAGATCCCTAAAACCTCAAAATCGAAAAATTTTGAAACCTAATAATTTTTTAACAAAAAATTTCGTAAAACCTACGAATTTTAGCCTTTAAAACTCCAATTTACAGCTCCAAAATACCTAGAATGAGAATCAAACACAAAAAAAGTACGTTAAATAATCAAAATATGAATTAAAACGTATTCAAAACGATTTGATACCACCAAAATCCTTAGATTACAGCTCTAATACCAATTGTAGATCCCTAGACGATCTTTTAATCAAATCGTTACAAACAACCCACGTGCGGAATCCGTTAGATTGTAATAATCAAATAATATAAAGCTTAACAATAATTACGAACAAAGAAGTAATTGCTTTATATTTCCTCAATCAAATTCTCAGGAAGATACAACAGAAAAACGCAGAGAAAATAATATCAAAAAGTCTAACCCTAATTATACAGTAATTAGGGTATTTATACTAATTTGGCCGACTAATGCGACATAAGCACTATGTCGCTAACATCACTAATGCGACATAAGACTATGTCTCAATTACAACTAATGCGACAAAAGCCTTGTGTCACATAACACATAAAATGTAATTCCAAACTAACTCAATTACATTAACAATCACAATACAGACTTGACCAACTGACAGACACACTAAGATGTATCAACACTTGGTATGATACACTATCTACCTATCTCTAGGAAAACGTGTTCAAGAGAGGACAGATAGATAGCACATTGTTCATCAAGTGGCAAAAGGAGGATTTCCTACTTGTACAAGTCTATGTTGATGATATCATTTTTGGATCATATGACGAGAAAATGTGCAGAGACTTTGAGCAAGTTATGAAGCGGAGATTTGAGATGAGTGCAATGGGTGAATTAAACTTCTTCTTAGGATTACAAGTTGATCAAAAGAAGGATGGATTTTTCATTCATCAGATGAAGTATGTTCATGAAATGCTCACTCGTTTCAAAATGACAGATAGTTCGTCATATGGCACTCCGATTCAACTAAATCATAATCTCGGACCAGATACTGAGAGCACTGAAGATGTGGATCCGACTCAATATCGGGCCATTATCGGTTCTCTCATGTATCTAACTGCTTCTAAACCAGACATAACATTTGCAGTCTGTTTGTGTGCTCGCTTTCAAGCTAATCCAAAGGAATCACACATGAACGCAGCAAAGAGAATCTTGCGTTACCTTAAGGGCAAACCTAAGTTAGGTCTTTGGTAACCCTCGGGTGGCAATTTTGACTTTGTTGCATATACTAACTCAGACTATGGAGGGTGTAACTTGAATAGGAAATCCACCTCGGGTGGTTGTCAGTTGCTAGGTGGTCGCATTGTCTCATGGCAATGAAAAAAGCAAACCTCGGTCGCAATCTCAACCTGTGAGGCTGACTATGTAGCAGCCGGTAGTTGTTGTTCACAAGTATTGTGGATACAACAACAACTGCGTGACTATGGTTTAAACTTTACAAGTACCCCTATTATGATTGATAACCAATCTACAATGTCCATAACTAATAATCTGGTTAAACATAGTAAAACGAAACACATTGACATTAGACATCATTTTATTCATGACTGTGCTGAAAAACATCTGATTAAATTAGTTAAGGTGATAACTGATGACAATCTTGCCGACCTTTATACCAAGGCATTTGATAGGTCTCGGTTTGAGCTTTTAATCCAACTAAATGGGATGAGAAATCCTGAGTAAATTTTTCCCTCAAAAGAACTTAGTGTATTTTTATTTCTTAGTTCATTTTACTTTTTATCTTTGCAAAAATGATAAAAATTGAGGGTCACTGTATTAATTGCAAAGAAATGATGAACTCATTACCCATGCCTAGAACATTTTATATGTGTGGCTTTTAGATGCAGGACATACACAATAAATGTACCTAAAATAATACGTATTTGATAGCTTCACATGATGATGTATTGGTAGGCATTAGGCATAATGGTTTTCAAGTACTAAATCTATAATAAATAATACGATCTTTTCTGTGAACTCTTTAATTTGATGTACGACTTAAGTCTTAATTCTTAAGAGATAGATCGTACATAAATGCTTGATACTGGATATAAAATAAAAATAAATCATCTGGGGATTCACTGACTGTTTCTTCTGCTACATCTAGAAATATGTTGACCTAGATTCAGTCAGTGTTTCCTTACACTGGAACAAACTTGACCGCGAAACAATAATAATGTGTTCAAGGTCTCTAGTCAAACTATGTCGCTCTGTTGTACGAAAGTACAGACCTGTCACCTCTGGTTTGATTTTAGATTTGTTTGATTCTAACCTTAGTCTTGTCTGATATTTGAAACGTGTACCCATGTACATTGTTGTTATAACAAAATGACTTGACTTTAAAGATGACATAAAAATTGAAAAATATCTGATACATGCTATTCTTGACTTTCTAAATCTTAAGGGTATATCAAATATAAGATACACAGGAAATCGTGAACAATAATCTAATCTGTACTTGAGAATTCTGAATGTCGAATGTTTACGTGGACAACAATACCGATAATCGCTGTGATCTATCAGTTACAACAATAATAATCAAAGGAATAAATGAAAATTCCTAATTGTGTATTGTTCTCATCATGGCTAATTCGATCTTTGTATCAGTGACGCTCTCAAAAATATTGTACGTTTCAAATATGAACAATTTCATATTCGCATTTTACATTTTATGTTATTTTACATTGTTTAAATAAATAAATGAATACAAGTTCTTCGTTTTTGGGAATAATTTACATTTTGTTAGTGTAATTGCTCAAACTTTGATTTATTACTAGTCTAAGTATTTAGGTTAGCCCAAAGTGTTTTAAAGTTGAAAATATTAATATTTGGGTTATGTTTTTCTAAGTTCGTAGGAACTTAGGATGTATGTTCGAAGACTAAGTTCGTACGAACTTAGAGTTGGGGTATAAAAGGGTCAACATTCACTCAAACTCTCACTTTTCTCCAAAACCCTAACTTCGTACGAACCTACTCAGTCTTTCGAACCTACGTTCGAACATACCCGCTGTTGACATTTTTCAAATTAAAATCAAGTTTTGGACATTATTTTGCAATTCCAAACCGTTAAACTTCATCAAAATCATAATCCACATCTTTGTAAGTAACTTAAACATGATTTGGACCTGTAATCTTAAACAAATTAGAAGTTTATTTAGGTTTTATAAAAATAACTTAAAATTCAAAATCTGGAACGTGTTTGTGGTTAAAAATTGTGTGTTGTGGTTGCAATATGCTATACGCATATAGGCGCACCTGTTACAACTTCCTGATTGCGCTTTTATTACAAAAATTTTGAAAATGCTTTTTCAGTTCTTGCGTTCGAACCTACAAGTTCGTATGAACCTATAGGTTCGTAGGAACCTAGCCAATGTAAGTTCGTACGAACTTAAGTTTAACTTGGTCAAACCAGTAAGTTCGTACGAACCTACTTTGGTTCAAATTTTTGCAATTTTACATAATAATGACTTTAGGCTTGTTTTAATGGTGGAATCTTGCATGCAGGACTCTAAATTACTTATGTCTAATCTCTAACATTATTATTCTTTATTTTTGGTGTGTTTGTGTTTGCTTTTGCAGAAATGGTTGATCAAGTGCGTGATTTCTTCAAGAAGCATAATGTGGCCGTTACCTTTGATCTGGCCACCGAGTCGTTTAGAGGCATGTTGGACTTTCTCATGCGCTCTCGTGTGTTTCATGCTCTCACCATTCGCCGACTTTGAGTTTTCCATATCTCAGCCAATTCTGAGCAACGGCGGTTCATGATTGTGAGCCTTAGCCACCAGTGATACGGGCTACTGTGAATAGTGTCGATATCGCATTTTCTGCTGAGTTTCTAAGGGAGGTATTGCAGTTGGGGACTGAAGAACAGGAAGACGGTCCAACTACCTTTCCCCTTGAGATGCGTGCTGGCGCATTTCAACGTATGGGTTATGTGGGAGACGTTACCCACACCCAATACACCAAGAGTTTGGTGTACGGCCAATGGCGATATCTCATGCACATTCTGCTGGTATCATTCGGGCCGAAGAAGGCAGGGTTCAATACTATGAACCACAAGCTGCAGTCTGGGATGATTTCCCTTGTTTACAACAAACCCTACTGCTTCTCTCAGTACTTTTTTGATGAGATGGTTCAGCAGATCAAGGGGAGTGTGAAGGAGCATTTTATTCTATACCCTCGGTTTGTCATGATGGTAATCAATGCCTTGCTTCCAAATCTTCCAGTTATCAACCCGGTTGTTTATCTGATGCCGGTGGATAAGAAAATTTTCGGCCATTGCCTCAGTCATAACAAAAGGAGAGCGGTTGCTAATAGGCCTCAGGCTGTGCCATTATTTGGGGAAATTATTGTGACAACCGTCAAAAATCTCAGGTCATTAACGCACTTAAATTCCTAGTCTATCTAATTACAATTACAGCACTCTAAAATCCTAGTGAAAAGTCTAGGTTACGACTCCTTAAGTACCGAAATCGTAAGTTACCGAAATCGCATAACATTCTAGGAGATTGCTTAGCGAACTTTAAGACTGTGAGGAACACAAAATTAGGTTACAAAGTGCCAAAGAAAACAAGTGAAATTAAATTTCATAAGTCATCACAAAATAGTTATCATATCGCAAAAATCGGAATTTAACCGGAAATTCCGTAACTCAGTGAACGCAACCGAAAATCGGTTAATTGACTCGCGAATGTCAATCGTGATAGAATCAAATACATTTTGATGAATTTTATCAACTTATAAGATAAAGTTTCATGACTCAAACTTTAATCACAAAGACATCACAAAAATCGGAATTAACCGAAATTCTGTAACTCGGCAAACGCGACCCGAATCGAATAAACGAAACTCGAATCCGACAAACTAATACTTGAATATCCATTATAAACAATCTAAAATACAATTTGAAGTATTTTATAAATTTAGAACATCAATTTTTACAACCCTAATATTAAGCACAAAAACAACACAATTTAAAGCCTTTAAATGTACAAGACTTGTGCAATTTTAATACAAATAAATACTAAAACTAATATACATTTTATTTTGACAAAAAAATAAGTTAAAAACCTCATTTTAATGACCCAAAACCGGACCCCCCTTTCCCTCTCTTTTTTTTTCCATTCAACCTCTCCACTAACCACTTATATTCCATGCAAAAGTCTTCTACCACTTACACACTCTTCCTCTCATCATTTCTCTCATTTTCTCTCAAGAAAACACACACAAAACCTCTCTTTTCACACACTAACCTCCAGAGAATATCCATCCTTAAATCATATCCTTGAAGGTGTTCATACACCTAAACCAACTTTCTAAGGTATGAACACCATCTCTAGCTTCCATTCTTGCAATTTCTTACTTTGATTCTTGTAAAAACATGGATTTTATGCCTTTTTCATGGCTAAAATTCTCATACAAGGATTGATAGTTTGTAGGTTTCCTTACACTTGTTTAAGTGTTAAAACAAAAGGGCAACCCATGATCAAACCGAAATCAAACCGAAAAAGTCGACTTTTTGATGTTATAGAGTTTATTTACATGTTCTTGCTAGAATAAATGGTTTAAAATGTTAAAATATGTTTATGTTTATGTAAAACACATGTACATGCATAAAAGACAAGGCTTCAATCATTGGATGAGGTCTAAAAATCGTTGGTAGTAAAAAACACACCAAAAAGATCACTTTGTCATGCATGTAATCTGTCCAGATTTTGACCCTACTTGAAACGACCATAACTCAGTGAATAATGGTCCAAAAATCTTGATTTTTCTTCTAGAATTTAGCTTAATGTCTTACCTTTAAAACCCCACTGGTCTCACTCAAATCCATTGAGTATTCGACCTCCAAATGTTTCACACAAAACTGATGCGCAAACAGCTACCTTTCTGTGAGCAATCTTGTTGTGATACATGTTCATGGGGGTTAAATTGTTCAATAAATTCAAAAAAAATTGTTTTTAGAATCCTAAAAAGTGTATCTCAGTTGAATAAAAAGATAGTAATTTATCTTGTTGATCTCATATTTTTAGAAAATGCATAAACATCATGCATTGTTGTAATCTTGTAAATTACAAATACTTGTGTTGTGATGATTCAAAAATACATAAGTGCTAGATAAAACGTCTTAAAATTTTGGGAATTATTTTTATCAGTATCTAGATCATGAAAAGAGTCTTGAAAATAAAAATGGGAATTTTTGGAAAAACATAAGTATTTTTCCTAAATTAATGCAAATAAAGCCTATAAAAGGTGATATAATCATGAAAAATACTTTTGGACACAAAATAATTATGAGAAAATTTTTGTGTCATTTTCCTAGGAAAATGACACTATCATCAAAATTTCACACTCTTTGGGTGTGTTTTGATATGTTTTCCGAATAACGTCTTGTTAAAACGCATAATGTTAGGAACCAAAGTTCCAATGCTCAAAACGGCTTGAAAATTTTACACCAACCTAAAAATTGGTAGAATCTGATCTGGTAACAATTCCAGAATTTTTCGTGGATAATTACTATTTTTCCCATATTTATCCCACTTTTTAGACATAAAATGATTATAAATAATCCATAAGTCTAAAAATCCTCATGTGAAAATTTGTTAACTATATTTCATGTTTCATACCAAGTTTGGTAATTTTTAGATGTTCTATTCATGTATTTTCATTATTTTGTTGACAACTCGAACAATTACCGGCAACGTTAACTAAAGGGAAATTCGAACTTTTTCGGCACTTTGTAATTTAATTAGCTAGCTAAGCAATCCTAACAAACTATATTAGTCGAGAAACTAATTAGAAACCTTGTGTTCTTAGGAATTGGATAGGAGTCAAACCCGGTCGGCACGTGCATTACATCCATCCGTACGCTCACGCTCAATTGTGAGTTTACACAACCCCTCTTTTTAACGTTTTACTTAAATGTTTTGGGGTGAAAAGCATGCTATATGATTTAATTACTATATTTGGATTACAAATATTATTCTTATGCTATACTTGATTTACGAATGCTTTGCTTATACTATGCTCGTTTTACAAATGCGATCCTTGATTTACAAATGCTATGCTATGCTATGCTATGTTATGCTATATGCTATGCTTACTTTTGAACACTTGACATGGTTAAAATGCCGTATTGATTACGAATAACTTTTTGAATGTTTGAAGTTTATACGAACATGATTATATGCTTGTTTTCTATCGTATCTAAAGTCCCCGGTATATCTACACAACCATTAACTCTATATGAGCCAAATGATGCATATGAATAGTACTATTTGAGAGCGAGACCACCTCCCCACTCACGTGGCCACGTGAGTGCATCCCATCATCCTAAATGCCAACGATATGGCATCTCTCTTTGGGGCAAAGGTTTATCGGTTGTAGGTTTGGTTGTGGACTCAAGCATAATAATTCATTGTGACTATAGACAAAAATGTGATAGCATAGAAATTCATAAGCGACTATAAACGTATGACGTTTTGTCATTTGAAACGATATTTCTTTAAAACTATAAACTTTACGACCCGAGCTTTACAATGACTTTGTCATTTGAAATGATATCTCTTTTAAACTATAAACTTTACGACCCGAGCTTTGCAATGACTTTGACATCTGAACGATATTTCTTTGAAATTATAAACTTACAACCCGAGCTTTACAATGACCTTGTCATTTGAAACGATATTTCTTTAAAACTATAAACGTATGACGTTTTGTCATTTGAAAACGATATTTCTTTGAAACTATAAACCTTACGACCCGAACTTTACAAAGACGTTGTCATTTGAAACAATACTTCTTTAAAACCATAAATTTAAAACCTGAGTTTTACACTATAAATCATTGTGGTTGTGGACAATGATAGAGGTGGTTTCATAATAACGCTTTGCATTCTAATGAACTTCAACAAAATAAACCGTTGAGATTATAGACGTTTTGATATTGATTTGATGATCCATTGACTTTATAAACGTAACCTGAATCTATTAAATGCTACAATATGAGTTTTATAAACATAACTTGAACTTATTAAACACTATATCTTGAGTTTTATAAAAGTGAATCGAACATTTCTTTGAAAATATGAGCGTGGCGTTATGAACGAATTACGACTTTTAATTGAGTTCCAAAGGGAATCACTCCTAAATGAATCTCGTACTTAAATAAACCTCTTTTGCAAACAAAACATCGATTCACAAATGAATCTAACTATCAAATGGGTATCGCTCTTAAATGAGCCTTGTTTTAATGAATTACTTTTATAATTATCCGCCCAATAGCGCTTGACCATCCTAAAAATTGATCTTATGAAATTATCGGATGATTTTCGTCATTATATGAGCATCGGTACTAAACAGATTACTTTTGTGAACTAATCACGTAGTAACGTGGAACTTCTAAACTAAACTTTGTAAACTCTTGAAAAGGGTCTTTCCTTACGCAAAACCTGTGTACTCACCAACTATGTTTCATAGTTGACCTGTTTATTTTTACATGCTTTTTAGGAAATAGTCACAACTTGTCTATTGAAGCTAAACCTGTTATATGAGCTATGCTGCTATAGCGTTACGGAATTTTGTCTCTTTTGGATGTAATCGCATGTTTACATTATTTACTTTTGTGTTGTAAACGCTTGTAAGACTTATGTAATGTACTAGTAGTAGACCGTTGAACGGTGATCTTTTGTAATTTTCGATTATGAAATCATTGTACTGTTACATCTCGTGTTTCCGCTTTAGCGGGGTGTGACAATTATCAATGCTAACTATCAGGCACCACCAAATGATGGTTGGTTGGATGTGCCCCAGCCCCAGGCAGATGCAGAGGTTCCACTTCAAGAACCAGGTCCGGCCCTCGTGGCAGATCATATGGAAGTTAGTGCTGAGCAACAGAAGGAGGTTGTTGAAGAGATTCTGCACCAAGTAGAGCACCCTGTTGAGGGAGAACATGTTGATGTTGCTATTACTGAAGAATTGGTCAGAAATTTTCTGCAGGGCAGTGCTGGCCCAAGTGCTGCGGCCACTGAATCTCAACACCAGTCTGTTGAGGAGGAACTCAGGGATGTTGATAAGTACTTCTCTGAAGGAGTTGATGCTGCCGAACCAAGTAAAGCTGATGAGGATGCAGCTCATGATTCTGAGGCCACTGAGACTGATGCTGAAGATGATAATGATGATGATGGGGATGATGATGGTGATTCGGATCAGCCTATGATCATTTTCTAGGGCTCAAAGGGGGTGTTGCGTGACCCCAAAGCTGCTAAGGAAAAGGAGAAGGGAAAGAGAAAGGTCTAGGAGGATGATGACTATATTCCCGTGGCCTATGATGTCGAATCTGAACCAGACCGGTTCCGAGTGCAAGCTCACAAGCGTCCGCGTTCCTCTGGTATTGTTATTGAAGAGGGTGGTCAAGCTCCTCAAATCATATCTCATTCACCATCACCCGTCGCTCCACCGCCTGTTCAATCACCACCGGTTACATCCACAACCACACCACCCACACCTCCATCGGTTACACCTTCTACTGCCCCTCCTACGACTCAACCCACCCAATCTGTCCCAACCCGGCTGCTCTTCACTCCGATCCGGACAAGTTTACCTATCTTGAGGGCCGGATCACTAGCTTGATGGATATGGTGACTGCTTTGACTGCCGTTGTTACAAGCCAGGAAGTTCGCGTCACAAATCTGACGGCTATTAATGAGCGCTTAGAAAAGAACCTTGAAAAGGTAGAAGATCAAGTGCGGCTAAATGAGGTCACTATCTTCCAAATGAAGCGCCAGTCGCTTAGGGGGAGTCAGACAACAGGGTGCAAGGAAGATGAGCTGAGACTTAAAGCTGATAATGACCGTGACGATGATCCAAGTGCACCCAAAAGAAGGTGAGCTGCCCGGCTCTTCATCTAGAGTGCAAGGTGCAGTAATAGCTCAGGGGGAGTCTGGTCAAGGTTCTGGTGTGAGCGGATCTGGACAAGGTGCAACAAAGCCTCAAGAAGAGATTGAACCATCTGGAGGGTGGAACAAAGAGTCCAGTGAGGCACCAGCAGAAGGGTCAGACTGGAGCAAGAAAATCGAAGAAAAAACGGATCAGAAAGGTGGTTGGGGAGCAGAATCAGGGTCTGGTGTTGGTGTAGCAGCAGATGGTGGTGGCAGCCAGAAATCAGAATGGGGTGCAAAGAAGAATGAAAACGAAGCTGAGAAGGCTAGCAGTGGATCTAAGCAGACTCCAGTGAATCTAGTTGAGACTGAAACTATTGAAGCGTTGCTTGGTTCAGACGATTCTGATAGTGAGGGATCTGAGTTAGAGGAAGGAGAGATTTTGGATAAGGAGGTTGCAGACTGGAAATCTGATGATGAAATTATTCCAGATGACGATGCTGATATTGATGAATTCATAGTGTCAAAGCAACCAGTAACTGAAGTAGTTGTTGAGGATGAAGCTGTGGAGAAAGTGATCAACTTGGAGCAGGACTCGGCTCCTGAAGTTGATTCAGATTCTGAAGAAGTTGAACCAACTCGAGAGGAGTTAAAGAAGTTATGGTTCAAGAAGGTTGAAAAGGAACCAGAAATCAAATATAAAGGTGATATCAGGGTCAGAGGATCGGGCAAGCTGAAGCGAGGCATCATAAGTTGGTTCTATGACAGCAATCTGAAGCTGTTCATACTAAAAAGATATGATGGGATTCAGTACTTGAAGAACAAGCTGAAGACCTTTAGCTCGTTGCCTAAAATTGAACTAAAGGAGCTAGCTTGGATAGACTTGGTGAATATTGGTAATGATCCATACGCTAGTGCCTTAGAAAGAATCTTAAAGCGTGAAGGAAGATCTAATCAGTTTGAAAGTTTAAAGTCAAAGCCAGGAAAGAGAGTTCCTGATCTGACCCGGATTGATCCATTTACTAACAAGCCGTGGATGAAGATGGTCTACAGACCAGTCAAATGCTTGAAGAGGGTTCCGCTGAAGAAAATGGCACAGAACATTCTTGCAAATCTCAAGTGGTGGTACATGGATAACAAGACTGCTGAGGCAGTAATGGAAGATTGTAAAGGAAAGGAGCTGCTGAGAGTTTACGACAGTTTACATCTAGTAAACTTGTCAAAGGACGATCTAATGAAACTTTATGTAAACAAGATCTTGTATAGGGACAGTTGGAGACATGAAGGACGAAGGTATCAGAAGGTTGTGAAGGTGTGTGTTGAAAAAGGCTTATGGGCTGAGAGTCGACAGAGTTGATCGAGAATCAAGATTCGACAGAGCCAGAAGATTGAAGACAGATAGAGCTATTCTCAAGGGGAGTCTGTTGGTGCACGTTTTGTGACAACAACTCTTATTTTGTAATAGTTAGTTTTGTGATTAGTTTTATAGTTAATTTGTAGTTTGTTTAATTAACTTAGCCTTTTTGTAAGTTTTATTGTAAGTTCGTACGAACCTATATGTTCGTACGAACCTCAGAAGTTCGTACGAACATGTAAGTTCGTACGAACCAAGGACCAGCTAAGTTCTTACGAACTTGCTGGGTATAAATACTAACTTGTAATGTTTTATTTGTAACACTTTTGAAACAGAGATATTCGAATATACTATCTTCGAATACATACGAACATATACTTAAACACTTGCATTTCACTTGTTTTGTTGTTGTTTCTTGTGTATTATACCATTCCGCAAACTAATACACATTGCAATCTCGTTTGGATCCGTTCAAAGGGACTTTCAAAGAAAGAAGACATGGGCTTAGATTGATAATCATTTGTCATAGAATAAGATCGTTGTATCTTTCTTTTTTATATATAAAAAGTTACTTTTGAAAAGATCTTGAACAAAAGTTGAAAAAGAATCCAAAAGAAATATCATATGGATCAACTATTTAAATAAGTTAACTGGTCTTTAATTCTAAATACTTAGGGGGAGCTAATCAAGTCCATGTGATTTCTTCCTATGTAAAAAGTAATAATTTTGTCTAAGGACTTTTTGTCATCATCATTTAGGCGGGGATAGTTGGGTCACTGACACTGACTAACTTAGTCGTTAGAGTACATCATTGAAAATGATGAAGTCAAAACTCCTAAACTATAAGTTGAGTCAGGTCATCCTAGTCACTGCTATGAAGATGAAGTCAAACTCCCATTACAGAAGAAGAAAATCACTGCTAAGTAAATAATCTAAACTATGTATTTTTGCTCCTTGATGTGCATAAGAGATTTATTTACTTGTGCAATTAATAAACACAACAGTCGCTGCTAGTGTGATGTCCCTGATCAATATTGCGACAACAACCTTTTGAGTAAAAGTGATACTAAGGGTGACATCAAGCTTAATTATGACTGGTGGAAAACCAACACATATAAGAAGCATGATCAGAAGGGGACTATAGAATATTCCTTCTTAACCGTTTGTTAGTTACAACGAAGCCAATCACACAACGACACATGTCATTATATTTTTCTAGAATTCAGGAGATATTTACGGGAAATATCTTGTCTATAAATAGAGTAACATCTTGTACTTAGACGTTCACCGAATTGTATCTTTCACTTGTTTGTTAGTGATAAAGTTTGTTCTAAGTGCAACTTCGAGTTAGTAAGTAATAGTTTCAGCTTAGGCTAGATTATACTATTCTCACAGTGAGTGCTACAGTAACTTGTAATTTGGTATTGAATTAATCTTAGCTTAAGCTAAATTATTTCGCATTCAATACTTGGTATAATTTGTGATTAATAATTTTGCATTCAAATTATTGTTCTTGGATTCCTTGTTACCGGCTTTCATATTTGCAAATTAATACTCTGTTAATCGAACAAATGTTTTAAACTTACTAACAATCTAATTAAAGTTTAAGTTACACAATTAAGTATTAAATTGTATTCACCACCCTCTACAATTCAAGATATACATTACAATTCCATATCACTTAATGCATAAGTGATAATTGGGACTAAGAGTATCGATTTGAACCAACATTATAAGTATATGTAGCATTTAAAGTACCTATCAAAGTAATAAAAAATTGTTAGATAAAATGATGATCCAGAAGGTGCATCAATGTGATACAAATAATACATATCCATTGACAATCCCCTGCCTTATATTCTAATTATTATGCATTCTAATCATATGTTCAATCTGCATAGTCCTGTAGGAGTCTGCCCCGTTCATGGCCTACAGTTAGCATACAGCAAGTTGACAATGTCTAAGGTGTCTTCTAAATGTGATTTTTTTTGTTGACTATGCCATGTTAAAATCGTCAATTCATCATTGTTAAACTTGTGACACTCTAGCTGGACTGAAAGGAATATCTTATCAGTCTATATGCTATTCTATCTTGATTATAATGTTTTAGTTCAATAAGTATATGCAAAATGTAGGAAGTCAAAGCCTCAATTCATATGATCATTTTACAATCCTCTTATGGAAGCAGGTTTTCCTTAGAGCAAGTGTTTGTAGGAGTTGAAATTGAGACCCGAGTGCTACATCTTATAACAGTGCACTTTTGCATCCGTTTTTAATGTTCATCTTTATAATCATTTCTTTGAGCATTGGTTGAATGCTAGGACTGCTACGTTTTGCTGAGTCACTGGTGGGGGTGGGAAATTTCGATATATTTACTTGTGAATGGGCCCATCTGATTCTTTTCTCTAGCAAGTCATAATGGCGAAAAGTAAGCTTAACAAGTTAATTGTTTTAACTGTCGAATGGCTTGAAAGTCGCCTACAGTTTATATTTAAGGCTGTAGAGAGTGCACTTTCTGTTGCATCATACAGATTCATTGTTCCTCCAAAATTCAATTCATTCATGGTGTTAACGAGTATCATCTTGCTATGTCATGAATTGCAACTATTATTTAGTATTTACTCTTTAGCTCTAACACGATTTTTGGCATTCACACATTTTCTTTATTCATTTCTCAGTTAATTGAAGGAGATCATTCCGTTCTTGGACCAAGTCGCACCTTTTGACGTTGTAGCAATTGAAATGGCAGGTTTTTGTTGTCTGCACTTTGCTTGTTTTTTAGGGATCTATTGTTTTTTACATCTAGTATCGTTGTTTGATGGATTTCAGTAAATTGTGCTGGGTGATTATTAGTGGCGTTCTAAATGTTACTTTGTTGTATTCACTTTTAGAAATGTCAAAATTATGATCCTGAAACTAAATTTACACTGCAGCCTAACCATCTCATTGGTTGGTTAGAATTTAGAGATAGCCCCATTTCAAGGTGTTATGGGCCAGCATTTTAGCTTACCAAAAAGATGCATTCATCATGTATAAACCAGGAGTACCCAACATTAATGATGATTTAGTATTTCATGAAAGAGGGACCACACATATAAAGCCTGACTAACCACTTTTATGTTAAGAATCGTTTATCACTGCTTTATTTTCATTTCTTTGAGCATCAGGTGAATGTTAAGAACTGCTATGTTTTATTGAGTCACTGGTAGATATGGCAATTCCGACACTTACTTATTAAGTCGCAATGGTGGAAAAAAAGAAGCTTAAAAGGAAATGGGTTGAAATTTATAAACTACTCAAAAGTTGCAGGAAGTGTATAGTTATGGGTAGAGTAAAATCATTTAATTCGTAAAAGTTGGCTATTCTTGAAATAATAATATGATATAGTTTCACAATCATTTTTGGCGCTAAATAAAAATCTAAACGTCTTGCAAGATGGTGTTATGGGCCAGCTGGATTTTGAATAAAATTTCACCCTTTTGACTTGGACCCAACCCGTTTGACCCAACCTTTGTGCCACATCCATTCTTTCGTCTGTCTCCTATCAGTAGTCAGCAGGCGGATTCATTGGTTCTGCATATTCTTTTCTGGGTATATAAGAGGCAAAAAATTTATAAATAATCGAAGAATTGATATGAACAATACAATCGCTGGGACTCCCACCGAAAAGAAAACACCAGTAGATTATGAGACAGACATGCCTCACGAATCTAAACATGTGGCCATGACTAATATGAATAAAAAACTTAACCCGATAGTATAAGCATTTTTATGCTTATAATTTAAATATCAAATTCCTTAGAAACAGAGAGAGCTTGATCTTCTAACCATCGCTGTCACAGTAGTCAATTTCCATACTCTAATTATATACCAAAGACCAAAGAGATAGGCTAAAGCTCAAACCCTAATGATGAGCCTAGGAGTGTCAAGAAGGTCGGGTCAACCCGACCTAACCCGAACCGGATATGACCCTTTAGGGTTGGGTTGATTAGGGTCACATAACATTTTCGGGTTGTTTGACCTGACCTAGATAATACCGACATTCTTATAGGGTCAGGTTAGGGTTAATTAGATAAGAACATAAAAATATCTCATATCGCCTTTATTTTCATTTAAGTCGATTTTAATTACAAAGTAGCAACTAGTCAGCGAACCAAACCAATTCAGGTTATCACTTGATAATGTTGCATTAAGAGGCTTTGTCTACTTATTTGAAGGCAAGTCGTGCTAATCATGTAATTTCAGTAAGTTTGATTTCTAAACTTGATGTGTTTTGTAATTTCCAATTTTGCCTTGTAGTGATTATGAGAGATACATAAAGATATATACAACCTTAATCTATGTAGATATTGAGTTTTGTGGATGGTAGTTTGCCTACTATCTTGTACAATTATGTTCAACCCCTTGAAATCTGAAGTATTATGGTGCCAACAATTAGCAATTCCTTGTAGGAATATGATATTCAATGGCTAATCTGATAAGTACATAAGACCTGATTCAACCCAAACGCTAAAACACAATTCCTTATGTGGTCGGGTTACAAGTTACTTTTTTAAAATCTTCAACCCGACATAACCCGACCCGAATGGACCCGAAACCCGATAACAGAGCCTATAATTAACACCCCTAAATGCGCCATGGCTAGTGATTTTACCTTAACTCTTTAAGCAAAGAAATGAACTTAGACCTTCCACATAACTCTACTAAATCAGTGTAGACCATAAAATATGTATTCACACGTTCACCAATTTATAGATATATAGCCATGACCATATATTAAGTTTACTTCTACTAAACGTCAACAAGATGTTTGTCCTTGAAGAAGAAAAGAAGAAGTTGTTTGTGCATTATGTGAGTTTCATCGTAACAAATTTAATTTTCAACAAGTAAACTAAAAAAGACAATTTTAGGCTGCTAGGGGACTGTAAATGTAAAGAGTCCAATAAGAGGGACTAAACTTGTATAACTTCTTCTTCTTCTTCCTTCTTTCCTTCTGCCGCGCCCTCACCACCGCCTCGCGCAGCCAACGTTTCCGTCAACATTCAGTCATCGGTTTTTCGATTAAAAAGATAAAAAAGGAAAAAAGCATTATGCCAAAGATGCCACAAGGTTTTCACCTCTAAACTTTTAATACATTTCATATTACATATGGATGGTGTGTATTTTTATCATTAAAATTGATTTGATTATAAAATATTTATAATTAATAATTAATTTACTATTGTTGTTGTTTGATAGATCTTCCAGGGTTATATTATGATGCAGAAAAGAACAGGTACTTCCCTATTAAATCAAACATTCCAGGTGGTCCTTCTAGAAACTCTTCATCTGCTTCACCTTCCACCAGCCTTCAAAAATCACTATCACAATCCAAAAAGGTAATAATGATACTAGCTTCAATTGCACAATTATTTAATTTATATAACAAGTGAACTCTTCTCATGTAGTTACCATCATCATTATTATTGATTGTTCATTTAAGTTTAAACTTCAATTTATTAGGGTTAAAGATAAAAGAATAAAACCTAGTCCTTTAATTTGCCCTCTTCATTTTCAAAGTTATGTAAAATTACAGTACTCATTCCATAACGTTTCTTAGGGTTTACTTGTTGGCTCTTTTAAATAGATATAATCAGGAACGAATTGTGCATATATATTCGATAAGTTTATAGTTACTTTTCCATTTGAAGCTAGTTTGGAAGATACCGAGATCAATCGTAGTTACTTCTGTTTAGGTGTGTATATCCATGCTTAAAGCTAATGGACTACATATTTGATATGCGTACAGGCAAAATATGGAGAGACTCAAATGTCATCCAAAGTTGTTAAGATGCTTCATGTCAGGGAATTGTGCGGTAATTTAATCACCTCTAACAAAAAGAAGGTCAACTTTCAAGAGCAGTACCAGAAAGTACAAACTTCAAAACCTACAGTAAGTTCAGTTCGACTCTATTGAAGAAGTTTGTGTGTTTCATACCAACTGCTGATTCTGTATGAACTATATTTTGGTGATTGACGTTCGACTAATATAGATATTATATCAGTTATCTCTTGCGCTTTCTGTGTATTTTGTTGAATATTTTATTACGTTTGTTATTTCTCATCCTTTGATGTAAATGATGTGTGGTATGTGTCAGATTTGGAAATATCAAGAAACACCGGGGTTGTTTGATGCTGCATTGGAACATGTATCCGTTGACATCCTGACTCGAGATGGTCTTACTAAATCAGAAATGTTACTAACCGGTGGTGTTAATAGAACGTTTAGGTATGTGTCTGCTATTGTGTAGATTGATATTGAATCTCTTTGTTCTGGAACTTATTCTATATTCGCTCATCTTGGACCACAACAAAGTTTCCAAGATTAGTTGTAGCCTGTGCATATAGTCTGTCCACATGTAGAAGTGTGTAATTAATACAATTTTGGTTTTTGTTGTTTATTATGCTACTACGTTTAGGTCTTATTATTGATCTTCCTGTTAAAGTTAGATACGATTATATTGAATTTGAGATTGTAAGTAGTCCATTCGACACTTAAAGTCAGCTTATGACGACATATAGAGAGTGAAGGGAGTATATCTCCACATTTCTTGATAATTCACATATAAGTGAAACAAATTCTTTTCTGTAGTAGTACTACAATTTGAGTATTAATTTTCCATTGAAATCAACACGAAAAAAAACTGGTGTGACAATGATATCATAGGACATATCATTAATATCGTAAGCATAACTAACAGGATCACACTTGTACATATAGTGACCTATTATTTACTCTTAATATGCTTGAAGATTTACATAAAAGTTAAGATTATTGATCAGAATAAGAGCACAAAGGGTTCAACCAATCCTATTTTCATCTTCCGTTACCTTTCTCCGAGCATTACCCAAGGTTGTGATTATAAGTAGTTACTAAAGAAATCTTAATCTACATATTTTATTGAGTGAGATGCCTTGGTACACTTCTCGACTTACCCACATGTTCTATATAACATAAGTAAATGCATATTTATTACTCCCATGGTCCTATTTTAAATGTGCACATTTCTATTTCAGATTGTCCAAAATTAAGTGTCCACTTCTATTTACTTCCAATCAAAAAGTTTTGAAAATGTAAAGATGACATTTTATTGGAGAATAGTGTAATGATTGCACATTTCTACAATTGTCTGCATTTCAAAGTCGACACTCAAATCGGGACATAGCAATTATAAAATACATCTGAGATGAATTTTGAATAAATCCAGCTAATTGACAAACGCTTGTTTACAATTTAGCTCCTTATAATAGCACTATCTTTTTATATTGACATGCAGTTTCTATGAAGTTGGATCTATTGGACAACGTTGTATTCCAGGGCTGCGAAGCATGCCGGATCTTGTGCATCCTCTGAACATAGAGAAGCATACAGCATCATTGAAGTCACCAGGGCTTCTTTGGGGTCCCTCAGCAGCTTTTGTTATGATGCAGTCAAATGTATCCTGCATAAAGATACCAGGAAATTATTATCCTCAAGCAACTGATGTTGATCCGTCAGTTTCTCATGCTTTGTATCCTTTATATGTTTACATACTTACCGATTTTGTTACTAGAGCTTATGTTGAAATGACTGCTTTTTACGTAATTGATAATTCCATGATGTTAACTCATTATTGACTTTAACTGAAAGCAAACAGAATAACTACTTTGGGATCCGAAACATCTGGTGGATCTGTTTATTTGATGAACCTTAGTGAACCATTGGATTATGGTTTGGGCATTGATATGCTGAGTGAAAGAATTGACAATATATCTAGATTCAAATCTACTGTTTGGACAGCAGATATCAATTCAGATGGGAGTCGTGCGGTGATTGGTAGGGTCATTTACTACTGTATCTTGATTGGAAACATTATACTTTTACTAATGAATGAATAAGCTTTATTGTTAATGTACGTAATTATATATGGCACAAGTTTTTCTTTCTGTGTTCACATCCACCTATTTCTGCATTGTGTTGTCCTTATCTTTTCATTCACATAAGTACCAGTTTACATCAATTCATTTGAATTTGTTCCTTAATCTGGCTTTTGTAGGCACAAATATTGGAGCTGCTTTGCTGCATATAGAATCAGGAAGGAAATCGTGGATATGCCGTTCAAAAAGTGATGTTTTGTCTTTGCAATTTGATTGTTCGGTAAGAACTTCATCCGGCTTTGTACGAGCATGTATGCTTGCCTGCAAATTATGCAAATGCGTTTAAAGTATGATTGCCACACTCGTGTATCACCTAGATCACTAATAATGAACCCTGTGGTTTTCAGGGAAATATGGTTTTATGTGGACTTAGAAATGGCGCTATTGTGACAGTTGATGCCCGCCAAAAACCAGAAGCCTTGCAAGATAGTCTTCCAAGACTTCAAATTCCTTTTCCTTCTCTAAAAGAAAGCGAATCCTTATGTGGTAAAGGTCAAAAACGCGAGAAACGTTGGTTTGAGGTAACTTCATCTCTAAGAATCTGAGTTTACCTTCTTCATATTCATCCTTGATAGGAAAAACTACATAAAAGAGTGTAATGTAACTTCTCTTCTAGGCTAATAACTTCAATTATATAGTAACCGCTGTATGTCAAAATAAGAAAGAATATAGTCCATAAGTACATAATTTTGTCACATACACTCCTTTCGAAAGTTTAATTCACTACTTCACGTTTTAAATTTATGTTGTATAAGGCGAAAGCTTAAGATAACATTTTTTAGATGCATATATGGCATAATTTAATATAAGATTAACCATTGTCATCATACTGATGTAGCATAAAAAAATATCTCTAAACTAAATCGATGAAAACGTATTTAAGGTCGAAAATATCACATGAAATATCAGATTGACTTGTTACTTCTTTTTTTTTTATTAGAATTTAGTTGATGTTTACTAAACTTATCTTAAAATTTCAACAAAAATGGCTTCAAAATAGTTTTGATATAAAAAAAATCTTAACACGTAAAAGTTGTTGACCCAAAAGGCCTCATTTTTAACTTTGCTTTAGGCATCGTAGAAGCTTGAGCCAATCCTGATCCTATCAATATATATTGTTTTGTGTAATTTAAGTTTGTTGACGCATGCAGATCAAGGGGAATGTCAATCGGTCCCGAATGATCTTTATGCCTTCATCAGTTTCAAGGTTAGTGGTAGATATTCAGCTTTTTCATATAGTATTGCTTCAGTTCTATGCATGACAACATTGTTGGTTTACGAACTGCAGTTTGGCAGCACTTAAGCTGTATGATCAGTATTTCTTGGCCAGCTCCATGGATGGAACGGTAAGTTCTCCTTATTAGTTTACTTGAATTTATCTGAGTTGCTATAGACTCTGTTGACTTTTGCAGGTAAGGCTTTATGATCATCGTTTGACTCAGAGAGGGCCTGTACAGTTGTACGAGGGGAATGTTAATTCACATACTCGTATACAGTTGGGCATGGACCCATCCGAGAGATTTTTTATGTCAGGTATCTTGGACCTTGATTCCTTTGAATATATTATCCACACCAGTTTGATCAGATGCATCAATTTCCATTAATTTACTTATAAATAGGTCATATTGGGTTCTTTTTTATTTCTCTAACGGGCCAAGTGAGCAAAATAAAAGTTTTGTTAAAAAATAGACATATAGGTTGAACATGTTGAAAGTTGCCAATTATTTAAGAATATTTATATAAGTTTTTTCGAATAATTAGATTATTATTATTAAAGTTTTTTTTATCATATTTAGTGTATTAATTTCTTGAAAAAAATCCAAAAAAAAAAAAGATGAAGAATATATGGTGTAAACAGATTCAGGAAATAATATTGGTGCTATTTCAAAAATAGGTGTAGACCTCTATATATATTATATAATATACACAAAGATTACAAGGCTAGGGAAAAAGGAAACTAGACAACTACAAGGAAACCAAATAAAGTTGACTAAGTTTAATTCTATCTCTAATCTCTAACAGAGTTCAACCTAAAAAACCTATTATTGACCCGAACCCATTTTGCTAGCATTAGTTCCATTTCTGACAAAGGTATGTATTAGGGGGAGAGGATTGCTGTTTGCGGTTGTGGAGTATTAAGTCAGGTGAAATGTTATACGAAGATAAATTCATGATTTCAGTGCCATCAGTTGTGTGCTGGGCAAGAGGTGCTTTCTTATGCATTTATTAAAACTTGCTATGGTTTATGTTCATATATTCATCCCTTGGTTTATATATCTGTATTTATTATTTGGCTTTCTATCTTGTATGGATTGGTAGGAAGAAGAGACTACAATATAAGGTCTGGAAATCACTTTCCTGGGGCTTGGGTAGCTTCTCAGGAAGGGCTCTATTATGTGAATACTTCATGACTTTTAACTAGCCCAAAGTAAAACAAGGAATAAGTTCTGAAATTCCATTTTGGCACTTATGACTTTTATCCATTGTTACATGTGGATTTGCTTATTCTATTGAGATGGCTTCAATTTTACAAAGGATGTTTGTCCACATGTGGCAACTACAGGCCAGCTAAAATGAGAAACTGGTATGTCAATTTTTTTTTTAAATTTCCTGCTTCTTGTCTCTAGGATACGGGGCGGTTGAGGTGTGTCTAATTTGACTCCTGATTTGATGAGTGCAGGACAACTCAGGGAAATGTGGTCATGAATTAGGCATTTTTTGATTGCTAATTGCTAATGATTCTGCTGATGGATGAACACAACAGGTTGGGGTTTTTGGATTCAGTGTTGTCATGGTGTCGTACCTTGTGGTTTGTTGATTTAGGTTGATTTTTATTACTTATTCACTTCTGACTCGTACAAGTAGGAAAAGTACTACAAACAATGGGAGTCCAACCGATGATGCTTTTAGCTAAACCTAAATGGTTTGGGATACCACATTGTGCTGTAAATTTTATTTATTTTTGTCATATGTATAGCCTTTTGTAATTGTGATATAAAATTAATTTAACAATTTTGTATGAGATGACATAAGAGGAATGAGAGTGGTCACTGACCACTCCGAAAGAATATTGACACATCAACGCTACATCATTTTCATAATGAAATCACATTTCAATCAATTTTTACTCGTACTCATCACACTGAAAATTGAACCCACATTTAAACATTTTTTACATTTATAAATTAATTATACACACAAAATTAGAAAATGTATTAAAGTGGTAGCCACCAAGTTGAGACCAAATTGAAGAGTAGAGTGGTCACATCAAAGTGGTCCATGACCGCTATGTGTCACCTCCTTCCACTCCCTCACTCTAAGTGGAGGACATGAGTGGACAAAGCCCAAAGTGCAAACATAATTGTGGTAGTGTGATTTTTGCTTTGACAAATTTTTATTGAAGAAGACTGAAAATTTCTTACTGGAATTAAAGGCATCACATCTTGCTTGTTTGTTTTTCATACTTTTAAAATCATCATCAACATGTCTGTTTACTTTCACTTGAAATCAAATCCCGAAGTATAAAACAATCATTTGGTTGTACTCATGTACCCTCACAACATTCTAACAATGTATTTGCGTCAAACATTGCATTGTCACGACAGACCAGTGCTAAGAAAACTTACTCCTCTTGCCTTTTTAACATTCTGGCTAACCATTAATCTTCCAATCCTTTCTGCATCATCCAACTTCTCACCCATAACAAACAAATCGGCAATAAGAGTATAAACATCTCCGTCATTCTCTCATCTCTATCACTCTGTAAATCACCCTTTCAGGCATCTTAAAGGTATCTTGTACCTTACAAAGAGTTTAAAATGAACCCCAAATATTCATATTAGCCTGAGTCTGCAGGCTCATAATAACTTCATATGCATCTTCTAGCTTTCCTGATTTCCCCAATTATTTTAAAGTACTTTCGGCCCTCCTCAACTAACCCAGCCTGCACACAAACAGTTAATATCCCTGTGAAAGTGAACTCGTTAGGTTTAACAGCCATTTCTTGCATCCTCTGAAACAGAGTTCTTGCTTCGTTAACATAACCATGTTTTCAGCCCCACAAATCACCGCATTCCAAGAAACATTTTTATCTCACATCATGTCAAACACCAATTTAGCAACTTTCAAGAACCCACATTTTGCATACATATCAATTAACGCAGTTCCAAGTTCAACATCGAGATCCCATTTGTTCTTTATGATAAATCCGTGAATGGACTTTCCCAAAACCAACCCATACGTCCGTACCCTCCTAAACACGCACCTGAAGTAGACTGGTCGGGTTTTAGCTTTTCATCTATCAACATCTTGTAAAATAGTGCAAGTCCTTTTTGTCTATGACCCCTAGTGAAGTAAGCTGTAAGCATTGCAGACCAAGAAGCAATATTTCTTAGTGGCATTTCATCAAATAAGGACCTCCCATTTTCCACATTCCTTTATCTACGAACCCAGTGATCATAGTATTTCAAGTGACAGTATTTCTGTCAGGCATTTCATCGAACATGTGACACGCATCATCAAAACAAACTTTTGAGTACCCACACAAGAGAGAGGACATGATGTACACGTTGGATGTGAATCCTAGTCTGGAAATATGGGGTGAAGGTGACGAAGAAGAGGGAGGTTATGAAAACGGGTGTACGATGTAAGGGTGTAAAGACGGTGAAGCTGTCAACAGGGATGGATTCGCAGTGCATTTGTGCATAAAGTTGCAAAGATTTTTGACGTGAAGATGCATTTTTGATGACTGAGATGTGTTTTGATGATGATGTGGATATTGATGATATTAGGAGGAATACAGGTTCGTAAACTATTGATTGCTTTGATGGGCGACATAAACTCTGGCATCTTCTTCGTTTACATGTTTTAAAGTGTTGTAGTATACTAGGTTTTTCAGATTGGGTAGGAATTGGATTATTGGTTGTTATTGTCAATTGTCATCATCAAATTGTATAGTTTTTTTGGAGAACAGCTAGCCAAGATTCATTTTTAAACATGTAACGACTTGCAAGTCTGCAAATTTGATTGGAGTCTACTCAATGTTCAAAAGAATACGGAGGTTGAGAATGAGGACGAAAATTAGGGTATTGGAAAATGGTTAAATTTTCACTAATCATCAATTTCTTTTATTTTATAAATTCAATTGATTTAAGAAATTTATTGATTGTTTAGAGATTGTAGTTAACGCATGAAAACATTTTTGTTAAACTATAAAACTTTGGCCATTGAATAAATAATACACTAATAAAGTTTTTTGTTATTAATATTAAGTTATTATGGCACAAATTTATTATTTTAAAGTTATTAACATGTGAGCTTAGCTCAATTTTTTTTAAAGGAACAAGGCCCAATTTTCTTCTTGTAAATAGAAAAAACCCGAGTCATCTTCTTCAACGTAACACTGGTTCATCTTACAAAAAACTCTTAATAGATTATGTTGTTTTTTCTATCTTAACTTCTTGAATACCATTATATCATGTAACAAACAAAAAGGGAATATTAAAATAGAGATTCAGTGTCTAGTCCAGACGGTGGCGAAGAACGATGGCTGAGAGTGGCGAACGCCAAACTCCCAACGTTCTTTGTCTCGAACGAAGAAAATGCATATTTGTATGCCACCAATTGCTTTAGCTAATGGGTCGAAGATTTATAAAATCCTTTGAGACTATAATAAAAATACACTAATGGGTCGATTTAATTTTTAGTTTTATTATTTTTTCTATACTTCCTGTCAATCTAAACACAAGTACAGTATTCTTGTTTTTTCTAAATTTATCATCTGAAATTCAACAAACACCTCTAAATTCAAAGATAAGACCACTGCTATATGTGTCTAAAACTATAGTTATAACAATGTAATCTTCAGTAACCTTCCATTATTTCACACACTAATTCCACTAATTTGCTCTTCATATATTTACAATCATCTTAACTTAATTGTGCATCAATCATTTTATAAACATATTTCGACATACATTTTAAAACCTGGGTATAATTTTTCAACAGCTAAATGCCAACATTTGCTCTTCAAACCAAGATTAACGTCAACGTTCGTAACTTTGTATTTTGTCGTTCAACATATTATAATAAAAGGTCAAGTGATTATAATTTTTGTTATGGTTAACCAACTAGTTTTTACTGTTTGTAAGACTTCTCGGTTATTGTTATTCTATATATTCGACATGTTATAACTTGTAAACTGATGACGTGACACCAATTTTGATAACATGATTATGACGTAGTGTATTACTTTCTCCGTCTCAAAAGAAGTATCGAAACTTCTATTTTAGTTTGTTCAAAAATAAATGTCCACTTTAAAAGTAATATACTAACTTTACCAATATATTCATATTTTAGTTTTCCACAAAATTTATTCATAGAGGACTGTGCAAAAAGTAAGAATAAGTCTGTCATATTTCAGTTACAAAATGAACTTATTATACATTTTCTTAATCTTTGTATAATCTGATCGTGAACACTTATTTTAAGACGGATGAATACTTCTCAATATATGTCATCGCGTCAGAAGTAATCAACGATGACAATAACTAAACTATTCTGGTTTTGGTTTTGACAAATAAAAGTATAAACACACCCTTGATTATATGTATAAAAAGGTAAGAGAGGTCCTAAAAAGTTGGTAATGGTTATTTGAAACACCATATCACTCCTTCGTTCATAACGGCCTCTCTTTTGTCTTGTCTTGATTCACTTGTATCTTTCTTCTTTTCTTCCCTCCGGCGGCATTGTACCGCCACCGGAGCTCCTTCGAAATATAACTTAATAAATTTTCATTATATTACATACATTATCATTGCCATAACATGAAAGACGTACAAGATGGTAGATTTTTACAATATTTTCATCTATAATTCAAATCTCATCATTTGATGGTGTTTCAATTATTTTCTGTTTTGTAGTTGTGGTGCGTATATGGCGGAATTTGCCCAGCCCAATTGTCCATCGACACACACAACTAATTCGTATAACAAAACCAACAAAACTTGTATCAAATCAGATAACAATTCTTCAACAAATGAAAGCAATGTCGATTTATCATGGCTACCCAATTACAACGACAACAATGAGTCTTATAATTCCTCTCATCAAAATGAACAAAACGATTTTGATGATTCTTGGCTTCCTAATTATAATGACACCAAGAGGAAAAGTTCAACAACTGCCTCAAAATCAACGAGTAATTCAACTCTTCCTTATAAAACAAAGAATGATTCAGACAATTATTCATGGTTGCCCCCCACCCCAAGTGCGAAAACAAACAAGGGACAAAATCACACCAAAAATAACAACAGCTCATCAACCGCCTTGAAATCAAATAATTTTCGAAAAACAGAAGCCTCGAGTCACATCGTCAACAATGGAGATAAAAAGAAGGAAAGCAGCGACAAAAATAATAATAAATTAAGGAATAACGATCAATGGGAACGAGATCGTGAAGCTGGAGCATCGTCTACTAACCAAAAAATTCAGCAAGCAAAGGTTTTGAATGTGGAGCCAGAATCTTCAAGACCTCAACGACAAGTTTCATTATCTGAATCAGAATGCTCTGTGCAAACCGATAGTTTAGGCGGGGTGTCAACCCTCCTTAGAAGATGGAAGGACCAGCTGGATGAAGCAAGGAGCTCTAATACAAAATCATTATCAAAACATCCCTCTAGTAGCAAATCGGGCTTGATTTGTGCATCACCAAGCACAACTGATCATGACTCATCTGTTGATATGGAATCTTGCAAATCGAGTCCTTCTAGGCCACTTTCATGTGTGATTCCTTCACGGGGAACGAATAATGTAGAAAAGGAGAAGATTCAGGTGGGCTATGATGTGTCAAAGGAGGAGGTGGAATTGGCTGCAAAAAACATAAATGCAGTAGAGAACAAATGTGTTTCTCCTGTTATAGGGAAAAAACGTTTGATACGCGGTCGCCAAGCTTATATGGATTTCCTTATTCTAATGGAACGAGATAAAAGGAGGGAGCTTGAAAGCTTAACTCAGAGAAAACCAGTCTCAAAGTTCCCAAACCGAGGACGTTTTCAAGTACTCATCATTGATCTCTTTTGCTGTAATTTCTTAATTTGACAAAAGCAACTACAACCTTTTCTTTTGGTGTTGAACACATACTTATTTTTTGTTTCTAGGCAATGCTTCGTGTTAGATTGATAAGGCTTGCGGTCGAGCCTAAAACAGAATCCAAGAGCCATAAGCGTAGTGTCTCAAAAACAATGAAAACAATCTGGTAAGCTCTTCTGGAAGTTACTTTTCAAAGGTTCTATATGAAATTCAAATTCTTACAGCTCAGAACAGCAACTTTTTTCTTATTTTAGAACGGAAAACCTACAGCATATCCCACCTGTTATGTAAGTTGACAAATATTATATACATATTGTCATCCCTGAGCCTTGAACCCACAACATCTTGGTTGATGGGTCACTCCAATACTGCTAAGCCAAATGCCCTATGATAAGAATCTCTAGTAACTGCTTTTTCTAGAATAGATAGAATCTCATAAGTTCATCATTTTAAAGTAAACACCAGGAAAACATATCTGCACAAATAAAAGTCTGCATTACAAATGTATCATTGACTTGTAATCTCTCGTGGCGTGCAGGGATAAATTTAGCACTGGAGTTAAACAAGGCACAGCTGCATCAAGGAAAGTAAATAACAACGATGGAGAGGGGACAAAGAGTCAAATAAGTGCTAAATATTCTTTTGGCTGCAACTCCAGTAAGAGAGGTGGAAGTGACCACCAACGCGCAAGAATTGGAATCAACAACCACAGGTAGTCAATCAGCACAAGAAGCCAAAGACCATCACGAAATCATGGAATCGACTACGGATAAAGGCCAAGATGTCGATAGTTCTTATCACTCAGTCCAAACCAAAGAAGATACATGTTCTGAGAACTTGGTATCTAATAGACCAGATCACCATGAGAACAACCAGTTCCATTCAGAAAAAATGTTTTCTAGTGAATTTGATGAAAAGGGGTTAGATGATTCTTTACAATTACATAGTGATATTGGGCTTGAAAACTATCACGATTGGAATGGTGAATACTATCAATCACAGAGTGATTCGGATAAAGAAGAATTTTACTATAGTCATGATTGGATTAGCGAGATAGCTCGCCCAAAAAGTGATTGGGAATATATGAGACAGAAAAGATACCAAGAGATGCTTCATCTTTACTCTTACAATCGAGACCTTCAAGAACTTTTAGAAAGGTAACTAATTAATAACTTGGCTGTTAATTTAAGGCTTCAACATTAGTAGATACCTAACATGTTATGTATTTTTCTTTACAGAAGAAGTGTTTCGATTTTTCTTTTAAGTGATCAGCGAAACAAGTTAGACCAGTTAATGGTGAGTCGGACACAAGGAATTTTATATAAAGATGAAGTGTCTGGAATAGAATTGAGTAAACAGAAAGAAAATGAGGATGGGGGGCGCAGAAGCGAGAGACAATGTAATGAATATAACGATTTTATTGATCAACCCACATGCTCGTCCACACTAGCACAAACAACATTATGGAGTCATCCTAATACAATCTATGAATCTGATCAAATGGCATCCCAATATCCGTTTCCATATCAATCTGTTTGGGATAAGCCGCGTAACAACAATCCACAACCATCTTCAATTGTGAGCTATTCGTTATATTTTCTTTGTGGTAAAGCTTAATATAATGTTGTCGGTTCTTACTGCTGACATTTGTAACAGGAGATGGAACTAATATATGATTTGAGAGGACATGTAGAGCAACTCCATCAAGAAACCATGGAACTAAGAAAATCAGTAACCACGATGAAGATGCAGCAATCAGGTGAGTCACCTTAGCACTATCTCGCCATTAGGCAGGATTTTTTTGGACCAAGTACTTATTTTTGAGGAGAAACTAATCCAATTCGGACTTGTTGATGGGTATATCGATCGATCATAGAAGAAAACTTCTACTTCATTTCGATTCAGCTTCCTTCCTATTAAGCTGGAAAGTCTTCTCTGATACAAGAAAATGATTCGGTTCCAGAGCTAAAGATCGTAGTTCTCTAACGAACAAGTCAGTATTCTTCCTCCAAAGATTATAGTATCAAGTACTTCCTAGCGAGCTCTAATATGATCAGATTTATAAGTAAGCATCTCTTGTAAGATATAAGAAACGCCAAACCCCTCTAAAGCCCAAACCTGTTGGACTAATGTTAGACATCCGAATAATGAATCTGTTAGTGTCAATTTGGGTTTGGGCCGTAGGCCAACAAACCCATGTATATATGTACATTATGTATCTAGTAGTCTAGTAAATAAGGCCCAGCCCGTGTAAATATGAAATGGGTCAGAAGTTAGTTTAGGCAGTTAATTGGCGGCAGTTATGTGACAGTTACATTGAAACATTGTGACTGTTCACAAGTGTCGATCCAAACATATATATATGTAATAGGATGTGCAGATGAAATGTAACTCTTCAATTTCATTTCAATCAAAAGTTTCCTGTTAAAACTTATCTTTATTCTTACTGTACGAACATACATATACATACGAACCTATCTGTTAATCAGGAACATCAAGATCAGATTCGTGCAGCCCTGTGCAATTCGAACAGCAACTTCAAAAAACACAGAAACATGAAACCGATCAGGGAAATTAGAAAGAGACCTGGGCAACAAAACCTCCATTTCTCCTACACGTTGTCCACCTTTCTTGCCCCTTCCTTTAAGGGGTTGTTGTGTAAGACGTGAATGATGCCCACTGGAATGCCCATGAATTTTATCAACTTGATGAATTAATTTCAAGATATACGGCTTTCCTATTATAATAAGTTGTTCAAAAGGATCCCCCGTTCTTCCATCAAATATTCTGCTTTTTCCTGAAGACTCGGGTTCATATATCCATGGATTCGCTGTTTGCTTACTGGCTTCATATAATTCAGAAAACACCAGTTTTCTAGAAGCTTCTTATTCATATCTCTCATCAAAAGGCGCTATTCGATAATGTCGGTCTAACAACTCCCCCGCTAACCCGAGTAAAGATTAAAATATTTGTCCTACATTCATTCGTGAAGGTACTCCTAATGGGTTGAAGACCATTTTAACAGGTCTTCCATCTTGCAAATAAGGCATATCTTGTCTAGCCAAAATTTCTGATATGATACCCTTATTTCCATGTCTTCCAGCTACTTTGTTGCCCACTTTGATATCACGTTTCTGTAAAATATATACACGAATACTTTTTGTTTTCCATCTCTCTGAGAACTCTAGACCCATCTCGCATTAATAACTCGACCCCTACTGCCTATAGGTAGTTTTAGACAAGTTTCTTTTGAAGTATATACCCGCATGCCAAGTATGGTTCTTAACAATCTATCTTCCGGAGCATACGATGATTCTTTCACCATTTGGGGTGTTAATTTACCTACTAAAAGATCACCTGTTTCCACCCAAGATCCCAGCATTACAATTCCATTTTTGTCTAAATTTTTGAGTAAATAGGCTTCTAAATGCGGTATTTCATTAGTGACCCTTTCGGGGCCTTGGTTAATCTGAATTTCATGTTTACATATGTGAAAAGAAGTATAAATATCTTCATATACTAAGCGCTCGCTAATAAGTACTACATCTTCAAAATTGTAACCTTCCCATGGCATATAAGCTACTAATACGTTTTTACCCAAAGCAAGTTTGCCACCAACTGTAGCAGCACCATAGGCTAAAATTTGTCCTTTTTTAATGCAATTACCCTGCGGAACTTGGGGTTTTTGATGCATACAAGTATTTTTGTTGGAACGTTGATACATAACTAATGGAATCCTTAAAGTATCCCCATTACATAATAAAAGGATCTTTTCAGTATCGGTATAATGAATCTTTCCCTCATGTTCGGCTATAGCAAGAGCCCCTGAATCTAGAGCCAATGCACTTTTGGGACTTCTCGGACTAAGAAAGAGGGACTGCTTGACGTTGCATGTTAGAACTCATTAAAGCCTGATTCGCATCATTATACTCGATAAAAGGAACGAGGGAAGCCCCAAAAGAAAAATATTGGAAGTAAAAATTACTTTGAAGATGAACCTGTTCCCGTGCAATAGTTGGGAATTCTTGACGATATCGAGCTGGAACAACTTGTTGTTCCTGAATACCGTGATTCATGGCCAAAGAATTTCCTGCCGCTGCCATATAATATTCATCTCTACCCAGTGATAAATAAAGCATCCGCGCAGAAATTAAACGGAGTTTCTAGAGATCCCCAACGACCGATTCTCGCATGAATTGCTAAGGATCCAATAAGTCCAACGTTTATTCCTTCATATGTGTCAATTAGGCATATACGCCCATAGTGACTAGGATGAATACCTAGTATTGAAAAAGTAGCTACCTAGATAAACTAGAGTTTCATAAAATGGGATGGTTAAACTAGAGTTTCATAAAATGGGATGGTTGAGTAACAAATAATTCAAGTTAATATAGAAAGTTGAAACACACATATTAGTATGGGTCAAATGATGTTGCTTTAGGTCAGGCTTGACCTACAAATATTTTCAAGTCCATTTTAAATAAGTATATATAATAATTAATGTGGTGATTACGGAAACAATACAATAATAAATAAATGCATTAGAAATAGACTTTGAGCGACCCATTATGCATTGACTGCTAACAAGTGTTTATTGAGTGGGAAGGTGTTATCAGTTATTAGTTTAGAGAAGTTGTCACTTCTTTTACTGGTTAATTAACTGTTATGGTTATGAATGAGTATAGTTGAAAAGGAGAGAAGTGAGCCAATCAGCACGAAAGGCAACTGTTGTGTATGTTATACAACGCAAGCTGATTCGTTTCTCTACAGGTACTACTACATTAATATTGGTATCTAGTATCTACTTATGACATTTTTATCAGGTTCAAGACGATGTGTGCTTGCTTTTCAGATGCGGACACATGTGCACTTGCTATAATTGCGGTCTAGAGTTGCAATGTACTAGAGGGAAATGTCCAATCTGTGAGGCTTCTATCGTGGATGTTGTGAGAGCACGGTTATGATGAATAAAGTTACATGCCACTGATTGCTAGCTTAATATTTGGTCAATTTAACGTTCTTTTTCTTTTATCCCTTAGTTTCGATGTGTTTAGACCTTTTCGTTCTTCAAAATTTTAAAGAGACAAAGACAAATGGTTGACGGTTCGACGAGATCGAGATTGCTTTTGTATATGGAAGTCATTGCACACCAACAACAATGTTATGCATTAAAAACTAGAAAAGGTATATGTATTTCTGGTATAAACTACAACCAAATACACATTTACCCTTAAGTAATTCATGAAAAGTTGTTTTTCTCGTATATACATATGAATATATGATGATAGAGTGGCGATATTATGCATAAAGAATCGATATAAAGTGCCGATTCACTTTGTAAATTGACTATCTTAATTAATCTTAATCTGTAATACATATAAAGCATTATTTCAATAATCTTAAATTTTATCAAAACAGAGAAAAAGACTATTTTGCTCAAACTGAAAGTAACATAAATTAAGGAGAAATAACTTTTCTATCTCTATCAATATTTAATAGAAGAAAAAATGTTAGTGTAATATAAATAACGTTATTGATTGAATCTAATGCACAAGAGGTTTTAGTTAGAAAGATATAAACTAAAAAGGAAGTAATAAGTGTTATTCATGCTTTCCCTCCTTTCCTTTCACCTCTTCTCCCTTTATCCTTCACCTCCTCCCTTCTCCTCCGGCCACACCTTTCACCCTCCCACCTGTTGGCTGACCACAAGCTAACGCCTCACGTGCCAGCACTGGATTCCAGTTGACGATGTCGATGTCGGATTCCGACGATAGAATATATATTATCACGATGCAATTGAATTTGACCTATAATGCATTTGACGTTTAACTTTTTAACTATGATGAGTTGTACTTTTAACTAAAATGCACCGTTAGAGTATAACTATGATGTCTTTACGTTTAAGTATGACGCAGTGTATTTATTATTATGATGCACTTGAATTTTAACCATGATGTACCTAACTTTTACCTATGATGAACTTAAGTTTTCAAGTGTAATGCAATTGACTTTTAACTATGATGTACTACTATCATTATTACTTTGATGCAATATACTTTAACCACGATGTAATGTAGTTTTAAATAAGACGCACTATATTTGTAATTATGATACAATCTATTTAAGTTTTTAGGTTTAGAAATAATTTTAACATTATGATGGATCAAGAATAAACAAAGAAACTACGAAAAGAAATATCAACTAAAGTTTTTTTAAAAGGGTAATATATATATATATATATATAGGGTGGGGATCAAGAGGGAAGCAAAAAAATTAGGGAAAGAGGGAAGCAAATCTCAACCCTTGATTTCATCATAAATGAATTTTAAAAATTACAAATAATTTCAAAATTTAACATTCATCACAAATAAATGTTAAAAACATTTATTTATGAAAAAATCAAGGGCTAAGATTTGCTTCCCTTCTTCCCTAAGATTTGGAGCTTCCCTAATCTTGGTGGGAAGGAGGAAGCAAATATGGGTCGTCCGTTAACATTCATCATGACCAAATTAACATTCATTGTGACCAAAATTAACACGATAGATGTTAATTAACATTCACCGTAATGAATGCTAACGGACAGCCCAGATTTACTTCCCCCACGATTACCTATTCCCTCTGGATCATCCCTATATATATATATATGAACATTGATTGCTTTCATATGAGAACCACATAAAAGTTAAGAACGACTACATTACGAATTTGTTCACATGTGATTAATTTCATTTATATGTGAACGTTGATGTACGTTCTATTGATAAAGAAAAATACTTAAAAAATCCCTAAAATGATGTGTGGAAAAACAAAAAGTTATATATTTGTTAACATGGGAAAAATCATATGAATACATCGGTTAAAATGTATTTTAAGACGTATTTTCTAGTGTTTTTAGCTTTTTTTCTTAATCTAACCTACATGAATGAAGTTTACTCACATGTGAACAAATATGTAATTGAGTGATTTCACGAGTTTTCAACTTTTATATGGTTCTCATTTAACCTCCACATGTATATATATATATATATATATATTGGTCGTTGGAATCCGGCGGCGACAGCCAAAATCTGATAGGTGGCAGAAGCCGAAATTCGAGTCTGATGATTGGTGGAGGAGGGATCGTGAGTGTATTATTATGAGATGATGACTTTGATGTTTGACTCACTGGTGTATCTTTTAATCCAAAGTCATCATTGTCATCATCAAAATCTGAAGAAAAGTTGTAATACTTTTCATCAAGTGGTAGTTGACATGAGCTATCATTCTTAGAGATATGAGTTTCATTGAAGTCCAATGACTCATACTTTGTAGGATCAGTGGATAGCTCATCATAAGCTTCATCAAAAGTAACATCTTTGGACTCCTCAATACCTTCCTTTCTTTCTTTTTTTATAAATTCTAAATGCTTTGGAAATGTTTGAGTATCCCACAAATATACCTTCATCTGCTTTAGGGTCAACCTTACCTTAGTGATCTCTTTTATTTATTATGTAACAGGTACCATCAAATACATGGAGAAAACTTATGTTAGGTTTTCTTCACTCGATGACTTCATAAGCTATCATGTTATGTCTTTTAACACAAGTTACCTATTTTGGGTAAAACATGAATTACTCATTGCTTTCGACCATAAATAGTTCTTTAGACCAACTTCAATTAACATGGACCTGACACTCTCAATTCAAGTCATATTTCTCTTATCAATAACCGCATTTTGTTAAGGTATCCATGCTACTAAGAAGTTTTGAGACATGCATTTTGCTTTATAGAAAGATAATAACTCACAATTCCTAAAATCAGTGCCTTGATCACTTCTTATTTGTTCACTAGTTGGCCATTTAGGTTTTCCGTCTTTATAATGATATTCATGATTTCACCTGCTGCTTCATTTTTAGCTTTTAAGAAAAAGGCCCAAGTGCACCTAGAATATTCATCTACAATAACTAACCAATACTTCTTTCCACCTAAGCTAGATGTACTCATTAGTTTAAATAGGTCCATATGAAGTAAATGAAAACAAGCAGTGATGGAAGAAACCTGATTACATTTAAATGAGGAAGAATGTTGTTTACCTTTCTCACATGTTATACAAAGCTTATCTTTCAGATAAGTCAAGTTAGGAAGAAAAGTCACCATGCCATTTTTCATCAATTTTTGATAGCTTTTAAATTCATATATGATAATTGATTTTGCAATAACTACTTTCTTCTTGAGCAGTTCTTGAATAGAAGCGAGTACATATTTAGTATTGTTCATATCAAACACATATGTGTTCCCTCTTCTATTGGCAGCAAGTACATCACTTCCAAATTTATTGTTAACTACACCACTTTCATGATCAAACAACACTTTGTTCTTGGAATCACAAAATTGGCTAATGCTCAACAAGTATTGCTTCAAACCTTCAACATAAGCTACCTACTTAAACATCACTTTGTCGTTGCTAAGAACCTCATACCCCCTTGTTTTACCTGTGTTATTACATCCAAATATGTCGTCAGGATCACGTTCGTCCTGATAGTCAATGAGCAGGGACGTACACCCTGTCATACGTCTAGAACATCCACTATCTAGATTCAAAATAGTCTCCTTAGGATGCTCTGTATCATAAATGAAGATTAGTCAAACAAGGGAATCTATCCATGGATGGGTTCATAGTGGCCAAGCCTTGGATTAGGCTTTCACTGGTTTCGGTAAATTGTTTTTGACTTATCAATGACTTCTTTTGATTTTAAACATGGAGTCAATGTGCATTCTATAGTAAGGTGGTTTCTGTTTCCACATTCATAATATTTTCTCTTAACAAGCTTTTTTTTTCTGTTTTCTGAGTTGAAAAGATCTTTTAACTTTTTGAAGCTTTAATTCATTTAGTGACTCATGTTTTATGCTCATGAGTTTTTGAACTTAATTGGTTAGTTGTTTAACTTGACCAACTAAACATTGAGTAGCACTTCCTAAATGTGAGATTTTCTTTTTCCTTATACATTGGTACTTCTGCTATCTTTTCTCAGGTCATTGATATGTGATGATCACATATCACTGACTGAAATAGTGTCAAAGAAATTTTCTTGTATCAATTCAGTAGTAAGGTTGGAACCTACTAATGATGATGAATCGGTAACCTCAATGAGTGATGTCATTGACTCATCATCAGTGATGACAAGTGATATCGCATAAATTGGACATATTTATAGCAGCGATATGGGTCCAAATTGTATAGTATTCTAATCAATTTATGAACTTTCAGTACTTAGTTAGCTTAGATTTACTTTCAGGTCAAAAATGTTGAACGAAAACGAAGAAAAGAGAAAAGAGCAGAAAAACAGTAGAAATCAGCTATTACCCGTCGGGTACTTGCTACCCGAATGGGTTCATCATGACTCAACCGAGAACTTTTCTGACAGAAACTTGGATTGGATTTATACCCGCCGAGTACTCATCACTTCCAGTTTGAAGATTGAACCGAGAAAAAGACACCCAACCGGGTGGGATTTGGAGTTACCCGTCGGGTACTCACGGCGATTACAGGTTTTCTTACTTTTATTCTTAATTAAACCCTAAGTATCATTAACTTTTGATCATCAATTAATTGTGGACAATTAGAGGCTACTTTGGAGAGCTTTCGGGGATACCCTAAGTGATTCATCATCCTTTTAATCATCATAGAAGTTAGGGTTTATATTTCTTCATTCGAATCTTCATTTATTAATGTTTAATTCATATTTGTAATGAATTATGGATTATACTTTGATTATGATTATTTGTTTAATTCAACCCATGACAATGGACTAATTCTTTTATATTCATCTAGACTAATAACCTTAGATGTTGGACTTATGATATTTTGATTTTTATTATGCGTAAGATATGATGTTTAATCTTAGAACGATTTGCATTTGATTTATTTAACTTATTCAATTGATGTGATAATTGTACTAATGACTGAGAACTCTTAGGTTTCGTATTGCAATTACTTTTGATTGGAAACAATAAAAGAATTGAATTAGGTTGATTAATTTACAATATGGGTGAATTATGCTAAGAGACATCTTGAATGATTTTAGTAATCGCTAGGACACTAGGATTATGAGAGTATATCATCATGTTAGTAGGATTGATTATTCATAATTGAGATTTATATTTTGTCAAGGACACTTGCACTTTATAACTTATAAATGATTGCATTGTGAAAACAAGTAATTTAGATTATTAATTCTCATATGTTAGATATTTATCTATCTATTGTCCAATCTAGGGGGTAAAAAGTCTAGATGAATATGCTTCTACCATTTGATTGAATTATCAATTTACTGTTTTACTTAATTTATAAATACCTTTTGACTGTCTGTCGTAAAGAGGCATCTCCCTGATAACTTAGCAATAGATTAGACAACTAAACCTCAAAATACATATAAACTGTTCATGTGAGAGACTACTCGGTAGACTTTTCACTGCTATACTACTATCCAATTAGGTATACTTGCCTAGTTGTGTAATAGTTGCTTTGATTTTGTTTTACTATTTTTATAACTAGACATTTACACATCAAGTTTTTGGCGCCGCTGCCGAGGAAGAATTGTGTTATTTTGAGATTATTTATAATTTCTATAGTTAGTAAATAATTTCTTTTTATTTTTATAGTAGGTGTTTTATTTGTTTTATTGTTGTGCTCTAGCAATTGCAGGTAGTTTATGCCCCGTTCCTCCAAGAAGTCACCACTTCTTAAAGGATTCGCTAATCCCGAAAGGGAATTTAGACGCTTACTTAGGTCTAGGGCTACACTACCCGTTTTTAACTTAGGGACCACCTTAGAGCAACCCGAAAACACCTACCCTTTTTCTTTCCCAACCCTAACTTCTAATTCAATGGCCAATCATGATCATCAATCCGTGGAGGATTTGATGAGAGCTACTCGTACGGGTCAAGGCTCGGCTATCACTCAACCCGCCATCGAGGCGGAATTTGAGATTAAGGGGCAATTCCTGCATATGATTAATAATCAATGCTAGTTCGCCGAAACTGCTCAGGAAGATGCTAACAAGCATCTCCGTCGATTCCTAGGAATTTGCACCCTCTTCAACCTCCGAGCTATCGAGGACTCGGTAATCTATCTTAGAGTTTTTCCTTGGACTCTCACGGGAGAGGACAATGATTGGTTAGATTCCTAACCCGAAGGAGAAATAACCAAATGGGACTCTATGGTAGATAAATTCTTACAACGGTTCTTCCCGACCTCTAAATCGGCCCGAATCCAAGGGAAAATTACTCAATTCGAGCAAAAACCCATGGAGACACTCTATGAGGCATGGAACCGTTTTGGGAAAATTTTACGGTCGTGTCCTTAACACATCTTAAACACCTTCCCAAAAGGGGCAAATTTTTTATAATGAAAAAGACTGCCATCCAGGGTCACACTATCATTGCCGACTTGGCCACCCACACCCATGAGTGGCACCAAGAAAAGCAACGAGCCCGCTCATCTCAAGTCGCTAGTGCCGAATCTAGCGACAATTTTGTCGCCTTAACCACACAAATGGCAACATTTGGTAGGCAAATGGAGAAGATAACAAAAGACATACATGCTATTAAGGTGAGATGTGAGACTTGTGGATGCATACATTTGACCAAGGATTTTGATACGGATCGGCCCATGGATCAAATGAAAAAAGTAGTCTTTGTGAACCAGAGACTTAGTAACTACCAAGGAGGAGCTAATCAATATAATAATCGGAAATTTAACTCTTCCTGTAACCAAACTGGTCTGAGCTTCTATAAGCAACGAGAGGAATCAACAAGTGATTGTTCTTTAGTGACCCCAAATTTTGCTTTGATAAGTCTATTTTGTTTGGGATCACTAAACGTGGATAAGGGCTCAAAGATGACATTAGAGAAATTTCCAGTGACATTAAAAACTAGATTAGCTATGGATTAGTCAGCAAGTGATGTAGCCGATTCATAATTACCTCCCAAAATACGTTTAACATATTTTGAGATTTGATCATTTATGCATTTGGTAGCCTTGTTTGAAGAGATACACCATGATTCCATAACCTTTTTTAAGTTGTATGAATTATAATTCATATTTGACCTTTTCTTGAATACAAACTTGATTTGCATAATTTGTACATCAAGTTCATTTTGCAATTTTTTTAATTTAAGTTCATTTGCTTGCTGATTAACTACATTCGATTTTAACTGAGTGAGTTCAATGTTTAATATTTTTTTAATGTCATAATTTTTTGATAAGTTAACTATTACACACTCAATCACTGCGTCTTTCTCTGTCAGCAGCATAGTGACCAAGTTTGCCACAGTTGTAACAACTTGCTAATTTAGATTAATCATGGATAGAAACACCGGTGATCCTTGTTAATCAATTAAACCAACTCTGTTATGATCCTAATTGGTAGTCCTAATTATCATTTATGAACTAAGTGATATGGAGTTACATTATATAGCTTGAATTGCCGAGGGGGTGAATTCAATTTGAATCTTTAATTGTTTATTTTAAAACTTTTAACATAATATTAGTAAGTTTAAAACACTTATACGATTAACAGATTATGAATTGTAAGTATGAAAGCTGATAACAAAGAATACAAAAATCAATAACTTGAATGGAGAATGTATTTATCACAAATTACACCAAATTATCGAATGTGAAATAATCTAGCAAATGCTTAGATTAATTCAATACAAAATTACAAGTAACTATAGCGCTTACTTTGATAATAGGATAATCTAGCCTAAGCTGAAACTATTACTCACTGACTAGAAATTGCACTTAGAACAAATTTTATCACTGACAAATAAGTGATAAATGCAAATCGGTAAACGTCTAAGTACAATATGTCACTTTATTTATAGACAAGACATTACTCGTAAATATCTCCTAAATTCTAGGAAAATAGAATGACACGTGTCGATATGTGATTAGCTTCCTTCTAACTGGAAATATTAAAGAATGAATGTTTTGTGGTTCCCTTCCGATCATGCTTTTTACGTGTGTTGATTTTCCACCAATCACAATCAAAAGTTTGATGTCATTGCATTATAATTAATACTTAAAATAAATAAATACATTTCATTCAATTCTTTATATATATATAGGATGGGGATCAAATGAATTTTAAAAATTACAAATAATTTTAAAATTTAACATTCATCACAAATGAATGTTGAAAACATTTATTTATGAAAAAATCAAGGGCTAAGATTTGCTTCCCTCCTTCCCCAAGATTTGGAGCTTCCCTATGGATCATTTCCCTATATATATATATATATATATATCTAATATGAGTAGGTTCATGGGAGAAAGAAAAATTGGTTAAGAAGTGGGAGAAGAGTTTTTTAACCCTTTGATTCAGTAAAATAACCATTTGATTAAGTTTGAAATCATATTTACTTTTTGTTGAATTATAGTTTTAAATGTATATTTATCCTGGTTCTCTCCCAAAATTTTCATGTTTTTAGATCCTAGTGCTATATATATATATATATACACTTCTCTATAAAACATTTCACACACTCTCTTAAAACTTAAAATCCTAAAAATGGAAAGTTAATCTAAATATAATCTCTTTCCAAATATGCCCCTATATTCATTAAACTATCATTATTACAATTATCATTAAACATGTAATTAATAAATACATGACATAAATTTTGAACCGTTAGGAGTTACTGAACGTGCCAATTATGGACGAAAAGGTCGGAACGAGACAAATGTAGATGCAAACTGCGAAAGACGGTTTGTCCACCTTTTGTAGTCAAATTTCGCCTCTAAAACGTGCAATTTTAACTTTCTCCAAATTTGACACATATTTAAATTTTTCGAAAATAGTAAACGAACCCTTAAATGTACTTTTTTATAGAAATTTTAATTACACACCTTAATTTACATGGGTAATTTTAACTGTATGTTGTCATTTTCAGTAATCGAGAATTTTAAGTTTTCGATCAAATTTTAGGATCGCAATTTACGGTAGTATAAAATACATATTGTTGTTCATACAATTTACAGTTTTTATTATGATGAGTATCATAACATGAAAGAAAAAAAAATTAAGAAAGTAAAATTGGTTACCCGGTCGATGACTATGCACCTCTCAACTCGCAACTTGACTCTCGCAACTCGTAACTCGGTCATTAATGGATGTAATTGTTTTAAAAGTTTTTTTTTCATCAAAATAATACATTCAATAATAAATACTTTTTTATATATATTTACAAAATTACATGAATTTAATTTATAGTACATATATAAAGATCAAGTGATATACAAACCAAATTAGTCGATGCAAATCAACTAATAATTTTTTACATATGTAAATTAAGTAATCATGCTCTACTGCGCGAGTTTGCTGCTACTCTTCCTTTTAAATGTTGCTTGATGATTACTTTTATCTATAAAGAACTGCATACATATTTATGATATGATGAATTTCAACCCATTCAAGTTTCAAGTTTCACATGTGACAACGTAAACAATAAAACGTAACAAAGTTGATATCATATTTAATTAGATAGTTAATATTTGCATCATTATTTTTAATAAATATATCGAAATTGTAGACCGTTTATAAATATGGTTAATTTCATTTATAATTTTCTTCTTGTATAGTATGCAAGTAATGAATTATATTTTATTTCTATTTTTCTTTTAAATACAAGTATATATATGAAAAATCTCGTTTGTATGAAAGAACGAAGGTGATAACAACTATGGCTGACAAATGAAATTCAGAGGCCTGTGTGATATTAAAAAGTAGGCCTCATTGATGTTATAGTTGTTATAAATATTCAAAGGTAAGCAGTTATATTTAGGGTTAATAGACAATTGAATATACGTATTTTGCGTGAATGTGCAATTTTATGAATGTATTTTTTTTGTAACAATTAGATGAACGTACTATTAAAACCGGTCAAAAATTGTTAGAGTTCCGGTTGCACCGGTTAAATGTCCTACGTGGCAGTATTTTATGACGTGGCTTTGATACGTGGCATTTTTTTTTCTTTTATCCCTTTAAGAAATATAATAAGTAAATGATCCCAAAGTTTGGAGCCCACACCCGTAGAAAAACCTGACACTAAGCCCCACTCCCTTGTCTTCATCTGCTTCAATTTTCGTACTTTAAACCCTAAATCTACTTCGATTTCAGTTTCTTTGTTTGTCTTCATACTATAAAGGTATTGTTTTGCTTTGATCTTTTCAATAATCACGCTATCAAGATATAAAATTAGGGTTTTTGTTACTGAAATTTTTTTATTATTTCTTGATTCAGATGGCAGAATCTTCACGTTCTTCGCAATTTCGCATAAATTTTCATCACGGTGGTACGTTTGAAAGAACCCCAGGTATTGGTTATGAGTATGATATGGTTGGTGATTGATAATGTTGATTTATGTAGTATGGATTTTAGGGAATTTTCTAGCTTTCTTTCTACCGAATGTACTGGGATTATAATAAATTTGTTTTATTTGGTGCCTGGTAAGGATCTGGATCGTGGGTTAAGGGATTTAACATGTGATAAAGAGTTGCATGAATGTGTCCAGTTAGCCCAACATAATGCATATAAAATAGATATATATGCCTCTTATACGGAGTTTAAGTTAAATGAAAATTATTCTAGTGAAGATGATAATGAATTATATGACTCTGAGAGTTCAGATAAGGATGAAACTGCTAGCCTCGATCACTTGTCTGATGGTGATGATGAGGTCTAGGAAATTAGGGTCCAGAAGGTTATACCAAAACCTAAAAAGAAAGGTACAAGAATGTTTGATGAAAAATTTTTGAGTAGGGTTTTTGGTGGATTGCCTAGTGGTGATAGTTATGAAAAAAATGATATGGAAATAGATAATGTAGATGACCAAGATAAGTTGGGTGGTGATTGGCCTATACATGATCCCACTGTTAAAAGGAATTTTATGCAACCTGTTTTACGTGAAAGGTACGAGGACTGTGATCAACTTAAAAGGTGTTTGACTTTTTATGCTTTAGCAAATGGTTATCAGATTTATTTTGAAATTAATAGCCATAAGAAACTACTTGCTAGATGTGGCAAAGATAACATGAAAAGGAAGTGCACATTCAGACTGTGGGCATGGGCATCATGGATGCAACATGAAAAGTCTTTTCAGATTAAATCCTTACAAGAAGAGATGCTTGTTCATTGACTTTTGAGCATGCTAATTTTATTAGTAGTAACTGGATTGCAAGGAACTATGCACACAAGTTAATGGTGAATCCTTGCATGAAGAATAAGGAAATCCAAGATCATATTTTAAAGAAATACAAGTGTAAAGTGAGTATCAGTTTGGTTAGGAGAGGGAAAGCTAAGGCATTGAAGCAGTATGAGAATTGTTTAGAGGATCACTATGCAATACTTAGGCCTTATGCACTTGAGATACTTCAATCAACCCTGGATCTAGTTGTATGATTAGTGTTGAGACACTTCCTGATGAAAAGAGTTACTTTAAAAGTTTTTATGTTTGTTTCAAAGGTTTAAAGGATGCATGGTTAGAAGGATGTAGGAGAGTGATAGGACTAGATGGTTGTTTCCTGAAAACAGTTTGCAAAGGGGAGCTATTTTCAGCAGTTGGAAGAGATGGGAATAATCAAATATTTCCAATAGCATGGGCAGTTGTGAATGTGGAGAACAAGGAAAACTGGACCTAGTTCATAAGGTGTTTGATTTCTTATTTGGGATTTGTTGGTGGTGAACATTTGACTATCATTTCTGATCAGCATAAGGTAAAAATGGCATGTATAGTTGTTGTTCACATTTATTATAAATATACTTAACTATGAATACTTGTTTTGTAGGGAATTGTTGAAGCTGCAAAAGAAGTTATGCCTCTAGCTGAACACAGGCGATGTGCAAGGCACATATATGCCAATTTCATAAAAAGATTCAATGGAGTCATCTACAGAAACTTATTCTGGAAAGCTGCTAAAGCTACCTTCCCTGCAAAGTTTGAGTCAGTGATGAAAGAATTACATAATGTTAACAAGGATGCCTACAAACACTTGATGGACAATTACCTACATTATGATGCTACTACCTCTCCTATTTTGTTTATATGGAGAGCAGTTTAGTTATAAATGAATCATTTTGGTAAATACATGCAGAATGGGTTATTGTAGTCATTTGGTCATTTTATGACCATGCAGAATATTTGATCTAGGATTCTTACACATACAAACATAACCATGCCAATTTTTTTTTCAAATTTCTGTTTTGGACATTTGAATCTTAAATTGTAGTCATTTTGGTCATTTTATAAATATGTTTGTTTGATCTGGGATACCTGAACATACAAACATCAGCATGCCTTTTTTTTCAGTTTATGCAGTTTCTTTGATCTTGGAAACTTGAACATACAACATGTAACATCCACTCTTATTGCATAGGGGTAATCTGATAATTTCTTAATTTTATATTTAATTATGACTTTAATATATTATATTAATATGTCTATTAGATAGGAGAATTATATTAAGGTCGATTAGTTGATTGTGTCAGGTAAATTATTAATAGTTTTAAATTTAAATAGTTGTCGGTAAAATAAAATAACTTGTCTCGCAAAACGGTTTTCAGGTTCCAGACAATAAGCCAAACAGGGGATTAAAATTAACCAACATTTGAGTTGGTAGGTGATATAAATCACCAAACTCATCATTTTCATCTCATTTCACCAACTCATTTGTTTCATTTCTCTTTCAAAGGTTCCTTTCCTAAATCCCCAAATTATACATAAATTGTGTTGTGATAATAACCTGCTGTGATTCCTTGTTTACTTGTCATCATCATCATTCTTGTTCTTAAATCTAAGTGTAAGCATTTTGTTATTTTGGTTTTAAACTTGAAATTTGGTCAAATCCTTAAAATGGTGTGTAATTGAAGTTGAGAGTTGTTATATGATGTTACCTGATGTTTAAGAGATGTGAGAAAGCTTGTTAGATTGTTAGGAAACTGAGTTTTTGTGTTTTTGGAAAAAATAGTTCGGTTTTGGTAGCAGCAGTTCATCCTACGAGTTGAGATTGGCCTTGCGAGTTGAGTTGCCTTGCGAGTTGAGTTTCCTTGCGAGTTGAGTTGGTCTTGCGAGTTGAGTTTCCTTGCGAGTTGAGTTGCCTTGCGAGTTGAGTTGGTCTTGCGAGTTGAGTTTGGTCCTGCAAATTTTAAAAGTGCAGAAGTAAAAGGTTATACTTTTAGCGACCAAAATTTAACAGATTTTATTAACTGCGGATCGGACTCTTATTAACAGATTCTAGATTACAAAGATCACCCGTTTGGATTAATAGGTTATAATAATGTTTCGAAATTTGTTAATTGAATAAATAATTAAACAAGCGAATTGTTATAACTTAATACAAATTGATAGTTGTAGAGCGATTATATCCGATAATTGCAACTTGGTGATTGTTTGCCATTTTGATACTGAGTAGTGAAATATGTTATACGATTATGGAAAGAGTTACTAACTTCTTAATTATTATGTTCTCAGATCAACAGAAGACTCAGTAATATAAGATCTCTGAGTGTGGGCTGAGACAAGTCAGGTGAGTGGATCTGCAACTCATGATTTGATTTAGTTGTAACGGTGTGGTTACAACAAGTAACGTAGATATTGATAGACTGTTAGTTTGATATGTGATTGTGTATCTACTTGTTATACATGTGGCCTTCGGACATCTGTGTTGTTCAGAGGTCAATTGTGATTGGACTTGGTTACTAATAGTGATTAACACAGGTTCTAAGAACATGTGTTGTTGCTGGAAACTGTGTTGTTGTTTAGAAGTACCAAGTTATCGGTAAATATTGTATGGGCCAATATAGATTGTGATAAGCGTTATTTGAGGGCCATCGCAGCTGTAGGGTTCCTCAGTAACCACCGATCCTCTTGAGTTTATGTGTTTTCGTGCTTAATGTAAACAAATTGTTATGCTATGTTGAATTATTAGTTGTACATTCATTCACTTAGCTTCGTGCTAATCCCACCATTTCTCTTCCTGCAGGTTCTGTACAAGTTTGTGGGTTTAGGCAGGAAGATGGGATTTTTGAAGGAATGTTTGACACGTGCCATAACTCTGATAAATTTTTTTAGATGTTTTGTTAGTTACCATGTATGCAGATTTCGAAGAATAACAATATATGTTTTGTTTTAGGAATATTTAAATGTTGTAAAACTCGTCAAAATTTTATGGTCATTTTGTAATATAATATATAATATTATTTTATCCATTGCTTCCGAGTCAACTGACACAATTAATACTGACTAAATAGAGGGGTGTTTTACAACAAACACCACCATGCCATTTTTTTCAAATTCTGATACATTGCCAATTCATAAGTCTGATGAAAACATCATGCCAAAATACACAACAGATTCATAAGTCTGATGATAACAAGGATGCCAAAATACATAACAGATTTAGTTATCAATTCAAACACTAAAGTAGAAGCTTATAGACCAACAAACATGACACAAACCAAACACAATAAAACCATGTTCCAGAACTTCAGTCTTCCATTCTCATTGTACAATCCATTGATTTGCTCTTTAATGTTTCTCGAATTCATATACATCTCATACATTTGTTCTTGATAATGTCAGTTGGGTAATTCAACATCAACCCACCTAAAGAAATTGCAATTACTTGTTGGATCCTAAAAGAAAGGTTGATTACATAACTAAAAAAATAAATGAAATCACTTCAATTGAACTATATCAATTATTAATTTCGTAACTTACCATGAAATTGGGGCAACCAAGAAACCTTCTACCTGGATTATTCAAGGCCCATGAAGTTCTTAAGCGTGCTAATTCACCACACTTACATGGAGTTCTTGTGTATCCAGCCATTAATGGGGGAAAAATAGTGAAATTTTAGGTGATCTTGAAAATGGGGAATGTAAACCCTAAATCTGGAGCAGCAAGGAATGGGTGGGGATGGTGGCTTTAAACCCTAATTCAACTAACGTGGCACTAATTAAAGGACATGGGGTCTGTTGGCTTATGTGGAAATTAGTTGGCACACCGTGTACAAGTAACTTGTTGATTTTCGGTATTCAGTCACCGAATTCATGTAATTGACAAACTTTCATTAGAATGTTTACCTGAATGCATAACCCGTATAGTACGTTCATCCAATTGTTACGAAAGAAAGTATGTTAATGAAATTACACATTCACGCAAAGTACGCTCATCCAATTGTCTATTAACCCTTATATCTAACAAATCGAAAATGGTAATTAAGTTCATTTTGCATTAAAAAATGCTTCTTCAGATAAAAATTATTGATCAAACTTTTATAATTATACTCTCTAAAATGTTCACAATTGATATCAATATCAATCCGTTAATCTTCTTTTAGTCCGAGGTGATATTTTAGATTGCAATTATTACATCAACAATTTAAAATTTAAAAGATAGTAAAGTTCATTATATTGATATCAAATTATACATTATTTTTGAATGTACATATTCAAGATAACTATAAAATTGATAAAGAGACTATTGATATCAAATAAGTGTAACACAATCGGGTCTTATTTGACTTTTGGGTTAACTCCTACACAACTGTATTTTTTTTCAATATCAAACGAATAATAATATTAAAATGTTCGTGGACTGTAAAAGCCCCAAAATTAATGGTACTCTACACCGACACATAAAAACATTTGCTCATCTCCGATACGAACAATAATCTATGATGGTACCCGGTAAGTGACGGTGTGAGCGTGGGTGTGGCCAAAGAAAAGCCACCGCGTTTCGCTTCCACAGTGACAGCACATGTCCACACAACATGACAAAATACATAACAATCATTATCAAGTTTTCTTCCCAAACGTTACCATCATAATGTCTTTTTTTGGTAAGAAAACGTTACTTGTAGTCTTTTAACATTTTCCTCACATTTTAAATCGCAATAAGAGAACGGCTTTAAACGGATTCGACCAGTGTGATTCGTTAACATCTCGTCTTCAATGACAAAGATATTAAAGTCAAATCACTATCTCTAAATTAAGGGTATTAATAATCGTGCCCTTAGTCCACTTGTTAAGTTTACTTAAATTCTATTCAAATCATTAAATAGATACGAATATTCTATAAATATAATTAAATTAACAATTAATATTATTACGATCGTAATTAAATATAAAATGTTAAATAATGTTGAATGTTTATATAACGGTTTCAATATTAAAAAAAAAAAAACAAATGTGAAAAAAAAGAAATTCAAAATATATATGCAAATCACATATAACTTGTACATCACAAAGTAATCGGCTATTGAAAGATATCTTTCAATTTGTGAGCTCAATATGCGACAAGTCATATAGACATGTAACTGTTTACAAAAGTTTGTGTGTATAAACTAAGATCCGCTTAATATGTTACGATAGTTCAGTTAAACTCTTATGCTTATTGGATTGATCATATCCATCTCTACCAGTTTAAATATTCATATTTGTTATATTAATTTATTTCAAATTAAGGCCATCTCCAATGGTAACCGAAAATCGACTGGCAACTTTCTGCCAAATCAGCGTCACGTCAACTTTTCTCAAAACTGACTGAAACTGACTAACAACTGACTGACCCGTGCCAATGGTCACGGTCAGTTTTTCGATCAGTTTTTAATTTATATATTTAAAACACAATACTTAAAATAAAACATATTTCATTAAAATAAAAACATTACAATAATTAAAAATAAACATTACATTTCCTAAAAAAAATACAATAATTAAAAACAAACATTACATTTTCTAAAAATAAAATACAATAATTAAAAACATTACATTTATTGAAAAACGATACGATTAACGTTGACAGAAATTTGGTGAGACTTGCGCAACGTGTTCGATTAGAGCATTGCGAAGTTGATGATGTACCGTTCGGTCGCGTAATTCCTTGTCCATACGTAATTGAGTTGCAACCCTTTCTTCCCATGAACGTCGGGATAAATTTGTCGGGTTTGCCAAATAATCTTCTTCAATTTGACACATATTTCGACTGTTGTCCTTGGTTATCATGTTGTGTAAAATCACACAACAATACATGATTCTTTTTATTTTGTTGATGCTATAAGGTCTTGTCGGGGATTTTATGATTTGCTAACGGCCTTGAAGCACACTGAATGTTCGTTTAACATCTTTTCTTGCGGATTCTTGATATCTCTTGAAACGTATTTCTTGTTGCGTTAGTGGAAACTTAAACGACTTTACAAGAGTAGCCCATTCTGGATAAATCCCGTCGGCAAGATAATAGCCTTTGGTGAATTGTTGTCCGGCAATGGTGAATTCTACTTGAGGAGATCTATCTTGTAGTAAATCGTTGAATAAAGCTGATTCATTCAGAACATTGATGTCGTTACTCGAACATGCAGGACCAAAGTCAAATCCACATATCGTAAGAGGCTACCGCTTCAAGCATGATCGTTGGACATCCCTGATCACCTCGAATGTGTTAACCTTGCCATGCCACTGGAAAATTTTTCCAAGGCCAGTGCAGACAATCGATGCTCCCAAGCATACCCGGAAAACCATGCAACTCCGAATGACGTTGTTGTAAACGTTGCACATCTTGGACTGTAGGTTTTCTTAAGTACTCGGTCGAAAATAGATGAAATAAACATTTTGTAAAATTGTCTAAACAATCGTATGACGTTTGTTGACCCATGTGTAAATATTCATCAAACGTATCAGTGACACAACCGTATGTCAATTGGCGTACGGCGGAAGTGCACTTTTGAAAAACGTTAAAACCAAGTGCACCGATAGTGTCTCGACTTTGGTGAAAATATGCAAAATATGGAGGTAGCGGAAGTTGGGAGTACGATAATATACCTTGACATATACATATAAATAAAGGCCGGGTCATTTGGAAACGTCGTCGAACGTAATCCGCCGGGAATGTTGGGTGCTCGACAAAGTAGTCTAAAAATAAACGTTGGCCCGCCTCGTCGCGTTTTCTCTGTAAAAATCATCTAGGTCTTCTTGGCTGACGGAATGAGTTTTCTACATCTTGGTCGGAATCTGAGTCTATCGAATTAATCATGTTGATTGCGGCGGTCGTATCGAAAACACTCGTAAGCGTTTGAAGTTCTTCAATATCGGAATCGGAATTGGAATTAAACATAATATGTATTTTGTATGGATAAAATGAGTGTATAATTGTATAAGTTTATAGAGAGAATTGGTTGTTTTTGGTGTGAATTATAGTTATTTGGAGTGGGTATATATATGGGAGTAATTGTGTGTATTGATTTAGTGGAATAAAATAAAATATATGTATATATATATAATATTAAAAATGAAAGTAGTCGTTTGGCACCTTTTTTTTTATTATCTAACGGTTACATTTTGAAGAAAAAAAAAAGTAAAACATTTAAATCAAACCGAAGAAAGCATGAAACCCAATTGGATATCCGACTAGTCCAAACCGACCGGCCCAACCGACGATCCGTGCCAATGGCGTCGGTTTCGTCAGTTAGAACCGACGGCCCATTGGCAATGCCCTAAGTGATTGATTTGAGCCTTTAACCAATAAAAAAAAGTAAAAATGATTACTAATTAGATAAAAAGTAAAAATGATAACTAATTAGATAACAGTATAATAATTGTATATTTTATAAAATTGAGTGATTTTTTTAAAGTGGACATCCAAATCATAAGTGAGAGAATAACTAGAAAATTACATTTTGAATGGTTATACTTAGATCGTTTAGAAGTAAATGAAGATGATATAAATTGGCTTTACTTGCATACTTTGAAGTTTGTATTTCTGCAACGAACAATGTATTGAGTACACTATATTGTTAAGACTGGATCGCAGTTACATCCGATCTGTTGCAAAAGAATGTTGCAACACACGCACTCTGGAAATTAGGGTGTTGCGATTCAAGGGTGCCTAACGACTCGAATGTAATTGCAAACCTTAAAAGCATGAAGTACACATGTGTTATTTCCACGCATAGATTAAGAATGGGTGAGAAAGCGTATGCCTTTTTTTAGAGCGATCATGTCCTATTTATAAACAGAAAATGCACGCCAGGGTTAATTATGAATTCTTAGAGTAATACGTACATCTCTTTTAACTTCATTCAATTGTATTTTTCTTTAATAGAACATGCTAAATCTACCGGATGAAATTTTGCCATTGTACTTATTTATCTCTTTTAACTCTTTTAACTTCATTCAATTGTATTTGTCTTTAATAAGGACATGCTAAATCTACCGGATGAAATTTTGCCATTGTACTTATTTATTTTCTTAAGTAATCTTCTCTCTTTTCATCTAATTTTTTAGAAGCCAACCAATCAATCAAGTACACTGATAGTATATAGAATGGGGGTTACTATGTGAACATTTCTATATACACATATAGTTACATAATGAGACTCATATATACACTCACGTGGGAGTGTCCACAAAGAAATTTTAAAATGTTCATTTACAAAACCCATATACAATATACACTCATCATCATCACCTGAGCTTCTTTTTTCTACTTTTCTAATTTCATTTTTATATATACAAGACTACAAGGCTAGTAAAACAGGAAACTAGTAGTAAATTTAGATAATTATATCTCTAATCTCTAAGGTTGCGTTTGGTTTGCGGAATTTTTTTAAAGTAATTGGAATTCATCAAAAGAAAAAGAAATTTCAATTCCTTTAGTGGAAGGAATTTGATGGAAATTAACTTTATAAATTATTCAAACAAACAAACTAAAGAATGAAATCTCAATTCCAATTCCATCAAATTCCAATCAATTCCGTAACGCAACCTAATACTCCTCCTCAAATTGGAGGAATGATGCTAATCATTCTCAATTTGCACAACGTCCGCTCATTCTGAACTTGAACTTCATTGCTAATTCTATTAGAAACGGGCTATCGAGTGGAACGGAACAGGGATAGGAACAGGAACAGAGATCGTTTAGAAACACGGTTAGGATTCAGTGTCTAACAGTTTGAACCACTAGCTTTTAATTTCCTAGAATCATATATTCGACTTAAAACTTGTAATTTTGAAAAAGGTTTTGTGAATATATACTCCCTATATATTTTTTTGAGAAACCAAACCTATCAAAATATATACTCCCTATATATATATTTTTAAATATAGTTGATTAAAAAACAAAATTTAAATATCTCAAAATTTAAAAGAAAAACAGTTAAAGCAGAATTCGAAAATAGAATAAATTTAATAAACAACGATATCAAATATTTTGGGCTTTATCTTATTATTTTTTAACAAACTCAACTTAAAAAACAACGTCAAATTTAACTATTTAAGTCTCGTATGTTTGATTAAATTAAGGTGTGACAGTTATTAGATTTTTTATCTTGAAAATACTTCGTATAAACCACATAATTAAATCACTAAAACACAATTATTATCTAAATGATACGTTCGACTTTAATAGAATGAGTAATTTAAATTAATATGTTTAGTTTGAGCCGTCCATCTTGTAGAAGGTACCAATAACTTCATCCTAAACTTATATATGTACATATATAGAAAAAAGCATACAAAAAACCACCCGTCTTATGTATATGGAGAAACGTGCTGAGAGAGAAAAATGTATACTTAAGGACTATGACCACTCAAGATCACGATGCATGCGTGAGTACTCGTAACTAGTCATTCAACTTCTATTTCATACGTGTAGTTCTCTAATTAAACTAGTAACTTCTTCGATTATATATGTTGAGCTTGAGCCATAGCCAATTCTCACTCTTGTTGTACTAAACTTCATAGTTATAGATAAATGATCAGTAATATTAACATTGCGCACAGTTCTTTAACAGTAGTGTAAAGTAGAGACTAGTTATATGAATGTAAAAATCTTAATGAATAAACCGTTAATAAATTTACTTCATTTAATCTTGACGTTATCTAAATTAGGTAATGTTAACATACCAATCTTATCACTCTATATTATTTAGAAGAGAAAATTGTCCTAATGGTTAGTCAACCGTCTCCTTTACACCCCGTGGTCCATGTCAGAAGTTTTTCATTGAAATGGTCACAATGCCCGCTGGAATGTGAACCGCGGGACGGTGGGATTTTCTAACCAATTATAGACTGCCACTTCGCACGAATCCCGCAAGTCAACCCGAAGTCCCGCAGGTCAAAACTTAATTCCTGCTTGAATGTTTGAACGTGGTCAACATAAATAGCCGCTAGAATGGTTCGAATACCTACGGAATTTGCTTTGAATAGCCACTGTAAAAAAGAAATTAAAGATATAAAAAAAAAAATACACAAAATAATATATCATGCCTCACTAGTCTAACTTACCATGTTTTATTTGACAATATTCATATTTCACACCAATGAATGAGGTCAAATAATCAAGTCTATATTTACATCATACATTTTGTTATAATAGACAATAACGCAGTGTGTACAAATAAGTCATGACTCATAAACCTATTCTCTAATTATTAATCATGAGGTGATAAACTTTTTAACTAATGTTGATATAATCGCAATGTTGAAATCGCAAGGACCGTGTGAATTTGTGTCGGATGGTTTATTCCGCTTGAAAACGAAAGAGACACAACTTTATATATTGACCAGGGGACTTACAACAACAGGTATTTGAAGCAAATCTCGCGGTATTCAAAACATTCAAGCGGGTATTTTTGTTGACCACGTCAAACATTAAAGCCGGAATTAAGGTTTGACCTGCGGTATTCATGCCACGTGGCGGTCTATAATTGGTTAGAAGATCCCGCTATTCCCCGGTTCACATTCTAGCGGGAATTGTGACCATCTTAATGGAAAAACCTATGACACTAAACAAGGGATGTAAAAGAGACAGTCGACTGACCATTTAAGTAATTTTCTCTATTTAGAATGTTTTTATTCTTAGAAAAACTATCATACAGTGCTATCATTTTAGCTACTATGGAATTTTCTGAACAAATTTATTCTTGAACTTTATAGTGAGGATATCAAGACAAACCATCGAAAAAAATCACTTTGAATAGTTGGTCCACCGTTTTAGCACCTTTTTAGAACAATCAAGTGTCTTCTATGAGATAGTCTAATTAGAGCATACGGAGTGGTGACTTAGGTGCTATAGTGTTCAACAACGATATTAAGCAGGAACATTGTTGTCGAAAAAGAGGGGTAGTGAGAAGATTGTTCAGGATAATGTTAAAAAATACATGGTTTTTTTAAAAAAAAATTCAAATAACTAAATAAATAGAAATAAATAACAAAATAAATCAATTAAAAGAAGTAAATTCATTAAAAAAGTTATTACAATTTAAATAATTTAATTTATAAAAAAAAAAAACTCAATTAAGAAAAATGAAAAAAATGATCAATTAAAACACAATCAAATAGCTTTTCAACTTTTATTATTGAAAAAAATAAAATTTATTACTTCTTATAGTTATAAATCATAAAGTAGTTTTATAAACATTGATAATAACTAGTATCAAAAAGTTACACATAATGTCATACTTAATTTCTTTTGACAACTTTGTACATTATTTATACTAGCAAATTATTAAAAGAACAAATTTGAATTATATAAAATATAGAAAAATTTAATACGAGTATCCAAGAAACATGGTTGTATCTTCTTTCCCCACAACACATATCAAGTTTTTAAAACTAATTTTTATCTTTACTACTTTATAAAACATTTACCCCATCGTCACTCTTTTACTTTTTAAGACTAAGTAAAGTAAATATTTACAATTGAATCTATATCACTTTTAATCTTATCTATATATTTCACTTTAATCTACCTATATAGTAACACACCTAATAAATAAACAAACACTCTTGACAAAAATTCTCACACTATAATTTGTCTCCTTTACATACCTGTCATTTAAACATAAAAACACCTAATGAGCACCATAGAAGACACACATATTGAACACTAATAAATATGATGTTAAACCAAATCATTCGACGTCGTTGCTTTGCTCGGGTACAAAGCTATGTTTGTACAATACAAGTAAGCATGCATATCAACTTTATACTTCCCCTTTCATTTTCTCTCTCTCCACATTTTCTTTCCCCTTTTCTCTGCAACTCCTCTTCCACCCATTTCTTTTTTCAATTTCACAAACAAGAAATTTCAAATTTTTATGCCATTTAGAAAAGAAATCCAAAAGAAACCAAAAAAGAAAAGGAAGAAAAACAAGAAAAAAAAATAGAAAAAAGGAAAAAGTCACTCAAACAGCGTTTCGTATGAGACGTCGTCGTCGAAATGCCGTCCCAGAGTGTCATAATGTTGTTTCGATGGATTTCCCGAAGGTGAACGACGATGAAGACCTCCCCACTATGTGTGCTCTTAGACTATATATCGACGACATCCCCCTACAGCCCTGAAACCCAAGCGTACCTACTTTGCAGTTAGGGGTAGTCAATGCTATCAATCACGTAAGTTGATATAGTATTAAATTTTTCAAAAATATTATCAATTGTATATGAGTGCTACCGGTCGTTTTAAAGTGAAGCAACTTAATGTTCAAAGGAACATACTTATGGGCCCAATTAGCAGGTCGAAGCACATAATTACCTTCAAGTTAAAGGTCACACGTTTAATACTTAAGTGTCGAAGCACAAACATTTTAGTTTGTTTGATTAAAAAACTTTATAACGTCATCAGTCGTTGTTAAGATTTTGCATTTGTCTCAATAAAATAGGAAGTGAATCAAGCTTCAAGATTTAAGTTCAGGGTTAAAGACTTAAAGCGCTTAGCATATGTTTTAAATCATTTTTTTTAAATAGATAAATCATTTTTTTTAAATAGTTTGCAACCCACATTTAATATAAGCAGAAATACTATACTACCTTTCCTTCGTCCCGTTTTTAGTGTCTACATTACTAACATTATTTCTTCAAAAAATATTTTCTATTTGTAAAAAATAACTACTAAAAATTATTAGCTCTTCAATTTACCTTCATTTAATACTCTCAATAATTTATTTTATATAAGTTTTGAGTAAAACTTGCATGAATATAAGAATAAAATCGACATTCATCTAATTTATCTTAAATCCAACAAACTAAAGAGATTAAATTTTGGTCAACTCATAAATTAAAGGCAATGATAACTTCACTATAAATTTTGATAAAATTTATCATAACTATACATTAACAAGTTGGACTTGACACACAAATAGTAGTATAATTTTGAAGGATTTTATCAAAAGTGATGATAAAGGTATCGCTACTCATAAGTTAAGGTATTAAAACATTAAAAATAAAATTAAAGAGTTAAAACAAAAAAAAGGTTGAAAGTTTGAGAACTAGACTGCCATTAACTCCCTTATTCTTAACAATTTTAGTAATAAAGTAGACCAATTGTAGGTTCCCTAAACCTGGATCTACGAGGTTATTACGTTTATTAAGTGCGAAATCCTTAAACAAACGTTACACTAATCAATCAAGTAATATGAATACGGTTAAGAACACTTTTATTGAACGTAAGTAACAGTTACATTCAACGTTAGACAAAACAATCACAAGTATTTGAACTTGCCTTTGCTAAGCCCTGAAAATACACTAAACAACTTATTACATTCGAACTAAACCGTAATATATATAGGACTCAAGTTCGTACATTCTGGACCCTACGAACTTGTCTGGTCACAGGCCCATACAAACTTATATGATCCTAAGTTCGTACCCACCTAAGTTCGTACGTTCGTACGAACTTGCATTACAAAACATTAAAAGTAAACTTATTACAAAAAGACTTATCAGACTAACTATTACAAACTAGAAAGCTGTTGTCACTAAATATGTACCAACAGACTCCCCCTTGACAATAGCTCTAGTTTCTTGAGTCTTGATCTTGATTCTTCATTAAGCTCATTTGACTTCCAGTCCACAATCCTCTTTCTACACAAACTCTAACCACTTTCTGATATCTTCTGCCCTCAAGTCTCCAACTATCTCTGTAGAGAATCTTGTTTACATGCAGCTTCATCAGATCACCTTTAGATAAGTTTACCAGATGTAAACTATCATATACCCTTAGCAACTCATTCCCATCAACATCTTCCATTACAGCTTCTACTGTCTTGTTGTCCACATACCACCATTTCAGCTCAGTTAAGATTTTTGCGGCATCTTCTTCAAAGGAACTTTCTTCAAACACTTAACCGGTTTATAAATCATTTTCATCCACGGTTTGTTTGAAATCGGATCTATCTTTGTCAAATCTGGAACTCTTTTCCCTGTCTTAGGCTTTAACTCAACAAAGTTGTTTGATCTACCTTCACGCTTAATAATTCGTTCCATCGTTCTAGCGTAAGGATCTTCTCCCGGATCTATCAAATCTATCCAAGCCAGTTCTTTGAGTTCAATCTTCGGCAAGGAAATGAAAATCTTCAATTTATTTTTCAAGTATTGAATCCCATCATATCTCTTCAGTATGAACAACTTTAGCTCGCTGTCATAAAACCAGCTTATGATGCCTCTTTTCAGCTCTCCCGATCGTTCGACTTTGATAGTCTCTTTAAATTTCAATTTAGGCTCCTTTTCGATCTTTATAAACCACATACTTCTTAACTCTGCTCAAGATGGTTCTCTATCAGCTTATGAATCATCATCAAGAACATTATCATCTTCTGACTCTAATCTCTGACGATCTATCACATTTTCACTAGCTGTCTCATCTCTAACAACTTCAGTTACTGGTTGCTTTGACACGACATGTTTATCAATATCATTATCAGCATCTGGGATAATCTCATAGTCGGACCACCATTCAGCAACTTCTTTCGGAAAAATTTCTCCTTCCTCCAACTCAGTCTCACTACTATCATACACATCTAGATTAAGAAGTGCTTCGATAGTGTCTGTCTCCGTCAGATTTACTGGAGTTTCTTCAGTACCACTCACTCCCTTTTGTTGACTAGACTCCCCCTGAGCTTGTGCTACTAGTGCTCCAGTCGAAGTGCTAGGCAGCTCACCTTCCTTTGGCGCACTGGGATCATCGTCTCGGTCTTCATCCCTTTTTCTCTAGAGTTCATCTCCCTTACAGCTAGGTATCTCCCCCTGAGCTGTCTTGCGCTTCAGACGATAGAGGAGAGTCTCATTATCGCGCGCAATCTCTTCCAACTTCTCATTACGCTCCATCAATTTCTCATTAAGAGCAGACAAGTTATTCACCCTGATTTCTTGACTGGTGACAACCGCAGTCAAATTAGCAACCATATCAAATAAACTCGATATCCAGCCTTGAAGATAGATAAAATTTTCAAGCTCGGAAAGATTGGCAGCAGGATGTGTTGCGGGTGGTGTAGTGGAAGCGGGAGGAGTAGCGGTTTCGGGAGAAGTAGTGGTAGTAGCCTGGGTAACTGAGGGTTGTGGTGGTGATGTTGGTGTTGGTGTTGGTGTTGATGATGAAATAGCTGTTGATGCAGGTGTAGTGGTTGCAGTGGTGACCGGTGGTGTAGAACGGATTGAGGTAGGAGGTGGAATATCACTAGCTTCACGAATGACCACCCTAGTCGGACGCCTTCTTTTGGGAGTCCGAACCAGTGGGGTGTCAGAATCATCATCAGCTTCATCTTGAAGAACATAGTCATCATCTTCAATCAACTTGCGTTTACCTTTATTCTGGGCAATGATATGTGGAGCAAGAGCCACACGTCATCCATGAAAACCAATGCCGAAGGCTCATCACTCTCGGGATCACTCTCAGTTGCCTCGGAGTCGCGCTCCAGACTTCTCGACATATTAACAGCAGAAGTCGTCGCCTCATCAGCCCCAACAATGTAAGTCTCAATGTGGGCTATATCAGTGTCGATATCATCATGTGGACCAGTAACAAATGCATCCACATCTGCCAACACATCGGAACTGGGCTCCCCCTGAAGAACATCTCGAACAACAGCTCAGCAGTATCTCGATCAATATGATGACCCTCCTGGGGTTGCTCTAGCTGGCGAAGAATTTCATCAACCACTTCATGCTCTAACGGAGCAGCATCTTGTGGTGGTGTAGGAACTCGAGCTTCTTCCTCGGCCTGGGGAGCATCCAACCACCCATCATTCAGTGGTGGAGCATAATCAGCATCAATAACAGCCCCGAAAAGTGGAGTAGCCTGAGGTCGCTCAGCAACTGGACGGCGACTAACGTGGCCAAGTTTGTTTCTGCAACATAATCCAGACTCCTTTTTCTGGTAAAATATGAAAATTAGTATTCAAGATTGTAGGTTGCTTGCGAGTGGGCTGCTCATGGTCGGCGAGTGGACTGTTCATGGTCTGTTGCCGCCGAATAATTTGATTGTAACAATATGTAACTAAATAATAACCAGAATTTGAGTATCAACTGAAATTTTACGGCTACATGATGTTAAAATATATATAATCTCAACAGATTCGGTGGAAACATTATTGGATCCGTGATTTTTAGGTGATATTGAAGTTCTACACATTATTTGTGAAATGCTATGTACTGCCAAAATTTGTTTTATGTATGCAACTAACGTGGCCAAAGTGGCATCATACGTGGCTGTAGTCAGCAATTTCAACTGTCATCAAGTAAAAAACAACTTTGCAAAATATCGACACGTTTTTTTCGGTTGTTACATATTTAGACAATAAATAAGTAGGTTATATATAAAAAATAATAAGTGACAGTACGCTGCATATCTATCCTATCTAAGCTGTATAGCATGAGAGATGAGAGATGAGAGCTTTAGTTTTTCTCATTTACTAACTAGAATAGATCAATTGTTTCTTCACTACTCAATAGCAAGTGTTATCAAATTGTGCTAATTTGACATCTTATATATATGGACCAATTAGAGCTCGGAACGAAACAGAGGTCATGACAAAATTAGCTGGCAAATCGAATTTTGTTTTTTGAGACGTTCGATCTTACCTTTCTCACAAATTTAATCAACTTTTTCATTTGTTTTAACTAAGAAAAAATATTTGTAAACTCACCACCTTACATGGATTACATATATAAATATATATATATATTAGCGTCACACCCCGCGCACAGCAGCGGATGAAAATTTCGCATGTTGATGTTGATGTTGACAGACATATATTTAATGGTACATGAATGCAAGAATAATTGTTATAATGAAAATGATTTTTCATAATAGTTTAAATTATTGTAATTGTAAATTAAAAAATGTGTTATAAAGGAATAAAGACGATATTTGAATGTATTATGTGAAATATAGTAGTAATTGAATTATTTATATATTAAATAAATAAATGGAGAGATAAGTGGGGGGATAAAATGGTAATTTCCGATATCCCTTTTTAAGGATTAATAAAGATAGTGTTAAATATTTTATAAGGGTTATAGATATAAGAGCTGATCTATAAGGAATGAGTAATTTTGGGGAAGAAGGGAAGCAAATCTGAGCCGTCCGTTAACATTCATCACGTTGAATAATAATTAATATTTATCATGATGAATGTTAATTTTGATCAAGATGAATGTTAATTCAATCATGATAAATGTTAATTCAGTCATGATGAATGATGAATGTTAATTAACATTCACCACAATAAATGTTAATAAATGATTCAGATTTATTTCTTCAAATCCCCTAAAATTACTTCTTCCTTCTAGTTCATCACACATTTACGTATGAGCTTTCAATGGGTATGAGAAAAATATTTGCAAGGTCACCACGTAACATGAATTTAGATTGTACCTATATTTATGTTTCATTATCAAATATTGAAACCAAATCAAACAACTAAACACATCCTCCGAAAATATTTTTATGTGAAGTTTATCAATTTTCCACTACTGTTTTTCCATATTATTAAGGACCTTTAAATTAATAATCATTTGGATTTTAATTTCTCAGAATTTTTAATAGTTTAGAATCATATTTTCGAATTAAGCGATCAGTGTTTTTTCATGAGTATTTATCATTGTGAATATGACTCCTTTGGCAACAAAATAAAAGTTTACATCATATTTTAATTATTTTATAATAAGTATTCACTTTTAAAATAGAAAATTACCTTTTTTATTATACCACCACTTACACTTTTTTCATAAAAGTCAGCTTAAAATAAAAGGTTAAAATAATATTTGACTCTAAAACAAAAATTTGTAATTTATTTAAAATTAAGTATTATTAAATATATTAGTTTAATAAAAAAAATACTATTTTAAATTGTAATATTACATTAAAAACTATATCATATAAATAATTTAATAATAAAATTAATAAAAACATCTAGTACATTAAACTTAACTCCTTAAAATTGGATGCCAATTATCAACACTCAATTTGAGACGCAAATAGTAACTTTCTTTTTAGTTGGAGGTAATGTTTCTATTCTACGTCATCTAAGTTCTGGTACCAAAAACATCCATTAATAGTTGTTTCCGATAAGTTCCCGTTAATTAACAAGTGTTTGTTTTTTCATATATAAAATAATAATAAAAACAAATGAATTTTCTTTTTAGTAGTAATTAATTTCCAAAAGCCACTTTAAAACATTACTCATTCTTTTTCATCAACAACCAAAGCAAAAAAGAAAAAAAAAAGCCCATAATTATCACTTGCTACACATTTCATCTCTGTCCTTTTTTTTCGGTGTGTGAGAGAGTATGTGTTTCTGTATGTCTCTGTAACAACATCTCTCCAATTATTTTTCTCTTCATTTCATTCATTCACCCCCCAAAAAGTGATGAAACAAAAAGATCAACAACCATCACCACCAATCGAAAGCTCAAAAAACAACAACAAAATGTTCATCGGAATCGTATGGAATTGTGCTCCTGAGCTCAAGCTTCTACTCTCCGCCCTTTTATTCTTCTGTTCCTTAGTCACCCTTTTCCAATTCTTCCCAAATCATCTCTCATTCTCCGTTCAAGATCTCCGTCACTGCGCCACCCTCCCACCACCACCTTCCACCAACTCACCGCCACCACTTCCCACCACCATTCACGACGCCCTTCTCCCAAACGGCCTCATCAAACGCAACTTCAACACTTACGGCTCCGCCGCCTACAACTTCATCCTCATGTCCGCTTACAGAGGCGGCGCCGACACTTTCGCCGTCATTGGTCTCTCCTCTAAACCCCTCCACGTTTTCTCTAAACCCATTTACACTTGCCAGTGGGTCCCCCACAACACCACCGGTCAAAATACCAACATCACTGTCACCGGCGTCAAAATCCTCCCTGACTGGGGTTACGGCCGTGTCTACACCGTCGTCGTCATCAACTGCACTTTTTCCTCCTCCGCCGCCTCGACCGCCGGAAAATTACTCATCCACGCCGCAACTTCCGGCGGCGGCGACGCCAACTTTGATCTCACCGACACCATCGAAGCATTAACCGAAACACCAGTGAGTAATAAATTAAATTTAAAACAATTTACGGATGCTCCAAAATACGATTATTTATACTGTGGGTCCCCATTGTACGGTAACTTAAGTCCACAACGAATTCGCGAATGGTTAGCGTATCATATAAAATTCTTCGGTGAGAAATCTCATTTTGTGATTCATGATGCGGGTGGTGTTCATCCAGAAGTTATGGATGTTTTAAAACCATGGATCGAAAAGGGGTTTGTGACCGTACAAGATATTCGTGAAGAAGAGCGATTTGATGGGTATTATCATAATCAATTTCTGGTTGTGAATGATTGTTTGCATAGATATAGGTTTGTTAGTAAATGGATGTTTTTTTTCGATGTTGATGAATTTATCTTCGTTCCGAAAAAGAGTACGATTAATAGTGTGATGGATTCGTTATCGGAGTATACACAGTTTACGATTGAGCAACGAACAATGTCGAATAAGCTTTGTTACCTTGATGATCATGCTGGTAAAATCTACAGGTATGTTTTTGTTGCTAGCTGATATGTTAATTATAATTAATTATTAATTAGGATTATAGTACTAGTACTAGTGATAGAGATGATTGATTTAGGTGCTAATTGTTTGACGTTTGTTGGATGGAATAATTGTTGGTTATTTATGACATGTGAGATTGAATAATTGGTTGGGACGTGTAGAATTTTTAGATCTGAAATTCATTGTTTAGTTTATTATTTCATACATTAATGGTGTCGCTTAAATTGGGAGATTAAATCTAGCTGTAAATTTGTCTTGTTATTCATTTAACACCAACTTGTGGATTGTTGTATAGTGCCATTTATTTGTATTTAGGGTTTAATCTGTAGTTTAAATATGGTGTGGTAGAACATAGTTGATAATATTGATAAGTTGCAATTTTGGACTTATTTATACAGAGTAAAAAGGACTTTTATATTTAGATTATGGGTGTGACAATGTAGTTTTCATAATTGAGTAATTATATTATGGATTTAAAATATCAATATAAGACCTGGCCTACTGCCTAGCGATAAGACATCATTTATTTAGGGTCTTCAGGGAAATAGTCGGAAATGATCCGCGATAAGACATCATTTATTTAGGATCTGTAAGACTTGTCCTTTTGGGTAAACTGAACAAAGAAACCGCATTAATTTACTCGTTATATAAGAATTAGCTTAGTTCACTCGCTTTTAAAAACATGCCATGTGTATGAAAATAACATACCATAAAAATGTTACATGTCACTGAACTGCTTCAACCAATTCTGAGATTTCACATTTCAAACTAGGGTACTTCTTAAGGTTTTATCCAACCTGTATATTTTATAACCTTTAGTTGATGAAAACTATTGGGGGTGCGAAATATGACCGTTGGATGAGTTGTTCATTGATGCAAGTTCCTGACTTTTTTATTATTATTAAAATTGTGAAGTTAATATTGTGGACCTGACATCTTTCATTTTCTTTCAATGCATCATGTTTTTAGCCATTATTTGAAGTCCATAACACAATTTATTACCTCCTTGTCACATATGCTATTACTATCAAATAATTTCTGTCCAACCTCTGATGTTCTAAAATGTAGCTCCAAATTTAGTCTAATTTTGGTTTTTGATGTATTATTGTATATTTTTTGACAGGAAATGGGGGATTGAGAAATTGGTGTACAGGGATTCGGTAAAAGGGATAAGAAGGGACCGAAAATACGCAGTGCAACCACGCAACGTGTTTGCAACGGGGGTACATATGTCGGAAAATACTATAGGGAAAACGACACACAACACTGAAGGTAAGATAATGTATTACCATTACCATGGGACAATATCTGAAAGGAGGGAGCCGTGTAGACAGTTGGTGAACACAACCGAAATGAAGGTTGGTGGAACGCCGTATATGGTGGATAAGACAATGAGAGAAGTGGCTAGTGCAGTTAAGCGATTTGAGATGCGAATGATTGGATCGGTTCTGCTTAGAACTCGTCAATAACGATAACGATATCAATGAGTATGTTTCACATTTCACTTTTATCTTATTTTATGTATAGATAGATGAATGGAGCAAGTACATTTTGTTTTGGTAATTAAGAAGGTATAAGTGAAAATTTGTTTGTTTGTTAATCACTTTTTCTCCTATTCGTTTATTTACTCATTTTAATTTAATACTATAACATAAAAAAAGGTTATTCATTTAAATATTTAGTTAAGTATTCATACAATGAAAATGTTGTTTTAAGAAAGTAGGAAGATGTTTGAAAGCTAAAACAAGAATAATTGAATGAATATTGAACGTTTTAATGACCAAATTAAACGGAAATATACCCTTCTACCTTTTTTAAAGCACTACAGTAGCTATTACTACCAAAGATGCTTTCGTTAGAAAACCAACGGCCAAGATACAACGACTTTGACGATCGGTTAATCTGTATATTAATTAGCGGTTTTGCGGGATTGTAACATCAAATCTTTTATTATCCTAGACATCAGTTTCATATAAAGTAACATATTGTCGTTATGTTATAATTCACATTAAAAGTGAGAAGGAAAAATAAGTGGAATTATGTGTTTAAAGCCTACAAGATTAAAAGCAAAATTATACCTCTACATTTAGACATACTAATGATGGTTGCCCTTGTGATGCACGAATTTTATTATTTTATGCTATATTTTGTATAATAAGTTAAATGGTAAATGAAGCAATAAAAAATATGATTTTGAGTTAATCATAATTTATGATAAATTACAATTACATTTAGATTAAAATATAATTATTGTTGTAAGATAAATCAACCTGTAAATTATGTAAATGTAAATGTCAATAAGTACTTATAAACTATAGAAAAATTGCATACACCGATTAAATAACATAAGTTGAGTTTTCAAACATTTAAAAGTCAATATATATGTAGAAACGAAATCCTTTGTAATGTTGGTATAACTTCAAACTCATGTATTATATGTACATGTGACTAACAATATTCTTTATGTTCGGTCATATTTATAACTATTATTTGTTTGCGTTACTCATTCCACATAAAAGTTTATACCAATATAAATGTTGGACATGCATTATTTAATTTGAATGCGGGTAAAAACAAATAGTAATAAACATTTTAGAATTAAATTAATTTAAATAGATACATATATACATGAAAATATAATAAATACTTATTTATTATATCATCTAAATATTGTATTAATATTATCATTATTGAAAACTTAAATTTTATAGATCATAATAATTATTGTTATTATTATAATACTTTTACCTTTTTATTATATTTTACCATCATCTAATATAATTGCTAATTTATAATTATTACACAAAGACTCAATATTTTAAGATAAATTATTATTATTATTATTATTACTATTATGGTTATGGTTATTATAGATTGTTTATGACATAAGTATAAGTAATAATAATAAAAACTAAACACTTATTTAATACACCATTAATTGTACCAAAAACTCAAAAATTATAGGATTGTAGATTCGGCATAACTCTCTCTTTATCATATATGCAATGTTTTGAAATCCAGTTCGACTGGCGTGAAACCCGGATCAACCTGGCCGTTCAAACCGGGCGAACCGAGTGTAATGTTAGCGGGCTAACCCTGAAGTTAAACTCGGTCAAACCCAGCCGGGTTTCCGGTTCGACCGAGTTGACCCGGTGACCTAGACAGGTGTAGACCTGGTTATGTTTTTTTTTTTTTTTCTTTTTTTTTTTTAAATATTGGTCAAATCTCGATCAAGCCACTCATTCTTCCATATCTAAGTTACATTCGCGATTCTTTCACCTTCAATTCCTAAGTTGGTAAACCTAATTCCTACAACCACCATCACCCATCGCCATCTTACAACCACCATCACACATCGACACCACCACCGCCGCACCCTCGCGCCGGCATCCACCACCACCGCCGCTCCCTCTCTCAGTCTCTTGTCTACCACAACCACAACCTATATTGTACATTCCAGTCATGTACAGTATTACTACTTTGGTAGGATTCTAAATCACAGGTGTACATAATCGAACCACAACATCTTAGTTTCTTTTGATTTTTGGATTTGGATTTGGATTTGGTTTGGATGTGAAATGTTGGAGGAGAGTTTTGATTACTTTAGATAGATGATATGGGGGCAAGGGGCTACAAGTATTTGGGATTTAGGGGAAACACAAACACAAACACAAACACTTATGGGTCACAAAGCATGCGGGGCTGAAATTAATTTCTGGGCCACAAGCAAAGACAAACACACACGATGACACAAAGACAGTAGGCGGCTAGCGTGAAAAATATTTATTCGGTTTGACCAGTCCGACCGGTCGACCGAAACCAGAGTTGAACATGACCACTCCGACCAGAATAGTGATACCTAGTTCCTGGTGACATGCTTAATCGAAAAATCAGTTAGTATGGAATCTAATGAAATCACAACAAAAACAATATTTATCCTAACTGTATACATCCTTTAATTTTTTTCGCTTTCCTTTACTTGTTTAAATTAGAAAATTCAAAAATCAAACTCCCCAACTATTATACAAAACCCCTCACTAGGTAGATCACTTCGTCTGACACACACCTGTTTCAAATCCAGTTAATTTTTAAGAACTACCATAGTTATACTACCACTTGTTCACCCGTAGGATAAGCAATAGTAGAGAACTTAGGCCCCAATAATCTTACAAATTTTAAAACCCACACTAATCACCCGTTGGTGAAATCGAATGACCCCTGACAGGCATTAGTAATCAATGATAATTTTCGTGACAAAAAGAACAATTATAAATGGATTAATGATTAAAAAAACAATAAACGTATTACCTGCAACCGTATACAAGTTTGAACACTAATTTATATATATAATATATATATATGCAATGTACATATAATATATTACTTGTAGTATTATCTTTCTACAAAATTTTCCCAGATCATTATATACGGAGTATAACAATGGTTTAAATTTTAACTTAATAATAATTAAGGGATGGGAAGAGATTGCTTTTCGTTGATTTACTAAATTAGTGGAAGTGATTTTTACTTCCCTCTAGACCAAATAACAACATACTTCTGAATGAAATAAAACCAAGTTCTAAATAGACTAAATTTAAAACATGTCATTTTGTTATTATATTACATAAAGTAGTCACGTATTGAGTGATATGCACATTATTGTATACCAAATACGTCTTTTTTGGATATACAAACTTTTGTAGCATTTTTTTAGATGGACAATTACTAAGTTTTGTCCTTTTTTGTACATGTTATATTTATGTAATGTTTTCTTCACTAATGTCCATTTTAATCGAACTCTTCTTTTTTTGGATGTCATTTTCTCTAAACAACGCCCTCTTTTATCTCTTTAGGTCGTTTTTTGTACTTTAGTTACATCACCAACTATTTACCTACTCTACTCTCACATTCATCTCGTTTTCCAAATGTCATTATCGTACCGTTATTATGCATCCTGTTAGCTTCTCATTAATCCAATATCCCTAATCTTTCTAAATATATATATATATATATATCCTTAATTGTCGTTATAGCTCTTATTCATAAATTATCTATGAACATATTTTTCGCCAAAGCTCGATCTAGACTCTTTTAATAGGGTCACCATTTCCTATTGACCTTAGTTCCTTGATCATTAGGCCACTACCAACGGTTGTTTACTGCAAGCAACCGTCTTGTGGCATCTTTCATGTCATCCGATGATACCGGCCTATTTTCCATGCTTCGTCTTTCATCGTCTTCTATGCTATGTTTTCCTTTTGTTTCTTGGTAAAGAAGCTTCAAGACGGTCCACGTGTGAGCCACTTTTTTTTTGGTAAATAGTAGGGTCCAATCTTTATAAAGAAGCGTTATCTATTGGTAGAAGGAATTGTGACGTGGTGCTGAACTGACACAAAAGACGGAAAAAGACGCGTTCATTTGTGAGGAATGGTCTTAGAAGGTTTTAGGAGTTCAAGCGTCTTCAACGACTACCGTAAACTTTTACAAATGGTTCAGACAATGCTTAGTGGCCGCTTCTTGACAAAATAGATAGTTCAATGTTTCACGGATTTTGTTATGGAAAGAAAATTTTCAAAGGCATCGATAAGTTTATGGACATTGGAGTATAGTTCTTGAAAGTTCAAGGATTTCGTAATTTAAGTGGAACAATTCTTCTGTTTAAACACTGTTTCATGTTGTAAAAAACGAAAAGAAAAAAGAAAGAAAGAATAATTGGATGGCTAGGAAATTAGACAGGATCATGTGGTGGTGGGTGAAGGGTTGAGGGGCCCCGACCAAGGACAACCAATTGCCCCTATGCTTTTTTGGTATGTAAGTAAGTGCATACTAGTAATTATGTTTTTTTTACTATATAATTAATTAATATAGTGGGAAAATTTTAAAAAATAATACTAAAATATACTAAGACAAGTAAAAGAATGAAAAAATTAATAGGATAAATTTATTTTAAATATCATTTTCACCTTTTTTTTTAAGTTAAATATTTTACAAATCGTATATTAATAAATTAACAAAATTACACTATTAGAATCAGTATCATTTTATCTTTAATTAGAGATCTTACACGATATACTTTCGACGAATTCTTTTTCCTATTTTTTAATGGGTTTTAAAATTTCGTAATGTTAAATTACATGTGATTTTAAATAATAATCATATATGAATTATCATATAGCGGTAAGTTAATTATCAAAGATCAATTTTAATTGAAAATCACATGTGATTATATACCAAATCATATATGATTAAATATCAAAATAGCAATCACATGTGATTTTTGCTTAAAACAAATGTAATTTTTAAAATTTTATTTATAATATTCATGTGAATAAATATTAAGTTGTAATCATGTGTTAATAAAAGTATACCATGAATAAATAATTGTGTATCAATTTTAACTTTTTATCATAAATCAAATGTAATTATATTTTTAATACCCGAAAAAAAAAGAAAAAAAATATTTTGTCGGAAGTATAGCTTGTGAGATCTCTAATTAAAGATACAAAAATGTCGATTCCGAATATGTAATTTTTATAATTTATTGATTTACGGTTTGTGAGATATTTAATTTTAAAAGTTAAAGTGAAAATTAGTTTTATAATAAAATGAAGAGATCTTATAAGTTCTTCTATTGTCTACATTTTTGCCATTCTTATTAGAAATCACCCCTTAATACTATCAATATTCTTATACCCACTCAGTAGTTTAGATTTTTATTTAAATTGTTTAAAATAAGTATATATTTTATATTTTAATTAATCAAAAGAGACTCTAATAGGTAGGAATAATATTTTACTGATGAAGAATATAGTTAGTGGAGTTTTCTAAAACTTTATACATTTTCAAAGTCGACAATTATAATTGAACAACAAAAGTAATTGTTTATTTTCTTTTTTACATTTAAGATAACCTATCTATAGAACAAAAGCAATAGCGGTGTGCAAGAACCATTCAAACTGAAAAACTCGACAAATTGGTCAGGATCGAGTATCCATACGGAAATTCGGTTCTTGACTTAGATTTAACTATTCTCGGTTCTAAGACGGGAAATACCGTTTAACCCGGCATGGATCGGCCCAATATTTATACAAGTGTCAATGTGGTACTCTTAAAAGGGAATTTGAGAAACCATCTATGAATAGATATTGAGTATTATTAGTTATTGATAACAGCATATAACAAAAATATAAGAGAAATTTATCTTATAGACCATTCAACTTACAATTTATGAAAATAGACAATGTCAAATAGTATTACAAATCTAGCCAACAAAATTGCCATAATTAAAATCCCATTATGGCGATCCAAGCGATTTAACGTGGTACACTCATAAGATGCCACGTGCCGAAACAAAATCGCTAGTTCAGTTGTACCAAATCGCTAGAACTTTAAACCTGATATTGATTTAAAAAAAATCGCCAGAATGTATGTTGGTGCATATTGTGTGACAACAGCTTCTAGTTTGTAATAGTTAGTTTAGGAAGTTATTTTGTTAATCATTGTAATCGTTAACTTTAGCTTTATATGTGTATATGTGTAAGTTCGTATGGGCTTCGAAGGCCCAAGTTCGTAGGGCCCAGCCCATACGAACTTGGACACTATATATACAAAAGTCCGTAGGTTTTGTTAAAAGAGGTTTTAGAACTCAATTTTAGAGCTTAGAGAAAGCTAAAAGAGAAAGTTTGTATCTTGTTTGAATGTAATACTTGTTTACATTCAATAAAAGTGATCTTTACACATTTGTATTACTCGTTTGTTATCGTTTATGTTTATGTGAGGATTCTGCACTCGTATGTAAATTACCTCGTTGATAAGTTATCTAGGGACTTAAATTGTATATATATTTGGCGATCCTAGCGATTTTTTTTTGAATTCTTGGAAGTCGTGCCCGTCGATTGAAACCGATTAAACCCACCTTTTGTGTTCTTTTTGTTGTTTATCTCCCCAACCGTTTCTATTGAATACTCCTAGCGATGACCCTTCGAATTCCGGCGATTACATTTGTCTAAACACCTCAATTTCATTCAAAATACACCCAGAAATCTGGCGATACCCATTTAACAAAAGATGGCGATTTCATAAGCGTATTTTCAAATCAAATCGAGGTGTTTAGACAAATGTAATCGTCGGAATTCGAAGTGTCATCGCTGAGAGTATTCAATAGAAATGGTTGGGGATAAACAACAAAAAGAACGCAAAAGGTGGGTTCAATCGGTTTCAATCGAGAGGCACGGCTTCCAAGAATTAAAAAAAAATTGCTAGGATTGCCACATATATATACATTCTGGCAATTTTTTTAAATCAATATCAGGTTTAAAGTTCTAGCGATTTGGTACAATTGAACTAGCAATTTTGTTCGGGCATGTGGCATCTTATGAGTGGACCACGTTAAATCGCTTGGATCGCCATAATGGGATTTTACTTATGGCGATTTTGTTGGCTAGATTTGTAATATCGTCTGACATTGTCTATTTTCGTAAATTGTAAGTTGAAAATGGTTTATCTAGGTAATTTTTTCAAAATATAATAGCATTAACACTAAACCCCTGAGAACGATTTCTTCTCCCATGAAAATTACCCTCAAAGGGTTTAGAAGTCAACTTTGGTCGATTTAGAACAATAGAAATCGAGTTTGGAACTTTGTTGATTAATTGTTGATCAAGCAAAAGTTCTTGAAAGAATTCTTTAAGACCACCTGCAGTTATGACGTCCGTTGTGAGTTTCACGTTAGCCATGACAGATTGTCATTCACGAATAACTACAGTGAGGTTTTTACGACAGGTCACGACGGACAACTGGGACCCACTTATTGTCTTTATTTTTTATTTTTCTTAAAAAAACAATTACTTTTAATTAAATATAAAACACTATAAAATTAATTTAAAAGCTACTTATTAATTAATAAAAAAAGATATATTAATTACTAAAGAAAATTACAATACTAAAAACTAAGATAGATAGTTACTAAAAAAACATTACAATACTAAAAAAAGATACATAGTTCATAAAAATAAAAACGTTACAATACGAGAAAAGAATGCTAAAACTACTATTCGTCTCCGTCTTCGTCCGCGTTGAGGTCCACGAATTACGCATATTTTTTGCGAATAAACTTTTTCATGTTTTTAATTCGCTTTTTGTCATTCAACTTCTAACCCTCGGTAGTTTCTTTTAAAAACTTTAGTGACTCAATTGCCGCATGCATTTTTTCGGCTTCTTTTATCTCATGTACAACATCCAAACGTTGAGCTTACATTCTATCTTTATAGCTCGCTATGTGTTCCACCGCAACTTCGAGCCTTGAACTAGTAGCACGAGAAAAAGTCGTCGCGTCAGAAGTGCTTTGACTTTTTGCGACTTTCTGTGGCCGTGTACTCAACCGACCATGGGGTAGTGGAATCGCATCATCCCTAAATAGCTCGTTGGTAGTATCGTCTTCAAGATCAACCGCCTGGTTCTCACATTCTTCATTTTCGTCAAATAATCACCTCGTTGGGCCACCTACTCCCAGTTGCATAAACCACTTTGGTTTGTCTTTTAGTATTTCATAACACTCTTTCATACTAAATGTTAAAGAGTGACGTTTGAGAATTCGGCCATTGCTTGATCATAGATAATACGGTCATCTTGCCCGTTTCCCCATGTGCGGTAGTTTTAATTGTAATTTGCGTTAAAGTGACCGCAAACTTGGTTAATGTTTCGCCACTTGGAGTTAATTTAGTTATCGCCTCTTTCATAGCCCGCGTTGTTATTGTTGAAATTTTTTCCCACTTTTTTCCAAAAACTAGCGCATCTTTGAGATTTTTCGTCTTTTGGGTCTTCCGAGGTATTGACCCAACATTGTGTCTTCTGAAGTATCGACCCAACATTGTGTCAAACAAGCTTCTTATTTATGTGTCCATGGCTTTTTGTTACATATGACCTGCATCCCTTGATATCTTCCTTTGATTACTTTTTCCCCCTTTTTTATCTATGGATACAAAATCTTGTTATGGTGATTGTTGTTGTTGTTATTGTTATTATTGTTAAATTGTTGATTAAACTGGAATGATTGTTGTGGGTAATATGATTTTTGGAACCCGTTGGATTGTGGATTATTCGGGTTTGGCAGTGATGAGCTAGAACCCAGGGTATTCTTAGTGTCGAAATTGAAAAATTCGTATATGAGAAGTTTTCGTTTGAATTAGACATGGTTAGAAAAATTATAGTGTTTGTGAATATCTATGTAGGTAAATTTGATGAATTTGTTGTTGTGTTAAAACGCTTACTATGAAATGCTGACTAGATCCACTTTATGTGTCAACTAAAATTTAATATGTACAACTTTTAATGCTTATGGTACAACTTACTTTGAAAAAAATAAACAAGAGTAAATTGCAAGTCATGAAACAAATTCGTCAAATTATCATCATATAATCATCTTCCACCATATTAAATAAAAAGGATGATTCCTTCAAGATCAACAGGAATCAAAAGGGAAGCTTTCAATCAAAGTGAAAGTCCCTTGAACGGATCCAAACGGGATTACAACGTGTATTAGAGTGCCGAATCATCTAATAAACGAAACACAAACTAAACGAGTGTAACAAATGTGTTTTTAAACTTTTAACAATGTAACTTCGTATGTATTCGAACTAGACACAATATTAGAATGTATTCGAACTTAGTTTGCTGAAACTCAGTTCTCAAAAGCGTACAAAATGAATATTTCAAACTTATATATATAGGCAACTAAGTTCGCACAAACTTAGCAGCTCCTAAGTTCGTATCTACTCTAAGTTTGTACAAACATACAGGTTCATACGAACTTACAAAATACCTAAACAAAATATTCATTAAATAAAACAACTTAAAAAAATTACAAAGCTAACTATTACAAATATGAAGTTGTTGTCACATTTCATGTACCAACAGACTCCCCCTTGACAATAGCTCTATTTGTCTTCTATCTTCGTTGTTGTAGTCGATCTTGATTCTCGATCAGCTCTGTCGACTTCCAGCCCATATCCCTTTCTCTATACAAACATTCACAACCTTCTGATATCTTCTGCATTCATGCCTCCAACTATCTCTGTACAAGATTTTATTTGCATGAAGCTTTATCAGATCATCCTTGGACAAGTTTACCAAGTGTAAACTGTCATATACCCTCAACAAAACCTTTCCTTCACTGTCTTCCATAACTATTTCGGCAGTCTTACTATCAACATACCACCACTTAAGATCTTCAAGAACGTTTTGTGGCATTTTCTTCAAAGGAACTCTCTTCAAGCATTTGATTGGTCTGTAGACCATGTTCATCCATGGCTTGTTATTGATTGGATCAATCCTGGTCAGATCAGGAACTCTCTTCCTTGGATTTGGCTTTAATTCTTCAAACTTATTTGATCTTCCTTCACGCTTAACAATTATCTCTAAGATGCAAGCGTAAGGATCATCTCCAATATTCACCAAGTCTAGCCAGGCCAGTTCCTTTAATTCAATCTTCGGCAACGAGCTAAAGATCTTCAGTCTATTCTTCAAGTTCTGAATCCCATCATATCTTTTAATTATGAACAGTTTGTGTTCACTGTCATAAAACCAACTAATGATGCCTTGTTTCAGCTCGCCCGATCCTCTAACCCTGATATCACCCTTATATTTGATTTCTGTTTCCTTTTTCATCTTCTTAAACCATAAGTCTTTCAATTCAGCTCTAGAAGGTTCTTTGTCAGCATCTGAATCATCTTCAGGGACTTCATCATTCTCAGACTCTAATCCCTTCCGATCGATCACATTCTCACCACCAGTTTCATCTTCAAACACCGTCTCAGTAATCGGGTTGTTTAATCACGATGTGTTCATCAACATCTACATCAGTGTCAGGTATGATCTCATCATCGGACTTCCAATCTGCAACCTCTTTACACGAGATCTCTCGTTCCTCTAACTCTGACCCATCGCTATCATAGTTGTCCAATCCAAGCAACGCCTCGATAGTATCAGACTTAGTTAGATTCACTGGAGTTTGTGTTGTTCCACTCCCTCCTTCTTTTTGACTCGACTCCCCCTGAGCTTGTGGCACTAGTCTTCCAGTTGAAGAGCTAGCCAGCTCACCTTCCTTCGGTGCATTGGGATCATCATCTCTGTCTTCATCCATTTTCTTTCTCAACTTGTCATCCCTACACCCAGTCATCTCCCCCTGAGCTACCTTGCGCTTCAACCGATAGAGGAGGGTCTCATTATCTCGAAAAATTTCTTCTAATTTCTCATTTCGCTCCTCTAATCGTTGATTTAGATCCGTTAAGTTCTTAACGCGGATCTCTTGACTCGCAACAACAGTAGTCAAGGACGTGACCATATTGGCTAGGCTCGTGATCCGGCCCTCAAGATATATAAATTTGTCCGGAACAGAAAAACGGGCATGCGGGTTTGAGACAGATGGTGCAGGTTGAGCTTGAGGTGGAGTGGTAGCTGGTGGTGGTGTAGGAGTTGAAGTAGCAGGTGCTTGTGTGGTTGTGACAGTTGGTGTTGTTGTTTCTGTTGGTGCTGGAGTTGTGGTTGGTTGCACAATGGGTGGAGGTGTAGAGACTAGGGGTTGAACACGATCCCCGATGACAACTCCTGTAGATCGGCTTCGTTTGCGCGGCCGTTGTATAAGGGATGAAGCGTCATCATCATCAGAATCATCATCAGAATCATTCAGGACATAATCATCGTCCTCTTGAACCTTTCTTTTTCCATTTTCTTTTTTCGAGGCCGCCCCGGGTTTAAGTAAAACAACTCGTGACCCATGGAACCCCAAAGTGGGACGGTCCTCTTCTCCCGAGTCGCTCTCGGTCACCTCAGAGTCTCTCTCCAGACTCTTCCCAACATCATGAACTGACTGAAACTCTTCTTCAGCCAATTACTTTTCACAATTTCGGAAAAAAACCCCTAAAATTATTGTCCTAAACATACCACCAGAATTGCGATTTGAACAACATCATCAAGCCAACGTCAATTCCTTCACGAAAACCGGCATCATCGTAGGCTTTGAGCTGCAGATCTAGAAAAAGAACCATCATTTTTCGATAATTTCTTTCAAGCCAGAAAATTCGTTACATGGTCATCATGTTTCCGACAAGAAAATTCGTTATGCTTTTCTAGCCATCTATTTCTCATATTGGTTGTTTGGTGTTTGATGATGAATGATGACGTACATATGTCTTGGGTTTATGCACCGAAGATAGTACATGTTATAGTCAATGAGTCCTTTATATGTATCTGAAGATACATTCTATTACCCAAACTGAGTCCTATAATAAGACCCATCTCCTAACTCTTTAAGGGACAACATGCTTACAATTTTTCTCCCACCATTAACTCTCTCTTGTAAACCATCAAATTTAGAGTGAGATAATCAAAGGAGGATCGTCACCTCATGGCGTATAAACTGCTTCTACCTATAACATAGTTCACGTACCAATTGGGAATCGCCAGCAAAGAGCTTTTTAGCTTCGGCCTGGGATTCTCTTCTAACGCTTTGAAGTTCATAGTCAAGTCCACGCTCAAGATGACAAGAAACGACTTATCAAAGACCGACCCGACGGATTTATGAAGCAACATTTGACGCCATTCGCGACTGACGCTAAAAGCTAGTCTTTGTTAACGGTTCTATCTCACCTACTTGGAGACATCCATGTCGTCAATCTAGCTTTTACACTTAAAGAAAATAAAAATCTCAGTATTATACCAAAAACAATGGTGATGGTCAGTCGTGGGTGCCACGTCAGCACGACTAACCATCATTCCACGACTAAATACACTGGATTTTCACGATTACTCACGACTAACAAATGAAACCCAATTTTTATTTATTTTTCATTTTTCTTAACCACAATTACATTTAATTAAATCAAATAAGACTAATAACCTAACAATTAAAAATAACATTTCATTAATAAAAAAAAAATGGTCAGTAAACAATAAAAAAACATTTACTAACTAAAAGTCTACACAATAAACAATAAAATGTGCTCAGTGAGATCGCTTCGTAGTCTATCGTGCACTGCTTTATCGAGTTTTTCTTTTATTCTTGTTTCACATGTCGCGACTCTTTCCCTAAATGCGCCTCGGACCAACTTAGCCGGATCGGCGAGAAACTCTTCCTCGAATGGACTTATTGCGAATCCTTTATCTTCTTGAATATTGTTGTGCGATATCATACAAGTGTACATGGTTCTCCGAATTTTGTTCACGCACATTGCTCTGGCAGGAGACTTTATTATTCCCCACCTACCTTGAAGCACACCGAAGGTCTGCTCTACATCTTTTCGTGCACTTTTTTTGGAAATTTTGGAAATTTTGTCTTTTCTCATCAATAAGATAAAAATATACCTTCATGAGCGTAACCCAATCTGGATAAATACCGTCGGCGAGATAATACTCTTTTGTGTAATGATTCCCATTCACATCAAACGGTGCGGGTGGACCGGTGTCGTTTTTGATGTCATCAAACAACGAAAATTTTTTTATAACATTGATGTCGTTGCGCGAACCCGCTGCACCAAAATACGAATGCTATATCCATATATCCTATGAAGCCACTACTTCATGCATAATTGTTGGGTGTCCATGATCACCTCTTGTGTAGTGCCATTTCCATACATTTGGGCAGTTCTTCCATGACCATTGCATATAGTCAATGCTGTCGAGCATTCCAATAAAGTCATGTTTCTCTTTGTGTCCTTTGTATAGACGAATAATATCATAAGCAGTCGGTCTTCTTAAGTACTCCTCCGAATATAGATCGAATATACAGTTACAAGTATTCGTCCTTTCAGTCATTTGTAAGTCTTCTTCGAACATATCTGGAGACATCCTGTACTCCAATTGTCTTATGATGGACGTGCACTTTTGTAACGGAGTATATCCTAGCAACGCAAGTGCATCCATGCTTTTACGAAACGTTGTCTAAAACGTATTTTAAACATGTTAGACAGATACTTCAGATAACGGAAAAGTAGCCCTCTGAGAAACGTTGTCCCACATGTTTTTTGTGCTCGCTTCATGGAATCCATGGCGATGAATGGCGAGCAAGGTTTGCACTCCGTCTGTTTTTGCCCGTGCTAGAGGACGAAACCCACCACAAAGGTCACTGGAAGTGGTCTAAAAAAGCATGTGCATTGGCCTCGTGTTCTTATCTCCACAAAAACCAGAATATAGTATCTGGTACATGCATCTTCTTAGTCTTATTCAAACCTTTCTTAAACATGTGTATAATCTTGTGTTCAAGTAAAGTTCCACGCTTGGATCAACTAACCCAAACACACTCTTAAGTGAAAAATGGGAGTAGGTTATTATATTGTTTCTTTTACCTCATGTTACAGTATTTATCAAAGCAGTAGGTAACAAAAAATGGAGTTCTAGAGCTAACCAAAAATAAAATGGCAACCTCTAACACTTTGGCAATTTTTGTGGTTGTTTTTAACGAGGGATTCTCCCTTCAAAAAGGTGATGGTTTCTAAAACCATTAAATATTGTTTTTACCATCATACAAAGACCATTGATTCTTTTGAGTCTTCTTCAAACCAAGGTTTAAAATCCGGGTCGACCCGGCCTGGTTATCCGGGTTGATCTAGATTCGGCCATATAACTGGAATGACTCGGAGCGGGTTTAAAGTGTATTTTGACACGGATTGCCTGGGCGGGTTTCACAGGTTGACCCGGGTTTCGTTGACCCGGTTTAACTTTGAACCGTTTTTTTTTTTTTTTAAGTTTGTCAAATCTTTCGTTCGTGTAATTTTCATTTTTTCTTTTTAAGTTTAACTTTATTATATTTTCATTAAAGTAGTCATTATAAATCAGTAAACTATATTAGAAAAGATATTTGTATCGCATTAAAAAATGTTTCCGATATTTCGTTCGTGTATACGTACACGATTTCTTAAAAAACATAATGATTTATGTAATAATATCTAATTATCTACAACTTTCAACTAAGTATCCATTATTGTCACAGTTCAACAAATCAAAACAACATTGAAATTAGTACACGAACATATACGTTGACAAATATTTAATTTTTTAAAAACGAATCACAAACCGAATTGACCCGGGTTGACCCGGCCCGATCATTATACCGAATCGTTTTGAAACCCGGATTTTAAAACATTGCTTCAAAATTAAATCACGTGTACAACGAACACAATTATGTAATATGAGTTTTCTTCATTTCTTTTCAAAAAGTAGAAGTACTAAGAAAAGGAAAAAATAACAAATAAATTAAAAGCGTAGAGAAGAAGTAAGGAAACGAAAAAAGCTGTCATTTACTAAGCTATGTAAAGTGTGCTAGCTATATGCTTTTCTTTATCCTAATGTATATGTAGATCCCTAAGTGATCTTTTAATCAAATCGTAGGATGGAAATAATCACAAGAGTATAAAGCTTAAACAACTAAGAACAATGCCACAATCACTTTATATTTCTTATGCAAATTCTCTAAAAATACAGCAGCTCAAAACACAGAGAATAGTATGTGAAAAAGTCTCTCTCTAAAATTCTGTAATTTGGGTATTTATACTAATTTGGCCGACTTATGCGACACAAGCCTTGTGTCGCTAAGGTCACTAATGCGACATAAGAACTATGTCGCTATTACAACTAATGCGATACAAGGCTTGTGTCGCATAACACAGAAAACGTAATTCTAACTAACTCAATTACATTAACTAACACAATACAGACTCGACCAACTGACAGACACACTAAGATGCATCAACAAACTCCCCCGTGTCTTCAGCTTGGTCTTCAAAATCTTCATTCAAACCCAGCCTGCAGGAAATACACCGCCAGCGTGTATTCCATGTGTTACACATACGTTGACAATCCTTTGAAATTGAAATGGAAACTTTTTATTCACATCATTTCTTTCATTGAAGCGAATTGGATTATCAAACAACTTTCTCAAATCTTTCTCTGAGAAATTAATCAAGCTCATTGGATCAAAAACACGAAATTGAGCTTTCTTCAAACCATACAGTGAACTCTTCTCTGGTTGCTTTGTTTCAGGCACAAAAATCAAAACTGCCTCACCAGTATGAGCATCCAGTTCCCAGAAAAGAAATCTTCTTAGAAAGTCAAGGGGAACTGTTTCCAGAGGAATCTTCTTTAAGCAGTCAGCCGGAGGATTACGCATTCTGCATATCGGCTGCTTGGTCACTGGGTCTATCTTTTTCTTATAGATATACCTAGTTCCCAAAGTTGGTTTGATGAAATTATATTTCTTTGTACGAATTTCTCGTTGCAAAGTGGTTTGGATAAAATTAGCACGGTCATCTTCAGACGGGTTAATCAAAGAGAGCTGAGCAAGACGATTAACTTCTCCTTTAGGCAATGTGCTCAGCTTGGTGAATGATCTCTTGAAGTACTGAATACCATCTAGTCTCTTGATCATAAACACACCATTGGATATCTTCCAACTCTTTATCAACCCAGTATATGCCCCACTAACCTTGTATGATTTACAAGTTACGGGTATCTGAATCCCAGTTTTACCATGAGGCCACCATTTAGCAATTTTCTCAGCTCTTGTTTCAGTCGTTTCAGTTTCTGGATCCTGAGTCTCCGATGTTCCTTCAGCAGGTGTCTCAGATGCTTCTTCAGCTTCATCTTTAGAAGAATCAGTTTCAATTATCGGAGCATCATCATAGAACTCATCATCATTTAGCCCTTCCTCTTCAATGTCGACATCATCGTTTTCTTCAAAAACTTCATTCTCATAATCAGAATTGACTTCGTTTATCATGCGTTGTATGAACGAGAGGTCTGCACATGAATAGTCAACAACCAATGGTCTAGGCTGGCCTGGTATTTGGTGCACAGGAAAATACTCTAAAGTGGGCATTTCATTACTTGAATCAATATTTACATCTTCATTTACAGACTCAGACCCCGGTCCAATTGGTTCTAATGATGGACCAGAGGGAACAGACTCCCCTAGACCAATTGACCGGGTCTCAAACTCCCTAAACTTATCTTCTAAATCATTAATCCGGGAGATTTAAGTCTCTATCAGTGCAGCTTGTGACATAATGAGTGAAGCTTGATCGTCCACTGTCTTTTGCATCACCTCCATCCGTTCCAATAGTTGCTTGATCACATCCGGATAAGGGTGCATTGGAGTCTGTATTTCAGAAGGCCCTACAGAAGAAGAGGTGCGAGGACAACTGGATGTAGGAATATCGTCAGAGACAATGTAAGTGACATCCTCACGGGGCCTTTTGCCCGTCGACCTGGGAGGAGAGGGACATAACTCATCAATATCCCTAAAAATATCATCATATTGAGGATCGGGATTCAGAGTTTGTTGCGGTTCTTGAGGTGATGGTTGCTGGAGAGGTGCTTGTTGTTGAACAGGCGCCTGTGGAGGTGGTGAAAGCGTCCGCCTTTGAACAGGAACCGGATCGTCAAAGTTATCACCCTCCGGAGGCACATAGCCCTCATTTATCACATGGCCGAACAGAGGCACATCAGGCGGGACCGGTGCGCCCCGTGCATACTGACCGGACACCACGAAAATACGTGTATTCATCGGCGTCTGTCGAAAGTGGTGGTGCGGAGCCACCGGTAGACCCGGGAGCAAATGATTGATCAAAAGTTGAACAAAACGTGGGTATAAGGCCCACTGTCCATCCCCTGCCTGGGCGTTGTCAACAAGTAGCCGGAAGATATAACCAGAAAAGTTGTACGGCTTGTTGTAGATGAGAGCAAGCATAGCAGAAGCTGTAGAGTAGCTCATTCAATCTAACCCTGCCTTCCTGCCAGACAGGCACACAATCATAATGTGCATCAGATAGCGCCAGACCTTGGTGAGAAAGGCCTTGCGGTACTGATCAAGCGGGACACCCGGATAACCTATCCGAGCTATACCACCCGCAATAAAAGAATTCGCAAAAGTAACCGGCATGTCAGAATCATCAGGAAATTGAAAGAAATCCCGAATGACCTGCTCGGATATAATAATGTCTCGATCATGAACCCGAGAGAGAATCCTGGTAAACGGAAGATCCGAATTGATATGACCATTTGTCCAGAAATCCGAGACATGATCACGGTAGATGGTGGTTGTAGCCGTGATTGCAGTATAAATCCTTGAATGGCGCAAAAATGCAATCATCGGGCGATACGGTGTCGCCGATTCTTTTTCGTCGTCTAGAAAAGCTGTGACATTATGTCGCGGTTCCCAAAAATAAGCGTTTACATTTATATCTGCCATAGCTGTAAGAGCAAAGTAAACTTGGAAACCATTAGATTTAAACAATTTAAACAATTAACATTTTTCAAATTAAAATGTCATGCGACACAAGGGTTGTGTCGCAAATCACATGTGCGACATAACGAGTTATGTCGCAATTTAGCAATATAATCAAATTAATGATTAACAAGCGACATGATAATTGTGTCGCAAAATAACACGGCGACATAAGCATCGTGTCGCAAAAGACCATGGGGACGTAGGGAAGCGACATAGACAATTGTGTCGCATCCACAAGGGGGACATAAATAGCGACATAAAGGGTTGTGTCGCAGATCAGATGCGACATAAAACCAAGACATCCTGCGACACAATGGTTATGTCGCAATGAAGAACACGATGAACCCAGAAAAAATTCAGATTAAAAATTTGGGGTTTTCGTGTTTAAACTGTTTCCAAAGATGCACTAGAATGTCAGGAACATATTTCAATAATCAATACACGCATTGAAACACTTTAAGTCATTTAATTTCGCAAACATATCGAAAAAACCTAAAACCGAAACTTTAAATGCAAATGTGAACAGAAATACGAAGTAATAATGGATAAAACTATACCTATGGATTCGTATGATGAAGGAGAACAAGAAACAAGCGTTGAATCGAGCGGAAAACCACAGATAATCACAATGTAATCGAAGATTGCGTCAGAGTGCTTGTGTCGCAGGGATCCAGGTTGTGTCGCAAAATTTGAGCTTGTGTCGCAGGTAATTAAAGTTAATTACAGCGACACGAGGGTATATATACCCGGACCCATTAGGCGACATAAGTTGCGACATAAGGACTGTGTCGCATTTTATGCAACAATATTGTGCGACACAAGGCTTGTGTCACAAAAGTCAATCAAGGGTAACATCTCTTTAATATTTATTTGTGACACATATAAAAGTAAAATTAAAAGAAAACAGAGATAAGAAAATAACGTTTTGAGGATTGTCTATTTAGGGATCATATTAGAAAGACAGGCTCACCGGACAATATCAAATTTTAATTCGATTATCAGTATAGATGTCCAAATGAAATTTACCAAGTATAGTTAACAAACCGAGAAGCAATCGGTATCAAGACGATTATCGGTATTGTTTTTCCACTTAAACATGTAACACTCAACTTCAAGCTAAGCAATTATTGTTAGAGTGAGTAAGTCTCCGTAAATCCCACAATAGATATACCCCTAGTATCAAGACATGACCAAAAGTTCGATTGTTTAGAGAAATGATATGAATTCAACATTTTTAAGAATCAAGCCAGCGGCGACAGGTCTGTACATACGTACAACAAAGCGATATAAACTTGATTCAGGTTTAAGCAAAACCATACTTGGTCAAACTGTTTGACGACCTTGTTAGGTGTCTTTGATTTTATAAGACTTTTAAAGTGCTTTGACTTTTGTTTGCTTAGTGTTTGAAAGTATACTGACTGAGACCAGGTCTGTACAGACGTACAACAAAGAAAACAGTCAGCATAAGTCCCCAAATGTTGTCATATAAAAGCTCAGGGTAATAGAAGCATGGCAAGCTGATACATAGAAATTAAGACACATTGTCATACATCAGATTGTGGTCATCACAAGATAATAAACACGAATTAAGAGTATTTCTTAGTAGCTCAAAGAAGAATATGCAAATGCCTACCAATACATCGTGCAATGATACGAAAGTCTGTCAGGACATGTATAACATATACGAGATAAACCTACTGATATATCAAGGATAAAACTTAAAAGTGTCGTTTGAGGAATGTCTCCTAATGTACAATCATATCCCTAGTTGTTTACAGACACAACTAAACGTCTTTTGCAAATGTTGCAACGATGCATTTCTTTAATGTTATAAAACACAAAGAATGGTTATTGCGGTACCCTTTTTTTTTTTTTAAATAACAAGAACATAACATAATAAGGTAACAAATATTACTGTTTGATGTGAAAGAAACGTAACCCTATCATGTTGACAAGCTCATCGAAACGAGCACGGGAAAAGGCTTTGGTGAACAGGTCGGCATTCTGCTTAAGTGTATCGATTTGGACCAGATCAATTAGATGTTTTTCATAGCAGTCACGAATGAAATGAAACCTAATTTCTATGTGTTTGGTCTTAGAATGTTGGACAGGATTACGTGTAATAGATATAGCAGCAGTATTATCTATATGAATAGGAGTCATAGTTAAGAGTAAACCGTAATCGCGCAACTGGTGTTGTATCCAAAGAACCTGGGAACAGCAACTGGCAGCAGCAACTGGCAGCAGCAATGTATTCAGCCTCTGCGGTTGAGGTAGAGACAGTCGTTTGCTTTTTACACTGCCATGATACAAGCCTAGGTCCAAGAAATTGACAGCCACCAGATGTGGACTTCTTATCCATATTGCAACCACCATAATCCGAGTCCGAGTAAGCAGTAAGCGCAAAGATCTTCTCATTAGAATACCATAGACCAAGAGTTGGTCTATATTTGAGATAACTGAAGATCCGCGTAACCGCCTTCATGTGAGATACCTTCGGCTTAGCCTGATACCTGGAACAGAGAGAGACGGCAAAGACAATGTCCGGACGTGATGCAGTGAGATACATCAGAGAACCAATCATAGATCGGTAATCTTTCTCTGGACAGTCCTCTTCATCCTCTGCTAGACCAAGGTGATGATTTAGCTCTAAAGGCGTCCCATAAGATTTACAGTCAGTCAAATTATACCGTGTAAGCATATCATTGACATACTTGGACTGATGAATGTAAATCCCTTTAGCAGACTGTTCGACTTGTACACCCAAGAAAAATTTCAGTTCCCCCATTGCACTCATCTCAAATTCTGACTTCATGATCCGCTCGAAGTCACGACACATTTCATCCTTGGTAGAACCAAAGATGATGTCATCCACATAAACCTGTACTAATAATAATTCAGTCCCGTCATGTTTGATGAAGAGAGTACTGTCGATCGTTCCACGTATCAAACCATTCTTCAATAGATGAGTCGCAAGCCGCTCATACCAAGCTCTAGGAGCTTGATGAAGACCATACAACGCCTTGTCCAGCTTGCATACGTAATTTGGATGTACGGAGTCTTCAAAGCCAGGAGGCTGTTTTACATAGACCTCTTCAACCACTTGACCATACAAAAATGCACTCTTCACGTCAAGCTGATAGACCCGAAAACCTTTAAATGAAGCGTACGCCAGGAAAATACGGATGGATTCCAACCGAGCAACCGGGGCAAACACTTCATCATAGTCCAAAACTTCAATTTGAGTGAAGCCCTGGACCACTAGACGAGCTTTCTTGCGAATAACAACACCCCGATCATCCTTCTTCACACGATAGACCCAACGAGTGCCAATGGGATGAACACCCTTGGGTAAAGGAACCAGCGTCTACACTTGAAGCTTTTTGAATTCTTGAAGCTCTTCTTGCATATCCTCAACCTAGTATGGATCTTTCAAAGCATCTGTAGTCTTCTTCGGTTCAACTTGTGATAGAAAGCACTCTTCAATTTCCGAAGCAAGACAAACTGGATCAGTATCTGCAGCAGGTGACGTCATCAAAGCAGATTGTTCAGCAGTAGCAATCTGTCTTCTGGTTAAAACTCCTTTTTCTAAATGACCAATAATTGCATCAACTGGATGTGACACGTTTATATGAGAGCTCGGAATTGCAGCTGGAACAATGATAGAATCAAGATTAGTAGAGTCCACTTCAAGTTCAAGTTCAAGTACAGGTATATTTTCAAGTTCAGATGCAGGTGATTGTTCAGAAGCCTCAAACATTTGTTCCTCATTATTTTCAGAATCAGGAACTTCTTCAGCGACAATCGGAGGCGGAGTCTCATAGGTAGCAGCAGGAGTAGTGGTGGGTGTGGCTATAGGAGGTGGAGACGCAGAGATGGGTGGTGTATCAGCCGTGATATCCATCCCATGAAGTAATTTCACCATTTCCTCTTCTTCATGCTCCTCAGGAAGATTAAAAGAGTCAAACAGTGTTTGATAGTCAAACAAGTATTCGGGTCCCTTTCCCTGAGGGTTGTTAGTGTAATGAAAGAAGGTGACCTCAAAATGCTCTTCCACTCTCTTTGTCACCAAATTATACACTCTCTTGTTCGGTGAATTATTAGAGAATCCCAAGAAAACACCTTCACATGATTTTTCACCAAACTTAGCAATTCTTTCCTTGGTGTGCATGATAGTGCATAAACAGCCCGAACAGTTCAAGAAATTGTAGATTTGGCTTTCTATTGTTCAACAATTCATACGATGTCTTGTTCTTTTGCTTAACCGTTAACACCCGATTGAGGACATAGCAGGCTGTATTAACAGCTTCGGCCCAAAAGGTGATAGGAAGCTTTGAGTCGGGTAACATGGTTCGAGCAGCCTCAATCAATGTTGTATTCTTATGCTCAGCAACCCCATTCTGCTGTGGAGTCCTTGTAGCATTGAATTGATGTTCAATGCCATTACTCAAACAATACAATTCCATAATCGAGTTTTTAAACTCTGTACCGTTATCACTTCTAATCTTTTTAATTCTCAACACACACAAATTTTGCAGTTTATCGAATAGGTAGATGAGAATCTCAGGCACTTCATCCTTAGTCTTCAGAAAGTATACCCATGAAAACCTCGAATAGTCATCCGTTACCACTAAATAATACGAAGCTCCTCCCAAACTCTTCTTTCTAACTGGCCCAAATAAATCCAAGTGGAAAAGCTCCAATGGCTTCTCAGTTGAATTCACCAGCTTTGGTCTGTGAGACTTCTTGTGTTGCTTTCCTTTCTGGCAGGGAACGCAATGATCATTCAGTCCAAAGGATTGCTTAGGAACACCACGCACTAGATCATTCTTGATTAGATAGTTCATTTTGCGAAAGTGCAAATGTCCCATACGCTTGTGCCAAAGTAATGATTCCTTTTCGGGAGCTTTTGAGAGAAGACATGTGAGCTGTGTGGTTTCCATGGTACTCATGTCAAGAATATAAGTATCTCTCTCCCTAGGTGCCTTCAGTAACACCCATTCGTCAGGGATCACAAATCTCGGTTTCAAGATACAACACTCAGTGTTGGTGAAAGCAGTAGTGTACTTTTTGTCGCACACTTGAGAGACACTGAGAAGATTGTGTTGTAATTGCTCCACAAAATTCACCTTTTCAAAACTTACCATTCCATTGGTAAGCGTACCCTGACCAGAAATGACTCCCCCTTATCACCAGCGAAGGCCACATAACCTCCATTGTAAGCATGAACTTTAGATAATAGAGAAACATCACCGGTCATGTGCCGAGAACAACCGCTGTCAATATACCATTTACTATTCTTTACAGATTCAGGTTGCTGCGGCACCATAAACAAGGTAAATTAGTTAGAAATGGAGACCCAAGCCTTTATAGTCTTGGGTACTCCAGTGACATCATCAACAACGACCACATCAGTCAAAATTTTATTTTCAAACATTTTAGAATGTTTGACTGATGAGTTATTGTCAGATGTAGAATCTTTGCAAGATTCTTTAATCTTCCAAACCTGTTTTGGTTTGGATGCTTGCGTATCAACAACTTTGAGCTTTAATTTTGGCAAGTTATTTTGCTCAAGTTTGTTGATTTTGACAGCTGGGACAGGAGTCTTTGAGCCTTTCATTGAAACAGATTTCTTTGAAAGATTTTTGAATTTAGAGACTCGTGAAACTTGTTTCACAAACTGTTTCTTCGCAAGCACAGCACAATCATTTATCAAATGACCTTGCTTCTTGCAGTAGAAGCAAGATTGATGCTCAACAGTAGATTGAGATTGAGGAATGAATCGATGAGACCGACCAAAAGAAGCATGTGGAGAACAATCACATTTACGTGAGCATTCAACAGGTGATGCTTTAGAAGTATTTTTAGCAGATTTATTTAGAATGCTCGTTTTAGAAACGATCTTCTTTTGAGGTTCAGCCGTAGCTTTACCTTTTCGTTTTGACATAGTCTGTTCATTTCTTTCAGTAATGATTATATAATTTTCAGGCTTCACAATTTTCTTAATTGGTTTGAATTCCTCATCAGTTATGTCCTCAATTTCAATTTTCTCTTCTATAATACATGGAAGCACAGAAAGAGACTTTCCTAGCTTAGGCTTAACAACATTCTCAGACTTAATTAACTCAGTCTGAATAATCTCAGTCTTAATAGGCTTAACTTTCTCAACCTTTTGAGTCTTACTTGTTTCAGACTCACTAGTATTAGCCCTAACTGGCTCGGGCTTACTAGTTTCAGGTTGTGGAGATGCAGTGATGACAGTTTCAGCCTTAACTAACTCAGGCTTACTTATTTTAATGCTAACTGCAGGTTGACCAGGTTTGACATCTATCTTTGTAAAGATAGGCATCAAGACATTGATATTATCCTTGACAGGCATGGGTAAATAGTCCTTTGGAGGTGGGACTTGATGATAACCAAGTCCTGCCTTACTTTTAGTATCAGTCCTCTGTGCCTGTAGGATCTCATCAAACACTAGAGAGGAGATATAAAAGTTTGAAAGCTTTTTCTTTAAATTTAGAACCTCAGTTTGAGATTCAACAAGTTCCTTTTTAACAGATGATAGCACATCCACATAGCTACCAATTTCATCTTGTTGTTCAAAAATTTTAGCTTTCAATTCCTTTTTCTCTTCTAAAATAACTTTTAACTTTAAGCCACTTGCCTTATCACTGTTTCTTAACATGTCATTTGTTTCATTTAAATTTTCAATAACAGTGTTAAGGCGTTTGGTATCCTCTCTATACCTGTTTAACTGGTTAGTTAATTTTATACATGAAATACATGATAAAGGTTCATCATCTACCTCATGCACTTCAGCCATCAGTGCTCTTTCTGCATCATCTACATCTGGATCAGACCATTCCCAAGCATTGTTGGAAAGCAGTAGTGCAGCGGAAACCATCGCCTTCTCATCATTTTTGGTCTTATCAGATGAGTTGTACTGAGAAGGTTTAGATAAACCGGAAGGTGGATTCTTCTTGCGATCACATTCACGAGCAAAGTGTCCATAGTTATGACACTGGTAGCATTTCACCTTGCTCTTGTTAAAACCCAGACCTTTCTCTTCATGATCTGTCACATTCATCCTTCTAGTCTTCTTCAAGAAGTTCTTGACTCTTCTTGTGAGCATAGCCATACTCCACTTCAAGTCCATACGCTCAAGCTCTTCTTGATCGATTTGACCAAAGTCTTCTTCAGTCAGATCCACAGTACTGTTCTTGTTGGATAAGAAGTCATCATATGCCGACAAGAAAGCTGTAAAAACAGTTGCATGTTCTTTAGCAACTGCAGGAGATGCGCCGTTGAGGTTTGAATATGTACCACCCCCACTTGAGGAGGTAGTATTAGTATATCCAAATCCACCAGATGTACTTGGAGCACCAGAACTACCAGAACCCCCAGAGAAGAATGCAGAACCAGCAGCTTGAGTTGCTGCAGCAGGAACATCCACACCGTATAACTTCGGATTTTGAAGGTGTGCAGTAGCCTTGGTTTCCTTTTTCTGCATGTCTAGAAGATCAGCAGCAATTTGTCCAACTAAATCATCTAGCTCCATATCCATGATGTCTTCATCCTTTTCCATCAGCAGTACTTGTGTATTCCACTTTTTAGGTAAGGAACCCAAGAGCTTCTTATTTACATCAGTTTTGCCGAGATTGACACCTCCCTCGACTAATTCACTGACTAGCTGTGAATATCGACTGCACATATCTTCAAGAGATTCACCCGGCAGCATATCAAAGACTTCAAACTGTTTCTTGATTAGATCTAGTTTGTTCCGTTTGTACTGATCACTTCCACCGCACTTCTTTTCAAAACCAGTCCATAGATCATATGCAGTTTTGTGATGGCGAAGTTGTCTCAATGGCGAAGTTGTCTCAAAATCTGTTGAGGTAAGGCCATGGTAATGGCAGAATAGGTTTTTCGCTCAGTGTCAAAGGCCTTACGTTCCTCAGGAGTCATAGACTTAATGGATTTTTCAGGAATAGGTCCATCAAAGATACCGGTCCTCCCGGGGCGTTCATACCTTTCTTCCATATAAATCAGCATTTCAGGATCGTTGAGAGATACAAATGCTTCAAATCTCTGACGCCAATCCGAGTAATTCATTCCATTTGTATACATATGTGGTTTATTGGTTGAACCCACCTCACTATTATGCTTTAACATAGCCCCAACTTGTTGAATAGATGCCGATGCAGAAGACGTCATCGTAACGGGCTCGAGAGCCTTTTCAAAAAGTTGCTGGAAACTGGAGAAAGCGACACTAATGTTGTGTCGCAGATTGTGTCACAAAAGAGCTGAAAGCGACACTAATATTGTGTTGCAAAGGTATCTGTGGCGCAGAACTTAATCGGAAAACAAGTATGTCGCAACTTTAATGTCGCAAAGATTAAGGTCGTTAAAACCCTATTAGCGACACAAATTAATGTCGCAGACTTGTGTCGCAAAACGGCGCTGACAGATCCCAAAAACTTCAAAAACGAAAAAAAATTCGAAACCTGATAATCGTTTAACGAAAAACTTCGTAAAAGCTTAGATTTTTAGGCTTAAAAACTCCAAGTTTCATCTCCAAAACACCTATAATGAAAATCAAACACCAAACTAGATGTTAAATAATCAGAATATGTATTAAAAACGTACCTAAACGATTTGATACCACCAAAATCCTTAGATTAATGGCTCTGATACCAATTGTAGATCCCTAAGTGATCTTTTAATCAAATCGTAGGATGGAAATAATCACAAGAGTATAAAGCTTAAACAACTAAGAACAATGCCAAAATCACTTTATATTTCTTATGCAAATTCTCTAAAAATATAGCAGCTCAAAACATAGAGAATAGTATGTGAAAAAGTCTCTCTAAAATTCTGTAATTTGGGTATTTATACTAATCTGGCCGACTTATGCGACACAAGCCTTGTGTCGCTAAGGTCACTAATGCGACATAAGAACTATGTCGCTATTACAACTAATGCGACACAAGGCTTGTGTCGCATAACACAGAAAACGTAATTCTAACTAACTCAATTACATTAACTAACACAATACAAACTCGACCAACTGACACACTAAGATGCATCAACAGTATATATAGATATACACAAGAAAAAGGAAATAGATGTCAGAAAGGCTATATAAAACAATAGACGTAAACATATAGTTGTGGCCTATGTGGATTGTAGACCATAAACAGGACAAAACAATAAAAATACACAAATGAGTAGAAGTAAAAGTAAAAATAAAGCATGTTCTTGGTCCGAAGGTCCATACCAAAAGTTATACCGAAGGTTCAACATTGTCATCCAGTGGTCAAACATTTCCATACTCCTGAGGCCCATTTAGTCAATTTTTGTTTACATAATCTTTATAACGGAATTATCTGAATTAACTGAAATTTGATGTTGCTTGCTTGGCAGAATATAATAGAATTCCGATTCAATTCCTGGGCATAATTCTTTTTATTGGTAAATTTGTCAAAAGAATTAAAATATAAATAGTGATAAATGACATAATTACTCTTTGTTCAGTTTTTCTCAAACATATGCCAGTAAAATTTTTAGAATAAATCATATATGATATGAATGGGCTTATTTAAACAACATATAAGACATCGTTTTTTATTGCTAAGAACTATAAACATCATATTTGGTAAATTTTTTAGAGAAAGCAAATAAATTTATTATTACTAATTAAATATATAAATCCACTTACACTACTTGATTTACACATATATGCATTTACAGAGATTTTGAAAATGGTATTTTTATTTCGCGGTCAAGTATGCTCTATTTTAGAATATACTGACTGAATCTAGGTCAGCATGTTTCAGGATGTAACAAAAGAAACAGTCAGTAAATCCCCAAATGAATTGCTTACGTCAATCCAATAACATGTATTATGATACACTATCACCTAAGAATTAAGACTTAATGTCATACATCAAAATAGAGATTGCACAGAATAATCGTCTTAATTAAGGTTGTGTGTATGTACTTGAAAACCGTTATGTCGCATGCCTACCAATACATCGTATAATAAAGCTATTAGTTACGTTCATGTTTAAGGTACATTTTACTGTGTACGTACTACATCTAAAAGCCACACATATAATAATGCTCTAGGCATGGGTAACGTTTTCGTCATTTTTTTGCGTCATTACAGTGACACTCAAATTTTTAATAGGTTTTCAACCTGAAAAAATAAAGATAGATAAAAGTTCTTAAGGGAGATACGTTACTTAAGAATTGTCATTCCAACGAATTAGACTAACAACTCAAAACGTAATTTATCAAAAACATTTGCATAACGGTCAGCTAGATTATGGTCTGAGGAATTTGTCATCCCAGATTGGATCATGTGCCCCCCCTTAGTCGCTACATCTTCTGTTGAACTTGTAGCCTTTGGAGAACTTGTCTCTCCCCGATCATGTGCCTTGAGCAATCGCTATTGACATACCACCAGTTAGTAGCCATTCCGGTCAACTCCTGCACATGCACAAAAAATAAAAAATATTAGTTATTACGGGGGACCTAAGCCACCACGGACTTGGGTCGGCCATTCTCATCAACAAATGTAAATTCTTTCAGATATCCATCTCGCCTTTCAGGTGACTTGGATACTTTAGAATTTTCAGGTGTTGGTGAATGGGGAGTATAACCACTAGGCTTTCTATCCGGAGACTTTTGGAAAAGTCTCTAATTGACTGGCCTCTGGTATGAAGAATATCTAACTTTTAATTTATAGTTATAATTCAAATTATGAAAATTCCTATTACTACTACCCTGGTTAGAAAAACTTTTGTTGGGGGTTTGAAAATGTTGTGGAGTTTTCGACCAAATTGATTTTCCATTTGAGCTTTCTGTTTCAAGATAAGTGCTCTTTGGACTATCATTTTTTTGAAAGTTCACCGATTTCTTACTTGGATACACAATTGCTACATGTCCCTTTTGATGGCACAGGAAGCACGAACGTTTCTCCCAGACTTTCTTATGAGCTTTGAGATTCGTTTGGTGGTCCAATTTGTGTGGACTTGACTCTTCTTTGATACCTGACTCAGGTTTCTCTAAATTGGTCTCATCCTGAACTTGCCTCTATTCTGCATTAATTGAGGCCATGAATGCTTGAGGTTCTTCAGCCTGTGTATTCCAATCATATGAATCGTCTTGTGTTGGAACAATCAAGGCACTGGAATGTGCATTATTCCCTGAGTTTTCATCTCTCGTAGACGTCCCTTGATATGAGTAGCTCTTGCTTCCCTGGTTTGAAGTTTGTTTTCTCGGTCTCTGACATTCCCTGGCGAAGTGCCAGAAACCATCGCAGTTATAACACTTAACCGTTGTCTTGTCAAATCCAACCTTTCCTCCTACAAACTTCCTACCCGTTCGATTGATGAACCTCTATACCCGCCTTACAAGCATGGCCAGTTGCCATTGCAAGTCCATCTCTTCGAGATCATCAGGGTCAAGTTGGTCATAATCCTCATTAATCATGGCAGGATCTATGACTTTTTCATGTATGAAGTTCTCGTGAGATGCCACAAATGATGCTAGAATTGCCATCTTACCTTTTGCTGACTTCACGCTCATAGACATCGATTTGAACCCATTAACAATCCCAGATTGTGTGTTCCTATCCCTGGCTTAAGTATCTATGATCGCATTGTCTGTCTCGGACTTCCCAGTGAAGAAAGCGGTGACTCCGTTACTTGTAGATGTACTAGAATCAAACTTCTTGCCATGATAAACACTCGGATTTTGAACCTGATCGGATCCCGTCTCTTTCTTCTGCATATTCAAGTCATAGACCTGCAACCTTCTTACAACTTCTTCAAGCGATAGTGTTTTATAATCTCTGCTTTCTTTGATTAACAGAGTGTATATATCCCACTTTTATGGTAATACCTCTAGAAGCTTGTTGTTTCTCACTGTATCAGTAAACGACAATCCATTGTTGTCCATCTCAGTCATTAGATGAAAATATCGAGTGATAATATCTTCCAATGACTCGCCCATCATGTGCTAAAAACATAGAATTGTTTTGTAAGCAAGTCAGCCCTACTCTATTTGACTGTGTGTTACAGTCAAATCTCTTCTCCAAAGCTAACCGTAGCTCTTTATAAGTGTTGTAACGTTTAAAGGTATGTTTGATCTCTTGAGGTAGACACATGGTGATAGCAGACAACGCCTTGTTCTCTGCTTCATGCACCCTTTTGTCTTCCTCCTTCATCGTTGAATACGAATTAACCTTAAGTTTCCTTTCGAATTCATAAGTAGGTGTATCATACCATTCATTTATACAGATCCACATTTTGATGTTATTGAATTTTGCAGATGATTAGAATCTATCTTTCCACCCGAAGTAATCTTCAGCCTTTAGAAACTTTGGTGGTGAAGTAGCTTTACCTACTTCATGATCCATCTCAATTAGTTTGTTCAAATTTGACATCGTAATTAGAGAGTATACGAACTTGAGGTATGTTCGTACACAAAAGTCAACTAAAGTCAAGTTCACTCAAAACACTAATTTTCCCTCCAAAATTCTCGAAATTTTTTCGAGTAAAATTTAAATTTTTTTCAAACCAAAATTAGTCAATGGTAAGCCTAAATTCAAATTTTCGAAATGGGAAAAAAATTTCCCGCCAAATAACTTGGGAAGAGTTACTGGTAAGTTCGAAGATGGTCAAACGAACTTGGGAAATTTCGAACAACAAGTAAGTTCGAGGATGTACCTAATTTCGAAGAGGGGTCAACGAACTTGGTCAAACGAACTTGACTAACCAAGTTCGTACAAACTTAGTCCTAAGTCCGAATGACAGGCTGTAGGTTCAAATGAAAGGTTGAAAGTTCGCACGAATTTAAGGTAAGTTCGTACGATACTTTCTAAGTTCGTACCACGAACTGATGAAATAACTCAAATATGAAATTTCAAATTTGGGCTCTTTTCGAATACCCCTGTATCTGCAGTGATCTTTAACACCTTTGGACGTAAAAATCTTTGTTTAAACGTCAAAGTCTTTCGTATTCTCTCGTTCCTTTATCGTGTAATACCCCGAACCAAAAACGAATCAAATTTGTATGTTGGGACATGTTATTGTGACAACAGATATAGCTTGTAATAGGACTAGTGTATTTATTGTCAAACTTGTATAATTGGTTTAGACTCGTAAATATATGATATTAATTTGTTATTATTATTTGTTACATGTTAGTAGACAAATATCGATTTCAAGTTAAAGTCAAAATCGCGAAATGAGAAGTCAACTCGCAGGTCTAATAACCTGCGAGATGAGATCTCAGTTCGCAGATGATCTAGATTCGCAGCCTTGCTTTGCGAATTGAGATCTGGGCTCGCAGCAATCTGGGCTCGCAGCCATCTGGACTCGCAGGCCCATGGGCTGCGAGTTGAGTCAACTCGCAAAGCCCATGGCCTGCGAGTTGAACCAGATATATATATTTAAATGCTGCTCATGTATTGGTATCCGTGCCATTATTACACACAACAAATATTTAATTATTCTCCTCGTTTTTCGTGCAGATATAAAGGCTATTATTATATAGGCTCGGTTTTGAGTGTTTAACCTAGTTAATATCAAAACGAAGCTTGTTAATTAATAGCAAAGTTATATAAGCCTAAACCTAAAGTATTGAGGATTCTGCACCTCAATACCTTAAAGATAATCCGTTATCGAACCAAGATCGAGCGACCTTACAATTGGTATCAGAGCTTTCGGGCTTAGAAACGTTGTGGTTACAAGGTTTGTGGTTATATAACAACTTTGGGGTTGTTTTACGAACGAAATCTACTGATTTATTCGTAAATATATCAAAAAGTTTCAGTTCCCAGATTTCGAGGCGCCGTTTTGCGAGTTGAGATTAGGGTTACTGTTATTTGCGAGTTGAGAATTACTTGCGAGTTCAGATTCAGCTGCGAGTTGAGTTCTTGTGCGAGTTGAGTTTCCTGCGAACCGAGTTCCCTTGCGAACTGAGTTTCCTGCGAACTGAGATTCTCTGCGAGTTGAGATTGACTTGCGAGCTGAGATTGACTTGCGAACTGAGATTTCTGCGAGCTGAGACGATTCCTCATTGATATCAATCACGAGGATAAGGTATTATCTAGTCGTGTTGTGACAATATTTTTTCCATACGGTAAGGTATGAGTTATGCAAATGCATGAAATGAGTATGTTCGAGTCTAGGGATATAGTCTAGGTTTCTAAGATTTCTAGTTCGCTATAACCAATGGCTTTGATACCACTTTGTCACACCCCGCCAAAATCTAATCATAGTTAATTAAGGCGGAAGCACGGGGCGTGAAGCGACGTTGCGTTTAACACACAATCACGAGCATATGATTATCAACAGAACATAATATTAGAATGCCATAAATTGTTTTACAAGTAAATGACTTAACTAGTCGTCAAAACATTAGTGTTATCAAAATAACATTGTTTAGAGGTTTCGTAAATATAACTAAAATCGTTATAGTAATACTAAAGAAATCTTACATGTTTCCAAAAGTGGCATCCTAATTTCATAGGTAGGTGTGGTCCCAAACGTGCATGCAATTCTTACATGGTTGCTAATTCCCTGAAAAACAAATTTAAAACCGTTAACAAAATTGTTGAGTAAATTCACAGGTTTAAGACTTTATCATTAAACAAGATATTGTGTAAACTTTTCGTAAAATCATAATGTGCCATCCACGGCGAAACGTACAATGAAATATAGTTTGAATAACCGTTTATTAAATACCAGGCGCCATCCACGGCCAATAATCGTTTATTGAAATCATGTGCCATCTACGGGCTAAAATATCACGTGCCATCCCTGGCCAATTGTTTATTGAATATCGTGTGGTGCCATCGAAGGGCTTGTATATAGTGCCATCACAAGGCTTGAATATCATATAGTGCCATCATAGGGCTTGAATATCATGTGTCATCATAGGGCTTGAATATCATATAGTGCCATCATAGAAATTCAATAACTCATAAGGATTTTCTCAGTCAAATAGTATCGTATGCAAAACAGTTTCATAGTATGCAAAACAATTCATTGTATAAAAAGCAGTTTCATATGTTTTTCACCCCAGTTTAGAAAGCAGTAAAAAGCAGTAAAATAGGGGTTGTGAACTCACCTGGTGAGCTGTTCGAGTGCTACCGTTTAAAATGAATAAGTTTTCCCAAAAATAGCCTCCAAGCACCCTATACGCATGAGGTCGTTTGTATAAGTAGATAGCTAACCGCTTATCTATGTTTGCATAAGTAGATGGCTACCCGCACATCTATATTCATAAAAGTAGGTGGCTACCCACACACCTAAAGTTGTATATGTAGATGGCTACCCGCTCATCTATGCTAGTTGTTCACTCTAGTAGTAGGTTGAAAATGTATTTCGTTTTCGAAAAATGCACGACCCGTTGGTGATAGTTTTGTATGTATACTTGTACGTTTCTCAAAAACATAGTTACTTTGCTATTAAAGTGTACATTATAGATTTATACGTTCAGAACGTATATTGTTCGTGAAATTGTGCATTTCAATTGGTTCAATAGTTTTCATTAACGTTTGTCTAAAACGTGACGTTAGTTAAGTTCTTTTACAAATTCCAATTGTTCCTTTCATACATGTTTTACCCTTACAATATCTCGCGTTTTATCCGTATGTATCATTAGTTTAATGTACTTTTGGTACTTAATATGCTTTAGATGTGTTTACTATCGTTAGGAACAGATGCGAGAAGGGAACGAATGAAAACGTTGAAGAAAAGATCAAAAACGAAGAAGTTTTGTAGTTTTGGCGAGGCTCCACGGTTTTGGCCATAACTCTCTCATACGAACTCCGATTGAGGTGATTCAAATGTCCAAATTTTCGTAACTGAGAGGACTAAAACTTTCAAGAAGGAATCAAAGGCTGGAAAACAAGATTTTCCGCCAGGAAATCCAATCTCCCGCCGGGAAAATGTGTCTCAAATTGGAAATTTGTCACAGAAACTTGTCACGGGAATATCTCCCGCCGGGAACTCAAATCTCCTGCCGGGAAGATGTTAGATGACGGATTTTTGACTTTTTTAACCCAATTAAAACCCAAATTTCACATATCTTTTAGCTATTTTACCAATAGTAAACTACGTTCTTAGTTAAATAAGGTATTCGAGAGTTTCGTTACTCGTTTTATAGTCTCGTTTTGCCTTTCGTTTATGAGACCCATTTTTGTTCATTTTAACGATTCTTCCACCGTTTTAACCACAAATTTGTTCTAACACTTTAAAAATCATCTCTTAATATATAGATATATATATCACCAAAACACATGCTCAACCACTCTTTTTAACTTCGAACTCGTTATTGATAATTTTAAACATGTTTTATACATTTTTAACTGTATAAACTTTTAACAACCGTTTTTAACATACAACTAGTTGTTTTAACGTACGAATGAACATCTAGCATATAATAATTCAAAACCAAGGAAATAAAGAGATGAAAGTAGAGGTTTCCTTACAATGAGTTAGGATGAATAATTATAACAAGAAGAGAACTTGAACTTGAGCTTGAATCTTCAACCCGAAATCCCTTTTAAAACCCATTTTCTTAGCTTTTTCTACTAGTGATTTGATTCTCAAGATTATGAGAAATTAAGAAGATCAATAATGATTAAGAGCTTGAATAATGTAGTAGAAGTAATGTAGAGATGATATACTAGTAGTGGTTTATGTAATTGTTCTTGGAGATTTCCTTGAAATGAAAATGATTGTGAATATGATGATGAATATGGCGTGCAACGAGAGAGCAAAAGGGAGTAACAATTGCAGACTTTTGAGTGTGTGTGTGCTTCTTTTGTTGGTTGTTCCACTTAAATAATATTGCAAGAATCACAAGTATTGTGTTGGTGCATGGTTTTTACATTATTTTATTAGATTGGTATGGTTTTGTGTTTGAGTGTACAAGTAACCAAATCAAGATGGTGGTATGGAGTTTGTTGCGAAGAATTGGCCAAGAGTCAGAGGGATGGGGTCCCATTTCTTTTACTTTTGACAAAACTTGCCTAGTGACTTAACTTGCTAGGCATTTTGATAGTTTAGGAAATGTAGTGGTTAATTAAGTTTAGTTTAGGTTTACTTTGGGTATTTAAGGTGATTCAATGTGAATTATAAAATTGTAAGTTGTTTATGATATTTCGTTTAGTTTAATATGTATTTGTACTAGTCGTTGTGCGAAATTTAAATTGTGCGCGTGTTGTTCAATTATCCTGAAAACGTTACACTCTAACCTAGCATAATAATGTAGTAAATAACTACTATTTAATTATCAAATAGTTTTACGTTATTTATGAAATTTTATCACCAAAGTTCGTTTTTATCGGAAATCATCCAATTGAATCGCGCAATTCTTAATAATTACGTAAATGTAATGCATCCGGCATTAAAATAGTGCGCACTTAAATGTGCAACGTGGGCGTGTGCTAGCCTTATCTCAAGTTTAAATCAAATTGATTTCAGTTAAGAGGGAATTAGCCAAGGAATGCATGATTAGGATATACAGAATTTTGTTGGGACATGTTTTGTGACAACAGATCTAGCTTGTAATAGGACTTCTGATAATTGTAATCAAGTTTGTACATTGGTTTTGAATTGTAATGAAAAATATTGGTTGGTAAACAATTTTAGAGTAAAATATTAAAATGCTGAAAATTGTTGACCATGTATGACTGCGAACCGAGTCAGTTCGCTGGGCCAAGGTGGGCTGCGAACTAAGTCAGTTCGCAGAGCCTAAAACCCGCGAACCGAGACGGTTATATATATGGAAATTAGGTTTTAAACCTGATAATACGAATCTGGATCTATCAACGGAGCAATTCCATCCCAGTCGTTCCCCCCGAAAGATCAAGTTGATGAGCCGTGTGATGGGAAACCTTCCCACACGGTTCACTCGTACTTCAATTGGAAGCTATCAAAAACTAGATGCTTACAGTCCTTTGTTCTCTCCCAGTGCTTTAAGTAAGAAATACATCTAGAAAGAAGATATTCTCTAGCCTAGAGGAAAGAGAACAACTAGGATGAAAGGTATTACTAATCTTGATATAGTGAGACAGGATGATAGAATGTCACTAGTATAAGCGCCCGGTTAGAACCATGGGAATATTAGAATGACTCCACTAGGAACCTCATTAAAGATAACTTTTCAAAATTGAAAACGGATCAGTCGACCTGGTCTACGAATCTATTCTAACTATCAACAAATTCTTCAAATTTTAGGCGGGATGGGGATTGTAATTATTTATACTTCTCGAGGTACTTGAGTTGGGTTTAGAACGTCGTGAGACAGTTCGGTCTCAGCAGTCGGCCTATCTTTCCGGACTTTTGCCAAAAAGGATTACGAATTTCCTGAGTTTTTCAGAGATATTCTAAACATACTAAAGGCTAGGTATTGATCGTTTAACATCTATTATAATCGATACAAAGCATATTAGTAATACGACTCGCTATATTTGCGAAACAAATCGTTATAGATCCTATAACTAGTATTGAGGGATTCCGCACCTTAATACCTTAGATAACCTCGTTATCGATCTTATACATACGGACTTACAAATTTACCGGTTTTTGAGGGTTGTCACACACTTAGACATGCATAATGTCACATAGACATGTTGTGTAAAAGTACACTTATGTGCTAAAATTATTTTTATATCATTAGGCACTAGACTCGATAAGGTGCAAGAAATGAAGTCGAGGACTGGAGCTAAATATCCTCTTGTTTCAATATCAAGAATCTCCAAATGAGATATCGATTGATTATATGCTAAGTCTCCGTGAGAATTGAAACAAGGACTTTTTAATAAGTACTTGAGTGGTTAGGAGGGTAATGTGCATTGCATCAGTGGGTCCATGATGTCTTCTTCAATACTAGAAATCAACGAATGAAATCCGATAGTAGATGTGGCAATCCGGCGAATTAGATAGTTTGATTAGGGTTTTCCTTTTCTTTTAACCCTGTCACATACTCGTCACTCAACCTCTCATAATTTTGAAACCCCCCTCATTTTCATTTGGCATGATTGAAAGTATGCTGATATGCACTTTAATCTCCACCAACCCTCTCACTTAGACCTAATATACCCTCGCATCCTAAATTTTTGGAAGGTGGCTCCTGTGGTAGATCCAACAGGTTCTGGTGGATCATAGGAGATATTTGCAATCTATAACACTCAGTGCAGATTGCAACATTTGCCAACAATTTATCATGTATTGATCATTGTATCACAATGTTCTGATATATGAAATTCGTCGGTTTGATGTATCATGAAAATTTCCTCAAGTTGATAAGCACCGAAAAAACATTGAAAATCTTCCAAAGTGTTTGAGAAGAAGCTTGCAGTTTTCAATTCTTTGCCTAGGTTTGAAATTCGAGACTTGGCTAGAGTAGAATTGAATAACCCTAGTAATGATCCTTTTGGTAGATATGTAGATAAGTAGAATGATTGAGATGGACCATGAGATTGGAAAATCTAATGTTCCACCTAAATTGCTCCGACTTGAAAACTACTATGGATGGAAGGATAGGTTTGAATCCTATTGTCGTTTCCATCATCTGATTATTTGGGAATGCATCAAGAATGGATACACTGCACCTACCCAAACTGTTGAGAATGTAATTGTGGTTATTCCTTATAACCGGATGAACGGTGAGTAGAAAAAGGACTATGAATCTGAAAACAAAGGTCATTCGTCGATCAAGATAAGTCTTCCAAGGGAAATTAATCATCAATTAAAATCTTTTCATACTGCTAAAGAGCTCTGGGTAGCTCTTGAGAAAAGATGTGAGGGTAGTCCACATGTCAAAGAAGGTAAAAAGAGTCTTCTAATGAAACAATTTACAGTCTTTAAAGCTTTAAAAGGAGAAGATCTAGATGCATACATCACTAGGTACTACCATCTCCTAAGTGAACTGGATGACCATGATATTACATGTACTGATAGGGAGAAAACCGACAAGTTTCTTGAGTGTTTACCCCCTAAGTGGGAAATATATGGAGTGATGATTAAGGACAATGAAGAAAGATATGTTAAAATGACTCTGGAGCAGGCTATAGACAAGCTTAGAGGATATGATTTTACTAAGAAAACGAGAGATACAGATTCTGATCAGGTACAGGATCCTGGGCTATCCCATGGAAAATCTAGTCTCTCAAATGCTTCATCAACATTAACCTCTGCACTACTGGTTGGTGCTATTGATGACAGCGGTGAAATTGTGTTTTATAGCTTCAGCTGGAAGTGAGACCCGAAGCAAGAATACTTTTTCTAAGAAGTCCGCTCAAGGGCATCATAAGATGCCTATGAGTGTGAAATCTGCAGATAAAAAACTTTATGTGCTTGCTTCATTCGTTGCTTCCTATGAGAATTACATTCAAGGGAAGATTAATGATCCTGCTAAATTTGACGAGGATTATGATCAAGTTGACCCTGATGACTTAGAGGAAATGGATCTCCAATGGCAACTTGCTATGGTGTCAAGGATAGTTAAAAATTTCCTACGGCGTACCGCTCGGAAAGTGGTGGGTAACAAACCGGGTTTTTATAAATCCAAAGTAAAGTGTTATAACTGGCAGACTTATGGACACTTTGCTAGGGAATGTCAAAGACCCAAGATTGAGCAATCTGCAAATTCTGTAAAACAAGGCACATCCTTAGCGTCCAAAGCCGTGGTGGTTCAACAGCTTGATGGTTCTTATGACTGGAGTGCTTTATCTGAAGAAGCACTTATGGCTGAAATTGATGATCAAGATAAAACTGTTGAACCCACATCTTACATGCCAACTGCGGAAGAATATCAAGTGAAGATACAGGAAACAAATGAGACAGCAGTTGTTGATGATGTGCTAGACATGAGATCAACGGAAGATCTGTGTCCTGAAGACTTTGTAGCTCAAATGGCTGAACTCCAAACACACAAAAAACGGGTATGTCTTGATATTCTCACTCTTACTGATGTATGTCAACTAGTTATTAGTTTGCAGTCCCAAGTGAATGTATATGCAGAATCATATAGGACTATTTCATCTGGCTTAGAACTAATGAAAAGTGATGTACGTAGGCTAAGTGAGGATAAATTAGCTCTTAAAGAAAAGATTAAGTCTTATATGGTAGATAAGACCGTACTTAGAGATACTATTAATGAACAATCTATTCGAATAGATGGTCTGTATCTAAACTTAAAAGACTTAAACAAAGATATTGCTAGTAAAGATTAAGAGCTGTCTGGGTCTAAGATGAAGTTGGTTGAGTTAAATCGTAAGTTTGAAAGTTATAGGACATCTTCCTTAACTTTAGATCATATAATAGTACTCAACGTAGTGTAAAGGATATGACTGGTTTGGGTTGTCATGATGTACCTCCTCCATTTAATTCTAATTACACTAATACTTATGTAGACTTAGAAATGACTGATATGCCTTTTAACACTGAGAATAATTCATCTAATAAGTCAGAGGTATCTGAGGCAGAGAAGTCTGTTATTAAAGATCCAACATCTAACAAGTGTAAAACTGAATTAGATGTTAGGGATATTAAGGAACAGAAAATTAAAACTTCAGTGACTCAGGAACATACTGACTTAGAAAAGGCAAAAGAAGTTAAATCTAGGAAGTTAATGTCGTGCTTCAAATGCCACCAAAAAGGGCATGTGGTTTCTTGTTGTCCTAATAAGAAGTCAGAAGCAATGCATAGACCGGTAAACAGAGACATGTCACTGGGTACTTCTAAGATGAATGTAAACAGGTCGAATCCTAAATCTAAGATGGGTACTAAAACCATAACTACACCGGTAAACATTTTGAAAAGGAAAGAAACACACAGTGTTTCTCCCCCTATACCTAAACAGTTTTTAACTCAAATGGATAATAGTTTCAATCATTCTAGAGATCACATACCGTCGAGATATAGGACCCCTAGTAGAAACCATAGTCATTATGAGAATGGTTCTACTTCACGTACACATGGGATTAACTATGGGTATACCTATAATCGTAACCAAGGACAAAAATCCCAAGGTTATGTGTCAGGGAGGTTTGCATCTCATTCACCTCATAGACCCAAGACCACCGTTCATCAACAAACTCAAACTCCTTCGAAAGTAATCAAGGTTCCTGATGGGAAAGAGGGTTACGTTAAAGAAGTTAAATTTATTGATGATAAAGGACGATCCAAGTCTGTTATGGCTTGGGTCCCTCTGGATAATTAATTGTGTACAAATGTCATGTGCAGGAGCATACTGTGAACGAAGACAGCTGGTGGTACGTAGACAACGGTTGCTCAAGACACATGACAGGAGAGAGAAGTCTACTGATGGACTTCAAAGGAGGATTGAAGCAACGAGTAAATTTCACTGGAGAGAAAGGAGGATTAATAACTGGGAAAGGAAAAGTTTCAAATGGCACTTTGACTCTAGAGGATGTGAATTATGTTGAAGAACTAACGCACAACCTATTGAGTGTTTCCCAAGTCTGTGATAAAGGTCATCCTGTACATTTCAATGAGACAGAGGCCTTAGTCCTGAAGCCGGGTTTCCTTATTCCCGAAAAATGGATATTGATGAGGGCTCCAAGGAAGAAGGACATTTATGCCATCAACATGGGTGTTCCTATTACTTCAATGGAGTCAACATGTCTTATATGCAAGGCTTCTGAAGCAGACTCACTTTTATGGCATAGGAAAATGGCACACCTGAATTTTAGAAAGATGAATTATATAACCAAAAATGGGTTGGTTATGGGTGTACCACAGAAGAGTTTTACATTTGAAGACAAATGTGTACCTTGCATGAAAGGAAAGCAGCACAAAAAACCACACAAATCTAAAACTGTAAATTATATCTCCTCGCTTTTTGAGTTGCTATATATGGATCTCTTCGGCCCCATAAGCAAGAGAAGCATAGGTGGCAAATGATATTGTTTGGTTGTCACAGATGATTACTCTAGATTCTCATGGGTATTCTTTTTGGGATCTAAGGATGAAACTCCTGGTATTCTTATGGAGTTCTTAGACCTAATAGAGAATGTCTATAGAACAAGAGTTAAGAGAATTCGTAGTGACAATGGAACAGAGTTCAAGAATTCAACGTTTAATGTGTATTGATTAAGCAAAGGGATACATCATCAATCCAGTGCACCTTATGAATCTCAACAGAGCGGTGTTGCTGAAAGGAAAAACAGAATGTTGATTGAAGGAGCTAGCACAATGCTTGCAGATTCAAGGCTTCTAGTCATCTTTTGGGAGAAGCTGTGAATACTGCATGTCATGTTCTAAATAGAGTTCTTACGGATAAAAAGCAGATTAAGACTTGTTATGAGCTTTTAAACAATAAGAAACCTAACTTAAAAGGGTTTGAACCCTTTGGAGTTTCATGCACTTTGTTGAAGACTAGCAATCAACCAAAATTTGGTGAGAAGGCTGACGAAGGATACTTCCTAGGTTATGTGTCTAACTCACCAAACAAACGTGTCTTCAATAAAGCTACGAGACGTGTGGAAATAGTTTATAACATTGAAGTTACGAGCTACACACATGACTTACATAAGGGATTAGATTGGTAATTTGATTATTCAGATCTTTTTAAGTCATTTAAAGTCCCTATCAGTGACTATGTCAGTAATTCAGAGATACCCGAGCATTTTTTGTTTGGAGATGAAGATCTTAGCCATTCTCCAACATCGAATGTTCAAACGTCTGGAATCAAGACTATTGTTGATTCTGATGAAGCTTCAACAATTGAGTCACAACAACCTCCAGCTGATATACCTCAAGAGAACAAAGATCCTGAAATTGTTTACCAAAGGATTGTGGATGATATTCTCACTCCCCTGCGACAATTAAGGATATCTACTACTAATGATGGTATACCACCATTGGAGGAAATAGGTACTAACTTACGAGATGATATACCAGTTGATTCGGTAACAACAACGAGATTGAATAGGAATCATCCGATTGAGAATATCATCGGTGATCCAAATACTTTTGTTCAAACTAGGAATCAATCTAAAGCTAGTACATCCAATCACACAAGCTTGTATGCTGAAATGAAAGAGACAGGGATTACAAATCTATGTCTATATTCATGTTTTATCTCACAGGTTGAAACTAAAAATGTGCAAATGGCTCTAAAAGAAAACTCGCGGGTCGAAGCAATGCAGGAAGAACTGTCTCAGTTCTCCAAATTACAAGTTTGGGAGTTGGTTGATTTACAAGTTGGTGAATATCCAATTGGAACTAGATGGGTGTTTAAGTGCAAGAAAGACGATCGGGGAATTGTGACTCGCAATAAAGCTCGTTTAGTCGTTCAAGGTTTCAATCAGCAATAGGGGATTGATTACAATGAAGTGTTTGCACCTGTGGCTAGGCTTGAAGCAATAAGGTTGTTCTTAGCATTTGCAGCATCAAAGAAAATGAAAGTTTATCAGCTGGATGTTAAGAGTGCCTTCTTGTATGGCAAAGTCAAAGAAACGGTGTATGTCTCTCAACCACCAGGATTTACAAATCCAGATTATCCAGATAGAGTATATCGTCTTGATAAGACTCTATATGGATTACATCAAGCACCGAGAGCGTGGTATGAAACATTATCAACTTATCTTCTTGAGAATGGTTTTACAAGAGGAAGAATAGATAGTACACTTTTTGTAAAATGGAAGAAGAAAGACTTTCTACTTGTTCAAGTATATGTGGATGACATCATCTTTGGGTCATCTGACGAAAGGATGTGTAGTGAATTTGAACAAGTTATGAAGAACAAGTTTCAGATGTCTGCTATGGGAGAACTTACATTTTTCTTAAGATTGCAAGTTGATCAAAAGAAAAATGGGTATTTCATTTATCAAACAAAGTATACAAATGAGTTATAGAACGATTCAAGATGGATGAAGCTAGAATTTATCACACTCCTATTCTGGAAGCCCATGGACTTGGTCCCGATACATCGAGTGATAAAGATGTGGATCCTACTCTTTATAGGGCCATGATTGGATCGCTAATGTATCTTACTACATCGAGGCCTGATATAATGTTTGCAGTATGTGTCTGTGCAAGATATCAAGCTAATCCTAAAGAGTCTCATATGCAAGCCATTAAACGAATTCTTTGTTACCTCAAAGGGAAGCCGAGCTGAGACTTTGGTATCCAACTAATGGAGATTTAGATTTCGTTGCTTACACGGATTCTGATTATGGAGGATGCAATCAGAATAGAAACTCTACAACTGGTGGATGTCAATTCTTATGAGGTAGACTCGTGTCTTGGCAGTTGGAACACCCCAAAATTTACTCAATATTAAATGTGTCATTTGACTCGAAAGCGATGGATAAAAATAAAATTATATAAATTATATTACAAAAATGACCATAACATTTCGCGAGTTTTACAACATTTAACTATTACTGAAGCAAAACATATATAGTTGTTATATAAAATCCGCATACATGTTAACTAACAAACATATATATATATATATATATCAGAGTGATAGCACGTGCCAAACATTCCTTCCAAAACACCATCTTCCTTCCCAAGCCACAAACTTATACATAACCTGCAGGAAAGGAAATGGTGGGATTAGCACGAAGCTAAGTGAATGAATGTACAACTAATAATTCAACTTAGCATAACAATCAGTTTACATTAAGCACCGAAAACACATAATCTCAAGAGGATCGGTGGTTACTGAGGAACCCTACAGCCGCGGTGGCCCTCAAGTAACGCTTATCACAATCTGTATTGGCCCATACAAGATTTACCGATAACTTGGTACTACTACACAACAACACAATTTCCAGCAACAACACATGTCCATGGAACCTGTGTTGATCCCTAATAGTAACCAAGTCCAAACACCATTGACCTCTGAACATCACAGATGTCCGAAGGCCACATATATAACAAGTAGATACACAATCACAAATCAGACTAAACAGTCTATCAATATCTACGTTACTTGTAACCACACCATTACAACTAAATCAAATCATGAGTTACAGATCCACTCACCTGCCTTTTCTCAGTCCACACTCAGAGATCTTATGTTACTGAGTCTTCTACTGATTTGAGAATAGAATAATTAAGAAGTTGGCAACTCTTTCCATAATCGTATAGCATATTTCACTACTCAGTGTCAAAATGACAAACAATTACCAAGTTGAAATTATCAGTTATAACCACTCTACAATTATCAATTTATATCAAGTTATAACGATTCACTTCTACTTATGCACTTTGAATTTAGCAAAATAAAACTTTTAGAATCACGTCTAAATATTCTCAGTCGCAACGCATTGGAACTTAGTTCGCATCGCAGGTCTGAGACTCAGTTTGCATCGCAGATCTGAGTTCATGCTGCGAACTGAACTGTAGAAACCCCAAAACCGAACCATTTTCTCACTAACACAAAAAATCAATTTCCTATCAATCTAACAATCCTTCTCACATCTCTTATACATCTGAGACTCAGTTCGCATCGCAGATTTGAGACTCCAGTTCGCATCGCAGATCTGAGACTCAGTTCGCATCGCAGATCTGAGACTTAGTTTGCATCGCAGATCTGAGACTCAGTTCGCATCGCAGATCTGAGTTCATGCTGCAAACTGAACTATAGAAACCCCAAAACCGAACCATTTTCTCACTAACACAAAAACTCACCTGGTGATATCCAGATCTCAAATCGATTTTAGAAAAATAGGACGAACCCTATAACTGATCAAACAAATCATCGATTCTAGGCAACGGATATCTATTCTTAATTGTTCTCTTATTCAACTCCCTATAGTCAATACACATGCGCATAGTACCATCCTTTTTTTTAACAAATAAAACTGGTGCACGTCAAGGAGAAGTACTCGATCTAATAAAGCCTTTATCAAGCAATTCCTGTATTTGATTCATCATCTCACTGATTTCAAAAGGAGCTAATCTATATGGAGACTTGGCTATTGGATTAGAACCAGGAACAAGATCAATATGATAAGATCAATATGATATTCTACATCTCTAATCGGTGGTAAACCAGGCAATTCATCAGGGAATACATTAGGGAATCAAAAACCACACGAACATCAGATATAGATTTCTTTTCTAACTTTGCATCAATAACATAAGTTAAGTAAGACTCACAACCCCTTAGCTATAGATATCCTGGCTTTCATCATAGAAATTAAGGGGACAGACCCTTTCTCACGCTCTCCTCGAGCCACTACGTACGACTCTTCAGAAATAGGGATTTTAATTAACTTTTTGTGGCATTCAATGTTTGCTTTATTTTGACTTTACCAATCCATGCCAATAACTACATCAAAGCTAGAAATATGCGTCAACATTAACGACACTGGAAAAGTGTGACCCTCTATCAAAATGCTAACTCCAGTTACCGACGAGGTAACAGGAACCGACCTGCCACTAGCTATTTCCACCTCAATAGGTTTTGTAATCACATTAGGGGTCACATTTAATTTATTACAGAAGTGCATAGAAATGAAAGAGCAATTTGCACCAGAGTCAAACAAAACACATGCTGGTACAGAGTTAATGAGAAAAGTACCATTAATCACATCTCCAGTTCTGACAGCCTCATCGACTGTCATCTGAAAAGCCCGTCCTGATGCAGGTGGCGTATTCTTCCTTTTCTGGCTAGAAGATGACGATCCCCCAACCATACCCGTTCCTAGCCTTCCAACCTCTGGGCATTGACCCGCTCGATGACCTTCCTTTTTACAATTCCAACAAACAAAGTTTAAGTACTTACAATCCTTAGGTTCATGACCAATTCCCCCACATTTGACGCAACGATTTGTTTGCATAGTTAACGGTCCATTATGTCTAGCCTTACACTTACCACACCAATTAGACCTATCATTCATATTGCCTCGGTTACCCGATTTCCTGTTCTGTGAACCACTTTGCCATCTTTGCTTACCCTTTCCAGAAGAATCCCCAGAATACTTATGAGAAAACTTATCCTTACTCTGTGCCTCTCGGGCCTTCAAGTCATAATCCACTGATCGAGCGAGATTAAAAGCTTGGGGTAAAGAGCATGCCAATCTCACCGTGGTACGATAGTCCGGAGGTAATGTTCCCACAAAATGTTTTATCTTGGTTCTATCATCAGGAACCCATTGTTGAACGAATCTCAATTTCTCAGAAAATTGTGTAATTAACTCGTCAATAGTCATCTTATCCGTTTTCTGCAATTCCATAAATTCTCGTCTAATGCGAGCCATCTCAAAGTCAGAACAAAATGGCTTGCATACCTCATTGTAAAAATCTGACCAACGAATAGACTCTTTTTGTCGAGGCGATAAGGTAGCTGTTATCGAGTCCCACCATGTCATAGCTTGACCCTTCAAAAGTTGAACAACATAAGGGACTTTAACCTCATCTTCACAACGACATACCTCAAACTTTTTCTCAACATCTCTCAACCAATCCAAAGTCACGGAAGGATTTGAGCTACCATGGTATTCAGAGGGTTTACATGCCATTAAAGTCTTAAAAGAGCACACCTTATGTATTTGAGGAGGCGGAATTTCAGGAATTCAGTAATCAAATGGCCCTGAACTCACAAATGGCATTGAAGCTTGATGTAACATACCGAATGAGTGTTGAGGCTGGGAATAAAATGGTAAAGACGCTGGTAGCTGAGATGAAGACATTGGGGGTGGAATAGTGTTAGTTACCGGTGGTTGAGAAATTCTAGTCTCATTCCTCTGTTTGTATTCCCGAAGTTCTTGTAACTCATCCTCTAATTGTAAAATATATTCTTCTCGGTCAATATCAACATGAGCTGAAAAGGATGTACCATTATGGCCTTGCCTATCGTTTGGATGATCTGATTGCGAAATATCAGTCCTGGAGACGTTATTAGGGGTCATGGTTGGTTGCTCGTTATCTGCCATGTCTGTCACACAACACAGCTCACAAACCGTTAATCGTTAGTGCCAAGGGTACAACCCAATTCAATTACACTACTAAATCCCACACCTAGGAATGTTTGACCAAAATACGTAACAGATTTGGGATTGAACACTTACCAATGTACACTTCACCCAAATCTAGGCTCTGATACCAACTTGGAACACCCCAAAATTTACTCAATATTAAATGTGTCATTTGACATGGAAGCGATGGATAAAAATAAAATTATATATATTATATTACAAAAATGACCATAACATTTCGCGAGTTTTACAACATTTAACTATTACTGAAGCAAAACATATATAGTTGTTATATAAAATCCGCATACATGTTAACTAACAAACATATATATATATATATATCAGAGTGATAACACGTGCCAAACATTCCTTCCAAAAGACCATCTTCCTGCCCAACCCACAAACTTATACATAACCTGCAGGAAAGGAAATGGTGGGATTAGCACGAAGCTAGGTGAATGAATGTACAACTAATAATTCAACTTAGCATAACAATCAGTTTACATTAAGCACCGAAAACACATAATCTCAAGAGGATCGGTGGTTACTGAGGAACCCTACAGCCGCGGTGGCCCTCAAGTAACGCTTATCACAATCTGTATTGGCCCATACAAGATTTACCGATAACTTGGTACTACTACACAACAACACAATTTTCAGCAACAACACATGTCCATGGAACCTGTGTTGATCCCTAATAGTAACCAAGTCCAAACACCATTGACCTCTGAACATCACAGATGCCCGAAGGCCACATATATAACAAGTAGATACACAATCACAAATCAGACTAAACAGTCTATCAATATCTACGTTACTTGTTGTAACCACACCATTACAACTAAATCAAATCATGAGTTACAGATCCACTCACCTGCCTTTTCTCAGTCCACACTCAGAGATCTTATGTTACTGAGTCTTCTACTGATTTGAGAATAGAATAATTAAGAAGTTGGCAACTCTTTCCATAATCGTATAGCATATTTCACTACTCAGTGTCAAAATGACAAACAATTACCAAGTTGAAATTATCAGTTATAACCACTCTACAATTATCAATTTATATCAAGTTATAACGATTCACTTATACTTATGCACTTTGAATTTAGCAAAATAAAACTTTTAGAATCACGTCTAAATATTCTCAGTCGCAACACATTGGAACTTAGTTCGCATCGCAGGTCTGAGACTGAGTTCGCATCGCAGATCTGAGACTCAGTTCGTATCGCAGATCTGAGTTCATGCTGCGAACTGAACTGCAGAAATCCCAAAACCGAACCATTTTCTCACTAACACAAAAACTCAGTTTCCTATCAATCTAACAAGCTTTCTCACATCTCTTATACATCAAGTAACATCATATAACATCTTTCAAACTTCAATTATACACCTATTTCAAGGATTGATAAATTTCAAGTTCATAACTCAAAATAACAAAATGCTTACAATTAGAAGTAAGAACAATCTGATGATGATGGCAAGTAAAACAAGGAATCACAGCAGTTCAATATCACAACTCAATTACATGTTAATTTGGTGTTTGATGATTTAGGAAGAAACTTTGAGAGAATTGAAAGAAATGAGTTGGTGACAAAATGAGATGAAAAGGATGAAGTTAGGTTTTTCTATAACACCCACCAACTCAAGTGTTTATTAATTTTATTCACTTGCTTGAGTTATTGTCTGGAACTTAAAAACCATTTTGCGAGACAAGTTATTTTATTTTACCAACAACTATATTAATTTAAAGCTATTAATATTATACCTGACACAATTAACTATTCGACCTTTAACTAACTTTCCTATCTAATTGACATATTAATATAATATACAAATTATAATTAAGTATAAAATTAGAGAAATTACCAGATTACCCCTAGGCCAAAGAGTGGGTATCGTGAAATCTCATCTCTATCGAATAACCTAGGGTATCGTGACTGCATCAATTCCTCAGTCTCCCAAGTAAGATTCGAACCTAAACTATGTTTCCATTTGACTAGCACCATCGATATTTGTTTCTTTCTTAATTTAGTAACTTTTCGGTCTAGAATTTCGACTGGTTCCTCTATTAACTTCTGATTTTGATCGACACGCAAATCTTCTAAAGGAAGGATCTGAGATTGGACTTCAATATTACACTTTCTCAAATAACACACATAAAAGTATCATGTATACCCGATAGTTATGGAGGAAGTTGAAGTGTAACTGACTGATCATTAACCACGCGTCTAATCATGAAAGGACCTATATATCTAGGAGCTCGTTTCACACACTTTCCAAATCTAATCACGCCTTTCCAAGGAGAAACTTTCAGATACACTAACTCTCCCTCAACAAAAATAACGGGTCGCCTACGTGGATCTCCATACTGTTTCTGTCTGTTTCGGGCTGCTTTCAATTTCTCACGAGCAATAGCTACCTTATCGGTTGTAATCTGAACAATATCAGGACCCGACAACTATATTAATTTAAAACTATTAATATTTTTACCTGACACAATTAACTATTCGACCTTTAACTAACTTTCCTATCTAATAGACATATTAATATAATATAAAAATTATAATTAAGTATAAAATTAGAGAAATTACCAGATTACCCCTAGGCTATAAGAGTGAGTGTTACAGCAGTGCAAGAAGCAAACCTTAGTCGCCATTTCTACATGTGAAGCTGAGTATGTTGCAGTTGGCAGCTGTTGTTCTCAAGTGTTATGGATACAACAGCAACTGCAAGATTATGGGTTAAATTTGACCAATACTCCGATGATGATTGATAATGAATCCACCATGTCAATTACCAACAATCCGGTAAAGCACAGCAAGACGAAGCACATTGATATTCGTCATCATTTCATTAGAGACTGTGCTGAGAAAAAGCTGATACAGTTAGTCAAAGTTCCCTCAACTGATAACTTGGCATACTTGTACACTAAAGCCTTTGATAGAGCGCGTTTTGAGACTTTGATTCAACTAAACGGGATGATGAATCCAGAATAACTAGTCTTCTAAAGACGTTTGTATTAGTCAAAGTTTCTATGTTAATTTTTTAGAAAAAAATGGTAGTTTCTTTTAGAAAATGTTGGGAAATGATAGTACATTAGAAGAATACGCTTAACAATAATAAGTAAAAGTCTTAAGTTAGATGTGTTAGTAGATTCCAGTAAGTTACATTAACGTTACATCTTTCAAAACCAGGACTTTATTTATATTTATTTTATTATACATCTTTCTCCACACGTTATAATTTGTTTCGAATACATTAAATCTAGACAACTTCTTTATATGATGTACTGGTAGGCAAATTCTGCTATGATTTCTGAACATCTAATAAGCCGTAATTCTCATGTGTGTTATCTAGTGTGATCTGCAATATGATGTATGACATAAGTCTTAATTGTTGAATGATAGTATAACTATACACTGTTATCAAGAATCTTTGAATATTTGACTAGACAAATAGTTAGAAATATGGCTATTAGGAAAACTACTAGTGACTTTGTTGTACTAAGTACATACCTGAATCATTTAGTTTTGCCAATGGTCTCAAACTTGTTTTGTTCATACTAAGGGATCTTATGTTGTACTAAGTACAGATCTAGAACCACTAGTATCTTCAAAATATAGGTTTGATGTTTGTCACACTTTAAAATTACTCAAGGGTATGTTATATGTTACGAACAGAACATCATTTAGTAACCTCTACCTTGAATGTGAAAGATACAGTGTTATGTGTTCTACTTGATTTTTCAGTATGGCGTATTTTGGAACACACTAGTTAATATGCATACCAACAATAAAGGTTTGCGTGGAAATCAGTGTATAATTTGTTTATGTGGATCATAATATCGGTAATCGTCTTGAACTGTCTATGAAAATTGAAAGTTCACTTTGATGAATCATTCATTCTCAATTACTATAAAAGTATGGTTAACGAACGTGTTATATCTTGTGGAGCAAGGTAACCAAGTTATATTTTCATAAATATAAGTTGATAAATGGTTAAGTTGTACTTTTTGTGTAACTTATTGTGAATTTCATGAGGTATGTATACTAACAATCTTCCTAGACTTATTAATAAATAATAAGGTACAACGTATTCTCTCTAATCTGATCCCTAGGTAGATAAACTTTTAACGCCTTAAATATGTATTGTTTATCTTATTTCATTAATAAAATGGTACTAGATACTACTGGTTAGTTTGATTATTCGTTTGTGGTATTTACGTTATAGTTTTATCTAGTTTTCATTTTTATAACTTTGACCCTTTGGAATTAAGTTAAATTACAATTTATCGTTCCGTGTTGATTAAATGTGACAAAAACGCAATGGAAAGTTCAAATTTTTGACTTGTAACAATATTAATAATTTCAATTTATATTTAAAACTAAATTTGCATTTGTGGTCAAAATTGTGAAGTTGACCAGTCAACATTGCGAATTGAGTTTGAAATATAAAAGGTCAGGTCAACAAGTCAATCTCTTACTTTCCAAAAACCCCTGCGAGCCGAATTCTGCGAACCGAACCCAACCGAGCACTTTCAATCTTTATTTTTCGATTATTAAGCCAAAGGACCGGTTTTTCACTCCGTAGATTATTTACATCTTTCGATTACGCATCATTTGAAGTAAGATTCACTCGATTACACCGTCTAATTTGTGTTTTATTGCTCGATTTATATGTCGAATATTTAGGTTTTGTTTTTCACGAATTATATAACAATTAGTGAAAGATAAATCTTAAAACTTATAGAGGTTGTTAATCGGCCTATACTAACTATGTTTTTCTCATTTAATTGCCATTACACGGGTTCGATCATCGATTTCGAATTTATTGTTCGTTAGCCTGTAGTCGCGAAGTGAGCCCTTGACTCACGTTGACTCTGGGAAGCGAACCCAATTTGTTGACTTCGGTTGACTTTAGCGAACCAACCTTTGTGTTGACTATTATTGACCGAAGCACAGTGACTCAACTCGCAGTCACTTTTTGCGAAGCGAGTTGAGATGTTTGACTTCGGTTGACTTTAGCGAACTTACGTTTATAAGTTAAATACGTATAAAATATAATATACGAATTCTGTTTCTTCATATCGAAAGACTTCTGACTCATATGTAGTCGTGTGGCGTGTTCCGATTTCTATCGGCGGTATGATGTTTCAGATTATCTCCTATGATTTACGAACTGCATATAATTTCGAGAATATAATTGAAAATTAAGTCGCGTATACTTAATCGTTCAATTAAGTTCAGTAAATTAAGTTATTATTAATAGTAAACGTGGATGTTTGGTGATCCTTTTTGTTCACAATACATAAACGTTTAAAATTAGTTAATGTTCGATAAGTTTACCTTTTATTGAGCTGATTGCCCTTTGTGTAATTCTTATGATTACAGATATGGCTGCTCGCTCTTTCACCCCTAGTCACAATATTTTGGTCGGATGTCACTGAGCGTGGTTCTGAGAGATTTACTGAGCTCCTGACGTATTTGGCACGTTCGAGGATTCGATATGCCATTACGGAGTCTCCACCATAGTCCCGAGATTTACTGGATCAGTTTTGGTCTATCATTGAGTATGATGTTGCTGCACACCCCCTAGTTATTCGTACTAGTATTAACCAACACCCCCTTGTCTTCTCTGCTGACGATCTGAGACAGATTTTGCATCTGGGTACAGTCGAGCAGGAAGTTGGTCCTTTTGTGTACTCCTCGGATTTCATTGAGGGTACACTAGGCCGAATGGGTTACTCTGGACCCAAGAGAGGCCGTCAGTTTGTCAAGGCATTTTTTCTGGGCCAATGGAGATTCTTAATCCACATTATTGTTACTATCTTCGGTAACAAGGAGGGTGGTTACGACGAGCTGAGCCCTGAGCTTTTATCTGGATTACTGTCCCTGGTTTATAACAAACCATACAGTTTCTCTTCAATATATATTCAGCTCGTTCATTGGTCAGATCACTAGTGCAGTTCGATCCAAGTTTATGCTTTATCCGCGCTTTTGCATGATTCTCATTCTTTACCGCATTCCTAGCTTGCCGAATATTCAGCCAGATTTGCATGTCGATCGGATTGGACTTCGAGGATACAATGCATGTTTTCTTCATTCATCTCGCCGTCCAGATCAGGTTAAGCCGGAAGCATGTGATCTCTTCGGTCATCTTCTTGATGACACCTATGTCGCTCCACCAAATAACGGTTGGTTGGATGCCGGAGCTCCCTTCAACCTCAACCACAACTTCAACTTCAGCTAGTGGTTGTGGCTCAACACCCTGAGCCGCACGAGCTTATTGAAGATGTGTTACATCAGGCTGCTCACCCTGACATTGCTGCTCAGGTTTTGCATGATGTTCTAGTACAGAATGATGATGCCACTGATCCACTCTTGAACGAGATAGATAACTTTCAGGCTCCTGAATCTGTCAGCCCAGGGTACTCGTGCTACGGGCAAGCTACCAGTTGCTGGGACATCTGTTGCTTTTTATCAATCTGAACCTGAAGGTGTCACCGCGTCTGATTCAGATTCTGAGGATGATATGAATCGTCCATCTGGTTCTGTGTCGGGTATTCCTGCTGGAATGATTCGATAAGGTTCCAAGTTGATTATGGATCCAGCTTTGGAACCAAAACGCAAAGCTGCCGATCAGGATCCTGACTTCAATGTACTTGAGGAAGAAGTTGAGGAAGACGATGAGCCGCTTGTGAATCGACGTAGTACGCGTGCTAGGTCGACTACTTCCCCGCTTACCTCTGGTCCGGGTTACTGTTCAGTTGCTGAAGATAGACCGCAGGTCGAGGTGGTTTCACATGATGTGACTAAACCGATATCAGTACGTTCTGAGGAGGAGTTGGTTGTGGCTATTGTTCGTCTGATATCTCATCCGACGACAAAGGCAAGTAGGGCTGCGGCTAGATTATTAAAGGGAGTAGCTATAGAGATAGCTAAGAAAGTGCCTCCGCCTTCTACCACGCCTCCACAGACCACTACTAATGCTCCATCATCCCCACCTACGACTGATTCTACCCGTCTTATCAGTTTGGAATCTAGAGTTCGGGATTTGGAGGCCATCACCACCACCTTATCGTCTCAAGTTCTGGCTTTGTCCACGAATTTGACTGCACAGAATGCAGCTTACTCACTACTGCTCAAGACCAATACCACGTTGGTAGATGATGTCGCTGATATGCAACGGCAGCTCGACAGACTTGATCGTCTAGTTTCCAACCTTCACAAGGACAAGCCATCTCAGGGGGAGATGTTCATATATACGGAATCCTGCAGAGAGGATGAACAGGCGAAGAAGAGACGAGATGATACAGACGATGATCCCCCCGCTCCGAAAGATAGTGAGCTGGCTGGTCCTTCAACGACTGGTCAGCAGGCTGTTGTTTAGGGGGAGTCTGGTGCTGGTACTAGTGGTGGTACGAAGTCTGGTACTGGTGCTGGTGATGGTACTGAGTCTATTGGTGCTGATGAAGGTGAAGCTAGTATGAAATAAGATTGATTGTAATTATTTAAAATTGTATCTTAGAATTACTTTGTTATATATTCGACTTGAGATTTATAATTACAAGTTAAATATGTTTTAAATAAGTTTTAAGTTATACAATTAGTAAAGGTTATGTAAAGTATTGATCGAAAGTCTTCCGACTTATAGACAGTCGTGTGGCGTGTCCCGATTTAATATCGGCGGTAAAACAATTATTACAATCTTTGCATTTTAGACTTGAGAATGTTAAGATTGACAAGTTAATTGTGCAATGGAAATTATAATATTAATTAATTATAAATTTGAATGTTTGGTGATCATTATCGTTCATAATACATTAATGTTTAAATTTAATTAATGTTCCGATATTATAAGACTTTTGTAATCTTAGATTGATTATAATTTTATTTATGATCCAATGAAAGGTTTATAAGTTTATATAATGAGCAGTAGATACACCAAGGGATTAAAGGAAATTCTTAGATTGATTCAAGAAAATCAATGAAAGGACTTATGTTATTAATATTTTCTTTGTGTGTGTGCTTTTATAGGGTTGGTAATGCTCGATCTATCTGATTCTGAAAGCGATATGCTTGATGAGATAGATGAAGAGATCGATTTTAACTTAGAAGAAGGAGAATTTTACCACCTGATGACTGGACTTCTATTCCTGAACACTCTGTACGTGGTTTGAACTTACTGATCTTCTTTTCTGAGTTATTAGACTCGCAAGTGATGATAATTTATGTTCTATAATGATCTCGTGAAGTGCTTGATCAGATTATAACAAACAAATTCACATAAATTTGATTAGAAGATATCTACGAAGATCACGAACTATTTCTGAGAAAATTCGATCCAAATGTGTAATTAAACTTGAATTTGTTGATCGTTTTTGTAATATATCACTAACAGCAAGCTTTTTATCAGTTCACTTTCATGAATTTCATTCCAATTGATTGAATTGATCAATCACAGCTCAAGAACATTTAGAATACCCATTTTCGTAAAATCTTCAAATTTGATGAATTGTGGATTGAATTTTATGAAATTGATGCTTGATTCTTGTTCCTTGATCAATAAGCTTCAACTCTATCGGATTAATTTCATCAAAACGCAATCGAATTTTTCAATTGATCTTGAAATCACAAATTTGACTTTTCTGTTGACTTTTTCTTGATGATTTCTTGATGTTTCGATATGTTTTCCTTCAAATCTTCTATCACACAAGCTCTGATACCAATTGTTAAACATATTCAAGCAATTCTATGATGATTTGTATGATAATTGAGAGAGTTTCCTTTGAATGTGTATTTCTATTAATAAGTAATGAACTTGAAAAACTTACAAATGATTAACCCTAACTAGCTATTTATACTAATAACTTAGTTACTTGGTTAATTACAATAACAAGGTTTACAATACATATTTCTATTTCTAACAAATAGAAATGACAAAAGAAACTATTTTATGGTTATTCTGGTAAACGATTATCACGTTGTCTACTTCTAACACTTATTTTGCCAGTTTATAGCTTATATTAGTAATATAAACGGTACATTGTTTAGGTCGGTATAAATGAATATAGTATAAATGGATGTAATACGAAGTCGAGAAAATGTAGTAACCTTTTATTTATTATTAAAATTTGAATACAGCAGTGAAAAAGAAAAAGAAAAAGAAAAAGGAAGGAAAAAGGGTGTGACATGAGTTTTTAACAAAGTTTACTTTATTGCTTCCGCTTAATCATATGTTCATAATTAGCACTAGTAAAGTTGTAATCCATTAAAATAAAACGTAAAACCGTAAAAACGCTTCAAGTACTTGTTTATAAACTCGTCACAAACAATTTTTTAACACTAAATTTTAAGGTTTCCAATATAACTCACCTTTTTCATTCTATTTTTCTTTTTTTCTAATATTTTTGACAATGTTTGACACTCATATTGATTAATTTTTTTCCCATATTATTTATATATGTATTTTTAACGTATTTTTTTCTTTGTCTTATAAGAAACGTTCACAATAAAATAAAGATAACGACTTTACTCTTATTTCTTGTCCAATCATCAATGTGTCAATTTTGTGAAAAATTACATTGAAGGTGAAATAGTAAAGTTAGTATATTATTTTTGAAAGTAAATGGGACCAACTAAAACGGAAAGTTGGACATTTATTTTGAAACGCACAAAATATATCTTATTGTAACCTATTATATCGAGTGCGATCTTATTGTATTTTATCATAGCATATTACATTATATAATAGTATTATATCAAGAATATTGTATCGTATTATATTACTGTTATATTCTATATAACGTTTTGAATTAAATACAACACTTATAACATCATCATTTTCATATCAATAAATAGCGTGAGATTGAACACTTATTTCCGCCATATCCTTGCTATTGATATCATCTACCATTATTTATTTTACTCACTTGTTTTGATTTAGAATGAAGACACACGATGCTCCAGGAGTACTAATGGTGGTAGCAATTATAACAATTCTTATGGTGGAAGTTTATTCGGATGAACATGCGTGTGATCCTGGCGCGCTGTATTCATGTGAATCGTATTTCTATGACAATGCACCATTACCTGCCAACGATTCCGATTGTTGTGTAAGTCTCAGGAAAAACAGTCTTTGTTATTGTTACCTCATAAAATGGTCAAAATATTGTAAAGATCTTACTAAGCCTCATTTTAAAGAAATTTCGAAGGCTTGTGGTTTTGTGGACACCCCTGACCCAAAAAATTGTTCCGACTTCAAAGGTTGTCCTCCTGATCAATCGCGTGTTTAGCATATCTCAGAGCTTTATTAAATAAGTAAGTGAATGTGATGATGTATGTAATTCACAACTTAAAGATTATAAAATCGTGTCATTTACCGTCTATTTTTTCTCAAGTATTTGACTTTTCCATTAATGTAATACATTTGATTCAATTTTATATGGTTAAATTAGTTTTTGATAGATCTTGGACCACTAGAAATCACTAAGACAAACAAGTTGCTTTACATATAAAGAGTAAAGTTCAATGAAGTACACTAAAATTCATTAGGAATGAAGGAACAATTCTGATTCATTAGATTAACCTAATCAATGTTTTGTAATTTTAATGGGTTAATTGTTTCATTATGTATCTAATTTTATATTTTTCATTAGTATATGAAATTAGATTTAAAAGTGTTATTGTATGTATTGAATTTTATAATTTTATATCTATTATATGTATCAAACTTTGTAAAAATGCTTATTGTATATATCGAAGAAAGTGATTTTCAATCATCCAGTCACCCATTACATACAACATACAAAATTATAAAATTTAATATGTACCATAATAAATTTTAAACGTGATTATATACAATAATAAGAAAATATAAAGTCACATACATAATAAAATAACTAAATCATTTTAATGTGACTTAGATTAGAATAGCAAGGTCACCTTGATTATATCATGTCTTTAAGTATTCATATGCATTTCCCCTGATTTCCTTCCGGCAACTTCTACCGTCAACAATAAGAAACCGCCTCCATCAATTTCCATTGTTACCGTCGACATGAACCACCATTGATGTCGGCGTCAACACCGGAAACCTCCGCCGTTTGTCTTTCATCGTGCTCTCTGCATTTTCCGTTTGTCATCGGATGCAATCAGAATTACGTGATAAGTAATAGAAGGATGTTTTATTGTCGGCGTGTCCGTTCATTGGAGGAGATTAATTTATTAACGGCCATTTTTGTAAGTTAATGGAAGTGATGTTTAAATCAATTTAGTATAATAGCTTCCTTTTTGTGATATATGAAATTAAGTTGGTATGATAATTTTATGTAATTGTTGTTTATTTGTGTAATAATGGATGAAAACATTAACAAAATTGAGAAAACTACTTGCAGGTTAAACAGGTACCAACGTTCAACACGAAAAAGATGATAACTTTCATAGAAACCCCCTAACTTTATGCCAATTATTCTCATGGATAACAAAATTCTATGCATGTATTTTATAACAAAAAAAGCAATTAAGAAAAATACTGTTGTAGTATTCTTTTTTTTTTTTACTTTACACATTAAGACATTTTTTTCACTTCTAATATTTATTTATTTTAGCTTATAAACAATAAATAGTACTCATTAGTATGAAAACGTTATAATTTTTCAATTTGTTCTAACTTATTACTTGTTTTTCCTTTTAGTTAAAAGGCTAATAGGATTGATGTATTTATTACATCTTTTGTTTGATCGAAAAAGTATTAAATAAGCTCACAAGTTATAATAGTAATCATCAATTTATAATATTATTTTTAGTGTAAATAAACATATATAAAATAACTTTGAATACTATGTTGTGATACAACTATTATCATATGCGATAATAATAATTATTATATGTGGTTATATATTATTTGGTGTATAATTACATACTAATTTTTGTTGCTTTATTCGCATATGATAGTATCTATAATCATTTGTGAATTTTAAACTTATGTATAAGTATTTGTCACATTTAATTACAACTAATTTGACATTTGATAACTAAATTTCACATGTGATAATAACTAATATCAGATGTAATAACAGCTAATATCACATGTAATAACAACGAAATATCACATGTAATAACTAATATCAAAGGTGATAACAATTATAATGACAATTTATAATAAATATTATTGATTAATCTGTAATTACATGTATTTTTATTTTCCAGTGTTATATTTACATGTAATTGTATTTGTAGTTAGATGTAAATTTAAACAAAAAAGTATTATCACACGTAATTACAACAAATTTCACATGTGATTACACTCAAAATAACATATGATCATAACTATAATTGATTTGGTGTGTAATCACGTGTAATTGTAGCTTTGTTATTTATTATTTATTTTTTTAATTTTAAGTAATCATAATCCTTTTAAGTTTTATTTTTATTTTTTTATCATTTATTTATTCATTGCCAAGTTAATCCGTAGGGGAACCTGTGACAGGATTGAATCCTTCGCAATGAAAATTCCTTTCAAGGTGCTTTAATGTTTTTTATACGAGATTTTAATGTTTTATTTTTACATGTAATAAATATATAAATTTCAAACCTTCAACTATTTATTAAATGTGATTCCAACTAATATTAAATATGATTCCATCTAATATCATATGTGATAATATATAAATCACATGATAGATATTATTGGTTGTTGTATAATCACATGTGATCATTTTTTGTTGCTTTATTCACATGTGATTGTATCTGTAATCAAATGTAAATTTCAAACCTACAAGTGTTTATCACATGCAATTATAAATAATATTACATGTGATAACATATAAGTATCACAAGTGGTAACAATTAAGTATCACACGTGATAACTTTTAAATATCATATGTTATCTTAGATATTATTGATTCGTATATGTAATCATATATAGTTAATTGGTAATCTCTTCTTATGTGATTGTATCATTAATTTGATGTCAAATTCAAACTACAAATATTTGTCATATGTGATTGCATGTAATATCAAATGTGATAACAAATATAACCATATGTGACTATATACAATATTGTTTGGTACTTAATCACACATGATTGTAACTTTTATCATATGAAACTTTTAATCTTGAGTTATAATCCCACTTAAATAGTTTTATTTGAAAATTACATAATATCACATGTGATAATACAATGACACTTTTTAACTCATCAGAAAATGAAAAAAATAAAGTTCTTCGAAAGTATATCATGTGAGATGTCTAATCGAATAGAAAAAATACTGATTTTAATGGTGCAATTTTTATACTTTTTCGACTAATTATTTTTTAGATATTTAACTGTTAAAAATGAGGGAAAGTGGTGGGTTTATTAAAATGACAATTGTACCTTTACAAATGGAGTCCTCTTAGTAGTTCTTTCATTCTCACCAATTATTTCATTTTCATTTGAACTCAACTACTACATGTAAATAAAATTAGATATTTTTTTATCATCGTAAAGGTGAATTTAATACACTAATTTTTTTAATGAATATTTCCCGACTAATAGTGTCTAGGCGGCAGATATAGGAATTTATATTGTAGGCGTATAAGAAAATCAACGTAAACCATCAAAGAAATTTATATTATGTTAGGGGTAATTCACCAAAATACACAACAAAAGAAACAAATATAAAAATATACCACAAAAAAAATTGCAAAAAACTACTCTCCTTACTAAAAGACGTTGCGTTTTGCGCGTGGCACCTATCCGGCGGATAGGTGCTTCTGCCATGTTGTTCAATAATGCAAATTAAACATCCTATTGTTCATCTAACCATTTGTGACCAAAAAAGAAACCGCAACTAATGCTTCATGGAACCATCAGTTTTATCACGACGTGCGTCGTCGATTGAAGTTGTTGGACGATGATCGAACAGTTTGCGATCAGTGGGTGTTTTTATATTAGTAATGTGGTGTATCCTAAATTACTTACTACGTACAAGGGTTTAGTAAGTGGTAAGTATGAATTATGTGTCGTTCTTAATACCTCAACGGGCATAGGATCTTAGGGGCATAAGTTATCTTTTGTGTTGATACATCTTAGTGTGTCTGTCAGTTGGTCGAGTCTGCAATGTGTTTGTAAATGTAATAGACTTGTTAAGTTTACATTTTCTGTGTTCTACGACACAAGGCTTGTGTCGCATGAGTTGTAGTTGCGACACAGTGTTTGTGTCGCAATAGTGATCTCTGCGACACAAGGCTTGTGTCGCATAAGTCGGCCAGTTTGTTTAGTATAAATATCAAAGATAGAGATATTTAGGAAAAGACTTTCACACACACTTTATTCTCTGTATTTTTGACTGCTACATTGATTGAGAGAGAATATTTGGGTATTTGGGAATATAAAGTATTATTTATTGCATTTGTTCCACTTTGTTTTTGCTTTACATTCTTGTGATTGTCTCCTCCATACGATTTGATTAAAAGATCCATCTTAAGGGATCAACAATTGGTATCAGAGCCATAATCATTGATTTTGGTGGTATCAAATCGTTTTGGTAAGTTTTTAATACTTATTTTGATTATTTAACTTTTTTGGGTGTTTGATCTTCATTATAAAGTGTTTTGAAGCTGAAACTTGAAGTTTTTAAGCCTAAAAAACTAAGCTTTTACGAAGTTTTTCATTAAAAAATCATTAGGTTTCAAAATATTTCGTTTTTGAGTTTTCTAGGGTCTAACAGCGCCGTTTTGCGACACAAGACTGCGACATAAATTTGTGTCGCTAATAGGGTTTTAGCGACCTTAACATTTGCGACATAAAGTTGCGACATACTTGTTTTGCGACACAAGGTCTGCGCCACAGATATCTTGTGACACAATATTTGTGTCGCTGTAAGATCTTCTGCGACACAAGCTGCGACACAACAGTTGTGTCGCTGACTCCAATTTTAGAAACTTTTTGAAAAGTCTTTCGAGCCCGTTACGATGACGTCTTCTGCATCAGCATCTATTCAACAAGTTGGGGCTTTGTTAAAACATAATAGTGAGGTGGGTTCAACAAATAAACCACCTATGTATACAAATGGAATGAATTACTCGGATTGGCGTCAGAGATTTGAAGCATTTGTATCTTTCAACGATCCTGAAATGCTAATTTATATGGAAGAAAGATATGAACGCCCCGGGAGGACCGGTATCTTTGATGGACCTATTCCTGAAAAATCCATTAAGTCTATGACTCCTAAGGAACGTAAGGCTTTTGACACTGAAAAGAAGACTTACTTTGCTATTACCATGGCTTTACCTCAACAGATTCTCCGACAACTTCGTCACCACAAAACTGCGTATGATTTATGGATTGCTTTTGAAAAGAAATGTGGTGGCAGTGATCAGTACAAACGGAACAAACTGGATCTAGTCAAGAAACAGTTTGAAGTCTTTGACATGCTGCCTACTGAATCTCTTGAAGATATGTGTAGTAGATATTCACAGCTTGTTAGTGAATTAGTCGAGGGAGGTGTAAATCTCGACAAAACTGATGTTAACAAGAAGCTTTTGGGTTCCTTACCAAAAAAGTGGAATACACGAGTGCTGCTGATGGAAAAAGATGAAGACATTATGGACATGGAGCTAGATGATTTGGTTGGACAGATTGCTGCTGATCTCTTAGATATGCAGAAAAAGGAAACCAAAGCTACTGCACACCTTCAGAACCCGAAGTTATATGGTGTGGATGTTCCTGCTGCAGTGACTCAAGCTGCTAGTTCTGCATTTTTCTCTGGAGGTTCTGGAAGTTCTGGTGCTCCAAGTACATCTGGTGGATTTGGATATTCTTCCATCAACTCTTCAAGTGGGAGTGGTGCTTATTCAAACTTCAAATGTGCATCTCCTGCAGTTGCTGAAGAACATGCAGCTGTCTTTACAGCTTTCTTGTCGGCTTATGATGACTTCCTATCCAACAAGAACAGCACTGTGGATCTGACTGAAGAAGATTTCAGTCAAATTGATCAAGAAGAGCTTGAGCGTATGGACTTGAAGTGGAGCATGGCTATGCTCACAAGAAGAGTCAAGAACTTCTTAAAGAAAACTGGAAGGAAGAATGTCACTGATTCGGAAGAGAAGGGTCTGGGTTTTAACAAGAGCAAGGTGAAATGCTACCAGTGTCATAACTATGGACACTTTGCTCGTGAATGTGACCGCAAGAAGAACCCACCTTCTGGCCTATCTAAACCTTCTCAGTACAACTCAACTGATAAGACCAAAAATGATGAGAAGGCAATGGTTTCCGCTGCACTGCTGCTTTCTAACAATGCTTGGGAATGGTCTGATCCAGATGAGGATGATGCAGAAAAGGCACTGATGGCTGAGGTGCATGAGGTAGATGACGAACCTTTATCTTGTATTTCGTGCATTAAATTGACTAACCAACTAAACAGGTATAGAGAGGATACCAAACGCCTTACCACTGTTATTGAAAATTTAAATGAAACAAATGACATGTTAAGAAACAGTGATAAGGCAAGTGGTTTAAAGTTAAAAGCTATTTTAGAAGAGAAAAAAGAATTGAAAGCTAAAATTTTTGAACAACAAGATGAAATTGGTAGCTATGTTGATGTACTATCATCTGTTAAAAAAGAACTTGTTGAGTCTCAAACTGAGGTTCTAAATTTAAAGAAAAAGCTTTCAAACTTTTCGGTCTCCTCTCTAGTCTTTGATGAAATCCTACAGGCACAGAGGACCAATACCAAAAGTAAGGCAGGACTTGGTTTTCATCAAGTTCCACCTCCTAAGGATTATCTTCCCATGCCTGTTAGGGATAATGTTAATGACTTAATGCCTATCTTTACAAAGATAGATGTTAAACCCGTCAAACCTGTTGTTAGCATCAAAATAAGTAAGCATGAGCTAGTTAAGGCTGAAACTGTCTTCATTGCATCCAAACAACCTGAAATTAGTAGGCCCGAGCCAGTTAGGGCTAATACTAGTGAGTCTGAAACAAGTAAGACTCAAAAGGTTGAGAAAGTTAAACCTATTAAGGCCAAGATTCATCAGACTGAACTTATTAAGTCTGAAAATATAGTTGAGCCTAAATTAGGAAAGACTATTTCTGTGCTTCCTTGTATTATTGAAGAGAAAATTGAAATTGAGGATATAACTGATGAAGAGTATCGACCAGTTAAGAAAAACGTCAAGCCTGAAAATCATATAATTACTATCGAACGAAATGAATAGGCTATAACAAAAGGAAAAGGTAAAGCTATGGCTGAACCTCAAAAGAAGATTGTTTCTAAAACAACTATATTAAATAAATCTTCTAAAAACTCTTCTAAAGCATCTCTTGTTGAATGCTCACGCAAATGTGACTGTTCAACACATGCTTCTTTTGGTCGAGCTCATCGGTTTATTCCTCAATCTCAATCAAGTGTTGAGCATCGATACTGCTTCTACTGCAAGAAGCAAGGTCATTTTATAAATGTTTGTCCCGTGCTTGCGAAGAAACAGTATGGGAAACAGGTTTCGCGAGCCTCAAAATTTAAGAATCCTTCAAAGAAGTCTATTTCAATGAAAGGCTCAAAGATTCCTGTCCCAGTTGTCAAAGTCAACAAAGTTGAGCAAAATACTTTGCAAAACTTGAAGCTCAAAGTTGTTGACTCGCAAGCATCCAAACCAAAGCAGGTTTGGAAGATTAAAGAATCTTGCAAAGATTCTACATCCGACAATACCTCATCAGTAAAACATTCTAAACTTTTTGAAAACAAAGTTTCGACTGATGTGGTCATTGTTGATGATGTTACTGGAGTACCCAAGACTATAAAGGCTTGGGTCTCCATTTCTAACTAATTTACCTTGTTTGTGGTGCCGCAGCAACCTGAATCTGTAAAGAATAGTAAATGGTATATCGACAGCGGTTGTTCTCGGCACATGACCGATGATGTTTCCCTTTTGTGACGGATGAAGTGCCTGAGATTCTCATCTATCTATTCGACAAACTGCAAAATCTTTGTGAGTTGAGAATCAAGAAGATAAGGAGTGATAACGGTACAGAGTTTAAGAACTCGATTATAGAGCTGTACTGTTTGAGCAATGGTATTGAACACCAATTCAGTGCCGCAAGGACTCCACAGCAAAATGGGGTTGCAGAACGTAAGAATAGGACTTTGATTGAGGCTGCACGTACAATGCTATCTGACTCTAAGCTTCCAATCACATTTTGGGCCGAAGCTGTGAATACGGCCTGCTATGTTCTGAATCGGGTGTTAATGGTTAAGAAGAAGAACAAGACATCCTATGAATTGTTCAACAACAGAAAGCCTAATCTACAGTTTCTTGAACCATTTGGCTGCCTATGCACTATTATGCACACCAAGGAACAAATTGCTAAGTTTGGTGAGAAATCTTGTGAAGGTGTTTTTCTAGGATTCTCTAATAACTCACCAAACAAACGTGTGTATAATCTAGTGTCCAAGCGTGTGGAAGAACATTTTGAAGTCACCTTTTTCCATTACACTGACAACCCTCAGGGGAAGGGACCCGAATATTTGTTTGACTATCAAACACTGTTTGATTCTTTTAATATTCCTGAGGTGGATGAAGAAGAGGATATAGTGACACTACTTCACGGGCTGGACATCGCTTCTGAGACACCACCCATCTCTGTTCCTTCACCACCTACAGGAACACCAGCAACTGCTTCTGCTGCTACTTGTGAGACTCCACCTCCACTCGTTACTGAGAATGTTCCTGATCCTACAAATGATGAGGAACTAATGTTTGAGGATTCTGTTCAATCACCTGCATCTGACCTTCAAGATTTACCTGCACTTCAACTCGAACTTGAAGCTGACTCTACAAACCTTGATTCTATCATTGTTCCGGCTGCAATTCCGAGTTCTCGGATCAATGTGTCACATCCAGTTGATGCCATTCTTGGTGATTTAAACAAAGGTGTTTTAACGAGACGACAGATTGTTGCTGCTGAACAATATGTGTTGACACCGTCTCCTGTTACCGTCACTGATCCTGTTTGTCTTGCTTCGGAAATTGAAGAATGCTTTCTCTCACAAGTAGAACCGAAGAAGACAGCTGATGCATTGAAGGATCCATACTGGGTTGAGGCTATGCAGGAAGAGCTTCAACAATTCAACAAGCTGCAAGTATGGACTTTGGTGCCTTTACCCAAGGGTGTTCATCCTATTGGCACTCGTTGGGTATATCGTGTGAAGAAGGATGATCGGGGCATGGTAATTCGCAACAAAGCACGTCTAGTGGTCCAGGGCTTCACTCAAATTGAAGGTTTGGACTACGATGAAGTATTTGCCCCGGTTGCTCGTTTGGAATCCATCCGCATTTTCCTGGCATACGCTTCATTCAAAGGATTTCGGGTTTACCAGCTTGACGTTAAGAGTGCATTTCTGTATGGTCAAGTGGTTGAAGAAATCTATTTCAAACAGCCGCCTGGTTTTGAAGACTCTGTTCATCCGAACTACGTCTGCAAGCTAGACAAGGCATTGTATGGTCTTCATCAAGCTCCTAGAACTTGGTATGAGCGGCTTGCGACTCATCTTCTGAAGAATGGTTTTGTACGAGGAACGATAGACAGTACTCTCTTCATCAAGCATGCAGGGGAGAACTTGTTATTAGTACAGGTTTATGTGGATGACATCATCTTTGGTTCCACCAAGGATGAACTGTGTCGCGACTTCGAGCGGATCATGAAGTCAGAATTTGAAATAAGTGCAATGGGGGAGCTGAACTTTTTCTTGGGCGTACAAGTCGAACAATCTGCTAAAGGGATTTACATTCATCAGTCCAAGTACGTCAATGATATGCTTACGCGGTATAACTTGACTGACTGTAAATCCTATGGGACGCCTTTAGAGCTGAATCATCACCTTGGTCCAGCGGAAGATGAAGAGGACTGTCCGGAAAAAGATTACCGATCTATGATTGGTTCTCTGATGTATCTCACTGCATCGCGTCCGGACATTGTCTTTGCAGTCTCTCTCTGTTCCAGGTATCAGGCTAAACCGAAGGTGTCTCACATGAAGGCAGTTACGCGAATCTTCGGTTATCTCAAATGTAGACCAACTCTTGGTCTATGGTATTCTAATGAGAAAACTTTCGCGCTCACTGCTTATTCGGACTCGGATTATGGGGGATGCAATATGGATAAGAAGTCCACTTCTGGTGGATGTCAGTTTCTTGGACCTCGGCTTGTATCATGGCAGTGCAAAAAGCAAACAACTGTTTCTACCTCAACCGCAGAGGCTGAATACATTGCTGCTGCTAGTTGCTGTTCCCAGGTTCTTTGGATACAACACCAGTTGCGCGATTACGGTTTACTCTTAACTATGACTCCTATTCATATAGATAATACTGCTGCTATATGTATTACACGTAATCCTGTCCAACATTCTAAGACCAAACACATAGAAATTAGGTTTCATTTCATTCGTGATTGCTATGAAAAACATCTAATTGATCTGGTCCAAATAGATACCCTTAAGCAGAATGCCGACCTGTTCACCAAAGCCTTTTCCCGTGCTCGTTTCGATGAGCTAGTCAACATGATAGGGTTACGTTTCTTTCCCATTCAAAAGTAATATTTGTGACCTTAGTCTGTTATGTTCTTATTATTATTATTAAAAAAAAAAAAAAAAAAAAAAAGGGTTAAGCAATAGCCATTCTTTATGTTCTTTAACATTTAAGAAAAGCAACGTTGCAACATTTGTTAAAGACGTTTAGTTGTGTCTGTAAACAACTAGGGAGATGATAGTACATTAGGAGACACTCCTCAAACGACAATCTTACGTTTTATCCTCGATGTATCAGTAGGTTTATCTTATATTTGTTATACTTGTCCTTATAGACATCTGATTACTTGCACGATGCATTGGTAGGCATGTTAATACTCCTCTTTGAGCAACTAAGAAATACCTTAATCTGTTTTTAATCTTTTGTGATGACCAACATATGATGTATGACAATGTGTCTTAATTCCTAGGTATCAACTTGCCATGCTTTTATTAACCTGAGCTTGTATCTGACAACATTTGAGGATTTATGATGTCTGTTTCCTTTGTTGTACGCCCGTACAGACCTGGTCTCAGTCAGTATACTTTCAAAAACCAAGCAAACAAAAGTCAAAGCACTTTAAAGTCTTATAAAATCAAAGATACCTCACAAGGTCGCCAAACGGTTTGACCAAGTCTGGTTTTGCTTAAACCTGAATCAAGTTAAGTCGCTTTGTTGTACATCAGTACAGACCTGTCACCGCTGGCTTGATTCTTAAAAATGTTGAATTCAAATACTTTCTCTAAACAATCGAAGTCTTGAGCATGTCTTGATACTAGGAGTATATCTGTGTGGGATTCACGAAGACATACTCACTCTCACAATAAATGCTAAGCTTGAAGTTGAGTGTGTTACATGTTTAAGTGGACAAACAATACTGATAATCTCCCTGTTACAGATTGCTTCTCAGGCTTGTTAACTTTGCTTGATAAATTTGAATTTGGACAACTATACTGATAATCGAATTAAAATTTGACATTGTCTTGCGAGTCTGTCTTTCTAATATGATCCCTAAATAGACACCTCTCAAAACGTTCTTTTATGTTATTTTATTATTATATATCTGTTTTTGTTCAATCTCTTTTCTAAGTGTCACAAATAAAAATAAAAATTTAACCCTTGATTGACTTCAGCGACACAAGACTTGTGTCACATATTTGTGTTGCTAACACAGCGACACAACACTTGTGTCGCATAATTGTGTTGCCAACACAGCGACACAATACTTGTGTCGCATATTGTGTTGACCATCCAGCGACACAAGACTTGGGTCGCAACCTTGTGTCGCTCATTGTGTCCCGGGTATAAATACCCTCGTGTCGCTGTAATTAGTTTCTAATTTCCTGCGACACAAAATTTGAAATCCTGCGACACAAGGCCTCCGACGTATTTTTTCGATCTTTATGTGATTTTTACGCGTTTTCTGTTCGATTCTTTGCTCTTTTCTCGTTCTCCTCACTCACACGCATCAATAGGTACAAGATTTAACACTTATTATTACGTATTCGTTATCACATTTTCATTTGTAGTTTCGGCTAGTTAGGGTTTTCCTTATTTGCAAAATTAAAAGCCTTAAACTGTTTGAATGCGTATAATAGTTATTGAACAATGCTCCTGTCATGTTTGTGAACCATTGCAAACCGATTAAACTCAAAAACCCTAAATTTTGTTCATCAGAAAATCTGGGTTTCATCGTGTTCATCTTTGCGACACAATATGCGACACAACTGTTGTGTCGCAGTCTGTTCCCTTTATGTCGCTGCTAATTTCTGCGACACAATACTTGTGTCGCCAATTTATGTCGCTGAATTCTATGCGACACAAATGCTATGTCGCCACACTGCTTGTGCGACACAAACCTTATGTCGCTAATAAATCATTAAATTGATTTAATTGCAAAATTGCGACATAACTCGTTATGTCGCACCTAAATCCTGCGACACAAGGCTTGTGTCGCAATACATTTTTTATTCAAAAATGTCAATGTTATTTGTTGAAACTAACGGCTTCCAAGTTTCTTCTGTTCTTACAGCTATGGCAGATATAAACGTCAATGCTTTATTTTGGAAACCGCGACATAATGTCACGGCCTTTTTGGATGATGAAAAAGAGTCAGCGGCGCCGTATCGCCCAATGATTGCTTTTCTTTGCCGTTCCAGAATATATAATGCAATCACGGCCACAACGACTATTTATCGTGATCATGTCACGGACTTTTGGACAAACGCGGCAATTAATTCGGATCTCCCGTATACCAGACTTATATCCAGAGTTCATGATCGTGAGATCATCTTATCTGAACAGATCATCAGGGATTTCTTTGAGTTTCCGGATAATTCGGAAATGCCGGTCACTTTTTCGAACACCTTTATCTCTAGCGGCATGATCCGTATGGGCTATCCTGGTGTCCCTCGAGATCAATATCGCAAGGCCTTTCTCACCAAGGTCTGGCGGTATCTTATGCACATCATGATTGTGTGCCTATTTGGACGTAAGGCTGGCTTCGATGGCATCAGCCATTCTACTGCATCAGCCATGCTTGCCTTGGTCTACAACAAGCCCTATAACTTCTCGGGCTATATCTTTCGCATCATGGTAGATCACGGCCAGGCTGGTGAGGGACAGTGGGCTTTATACCCACGTTTTGTCCAATTATTGATAAATCATTTGCTCCCAGGTTTACCGGTGGCTCCGCAACACCAATTTCGCCAGACACCAATGAATACCCGAATCTTCGTGGTTTCAGGTCACTATGCACGGGGCGCACCGGTCCCGCCTGATGTGCCATTGTTTGGCCATATTATAAATGAGGCCTACGTGCCTCCGGAGGGTGACGAATTTGATGATCCGGCTCCTATTCATAGGCCACTTTCACCTCCACCACAGGCACCTGTTCAAGAACCGCCTCTTCAAGCCCCTCTCCAGCAACCAACTCCTCCTCAACAACAACAACACGCTATCAATCCCGATCCTCAATTTGATGATATCATGAGGGATATTGATGAGATATGCCCCTCTCCTCCTCAATCGACGGGCAAAAGGCCTCGTGAGGATGTGACCTATTTTGTTTCTGAGGACCTGCCGACTACAAGTCGTCTTCATACCTCTTCCACTGCAGGGCCTTCAGAGTTGCAGACTCCAGTGCAACCTCATCCGGATATTCTCAAGCAACTTTTGGAACGGATCGAGGCAATGCAGAAGACTGTGGACGATCAAGCTTCTATCATTCAGTCTCAAGCTGCACTGATTGAGAGTCAAACCTCCCGGATTACTGACTTAGAGGTTAAGTTTAGGGAGTTTAAGACCCGGTCACTTGGTCCGGGGGAGTCTGTTCCCGCTGGTCCATCAATAGAACCAAGTGGACCGGGGTCTGAGTCTGTAAATGAAGATGTACATATTGAACATAATAATGAAATGCCAACTTTAGAGTACTTTCCTGTGCATCACACACCAGGCCAGCCGAGACCATTGGCTATCGATTATCCTTGTGCAGACCTCTCATTTATACAACGCATGATAAATGAAGTCAATTCTGATGATGAAAATAAAAATGTTGAGGAAATTGATGATGATGTTGATGTGGAAGAGGAAGGATTGAATGATGATGAGTTTTATGATGATGCTCCGGTAATTGAATCAGATTCCTCTGAAGATGAAACTAAAAATGCATCTGAGACTCAACATGAAGAAATATCTGAGGCTCCTGCTTCTGAATCTGAAGTTATCGAAACTAGAGCTAAGAAACTTGCTAAATGGTGGCCGCACGGAAAAGATGGAAAGCAAGTGCCGGTCACCTGCAAATCATACAAAGTCAGTGGAGCGTATACTGGATTAATCAAGAGTTGGAAGATATCGAAAGGGTTGTTTATGATCAAGAGGTTAGATGGTATTCAATATTTCAAAATATCATTCACCAAGCTGAGCACACTGCCAAAAGGAGAAGTTAACCGTCTTGCTCAGCTCTCTTTGATTAACCCGTCAAATGATGATCGTGCCAACTTCATTCTGACTGCTCTACAAAGGGAGATTCGTACCAAAAGGTACAAGTTTATCAAACCAACGCTGGGAACCAGAATTATCTATAAGAAACAGTTTGATCCAGTAACCAATCAGCCCTTGATCAAAATGCGTTATCCTCCGGCTGATTGTTTAAAGAAGATTCCTCTGGAAACAGTTCCTCTGGACTTTCTAAGAAGATTTCACTACTGGGAATTGGATGCTCACACCGGCGAGGCAGTTTTGATATTTGTGCCTGAGACAGAGCAACCAGAGAAGAGCTCACTGTATAACTTAAAGAAAACTCAATTCAGAGTATTTGATCCGATGAGCTTGATAAATTTCTCCGAGAAAGATCTGAGAAAGCTATTTGACAATCCGATTCACTTCAATGAGAAGAATGTGATGAACAAGAAGATAGCATCTCAATTTCAACGGATTGTCAAGGTTTGTGTAACACATGGAATACACGCTGGCGGTGTATTTCCAGCAGGCTGGGTATAAATAAAGATCTAGAAGACCAAGCTGAAGACACGGGGGAGTTTGTTGATACATCTTAGTGTGTCTGTCAGTTGGTCGAGTCTGCAATGTGTTTGTAAATGTAATAGACTTGTTAAGTTTACATTTTCTGTGTTCTGCGACACAAGGCTTGTGTCGCATGAGTTGTAGTTGCGACACAGTGTTTGTGTCGCAATAGTGATCTCTGCGACACAAGGCTTGTGTCGCATAAGTCGGCCAGTTTGTTTAGTATAAATATCAAAGATAGAGATATTTAGGAAAAGACTTTCACACACACTTTATTCTCTGTATTTTTGACTGCTACATTGATTGAGAGAGAATATTTGGGTATTTGGGAATATAAAGTATTATTTATTGCATTTGTTCCACTTTGATTTTGCTTTATATTCTTGTGATTGTCTCCTCCATACGATTTGATTAAAAGATCCATCTTAAGGGATCAACAATGAAATCTAGCTAATTTTCTTAAAGTGAAAAGGGTTTTAGATTTCAGTTATTTTAATCTAATTAAATAAAGCAATAAAATAAAGGGGGGGGGAGTTGCTCATTTACTATGGATATAAGGGTGTCCACTATGATATCGGTTTACGTTGAGTTTTGGTAATTATGATGTTATGGCTTTAGTAGTGGAAGACTCTTACTTCTGAATGAGTCGTTTCCACAAACGTAACATTTATTTGACACGAAGTTGTCCATAATCAGATAAGGGCATGTCACTTGGGTGGTGGATACGAAAGGTTATTTAGCGCCGAAAATTCTCCAAAATGTAATAACCAACTTAACCTGACAGTTATCCTCGAATCCAATTCCTCATTCTCAGGCATGAGAGATGTCTGTATTTATGACATGAATCGTTGAATGAACGATAACATGAACGGGTGTTACCCCACCGGAATATGTTGGGATGACTTTGTCTAACGGCCAGTTAAGTTGTCATCATTCATACATAGATACTACTACTACTATTCTACTACATTATTATGAACATATAACAATCATATAATATTTAAAGACCTAGTCATTCATTTAAATGAGTAGTGTTATAAATTGATACTAACTAAAAACCTAAGCAACAATCAAACAAGAACATGCAATAGATATGTGAGGGCAATATTCAATTTTACGAGTCAGGTGAAGAAATTAACTAGGTTGTGGATATTCCGAAAGTTCTCTAAAAAATATCAACTATGTGAAACCTAATCTAACATATTTTTATTCCCATGCTCCGTGTCTCCCGCGGATGTATTTCAATCAGGAGAACAACGACCATGTCGAGTTCAATGATTCTTCTCACACAGAATAATTAAGTGACATGTACGTATGAATTAGCTACGTTCATTTAAAGACAATTTTTTAAGCACAACATGAGTTGGAAATGTAAACACTTGAGATTCGGTTCACATATTCGTATATTAATTAATTATCGTGTGGACAGAGTAACAGTATAATCAGTTACATAACTACGCCTACGTAAACATTTATCATAGCTGACATTTTGAATTAGTTAGCCTAACATGAAAATTCCAGCATGTATTTCTAAATAATAAGTAAAACAAAACATATCAAATTTAAATGCAAAGATAGAGTAATTGAAACCTGGTACAGACGTAGTAATGTTCTAAATCGTAGTGACCAGAGCAATTCCTTACAAATTACAAGTCTTAATTACCCTCTACTAATTAGTGATTAATTAATTAATTAGAGAGAGAGACTTAGTGAGAGAAATTGAGTATAATTGAAAGAAAATGAAAGAAATGGTGTATGTTGGTTGTTGAAGGAGTCTAATTTATATAGAGGTGCATGTGACCCGGATTTTGGACTAATGAACCGGTTTTGACCACCTCAAATACGGCCCGTATCGCACCAACCGAATCAAGACTCAAGATTTACTTGGATACGGTTTGGTTGAACTGTATACAGTGCATTTGGTGTATATGGTTCACTTGAGCTGTATACGGTCAACCTGGACCGTATACGGTTGGTTGGTCCAGATTTGCAGTGTCGTGTGAGGGATTGTAATTCCTTGTTGCTTGTTTTTGCTATAACTTCTTTGTTTCTCATCCATTTTTAGCGATTCTTGAACCCACACGATCGTAATCTCATGATCTTCATCTTAAGGTTGATTAAAGATAATTACCACAAAATCATCAAATAGATGCTTAGAACACGAGCGAATTCTTATCGTTGACTTTGCTCTATTTTATTCGTTTTTGGTGAATTTTGCATCATCATCTTCGTAACTACCTAATTAACACAATAAAGCAAATCAATGTAATATTTGAATTAAAATGTTAATCAATTAGTAAATATAGATAAGAAAACGTGGGTAAACACGTGACCTTTTATGCGTTATTAGGAACCTACCTCCTTTGGCTGCAACCAACCACCAACATTAACGGTTGACCTATACCTACCCATCACCACGACCCACCTCCTGCCGAAACCACCAACCACCACCGCCACCCTCCTCCACTAAAGCAGCCAACTACCGGTATTTAACATCGATCCGTGGTCATTTTTGTGGAAATTGTATATCAACAATGTCCACTAATCAGGTACACAATCATTTAACTTGATTATAAAGTTTAATTTTTGAATTTTAAGTGAAGCATGTCCTCAAGCACTTGGTTGTGTGCATTTGGTTTTTCGATGTTTTGGTGATTGAAATTGTTAAATTTATGTTTGATGTTGCTTAATATTGTTTGTTTGATGTTGTTGTTGCATAATACGGCCTTAAGTTGCTTGACTAGACTTCGATTTGCAAAATTTCTAGATTAGGGCTAGGGTTTGGGAGTTGTTGTGTGTGGTGGCTAATATTTGCATATCCTCCCAGGATACCACACACAAAATCTCGGCTACGACTAGCAAGTTAATATTGAGTAGGTTGATCCCTTTTGACTATGTTTGAGTAAGTTTGATCCGTTTTGACTATGTTTGACTTGTTTGAACCATTTGACTATGTTTGACTATGAACTTGACTTGTTTAACTGTTTATGTCTAATGTCTTTAATTGATGAATTTTAGGAGTTTTTTGATGCTTCGTTGACAATAAGATGCCAGCTCAGTATTGTGAAGGATAGACTTTCTGAATGGAGTAAAAGAACTTGGGTGACACCTGAGTAAACCAAAATATTTATACATACCTGCTTTGGAAGTTGCTTGGATTTTATGTGTCTAGACAATGACCCGGGTTATGTACATTATATACTCCAAAGAGGATGTGAGTGTCCAAACCTGAAAAACCTATTGAGGAGGCAAATGAGTTGTAGTTTAGGGTGACCCCGAGTTATGCGATACGATTCGGGTGTAGGGAGTTTTTTTTGGTGACTGGATTTCGGTTTGGTACCAAGAATTGTATGAGAGATTAAATTCCAAAGGATCTTCATAAGAAGACCCCTACATTTAGAGATCAGGTCTACCTAGAGACTAGAAAGTGCATCTCTATTGAATAGGTGGCGGCAAAGTTAAAAATGAAAGAGACATTTGTTGGGGGAAGAAAGCTGAGGTACGAGGATTATGTATACTTATGTATCATTATGCTTGTAGAGCGGGGCTTTATGGAAAAACAGCCCAAACAGGTTAACGATAGATTTCTGTATCTGCTTGAAGATTTTAGTGATGTTAACGAGTACCCTTGGGGGTTCTCATATTTGGGAGCAGACTTATTCCCAGTTGTTTATTGGGTTGGAGAGATAGTGCAGTTAGATTCATCCTAGGATGGCATGCAAATTGGAAGGTTTCATATGGGCTTTTAAGGTAACATAATCTTAAATAAATAATTAGTTGTTAGACTTATTGTATTGTTTATCATATAGTTTACTTCTTATGCTAATTTTTTCTTTAGATGTTGTGTTATTTTTCTTAAGGATTTGGATATGGGAGGCATTTCACCGTCATGGAATTAATAATGCAAGGAAGGATGATAAGATTGGAGTTCCTCGGGCAGTGTCCTGGTGTCGAGTGTCGACTTAGAATGATTATATAACTTTTATTTTTGTTTAATTGAAACTGCAGGAGGAGGAGGGGATAAAAAGTTAAGGTCGTTGAGGACGCTTAAGCCAACTGATATTGAGAAGAGTTGTAGTTGGTGGGTGGATGTTTTCGTTTCTTTGACGAGCATATGCAGACCGATGATGATAACGTTGTGGAGCAGCCTACGAAGAAAACCGGATGAGTTAGGAGAATTAGTCTCGCCCCCTTCTCAGGATGGTGGGATTGTGATCATGTAAGTAACAAATAACTTTTGTTACCTTAAAAATAACGTTACATATTTTTTATGATTAAAATTTAGATGACATACGCATGTAACGGTCCCCATACTTTAAGAGCATATTAGTCATTGGATCATGTTTGAGTTTAATATTCTCCAGCTCAATGTCACTATATACGATAGTGCGGAATGTATCAGTAAAAGGGAAAATCGACTCGAGGCATTGATAGAATTTGCTAACGGTCTCAAAGAGTATTTAGATGCTATGAATGTTTTAGAGAATGTTGGGTGGAAGACGTCATCGCATTATCCTTTTAATTTTGTGTACCGACCCTTTCATGATTTGCATCAGCAGGATGGCCCCATAGGAGATTGTGGAGTCTGGGTGTGTAAGAACATGGAGAAGCTGGTTTCCGAAATAGAGTTAAAAGGAGAGCGGATCGATGAAGGACCTCGCTTGGGCTTATAGATTGAGGTTGCCTGATACATTCTTCAATGCACGCTAAGTTCAGAATCCTGCAGAGCCACCGTAGCCACCACCAGACATTGCCTGATATTAGTATGTTTAGAGTATTGGATTGTATTTGGGCCTTGTATTTCTATTGGATATGTATGATATTGTATTTTTATTGGGATTATAGTTGTCTTTAATTGTATATATGTTTCGGTATCTTTCATTATTGTTCACATTGTTGTGTTTGACAAAGACTAAAACATTTCATTAGATAGGGTTTTAAAACATTACAAAAACAATACTAGTACAACACACTAAGTGAATATTAACTAATCAAACAACCGTCTTACACTTGAAGAGCCGATCATAATCTTAGAAATGGGTAACGACATCATTATTTCAGAATTTGACAAATGTGTCAAATCATTGTGTGTAACGTGGACCTCAATTTCTCAATGTATTTTCGCATAGGAAGTTATCTATTTCAATTGCTCGATATCTTTCCTTATCAGATGTAACCCAATATCTAGGTCTTTATCATGCCGTACCACCTCCCAGTGGAACCCAATAACACAGCTCTTCCAAAACGTAGTCCAAACCTTTTGTTGAAAATTCATCAACATCTACACAGTCAATAAACGTCAATAAACCTTGAAAGTACATTTTTCTTGCGCCCCTGAAAATATCCACCGTGATGAAGCGCAATGCTAAAAAGCTCAAAAGCTATTGCGTATAATTCAACAGTTTTTGATTCTTCATTTGGGAATCGAAATTACTTAAATTTGTAAAACAAGTTGATGATCATCTTATCTTAGGGTCACAGTATTTATATAAATTTTAAAAATCTTGAAAATCTCAAAAAATCTTATCCAAAACAAACAGATGAAAAGGTAAAAAATTTCTTACAGAAGCACCTTATCCGCCGAATATGTACATTCTAATGTGTGCCTCTTTGCGTGGGAAGGTTAGTTTTCTGCAATTTTATTTTTTAGTGTATTTTTATATTTGGTGTACTTAGTGAATTTCCGTTACGTCAAACTAGAATAACGTTGTTGAAATACAACACTAATTCAAGAAAATAACTACAAAACAACTCTACGAAATTAAGCAAACATTTACATCAATACAACAGGTAAACCTCAATAATGCAACGTAATCAACCTAAAACTATAACAAAATAGTATATAATTAACATAATATATATATGGTTTTGCTAAAAAAAAAATATTAACTCAATCTTCTCTCTTCACTATTAGAAGAAAACATAAATTATCTCATTTAAGTAAATATAGACCTTAGATGTGATTTAAATTATCGCTAATTCACCATTGACTTCAAATTAATGAACTTAATTACACATCACACACTATCCCCTCCCATGAATTGCTAATATGCCCTTATATAAAAAAGCTAATTACAATTATCAATCGTATGATTCCAAGAAGGGAAATTGATATTTTTGCCCCCAAAAAAAAAATTAACGCAAGTCGCTAAGATCTTACGACTGAATGTCTCAGTGATGTGGTCGAGTACGCTGGCCGAGTACGCAGGTCGCAAGTGTCCTTGCGATTGGGACTTGCAATTTGCGACTGGGAGCTTGTGCCTTGCGTCTACGAACTTGTTTTGGCTTACTAGTTGATACCCTGGTCATAAACGTGCTCTAGTCCTTGCGTCTTGCGACCTGGAAGTTGCACCTAGTGTCTCGGGACCTTGCGTCCGGGTTACGGATAAGATTTCTTATCTACAAAGAACTTTTTGGATAAGATTTTTTGCCACTTTTCTATATATATATATATATATATTTATAGAATTTAACCTTTAAAACAATGAATTTATTCAGTTCTTTCTCATCATTTATTTCTCACCCTTACCTTGAATCATAAAACACTCTGAATTATTTGTAATTTATGTGAATTCCAACACATTTATTGAAGATATTACATGTATGATTTAACACATTTTCTTCCCACTTATTTACTTTACTTTTAAAGCAATATGAGTCACTGAATTGATAAGTTTAAAGTTGTGTGTTCTGGAGGTCATGCTGAATATATTAGCAATCTGGTGACGTATTTTCCAGTAGATTGCTATAAAGTACCTTTAAAACTCATTATTGCTCTAAAAAATCCTTTGACACACAAAGTTTTTTAAAAACTGTTTTAAAGAAAAGTACGTCTACCACTTGATACACTAATTCATATGAAATATAAGTGGATCGTTATGTTATAGATACTACTGATGATAAAGATAATTTTGGGGATTTTTTGTGTCATGCAATTTATAAGAGTCTTAATAATGCTCCAGTAGAACTTTACATTGTTGACACTATAAGAAATGTTCCAGGTATGGGAAACAATCACTCTAGTAGTACCAGTAGTGGTTTTCAACAACATTGTCAACAACTAGAAACACATGAGTATAACCAACCACCTCAAAATCAACAGTACCCAATGCATTCTCAATATCAAACATTTCCACAATTGTTATTTTCTTTTCAACAACAACCACCATATGTTCAATCATTTTCACAATATCATTGTCATGTTGAAGAAAATATCAATATCATTTGTTAAAGAAAATATCAATCCAGTTAAGAATGTTGAACACCCGCTCTGTTAATGACGTTGTTGAGGATGACGATGTTGAGGAGGAGAAGGATCCAAATCCCAGAGACACAACGAATACTGATAAAAAGAAGCCAAAAAGGATATATTCTGGATTATGCCTCCATTTTTATGTTAAAATAATAGAGAAGGAATAATACGACAAGTTACCATGTATGAACCCTCTTACCGTGTTCAAGTTGGAGAAACATTTGACCAAAAAGGAGTTGCTTCTAGAATTGCATACTAAGTGTGTCGAAGAAGGTTTTCATATCCAGTCAAAGAAGTCGGACAAGACAAAGTACATGGCATATTGTTTGTTGCCTAATTGCAGCTAGAAGATAAATGAAACACATATCAAAGATAGTAACAACTTTCAATTTAGGAAGTTTTTGACGTTCACACGTGTTCTCGTACTCAAATTCTGAACAATAACAAACATGCAAGTATGAAAGTGCTTGGTCATTTCTTGAAGGAGTTGATGACTCTGGAAGGGTGTCATAGAGGTAAAGAAATCGAACTTGATATCTCTGCTCGTTTTAAAATCAGCATTTATACAACTAAGCTTGGAGGTCAAAGTGATATGGTATAGAGGTACTAAGGGGTAAAATAAATGTTATTATGGATGAGAAAGATAGATTCTTCATGTGTTACATGTCTGTTGTTGCAGTTGTAAGTAATTATAATTTGTTTTAAAAGACTTGTAACTTTTCATAATTGATATTTTAACATTTTATGTCTTTGTAGATACAAACATTTTTTAACCATACACGTTCGATAATTATCATAGATGCCTCACATTTGAAATGTGGTTACTTGGGGATTAACTTGGTTGCTATAGCGATAGATGGCAATAACGACATCTTGCCACTGGCCTATGAATCGAGGCAAGGGAGATAACCGACGATTAGACATGGTTTTGAAAAACTTACGTGACGCCCTTGAATCCACTGGTGGGATTGACAACTTGACTATCGTTTCCGATAGAGCTCCCTCAATTACAGCTGCTATTTCAGAAGTCTTTGTAGAGACAATTCATTTGTTAATGAACTTGGGATACAAATCTTCCAAAGTCAAGTACGTTGAATGTATTACTGGAAAATGTGTTATTCGTACCGTAAGTCAGATTTTGATCACCATTTTGATGTCATTTCTAGACGTTTACCAACCTCAGTAGGATTCTTAGAGAGGTTGGGAAAGAATGATGGTCAAGGCATCATGTTATACGGACACGATATGCTTACATGACATCTGATAGCGCATAGTCTATTAACGCGTTAATCAAACATGCAAGAAGGCTCCATGTCACAATGTTATTAGAGTATTTTTGAGCTTCGGTACAGCAGTGGTACTACATATATAGTCACATTAGAGAAGGGATTACAACGGTTGTCACACCATATGCTAAGCGCAAGATTGGGAAGATGAACGGAAAATCCAGAAGATAGAATGTGAATCCATCCACAAATTTGATTCTTGAGGTGTTAGATAGAGGAAAGAATGGGATAGTCAATTTGGAAAAAAGAACATGAAGTTGCATGCAATGGAAGTTGTCAAGTTTACGTTGTGGACACGTTATCGCAGTGGCCCGTCACTTCAATTAGAACGAAGTAAGCTGCTATGCGGAAATGTATTTCATGTGAGAGACTGTGACAACCGTCAAAAATCTCAGGTCATTAACGCATTTAAATTCCTAGTCTATCTAATTTCGTTTACAGCACTCTAAAATCCTAGTGAAAAGTCTAGGTTACGACTCCTTAAGTACCGAAATCGTAAGTTACCGAAATCGCGTAACGTTCTAAGAGATTGCTTAGCGAACTTTAAGACTGTGAGGAACACAAAATTAGGTTACAAAGTGCCAAAGAAAAAAAGTGAAATTAAATTTCATAAGTCATCACAAAATAGTTATCATATCGCAAAAATCGGAATTTAACCGGAAATTCCGTAACTCAGTGAACGCAACCGAAAATTGGTTAATTGACTCGCGAATGTCAATCGTGATAGAATCAAATACATTTTGATGAATGTTATAAACTTATAAGATAAAGTTTCATGACTCAAACTTTAATCACAAAGACATCACAAAAATCGGAATTAACCGAAATTCTGTAACTCGGCAAACGCGACCCGAATCGAATAAACGAAACTCGAATCCGACAAACTAATACTTGAATATCCATTATAAACAATCTAAAATACAATTTGAAGTATTTTATAAATTTAGAACATCAATTTTTACAACCCTAATATTAAGCACAAAAACAACACAATTTAAAGCCTTTAAATGTATAAGACTTGTGCAATTTTAATACAAATAAATACTAAAACTAATATACATTTTATTTTGACAAAAAAATAAGTTAAAAACCTCATTTTAATGACCCAAAACCGGACCCTCCTTTCCCTCTCTCTTTTTTTCCACTCAACCTCTCCACTAACCACTTATATTCCATGCAAAAGTCTTCTACCACTTACACACTCTTCCTCTCATCATTTCTCTCATTTTCTCTCAAGAAAACACACACAAAACCTCTCTTTTCACACACTAAACTCCAGAGAATATCCATCCTTAAATCATATCTTTGAAGGTGTTCATACACCTAAACCAACTTTCTAAGGTATGCACACCATCTCTAGCTTCCATTCTTGCAATTTCCTACTTTGATTCTTGTAAAAACATGGATTTTATGCCTTTTTCATGGAAAAAATTCTCATACAAGGATTGATGGTTTGTAGGTTCCCTTACACTTGTTTAAGTGTTAAAACAAAAGGGCAACCCATGATCAAACCGAAATCAAACCGAAAAAGTCGACTTTTTGATGTTATAGAGTTTATTTACATGTTCTTGCTAGAATAAATGGTTAAAATGTTAAAATATGTTTATGTTTATGTAAAACACATGTTCATGCATAAAAGACAAGACTTCAATCTTTGGATGAGGTCTAAAAATCGTTTGGTAGTGAAATCACACCAAAAAGATCACTTTGTCATGCATGCAATCTGTCCAGATTTTGACCCTACTTGAAACAACCATAACTCAGTGAATAATGGTCCAAAAATCTTGATTTTTCTTCTAGAATTTAGCTTAATGGCTTACCTTTAAAACCCCACTGGTATCACTCAAATACATTGAGTTTACGACCTCCAAATGTATCACACAAAACTGATGCGCAAACAGTAACTTTTCTGTGAGCACCTTGTTGTGATACTTGTTCATGGGTCTTAAGGTGTTCTATAAATCTAAGAAAAATTATTTTAGACTCCTAACATGTATATCTCAGTATTATAAAAAGATAGGAATTTATCTTGATGATTAAGTATTTTTAGAAAATGCATGAACATCATGCATTGTTGTAATCTTGTAAATTGCAAATACTTGTGTTGTGATGATTCAAAAATATATAAGTGCTAGATAAAACGTCTTAAAATTTTGAGGATTATTTTTCTCAGTAACTATATCATGAAAAGAGTCTTGAAAATAAAAATGGAAATTTTTGGAAAAACATAAGTATTTTTCCTAAATTAATGCAAATAAAGCCTACAAAAGGTGAAATAATCATGAAAAATACTTTTGGACATAAAATAATTATAGGAAAATTCCAGTGTCATTTTCCTCAGAAAATGACACCATCCTCAAAATTTCACACTCTTTGGAAGTGTTTTGATATGTTTTCCGATTTACGTCTCGTTAAAACGCATAATGTTGGGAACCAAAGTTTCAGTGCTCAAAACGTCTTGAAAATTTTACACAAACTTAAAAATTGGTAGAAAACGATCTGGTAAAAATTCCAGAATTTTAAGTGAATAATTACTATTTTTCCCATAATTATCCCACTTTTTAGACATAAAATGATTATAAATAATCCATAAGTCTAAAAATCCCCAAATTTTCACAGAAAATTTGTGAACTATATTTCATATTTCATACCAAGTTTGGTCATTTTTAGATGTTGTATTTATATATTTCCATTATTTTGTTCCCAACTCGAACAATTACCGACATCGTAAATTAAATGGAAATTCAAACTTTTACGGCACTTTGTAATTTAATTAGCTAGCTAAGCAATCCTAACAAACCGTATTAGTCGAGAAAATAATTAGAAACCTTGTGTTCTTAGGACTTGGATAGGAGTCAAACCCAGTCGGCACGCGCATTACATCCATCCTTCCGCTCACGCTCAATAGTGAGTACACAGCCCCTCTTTTAACGCTTTACTTAAATGTTTTGGGGTGAAAAGCATGCTTATATGATTTGAATACTATGTTTATGCTATACTTGATTTACAAATGCTATGCTCATGCTATGCTTATTTTCGAATACTTGACATGGTTAGAATGTCGTATTGATTACAGATAACTTCTTGAGTGTTCACCGTTTATATGAACGTGATTATATGCTTGTTTTTCTATCGTATCTAAAGTCCCCGGTATATCCACACGACCATTAACTCTATATGGGAGCGAGACCAACTCCCCACTCATGCGGCCACGTGAGTGCATCCCATCATCCTAAATGCCAACGATAGGGCATCTCTCTTTGGGGCAAAGGTTTATCGGTTGTAGGTTTGGTTGTGGACTCAAGCATAATAACTCATTGTGACTATATACATTATAACGTGATAGCATAGAAATTTCATAAACGACTATAAACGTATGACGTTTTTACATTTGAAATGACATATCTTTGAAACTATGAACTTACGACCCGAGCTTTACAATGACTTTGTCGTTTGAAACGACATTTCTTTGAAACTATAAACCTTACGACCCGAACTTGAAAATGACTTTGTCATTAGAAACCATATTTCTTTAAAACCATAGATTTTATAACCTGAGTTTTATACTATAAATCAATGTGGTCTTGGACAATGATAAACGTGGTTTGATAATAACGTCGCGCATTCGTATGAACTTCGACATAATAATCCGTTGAGACTTTAAACGTTTTGATATTGATTTGATGATCCATTGGCTTTATACACGTAACGTGAACTTATTAAATACTACAATATGAGTTTTATAAACATAACTTGAACTTATTAAACACTATATCTTGAGTTTTATAATCGTGATTTAAATATTCCTTTGAAAATATGAGCGGGCGTTATAAATGAATCACGACTTTTAATTGAGTACAAAAAGGGAATCGCTCCTAAATGAATCTCGTACTTAAATAAACCTCTTTTGCAAACAAAACATCGATTCACAAATGAATCTAACTATCAAATGGGTATCGCTCTTAAATGAGCCTTGTTTTAATGAATTAATTTTATAATTATCCGCGCAATAGCGTTTGACCATCCTAAAAATTGATCTTATGAAATTATCGGATGATTTTCGTCATTGTATGAGCCTCGGTACTAAACAGATTACTTTTGTGAACTAATCACGTAGTAACGTGGAACTTCTAAACTAACCTTTGTAAACTCTTGAAAAGGGTCTTTCCTTACGCAAAACCTGTGTACTCACCAACTATGTTTCATAGTTGACCTGTTTATTTTTACATGCTTTTCAGGAAATAGTCACAACTTGTCTATTGAAGCTAAACCTGTTATATGAGCTATGCTGCTATAGCGTTACGTAATTTTGTCTCTTTTGGATGTAGTCGCATGTTTACATTATTTACTTTTGTGTTGTAAACGCTTGTAAGACTTATGTAATGTACTAGTAGTAGACCGTTGAACGGTGATCTTTTGTAATTTTCGATTATGAAATCATTGTACTGTTACATCTCGTGTTTCCGCTTTAGCGGGGTGTGACAGAGACGTATCGAGCGGCCTACAGATAGGCTATTTATCTAATAGTTCATCCTTCAGAATGAAGGATCCAAGTGATCTACAGATTGTGCTACCGCCAGTTCTTATGAAAAGGCAATCTGGTCGCCCACCTGGTCGTGCTCGTATTGTTTCGCAAGGAGAGGAGAAGATGAAACAGAATTCAACACAATGATGTAGTCATTCCTAGGAAATCAGTCATAGTTAATCTCGTTGCAGATCTCTTTTGGATAGTTCAGACCAGCCGAGCCAATTAGTCATAGGAAATGTCATCTACTACAAAGAAATGTAAGTAAATAATGAAAATCCAAGAAATGTTATAAAATGTTTTTTTTTTTATTATTTCTAGGAAACAAATAAGGATAGTGTTTTTGAGTAAATGTTTGACATAAAATTATTATAATCTTGTGTGAGGGTCACATTATATACATCAAGTTTGAAAATTCCGCATACCACGAAAAATCTTATCAAAAACGTATCAATACTTAGTCAAAACAGGGTCCTAGATGCAAGATGCAAGCTCCTAGTCGCAAGCCGCAAGGACCTTGCAACCGCATACTTGAGCAGCATACTCGGCCACATGACAATGACGTCCGGTTGCAAGGTCTTATGACTTGAACCGATGGAAAAATTTTCATAATTTTTTTCGGAGCAAATTCTTTATAGACAAAAATTTACTCAAAAATATCAATATCTCTTTCTGAATTACCCGAAAACAATGATCTACGCATTTTGAATTTGAATCCCATATTAATAATAAATTAAATTAGATTAATTATATTCATATCTTTTGAATCTTCCTTTTGACCAAATATGTGTAAAAAATTATCGAAAATTAAATTATTCGTACTTTCGATCAAATCCATTGGCATACTCTTTACAATTCAAAATTCAAATTCCAAATAAATGGACAAAAAGTATTTATTTTTAAAAACTCAATATTTTTGTATTCCTTTCAGTTCATTCTTTATAAAAAAAAATTGGCTTTTAACTGTCTCTTAGATTTTTTTTTCCTTTCCGATCAAAATAATCTCGAGAATGTAGTGTTAAGTGGAAGAAAATAAGAATGATAATGCTAATATCATATGATCCTATATGGTCTCACAATAGCATATAAACACTAATTGGTAAATTGTAATAATTTAATTTTTGCTAATTATCAATAATCCTCGTATTAACTGGATATTAATATTTTGTTGAAATAATAATGTTTCAGGGCCTACAACACGTTAGAAGTCATATGATATGATTATAAATGTCATGTACAACTTATTGGACCTAAAGGGTTTGGGGATTAAAAGTTGTACACAACATGGAAGTGTAAATGGAGTGTGAGACCATCCAAGGGGGCATCCACCCTCTTTTTTGGGCAAGCCATCAAAGGGGTCCTCCCCTTTGATGTGATAAAGCTTGCTAGGTTGATGTTTGTGCCATGTTTTTGTCCATGCTTTGATAATCTTCAGGTATGGAACTTAATGTGTTTAAGTGAGAGACCATGCACAATAATACTTTACAAGTTTTTCCTTCTTCTCATTATTCATTCTTCATCTCTTGCTAAAATGTTAGTGCTAGAAAAGTGTGAAACATTGACTCTCTCGTAGACAAATCTGATTTGTTCTTAAGAGCTTAAGAGCTTGCTCATACAAGGAATATAGACTAGCATCTATTGTTGATTCAAAATCTATTTGGTGAAATTTCTATAGAGGAACTCTTGCCTTGAGTTCTTGTCATCTTCATATTCATCAACACCCTAGTTTCAAAATGGTTCAAAACTTCAAATGTTGTTAATCTTTAAACCCCCTATGGTTGTTAATCTTAATGTACATGTAAATAGATCTTGGTGGGTTTTATGAAAACTTTTTTTAATATGATCGACTTATGTTTTAGCTTCTGTTGCAATAATCTTTGTCTTAAAACTTATGATCTACAAACCCAACATTTGTGTTCCCTAGTTTTTAGGAAAGAAGAGAAAAGAAATGAATGGATTAATTTTACCTGATTTTCATTCCTATCTTTCCGCCCAAATTGAGAAGATTTGAATTCCTTTTTTCTCTTCCCTCTTCATTTCTCTCATTTTCTTTCTTTACAAAAATCGAGAACATAGTGTTAACGTCTTCCGGTTCTCCACCAAAGGTGATTTATTTAATATCGATTTCAATTCAGTATTGGTTTCGATTCAATTTGATGTTTATTCAATTGTAATTGATATTAGGATTGATTCAATTTAATGTTGATTTAATTTTGATTCCTATTTTATTTCAAAATATACTGATTTGATGATTATTTGTAGGTTTTGATTTAAACCCCCTATGGTTGTTAACTTATATGTTATGAATTTTGCAGATACATTAATCGGACTCATTTTGCTCAAACTATCAGTTTAGTTTCTAGAGAGGTCTTTGATATTGCTCGATTTATACATGATAATATATGACAATATCCCTCGATTTTATTGATGATTTCTGTTAATTATTGGACTTTCGGTACTTAAAAGGATGAAAATGTATTCTCAGGTATTAGAAGTCGATCGCGAGGAAAAACGGGCGAAAAGTGTCAAAGTTGTGAAAATGCTGGAAATAAGCCTCACCAGTCCGGGTGAGGTCACTACCCGTCCGGGTGAATGCGTTGAAACGTGTGAAGAATTGTTGGTACATTAGTGTGTCTGTCACTTGGTCTAAGTTTTGAGTTGTAATTACTTAGTCTATTTCTGATGTAACTAGCGACATTGGCAATATCGCTATTGCGATATTGGCAATATCGCATAGGCGATATCATCAATATCGCCTATCTGATTAAGTAATAGTATAAATACCTAATTAGTGTTTAAGTTACGTGACTTTTGGGACAGATACGAATTGGAGCATAGCTTTTGTTATTCCCTGGTCAGTATTTGTAACCCACACTTTATGCTTTGATTAATGCAAAATATATGTGGTTGTGTGATTAGTCTTATTGATAACGTACTTTGAATAACTATTGATTTCCGCTCATTAGTTATTGAATATTGATTTGTGTTAAAGTTCAGTTATTTCGGGACCTACAATTGGTATCAGAGCCATTTATCCATTGGATTAGTGGTTGTTTAAATCAATATTAGTACGTTAAAAATGGCTAAGTAACTAGTTTCATATAGGTTAATTACTTTTTAGCTTTAAAACTGATTAATTAGTGCTTTGTAGTGTTTTCTGGGATTAGTGTTCGTCATTTGCAAACCTAAATTTAATTAGATCTTTGAGATTAATAATTTGTAGGGTTTACAGCCGTTTTAGCGATATTAGAAGCGATCTTATCTTAATATCGCCTCTAGGGTTTCAGCGATATTACTTGAATTGTACTCATTAATTTGAGCAATATTACTAGCGATATTACATAGTATCGCCTAATTAATTTTAGCGATACTAATATCAATATCGCCTGTGGTATCGCCTTTTTGATTCTGATTTTGTTTTGCGCTTTAATTAGCGATATTGATAGCGATATCATCAATATCGCTCAATCATCATCAGCTTTTTAGCGATATCATTAATATCGCTATACTGTTTTAATCAGAATTTTTTAACTTTTTCAAATTAATTAATCTTAGTTAATACATATTAAAATGTCTACTTTACAAGCTGTTAATGCTATGTTAAAACATAACGCTGAGGTTGGTAGCGCAAACAAACCTCCATTCTTTGCACCTGGAATGGAGTATTCTGAATGGCGTGGTAGATTTTTATCTTTTGTTGCTTTTACTGACCCTGAAATGGAGATACCTTTGATCGAGCGATATGTTCGACCGGTTGCAAGTGGAGAACATGTGGGTATACCTCCTCCAAAACCTATTCGTTCAATGACGGCTAAGGAACGCAAGGCATGGGAATGTGAACGAAAAACTCACTCTGCTATAACCATGTCTCTACCTGCCGATGCTATGAAGATGTTCAAGCAACACGACATAGCTTATGATTTGTGGAATGGTATAGCTGAAAGATGTGGAGGTACTACTGAATACAAGCAAAGTAAGCAGGAGTTAGTGAAGAAACACTATGATCTGTTTGACATCCAGAAGAACGAGACGGTTAAGGACTTGTTCTGTAGATATTCACGTCTAGTGAATGAGCTGACTGAGGGTGGATACAAATTCAGCTCTATTGAGGTTAACAAGAAACTGCTTAATGCTCTACCTCCTCACTGGGAAACTAGAGTGTTGATGATGGAGAATGATCCAGACGTATTGGCAATGACTTTGGATCAACTTATTGGAAAATTAGAAACATGTGCTTTGGATATCCAAAAGAAAAGCACAAGATCCAGTTCTTTGCTTCCTGATACTAGTAGGTTTGGATATGGAAGTACAGCTCTTTTATCTGGACCTTCTACTGCTGTATCTAAACCTAATTACTCGTCTGATAATAATTCGGGTGGAACATTTTCTTCTTTCACTGCTCAACCATCTTCCTCTGCTACTGCATCACACAATGAGCATGCAGTAATCTTCAATGCGTTTTTATCATCATATGATGATTTTTTATCAAAGAGGATTAGCTCGGTAGATCTTACTGATGAAGACTTTGCACAAGTTGATCTTGATGAACTAGAGAGAGTGGATCTTCGTTGGAACATGGCTATACTTACCAGAAGAACGAAAACCTATTTGAAGAGAACAGGAAAGAAATCTCTTGAAGACGTCACTGATAAAACTAGCATGGGTTTCGATAAGTCCAAGATTAGATGCTACAAGTGTCAAAATCTGGGACATTTTGCTAGAGAATGTGAGAAAAGTAGACAACCGTCTACTGGATTTACAAAACCTTCTACTTTCAAGAAAGAGAATGAAGTCGCCAAGGCAGCTCTTCTGATGGATGAAGAAGCCTATGATTTTTCTGCTATGGACGATCAAGATAACATAGCTCTTATGGCGGATGTTCAAAATGAGGTAGACTTTGATTCTTTTAATTGTAATTCCTGTATCACACTAACTGGTAAAATCAACAGGTTCATAGTAGATAATGATCGCTTGAATACAGATCTAACCAATCTTATTGAAGCGAACAAAGTTTTAAAAGATAACGAAAAAGTCTTTAATGTAAATCAGAAAACCCTTATTGACGAAAAGAAAGAGTTAAAGGGAATGATTTTTAACAAACAAGATGAGATTGACAGTTATTTAAAACTCATTTCACATCTTAAAAAGGAACTTGCTGAAACTCAATATGAAAATGTTGATTTAAAACGAAGACTTGCAAATATCTCCACATCTACTATGGTCTTTTCCGACATTCTGCAAAATCAACGGACTGATACGAAGAGTAAAGGAGGAATTGGTTATCACAACCAACCTCCTCCCTCAAATTTGAATCAGCCCAATCTTTCGCATGACGAAATTAAAGACTATGTACCTTATGTTCTCAAAAAGGATACAAATCCTGTGGTGAAACCAGTTATTGTTGAAAATCCCGATCAGCCTAAGATTGTCAAGGTTGAAGATGTTAAACAACCTAAGCTTGTTAAGACTGCTGATGACAAGCGACCTGAGTTGCCTACAGCTCTGAGTTCAAATAACAAGAAGGCGGATGAGCCAATTAAGTCTAAATTTGAACCAATCATGTTTGCACTTTCAACAAATGTTGAAGAGGTGGTAGAGGTGGAGGATGTAACTCACGAGGTTACACAGAAAGTTGAGAAGAATAACCTCAAACCTGAAAATTTCATCTTTACTAACGAGGGTAGAGGTGGAATGTTTCTAAAAAGAAATCAGTAATCAAGGATTTAAAAATGAAGCTGGAGGAGAATATTCAAAATAGTAAAGTTTCAATTAAAAATCCTTCTTCAAAGATTACCTCAACTGTAAATATGTTTACTCCATCATGTTCGCATAAATGTTCATGTGCAGTAAATGTAGCTGGGCCTCGTAGGGTTCCTCTTTCACCAAAACCACTATTGAGTAATGATCAAACTTTCCGAGAATGACGATCATGTTTCTACTGTAAGAAGCAGGGTCATCTCATTAATCAATGTCCAGTGCTTGCTAGAAAATGGGCATCACGAAATAATCCACGTCATGCTAAAAGTAGAAACTTTCAAAAGACAAAACAACCTGGATTATCTCGAAATGTTCCAATTTCAAAAGTTAATAACATTCCACCTACTCAACCAATGGTTCGAAAGGTTGATGTTATTAATAAGCAACCATTTTTTCCTCAGAAAGTTTGGAAAAAGAGAAGTGTAAAGAATAATGTGTCATCTGAAGTTATCACATCAGTAAAAGATAATGATTTACTAAAAAACAAGGTTTTAACTGATGTGGTAATTGTGGTAATAATCGATGAAGTCTCAGGAGTACCCAAGTCTGTCAAGGCTTGGGTCTCCATTTCAAACTAACAATCTTTTCTTTGTGTTGTGACAGTCACAGGTGCTGAATAGCAAGTGGTATGTTGACAGTGGCTGTTCACGACACATGACAGGCAATATTTCCCTTCTCTCTGATGTTAAACCATATAATGGGGGATATGTTGCTTTTGCTGGTGATAACGGTGGTAAGATAATTGGGCAAGGTACACTCTCTAATGGTCAAGTGAGCTTTGAGAATGTAAACTTTGTGGAGGAGCTAAATCATAACTTGATAAGTGTTTCTCAAGTTTGCGATAAGAAGTTCACAGCTGCTTTTACAGACTTAGAGTGTTTGATATTGAAGCCGGGATTTGTGATTCCCGAGGAATGGATTCTGATTAGAGCTCCTAGAGTGAAGAACTCTTATATTTTGGACATGAGGACAGTGGAAACTAAAGAACAAACATGTCTTCTAACCAAAGCGTCTACTAAGGATTCATTATTGTGGCACAGAAGGATGGGTCATATTCATTTCCGAAAAATGAATTATCCGGTGAAACATGATTTGGTGGAGGGGATTCCTAAGCAATCCTTTGCTTTGGAAGACGATTGTGTTTCGTGTTTGAAAGGAAAACAACACAAGAAGTTTCACAAGTCTAAGCAAGTTAATTCCATTGAATCTCCATTGGAATTACTTCACATGGACTTGTTTGGACCTGTAAGCACGAAGAGTATTGGAGGTAAATCTTACTGTTTGGTAGTAACTGATGACTACTCTCGCTTTTCATGGGTTTACTTCTTGCGTACAAAGGATGAAACACCAGATATACTGACCTATCTGTTCGATAGACTTGAGAATCTGTGCAACTTGAAGATAAAGAAGATACGTAGTGATAATGGAACGGAATTCAAGAACAAAATTCTTGAAGTATATTGTCTACGCAAAGGAATTGTTCATCAGTTTAGTGCAGCAAGAACTCCACAACAGAATGGTGTAGCGGAGAGAAAGAATAGAACAATCATTAAAACCGCCCGTACTATGCTGTCTGATTCACACTTGCCGATTACTTTTTAGGCAGAGGCAGTTAACACGGCATGCTATGTATTAAACCGTGTTCTGATGAACAAGAAGAAGAATAAGACTTGCTATGAGTTGTTAAATAACCGAAAGCCAAACCTGAAATTTTTGGAACCATTTGGATGTCCTTGCACCATTTTGATATCAAAAGATAAAGTTTCTAAATTCGGTGAAAAAGCACTTGATGGATTATTTCTTGGGTATTCGGTTAATTCTCCTAACAAGAGGGTTTTCAACAAGAAAACGGGAAAGATTGAAGACCATTTTGAGGTAAAATGTTTAAAGTACACGGAGTCTCCTAAAGGAAAAGGTCCTGATTGGTTGTTTGAGTATGACCATCTTGTTAACTCATTCAATCTTCCGAAATTCAATGAAGTGGATCAAGTTGTTACGCTTCTTCATGGCTTGCATCTTAATCCGGATAATTCTTCATCCACACCGTCTTCGACTCCTGCTACTACTGATCTTCTACCATCTTCGTCTACTGATATTTCTGAGAGTTCTGCTGCAGATCAACAGCTCGAAGCTTCTCCTGCTACTGTTGATGGTGTAGAAGACATGCTCTCTGAAAATGAAGAGGAGTCTCAAGCTCAAGAGGTTGAGCTGAATAATTTGGAATCAAACCTCACACCTGATCCAATACCTGTCTCTCATATTCATAAGAATCATTCAATTGAGAATATTATTGGAGATGTGAATGCAGGTGTTCTAACTAGAAGCAAAGCAGCTAAACCTTCTTCAACGAATGATCATACGGATGAAACTTCTGAAGATCCTGATGATCTTGCATGTCTAAAGGCTACAATTGAAGAATGCTTTTTATCCCAAGTTGAGCCAACAAAGATTGATGAGGCTCTAAAGGATTCACATTGGGTTTCTGCAATGCAAGAAGAGTTGCAGCAATTTGTGAAGCTGAGAGTCTGGGATTTAGTTCCACTTCCAAAAGGTGTACACCCAATTGGAACTCGTTGGGTGTTTCGAGTCAAACGTGATGATAGGGGAGTGGTGATTCGCAATAAAGCTAGGTTAGTAGTTCAAGGGTATTCACAACAAGAAGGTTTGGATTATAATGAAGTTTTTGCGCCTGTTGCAAGAATGGAATCTATTCGTATTTTCTTAGCGTATGCGACATTTAAGGGGTTTTGTGTCTATCAGCTGGATGTCAAAAGTGCGTTTTTGTACGGAAAGGTTGCTGAAGAAATCTATGTCAGGCAACCTCCTGGTTTTGAGGATTCGGTCAACCCAGACTATGTGTGCAAGTTAGATAAGGCTCTTTATGGTCTTCATCAAGCTCCGCGTGCTTGGTATGAACGGTTGGCAATGCACTTGATTAAAAATGGGTTTGAACGTGGTCATATTGACAGCACTCTTTTCATCAAGCGAACTGAAAATAGTCAACTGCTAGTTCAAGTCTACGTGGATGATATCATTTTTGGTTCAACTGATGAATCTCTGTGTCGACATTTTGAAAAGATCATGAAATCAGAATTTGAGATGAGTGCGATGGGGGAGCTAAAATTCTTTTTGGGTGTTCAAGTTGATCAATCATCAAAGGGCACTTACATTCATCAATCAAAGTATGTTAACGACATGTTGACACGCTATAAGTTGCATGATTGTAGAGAGTATGGAACTCCCATTCCAACAAACCACAATCTTGGACCGGCTGAATATGAGGAGGACTGTGAAGAAAAGTTATATCGATCGATGATTGGATCTTTAATGTATCTTACAGCTTCTCGACCTGACATAGTATTTGTTGTTGCGTTGTGTTCAAGATATCAGTCTCAACCCAAGGTTTCTCATTTGAAAGCGGTTAAACGGATATTTAGATATCTCAAACATAGACCTACTCTAGGTCTATGGTATCCAACAGAGAAGACATTTGCTCTCACAGCATACTCGGATTCTTATTATGGTGGTTGTAGCATCGATAAGAAGTCTACGTCAGGAGGATGCCAGTTTCTCGGTTCACGTTTAGTATCTTGGCAATGCAAAAAGCAAATGACAGTTTCTACTTCAACAGTAGAAGCTAGATATATTGCGGCTGCCAGTTGTTGTTCACAAATCTTGTGGATTCAGCACCAACTTCGTGACTACAGTTTACTCTTAACCATGACTCCTTTATATATTGATAATACTGCTGCCATATCTATCACTAAAAATCCTGTACAACACTCTAAGACCAAACACATAGAGATTAGATTTCATTTTATACGGGATTGCTATGAGAAGCATTTGATTGACCTTGTCCAAATAGAAACAGATAAGCAAAATGCAGACTTGTTTACTAAGGCCTTCTCTAGAACCAAGTTTAACCAGCTTATAGACATGATTGGGTTGCGTATTTTTTCAAATAAAACAGTAAGTTGTGACAGTTAATTCTATTGCTTTTATTTGAAAGTCTCTTAGTTTAAAAAAAAAAAAAAAAAAAAAAAAAAAAAAGTAGAGCAATAGCCATTCTTTATGCTTACTAGCATTAAAGAAAAGCAACGTTGCAACATCTGTTAAAGACGTTTAGTTGTGTCTGTAAACAACTAGGGAAATGATAGTACATTAGGAGACACCCCTCAAAAGTCAATCTTAAGTTTTATCCTCGATGTATCAGTAGGTTTATCTCGTATTTGTTATACTTGTCCTTACAGACATCTGATTACTTGCACGATGTATTGGTAGGCATTTTCATACTCTTCTTTGAGCAACTAAGAAATACCTTAATCTGTGTTTAAATCTTTTGTGATGACCAACATATGATGTATGACAATGGGTCTTAATTCTTATGTATCAGCTTGCCATGCTTCTATTAACTTGAGCTTGTATATAACAACATTTGGGGATTTATGCTGTCTGTTTCCTTTATTGTACGTCTGTACAGACCTGGTCTCAGTCAGTATACTTTCAAAACCTAAGCAAACAAAAGTCAAAGTACTCTCAAATCTTATAAAATCAAAGATTCCTCACAAGGTCGCCAAATGGTTTGACCAAGTCTGGTTTTGCTTACACCTGAATCAAGTTTAAGTCGCTTTGTTGTACGTATGTACAGACCTGTCACCGCTGGCTTGATTCTTAAAAATGTTTAATTCAAATGCTTTCTCTAACCAATCGAAGTCTTGGGCATGTCTTGATACTAGGAGTATATCTATGTGGGATTCACGGAGACCTATTCACTCTCACAATAACTGCTAAGCTTGAAGTTGATTATGTTACATGTTTGAGTGGACAAACAATAACGACAATCGTCTTGTTACTAATTGTCTCTTTGGCTTGTTAACTGTGCGTGCTAAATTTACATTTGGACAACTATACTGATAATCGAATTAAAATTTGATATTGTCTTGCGAATCTGTCTTTCTAATATGATCCCTAATTCGACACCATCTAGTTCGTCACCAATAATAAGTAAAGTTTATTTATTTATTTTTCTTTTTCTTTTTTATTTATGTTTTGATTAGTTTATTGTTTTGTCACAAGTTACTGTTTGATTTTGAATTTTGGCGATATTGCATGCGATATTGTCATATCGCTCAAATAGATTCTTAATTATGGCGATATTGCTTGCGATATTGTTAATATCACTCAAATGTATACTTGTATATATACAAACGTACGTTACAGTTTTCAATATATTTTCAAAATCACTTCTGTGATATTACCTGCGATATTGTGAAGCGATTTTGGCGATATTAGATTTTTCTTTGATTGTCTTCTCGTTTTCGATCCTTACTCCAATCAAACCACATCACCGTGTTCGTTTATATCTATCTCATCTATTGGTATGTTTCTATTGCCTTATTATTTGCTTTTTGTGTATCTAACCTTTCAAAACGCAGTAAAAACTAGTATAAAAAGGTTCTGTGTATTGCCTATTGCATTGTGTGTCGATTGTTAAGTTTTAGAACTTGTTCTTATGCGTTTTGTGACCATAGGGTTTTGTGCCGTTCGTTTGGCGATATTGATGGGCGATATTGCAATATCGCATATGCGCTATTGCAATAACGCTTCATATAAGCGATATCATGTGCGATATTATCTAATGTCGCTTAACTCGGATTGATTTCCAATATCGCCAATTTCAATCAGACCTCGTCAATTTGTTCAATTTTAAGCGCTATTGAACTCAATATCGCCTAAATCAATTTATGCGATATCAATTTCAATATCGCCTAAATCATAATTTGTCAATTGGGCCAGGCCCAAATTGTTGATGAAACGGGCCAAGTTTTCATGTTCTAATGTGCTTTTGGCCTGTTTTCGATTATTTCACTAACTGTTTTCGAGTCTTCTGTTTTTATTGACTTGTTTTTGCAAAAATGGAAGATTTCGCACAGTTCGATTCTAAATGTGATGCCCGTCACAATATTACAGCATTTCTGGATGATACAAAGGACTCTGCTGAGCCCTTCAGACCGTTGATTGCATTTTTACGCCGCTCGCGTATTTTCACGGCTATTACTGCTTCGGATACTATCTATAGAGATCACGTTGGCCAATTTTGGAGAAATGCTACTGTCAATTCTGCTCTTGACTATACACGATTGATCTCAACCGTGCACGAACGCCAGATTATTCTTTCTGAGCAGTTGATACGCGAGGTTCTTCGTTTTGGAGATGATCCTGACATGCCGATTTTATTTTCAAACGAATTCATCGTTGGGGCAATGAACCGGATGGGTTATGCTGGTACCCATTCAGATCAATATAGGAAGGGTCACCTGACTCGGGTTTGGAGGTGGTTGATGCACATCTTCATTCTCTATCTATCGAACCGTCGCGCAGGTTATGACGGCACCAGTCATCGGACTGTTTCTGCTATGTTGGCTTTGATATAAAACAAGCCATACAACTACTCGGGATACATATTTAGATCGATGGTAGACAATGCACAGCTTGGGGATAACCGATGGTTCATGTATCCTAGATTTGTTCAGCTTATGATCAACAGGGAGTTACCGGGTTTGGCGACTAATGCTACCCGTGTTTATAGGCAAACTCCAATGTCCAATCGGATATTTGGAGTTATGAGTTCAGGTGGTAAGGGGGTTCCTATTCCTCCAGATACTCCGCTGTTTGGTCACATTGTTGACCCTAGCTACCAGCCACCAGCAAACGACGGATATCTGGATCCGGTCGTTCGACAGCCAGAACTGGAAGAAGGCAATCTTGCTGATGTTCCCGTACAAACTACAGATTATCCTTTACAGGATGTTTATATGAGTGTTACTTCGCAGGGTGCCTTGCACACTTTGCATGTTCATCATGACACTTCTGAGGGGTCAACTGACTCTGAGTCTTCTGAGCCAGCTGGTGGTGCTACTGAAAGTGACTCTGAAGGTTCGGTTCCGCATCCACGTGAGATTGAACGTGTTAGGCGAATCAATCCTCAGAGATATTTGAGGATTCAGAGGAGGCTTGCTGCAGGTAAGCAGCATGTACCGCAGAAAGACAAGCGGGTTAGGGATTCTGAAGATGATGAGTATGTGCCTCCTCCACCCAAGAAGTCCAAGGTTGCTCGTCAGGTTTCTACTTCTTCCAGGCCTCAGGATGCACCGCCGGTTGATATTCCTGTTCAACCTCATCCCTTTGTTATCCAGGAGTTGATCAAGAGGCTAGATGTGATGCAACACACATTGGACTCTCAAGCTGCTGTGATCGAAGTTCAAACTACTAGAGTTGCAGCTGTGGAAAAGGAAAACGAGGAGCTTAGGTCTAGGGTTATGATCTTGGAGTCCCAGTTGGTCGTTTCGGGGGAGATAGGAAGTAGTGAAAGACCAAATGTAACTCCCCCTGAAACATAAAATGTAAATGTTGTGGATATTAATGAAACTGTTCGTTTGGACTACTTCTCTGTTGAAGACATCCCTGGTCAACCAAGACCGCTAGCGGTTGATTATTCGTATGCAGATCTCTCATATCTACAACGCATGGTAAACAAAGTAAATTCTGATTCTGAGGATGAAGAATTTGAGGAAAACGATGATATTGAGGTTGAGGAGGAAGGACTAAATGAGGATGAGTTTTATGATGATGCTCCAATAATTGAATCAGATTCTTCTGAAGATGAAGCTGAGGATATATCTAAGACTCAAGATGAAGGAACATCTGAGGTTCCTATTCCAGATAATGAAACGTCTGAACCTAAGGCCGAGAGACTTGCAAAATGGTGGCCTCATGGAAAAGATGGAAAGCAAGTACCGGTAACCTGCAAATCATACAAAGTCAGTGGAGTATATACTGGGTTGATAAAAAGCTGGAAGATATCAAATGGTGTATTTATGATCAAAAGAGTAAATGGTGTTCAATATTTCAAGAGATCATTCACCAAGCTGAGCACTTTGCCGAAAGGAGAAGTTAATCGTCTCGCTCAGCTCACTTTGATAAATCCTTCAAGAGATGACCGTGCAAATTTTATTCAGACTACTCTGCAAAGAGAAATCCGTACTAAGAGGTACAATTTTATTAAACCAACATTGGGAAAAAGACTTATCTATAAGAAACGGTTAGATCCGGTCACAAATCAGCCATTGATCAAAATGCGTTATCCTCCGACTGATTGCTTGAAGAAGATTCCTCTGGAAACGGTTCCCCTGGACTTTCTAAGAAGGTTTCATTACTGGGAACTGGATGCTCATACAGGTAAAGCGGTTATGGTCTTTGTTCCTGATTCGGAAAAGCCAGAGAAGACCTCGCTCTATGGTTTGAAGAAAGAGCAGTTCAGGGTGTTTGACCCTATGAGTTTAATAAATCTATCAAAGGAAGATATGAGGAAGTTGTTTGATAATCGTATAAGATATTATTGGGGAAATCTGACAAATAAAAAGCTTGCTCAACAATTTCAAAGAATTGTGGATATTTGTGTAACCTATGGAATCCATGCGGGTGGTAAGTTTCCTGCTGGATGGGTTTAATCGAAGATTTGACTGAAGATTATTTTTGAAGACCAAGCTGAAGACACGGGGGAGTTTGTTGGTACATTTAGTGTGTCTGTCACTTGGTCTAAGTTTTGAGTTGTAATTACTTAGTCTATTTCTGATGTAACTAGCGACATTGGCAATATCGCTATTGCGATATCATCAATATCGCCTATCTGATTAGGTAATAGTATAAATACCTAATTAGTGTTTGAGTTACGTGACTTTTGGGACAGATACGAATTGGAGCACAACTTTTGTTATTCCCTGGTCAGTATTTGTAACCCACACTTTATGCTTTGATTAATGCAAAATATATGTGGTTGTGTGATTAGTCTTATTGATAACGTACTTTGAATAGCTATTGATTTCCGCTCATTAGTTATTGAATATTGATTTGTGTTAAAGTTCAGTTATTTCGGGACCTACAAGAATTACCCGTTCGGGTGATTGCACATTAGAAAGTCTCCAGGGTCAATTCACCTGTCCGAGTGAGAAGCTACCCATCCGGGTGAGCTTTCCTGACTTGTCCCGTCCGGGTGGCTAATGATCAGAACTGGAGCCAAAAGCTAGTTACCCGTCCGAGTGAGCATTACCTGTCTAGGTGAGTAGCCGTTCTGGGCGTTTTTTGCTGCTTTAACCCCAAAAAAACAAGAGGATTTTTACCTAACTTTTTGGTAGCCGTTTTCTCTCATATCAAAGGCGATTTTTGGGGTTTTTGAAGATAGAAGACACTCTTGCATTTATTCCCATCTAATTGTTGAAGACTAGCGATTTGGAACTCGTTATTAACTCGGTTTTTATTCCTTTCATTCTTAAAGATGTTTAATTTGAGTTATTTGATTTGTTTTGCTATGTTTACTTTAATTATGAACTAATTCACATTTAATTGAAGAACCATTTGTAATCAAGTTCTAGTTATTGATTTATATTATTGATGAATTAATTGGTGTTTATAGTGAACCACTTCTACACTTTAATTGATTTATTTTAATTGTTTGACCATGAATAATTATTGAAAAAATTGTGAACGCAAGACTTTAGATAATATACTTTGATTAAACTTGATTGTAATTGATTAAGCTTAACTAGAGACATCAAATTAAGTTTAGTATTTCTACGAACGTAGATTACAAGATTAGATTGTGAATTAGTTAATTGAATTGAGATTTAGTTTGATTATAAACCTGGAGTGAAAGCAAAGGATAATTTATAACCAATCAGTCAGGAGGAGTGACAGCGAATCCTATTCTTAAGTTAGTTAACATCCAACAATCGGTAAACGCGATTTAACAAACATCCCGACATCATTAGTGAACTAGTCCAAGTGAATGCCTTTTTACCATTGATAAATTTAATCAGATACTTCAGTATCCAACTGCCTTCTGTTTACTTTAATTTAATTAGTTATAACTGCAAAGCAACAATTCGGTTGCAAAACCCCCCGTTTACTTACATGTTAGATTACTTACATTCGCTTAATACTCTTGGTTATACAGTCCTTTTGGTTCGACTCGGACTTACCTTAGCTATACTATTGCATTGACAGGGTTCACTGTCCGGTTGTGTGATAGTCTAATTTCGGTAGTTCTTAGTTCATAAATTTTATAACTAGATTTAACACATCAGTCTCCCTCTATCCTGTATGGGTAGGTCTCTTGAATTTGTGCGTTTAATACATTGAATCAAGGGTTAATTACATTCCCTGCCTCTGTGTTATTCCGGATTTTAACGCCGCATCCCTAGACTCTCATTTTCACAGTCCCTACCCCCATAGTTGGCATTTTCGTAACAAATCAACCCCTCCCCCATTAAATCTAACAAAATGACTGTTAAGTCATAGAAAATGACTAAAATACTCTCCTTCGTCCTTTTCCTTTTTCTTTCTTTCTATTCTCTCTTAGATCTAAATCTCTACTAACCCACTTTTTTTTTCAGTTCAATCAGTTACAGTTACTAGTACATAAAAACAAAATACAATATTCATCACACAAGGTACAAACCAATAAACCCAAACCTCTTTCTCTGTCCTCTCATCCCTCGCTTTCATCATCTCGATCCATCGCTTTCATCATCTCGATCTCATGTCTATCACCAGCAACTGCGTGAAGAACTGAGTTCTGGTTGTTGCTTCCTGGGTTTGAGAGTTTCTAAAACCAAAAACCCGATTTAATGTTTCGGAAAATGAAAAAACGGGCAGGGTTGTCGGAAATTGTGGCGGCTGCGATGGTTTTTGTTGGCGGTGGCTGTGCGAAGACGGGAGGAAGTTCGGGCGATGGTGTTGACCGGAGATAGCTGCGCGAATCTGGGAAGAAAGGTGGGTTAAGGGTTGCCGCCGGAGAAATCTATTTCTCTTACACCTTTATAAATCACAAACACAACAACCATCTAGATCTGAGAAATGGTCAACACCACCATCCATCGGAGTCGCGTTTCAGATTCGAAATTGACCTAAAGATCTAGGGTTTCTAAATGGCTCAAAATGGAGAAGGAATGAACCCTGCGTTACTCGATGACATAATTAATCGGTTATTAGAGTTCCGGCAAGCGAGAACCGCACGGCAGGTTTAGTTATCGGAAGCTGAGATCCGATTACTTTGCACCACTTCTCGTGAAATCTTCCTTCAACAACCTAATCTCTTAGAGCTCGAAGCTCCTATTAAGATCTGCGGTAAAAAAACACCTTTAATATTGATATCATTTGTCTATTTTTATGTATATATCTGTGTATATCTTGTATCAGATGTTTTGGTAGGTTTTATATATTTGTGATGGAAATGGATTTTAGTTTCATCTTTTCTTTGAATTAAAGAATAATTTGTTGGTATTTGTTTTATTTTATCATTTATGTATTTTATTCTTTTGTGATGGAAATGGGTTTTTCTTTAAGAAGTGGTGAATTTGCAGGTGGGAAATTTGGAGGTGAAATTAGGGTTAAATAATTGGGGAAGAAGATGAGGGTATTTTAGTCATTTTGTATGACTTAACAGTCATTTTGTTAGATTTAACAGGGGAGGGGTTGATCTATTACGAAAATGCCAACTATGGGGGTAGGGACTGTGAAAATGAAAGTCTAAGGATGCGACGTTAAAATCCGCAATAATACAGGTGCAGGGAATGTAATTAACCCTTGAATCAATTAATGTATGTTGGTCTTATATTATACGACGGTATTTTCTCCATTTAGATGTTTAGTTTTGATTTGTTTATGTATGTTTCACTAAAACTGTGGTAATTCCTCAATGGATATTTGAATGAGTATGTTTTTATTGAGATATTGTAAAGTATATATAATTAATCTAATTTTGGAGTGAGGTTGGCATTGCAGACTATGGTAGTTTTTACATATATTAATTGTTAGTTCTTGGTGCTAAGAGTCTATTTGTTGGTTAATTATTGTATATAATTTAAGATAAGTTTCATGTGATTGTTAATTTGTTAATTTACATAGATCTCAATTGTGTGCAGATTCAAGTCCCGTAAACATCTGAAAGGGAAGTTGGGGAGCTACAATGGCAAGATGAATAAAGGTGAACACCTCATTATTTGTTTTAAATTAAATTACTGACTAATCTCGAACTGGATTTAACTTTCACTAGTTTAGATTAAATTACCGATTTTGCTAATATATATGTGCGACTCTTAACATTACACGTGTACGATCGACTTTTGTGATTATAGGTACATTGGCGTGGTATAAATCTTAAGTCATAAGCCCATCTTGGAAGCCTTTTGATTGGATCCAAAAATATGTGGAGAGTAGTGACAATTTTACTAGACCAATGGAGATGAAGGTTGCCCGCTAATCGAAAAAAATGTGTACATACTTTAGAAATATATATGGACCCTGTTATCAAATTGGTATGGAATTAGTTGTTCAATTTTAAGTATATGATTCCTAATATTAGTACTAATAGCCTAAAACAAATTGAAAGGCTCGACCCATTTAATAATATTAACAGTTTCTTTTGATTTAATTATCTCTAGCAGGTCGAAAGGATAAAAGAATGGTCAAGAAGTTAACACTTAAGTTCGGCGGTTACGGCGTTCATACTACGTGCTATCCTAAAGGTCATATTATGGTCTTGTGATTTCGGGATGCCGGAAACAACTCTTGGGGGTTTCGCGGCGTTGGACGTATCGCTCTTAAAGATACTCGGGTGAGTATGGCGATGGTCTTACGTGCGGTGATTCTCGAACGTAAACCATATAGCGGTGACTGGGATAAAACGGGTGTGGGTGAAGTATCGTCGCTCATTTCGTGTGTGGATTCGATCTCCATCAAGGGCTCCTCTTCCTCGATTTCGGTATTAGGCGGGTTAGTCCTAGTTCGACTACTAACGTAATCGGAACCGTTGGCTGATTCGGCAGCGTGGAATGAGAAACACGACGTGATAAGACTACCAACAAAGAACTCAACTCCTAGAGTTATGTCAAGTCATAGAATATGAAGGTACTCACCACACTTAAAGGAATGTTTCTAACTTATTCGAGTTCTAAGTTGCACGCTATTCCTATAACCAATTCCGATCTTGCATCGCTTCTCCTTTAATTGTACATTGTTGATCAGGCTATGTTAAGTTAAATTTGAATGATGCAACACCCGAACAAGTCATACTAACTGGGATACTAACTTAATGGTTATAGTTTCTAGGCTTCTCTAAGGAGAACCATTCGGCTCTGATACCATTCTCTGTCACACCCCGCTAAAGCGGAAATACGAGATGTAACAGTACAATGATTTCATAATCGAAAGATAAAAAGTTCACCATTCAACGGTCTACAAATACAAAATTACATCAAGTCTTACGTACGTTTACATCGCACAAATACATAATCTAAACATGCGATTACATCCAAAAGAAACAAAATCCGTAACACTACAACAGCATAAATTACAAGACAGGTTTAGCTTCAATTACCAAATCATGGCCAATCCTGAAAAGCATATAAAAATAAAGGGTTAACTATGAAACATAGTTGGTGAGTACACAGGTTTTGTGTATGAAAGACCTTTTCAGGAGTTCTCGAAATTCAGTTTATAAGAGATTCCCGTTGCTATGTGGTTAGTTCGCAAAAGTAGTTCGTTTAAAAACGAGGCTCATTTAAGAGTGATTCCCTTTGAAGCATCACGCTTATGTTTTCAAAAGAAATGTTCATGTCGCGTTAATAAAACTCAAGTTGTAATGTTTATAAAGCTCATGTTGTAAGGTTTATAGTTTCAATGAATTATCATGTCATCATGTTAAAAATTTTATAACCACAACGAATTATCATGTCAATGTTTATAATTACGATGAATTATCATGCTTGAGTCCACAACAAAACCTACAACTGATACAACCTTTGCCCCAAAGAGAGATGCCCTATCGTCAGCATTTAGGATGATGGGAGGCACTCACGTGGCCGTGTGAGTGGGGAGGTGGTCTTGCTCCCAAATAGTACTATCCATATGCATCATTTGGCTTATATAGAGTTAATGGTCGTGTAGATACAAACCGGGGACTTTATATACGATAGATAAAACAAACATATAATCATGTTCGTATAAACAGTAACATATAAGATATTATTTGTAATCAAATACAACATTTGTAATCATGCACAACATTTGAAATCAAGCATAGCATAAGCATACCATTTGTAATCAAGTAAAGCATTTGAAATCAAATAGAAATGCTTTTCACCCTAAAACATTTAAGTAAAACATTTAAAAAGAGGGGCTATGAATACTTACAATTGAGAGTGTGCGTACGGATATATGTAATGTGCGTGCCGACCGGGTATGACTCCTATCCATGTACTATGAACACAGGGTATCCAATTAGATTATCGTCTAATACGGTTTGTTAGGATTGCTTAGCTAGCTAATTAAAGTACAAAGTGCCGTTATAGTTTGAATTTCCATTCAAGTTTCGTTATCGGTTAATGTTCACGTTGTGTACAAAATAATGAAAATATAAGAAGATAACATCCAAAAATTACCAAACTTGGTATACAACATACAATATAGTTCACAAATTTTCTATGAAAATTTGGGGATTTTTAGACTTAGAGATTATTGATAATCATTTTATGTCTAAAAAGTGAAGTAAATTTGGGAAAAATATCAAATATTCATGAAAAATTCTGGAATTTTTACCAAGTCAGTTTCTACCAATTATTAGGTTTGTGTTACATATTTAATTTGTGTAAGTTTGTATATAATATAAAGTTTAATTATGATGTTTTAAAGGTTAAAGTTTGAGTTATGCGCGAGTACTGCTATAATGTTAGTCAAAGTGACGTCAACCACTCAGAGTTTACATACAAGCAAAGAAAATCTTGACATTAACTCATGAAATGTCTCGTTTGGAAGCTTAGCAAACATATCGAATTGCTTTTGGAGCAATTATTGGCGACTTTGTTTGTACACTATAAGATATTGTCGCAGCAACTGTCGCAAAACATACAAAAAATGTTATTCGTTCAATCTAAGATTTCTACACGCTTATTGTCACACAAATATGCACCAACATTTTATCATAGGAAACGTATCATTTTATACTTATACTCATAGGTTCTCAAACATAGTGGTTTCGTTTCCATAAGTAAGTGTTAAGTAGTTATAAGTACATAATACGGTTTGTTTTACTAGTTTCCCCATAAACATACTTTTATTTTCCGATCGTTATCTTTGAAATCATCTAAAACACGTTATTTTATAACCGTTTCTATTTGTCCAAGATATACACATGTCATCTTAAACATTTTCATTTTCAATCCTTAACTTTAATAAATTTATTTTTAAAATTCAAATTTTTTGTTTTGCTGATTCCGTACATCCTAATCATGCATTCTTACGCTAATTCCCTCATAATCAAAATGAATTTGATATAATTGAGATAAGCCTAGCTTGCCCACTATGCATATTTATGTTGCATACGAGTTGATATACAAGTAATTAATAAACGTAATTTTGAGACCACTTAAGTAGTGAACATTACTCTTTAATACTCCAACAACTACTTGATTAGCTTCTTAAACACTCCAACCCTCCCATTACTCTTTAATATTAATACTAGAAATATCCTTGCCCACTTGGAAGACCACTTAAGTAGTGAACAAGTTGCAAGAGCAACACACACACATACACTTCACTTTCCATCACCATTATCATCTTCATCTTCATCATGTCTTCATCTTCAAAAGCACAACCACCATAAACCACCCTAATAAACCACCCACCTTGAATCCATCTCTATTACATTATCTCTACATCATTATACACTCTCTGAACTCATAAACATCATTAGTTCCTTGTGATCATATAATCTTGAGATTTGCTTCATTTAAAAGGAAAAGCTTAGAAATCGGGAAAGGATTTTGGGTTGAAGATCTTAGTCAAGTTCAAATTCTCTTATTTCCTTATCATTTTCATCCTAATGGCTTTTAAGGAAACTCTTCTTAATCTCTTCACTTCATACATTTCGAATACCTACTTGCTAGATGTTCACTCTATTGTTAAACTCGACTACTTACTTTTGAATACACTCTTTTGAATACCTACTTTCCTACAGAGGTTGACGTCACTTTGACTAACAATTATAACTATGTACTCCTTTAACAAAAAATTTACAATCGTCGACTTCTATATTGTCTAAATTAGACATATTTATAGCGACAATATTGGTATAAATTGTATAGTATTTAGTTAATTTTATTAATTTTCGGTACTTAATTAGTCTAGTTTAGTTTTTATGTTGAAAGCACTCACTGCGATGAATGTTAAGGAGTTTAGATATAATATTTATTAGTTGATGTTATAACCTGCATAGAAAATTTATCAAGGAAACTTAACATTCATAGCATCAATTTTGGTTAACATTTATTAAATTTCACTTCTTTTTTTGTGATTTGCATTGGCGAAGGTAACATTGTTTGTAATGAATGTTAACTGATTCCCATTCCCCCAAAAAATATGTTTACCACTTGATAGCTCCCATATATATATATATATATTAATTACATATAATTTATAGTCAAATTGATAGAATTGCAAATAAATAAAAAAAGCAACGACGGTTCTTTTATAAATACTATTGTTGGTTATACTTTGTTCATGATTACGTAACTATAAAAATTTAGGCTACTTGACCTCAACTTTAAAATTCTAGCATTCTAGTATGTTAGCCTGAAAGGTCAATGTTTTTTAATGCTAACCTCAAATGTCATTTTTACCATATACTTAAAGATTTTTGCAAAATGCATGAACAAACACTACACCTTATGCATACAGTACTTACAACTCGACAATCAACATTTGCATTCCTTACAATAGATGACTATTTTTCTAACTTCTGGGCCCTCGGTACTCTTTGTCTTGCTCGTCTAAAAGATTAAAACTCGAAGAAAATTGTTGTCACGTGGACGTTAACAACAAATTGCATTGTGGATGTTAAAAATATGTGTCGTCAATATTGTCTTAGTACAAAATAGACTATCCAAATATAATATAATAATAATTTAAAATACAGATGGTATAATCATTCTTTTTTAATCAATTAGGTATATAAAACATATAATATCTCTCAATTCCGCATGTTATAATCTAGTATATCTAGTATCTAGTTTATTTAATAAAACAAAACATGACTAGCTAAGAGATGAGTCCATATGTTGGAGAATTACACATAATAAAAACATAGCGACTTAGTACGAGTTCATGGACTAGGGGCTTATCTTTTTCTAGGCCAAGGGCCTGGCTAAAAATACATATATATTGGTATAAAGTTTAGGGAAATTAATCAAAATACACTAAAAAGTCAATATATTTTTATACCAATAAAAAACAAAATTGCAAAAACAATGCAAACCGCAACTTGCGGTTTGCGTGCCGCGTAACGCTTAGTCTTTGTCGGGCAGGTGACCAAGAAACTCTTTTTGGTGGCCGGGCTACGCTACCTGCGAACAGAACAAGCAACCTGCGAATTTGTGAGTTGTGTGTTCTGGTTCACAGGTTACGTGCGGTACACGCAAATTTGCAGCTTGAGTCAATTTTTGGCTAAAACGCCATTTTTTTATGTTTTTGATAAGATTCTTTGAGATTTTAGAGATTCTTAAAATTTCTATAAATACTTTGACCCTAAGATAAAATGATCATCAGTTTCTTTTACAAATTTTAGTAAAAATACTCCCACTTTTTGTTTCTTGAAAAATAAGAAAACACTTTCCGAAATGGTTTACACTAATCATTTTTGATAGTTTCGATCTCCAAATGAAAAACCAAAATTTTTTGAATTATATGCAACAGTTCCTCACTTGTTTAGCATCGCACTTCGTCACGGTGGAGATTTTCATGGCGCAAGAAGAATGTACTTTCAACAAAATTTATTGACTACATAGATGTTGAGAATTTTCAACAAATCTATTGACTACATAGATGTTGAGAATTTTCAACAAAATTTTTGAATTACATTTTGAAAGACCTGGCATATTAGGCTCCAACTCGGGGGTGATACTGCTACTTTAAAGAGTATGATAAAGACATAGATATTGGTTTACAGTTGATAACAGATAATGTTGAACAATTGAAGCAGATTAGTACCTAAGCGAAAATACATAGAGAAATTGAGGTCTATATTACATACAATGATTTGACACATCCGTCAAATTCTGAAACAATAACGTCGTTAATCGTTTAAAATATTATGACTGGCTCTTCAAGTGCAAGACGGTTGATTGATTAGTTAATAATCAATTATTGTAATTTGTATTTATCTTTTAATCAATTGGATAATTGTCAAACTACGTATTTCACTTAGTGTGTTGAACTGTATTGTTTTTATAATGTTTTAAAACCCTATCTAATGAAATGTTTTCGTCTTTATCAAACACAACCATGTGAACAATAAGGAAAGATACCAAAACATATATAATCAAAAACAAATCCCAATACAAATAGAATCCCATAACTCTAAGCGATACTACTGTCAAGTGATGTCCAGTGGTGGTCGTGGTGACTCTGTTGGAATATGAACATAACATGCCCTCAAGAATGTATCCCATCATCATCAATCTATAAGCCTAAATGAGCTTTTTCATCAACCCACTCTCCTTTAACTCTACTTTAGAAACCACTATCTCCAGGTTCATTAATTAAGGATAATTAGTCATAAATAGTTAAACAAGTCAATCAGTGAACATATGTCAAAGAATGTCGAAGGTCGTCAACTTAATCAAAACAAGTCAATCATATGTCAAAACTAGTAAAAAAAGTCGAACATAGGTAAAAACGGGTCAACCTACTTAATATTAGTCCACAAAAGTCCTAAACAAGTCAACATAGGTCAACACAATCAACAAAGTCTACAAATGTAAAAATGAGTTAACACACGTCAAACACAACAAGCTAGAGTCAATATGGGTCAAAACGACGTAGATTTGCTAGTCGTAGTCGAGATTTGTGTGTGGTTGCCGAGGCATATACTCGAATCTCGGTGAGGACCCACAACCACTCGCAAACCGAAGCCAAATCAAGGGATTTTTGCAAATCGAAGCTAAATCAAGCAACTCAATGCGGTATTATGCAACAACATCCAATATACATTATTAAGCAACATCAAACATACATTTAACAAAATATCAAAAAAAACCGAATGAACACCAAGTGTTTGATAAAATACTTCACTTAAAATTAGAAAATTAAGCTTAAAATTCTAAGATACCAGACATGCAAAACACAAAGCAGGATGCAAATCGCAAGTGTAGAAGGTAGTTTTGTGATTTGCGTATAAAGGATAATTTTTTACAATTTCATCATTTTTTTTAAAATTATATTTAGTTTTTGTTAGTACTTTTTGGTTAATTTCACTTAAAGTTTATTCGGCCATAGGGGCCACTGACCCCACTTTCACCTGCTCTTCACTGGATCCGCCCTAGTTCCATGGTAACCCGACAGACACCTTGGACCTATACAAAACCATTCATTTTTTATCCGTTGCTCAAAATGCCCACCCGCCCTTTTTGACAGCTAAAATTGGGAGTTAATGGAAAGCGATAGCTGTATGAATAACACAAGTAAAGAAATTGGGATGCATTAGTACCACAAAAATAAAAAACAATACTGAAAGCCCAAATAGACCTAAAAATATCACTCCTATAATTGTATAATAACCTATCACTTCAAATATTAAAATGACAAATATACAATTACTAGAATGTATCAATAAATAACAGATATATTTATTTCTATAAATTTACTTATCAAAATCCGATTGGATTAAAATGCAAGGTGTGTCTACGTGTATTAAGCATTGCACACTGAACTATCCGTCAAAATATGATTTATTAATAGTCTATAACTTATGTTAATAAGACTCAAACTTCTTATTCTCTATCAATTTAATATTGGGTATCATAGTAACAACACACCGTGACCTCCAACTCTCCAACTTTACCTCATGTCATAAAAGCAGCATATATCAAAATCTGTGTAAACCTTTTAATATACACATCAAATATATTTGATGAGCATGCATTAACTAACCTAACAATGTCATGTTCTTACTGAAGAGAATTATAGAAAAGAATCAACACAACCGATACACCAATGATTACTGGAAGCGCGGTTACCAAGTACAGTGCTCCATATCCCTATAACAAACAAACACATGATTTATGAATGGCCCATATCAGATTATGTTAAAGCCGAAAGGGTAAAACAATATTAGGTAAGAAAAACACGTCAAAAGGGTCGAAAGTTGTGTGAAGTGCACTTTTAACGCACACAACCTTTTGACTGGTTTTATTAGGAAATTATTTTGTTTTTATTATTATAAAGGTGTATTTAACACAAGAATTTTTTAAATGAACATTTTCGGACAAATAGTGTTCCAGGCCAACCCAAAAGACACGGTTGCATTCATACAAAACCATCCACATTTTACCCCTTACCCAACATACCCGCCCCGCCCATTTTGGCAGCTAAATTGGGCATCAATGGAAATCAATGGCAACATAAATAACAATTAACACATGTAAAGAAAGTGGGATGCATTGGTACCACAAATGAAGGGACTTCACTCTCATCACTGCGGTCATCTTCCTCAATCTCTGCAGCTGAATCCCAGTCAATGTTAAGCCTCTTTGCAGCCACTTCAGGATCAATTCCAGTGTCTGTAGCCTTTGCGTATTGTGATCTCCTTGGGCCCTTTTTTGTTGCTTCAACCTTTTTAACAATCGATAACCAATATAAATTAATATCAGCGGTTAATGGTTATCTAGCTGAACTGCAAGTTTTACATCGCCTCCAAACACATGACAAATTGTTCATCATATACAATAACCAGATTTGTATTGTACCTCTAAATTAGGCCATTGAACCATTTCCTCTGCTAGCATTTGAAGAGCCACACGGTCTCGAGGGATTTTTCCGTCATATACCTACACAAGAAAAATGAGGATGAACAATGATGCTAACAAAGCTGGCTTGTTATCTCAATGACCGCATGCAAAAAGTCCAGGAATCATAATAACCATACTATTTAATTAGTCACACTTTGACCTAGAAATTTATTGAAATATGAATATAACAGGTATAACTATTTTGATACCTTTTATTGCAAACTTTTGACATTTCACTTCAGATCTAGTGTTATTCTCAAATAAATTTGATAAAGATTTTGTTGAAATGTTTATACAGATTCTTTTAGAATTTTTTTACATTACATATGTATTTACACAATACATGTTGTAAAAAATAATAAATGGGTTACTGTTTTTAAAGCCTCTTCTAAGGTTATTGCAATAGGTAACACTTAATAGGATTTGCCATCATTTTGGATGAACAAGCAGAACAGATCAAGTTTTCTAAAAACTGGCAAGTGGCAACTAAAGATTGAATACACCAACTAAATGAGCTAATTATTATTTTCACCCTCCCGCGAAAGGATTCTTCTTAACAGTTCTCCTTTGTTCCAAAAACACGTTTCTGTATAAGTTACTTCCATATATTATATGGACAACATTCACACTGATTTTGACAACCATGTAGATGATGATGATCATTATTCATATAAATGTATTGGGTTCAACACCAATTCTTTTATTCTTAATGCTTTTTGGCTAAAATATATGACACAAATCTTCTATTATTTCTTTGTGTGATAATGTGCCACTTTCTGAAGACTTTAGAGTCTTCTAATATGCTGGTTGTAAGTTCTGGGACGAGAAACAGAAGGCTAGTTGGTTGAGTAAATTCAGTGTAGTTGATTTATTATTATTGTACATGGAAAGCAAGGTGATCATGTCACCAGAGTTTCTAAAGCTCCTTCTACTGATAACAAGATAACTAATGGCCTGATGTTAACGTCATTTAAAATGTAAGAGAAAGTTATTAACACATTTGAACGTTAAATTCTTAGATACAACTGTATTCATAGTGTACGACTACTAACTGATTAATAGGTATCTAAGTTGATATTCTGGCAACCCCATCCGATCCACTTCAGACGGGCTCAGGGTCATAACGTTAGAGATAAATCAAGTTCACCTGGCGGCCGCTCACATGTTGCCCTACCAAGTGACCACGCTAACCAACAATTTTTTTTTAATAAATTAGGTTACACTGGTACTTCCAAATGCCTCCATCAGGGTGTCTTACAAAATGTAGTTTTCCCTTTTCTTCTTTTTCTTCTTTTTTTTTATTTATTTTTTTCCTTTTTTTCTTTTTTTTCTTTTGAAAGACTAACGCACGCACAAGTTTGAGTTTGAGAGAAGGGACTAACTTCTTGCAGAACATCAGCCAATTCTTCTCTTGTTGGAGTATCAGCATCATCAATCCCAATAAGTCTTTTCCTCTCAACTTCTCTAGGATCCTCAATCATCACAGTCAATTTAACCTACAAATTCAATTCCCGTCATGAAATGATTCAAATAAAATTAGTAAATTGCATAGCACCATTATAATTATTATAATTACAATTATTATATTATAATTATAATTCTATAAAAAGAACACCACAATCTTGGTAAAATATTGAGTAAACAGAGGTTTACCTCACTAAAAAGCATGTCCCTATTTTTCTTCAAAAGCTCCAAAACCTACACAACCAAAGCATTGTCCGTAAAACCGTAGTAAAGCCAACATGGGTTTGAGAATTTTTTAGTAAAAAAATTCTAACTTTTTTTATTTGGGAGACATATTCAAGGTCTTGAGGATCTGGGTCATCTTCAAAATCATCATCTTTATCATCTTTTTCTTCTTTTTCTTCAATTATGTCATTTGGGTCTGCGGCGGTGACACTTAATTCAGTTTTGGTATCTTCATTGCTAGCACCAACAGCCACACTGACATATTTGGTTCTTTTTATACTAATTCTGTGGTGAAAGTAATGTTTAGGAAAACAAAATGAAAAGTTGTAGGTGGATTGAGAAGATGATGTAGATAGCAGGGTGTTAAGAGGTAGTGGTAATTGAGTTGGAAGTTTCAACAAAGTCATTTGTAATTCTACTACTGTTATGGATATTGAAAGTGTATTAGATTTATGACATATTTGTGTAGTTTTTTCTTTTGGTTATGGGTTGTCTGTTGTAATCTATGAGATTGGTTGGTTGTTCTTTCATCTCCTAAAATGGGGAAACTTCTATAACACCCTCTGGTTTGTAACAATTGCAGAAACACCCCCTGGAATTAATTTGGTGATCCAAATATAATGCAAGGCTTGTTTTTTTAACTAATAAGGCTTTCAGACTTTATTGATGATGAGTTTATATTAAGTTCTTAATAAGTCTTTTTTTTTTTATCATGACTCGGTTTAACTCCAACCCAATTAAAAAACCATCAAATCTGAATGACTTAACTTAATTCTTTTGTTACCGAGTTGATCCTTCGCTCCGAATTTTTTCTAATTTTTTAAAATAATTGAACAAATTTACTAATAACTACTTCCCACTTGCTTAACTTCACTTTTTTCTGAATCTAATACTAATTTATATTTTTTACATATTTTACTATAGGAAAATTTTAATGTTTAAATTAAGCAACCCAACTAAATTGAAACTGACTTATTTGACCTAATATTGAGTTGTTTGACCTATAACCGACTCGTTAATCGGAAACGGATACACCAAATCTGGACACATTCACCTAAGCAGGTTGCATGAGTCGGATCCAGGTCAGTAGACTATGGGTAGGGTTGAAAGTATCAACCCGTTTTATCCGGGTAAAGTTTGGGGTAAGTAATTTTAACCCACCAACCCTTCAAACAAAGCTTGTCCACCCGATCCAAACCGAATTACCACCATTAGTTCAAATGATTACGGTATATAAAATGTTATCCTTCTTCTCTCAAGATGATCTTTGCTATTAGGTTGTGAAAAGAGGGATACAGAGAATGCCTTCAGGCTTTCAACTCCTCTGACTTAGCCGTCGTTTTTTGAGTTAACATGTGAAGTCAAATTTCATAAAGGTTCGAAGATTAAAGGGTCATAAATGACAACTTTTAAGTGTCATACTCTATCTTTTATATATGTTATTTATCTTGTTCTAATTATGAGTATCTTTTATCTTTTGGAAAAGATCTATCTTTTCCTCCAAATTAGGGTTAGATTATATATAAGTATTCTAGTTGCTAGGGTTTAATGTAGGTTGATGTTGATTATGAATTGAGAAAATAAGAGTGTTACTTTTGAAGTCCTGTTTTGGGCACCCTTTTAGAATTTATCGAATTGATGTTTTTGTTGTTTATTTGTGTGGTTTCTTCTAGTCACAAATGATGCGGATCACTAATCAAAAATGGCCAAAACGGAAGAGCAAAAGAACTCAAAGAAAGCTTCCTTTAGGGTTCTTTATTAATAAACTCAAAAACATCATTATAACGTAAAAGAGATAAAATACTTACAGAAAAACTAAAATCAATCAAAATAAAATCTAGAGTTCTTTCATATTCTCATGGACTTAAATTGAGTAGGAATATAATTTCCTAATCACTACGTTATTTGTGAACAAATAAACTAAATAAAATGAAAACAAAGTAAACCAAATTGAAGTGTCCAGTAGCCATACATGTTGATGTATTGCTAGATGCCGCTCATTGTCCGTGTTGTTAACTAGATGTTGTAGCATGTGCTAGTGGGAGACTGTTGGGATAAATGCCCACGGCTACGACAAGTTAACAACACTACAGATAATGCATAAGTCTATAGGGTCACAAGCAATTTGTGATGAGACACTACTTATGTTGGTACATCTTGTGTGCCAACAACATCTAGTTTGTAATAGGTCGTTTTTGTTAAGGTTTTTGTAATTGGTAACTTTTGTTTACATTGTATGTAAGTTCGTACGAACTTATAGAATGTACGAACTTAGGGTCATACGAACCAAGTTCGTATGGGCCTTAGGACAGTCAAATTTGTAGGGTCCAACCCGTACGAACTTAGGTTCTATATATTTATAACTTCATATGTTCGAAGTTAATTAGTTGTTTTGTGTATTTTGTAAGGCATAGCAGAAGCAAGTTCGAATAAATTGCTAGTGTTTTGTCGTAGGTTGAATGTAATCAAGTTTTAAGTTCAATAAAAAGTGTTCTTTACATATTCGTGTTACTTTTTTATTATCGTACGTTTAATTGAGGGTTTCGCACTCAATTATACTTGTTACCTCGTGGATCCATATCACAGGAATCCGCAAGTGGTATCAGAGCAATAAACGATTGATTCGTTTAAGGTTCGGGGTATAAACAATAAAGAACAAGAGAATACGGAAGACTTTGACGTTTAAACATTAATTTTTACGTTATAGGTGTTAAAGATCACTAAATTTCGAGATTAGAAGAGCCCAGATTCGAAGTTTTTCGAATTAGGGTTGATCAGATTAATCGTACGAACTTGTGCAGTACCCTACGAACTTGTGAATTGTAAGTTCGTACGAACTTACTTCTTCGAACTTTCCTCAAGTTTGTTTGGCTAAGTTCGTTGACCATCTCTTCGAAATTAGCTCAAGTTCGTTTGACTTATATTGACTTGTGTTCGAACATACTTAAGTTCATACGAACTTAACTGTATTCAAACTTAGTCTAAGTTCGTACAAATGTTGACTGTTTTACTTTCTTCTACGAACCTACTTAAGTTCGTGTACATTCTTCAAAATGTCAAGTTTAAGCAAAATGATAGAAATGGATCATGAAGTAGGTAAATCTGTTTCACCACCAAAATTGTTAAAGGCCGAGGACTATTTTTGGAGGAAAGATCGGTTTGAATCGTTTGCTAAGTATAATGACGTTAAAATGTGGATTTGTATCAGTGACAGCTATGACCCACCTACTTACGAATTCGAAGGAAAACTGAAAGTTTATTCGTATTCGACAATGAAAGAGGAAAACAGGAAAATGTATGAAGCAGAAAAACAAAGCGTTCCTGCTCTCACTATATGTCTACCGCAAGAGATAAAGCATACTTTCAAGAAATACAACTCTTCTAGAGAGCTCTAGTTAGCTTTGGAGAAGAGGTTTGAAGGTAATGAGCAGATCAAGGAAAGCAGGAGTTGACTTGCTTACAAAACAGTTTTATGTTTTTGAGCATTTGAAAAATGAACCATTAGAGGATATTATCACACGATACTATCATCTAATGATAGAGATGGACAATATTGGGTTGAAATACACTGACACTGTGAAGAACAACAAACTTCTAGAAGCATTACCTCCAAAGTGGGACATATACACTTTAATGATAATGGAAAGCAGGGAGTATAAAAAATTAATGCTTGATAAAGTTGTAGGAAAGCTGAGGGTCTACGACTGGAATATGCAAAAGAAAGAGACTGGATCTGATCAGGTTCGAGATCCAAATGTTTATCACGGTCATAACGTTCTTCACTGGGGAGGCCAAGATAGACGATGCTTTTGGAACAGTACTTGTCGTGGATGACATACCTTGTGTTGACTTGGGGGCAATGATGTATTGCTAGATGTCGCTCATCGTCTGTGTTATTAACCAGATGTTATAACATGTGCAAGTGGGAGACTGTTGGGATAAATGCCCACAACTACGACAAGTTAACAACACTACCGATAATGCACAAGCCTATAGGGTCACACGCAATGTGTGATGAGACACTACTTACATATAAATCAAATACGACTTTGATTTTTTTAGACTCCTTTAATTATGACACCAAATCATTAGTGTATGTGTTTTGTAATGTTTTATTTTATTTAATTATAATTGTTCTAACAAATAAAACAAAAGCCTTTTTACAAAGATAAATAATACTTGTAATGTTAATGTACAAGTATTATTTATAAATCAACATAAAGCAAACACCCCATGTGTGCCATTTATTTATTGGAAAAAAAGAGAGGTGACTCAATTTTTTAGAAGTATTCCACTACTTCATAAGTGGTTGAGTGCAGATTTTTTGACCAAGAAAAACTCTTTTTTCTCTCCAGAAATTGCCACACACACATAAAAACATAGAACAAGCTTTGTTCTTCAAAACATCTCTTGCTTTCTTGGTTTTATGCAATCAATACACATCTCTTTATGAGATCTTTCATAAAGGGAGTGTGTAGTTGTTACAAGAGGTGTAAAAGGTTTCATAGGTGTCATCCTGAGTTGGAATCAAGATCGAAAGGAGGTGCGGGCTAGCACCCGAGTTATGTCGGGAAATCGCACACGTGGGTTACAAATAGAGAACTTCAACTTTGAAGTTTTGGTCATCTTTCCAACCTCCATTGGTATAATTTTCTGCCCTTAATCATATTTATGTTCCATAAAAGGTTTCAAATGAGATCCATGGTGGTATTATAGTTTTACATTGATGTGTATTAATCTAGTTATAAAAATTAGTAAACAAGCCAAACCTAACTATTACACAACTAGGCAAATGTACCTAATCGGATAGTAGTATAGCAGTGATAACAGGTAGTCTCTCACAGGAACAATTTATATGTACTTTGAGGTTATTAGTCTAATCTATAGATAAGTTATAAAGGAGATGCCTCTTAATGACTGGCAGTCAAAAGGATATTTTAATTAAATAAAAACAACTAAATTGATAATTAAATCAAGGGATAGAAGTATGTTCATCTAGACTTGTTCCCCCTAGAGTTGGATATAATTAAACATGTATTTTGCATATAGGAATTAATAACCTAAACTACTTGTTTTCACAATGCATTCATTTAAATGAAATCATAACTAGCAAGTGTCCTTGACTAATTAATATTTTCAAATATGGTTAATTAACTCAATTAACATGACAATTCAATTTTATAATCCTAGTGTCCTAGAGATTACTAAATCATACAAGATTTCGCTCAATATGACTCACCCATATTCTAATTCAATTAACTTAATTCAACTCTTTTATTGTGTCCAATTAAAAGTAAGTGTAATATGATAATCTAAGAGTTCTTACTCATTAGCACAATTACCACACCAATTGAATAAACTAAATGAATTAAATACAAATGGTTCTTCAATCAAACATCATATCATACACAAAATAATATATAACTATTATAAATCCAACATCTAGGGTATTTAGTCTAGATGAACATAATGTGTTTAGCCCATTCTCATGGGTTCAATCAAACAAATCATAATAATCAAAGTATAATCCATAATGCGATTACAAATATAAAAAAAACATCAATTAAATAAGATTCAAATGAAAGAAATAAAAGCACTAACTTCTATGATGATTACAAGAAGAATGGATCACTTAGGGTGTCCCAAAAAGCTCTCCAAAAGCTCCAAAAATCGCCTCTAATTCGTGCTTAATCAATTAGTTTATAATTAGGTTTTAGGGTATCAATTAAGCCAAAAAGTTGTACCCGTCCCTTCTACCCGGCTGGAAATGCATGTACCCGGCAGGTACTATGGCCTTCCCACCCGGATGAGTGTTGCTTTCCCGGCTCGATTGAAACTGGTACATTTCATGAGTACCTAGCGGGTACATTTCATTTTTAGCCCTAAGTCCTTCTTGAAAGTTGTAGCCCTCTGAGTTCCGGAGATTTGGGCACTTGAATCACCTCAATCGGAGTCCGTATGAGGGAGTTATGGCCAAAACCGTAGAGCCTCGCAAAAGCTGCAAAAATCCATCAACTCTTGATCTTTTCTTCATATCTTTTTGATCTATTCTCGACTATTAAACCTGAAACTAAACTAGACTAATTAAGTACTAAAAGATTATAAAATGACTAAAATAATATACAAATCGGATTGATATCGCCCCTATAAATATGTCTAATTTAGGCGATATCATACATGTTTTTATTGTTTCATAAAACTCGTTTTTCGCTTCCATTGCTTGCATGTCGTGATGAGCTAGAATCCATCAGTGCTATCAGAGCCTGCATTTGAAGTTTTATTGACTAAAATCAGTAGGAAAAGTTTGAAAAGTTTTGAGACCCGAAAACTCGATTTTGAACCGTTTGATTTTTGTTGACTTTTTCGTACTTTTGAATTAAGAGCTTAAATTTTGCAGATATGTTCTTCATGTTATGGGGAACATTATTTCTTTAGAAAGTTTTTGCTAAAAATGTCGTTTTGACCTCGGTCAAAGATAGTCAAAATTGTTTGACTTTTGTTGACTTTTTGGTATCGTTGAATTTGGAGCTGAAAATTTTCAGATATGTTCTTCATCTTGTGGGGAACATTCTGTCTTTAGAATACTTTTTCTAAAAAGGTCATTAAAACCTTGGTCAATGAGGGTCGGTCGCGTTTTATGGTTTTTGGTAAAACTGGATTTTAAATGAGTTTTCTGGTTTTTGGCCTGAATTTTAAAGATTTTCATATTGATTTGAATTATTATTTTAGCATGACATTTGTGTTTGATGTGGTGGGTTATAGTAATTAGTAAAATCTTTTTTCACCCGATTTGATGGCCTGCATAAATATTCTTAGCATGGGACTATTATGCTTGTATCTCAACCGGGCATGTATGGGCTGGAAAATTGTTTTTTAGTAACATACATCACAAGATTGTGATTTATTTAGTGCCCTTTTCATTCATTGAATGTTATTGTTGACAATCTTGGTGAAAATCAGTTTTGTTGGCACGGTTATTTTTCGGGCACCCCGTGGCCAATTTTGATAGGACCCAAGGAGTTATGTTTTATATTTTGTGGCTTCGGTCAATGCATGATGAAATGTGCACCAGTACGTGTAACCATGCATAGCCAAAATCATTAGAAAATGGGTTTTTTTAATTGTTTGTGGTTGTTCAAATCCGGTAGCCAATAATGCCTCATAGACCTTGTGATTGTGATTTGTGTTGCTTGTTTGTAATATTCATTTGATTAAATTTGTAAATGCATGGTATGTATCATGCTTATTATTATTTGTAATGCAATTTATTGGCCTGCATGCCAATTTCTTTTCCAATGTAATTGTAATTAGTATAGGAATAGAATAGAGATTGTATTACGATCATTTGAAGATCGGAGGCAACCAAAAGAGGTCTTGATAATGGTGGCTTGGCTCTCGAGAGGATCACTTCATGCTTGGTGGATCAAGTGGGAGCCGACTCATGCTCGAGAGGGTCTTGATAAATGTGTTTATCCTTAGAATGACCTAGTCTTTTCTCGTTGTGCTCACAAGAAAGACGCATAGGGTTTGAGGCACGGCTACCGTTAGTTTTGTGCTTGTGGTTGTATTTTATTATTATTGTTGTAAATGAATATCTAGGATTTTGCATGCTAGACAATTTTTCAAAAGTTAATTAAATCCAAGATTTTGTTAATGGGATAACAGATTCCACTCGCGCATAATCAAGTAAGCAAAGTGGTTTTATATATTAAAGGTTAAAAGAGTTTTTGACCCAACTTTGCTAAAATAGAATTAAAATTGTTTTTAACTAGAAAAACAAAATCCCATTTTTTGAAAAGTAAGTTACACGTTGTCGATATCAAAACACATATTGGAACTAGTATCACCTGACATGACTTGTTGCGAATGCCTTGTCACTAGGATTGACATTAGGAATGGTAATATGGAATTCACGATTCCCGAGAGTCTTGGGCCAGATTCCATGGGTTTTATATGGATGACTTACAATCCGAACTTGTGGATTGCTTGTGCATACCGTCCATAAACTAGGATTTGCGTGGAAGGGACTTAACATGCCAATTGACATAAGAAGTCATTGAGTCCCGCAAGGATCTAAGAGTTGCATAGAGATGTAATTGGTAAAAGTTACCTACCTAAATAGCTTCATTTTGTTGTTAGGTGAAATCCTAATCGTGACTTGGAGTGAAATATAGATCTTAGCCTTGTTTTAATAATTTATTTTTCTAAAAACTTATGGGTAATTATTTAACAAGGATTATTTTATCAAAATCAACTAAATTTAACTCTACTTAATTTTATAGATGTCGAACAACGCCATACCTTCCATTTCATCATTAACACTGCGATTCATGATGGATAATAATAAACTTAATGGCTCAAATTTCCGTTATTGGTCTCGTAAGTTGAGATTTGTTCTTACCTACGAGAACAAGTTATTTGCGATTGAGGAACCGCTTCCTAAGGCTTCTGAAGCTGGAGCTAGTAGGGCCGAGAGAGCCGCTTATGATAAGCGGGTCTTTGACACTCGTGAGGTTACTTGTCTCATGTTAGCCACTATGGTTGATGATCTCCAAAAGAATATGGAGCATCTTAGTGCACATGATATGATAGTGCAGCTGAGGGAAATGTTCCAACAGCAAGCTAAACAAGAACGCTTTGAGAATGTCAAGTCCTTACTTGCTTGCAAGCTCAAGGAAGGAGGTAATGTGAGATCTCATGTTTTGACCATGAAAGTTTACATTTGATCAGTTAGAGAGGATGGGCTTTCCAATCGGGAGGGAGTTATCCAAGGACATTGTTCTGAACTCCTTACTTGGAATGTATGGCCAGTTTATAATGAACTACCATATGAACATCTTGGATAAGTCCATGATGGAGTTGGATGGCATGTTGAAGACTGCGGAGTCAAACATGGCCAAGCACAAAGCCTCTGCCTCTGCTGCCTCCGTGTTAGCCATAAGGGAAGGAGGGATCAAGAAAAAGAAGTGGGCCAAAGCCAATGACAAAGGTAAGGCAAAGGTTGGAGTGTTCAAGCCTAAGCCAAACCCTAAGGCTAAGGGCAAGGGAAAATCAATTTGTTCTGAGAACCCTTATGGCAAGTCTCCCGCTGATTCTGTGTGCTTCAACTGCAATGAAAAGGGTCATTGGAAGCGCAGCTGCCCTAAATACCTAGAGGTTCTAAAGATTCTCAAAATCAGTGAGACTGATGGATTAGGTATGTATATGATTGAGCTTCATTATTCTTCTACTTCCAAAACATGGGTACTTGACACGGCCTGTGGTACCCATATATGTACTTCTGTGCAGGATCTTAAGGAAAGTAGAAGATTGATGGCAGGGGAACACGACTTGGTGATGGGAAACAAGCATGTTGTCCAAGTTTCTTTTGTTGGAAATAATGTTTTAAATTTTGAATCTGGATTATGTATTACTCTTAAAAACTGTTGTTTTGCGCTTGAAATGGCGAGGAACATTTTTTCAATGTATGCTTTGTACTTTGATGGTTTTCGATTCAAATTTGAAGATGATGATGCATCTATATCCGTGTTTAAAGAAAATATGTTTTGCTTTAAAGCTAAACCTTATCATGGAATATATGAATCTTTTGTTCAAATTAATCACCAAGAAAGCTCAATCTTAAATATTGGTTACTCAAAGTCTAAAGATGGTTTGGACTTAACCTACTTGTGGCATCATCGTCTAGGCCATATAAACAAGAAACGAATCACCAAACTCCAAGCGGATGGAGTTTTGGAATCATTTGATATTAAGTCTTGTGATGATTGCAACTCTTGTTTACTTGGAAAGATGACTAAGGCCCCGTTTACAAATGTATGTGAATGAGCTAAAGAACTATTGAGACTAGTACATTCTGATGTATGCGGACCATTTAGTTTTGTGACAAGACATGGCCAAAGATACTTTGTTACTTTTACTAATGATTTCAGTGGTTATGTTTATTTGATTAAATATAAATCTGAAACTTTAGAAGTTTTCAGAACCCACCAAAACGAAGTAGAGAAGCAAACTGGCAAAAGGATTAAGATTCTCCGTTCTGATAGAGGAGGAGAATACCTTAGCCAAGAATTTCACGATCATCTTAGAAATTGTGGGATTATCTTGCAACTCACTCCACCCGGGACACCACAACATAATGGTGTAGCTGAGAGGAGAGATCGAACCCTATTAGATATCGTTCATCCTATGATGAGTCGCACAAAGCTTCCCATAAGTTTTTGGGGATATGCTTTGGAGACGGCATCAAGAATCCTGAACATGGTACCAACAAAGAAGGTTACCAAAACACCTTTCGAGTTATGGCATGGAAAAGTTCCCTCTCTTTCATATCTAAGAATATGAGGTTGTGAAGCTTAAGTTAGACGTGAGACTCAAAACAAGTTAGAACCTAGATCTTAAAAGTGTTACTTCATAGGCTCCCCGACTAATTCTAAGCCTTCCGAAAACAAAGTATTTGTTAGTCGGAAAGCAACCTTTTTGGAAAAGGATCTTATATCCAAAGAAGTTAGTAGGAGCCAAGTTGATCTCGAAGAAATTCAAGAGTCAATTGAAGTTGGGCCTAACATTGCTACTAGTTCACAACAAGAAGTTGGTGAATCTCAACAAGAATATGTTGAGGAACTTGATAATACACATTGTGTTTATAGATCAAGTAAAACACATAATCCTCTGGAGAGATTAGGTTTTCTTATAGGAGATTATAGAATCAGAAGAATCTGATCTACTACCTATCGAGATGCCATAGCAGATAAAGATTTTGCCAAGTGGATGGAGGCGATGAACAGTGAGATGCAATCCATGTATGACAATCAAGTTTGGAACTTGGTTGAACCACCACCTAATTGTAAACCAATTGGGTGTAAGTGGGTCTTCAAAAGGAAAATAGACATGGATGGAAATGTGCATACTTATAAGGCTAGATTGGTAGCAAAAGGATTAACCCAAAAGTTTGGGGTGTAGATTATGATGAGACTTTCTCACTAGTTGACATGATAAAGTCTATTCGGCTATTATTTTCTATAACTGCATATTATGATTATGAAATATGGCAAATGGATGTGAAAACCGCCTTCCTAAATGGAAGTCTTACTGAGGATGTGTATATGACACAACTTGAGGGTTTTGTAAATTCCAAGTATCCTAATAAAGTGTACAAGCTTGTTAAGTCTATCTATGGGCTTAAACAAGCATCTCGGAGCTGGAATATTCGCTTTGATGACAAAATTAAAGAGTTTGGTTTTAGCAGAAGCGAAGATGAGTCCTATGTGTATATCAAGTTTAGTGGGAGCAATGTAGTATTCCTAGTCTTGTATGTAGATGACATACTTCTCATGGGAAACGATGTCCTACCTTACAAGATGTTAGATCTTGGCTAGGGAATTCTTTCTCTATGAAAGCCTTAGGAGAACCAACCTATATGTTAGGAATCAAGATCTATAGAGATAGATCAAAGAATATTCTACCCCTTAGCTAGAGTGTGTACATAGACAAAATCCTGAAAAGGTTCAGGATGGAGGACTCTAAGAAAGGATTCCTTCCAATGCAACATGGCATAACTTTGAGCAGGGCTCAAAGTCCAAGTTCCAAAGAGGAACTTGAGTTAATGAGTCAAAAACCTTACGCCTCAGCAATAGGTTCGATCATGTATTCTATGATATATACACGGCCGGATGTGTAATATGCCTTGAGTATGACAAGTAGATTCCAGGCTTATCCTAGCGAGGCACATTGGACTGCAGTAAAGAACATTCTTCCGTACTTGAGAAAAACTAAAGAAATGTTCTTGGTTTATGGCGGTTTGGATGATAAGCTCAGTATAAAGGGTTACACTTACGCGAGTTTCCAAACAGATAGGGACGACTCCTGTTCGCAGTCGGGATTCGTATTCCTTTTGAATGGGGGAGATGTGAGCTGGAAGAGCTAAAAGCAAAGTACTGTGGTTGATTCGACAATGGAGGCTGAGTATATTGCGGCTTGTGAAGATGCAAAAGAGGTTGTATGGATGAAAAGGTTCATTAAGAATCTTAGAGTGGTTCCCAACATTGATGATCTTATTGATATCTACTGCGACAATAAAGGAGCAGTTGCTTTGGCTAAGGAGCCAAGACTTCATCGGCGCTCGAGACATATACTCAGGAGATATCACTACATTCGCGAGGTTGTAGTGAATGGTAGTATCGCAGTTCGTAAGTTGTAATGAACGAGAACCTAGCGGATCTGTTCACTAAACCATTGTCGTAAGCAAAGCATGAGTCTCATGCTAGATCGATAGGCATTAGACTTGCTGGTGATTTAGCTTAGTTATGTATTTTGGTTGTATTTTGATAACTGTAAATACTAGCAGTTTGTACTCTATCTGATGCAATGACTATTTAATGAGATTAATTATATGTTGTGAGCAATTTCATTCATTAGTATTTAACTATGTTTCAACTTTGCATGTTTAAAGGACTTCCCTGAATAGTTTATGATTCAAAACTTCCACAGTCATTCATTCTTCAAAGGAAGGAAGAAGTGAATTAAGACTGTTATGAGGGGTTAGCCGATTATCCATCTTTATGGATATGGCATAGAGATGCAATCACACTCATAAGTACTTGATAATGGATCGAGTATTGGAATGACCCAACTTTAGAGTTACTCCATGGATAATAGTCATGAGTGATTCTAAATTTATCATTTATCCTCGGACTGGAGATGCATGAGTGCCTTGACTATTAATTTGTTTTACTTTGGCATTATCCCATCGATGTCCGTCACTGGCTTCTATAAAGGGTATGATTAGGTGAAACATGATTAATGTAAAAGGGCTACGTAGTCAAAGGGACTTGTTCCTCCTTAATTGGAGCGATATTCTTGGGCCCCTCGATGATTGGATGCTGACAATAAAATGCATGGCCGTGCTCAAGTTAAACTAATAGTTGATCAATGATAACTTGTAAAGTGTCACCATCAATCGATATCGAGAAACATAATCTTGAACGTACAAAGATTGACTTTAATCCATGTTTGACGTTCATACGAATATAAAAAGAGATAGATGATTACATTAATGGAATGTCTCAACTTATGAACAGTACTTGTCGTGGATGACATACCTTGTGCTGACTTGGGGGCAATGATGTATTGCTAGATGTCGCTCATTGTCTGTGTTGTTAACCAGATGTTGTAGCACATGCAAGTGGGAGACTGTTGGGATAAATGCCCACAGCTACGACAAGTTAACAACACTACCGATAATGCACAAGCCTTTAGGGTCACATGCAATGTGTGATGAGACACTACTTACATATAAATCAAATACGACTTTGATTTACTTAGTCTCCTTTAATTATGACACCAAATCATCAATGTATGTGTTTTGTAGTTTTTTTAGTTTATTTGGTTATAATTGTTCTAACAAATAAAACAAAAGCCTTTTTACGAAGATAAATGATACTTGTAATGTTAATGTACAAGTATTATTTATAAATCAACATAAAGCAAACACCCCATGTGTGCCATTTATTTTTTATTGGAAAGAAAGAGAGGTGACCCAATTTTTTAGAAGTATTCCACTACTTCATAAGTGGTTGAGTGCATTTGACCAAGAAAAACTCTCTTTTTCTCTCCAAAAATTGCCATACACACATAAAAACATAGAACAAGCTTTGTTCTTCAAAACATCTCTTGCTTTCTTGGTTTTATGCAATCTATACACATCTCTTTATGAGATCTTTCAAAAAGGGAGTGTGTAGTTGTTACAAGAGGTGTAAAAGGTTTCATAGGTGTCATCTTGATTTGGAATCAAGATCGAAAGGAGGTGCTGGGCTAGCACCCAGGTTGTGTCGGGAAATCGCACGCGTGAGTTATCGATAGAGAACTTCTACTTTGAAGTTTTGGTCATCTTTTCAACCTCCATAGGTATAAATTTTTGCCCTTAATCATATTTATGTTCCATAAAAGGTTTCAAATGAGATCCTTGGTGGTGTTATAGTTTTACATGTTTTTATTGTTTTATAAAAACTCATTTTTCACTTCCGTTGCTTGCATGTCGTGATGAGTTAGAATCCACCAGTTGAGACGTCAAATAGCAATATCAAGATCATAATCAGATGCCCCCTGCATTAAAGAGAGATAATTGGATCAAAGAGAGATAACCATGGTTACCTCTCTTTTGATCCATTGTTTATTTGAAGTCAAACTTTGGTTATGTCACAACAACAATTTAAAATGAAGTTTGTAAATTAAAAAAATCTCGAATACATATTTAGTTTGTAAATATTACAACTCATGATATAATTGACGGTTTTCAACCTATGATACAGAGTTAGGATAATCATAACTATAATCGTAAGAGGTGATATGTAAAATATTTTTGAATACTGGTCTAGTTCGTAGATGTTTATTTTATGTAGAATATATTATATTATGTGCCGTTAATTACACCAATGGAAATGTGTTATTAGTTCTAATAGAGAGACTACTTATGTGATATATAAAATAGTTGAAAAACAACAAAAAAAAAAGTAAAAAGTACAGTTTAATTTAAATGTTGATTGTTTAAAAACATGGTTGATGTTTTATATTATCAAGAGGATACTTTTTATGCCTATATTTAGTGAAAATAATATGTCATGCTAATTAGACTACCTTTCATCGACATTTTAACAACCAAAAAAAGTTAATGGGTACATATGAACTTTTCCAAAGCTTTTAACTGAACCAATTGCTACTAAGGTGCTGTTTGTTTTTTCAGATGTTATATGTCTGATATCTGTAGCCATGTTTGCAGAAGAAGATGTGGTCCTGAAGTCTGCAAAGTGAATATAGAAAACTGTTTGTTTTTTTTGTCTGCAAAAGTCAATCTGGTTATATATTAATTTAATTTTGAAATTTTTTTGTCTGCAAAAGAACTTATCCCTTAAACCCCCCCTTCTTGTAAAATTATGAAGTGCAAAGCATGTAATAGTAACATTTTGTTAGGTAATCAATTTTGGAATTATGTGTATAGTACAACGTTTGTAACTATACTACTAACCATGTATGAATCTATGAGGTCATACACAAAGAATATTGAAACACCAATTAATAATATATATGTGCAGTATATATTATTCAAGTAATAAAATATATAAAAAAAAATTACTTTTCTATTTGGAATAAATGAGTTCAAATAAAAAAATTAAAGAAAATTTTATAAACTAATAGTTATTGATTAACTTAATTATTGATTAAATTTTTAAATAATAAATTAGTATAATTAAATATATTAGAAGGGTTACTTTTCCTCTTCCACTATCCAAATGTTACTTTTGCAGACAAAAAAAGCAATATTCTAAGTCTACCCACTCGCAGACAACCAAAAATCTTATTCTGTCGTATGTCTTTCAAAAAAACAAACCATTTAAAATGAAAACGTATACCCGCCCGCAGACACAACACCTAATAACAAACGACACCTAAAATTGTCTATCTTGAGCCCTAACTGAAAGACTTAACACCTTGCCGCCTTCCGATCGTTTAGACCACCGAAGCGTCGCCGTGAAAAAGGTTGCCGGAGAACCACAAATTGTGATTCGGTACGTTCACTAACTGAAATCGTTTATCCTTTTCATTGATTATATCTTATAGCTTTGTTAGTTAGCTTGTGATGCAATTGATTATTTTACTTGCTGCAATGATATAGATTGTATTTTATGATTATAACATCAATGTTGTTCCACTATTTCTTGTTCTGAGTCTCTGACTGATATCAACTCATGTTTGTTGGCAAATCTATATAAGACAAAATGTTACAAGTTTGGTAGGATAAAAGAAGAACTCAAATATAAGTAAGAACCACAAGAACTAATTTGGACCAATCATTATTAGATGCACATGTGAAATTTAGATGCAATGCCGCTGAATTAGATGGATATGCATCCAGTTCTAACTGCTTATTGCAAATGATTGGTCCATAATAGTTTTTACGTGTCTTACAATTTAGGTTCTATTGGAACCACTACCTATGTGCATGTATGTGTGTGTAGTAACTTATTGATGTGGTTGGATTCTAGCTACAATGGAAGTAAACATGTCGGAGGTGGAAATTGATGGAGGTGATGGTGTTGCTGTTGACAGAACATTGCTCGACAAAAACTCTAATGCAAGTCTAGAGTCATTATTGAAATCAGAAGAGTACAATTTCAGTGATGGATAATGATAAAGATATTGATGGTGATGATACGCTTACTAAAGCATAAAGAAGGAAAATGAAGAAGTTGCTTGCGGAAAAACCGGATGCAAGTCAAGGATCATCACATCAAATAAAGCTGAGCTTAAACGGAAGGCCAACTTTAGGTGAAATTTTGAATCCTCAATACTTACAAAACTCAGAAGCTGCAACAGTTGGGACGCTTTCAGGTATACCTGCAATAAATAATCCAACATCCAAAAAGAAAAAAAAAACAGAAAATGAGAATAAGAATCCAGCCTCTGGTGACGTTAAAAAAACTTGTGAGGACAATAAGGTAATTTCAAAAAAGAGAAGAAGAGGTAAAATAAAAAAAAGTTAGCCTGAGGTGATATTATGGAAACTTGTGAGAGCAAACAGGATATGGTAGTTAAAGATAAAGGTTCAGGTGCAACTAAAGTTCTTGAAGCAATAAGGGATGAGATGGTCTCAAGTAAAAGTGCAATTCCTGATGCGTTGTCTCAAGGAGAAGTGCACGCAGAAGTTACCACTGAAAAGACACAAGTGCAACTACAAATCTTAATGTGAAAGGGATAGCAGAAAAGGAAGTTAGAGATGGAAAGACGGGTTTGATTGCAATTACAAATCTTAATGTGCATGCCATAGCAGAAAAGGAAGCAGCCAATGGTGAGATGGGTTTAGATACCACTGCAACAGAAACCACAGCATCAAAAAAGAGAAAGAGCCAGAAGTCAAAGAAAAATAAGCTAGCCTCGAGTGCATTATGGAAATGTGTGAGAACACAACGGATAATGTAATTGCAAATAAAGTTTCGGATACAAACAAACCTCTTGAAGCATTGAGTACTGACTCCAAAAGGGAAGACCTCCCTGGATTTGATAAAGAGAGTAGCATGTTAAAAAGCAATGGGTGCACAGATATTTCCAACAGTGAGATGGGCTCAAGTGGAACCACAACAATTGTTGAGAACACTGAAGTGTCAAAACAGACTCCTCGGGAGAAAAAGAAGTAAAAGTCTGTTGGTTTGAATACTAATAAGAACACAGTAGTTAAGGAGATAACCACATTGGGGAAAAAACTTGACCCGCGAACCTGCCAACCTGCTGTTTTTTGGGTTGGGTTTGGGTCGCTCAATGTTTTATTTTAGTTTATTTTAATAATCCAAAATGTTTAATGATGTTTTTGTATTAAAGTTGGATGAACATACTGCTAATATGATCTTTTTAGATTTTAAACATTTTTATGCTTATTAATGGTGAATTATATAGATTTAGAGATTGACCTGTTAACTGAAATTGACCTGATAACTTGTTGACCTGATTAGATAAACGGGTTACCTGGGTTGGGTCTGGGTTAACAGGTTTTAGGTTGTGTTGAAATACTCAACCCGATTAGAAAATCAGGTCGGGTTGGGGTCGACTAGTTCTGACCCGCCAACCCAATAACCCGAGTAGGTCAACTCGAACCAACCCGAATTGCCACCGCTATGTGCAGTTGACTGCACAAATCTTAGGTGCAGTTGACCCATTTTTTCTAAAAAAATATCACAGTTTCAGCCCTTCAAGTTTATTAATGTTTACAACTTTGGTTCCTCAGTTTGCCTTTGCTCCAAGCAAGATCCGTGGAGTTAGCTGCACAGATGATTTTCCCCAAAAATTATATTTTGTACAATGTTGAAAAAGTGGACAAAATGGTGTTGGTGTCTTGGTGGGTTGGTCCGAGCTCTTTTGACCTGTTGCCCACTCTCTTGACCAACCCGTTTTGCCATCTCTAAGTGGAAGTACCTTCAGAAAATAGCCTATTACTAACTGGTGTCATGTTTCTTCCTGCAGGTCCCAAAGGTGCACTCCGAATTTATCTTGAAGGATTGGCAGCTACTGTCAAGCTGCTATAGACGAAAGAGCCCAAATTGGTCCTTTTACTCCCTGTTCTCAAGGATCAAAATAGGTGATCCTTTCTAACACATTAAGGAACTTAAGATGAACAGTTTAGAAATATGACCGTCTATGAGATTTACCGTAAGCTTTCCCATTCTACATTTGTTGATCTAAAATTTTGTAGTACCTGTGAAATCAACTTGCTGATCCAACATTATAAGCTTAGAGAGTTCAACTGTATGTGTACGTGAAGTATGACATAATTGAAACTATCAAGTAAAGAGAAAAAAAGTACAAGTTTTGAATAAGTCGCAGTTTAATATATGGAATTAAGGATGATAATTGACAAGGATAAAGACAGCATAAATTGTCAACGTCTACACGATAACGAAATAATTTATGTCAACACCTACTCTCTCTCATAGTCTCATTTTTGGTTCCGTTTACGTTTCCATTTGTTATTTCAAGTGTTTTCTATTGAATTTCCGATATATGCAAAATCAATTAAATGTATATTTCATGTGTTGTTTGACCAAACTTCTTTATACTACTCTTTGCTTTTACATATCATATTCAAAAATTATATACTTTGAATGATGTGGCTGAAGGATTGCTGTGATGATTAATATTAGGACAAACGTGTTCGTGTTGTAGTATTGGCGGGTTCATATACCCCAACCCTAACCCACCTTTTCAGTTAACATGTCGAAAGGTTCGATCATAACCCAACAACATTTATTAAGCAGGTTAGTTGTCTTGAACTGATTACGATCCAAACCCTCCGAACTACCTTCGTGTAGACATCGAAAGAATCATAAAGCCATCTTTTAATGACCTAATTGGACGAGAAAAGGTTGAATCGTCTCAAAGAGACAAAGGGAAGAGAATGTGATTATTCTAGGGTATAAAATTTGTGACGAACACTCGAAGTAGCAAGACTTGAGACATTTACCAATAAACTATCACAAAACACTTCAATAACCAGTTGGCTCAAATGAAACCAGAAATCAGTTTTATTTAAAAATGTTTGAAGTTTTTCTTCTTCGTTTCTTAACGAGACAAATGTAAAAATACGAAGAAATTTTATATCATATATATAATACTAGAAACTTCTTGGCCGTGCGTATACATAGAACTTGCAATCAACGTTAACTTTATATTATAATACATGAATAATTATAAGTCCGTAACAAAAAAAAAGTTAATCACCAAAAACAAATACGTTATTATATATATTTATAATGGCTAGATTTACTTATAATGATAAGTTATACTTTCGATTGTGTGATACATGATAATGATAATGCTAATACAATCCTTCAATTATGATAATGCTTTACGTGCATTTTGTTAATTTTAATAAAATGACCTATATAAGGGGTTAGTTTGTTAAAAGTTGTAATGGTGTATCAAAATCTTAGAAACTAACATGTCTCAGTTTGTAAGTATTACGGATGATTTTATAGTATATTAAGAATTAAGAATCATATATTAAGAAGATACACTGTTAAAAACACGCGCCACACACAAATATACACGTATATAGATGATTTAGAGGAAAGAAGTAATCTTGAAGGAAGGGGAGAAATAATTATGGGTCGTCCGTTAACATTCATCACGGTGAAGTTTAATTAACATTCATCACGATGAATGTTAATATTGATCACAATGAATGTTAATTTGGCCATGATAAATGTTAATTAACATTCACCGGTGAATGTTAACGAACAACCCATATTTGCTTCCACCTTCCTTCAAAATTACTCATTCCTTGTAGCTCAGCTTACATATATATATATATATATTCAAAAAGGAGTTCAAAAAATTATTTAATATGTTCATGTTAGAAGAATTGACATTAGAAATATTAAAAATATATATATTTTTTGAATAAAAGAGTTAAAAAGTGATTGATAATAGTATGTTTATTCCTTTTATTAAAGTGTTAATATATTTGTTATATGTATATTAAGATTAAAATTATGATACGATATATTAAAAAAATTAAGATTAATTATTTTATGAAAATGAGAACACATGTTATATCTTGTTATGTGGACGAATGAGCTTTTTCATATAATAATGATAATGAATAGTGATAATGATATGGTTTACCATATACATTTAGTAGATGTAGATTTGACAAGGAAGAAACAATGAGTAAAAATTACTAGAAATTCAGTAAATTTGAAATTCTGAAAATTATAAAGGATGAAGGGAATATCATAAGTGTGTTACTTTTCAGTGATGCTAGCTACAGATTTCATACCATGTTAGTATGAAAAATGTTATAATAAAAATAATTAAAGTTCGTATAACAAATTAAATAACTTTAAAAATCAAAATTAATACGGCGTTTATGTAAACCTTAGTATACTCATTAAAACCTAAAATCGGTTGCAGTGGGTTCACAAGATTCGTGAAGTTATCACGGTTCATCATGAACGAAGCAGTGACTGTGGTGACATATTATCGTGAATCAGAGCCACGGATTCGTGAGGGCCAGCAACATTATTATACTATTTTTTTATTTCCCATTTAACTAAAAATAAAACTTTTTAAAAATAATTTTGGCCGTTATCATTTAACGGTTCTTCAAACCTTTTATGTTATTTTATTTTAAAAACCTATTTTCTGCCTATAATTACACAATAACAATTCATATAATTCACACAAAATTTATACAATTTATTCATACACAATAACAAATATTATCATCAAAATGGATGCAATAAATCGTATTAATGGTGTTATTTGTGATTCTTCCGAAGACAACGAACTTATTGCAATTTTGCAACAATGCGTCGAGGAAGAAAAAAACGTACCAGGATCGAAAGTTCACGCTCGCAAGCAAAACTGTCCCGTACATATATACAAAGGGATCGTGAAGTTACAGAACAACGTTTGGTAGATGACTACTTTTGTAATAATCCATAGTATCCGCCTAACATTTTTTGAAGACGTTTTCGCGTATGTCGGGAGTTTTTATCCAAATAGTACATTATATTAATGCTTACTCTATTGAACATCTCCCTGACCATGTTTTGTATTTTAAACAACGTCCGGATGCACGTGGTCGGCTAGGATTTTACTCTGTTACAAAAGTGTGTGTTCGCCATACGACAACTTGCGTACGGGACGTCTCCGGATATGTTCGATGAATACTTACAAATGGCTGAAAGAACGTCAGCTAATTGTCTTAACAACTTTTTGTAAGTGTATATTTCAGTTGTATTGGGAGGAGTACTTGAGGAGGCCGACTGCTAGTGATATTGCTCGACTATACAAAGCACACGAAGAGAGACGTGGCTTCATTGGAATGCTCGACAACATTGACTTATGTATTGGCCATAGAACTGCCAAATGCATAGAAAGGGCAATACATAAGAGGTGATCACGGACACCCGACAATTATGCTTGAAACAGTGGCTTCATACAATATGTGGATATGGCATGCATATTTTGGTGCAGCAGGTTCGAACAACGACGTTAATGTTTTAAACAATTCTCCGTTGTTTCATGACATCAAAAATGACATCGGTCCACCAGCACCGTTTGATGTGAATGAGAATCATTACACAAAAAGGGTATTATCTCGCTGACGGTATTTTATCTAGATTGCGTTACGCTAATGAAAGCGTATTCGTGTCCTACTGACGATACAAGTTAAAAAAAATTACAATAAAGTGCAAGAAAGGATGTGGAGCAGATTTTCGGTGTACTTCAAGGTAGGTGGGGAATAATAAAGTATCCTTACAGAGCAATGAGTGTAAACAAAATTGGAGAACAATGTACACTTATGTGATATTGCACAACATGATTCAAGAAGATAATGGATTCGCAATAAGTCCGTTGAAGAAGAGCTTCTCTCAGATCCATCTAATTTGGTTTGGGGCGGATTTATGAAAAGAGTTGCGGTATGTGAAGCATGAAGCGATAATGCAGTGCACGACGGTCTACGAGACGATCTCACCGAGCACATTTGGACACATCCACCTAACTTTCTAAATGTATAAAACGTTTTCTTGTAACGTTATTGAATGTTTTTTTTATTGTTTATTGTAATGTTTTACTTTATTGTAGTGTATTTTTTATTATAATGTTTTTCGTTTTTTTTATTGTAATATTTTTCTTATTAATGAAATATTATTTTTAATTATTAAGTTATCGGTTTAAATTTAATTAATTGTAATTGTATATTTTTTTAAATGAAAAATAATTAGGTTTCAATTTTGTAGTGGAACAATCATCTGACGATATTTAATGCTGGTTGACACAATTTGTAGTGCTGCTACCGCCACCTATTACCATTACAAATAATACAAGAGCAACGGAACATAATACTAAAATAATGGAGTAATACAAAAACGTATCTATAAATAGTATGGAAGTCGTCATATAAATGATTGATATCACAAGGACTTGGTGGAGGTGGTGATTGATTTTGATTCTGGTTGAAATTAACTAACGGCGTGATTAACTGCTGTTAGTTAACCCCCACAGCTAAGCCACGTGGGAAGATAATCTGTTCAAGGACAGGTCAGAAAATGTTGGTTTTCACAGGTCACCATTGGGTCGCACATTTGGGTCCCATTTAAGGTGAGCGCCAGCTTTCAGATGTCCTCTTAATTTCCTATTTTACCCCTTGATCTTCAATCATGAATCCACTCAATGCCAACCTAACTCTTCCCTTCCAACCCCCAAAATCCTATTTTTTTAACTGTAAATTTAAATATTAATGCAAAATCTTGTTCGCTTAATTCCACGTTAGAGGTATTAATTAAATCATTGGTTGCTTAAACTTAAATATTCAATTAATTATTATTGTTGCTTCGGTGTACCAAATTAATATTCAGATTCTATGGAAATATAATAACACTTGGACTCCCTTAACCTTAAGCAGGGAGGAAATTCATGTGTTACAAACCCACACAATATTTGTTTTTGTTTAATCATTAATTAATAATAATAATTTGGAAATTTCAAGTTCCGTATCATATTAATTTTGTTTGTCTTTACGTTGATGTGACCATGATTGCAACATGAATTGGTTTGTACGTATGTCATGAGGTTTGAGTAAACACGCATCTACATGTTTGAATTTCAGCATCTAAGTTCAACATATATTTTTTTATAGTTTTTACTAATACTAATTAGGTTCAAGACTAATGTTAAAATTTATCTGATTCATATCTTTAATAGTATTTAAACTTAGGTAATATTAATGTAAATTTACAGATTATCTATGCGCGTACAAAATTGTTACTGTTTAAATTTTAAACATATATATATAGAGATCGATTATCGTGAAATAATCGTCACAATATAACAAATAAAATAAAATTAGAGGATAGTTAAATTAGATGAATTTTTGGAAAAGGTCAGATATTCATCGATAGTTGTTAAAGGGTAGTAAAGACATTTTCACATTTGCTGAAATCCATCGTCAAATCTTATGCAGAGAGTACTTGATTCACAAACGAGAAAAAGCTATTACTAAAAATCTAATATTGATTCATCATCAAATGTTATTATATGTACGTTATTCAAATTTATCTTCCGAAGATATGTTTTATTCGTCTCTACGAAACTTAATTGGTATTAAATTTTTGTTTTTCAGGGTTATATATAATAGTAATAGATATATTTAAATTTAATTGTGTCTTAAAATTTTAAAAATAACTCTTTTATATAAAACCACGTAACCAGTACCTTTCTAGACATAACTAAAAGAGCATGTATAAAATTATTACTAGAGAACTAAACATCAACAACGACAAATTATTGAAAATTCACCGGGAATAACTGAAGAAATCATTCCGTTAGAAACATGAGAGGATCTAGAGGAAGGCAGAGGCAACTGCACTTCGAAAAGATTTAAATTTCATAAAAAAGAAATTTTTTAAGAATAATAATAATATTTATGACTTTTGACTCTTCAAAAATTGAAAAGTATTAAAAAAATACTTTTATCGCCTTAACAATTTTATTCTAGCTACCCCTGATTAGAACACCATGTTAAAAGCAATTTCATACGAAGTTTTTTATGGAATTTTATCTTTCTGATCAAAATCTCTATTGAAATACGTCATTGATACTCAATGAGTAGAGTCATATGAGTTTATGCACGTATTTCTCGTTAAATTTGAATGAATCTGAAAATTTAAAGCTCATAATAACCTATCGATCCTATTATACGTAAAAAAAGTGCGAAATATAGGTGTAGATATTAAATTGAAGAAAATAAAAGATGAGAAAGGAAAATTAAGGATGATGACATGATTTGAAGGGCAAAACAGTAATTAAAAGCTAGAGGTGGGGTTGTGGAGGGGTATTATTATGTAAATAATGTTATAAAGATTAAAATAATTAGAGAGGCAATGGTTTTGAAAGCTCATATAACTTGTAACTGTAATCACATCGCTTACCACTCAATTACAAAATATTCATCTTCATCGACAATCAATACACTTTCTCTCACTCAAAGGTATCTCCTTAATTAATCTCTTTCACTTATATTCTACCCAGAACCTTTAATCTTTTTTTCTTTTAATTATCTTCATGAATGAATGATCATATATAAACTAATTAGAAGGTTTAGAGTAGTCCTTTTTGTTGTTTTTATGTAGCTAGATATTTGCATAGATAATTCATTAAGAGTTTAAATTAGTTAACACATCTTAAAATTACTAAGCCTCTTGATTCATGTTCTGCAGGAATTATTATGGGTGTTGAACATGCATGATGTATAACTATAAATATTGGTTTAATTATTATATTAATATTAATTAATATATATGGTTGCGAGAGGTCCGTGTCCTATGTTACAGTTATATTTGAAGAACAAGATGATTTTTTTTTAATATATAAATATTAAATATTTATAAAGAAATCTAAGGTGATGTCAAAGTTAAAGAAGTTGTTTAATTAATTTATCTCTACAAGTTTAATTAGCTGGTTTAGAGTCCTTATTTGTGGTTAATTTTGATCTCTGTTAATATGGGTTTAAGACTGCATGGTGGATATAGATTTTAAATGGTTAAAATTAATTAATTAATCAGTATATGGTTGGTGTAGGCTTAATATTTGAAGAAACCATTTAAAGATAAAGAAAAATGGGTTACTGGAAATCAACAGTGGTGCCAAAGTTCAAGAAGCTGTTTGAGAAGAACAGCATTAAGAAGGCTGCTGCTGCTGAAGCTTGCAAAGCCTTCGATGAATCTAAGGTACTACTTCGTTTATATATAGATCGAGTTATTTGTTCCTTACTCTATATAGTTTAATATGTGAATTAATTAATTAAAACGCGCACGTACAGGAGGATTACAGCAAAGAGTTTGAAGAGAAGAAGGCTGAACTTGAAGCCAAAGTTCTTGAACTCTATGAAGCTGCTACTGCTGAAGTCAAGGTAAATTAACTTAAACTGTAAAATTAGCTAGTAACTATAACTAGTTACTTAATAAATGAACTATTTAATTAGATATAACGACATTACCAAATCCCGCCAAAGTGGGGACGGAGGAGGGGAGGTGATATGTTAAAAGAAATTGATATGTGTTATTAGAAAGTAAATGACATCGGCACTCATAATCAAACTCAATTATTGATCGATTAATTTCCATAATATTGTTTCTTATATCTTTTTAACACTTTACAACTAGTGTCTATCAATCTTTTTGAACCATCAATTACGTAGATATCTTGTGTAACTAATTTAACTGATCATCACCAAGAACAGGCAGCCGTGAAGGAACGCAAGGAGGGCATCTTCAAGAAGGTATCTACTGGTGTTGCAGAATTCCTCGAGGAACTTTCTAAAATAGGTAAAAGAAAATTACACACATCTTGGTTAATATGATTTAATTTGAGTCGGTATTTCATATTTTCAAGCTTAACGCTAGCCAGTTTTCAGTGAAGTATTTCTAATTCTGGGAAAAAGATGTCTACGTTATGTATTACATGTTGTTAGGAGCACCTAAATTACATTACCTATACCAAAGATCATTTTTCTTTATAATCTTTTTTGTATGTACATATTAAGTCTTCCTTATCGGTATACTTGAATACTTTTTGTTGTGTTAGAATTCCCTGGGTCGAAAGCAGCTCATGAAGCAACCTGCAAGTACGGAGCAACCTACGTCGAGGGACCTATTTTCTTTGTTTTTGAAAAGGTGTCAACATTCATAGTTGTCGAAGAGAAAACAGAGGAGGCAACACCACCACCAACAGAACCAGAAGTCGTAGCTCCAGTTGAGGAAGCAAGCAGCAAAGAGAAGGAAATCGTTGTTGAGGAAGAAAAGAAAGAAGAGGTGCCCGAGGTAGTTGAGAAAACGCCAGAGCCGGTGGTTGAACCCAAGGTGGAAGAGGTAGCCCCAACTGAGCCACCAAAGGCTTGTTGATCAGGGTTTTATGGGTGAATATAATGTGTGGTGGTATGAATTATTTGTGAAAATTAATTAAAGGTTCTGTACGTAAACAAACTTTTACTTGCACAAATTTGTTATTCTTTCTTGTTTATTTTGATGGGGCGGTGTTATCATATCCATCCTTTCTGTAATACATTGAAAATGTTTCGTTGGGTGCATTGGTTTCTTCGATCTTCTTGTACACTAATGTTGAATGTGTATGATACATAAAACGTTATTTTTAAATTACCTGCACTTGATATTTTTCTTTGTTTATATAATAGCGATTTATAGAAACCTTCATTAAATGTAGTTTATCTTATATACGTAGCCTTTCTCATTATACATGTATATATATATACTAGATATAAACCCGTGCAATGCACGGCAATATAAATTACTCAATTTTTATAAATTTAATAGTTTAATATTATTTTTCAATTAATGTTCGAATAGGGTTCATAAATTTTTTAATTAATTAATATTATATTTAAATATTATCTACCTCTATTTAAGTCTATTTTTTAATTTATCTTTTAAATTTTAAATAATTATTTATATCTACCTCTATCTAAGTCTATTTTTTAGCTTTCATTTAGTATATATATAGATATGTACACAATAGTAAACATTGCATATATATGTATATACATATCTATATATATATATATATTAAAGGGGAATAAAAGTTTGCTCCATATTTATATAAATAAATCATAATTATATTTGTTTTATACTTTTATATGTACTACCAGAATCGTTCGTCTTTTTATCATGGATTATCGGTCCTTAGATGATGTATTTGCAAATCACATGAATCTGGAATGCACACAAATAACGTTAGACCAAAACCAACGGTTGCGTCGGTGTGCCAACCGACGTGCATTGGCCGACCGACGCCATTAGCACCGTCGCATCGGTTGTGTGCCTCGGTTTCTTGCGTGGGTTTGGCGACGGGTTGAGGGATGAGGGGAGTGGGCCAACATTGATTATTTATTTGATTTTCTATTCCCTGACTCTTTGAAGCATAAAAAAAATGAGACTCTGTTTTCTTCTTTTCATATTTTTATGTTAGAAAATAATGGAGGCCGAGAAGAAGGGGAAGAAAGGTTGGGGAAGAAGTATTCCTAAATTTATGCATTTGGGCCTGCATTGGGCTGCAACTTCTTTGTATATTTGGGCTGCGTTTTTTAATGTTTAATGTTAATTTATATAATGTTTAGATTTTAATAAAATTGTTTTATTTAAATTTTAAATTATGTAATGTTTAATAAATTAATGTAAAATTTTTAATTTTAATGAAATTGTTTTATTTAAATGTGTGTGGGGCCCAAAAATCAAAGTGATATGTCAGGGTTGGCAGGGTGTGTCAGTTTGAGAGGTGTTGATGTGGCGCTGACGTGTCTCGACTGACACGCTACAGACACGTCAGTTATTGTGAATGGTCTTATAAACTAAGAGGAATTAGTATTTGGCTATCGTATTTAAAATTTGTTAGAAAAGATACCACATATATGTACACTTGTAGGGTGATCGCATAACGTAGCGGTAAATGGTTTTTTACAATAATTATGTTCATATTAAAAAATTAAATAATATAAATTTATAATTTAATTCTTAAAAAGTATGTACAAACAATGTGGATTCATTGTAAAAAAATAAAATTAAATGTTAATTATAGTAAATCTTATGATCATATTTAATATATAATTGTTTTATCATATGAGTTGATATAATATCTTAATTATCAAATAAAAATATTAAATGAAAATGATAAAATAATCATCTTTGATCTTCTATAAGTTAATAAGAAAAAAATAAAAATAACTTATAAGGAATTATGTATAAGTTGGGAAGAAAGAATAATAGGTAGTCTTAATTATAATTAAGTAGGGAGAAAATATTTTTTAATTTTAATTAAAATTTATTTTCATTTTAATAATTTTTAAATTGAAATATTTTAAAAATTGAAATATTATAAAAATTACATTATAAGAATCACATTTTTTTCTCTTCAATTTAAAATTTCCAAACATACTTTCACCGAGCATTTTCTTTTTCATTTTTTTGTGGGTCTTAAAATTGCACATTATAAAATCACATTTAAGTTAATAAGAAATTTAAATTTTACACACGATTAGTGACATATTTTATTTCACATGTGATATAACTAATTTTTTAGTCATGTAGACAATTTACAATATTCGTTGTTAGACGTTGACACTTTTATATTGATAATAGTTGCAATATGAAATTCACATATAATGATGATATAATCACATGTGATTATAACCGATGTTTTTTCTTCATTATTTAATTGTCAAATAAAATTATTCATGTATGATTATAGTTTGTACTTTGAAGTTCGCATGTAATAAATGCTACATCGCATTTGATTAAACACCAAACAGTAATAAATATGACCCAATGTGATTATCAATTTTATCATATCAATTTGTACTTAAAATTTCAACCTTAAATAACAAAGTCACGAGACACCATTATTCTCTAGGTTCTTTACATATACTTCTTTTTAGTTTATTTGCATACAAAAAAAATATATTCATATCACTGTTCAAAAATATCATTACCATCGACAAAAAGCAGGGCCGTAACAAAAGTTTCGGAGGTGTTAGGCAGATGCTAATTATTTGACGAATAGAGGCCTATATCCATCTATAAGATGTTTTTTATTTTTATTTTGCAGCTCAATCAACTTTAAAATAACTTTATTTTTATTTTGCAGCTCAATCAACTTTAAAATAACTGTAATGTATTTTTTCCGTTATAATTGACAATCAAATTATATGTATATATATGCTCATATACATAAACACAAATATGTTAAGACTCTTATAATTTAAAGACCCTGAACAATCAATCACCTCATCCACTCTCAAAGAGGATCCCGGCAAAAAGTACATCACCTAAGGAGAACCATCTTCTTACAAAAGCTAGAAACATATAACTACACAAGTATTTTACTTGTAAGTTAAAATAAATTTGTCACCCTAAACACGTCTTGGGTGTGGGACACCAATAACAAAGTGTAAGTTACACTGTATTTGCTGAAATTCATGATTAACTTAGTCACACCATCTACAACCTCTTGCTAGTGATTAGCCCATAGATTACCTTTTCTGAGAGAACACCATTTCTGATGGTACGCATCAATCAACGCCACCATTTCTTCGTGAAACTAGCACGGCGAAGGTGGTGATTGAAAATGAGTGGGAGCTGGCCAATTTGGCTACGATGGTGACGACGTAAGCGGATCTGAATTCTTTTAGTTAGCTGACGACGACATAGGTAATTGGCGGCAAGGGTTTGGCTTGGTGGTTGATGGCGATGGTGACGATGGATGTGAGAAGACAACGACTATTGAGAGTATGATAGAACCTCAAAAGGGACGATGTGTAGCCGCGATTTGTAGTCATAGAGTCTGGAGATGGTGATTGATTGAACAAGAGTTTATGTTTCAATTGTTAATTGACATTTGTACCCTATCATTCTTATTTAATGTATCAGTTCTTAATATTTAGTTCCAATTAATTTTGTCTTTTAATCTTTTATAATCAAAGATGAAGATTTATTCTTTTATTCTTTAATTTTGTAGTGGTTCTCAATGAACTTTTTTTCAAGTTAAGAATAATTATCAAGTTTATAATAATAGAGGTATATATATATTTATTATAAATAGAGGATGCTTTGGAACACTTTCGTGAGTCCCTCTTTTTACGTTATTAATTGGCACAGCTATACCATTGTTGACATATAAATAATAAATAAAGGAGTATTAATTAATATGTTAGGAAATTAAGCAATGAGTGACGTAAGTCTACAAAATTGTTAATTGAAACTTGGAAGATAGAGAGTGGAGGTGGTGGAGGTTGCCTACACGCAATATATGTATATCCAAATACTTGATTCATTCCGATACAAATATAAATAATAAGTAATATTGCAGGGTCTAAACATGTGTCGCTGTCATGATACAGATTTATCAAAAAATGTTGTATAACAAAAAGTAATTAATGTTATGAGTGGTGGACATATAGGATATGTTAAGTGTACGTTTTGCCTGGTCAAACCAATCATTTTCTTGTAATTAATAAGACAATGTGATGTCAGTACCAAGAATTAGAGCATACTCTTCGCTATTATCTATTGGATTTTTATATGGCTTCCAAATTAAGAGGAACGTTATAGCCTAATAGTTTTAGGCTAAAATACAAAATATTTGAATTCTTTGTATGTAAGTGCCTTTTTAAGAGTGAAAAAGTGTAATCACTTTTAAAAAGAGAGAAGAAAAAATAATAATACACATGAATGATTTTATGTTCAGCAGCCCATAAAAATGTCTAAACCAAGAGATTAAACGATTGGATAGTCATCCTTTTTGAACAATGTGTTCGTCACATCTGGTCAATATTTTAGACGGTTGAATTTTTTTTCGATGCTTTCTAGCTCGAGTTACAACAACTGAAACAAAGGGTAGAATTATTGGCGATGTTATTCCTTTTTTGTCTTTAGATTGATTCCATACTTGTTAATGTTATAGTTCAAGAATATGATGATTAGTGTGTGCCTCTAGTGAATCTAGAAAAGACCATTTGTATTGCTCTTTTGTTAGTATTAGTGGATCTTAAGTGACCTATGGTCCCATGGTTTTTACTCTCTCATTGAGGAGATTCATGCTCGTACTTTGTGGAACAAGCTTGAACAATTATATGCTCAAAAGACCGGTGACAACGAGTTTTTCTTGATTAAGTAGGTGATGAGTTTGAAGTATCATGATGTGACTCCTATTAAAGATCACCTCAATGCATTAAAGGTATTATATATCAACTTGCAGGAATGGGTATTAAGTTTGAGGAAGGGATTCAAGGAATATGGCGACTTGGTACATTACCGGATTCGTGAGAGACGTTTAGGAAATGTTTGTCCAACTTTGCACCAGATGGTATTATCACCATGGAATTGACTAAGGGCAATATTTTGAATGAAGAGATGAGAAGGAAGTCACAGCCCTCTTCACAGTCAGATGTGTTGGTCATAAAAAGGCAGGGGAGAATTCAGAGTAGAGGTCCGAGTAATAGAGGTAATCACCATAACAGTTTCGGCAAAGGAAAGTTTACTGGTGTTGAGTGTTATTATTGTGGTGAAAAAAGGCACACAAAATGGTACTGCAGACAGTTGAAGAAACAGAAGAGAAAGTCTAACTAGAAGAACAAGCATAAGAAAGATGATGGTAGTAATAACAAGCCTGAAGTTAGTAATGTCACTAATGAGTTCTTTGTTTGTTTTGATTATGATATGATAAATATTGCTCACGATGACACGGGTTGGATTGTTGATAGTGGTGCTACATGTTATGTTGCAACACGTTGAGATTTCTACTCATCTTACATTCCACGTAATTATAGATATGTTAAGATGTGTAATCTTGGGTTATCAAAGATCGTTGGTATTGGAAGGGTTTGTTTAAAATTTGACACTGGGATGGAGCTAGTTTTGTATAATGTAAAACATGTCCCAAATACGAGACTTTATGTTATTTCTACAAGCATACTTGATGATGATGGTTACTATAACAATTTTGGTAATGGAATGTGGAAACTAACTCTTGGTTTTTTGATCGTGGGAAGAAGCTCAAAGTTATACATTAGGCATCCGAAGATATTCAAGAACATTGTTTATGTGGTGGAAAATGTTGATATGGCTAATTTGTGGGATAAGAGATTTGGCCACATAAGGGAAAAGGGGATGTCTATCTTATTGAAGAAGAATGTGTTATCTGCTGTACATGCTATTAACTTAAGTAAGTGTTCTCATTGTTTGGCAGGAAGCAGACTAGAGTTGTCTTTAAGAGCCATTCTCCTATTCGGATGGAAAATATACTTGATCTAGTGCATTCCGATGTTTGTGGTCCTATGTAGACTAAGACACTTGGTGGGAGTTCCTATTTTGTTACATTAATCGATGATCATCCCAGAAAAGTGTGGGTTTATACCTTGAAGTAAAATGATCAAGCATTTGATGTGTTTAAGCAGTTTCATGTCTCAGTTGAGAGATAAACTGGGAAGAAGCTCAAGTATATTCAGATTGATATTGGCGGTGATTACATTGGGCGATTTGATGCTTCTTGTAAAGAGAAAGTTATTTGGCACCAAAAGACTCCTCCAAAAACACCACAATTAAATGGTTTAGCAAAGCAAATAAACAGACGGTTGAGAGAGTTAGATGTTTGCTTTCACATACAAGGTTGTCGGGTTCCTTTTGGGGTGAGGCTTTGAATACGATGGTTCATATTGTTAATCTAACCCCTTGTATTCCTTTGCATTTTGATGTTCCTGTCAGGGTTTGGAGCGGCAAAGATGTGTCTTACCGTCACTTACGAGTCTTTGGATGTAAGGCTTTTGTACATATTCCCAAAGATGAGAGATCAAAGCTTGATGTGAAGGCTAAGCATGTGTGTTCCTCGATTATGGCCAAGATGAGTTTGGGTATAGGTTGTATGATCCAGTTCAGAAGAAACTTGTAAGAATCCGAGATGTTGTCGTTGTTGAAGATGAGACTTTGAAAGATCTTGAGAAGACACAGACATATAGAATTCCTCTAAATAGTGATGATCTTATCGATTTGGGTCTGATTATTCCATAACATGTTGATTCACAGTTTGGAGATGATGTTCATAATTATGAACATTGTACTTAGATGTTGATACTCATGAGCAACCAAAGATAGATAAAGACGTTCATCTAGAGTTACCAGTACTAGATATGCCACCATTTTTCCCACTTAGGCAGTCTACCCGAGATCGTCATCCTTCTCAAAGATGAGAGGCCAAAGATTGATGTGAAGACTAAGCCATGTGTGTTCCTCGGTTATGGCCAAAATGAGTTTGGGTACAGGTTGAATGATCCAATTCAGAAGAAACTTGTAAGAATCCGAGATGTTGTGTTTGTTGAAGATCGGACTTTGAAAGATGTTCAGAAGACACGGACAGAGACAATTTCTCTACATAATGATGATCTTACTGATTTGGATCTGGTTCCTCCACAACATGTTGATTCACAGTTTGGAGATGATGTTCATTATGATGAACATTGTACTGTAGATGTTGATGCTTATGAGTAAATAGAGATATATGAAGACGTTCATCAAGAGTTACCAGTACCAGATATGCCACCATTTGTCCCACTTAGGCGGTCTACCCGAGATCGTCATCCTTCCACATGATATTCTGCTAATGAGTAAGTTTTACTCGCTGTTGGGGGAGAGCTTGAGTGTTATGCAGAAACTATGGAAGATGAGTATAAGAAAGAGAGGGTTAAAGCCATGCAAGATGAGATGCTTCCTTGCACGAGAATAATACTTATGAATTAGTGAAGTTGCCTAAAGGCAAGAGAGCTTTGAAGAATAAGTGGGTTTATAAAGTGAAGACAGAAGAGCATACTTCTCAACTAAAGTACAAAGCTAGATCGGTTGTTAAAGGCGTCAGAGAATGGGTATTGATTTTGATGAGATTTTCTCTTCGGTTGTGAAGATGGGATCTATCAGAGTGGTTCTTGGTTTAGCTTCCAATGTTGATCTTTAAGTTGAGTAGATGGATATCAAAGACAAATTTCTTTCAGGGTGATTTGGATAAGGAAATCTACATGGAGCAACCTGAAGATTTATGGGTTAAGGATAAAGAAGACTATGTGTGTAGACTATAGAAAATTCTATATGGTTTGAAGCAAACACTGAGACAGTGGTATAAGAAATTGGAGTCGGTTATGGGGGCAAAGCTACCGAAAGACCACTTCAGATAACTTTTTTTTCTTTAAGAGATTTGGTGATGATGATTTCATTATATTGTTGTTATATGTTGATGATATGCTGATTGTTGGCATGAACATTGAAAAAATTGCGCAGTTGAGCGAAAATTAAGCAAGTCGTTTGTTATGAAAGACTTGGGACCATCAAAAGAGATCCTCAGCATTCAGATTTCTAGAGATAGAGGTGCTAAGAAGTTAGATATGTCACAAGAGCAATAGATTGAGAAGGTGCTTCACATATTCAACATGGATAAAGCTAAAGTGGTTAGTTCCCCTCTTGCTACCAACTTTAAGCTAACTGATACAAAGTGCCCTTCTTCTGAGAAGTATGTTGAAGAGATGCATAAAGTTCCATGTAACATCCTAAAAACTTTCAGTTTAGAATGATAATTAATGTTTTAGTAATGGATAGTGTTTAAATATGTAAATGAATGATAAGTGTATTTGAGAAATATTGAATTTGTGTGCAGCCCCTCTGTTTGTAGCCCTATGATGTAAAATCCGTAGGGATTTGGACCAAATGTTGAACACGAGAATTGTGGTGCATATTTCTAGCTTTTCATGTATATAGTCCAAAACGGAGGTCGTATGTAGAAGAAAGCTGGCTGCAAAATCATTTTAAGTGTTGTCAAAATGTTGACCTAGTTTGACCTTGATATTGACCAGGTTTGACCACGAATTTTAAATAGCCAAACACTCATTTTCTTACCATTTTTACAAGATAAACTCTGGAAGTGAGTGTGTGTGTGAAGCTCTAAGTGAGAATTGTATGTGTGATCACCTTCAAGGAAGAACCAAAAGGAATTTAAGCTTTCTCATTCTCAATCTTGAAGACTTACAGTATTACCTCTTACCCTCTCTTCCTATAGTTGAAATTTCATGGATTTGAACAACATTGTGAGCCCTAAATTACTGGAACCTTGCATGTTTGTGTGACACCCCTCGAAAACTGGCACAATTTCGTACATCATTAACATGCATTCTTATGTTAATTCTCTCTTAACTAAAATCAATTTGATTTAAACTGAGATAAGTCTAATACACACCCACAATGCACATTTTGGTGCACACTATTTTAATGCATAACGCATTATGTTTACGTAATTATTGAGAATTACGCGATTTATTCAATGATTTTCGATAAACACGAACGTTGGTGAGACACCCCTCGAAAACTACACGATTCCGTACATCATTAACATGCATTCTTACGCTAATTCCCTCTTAACTAAAATCAATTTGATTTAAAATGAGATAAGTCTAGCACACGCCTACAATGCACATTTTGGTGCACACTGTTTTAATGCATGACACATTACGTTTACGTAATTATTGAGAATTACGCGATTTAATCAATGATTTCCGAAAACACGAACGTTGGTGATAAACTTTCCTAAATAACGTAAAACTATTTAATATAAATAGTAGTTATTTACATAAATTATTATGCAAGGATTTATTGCATAACTTTTCGACAATCAAAATTACACTTATATACGATTTGAATTAAAACACGACAACATAGAAATTCATATTATAACTAAACGAACCAACGGAAACATGTGAATATTTTCTAAACAACTAATAACATTCTAATTTCATTTAATTAACCTAATTAACCTTAATTATGTAAACTGCACTTAATTAATTTTTTACTTAACCTAAACTATCAAATATCTACTTAATTAAGTCCAATAGACAAGAAATAAGAAAGTCAAGAGGAGGCCATCCCTCCCCCTTGACTTGGCCGGCCACCCCTCTCCACCACCACCTCACCTCGTTGCCTTCTTTGCTTACTTGCACACTCAACATACCTTACCTGTCTATTTCTTTAATTCCCAAGCCATGCTCTTGTGAATCTTGTAGAGACTGCATAAGGGTTAGAGCTAGTTTCAAACACACACACACCCTTCACAACTCCCTCTACTCAAAAATTTGCATCTCTTTCTCCCTGTACTCCCTCTTTTCCACGCCACCTTCATCATCTTTTTCATTTTCAAGAACACCACCTTGAAGCCACCAATTTTACATAATCTCTACATCATCTTAATCACTATTTTGAGCTCTTAAACATGGTTTAATCATCTTCTTGATCTCGTAATCTTGAGGTTCAAGCATTTAAAGGAAGACTAGCAAAATTTGGGTTTTATATAAAAGGATTTCGAGTTGAAGAATCAAGTTCTTTCTTCTTTTCTTCTTATAATCATTCATCCGAACACATTGTAAGGAAATTTCTCCTTTGATCTCTTTATTTCCTTCGTTTTAAATGATTATATGCTAAGTGTTCACTCTTACATTTAAAACAACTAATTGTATGTTAAAAACGGTTGTTAAAAGTTTAAACTGCTAAAAATGTGTAAAACACGTTTAAAATGATCAATAACGAGTTTGATGTTAAAAAGAGTGGTTAAACATGTATTTTGGTGATATATATGTTAAGAGATGATTTTGAAAGTGTTACAACAGATTTGTGGTCAAAACGGGTGGAAGAATCGTTAAACTGAACAAGAATGAAACTATCGACTATCTTATTTAGCTACAAACATGTTTTAATATTAGTAAAATAACTAAAAGATATGTGAAATTAGGGTTTAATTTAGTTTAAAAAGTAAAAAATCCCGCATCTGACAGCTTTCCTGCTGGGAAGGTTAATTTCCCGACGGGGGATAACTTTCTGTGACAAATTTCCAGTTTGAAACACTTTTTCCCGGCTGGAAAATAGAGTACCTACGAGCAAAGTGTCCATAGTTGTGACACTGATAGCATTTTACCTTGCTCTTATTGAAACCAAGACCCTTCTCTTCTGGATCAGTGACGTTCTTCCTCCCAGTCTTTTTCAAGAAATTTTTGACGCGTCTTGTGAGCATAGCCATGCTCCACTTCAAATCCATTCTTTCAAGCTCTTCTTGATCGATTTTACTGAAATCTTCTTCAGTCATATTCACAGTGCTGTTCTTGTTTGATAGGAAATCATCATATGCTGTCCAAAACTGTGGAGCCTCGCCGAAACTACAATACTTCTTCGTTTTTGATCTTTTCTTCAACGTTTTCACTCGTCTTCTTCTCGCATCCGTTCCTAACGATAGTAAACACATTTAAAGCATATTAAGTCTCAAAAGTTCATTAAACTAATGATAAATACGGATAAAACGAGAGATATTGCAAGGGTAAAACATATATGAAATGAACAATTGGGATTTCTTAAGGGACTAAACATGAAAATATCTGAGTAATAGTTTTCTATCTTAAATGAATAAAGGGACTTATTTAACGCCACGTTTTAGACAAACGTTAACGAAAACTATTGAGCCAATTGAAAGTCGCGTTTTCGAACAATATACATTTTGAAAGTATAAACCTTTAACGTATACTTTAATAACAAAGTAACTAGGTTTTCGAGAAACATACAAGTATACATACAAAACTATCACCAGCGGGTCGTACACACATTTGAATGATAAGTATATACATACAAAACTATCACCAGCGGGTCGTACACACATTTGAATGATAAGTAATAATCCTATTAGTTGAGTGAACAACTAGCATAGACTGACCGATAGAGCCGTCTACTAATGTGACCGACCTCATGCATAGGACGCTAGGAGGCTAATTTTTGGGAAAACGAATATTCTAAATGCTAGCACTCTTGAGCTCACCAGGTGAGTTCTCAGCCCGTATATTATTGCTTTTTACTGTTTTCTAAACTGGGGTGAAAAACATATGAACTGTTTTCATACGACGTTTGAATACTTGACAATGATCAATTAAACTAAATTTTATCGTACGATGGCACTATATTTTTAACAAATGATTCTTCGTCGTGGATGGCGCATGGTATTCAATAAACGATTAATTTTCATGGATGACACATGGTATTCAATAAACGATTAATTGTCGTGGATGGCACATGATATTCAATAAACGATTAATTGCTATGGATGACACATGGTATTCAATAAACGATGATTTGCCATGGATGACACGTTATGATTTCGAAATGATTACTCAATTTTTGGGTTATGGTAGAGTCTTAAATTTGTGAATTCACTCAACAATTTTGTTGACGATTTAAATATGTTTTTCAGGGTTTTAGCATCGATGTAAGAATTGCATGCATGTTGGGTCCACGCCTACCCATGAAGTTAGGATGCCACTTTTTGGAAACACACGAGATTTCATTTGTTTAATTATAAATTGTTTTAGTGACATGTTAAGTCGTAACGCTTGTAATAACAACTTATGGCATCTTAATAATATGTTCTGTTGATAATCATATGCTCGTGATTTTGTATTGAATTAATCGCGTCACGCCCCGTTCTTCTGCACCTAAATTAACTTTGATTAGATTTTGGCGGGGTGTGACAGTTTAAAATTAGGGGAAATGTTAGTAGATTAAACTTGTTCTAACACTTAGCAAGATGTGAAATTCTTCAATTCGTAGTTGGAACTTGTTGATGATGAAGTTAGGACATGTATAGTTGAAAGAATTAGAAATGGTGCCTCCTATCTTCAAACAGCAAAAGATCGCCCAGAACTGCAGCTCTTCCAGACGGGTGAATTAAAAGCCATGAGTTCTATGACCTACTCTCCCAGTTGGATCTACTTCACCCGGACGGGTGATCAGTTTCCCGGACGGGTAAGGCTTCACCCGGACGGGTGAAGAGTGAATTTTCTGTTAAAATTTCCTTGTTTATTTGTCGTTTGCTTATTCGACTTGTATGCTCTTTCAAACACATAATAAAGGTAACTACAACTAATAATCTAAGACTTGTGTCGGTTCTATGAGGGGAGCCATCTCTCTAAATTAGTATCCATTGACTCCCATACTTCTACGTGATCTTGTGGACCTCTTCCATAGCTTGCCTAGGGTTGTAATAACATCGGATTCTAAACCCATCGTTTGGGGTATTTTGGACAGATTTGGAGGCTAGAAAGAGTAGGAGGTCAAAAAGGTGAAATTTGCTAACCTAACTTCTCAAGGTGAGTACATGAGGATTTCCAACTTAGTGGGTACATGACTTAGTCTACGGAATTTCATGTTTTCAAATAAATCATTATTAATTTTAAGTATGCTCCATGAGCATTGTTATAATGTGTTCCCAAAGAGCGTGTTAGTTTGAAAACAAATGTTTGTTAACCCGCATTTTGCAATACATGACTTGAATTTATGTAAATGATTAGAATATTATTGTAAATGTTGTTATAAAGTGTGGGGTGTTACATTCCATATGCCTCAACAATTGGAAACTTGATGTATGCAATGGTTCTTACGAGGCCTGACCTAGCCCATGTAGTTGGTGTTCTTAGTAGGTTCTTGTAATCCAGGTAAGAAGCATGAGAAGTAGTTAAGTGGATTTTCATATATCTACGAGGTACATCCAAATTGGGTATTACATTTGGAGATGGTAAGTCGGTGATTGTTGGCTATATAGATTCTGATATTGCTGGCAACAAGGAAAATTTAAAATCTACTTCTAGATACTTGATGACTTTTGCAGGGGGGGTGGGGTGGTTTCATGGCAATCAAGATTGTAAAAGAGTCTTGCTTTGTCTACAGCCAAAGTTGAGTATATGGCAGAAGCGGAAGCGTGCAGAGAACAATTGTGGCTGAAAAGGTCTTTACAAGAGCTTGGTTTCAAGCAAGAGTATTATGTGGTGTTTTGTGATAATCAGAGTGCGATTCACCTTGTTAAGAATTCTATGTTTCACAAGAGAACAAAACATATTGATGTGAGGTATCATTGGATTAGAGATTATCTTGAAGATGGTTTGTTTGAACTTGATAAAATTCGAACTAATAATGGTTCCGAATGTTGACAAAGGCTTTGGTAATGGAGAAGCTCAAGTATGTTTTTTCGATCACTGGGATGGCTAACTCTTCCTTATAATCGGAGAGATGGAGATTTGTTGGGTTTTTATATCGGTTTCCAAATTACGAGAAAACATAATGGCCAATGGTTTTAGCCCTAAATACAAGATATTTAAATCCCTTGTATATTAGGGCATTTTTAAGAGTGAAAAAGTGCATCCACTTTCAAAAAGAGAGAAAAGAAAAAAGAGTGAGAAATAAACATTCCTAGTTTTGTGTACAACAGCTCACAAAACTGCTTATCTTCGGAGATTGTACGGTCGGATTGTCACCATTTTTGGAGGGTGTGTTCTTGACATCTAGGCCAACGTGTTGGACGGTTGAATTTGTCTCAGGTGGTCTCTAGCTCTAGTTATAACAGCTAAAATATAGGGTAAAATTATTGGTGATGTTATTCCTCTTTTGTCTTTAGATTGATTTCATACTTGATGTTATAGTTCAAGAGTATCCTGATTATTGTATGCCTATAGTGAATCTAGAAAAGACCCATTGTATTGCTTTCTTGTTGGTATTAGTAAATTTTTAAGTGGCATACGGGTCCCTTGGTATTTACTCGCATCGAGATGTTTTTCACGTAAAAAGCCTTGTGTCTTTGTGTGTGTTCGATTATCCTTTACATTGTTGATTTGTGGCTGACTTGGGTTGCATTTAGATTACCCGATTTGTTTGTATCCTTATTGTTCATACGGATCGGAAATGTATTGTCTAACGAAAGTTTAGTTTTGCATTTTTGTTTACCGTTAGTGACATTAATTTCCATCATTATCTTACTAAACTCATCATCAGAAATATATTCTATGTTTATATGCTAATTATATCAATTATCAAATAATCAACCCACAAGCAATATTATGTTTCATATTAGGAGACTGACAACAATCAAGTAGCAGTATGTTTTCAAAATTGTACATTAGGTGTGTTATCGAGCATAGTTGTTAAGATTTTGGCGAGTAGTCTTTCATTTACTGCCATGTACTTATCTTTCAATAATAGGTTGTGGATTGAAATATAATTTAGAATATAAGTTTGTACATATTATGTGATTCTATATAATAGCTAGGTGGGTTATTATGTGAATATTTTCCTTTACAATTTTTCTTTTTGTCAAGATCATGATTGGGTTTTTTCTTTTTTAAGTATCTTATGATTTATGATTTTGACTCACAAAAAATAATCGGTCCTACATGGGCTTTGGGAAAACATCTGATCACATTCATAGGATGATCCATCCTGATTCTGATTCAGATCCTGATCCTGATCCTGAATATAGAATGGTAGGAGCTCGATGTAATCCAATTCGATCCTGCTTTTTAACTTTACGAATAACTTTGTTTTATGAATATATTATAATTCACTATAAGTTGGGCTAACACAACAAACACCTTTAAATATTTTTGCCACCGAATTAGAAAGATACGTGACAACATTTCCTTCGATCCGGTCATACTTAACCCATGAACATTATATTAATCTGTCACTAATGTGATCTTTTATATGTAATAATACAACACATCTCAAAGAGAAATCCAAGCATTTGAGGCACAATCTTTTGATTTTGAAATGACCTTATATTGCGGAGATCAAAATGTTCGAAAGTAAGATTTTCATCTTAACAACCACGTCGGTGAGTGATGTAAATATACGAAATTACATGTGATATCCTGATCACATGTCATTTGAGTAAAATTCAGATCATCCATATTATTTATTTTATCTTTTTTTTTTTGCAAGTTCCAGCTTATTCACCTCGTTTCCAAGTTTTTAGGGTCTCAAATTACCCTAATTATCTTACGAAACATTAATTATTTCAATCCGTATATCTAATGCCTTATGGAGTAGTTAATTTCTTAAAGAGGCATATGAATACATACATGTTTATAAACTTGTTTTAATTTCTTCGGTCTATTTAGCAATGAATTTGAGTCCTTTGTTGATTGATGCATTCACACCTAGTACGTCCACATTGATCATTACTAGTCATCAACAGTTCTAATTTACATACTCAACACTTTATAAATCTCTCAAATTACACACAAAATCAATGCATTTGGAAAGTATTTGGCTGCTTTGCTTGTGCAAGCATCTGCACCACCTCTCTCATTGTTGGTCTCTCAACATTGTGTTCTTGCACACACAAAATTGCTACGAAAAACAACTCTTTTGCTTCATCGAGTGGAACTTTCTTAAGCCGTTCATCCAAGATCTTTCCCACTGCTTCTTTCTTCCCATTTGTTTGCATTCTCGACCATCGAACAATGTCTAATCCATCTTCCCCAAAGTCCCCAACTGGTCTTCGCCCCGTGATTAGCTCCAATAATACCACCCCATAACTATAAACGTCACTCTTCTCATCAATCTTTAATGTGTACGCATATTCTGTTACCACCAAACCAATCAAGTTAAATAGACCGTAATCTTTCTTTAACTTATGTAAAGTACAAGTTAAAGAGTAAAAAGAACATATATACGTCCAAAATATACCGTACAACTTCAACTTTATTGAGTTAAGAGAAAGTAATCAAAGCTTTGGATCCCAATCTTGATACTTTCATTTGATGTTGAGGTGGCAACTAGACCAATTTACTTATGAATGGCTGGATTTGGGTCAATTGTGTATCATTAAAATTTTTTAAAATAGGTCAAGGGGAATAAGTTAAAGAAAATAGCCCATTAAATCATTAGAAACGATTACTCATTTAAACATGAAACCCATAATGGAGGAAGTTTTCCCTATTCATGTTACTGGGAGGGTGAGTCATTTTTTTAATCAAATGTACGCAACCTAACCGAGGTATCCCGTGCCCATTTCCTAATGAGGTTCGAACCTGAAACCTCTGTGTATGAAATATTTAATTTTTGTAACTACGTTTGATACAGCTATTTATATAAAATTGGAAGTTTGAACATAAAATGTTTCAAGTACCTGGAGCAATATAGCCATATGAACCAGCAATAGCAGACATACACTCTGATGCACCACCATCTTGCAAGAACTTTGCAAGCCCAAAATCGGCTACATGTGCTTCAAAATCTGAACTAAGTAAGATATTGTTGGACTTAACGTCTCGATGAATAATAAGAGGTGAACAATCATGGTGCAAGTAACAAAGACCCTTTGCAGCTTCTATAGCTATTTTAAGCCTTGTATCCCACTTAAGAACACAACCACCTTTCTTTCCATGAAGTAGTTCACCTAAACTACCATTCGGCATGTATTCGTAAACCAACAAATTTGTCTCCTTATTTGAACAAAGTGCCATTAACCTCACTATATACCGATGCCTTATTCTTCCGAGTGTTTGAATCTCTGCAGATAAACCACTATCATGTGAGCCAGCATTATTATTGTTTCCTTTACTTGTTCCTAATTTCTTGATTGCAACTTGCTCTCCATTTGGCATTGTTCCCCCATAAACAACGCCCGCCCCACCTTGCCCAATAATGTTATTATCCTTCAAACATTCCAAGATATCCTCACTTCCAAACTCAAGCTTTTGAAATGCGGTGAGCTTCCATTTTGATATAGAATGTGTTGTTGATCTCATCTTCCGAGTCTTGATGACGGCAAGTACAACAAATGTAAGTGAACAAACTAGAAGTCCCAAAGCAAAAACAAGCTTATATCGTGCTGGAACCTTTGTAGTTTTGTTATCCACTTGATGGTTGATTTGTAAAGGCAATGCAGATGATGAATTGTTGTATGGACGTTTCAACAACGGTCCACGAAGATTTGGGTTTCCCTGAAAGGAAGTGGGCTTAAAGAGAGAATATTGTCCGGCATCAGGTACCGAACCAGATAAGTTATTGTACGAGAAATCTGCAGATGTAAGGCTTTTCATGGAGCCAAATTCGATAGGCAGGGTTTGGTTCAAGTGGTTCCATGAGACATTGAGATAATTCAGTATGTGAAGTTGTGAAATTTGAGAAGGAATTGATCCAGTAAGCTCATTTCGGCTAAGATCCAAGTAAGTGAGTGACAAACAATGAGATATATCTTGTGGGATTGGCCCAGAAAAACTATTTCTACTCAAATCTAACTTGAGTACACTCTTCAAACCTCCTATCTCTAAAGGAACCTCACCAGAGAGCTTGTTTCCATCCAAGAGAAGAATCTTGAGGGCCGAGAAGTTCCCAATAGAAGATGGTAGAAGCCCAGAAAACCGATTGTTTGAAAGATTCAACTGAGTTAGTAAATTTGAAGGATTTGAGTTTGATTCTTGTAATCTTCCAGCCAAATAGTTATTTTGTAACTCAACTAGTGACAACAATGGCAAGTACAAAAACCCGTTTGGTAACGACCTGCTTAGATAGTTCTGTCCCATACGAACTCGGGTAAGTGACTTGCACTTACCAAGATCATCTGGTAATGGTCCAAAAAGAAAATTATCGAATAGAATCAAGGTTTCTAACTTGCGTCCAAAACACAGAAACTTTGGGATCATTCCAGTGAGCTTATTAGAAGAAAGATCAAGGTGTGTGAGTTTACCATTTTGTCCCAACATTGGTGGAATGGTACCTGTGAAGTTATTATCCCAAAGATTAAGTTCCTCCAAATTGGGTAACTCTGCAACAAACATGGACACATCTCCATGCAATCTGTTGATGAAAAGGTTCAAGATTTTTACTTCTTTGAGAGCAGATAACTCTGGTGGAACCTCACCAACGAGTTGATTATTTGAAAAATCAAGATACTTTAAGCTGACCAAATTGCTGAGTTCAGATGGAATCGAATCCATCAACCGATTAGTCTGCAAGAATAAAGTATCTAACTTTGTCAAGTTCCCTAATTCATGAGGAATTTCACCCTCTAATCCACAGTTCGATAGATCAAGATGAACCAAATTCACAAGTTTACCAAATTCCATGGGTATTCCACCATCAAATTGATTAAAATAGCCCAAAAGAAGATGTTTCAAACTAGTGAGGTTTCCAAGATGGCTAGGTAACAAACCATTTAAGTCATTACCACCCAAATGAAGGAAAGTTAGCATCTTTAGGTCACCGTAAGATGCCGGAATTTCACCAGAAAAGTAATTCCCACCAAGGTTTAAGTGATTCAAAGTTGTTAACCGAGAGATGCCAGGAGGAAGAGAACCTGAGAAATTATTATTGTAAGCATCAAGAACTTGAATTCTAGTCAACATTGTGAAATCAAACTCGAGGCCTCCATTAAACATATTGTTCGATATGTTGAGGAACCGAAGTCTTCTTAATTCATGGATTCGTCCTGGGAATTCACCTGAAAAACCATTCCCAGAGACCGAAAGGTTTTCAAGTGAACGAAGTTGAGTTATAACAGGTAAAAGAGTACCCGAGAGGTTCAAATTCGATATATCGAGAGAGGTTATAGAAAATGTGGTGTTGTCACAAGTGATTCCGGTCCAATTCGAACAAAGAGAGGAGTAATGCAAGATATTCCAAGAAACCAAAGAAGGGTGATTAGTGACTCCAAAAGATTGTTTCAATGAAACTAGAATTGAGGCTTGTTTTTTGAGTGAGTAATGTGAAATAGAATGACAAGAAAGGAACAAGAAAAACAAGACAAAATACAAGATTGGTAGTAGCTTCATTTTGGAAGCAATGAGCATGGTGATCAAGTCTTGGTGGAACTATATGTGATTTGTTGAAGCATTCAAGACAGATTTTAGATGTTGTCGAGTAATGATAGCGCCATTTGCTTTCATGTTTACTAAGTTGGGATTTTAGTCAGAATAATAACCGTACATAAAATAACTAATAATCATGTTATTGTGTGTATATGGACAGTAAAAAAATTAGATTTTATGTGATGTGTACGTATATTTATTTTATATATTTATTGGATTTAGGATCATCTTTAGCTTTATGAGTTAAAGTAAAGCAAAAGAAGATGCACTTCCTCTGCCGATATACCTTTTCATCCACCAAATTCCCTCATGATACTATTATCTTCACACTCTATTCAACTCACTGCTAGAGTTGTCCACCAAATATAACGTGGGGTTAAATCTGAACAGATCTCTGGTCAAAAAAGTATTGAAATCTCAAAACAATTGTTAACCTATGTTTTTTTTTTATGCATATATACCCCTGTTACTAGAACTAACATTTTGACTAAATTCAAATGTGTAATAAAAACAATAATATAGTAGTAACTTTTATTTTATGTTAAATCTAACAATTTTGAAGAAGGCTCTTGTCACTTTAGGCCACTCAAAAGAAAAAGCAAAAGTAAAAGCAACAATGTCTTTATTCTACTACACTTTTTAGGGATTCATTCTTGGCATGGCCCTGTGTCTGTGTGAGTTTGAGAAACTAATATTATGATGTGGTCAAGGGTTTGTCAAGACAGAAGCCCCATCTATCTGAAACTTGCAGAGTATATATCAGTTTGGTCCCATTGGAGTCCTTTTCACTTTGGACAATGCTACAAACGAGAACCATTTATCTCTTGTATTTAAAATAATAATAATAATAAATAAATAAAATAAAATCACATAACAATCTTGTTTTGTTTACATGCATGCTGCAAAAAGACAAATGGTGATTTGAAGATGGAACAATCATAATTAAAAAGCTCCCTTCAAGTTAAAAGAATAACAATAATAAATGTGCAACAAAAATGTTGGCTAAAGTATGCATGCAGAAGATGGAATAAGTAATACTTTCAGTGGCAACTAACAGTATTGATCCCCATGTCTTCAGACCACATGATGAATAATGATGATGCTTGTAGAAACTAAACCAATTATCGCATTAGGAAACTTCCATTTGCAATCATCAACTCTTGGATGTGCGCATACATCATCAGAAATTCAGATTCATCAAATAACGTTTAAACAAGTCTTGATTATCTAACAAATCTTTTGCTCTGAAATACTGTTCGTTTAATGTTCGTTGGAATTTTTGCAATATCATTGGTAACTGTTACTATTTCGTAGATGCAATGTTGATAAATCAGGAAAAGAAAAGGTGGAAGCATTTTAGACTAAAAGTATAGTTGCATCACTTTCAACCTCAAGCGAAGAATATACTTCGATGATAAAAGAAGAAAAGCATATTTCATTTGGCACAAGTGTCTGCAAAGATATTCTTGAATAAGCACAACTGCAGATGGACAGTGCAACACAAAAGATGCACTATTTAGCATTTCCCCTAGTGAACATAAGATGAATGTGAATGTTATGAATGTGAATTGCCTCGTGACTCTTCAATGCTCTGCAATAAATTTAATCAAATGACTAGAAATTAGCAAAGATGTAACCATAAAAGCCAATAATAGTACAATGGTAGAAAAGGAGATCACAGACCAGTCTTTTGAACGATTTGCTCTGGGCTACCATATTTGCATTCTCATCTGGCTTCGCACGATCCAGAGCCTGAGGAACAATGTTCACATGTATGAGCAGACAAATTTACACACATCTATGATCATGGCAACCCAGCACATCAAGAGTAGGATATTTCCTTTTAAATTAATTATTAATAAATATAATTATGTATAAGTTTCAAAAACAAAGCCAAAAGATTTTAACTAATTTTAAGAGCAGATATAATTTCAACAGCTAATTAAAACAGTACTATAACATTTTAATAGTTTTAAAACTGAAATTAAAAATACAGAAAAGAGAAACAAATCTAACGAACAAAGCTTAAAAACCATTTGCCGCACTGTGAAGCAAAAACCACCATATTGTTTACCTCTACATAACCATTTAGTATTGGATTCCTGGAAACGGCAGTGGCACCATGATCTTCATTTGTCCAATTTGTGACAGGAGTGGCATATATGAATTTTTTGTTTTGTATATAAAACTCATATTTTGTAGTTTCGATTCTCGGTTATTTAGTTTTGAATTTTATGTGGTTAGTTAAAAAACTGAATGTTATTTTTGCTTTCCTTTTAATTCTTGATCGTTTTGACAGTGGCAGATGGTACGGCTGTCTGTAGGTGGTGGTTGTCATGGTGGTTCTGGTAGGTGACTATTTAACCAACAGATTCAGGGTATACTTGCAGAGATTTCAAAACATGACATGATAATGCATTTAACAATGCGAATGGAAAAGGATGAACATAAGAATTAATGGTGATGAAGAAAAGGGTTCACCTGGATTAGTGATTCCACTCGCCGTCTCATTCGAGTATGCATGAAACCTTCAGAACACTGTTACCAAATGCAGTAAAAAGAATATGAAATGTTGATAAAGGGTGGGTTCGTTTATATTAGATATCTCATTCCCATGTGCTGCTACACCAATCATTTGTTTTATGCAGATAACAAATTCACTATTAGAAGGGCATTGTAGCAATAAATAAAATTAGTAAGAAATAGAAAAAATATTTTGTGTCACCCTCATGAATGAACTTAAAAGTAGAAAGAATTCTATTTCTTACAACAATATTCATATAATATACTTTCTAGCTTAGCTTCAAAAATAAATAAATAAAAATAAATAACATAAACAATGTGACATAGTGTATAGTGTTTAAAATCATAATCTATCACTCTAATGATTTAAATTATTGATGAATATATAAATAGGCTTATGAAGTGCTTAGAAAAAAAGAAAAGAAAATGGAGGTCTCACCTTCACATGATAGTTCACATATGCATGGAATGTTGATAAACTCCAAACGGTTTTGTCAAGTTTCTTTCCTTCTACATGGCGTGGGTAGATAACTGCATTTGTTAAACAGCAGTTACAAAAAGTTCTATAAACAGCTGATTAATAAAAATTAGTCAAAGCTTCCGCCATTACCAAATGAAACAAAACCAGCATTCGCTGACAATGCTTGTTCAGGAGCTTCCTTCAGTTCATTAGGAGGGGAAGAAGACCACAAACATGCTGGAGCATTATTAAGTCCAGCAGTACGTCTTGCTTCCACAAACTCCTGCAAAAACATATACTTGTTAATTTAGTATCAACAACTATACTAGGTAAAGAACAACTACCATCATCCATATGGTGACACCATGTGGAGAAGAAATAAGATAATCAACACTAGAAGTCATTTATGTTTGTATAAAAGAAATAGTATTATTTTCAAAATAGATGGCTTAAAGGAGGGCCTTGAGTTAAATCAGAAGGATATTAGACACTGGAAGAGATGGAAATGTGGTTTTAAGATAAGAAACGAAAATATTTGGAAAAAGTATAGTAAGTAAGGACATGAGAGATACAATGATGTTTAACATATAGGCCATTGTAATCTTTTTATCATGGCACAAATATATGTTTGTTTTTTCGTTTACCAACTCTATTTTGTTGTAAAATGGTATCAATAAATACAATGCCAATGAACTATTAAGCGGTTCAAGACTAGGCTTGTTGCCAAAAGGATTTGGACAATCCTATGGAAAGACTTTGAGGAGCTCTTCCCCCAATCACAAAACTCAATTATATACTAGCAAACCTGAAATGGCCATTGTAGCAGCTAGAATGCTTGATATAAATAATGTCTTCCTAATTAGAGACATGGAAGAAGTGGTCTACATGGAAGTTCCATTATCAATGACGCCTTCGGGAAAGTAGGCATGTTAAGGACTACATGCTTTAGCAATCAACTCAAGCATGGTCCGAAAGACTAACTTGAATTGTGAAGCACTTACAAGACAAAGAAAAAGAAGCAGGTTCTCAAGCATAATTGGGGTACTGTGGCATACACACCAGCAGTGAGGAGGTCTAGAATTATATTTTAAGTTATTAATCATTTAGAAAGTTGTGAAACTGCTTATTTCGTAACTATCATACTTCATTTCCAGAAGTGACAAAACAAAATTTGTTATTACTAGAGTTCATCTTTTTGTGCTTTCCTTATTTCTCATTACTTATTGAACAGGACACTCTGTGCATTCTGAGAGTTATGGAGTCATCCTCCTGAACTCCTCTATATTCAGAAACATAATGTTACTCAATTAGTTTCTTCTAGGTAGCAGTAGAGAATGAGAAAACTGTATTGTTACCTGTAAAAATGATGCTGCAAGAACAGTATCGATGGAATCATTAAATCTCATTGGAAACACCACGGTCACCTTTTCTACCTGCCACAATAATTTATAAGTATAAGTAGTCAGTCAAACTTGAAATACAGCAGTTTACAAATGATCCCAGAAAACCAGATTGCAAGATCATAGATGCTAAATGATAGCATTACCAATCAAAAAACGCCTATTAGCAGCACCTGGTGCTTCTAGTTTTTAGCTTTCTTTTCTATGTGTTTGCTATTGCTTGATCTTCACTTGATATCATCCTTGCACAGTTGCACTAATGTTTATTTTCTCTATTATCTGCCACCTATGTCCAACCTAATTAAAAGCTTATCGACTTTGAAATTTTGGCCAAAGATTTTTTTTGAAAATGAAATATGAAGTGAGCTTATCCCACACTGTTTCTTTCTACCGTTATTTCTCTCTGTGAGTAATTAATCACGAGGACTAACTTCAATCATGTCAAATTCTTACAACTTGACAAATAAATAATTAGGTTTTGGGAACTTTGAGATCATGATGTCCACAAACATCAATGGTGCTTGCATTAACTTCCACTCAAAGCGGTGAACAAGTTTGGGCCAATTAGCAAAACTAAACTATCTATCTTCTTCTACAGTGAAAGATTGAATCTAAGAGAAGTTAGATTTAATAAAATTATGAAAGTTAAATTCACTAATGGCTTTAACTGGTTACTGGATCCACTTACATAGAGAGCAATTTTGGCTCTTAATATGTTAGTCCCATTAAAAAAATTTGGAAATGTGAACCCTTTATCTATAGCTGAACTTGCGTGTACAACTCTAAGGTGGAATTTGTTATGTGGTGGATAGCTCCAAAGGAATTATGGAATTAGATTCCGGTTTCAGCCAATGAAAGTTATACTTTTAGATGACAACGTGTTGGGAACAAAAGCGGAAACGCGAGACAACATATCTTAATCCCGCTAAACAACACGTTTTCTCAGAAAAACACTTAATGAAAACCCAACAACTACACAAGTGCAAAAAATATCAATAGACGTGCACATCTCAGGCAAGTTATGTCACTCCCACAATGGGAATTTCATCAATAGAAAATGAAATTTTCAGATATTAGATGACATAGATTGATTAACATTTGTAACCACGCTCTTTAACCATCAAGAAATAACCATTTTAGTTGCAAAATTCCGGGGAGAAAAAACACTGTACTTGTAAAACTTTTTGTCCCAATATCTGCAACCATAATGCTTTCCAAGAAAGCCAAAGAAAAGCTTGGTGGTTACAATTATTCAAGTCGTCCATGTATAACATTTTTTCAGATGTATTTGCTAAATGGCTTTCTAGAAGCTACATGGACCTGCAATTGTCTACAACAGTAATCGCTCACGACAAAATATACGAGGCACCACCAACAAAGCATCGGTATATTTAACTGGCATGACCCTCCTATAAATATCCTGCATTAGACATAGGAAGGCGAATCCCAATAATATTGGAAGTAACCTATCCGGAAGGCATGACCTATAAATACAGCTTCATTCAAGCATTGCATCACATTCAACATTACATGGAAGTTTATCTCCAGTTTCCAATTGTAATCTTATTTAAGCATGCATTACGAATCATGGTTGGCTTTACAATCTTGCAAATTTAAAAATCAGGATTCTTTTAAGTTTGCTTGCCCAGAGAGCATTTCAAGAATAATTTCATTTGGCATAAGTTGAAACTTGATACTCAATGATGATTGTAATCCACCGTGTGCCACCAAAATTTTCTCTACTTCAGGGACTTAAAAATGTCTCTGGTTACACACAACAATATTTAGATGGTCCTTGGTTTGTATTTGGGTTTTACTATGGGTAGAGGTTTGAAAGAGTAAACTAACGGAATGGAAATGAAACTCCAAACTCACCATATTTGATTGGTTTAAACCCGGCTATTTTAAGAGGTTTGATACCCACCACCTATGACTTTCATTGCCCTACCCTCGAACCAAATACACCCTTAGTGTGGCATAGTCATCAGACAAACTATCTAGAATAAAGCTTTTGTTATCATGCATATGAACAAGCTAACTAATTATGTTTGTTTAATCGATCTATTGACAAAGAGCTATGCACCTGAGGAACAAGGAAGAATGATTCATTAGGTCGATGTACAAGGGGAACAAGTATTCCCGCATTGGAAGGCGCAGACCTGGACGCAAGGCGCTTCAAAATTACTCGTAAAGGGGCACCCATTACTACCTCTCTCACAGATGCGATCTTTACCAAGAGAGCTTGTTTATTCTCTGCACCATCAAGAAGTAACAATATCATATTACCACTAGTAGATCCAATCAAGGAAATACCACCAGTGTTCTCCGGACTACACAAGATAAGCAGGACTACACAAGATAAGCATTACTATCCAATAACCAACATACTGGAATAATATAGAAAATGAGTGACAATACATATATGTGTAGTACATCATATCCTATCATTTGACACGTGTGATATCACAACAGCAGCTAATCTTATCACAAACCATTAGTGTACCAAATAAAATGACATGAGCAGCTTATAAAACATAACAGGTCTCCAAGCATCAATTGATAAAACGCTTAATCTACTAAAACAAACCTTGACTTGACAAACTATGTTCTTTAAATCATATTTGTATGTATACGTTATATGATGCGAATGCACCACATCATATGGGGACGTGGCCTAGTAGCAATCATAAGACTAGAGGATCTTTAGTACACTTGATGTACAAAAACTCTTACACAATTAGGTTTTACAAGATGACAAACGTAGATGCTTCAATTGATCAAGACATGAGTTTAAATAAATCATGAATAGATAATTTAATTTTCTTGAATTCATTTGTTTTTTAAAAGGCATTTACATCATGAGTCAAAGGAAAATGGGCTGGTGATGCTAAGATGCTAACGAATCTGTGTCTCATCATCAAGTTAAAGTATAGATAACACTTGTGCCAAACTTAAAACGTACAGAGCCATCATGAACCTTCTGAAACTTTTCATCAGTATGTTAGTAAGCTAGTACTTGCTCTTATGTGGACAGAATCCACACATCATTGTACAACACCAAATGGCCATCATCCTCAAAGTGGTTAGTACAGAACTGACAGACTTCGTGTTAAATGGTGTGGATGGGTTACCTACTTGTCAATCATCAAAAGTTATGGGACCTCCTAAGTCACATACATAATCGACTCTCCATACTGCTCTTTGATTAGAAAAACAAGGTTAACATCAGTACATGCACGCTGAAGGACCACATTGTTTGAGCAAAACGCAATTTGCCATTGTTAGTTATTAATTGTAATTGGAATGGTAACACTAGATTAGTCCTTCCTTGCTTTGGACCCCTTTGTCTTCAAACATTTTTAACATGTGTCTTTGTGTAAGGTTCTATGAAGTAGTCAACTAAATTAGTCAACTAAATGCTACACATTCTAGGTAATTGGTAGCAAATGATTTTATGTTGATGCAAACTTAATCAGAAGTCAGAAAAAAGGAACTCGTCAAACCTTCATTTGGAGGAAGTTTGGACAAGTTGAGTTTAACAGTGAGATTAAAGCCATCTCTTGGAGGATCAAGAATCTGAACAACCGTGCCATATGCCGCCTTAATAGCCTCAATGGCTCCAAGCGGAAGACCGTTTGAGAAAACAGTCTCTGGAGGTGGGGTGGGAAGTGATACTGATAGGTGTAGAAGATGTGGATTCTTTATTGATGCCTGCAAGAATTACTATAGTCAGGTCATAGACCTAATTCACTCTTTAAAATGTCCATGCTTAAAAAAGAAAATGTTTCAATGATCATCATATAATTAATTAAAATTTATCATCAAAATTTAAATATCAACTATATTTCCAATATGGCCCTGCTTTTCATTTCTATACCAGCAAAGCATAGAATTGATTTTAAATGGCTAACCTGAATATGGTAACGAACATCATCAAATTCAACCCAATGGCAATCCAACTCGACTCCTTTATCAATACTGTGGAACCAAGACAAAGAATGTTACTAACTACTGCAGATCATTGAAGTTCGTATCCATAAGATCATTAATTCACAGAAAAAACAATACTATCATGCGATGTGTAGGCAACACCAAGAACAATTAAGAACTTAAGAGTGTATAATGACACTGAACCTCTTGGTGATTAATAATGAAGACAGGATCCACTAACTAAGAAACCATAAATGTCATGACTGGAAAGTATAATACTATTCACCAACTGACTGTAAAGCTAGTAAAAACAGATTTTGATACCAACAGAAAAAAAAGTTAAGTTTTAGGTCAAACTTTGTCAGAATCCTAGACGAACATCCTGTGTTTAATAGTCCATCATCACAATCACTTGCATATGAGTAGGCAGTAAACATCATTCCAATCATTAACATATACGATGTCATTTTGTCTCTTTTTTATTCAATTGTATGCTTTGATGTTAACTAGAGATTTCAATTTACTTTGAGCTTTTCAATTACACTTAATTCATTCTCAACACATTCAAGCTTAAAATAAATCTAACACTACACTCAAGCTAGGGTTTCAAGAACACGGTGCGTTTAATTTATTGAAATCAATTGAGAAATCAATATGATAGAGTGCTAAACAATAACATTATCATGAACTGAACTTAAGTTAACCTAATTACAAAATAAATAAACTCGAATTGCGTTTATTCAGATATAACACAAAAATGACGAAGCGATAAAAACTTACTTTTGAACGCGGTTTGTTAAGATCTGTAAGAGGTATCTTGACTGAGATTGAAGTAATATCATCGTCTATCTGTATGGCTTTGTTAGCTTACGCATATCTCCGCAACATCTATATCTATATCTATATCTATATTAATGACCTTAATAAACGTTTGTATTGTTTTCCTTTTGACTTGACGTGGAGATGGAGGTGGAGATGGAGTATTACAAATTACCGAATCTTTTAGTTTTAGGGGCGATCAAAATTGGAATGAAATGAGAACAGACAATGAAATGGTATCTGGTAAATGGTCCCCCAATTCCCAAATCCGAGTGTTTGGGTCCCTTTTCTCTAAGGGCGTGTTTGGTAGGATAGAATGGAAAGGGTGGAAACGGAGTGTGAATCCCTTCCCTTATTTGATAAGTATCCTAGAATGGAATTCAGGACCCAAAAGCGAGAAACATTTCCATTCCCTCCTTTCTCTATAAAAAGTAGGGAAACGGGGAGAATTGAAAAAGGAACGCGCACTCCATTCTTACCCCATCCTCCAAAGATGCCTAAAAAATCTGAAATAAATAAATTGTGGCACGTGACTCTCACATTCCAAACACAGTAAAGCCCTAATCCCCAATTTACTCCTCCAGCGATTTCTCGATTTCGAAGAAAGACTTCAACTTTATGCTGCTCAACGATGATTTCCAACATCATTCACCTCAAATGTATTCCCCTTCTTCGAATGACTGATTAGAGGTTTGTAGTTATCATCCTCCTTACGATTTCATCGATTTCTAGGATATGGTCACCAGATACACATCGATGGTTTCTCGATCTTGTTCAACCAAATGCATCAAGCTTCATTTTTGCACATGATAATACCGAATTAAAGTGGATGATTTACATATATCTTCAGGCACTAACACCTAGATTCATACTGATAGGGTTATTAATTGTGAAGTTGAAAATGGAAGGTCTCGTTACATTCGATATGTAATCATCTTTTTTAGTACATGGAGTTACAGAACGAAATCGTGTTTGTATATTTTATATCAAGAACATCAAGTCTCTTGCTTGCTAAGTATTGTACAGTTACAAGTAATGTTATCACTTGGAGAAATTGTTGTTCAGAAATGTGGTATTTGGATTCCTGAAAACGCGACATTATCCTAACCAATTAAAAAACGAAATTTTGGAAGGTAGCAATTATAATGGGTTTTTGTTGCTTGATACACTCAGTTTTTGTTGTTTGATTATGGCTTGTTCTTCTTGAATCTTGATGATGGTGATGATATTGAAGGTCAATTTCATAAAAGTCAAAGAGACAATTGACGATAACCTAAACTATTTTCATTCCATTGTACAACATTATCAAACATTAAAATAATTCTCTACGTCAAATCTCCATGTCAATTCTTTATTTGTACCAAACAATGGAATGAACCCGAGTCTTTCCACCCCGGTTCTCTTTCTCTACAATTCCGTTCCCTACTTCAATTTCATTCTTTAATTGTACCGCACAATGGAATTGACCAAGTCTTTCCACCGCGATTCTCTTTCCCTACATTTCCATTCCGTACTTCAATTCCATTATCTGCAATTCACTCGCATCAAACGCACCCTAGCACTCTGTAAATGTGATTTAAATTAATTCACATGTAACTGCTCTAATTGTGAAATAAAGAATTTTGCTAAACATGGCTCATGATGGTTACAAAATCAACTTATATTGTTAAAAATTCACTATTTAACCACAATTATTCGACAGTTTAGCAGTTTTTGATAGAGGTTAATAGTTTCATAGAAGTTGCACTCTTAAATATAGCCTCAAGACTACGTATTGTAAAATTCTTAAATAAAAGTAAGGAAGGATCACAAAGATAGTCTTTGGCCTTTGAAGTATTTATGAAATTCACAAAGCTCCTTTGTATTGTAGTGAAACCGTCGCAAAGTTTTGCTTATGGTTTGCCTAGAACAACTAGTAAGCTCTTCGAGTTGAAGTATAATCAATGTGTGAAGGCTTCCACAACGTTCGCTAGAACTAAAGACTAGAAAGAATAATTCATTCAACAATATCGATATACGTACGAAAATAATTATTTGTTTTAATGAGATTTTTGCGAGAAATGTTCATTTAAGTAGTTCAATGATCAACATAATTTTCCAGTATAACTCCATTCCCAAATATTCTTGATTCTTATTTTTTAAGTGTTTTGCCTTTGCTTTGAGAAATATGTGTGGATACTAATGAGGTGTCTGCACACCGCGATGACGATAGTAAATTGAAATAAACTGCATTGGTAGTTGACATTTCAGTTTCGATACTTCACTTCATTGCTATATATAATCAATAAACTGAATGACTTAGATTTTCTTTTCTTCGGATGTTGAATTGAAGGACGGTTTAGTTTCAAGTCTAGTTTACGTATGAAACAATTTATAGATAATAAGGTCGACACAATGCATTAAACTTGATATCCATATACAATTTACAAATCTGTAGGCCTTAGAAGTCAACCTTGAAGAATCAATGTTTGACCACTAAAAAAACCATAACCACTAAACCAACCCAATTTCAATCGGTAAACAAATGTTATCAAGTATAGCACATGCATACCTCAAATTCTATTGTCACACTCTTACTCACAAAATTGACTTTTGTTAACTTGAGTTTAGAATTGAATATGATGCTGATGTTTGATAAAATTAAACTAATTAACTTTGAAAATGAACTGAGAAAAGCCTCATGCACATAACATGAAAAGTAAATCCCGGTTAAAAAAACTAGCAATAAATGAATTAATCTTATTTACCTTAATTATTTATTCATTTACCACTTAAGTAGTCGTCAATTATTACAAGAAATATAAACATTACATTAATTATATAACATTGTCCCTATGTGTTATGATACTCCCACACCCACACAAAAGTAATTATAAATAAGAAAGAATGAATCCAAATCGACGAGCATTCTATCTACCATGCTTCCCACCACCACAGCCAAACCACGAGCTAGTCGTTGAACGAGCCCGAGCCTAAACCCATAGTAACTACTCTAGACAATGGTGGACTTGTGTTCAAAAGTAGGGTATGCACTTGCATACCCTATCAAAACTTTATTTAGTTGGAGAAAAATTACTTGTTATTATAATTGAGTATCGAGAAATGTTCACTATCAAATGCTAAATATTTGAAGAATGTAGGAACCAATAGGATTGCTCTATTTCAAATATTATTTTTTTATCTTTTTTTAAAAAAGTAAATATCTCACAAATTCAGTATTGTTCTTAAGGGTTATTTGCAATTTTTTCCCTGTCAATGTTGCATTTTTTCGATTTTGTCATTTTTAGGATATTTTTGATTTTTTTGTCCCTTTGATTCTCAATTTCGCTCAAATTTTCCTTTTTACTAACTTTTGTCATCTTCTCCATAATTACACATCTAGATATCTCTCTCTAACACTAACTTCACCAAACACCTAACAACTTCTTAAGATTCACAACAAAAACCACACACACTCGACAACTCAAATCATATTAATTCACACCAAACCACCAGCGTCACCGCCTTGGTGAACAACCACTGGTATATTGAATCGCCACCACCTTCGCCTTAATGCACCACCACCATTCGATGTAGCTCCGGCGCGACGGAAAACGACAAAAACGAATTGGGTTTCAAACCCTAGCTTCAGACTTTCAGTAGCTTCGATTTCACACCTTAGCTTCTTCAAATGTATGGCGGCGGCAGATTTGCAGGTTTCACCGTCGATTTTAATCTACCATCACCAACCACCGGCACTACCAAATCCGTGCCGCCGACACCACTATTCTCGTGACAATCAAACCTGCAAACTCTAACGAATGTAGGTAATTTTGAACTCAGACGATGACTCCGATAGTAGTTACAAGTTTGTGAAATTATTAGTTTGTAGATTGGGTTTTGTTTATTAACTTTCGAAATTGCTAGCATGTAAGGAATCTCAAACTAGGAAGTTCATAAAAAATATGGACTAATTGCAAATGATTCTTTGTAGGTTGCGGAATTGGAGTGAATCACCATTTTCAGTTTAGATTTGTTTTCTTTTAGTGGATTTTTGGTACTAAAGGATGTGTATGAGCATGTGCTTCATTTTTCTACAAGTATAGAATTTTGAATAATTGGGTTTTTAATGTTAAGACAAAATTAGGTTTTGTTTATGTTTGAATAATTGGGTTTCAATAATATAGCTTCAATCGTAGAGGGGGAGGGGGTGAATACAATTTAACTTGTTAATTATAGTGTTTTAATATTTCTTAAGAATTATTAATCATTTTAAAACATTAATACAATAAGCAAAGTAAATGAATCACAATATATGAAAATTTCCAAACATAAAATATGTGTATCCATTAACAAAAAATTAATTCACACAAATACCCATATTAATATATTAAAAAGAAAAGCACATTCATATTCAACTCATCTTCAAAATCAATTTTATACAGAAAGAAAAACAAACAATTCTACAATTAACCACTCATACAAATTAAAAAACTTCAAAAATTAAGCTATAAAGAATCAAACCGAAAACAAAATAATGAAACTAGAATGAATCAAAATTTTCGCTAGAAACACAATTGGAGATGCCATAATAGCTCAACTTCAAACTTCGGTTTAAAAAAACTAACAATCATCATCATAATCTTCGCTAGAATTTGACATAATAGCTCTTTGAGGGAATCAATGAATGTGCCGCTAACAATTTGAAGAGCTAGGGTTCATGCAATTGATAATTTCGAGTATGATATGAAGCAAATGAACGAGGGTTAAATTTCACGGAAAGGTTAAAATAGAAAGGTAGCTCATGTGGTTTTTTTAATTAGGACATGTGTCATATTCTTATTGATTCCTATCATTACTACATTAAGCACTAATCGTATATGAACCTAATCCCATCTCTATAACTGTCACACCCGCTAAAGCGGAAGCGCAAGATATGAGAGCACACGGTTCCATAGCACAAGGTACAAGAAACACCAACCGTATATATTGATTAATACAAGTTTACATCGTTCACAAACATTGTTCATAAAACATTGTTCCAAAGTTATATAATATATCAAATTAAGCACTCATGCAGGAAGCGGCCAAGGGTGCAGACTTATATGCCAAAACTACGAACCAGATCCTGAAAAGCACGATAAAAAGAGAGTGTCAACTATAGGAATAGTCGATGAGTTTCATAGGTTTTTCAGTATGGATTGTCAACCCAAAAGTTCAGTTCCAAAAACAGTTCAAGTACAAGTACAATAATTATAATAATTATAGATGTTATTGCATTGAGTCCACAACCGAAACTACTGACCGAACTTACGCCCCAAAACGCAATGTCCTATCAGTACATGCAGAATTGGTGAAATCCACTCACAATTTGCAGTGTGAGTGGGGGGTGGTCTCCCCCAAATAGTACTATTCCTAACGACCATCGGTTCCTAAGGAGTTAATTGGATGCGTAAAAGAACATGGGGACTTAGCGTGATAGCATCTCAAGCAACTAACATTAGTATACACACAGAACAAGTATGTACACACAACCAAAATAGTTCATAAGTTTATAAATAGTACAATGTTCACATTTTCAAAAAGTTATAAGTATAGTTCAATATTGTGCTTTTCACCCCAAATAAGTACAAAGTAAGAAAAGGGGGTCGTGAAAACACACAATCATACGCGTGTCAAGCAACAATCAATCCACAAACGATACCCAATGTCCAATCCTACTTTAGTCCTATGAAACGTAAAGATACTAGTAAGACTCGTGCCTGAATCTTAAAGTTTTAAGTATTACATAGAACAAGTAATTTAAGATTTTTATTGTTCAAATCTTGTGGTTACTTTGCGACACATTTTAATAAAGTTCCAATACTTTTCTTGCCATCAAATTTTTATCCAACTCATTTTACTATTTTAAGAAGTTGTTTCAAATTTTCACAATTTTTAGATTTGTTTAAGTTCCTCAAACAATTTTCACAAGTCCAGCTATCACAGAAAGTGAAGTTGTTTGCGCACCAGATTTGTGAACCACTGTTTGGAGGTCGAATACTTGGAATTTTTCAGTGAAACAATTGGGTTGGATTACTAACTCAAAAGGTTAAATTCCAGAAAAAAAATCACTCCATTTGGGTAAATATTGAGGGAGATATGGTCTATCAAAGCCGGTTGTTGAAATCTGCCATATTGCATTTTTGGCTAAAAGTGTTTATGGAAAATCCTAAGTTCATGGTTTCATGTCCCTTTGAGAAATCCTTTGAAATCTAATCTTTGAGCTCGATTTTTAGCACTTGACAAACTGTAGCCTTAGAAACTAATGAAAAACTCAAAACTTCAAAGTTCTTTGAAGTTCCATAAAATTGAGGAGCTTTACAATCCTATAGCTATAGCATATGCTACAACTTACAACCTACGGCTACAGCCTACAGCTTACAACTACTTCATCAAACAGATAATATGTTTTCGTGCCTTTTTTATCTCTTTTAATTTTACTTGCATATGAAAAAATGACTATTATATTATTCAATCGATAAAGTACTTTATTTATATAATGAATATAATTTGTACAATTTATTTTTTATCTATATACATTTATCATTTATTTATATATCGATGTTCTTTTATGTCATTTTATACCTTTAAGTTATAGCTATAGCTAGTTTACCAAACAATTTTATACAATAAAACTACAGCTTACAACTACAATCTAAAACTATTTTACCAAATATACCCTTAGTTTAGATTTGGAGTATGGAAGAGAGGAAAATTGTTGGGGTATAGTTCATGGGTAAGTGCTCATATTTACTTCTTGATGTAGGCCCTAGCGTGGAGGATCGGACCTTATGTTTCTTGCGGCCATGATCGGGTGACTAATGGGCCTTCACAAACAAGGTCATAACTTGATCGATGAGGCTCTGTTTTATTAGGCCCATGAGTTGTCGAATCGAAGCTTGACGGAAGGAGCGTAACGTAGTAAGGTGACGTAACTTTCGAGGCCCAAAAACGCATTCCGGAAGGAGATATTGGCTCTTTTTATGTTTTTTATGATTTTCTTGGGTTTTATTTTTGGGCTTGTGTTTGGCCCATAGTTCCTTTTAGGCCCATTCGAAAATTCTTGTTCTTTTTTAGGGTTTGTTCAAGGTCATGGAATAGTTAGTTTTTGATTTTTATGAAAGTTGAATTTTCTCTTAAATTGTGTTCATCGATTGAGTTGAATTAATCCTAACTGCAGTATTCTTTGAATCAATGTGTGTTAGAAGAGATTAACCTGGTATTCTCAACAGGTTTAATATATGTTCGTTTATTTGTAAACTGCATCACTTCCTTAGGGTTGTTTTTTAGCGACACATGTTTTGGATATTTAACACGAATGTGGTCTGTTTTGGATCTTTGTTACATCAATTACGTGGTCTGTTTCATTTGGCATGTTATTTGTGAATCTGCATTAATCATGTCCAGGTTCCTGAATCAATATATTCTTAATTCACAGCGAAATTTGCAGCAGATCTCTTCTCAGTTTCACGACTATTTAATGTTGAACCATTCTGGCAATGAGATCATACATTGGGTTAGTCTTCTATTGCTGCCTTACTAAATTTTGTTGTGTTATTTTCTGTAGGTTCGAGATGTTATGCGGATTTCAATTTTTCAAAGCACAGTAAAAAAAATGCAAAATGTTGGTTAATCGTGGATTTGAAGCTTGAAGTTCAACTATAGAACAACTTGGTTCATCTACGGTTGCATCTGAAGTTACTCGCCCATACAGGTATAATGGGTTCCATGTTTAAAGCGATAATAAGCCATTTGCTTCTCAAGAAGAAAAGAATGAAAGTTTATACTGAATCCACATGTGGAGCTACAAAACGTATGGTAGCATGTTATCTGGAAAAGTTGAGACGAAGGCACTGTTAAAGTCAAAAAACAACTTAAAAATCAGATCAGGGTAACGAAGGTGAAGATCAGAATGAAGATGCTAAAAGATGACGATGATGATGAAGATAGTGATGATCCATCTTTCACACAGAAGAAACCACATGTTGTTTGGTCTATTGATCTTCATAGGAAATTTGTAGCTGTTGTTAATCAACTGGGCATTGAGAGTGAGTAATATTCAGTAATTCAAAATTCCGCGTATGTATACATTTCCCCAAGTATTGTTTTACTTTCTAAAAAATGCAAAAGTTGTGCCTAAAAGGATTCTTGATTTGATGAATGTGGACGGACTTATTAGGGAAAATGTAGCAAGCCATCTCCAGGTATGCATATGTTTAGACTCATTTAATTGCTTATTATGCCACCATTCATGGTCATACTTCTGAATCAGTCAATTGGTGTAATCTTTCGGTGGTTAATTTACTTTCAAATTCGCATGTTCAAGTTTGTTTTCTGTTCAGACTTGTATATATCTACATATGTATGTTATGCTTTTTTTATGGTTGAAATCATCGGCACTTAGTAATTTGGAATTCGATTTTTGATTTTGATATATGGTGGTTTGCTATTTTTGTTTGTATCTAGACAGGAGGTGATGCAGGTTTGATGGAGGATGTTGTTGATATCAAAAGGAGCAATCAAAGTTATGTGGATTCAGACTCAAACGGAGGAGGATAAAATGCAACACAACAAGGGGCGAGTTACTTGATTGAATGCTTTTGAGATTTTTGGTTATATAATGAGATTATTGGTACATCCATTTTAGATTCATGTTTTTTTAGTATAAATACTCTCTTTTTAGTGTATTTATTACATTAAAAATCAATAATTCACAACATTTTTGTTGTAGGTAGCAGATTTTTCATCATTGAAACAAGGTAAAAGAAAGAAATACCAATGACAAATGACGTCCAATATATAAATTATCTCCATGATAATGTTATGTTTGCTCAAAATTTTCTACATATCTAAGCTCTATTATATTGATTCTAAGTGGTTCTTTTTTTTTCCGTAGTAAGTTGCAATTTATATTCGTAACAGAATCATAAAGAACGTCTCATGGTCCTATTTATGCGTAAGGAGCATAATAGAGTAGCTATGAGGACATTTCGAGCAGAGATGATTTCTAATTGTGAAGATGAACAAGAAGTCTCGAAAGGAATTTACTTTTTTCAAGTTAATAGCCTGAGGTGTTGCCATGGGATCGGTCACAGAGGTATATTCGATAATGATAATGACAATGACAGGCAATAACTCGAATAGTTATATCCAGGAGCGGAACCAGGATCAAATGTCAAAGGATGTATATATTTTTATGTAATATGAATTTAAAATAAAACATTAAAGAAATTTAAGCTTATTAAATTATTATATTTTGAAAACTGGACCGGTTGTAGTATAAATTTTATTAAAAAAAATATAAATGAAATAATTTAATTTGCCGTGCATCACACGAGCTTAAATCTAGTATTAGTATATATAAGTACTTGTTAGTAATATTATAAGAGACACAATCACTGCAATAAAATAATTAAAAGAGCTTTGTTAATTTTAGCATTTTCAACCTTGATAGAACTGTTTCAAATGCCGGTCATGGTGCACTTACTACCACTTTAGATGCTTTTGAAGCAAATTTCAACCTTGATAGAGAGAATCGCAAAAATTTAGCGCTTTGTGCTGCCACTACTGTGATAGGAGCGGAACCAGGATCAAATGTCACGGGATGAACATATATTTATGTAATATTAATTTAAAATAAAACATTAAAAGAAATTTAAGCTTATTAAAATATCATATTTTGAAAACTGGACCGGTTGTACTATAAATTTGAGAATAGTTTCCATAGTGTTTTGGGCAATTTATAACGGAAGGACAACTATACGTTGCATTAAAGAATAAAGATTTCAAAATAGACATATTCACAATCACTTCTACAGAATTTGAACAATAAGAAATAGTTCATACTAGCAAAAAGTTCAACAGACGAATCATTATATATGAGAACATTTCTTAAATGGTATTTCTTAATGGTTCCTTCACAATATAAAGCTAAGATATTATATATGATTATATAACATTGCGTCTATATATATAAGAAAAAAGATACGCAAGTATTACAGATATGCAAGTGAATAAAATTACAATGATGGCTCGTATTAACCGAAAGGAGCACAGAATAAACATTGGCAGATCATTTGCCATCAAATTGGACACCCTAATAGCATATCAACTACAACATTTAATCTAGTTTCGAATAAAAGGTAATTTTACACTGTGAAAATTTGTAAGAGTCTATTCAAGTTTCTTTAGAGTTATCCTGATTTTGTTTTATAATCTCTTTGATTTTATATTGTTATTGTTACTAAATCTATTGTGATGGTTAACAGGCCAGCGTTGAAGATTTCTTGACACGATTACCTGCTTTAATTGAAAAAAACATGGATGAGGTACCTGGAGGAGCGCAACTAAAGTACATAGGTTCGATTTCGAAGTTGACAATGGGCTTAGAAAAAAAAAATTAAAACATTATAATATTTTGAAAACTGGACCGGTTGTACTATAAATTTGAGAATAATTTCACATCTAGTATAACAAAGAATATTAGAAAAAAAATTACATTACATGTAGTAGTAGTTTCACATCTACTATAAATTTGAGAGTAATTTCATATATAGTATAAAAAGTTACACCTTATAGTTGTCACTGACATTCACCTAGAAGATGTGCGTTCCTTCTTCTATATGTCGTCACATTCTGCACATGATCTTCTTCATATTCAAAGTCGTTTTCAGCAATCGGCGGTCATTCTTCTTCTTTACCCCGTTCCATCTTTCTCGTAAGTTATGGATAAGTGTCTCCATCCATGTCTCGACCCTTACATAATTCCCGATATCCTCCTTCATCAATGTGTTACACTTGTGAAATATCCAACGAAATCTCGCGGCTTCGGACATCATTACCACAATCATTGCAAGTTTTAATCCAATAAAGACGTTTCTACGTGTTGAAGGATTTAGGGATATATCGTTTTAAAGCTTTAACTACTTCTTGGAAAGCTATCCGACCAATATTAATTTGGATCAATCGAGGGAAATTGGAGATTATTAAATTATAATATGTTGAAAACTGAACCGGTTGTACATCATCAATTGTTTACTGGACCTCTCAATTGATAGTGCGAATAGTGGGTTTGAAGGACAAAAAAATCAAGTTTCAATGGCCCGGAAGACCAAAAAAAATATGTAGTGGCTCAAAAGGATAAAAATGAAAAGTAAGTTGTTAGTTTAGATCAAAAAACCTTCTTTTATAATAAAAGTTGCATAGTTTAGTTAGTAATTTTATAAAGAACCGCACTTTAAAAATTTCAGTAGTTGCAGTTAAAAAATTTCACTAGTTACAGTTCTACTAAAATATGAAAAATTTTAAGTTTTTCACACTTTGCGAAAAAAATTCACTAGTAGCACGTGCTACTCCTACCGCCATAGTGGTTCCGCCCCTAGTTATATCCTACAAATTAATCGTAAGAGGCTTCAAATAGAGTGCTTGGATCTGCAAACTGAAGTTGAATGTACAAATAGTTCCGAAAGGAATCTTACATAAGTCTTACGAAGTCGGGAAGTCTATGTGGCAGATAGAAATGCTGTCCGGCGGAAAGGGGTGTTATGTGAGAATTGTGTACCCGATTTGAGCTGGTATCGGGCGGAGATATATGGGCTATCTGGCGGATAGGAAGTCGGCATGTGCAGTTTTAGGTTTCCTTGTTTAAGTTGTTTTGTTTCTCTATATATTGTAACTTCTACTCTTGTAAACCCTAACACTTGCGAAAATAATAAAGAATTCTCTCTAGTTGGCCGTCGATCGGATATAACCAATCAAGTAGATTGGATATAACCACGTTATATTGCGTATTCGTCTAATTCTCGTACAATATTCATTCCGTGTTTGCTTGCTTTCTTCATTTGTTTATTGTTGTGGGGTATAACTAGGCTTATACATTTGATTGGGGTCCATAATTCCTAACCGTCTTTGGTGTGATCGTGTCTCATGATTGATGGTGAAGCAGCTAGGATCCTGATGCTATGTTACTGTAGAAGGATGCATATACTCTTTCAGAACAGAGAAGCAACGGTGATCAAGGTTTAAAGATTCGCATGTGATGTTGTTGAGATTTTTTATTGTTAAATGTTCAGACGGGGTAGGTGTGTTGAAAGCATCTTGCTGTAACTCATGATTTATGGTGGTTAGGCTTGGTGGATTTTTTTTAGTATAAAGAAAGTAAATGCGTTGTTATGTTATTTGACTTTTTAATTAATAAAAATCCCTATGCTGTTCGAAAAAACAAAATAAGAACCTTATATACATTATGGTATTTATAGGTCCTGTGAAGCCACAGGCATATGCAATTGAATGCCTCATTCCGTCAGTAACTTTTCTTTTTCATTTACTTTCTCATCGATTACTTAAACTATACTATCTATTGAAAATTTCATGCCAAATTTGTTTGCAGGCTTGGAAATGATTCTAACAAAGGTGAATTGGAGTTATCAACTCCAAGCATCATGTGTTGGTAAAAACAATGTTACAGTATATACAATTGATAAAAAATTATGAATCAATGATTGTGTAGCTATGAAAATCGTGTGCGTGGATGTATTTTGATGGTTCATTCATGGCTAACAGGTTAAAATTAGCGTTATTGGATCAATGGCTAGCAAGCTAAAACTAATGCTACGTTTTAAGCGTTTTTAGTGGGTTTCGTTGTTAATTTGAAATTGGATTAGAATGAGTGACGGATCTAAGAATAAAAACTAGGGTATACACTATATAGTAAAAAAAATAATACCAAAGCTGACAAACCCTATATGATAAGGGGTACCGCTTATATAAGCGGCTTGTATAAAATAACAGGTTATAGGTATTAAAAAAAATAACACCAAAGTTGACAAACCCTATATAAGTTAGCTGCTTATATGGTAAAAAAGAAATGAAAAATTTCTTTTTTACCATATAAGCGGCTAACTTTCTATATTACAGTAATTAACAATATAAAAACTCTGTGTTAATAAAAAACATCGATGAAGTAAGGGGCCGACAAAGCTGACAAACCCAAAGTATTACATACAATCAAGTTTGGAGGGGTAAATTGTTATGCCATAGAATTGTTGAGAGCTATTTTCTTAGAATCATTCTAACTACTTCTCCTTTATTTACATAACATGAACCTGACAAACTCTAGAAGTATTAAAAATGTGCTTAAATATGAAAAGGATAAATTTGTATTGTGTTACATGTCCAATGGTACAACAGTAGGTAACTATATTTTATTTTCATGTTCACACGTATACATATTCTACTACAACTTATATATTAAGAAGGAAATTTGAGCATATTAAATTCGTCTTCTTAAGGTGTATTTGCAACACTAAGTGTATACTTTTGATTTTGTTTACTGTTAATATGTATTTAGCTAACAATGAAGATATTTGTTTACTGTTAATACTTATAACTTCTTAGAATATGTATACTTAGTTTCTTACAACGTCAAACAACTTTTTGATTTATGCTTCAAAAGGGGAAAAAAAACTATTATTATGACCAATTTAATAAAGTTTGATGAATTCTCATGTCATATTACCTATTTTCATTAGTTAGTATAATTGAAGGTCCGAAAATTACATCTTATTGTAATGCCAAGAAGTTATAAGTATTCTATAATACTCGTGAATCACAAACATATATAACCACATGAAATGATTGTTTGGTGTACTAAATTGTTTTACCTAAAGTTCCATGTAAATGTAAATGTGAATCATACACACACGTTAAGCACCTTCAAGTAACGTAGACTAAAATAATATACACAATAATTAAGGCCGTAAAAGACGTTGATAATTATAAAATTAAACAATCACATCATTACTTTAGTATATAAAACATGTATCATCTTAAAAATTCGCAGATTATAATTTAATTCTAATTTAAAAATTAAAAGAAAAATTCAATAAGTGTAAAATAGGAATGAAAATAAAATATTCATATCAGAAATTGTTGATCAATTGACTTTGACTATAATTAAAGAAATAAAAGCTCACAAATAAAAAAAATAAAAATGTACCAAATAAAATTTACTTGAAAACTTAAAATTTAAAAAAGAAAAAAAAAAGTTATACAACAATAAAGTAGCTAGCTTATAACATATTTATGTTTTTCTTCTGTCCCAACCAGTTTCAGTCTTTAACCACTTAGTTCAGTTTTTAATCGGTCTTCTCACTCAAAATATAACTGAATTAGGACTGTCGACACTCGTAGGACCGGTTCAGTCTTTTTTCGGTCTAATTATTTTCTAAAACCTGTTCCGATCCAATATAAAACCAGTTTCAGTATTATACTCTTATGATATCTCTACTTTAGAGATCTCATAAATTCAAAATGTGACTTGACACATTACACTCAGTACTTGTTAACTAAATATCTAACAAACAACCCACTTATTTCTACTGATCAACTTATAATGTTCTTCTAGTTCGTTCAGGTGATTCAAGGCTTTCAACATACGTACCTCCAATGCTAAATCCATTAGGGCCACCGACAATCCTTACACTACTACACCTTTTTCTATCCACATTATACACAACAACTCCATCTTCATCTCCAAACACGATATCCCGATAGCAGCCATCAACCAAACAAATAGGCTTAACAGGATCTATCTCAATCCCGACGATATTAATTTTCCTCCACGATTCACCTACCTCATACTTCTCCATCACCCACAATTCATTACCCAATCTACTACCAAACATACCAAGTTTCCCGCCTAGTTCAACCAACTCATTAAACACGGCCCTATCATTCTCAATCGAATCTGGCAATTCAATCTCACGAAACTCTTCATTTATAAAACTAAATGCTGCAATCGTTGAAGAATATCCAGGACGTGTACTCGTCAACCAATGCAACTTTTCGTTGACTAAAACGCCACTTATCAAATGCCCAACTGCGTCATCATAAGGCGAATTATCCAATTTCCTCCATGTGTCGTTATGTAAACTATAAATGTTTACAAACATGTCCGTACAATCCGGATTATGCTCGTTATCTGTGTCCCAAAACGAGATTGATATCACTTTATAATCATCTGTATTAGAATCATAACCAAATCCATACATAACGAAACTTTCTCTAACTGGTAACGCAAAAGGCGAAACCGGAACTTTCGAAAGGTTTCGTGTCATTGGATTTATGATGAAAATGGTATCGTTTTCATCTTTGGCTAAAACAAGGCCGTTGCAGGAACCTAAAATCTCTTCCCATAATATCTGACGTGGCAGGAAACTTAATTCTATTGCGGTTTCGGTTTTTATATCGAGTGAGTAAAGAGATTTAGTATCGGAGATGAGAATTATTTTAGGGGTTTTATGTGTATGATTGTTTTGATGGATTAGAAGGTGGGTTTTGATGAATTTGGGATTTGAAATTAGAGAATACCATGGGCTTGAAACGGACTTGAAACGCCCTAAAGATTTGGCTGGAAGACGACGGAGAATTGCTTCGATGATCTCCGGTGGAAGGTTGTTGGGTGCAGACATCACTGATTACTGTAAATTTAGTCTTTGAGGTAAAGGGTGTAAATTTAGAAGGTCACAGTTTGACAGATTTGTAGACGTGAGTTGGTGAGCTGACACTATGTGAATTATTAAATGTTATCTATCACATATTTTTTGTTGGTTTTTGATATATAAATGTTTTATAAATCGTGTACGTGTTCTTAGTTCAGGTATAAAGTCAAACATGTGTACACGTTCTGGGAAAAATAATAATATCGAGAGTGTTGTTTATGGAATTTATTGTAAAAAAGATATTAAACAAAATATTTTAGGATTGGGTTGAATCCAACAAGAAATAAACCTGTGAATGATATTATCCAGACGTATAAGTTCATGTGATATATAGCCAATTACATGAGCTTTATGTTACTCTCTTTGGGATCCCTATACGTTATAGGGTGGGGATTTGGGGATTAAGAGAGAAACATAAAAATAGAGAAGTAAGGAAGTTGATCTCGATTCTTCATTTTTATAATGTTAACATTCATATACGATAAATGTTATTCAAAATTATAACTTAACATTCATTTATGATGAAATCAAGGATTGAGATTTGCTTCCCTCCTTCCTCAAAATTTGAAACTTCCTTCTGAATCCTTCCTCTTACGTTACAAGTCTCTAACTTGATAAATTGCATTGAAAAAGTTTACTTTTCATCCTTAATTAACTGGAGTATATAGAAGGAGATATTTAGGAGTGACAATTTCGCAATCTCAATGATAATAGTTCTACACTCATACGTTGATGGTTCTTCAAATCAAAGGTGATTGTCAATGCTTGAAGTTAATTTCCAGGGACAACTAATAGTCATAAATAGCATATTGACCGGATAGTTTAGTGGGAGAGAGAAAAGACAGTTTTAGGTGAACGATATATATTGTTCGGTTATATACCCAAGATTGGGTATTCTAACAACCATATACTCACCTTCTCCATAGAGAAATACGTCTGATGTTACGGGCTAATAACACATATTTACTGTATCGGAAAAGACACAAAACCTAAAGAAAATAGCTAAACGATGTAGTATCGCAAGGTTCTACACGCAAGATTGGGTACCAAACAGCCATACTTACCATACCCATAAATAATTATCTTTGACAATACGGGTTAGCAACACATATTTATATGTATCAGAAAAGACACAACAGCAAATGAAATCAAGTAGCCTAGTCTGCACATTTAAATGAGAATTGGAATTCATGCACCAAAATAGAAAAGAAAACAAACAATACCTGGAAAGAAAGTTTGATGGCAGATATGTTGATAAGTTAATTAGCTGTCTGTGAAAGTGCATAAAATGTTGTAGTGCTGTTTCGTCAACTACTACGTATCAAGCTAGATGTAAATTCTTATCCAACAATTTTATTTGGGGAATGTTGCTAAACATGCCTCAAATGTATGCCTAAAAACAAGCCTGATTCATACAATTTTTGTCACAGGGATGATATACTCACTCTCTTCGTATCTCCAACTTTTAATCATGCCATGTGTTTCAATCTCAAAATTAGACACAATTTTAGGCACGCATTGTAAGGCCTACTGTACTGCCCTACTCATCATTTTTCTTATTTGGGTGTTGTAACATGGTTCCCTGACCCTCCCAACCTCAAGGGATGTGGTTCGAGTGGTAATCTGCCTTGGGGATAAGACACTGCAATACTTGCCACTGTTTTTGTAACTAATGTTTCAATTGTTTAGCGTGTTGATATTAAGTAACTTTTGTTACCTAGAAAAACTCTTGATGCTATGAATTATTTGTATTCATGAAATGCTTTGCCTTTAAGTATATATGTCTATGGTTAAAATAAGATCAGGTTTAATATTGTCAACAACAATTGCCCATTTCTTGACTAAAAAACACATTCATTACTGTATGCACTAATGTGATCACTCATCAAGCTCCAAGGTAACAAACACTTATTTCGTTTTATCTTTATCGGTCATGACAGGTTATCTGTGAATTATAGACATCAAGGGAAACATTGGGTTGTTAGGGATATACTATACCCTCCACCCCAATCAAAAAACTACAATGAAGGACTCTAGCAAGGCACTACAGGCAAAAACGAGAGGGACTGCAATGATAGCATTGGAGCAAGTCCAGCTTCACCCAATTAAGTTTACACTACCTGCATTACCGTTCAAAAAGGAGACTACAATGTGCTGCACTTAACTATAATTTGAAATTCAGGTCTCTTTCAGATTAAGAATTATTCACCCTTTCACTAATCCAACTCAGCATTTCATACAGTCTAAAATCAAATGTGCAGTCTAGAAACTCATCTTAATCAAACATCTACTTTATCATCAAGTATCATATTTCATACAACTGCAAACACCAAATTTTGATAAGAATTCATAATGTATTTGCATCATGTTTCCATGTAAGTTGTGATTTCTAAATGCTTGCTTGATAAATGAGGCATAAAAAATCAAAAATATCCCACATAACATATTAGATATAAATATCAGACATACTGCACCCATACACGTTACTGAAATAAAACAAGTGTTGGTCTAACGGAAACGTTCAAGTGATTCAAGGCGTTCAACATACGTACCATAAACCGTGAATCCCTCTTTCCCTTCAATTGTTACACTTGTGCATCTTCTTTCATCCATATTGTATATAAAAAAATTCATTCGCATCACTATTTCCCAACAAAATATCCCGATTGCTGACTTGAGCAAAGAACTCAAAATATAGATCTGTATCGTTTTCAAAGATACAAAGTTTCTTCAAAGACTTAGGAACACCGTACTCCTCCATCACCCACAATTCATTAACGAATTCAGGAATGTACAACCCATCACACAGAACAACTAATTTACCACCAAGTTAAAGGAATGTATACATACCTTTACTAAGTTCTAACAGGTCAAAATGGGAATTTTTCTTGGCATGGGTCAAACAAGTCTGGTCGGGTTTGTGCAGACCCGCAAATAACTTCTTTATCCATTTTTTGAATTTTCAAAATTATTAATACACAAGATATGATGATAATACAACTTTAATCTTACCTTTCAATGAAGTGATTTATGAGGTTTGTATGCATTTAAATGTATGTTTGAGTATTTGACTCATTCGACCCACTTGAACATAGTCCAAATCAACCCATTGATAGGTAAATGGGTTGAAAACTCAACTCTAAGCTAGGTATATACCATATGCATACCATATATATATCCACCTCTTTTGCAGTAATTTTGGGTTAAGAACTACTCCGTAGTTTTTACCTAGAGTTCGATTTTTGGTTTGTTCAGTATCAACCGTGTCAGATGATTTGTGTAGGGATCTACCAAGATTAAGAATCATTTAATCTAAATTGTAGACTAGCGTTTTTATTGACCTTTAAATACTCCAATTCACTTATAAGTTGCGACCTACAACATGTCTGGAAACTGTTTATAATGAAAGATGTACTTTGTAATGTATACAATCTTCCATACAACTACAAACAACCCCTGGGATTGGCAAATATTTGGGACCTGCTTGTGTTTTTATTTGATTGGCATTATTAATGTGAATCATGTTTCCAGCTTCATGTAGTTGGTTGTAAATGAGTGAATGAGCTATCATGATCTGAAAATGCCCTTAACATAATCGAATACTAGACTAAACTAGACTACATATCAGACATACAATATAAGCCAAAAGTTTTATAACTGAAAAATAAAAAATTGCAGGGTGTTGTTCTAATGAAAGCGTGTAAGTGATTCAAGGCTTTCAACATACGTACCACCAACATAGAATCCTCCTTGACACCTTACACTTCTTTCTTTTTCGGAACGTAGTTCATCCATATTGTATACTACAACTCTATCATGATTGCCCAACACAATATCCCGATTATTGACTTCAACAAGAAAAAAGGCGTAAGACTTGAACCTATTCTTCTTCCGACGTTGCAAACTTCGGTCCAAGACTTACCCACACAGTACTCCTCCATCATCCACAATTGGTCATCGTAAATACCAAGTTTCCCACCAAGAGCAACAAGCATATACAGCGTAATGAAATCAGGCAGCTCGATTTCATGAAATTCTTCATTACTTAAACTAAACGCAACAAGAACCGTTGTGGGGTATCCATCAGCTTGAGTACTTGTTACCAACCATTAACCAATGAAAATTCTCATTGATGAGAACACCTTGGCGGCTGTCATACTCATATAAAAAAGAATGTGTCAATTTCCTCCATGAATTGTTACATAAAGTATACACGTTTACGAACAAGCATCCAGGATTAGGCATGTCCAGCGTCTCAAACATAGTAAACGAGACCACTTTATAATCGTCGGTGGATGAATCGTAACCAAATCCATACCCATATAACTCAAAACTCTCATCATCAAGGAAAGGGGGATCAGGAAGCTTCAGGAGGTCTCGTGAGGATGGATTTATCAAGAAGATGTTATCCTTTTCATCTATGGCAAATACAAGACCATTGCAAGACCCCAAAATACGTTCCCATAATACTCGAGGTGCCTGGAAGCGTAGCTTTGTTCCGATTGCGGATTTGATTTGGGCACTGAGTTGCTTTATGTCGACTGAGTAGAGATACTGATATCCGTTAACCAAAATCAGCTTAGTGGGGTTAGGGTTGGGGCTGCTTTTGGTTGTGTGATGGATATGAGTTTTTATAAATTGGGGGCTAGAAATTAGGGAACACCGTTGTTTTGACACGGACTTGAAGCGGCCCCGAGACCGGTTCTGAGTTTTCAGGCGAGTCGATCGAAAAATGTCCTTTGTTAGCAAAAAGGCTACAATACATTATCTTATAGCGATTTAGAATCTAGTCAAATTAGGCGGTTTATTTTCATGCCGATTTTATTTAATAAATAAAATGTTACAATATGAGAAGATCAACTCCGAATTACAAGTTCTTAATCATCTAAAACAATGAGGAGATCAGATAATATTCAAGCAAAAAATAACAAGTATGAAAAAATATCACCCGATCAAAAGGATAAAAAGAAAAAGATAATTGATCAATGAGTTTGATGTCTTGATCCTTGCAATCTGACTAGTCTAATCAACGAGTTTAATACTTAATTGTTAAATGTTGATTGATTATTTGATTTATCTTCTGGCTTCTACGCATGAGTAATTGAGCTGATTGATTATTTAATATTTGACAATTAATTTTCCTGCAGACTACTCACAGCCGCATCACCCCAGTACCTCACATGCCGTACATTTGATTGTTACTTCATAAATTAATTGGGCTAAACCTAGGCCCAAGAATGGGCCGAGTACTTGGAGTTGGGCCATACAAGATTTTAGGCCATTATTTTCCTTTCCCTATGCATTCTCTCTGCCGCTCGTCTTCTTCCTCAGTTCCTCAAAATTTGCAGGTTACAGAGTTGCATACTTACCAAATTGAATCTGAAGTAATATCCACTAAATACATGATGCCCCTTACCGATATGATGCCCTGGGCGGTCGCACGGGCTGCCCATGCCCAGGGCCGGGCCTGCCCAGAGATTTGGCAGGAAGAAATGGGAGGAACTAAGCTCCGGTGGAAGGTAGTTGTGGGCAGACATTGACGCACGGCGGTCCCGGTGGTTATTAGTGTTCGTTATCATTTCGGAAGAAAATAACCAGGACAATATGTCACTGATAATGATAAGGGTTTCTCCTTGAAAGCATTTTGTTTGGGTAATTAAATAAGTGGGTAAATCGGCTGATATTTTTGTGTTTAAAATGATGGAGAGTTTTTAAGTATGAGATTTTAGGAAAGAACAGTAAGAATATGTCATTTGATAAAAATTTTAATTTTTATAATGTTTTAAAATTAAATATCTTCAAAATGATAAGTCAAAAAATAATAATAATTTTATTATAAAAATTAATATTTTTGTCTTCGATTAGACATCCCACAAGGTATATTTTTGACGAATTTTTTTTTCTCTTCATTTTATGTGAATTGACACATATGTTACAATTATCACAAGGTATACTCTCGCGGCTATCACATGGTTATAAAGGACTTTCACATGTTTTATAAGCGATAGTCGATGGTAACACATGTGATATTCAATTTTTAAGAATGTGAGAATTTTGTTATTTTAATGAAAATAGACGATTGACATTTGTACTTCCATACTTTCAAAATTTTTTTGTCTAAAATGATAATCAATTTCACATACATATTAAAAGGTTATATGTAGCCGGTTATGGTCATTTTGAGCAAAACTTAAACAAATATCTTTTAGTGTGTAATTTTATACTAGCTGGTAATCCGTGTATTGCAATATTACAGAATTTACAAACAATTAAAAATGTTTTAATTCTTTGTACGATTTAATATTCATTATATTTGATGTGAATGTAAAGAGATAAAAATGTTTTTCATTGAATTGATTAAATAAAATTTTCACTACTACTAAAACAAGATTTGTTAAAAATATTAATGTCCATTTGTCGAGAGTTAAAAAGGAAAAGAAAAATAGCAGATCATTTATTAGTTTGAATTTGACAATATAATAGTTTAGACTTTGTAGAAATGGTAATTTTGTAAGAGTAAATAGAAGAATACGATTAAAATGGGATTCTGGTTAAGATAATATTTTTATCTTGAGCTTTAAGGGCATAAATTCTAAATATATTTTTACTAACTGATTAAATAATTAAGTAAAGATACATTCACGGTTATTATGTTCTCACTAAATAATTACTATTTATAATTAATCACTACAAAACAATATGTCCCAACTTTAGTAATCTTCAAATTATATATCACCACTCTGTGTAGTTCGTATGTGCATGTTGGCACTCTGTGCATCTTCATGATCAAAGTTAAAGGCTTTCCTTTAAGGTAGTATGCCATGCATCCAAATATCTGCCATAATGTGTAATTCTAATTAGAAATCAACAAGCAAGCAATTGGTATTATATAAGTAATATACATTCACGGTTACTGTAACTAATGAATTTTATCTATTCTCATAATTAACCACTAATTGTATATAGAATCTTGAAAAACTTGGGAAATCTTCAGCTCAACCCAACCCACCCAACCAAACGACCCATTTTGTTTTTAGTTACTCTTTAGCTTAACCCCATTTGACCCAATAAGAGGAAACATAACACAAAATCGCAAAAAGGTACGAATTGACACCTCTAATTTTACGTATATACATGCAAATGGAGAGAAGGGAGTCTATGCCATATAATGTGGAAGCACGTAGAGGAACTCCAATGATAGGTAAGGGTGTCAATGCAGCTACCATACCTAATCTTAGGCAAGCTTAGAGGTTACACATTAATGCTCATCATTTAACCAAATTTTTAACTGTTGTCGAACACGTTCAACCCACTCATATTGCCACCTCTATTGACTATGTAACCCCAAAAGTTAAGAAATTACCTTAGTAGACACATCAAAATCGCTTAAAACTTTGGCAGCTTCTATCGGGAAATAAACAGAATGGGAATATCATGTACAAAAACTAGGGAGGGTGATGAGACTAAAGGTAGTTTATGAATAAATTGTTTATGTAAATAAAACAAAAAAGAAAAAAAAAAAAGAGTTCTTTTGATTTCTTTAGATAAGCATAAAAAAATAAGAAGAGTCGGAGGTTCATCCAAAGAAGAAGAAAAAAAGAGAAAGAAAAAGAAGTGGCCAAAGAAGAAAAGGTTTTATTTAGAATTGAGCTATTTTTCTTTGGCTTTACTTTTTATTTTTCGAAAGCTCATCAAATTAAATAAAACATAAAATGTAATTTAGTGTAAAAGGTTTCTAAAATCTATAATGAATAAAACTATTTGTATAATTTAAAATGTTTTTATTTGATTATTGTATTAGTTTGATTTAATTAAATGTAAATGTTTTATAAGAAAAATAGAAATTAAAAAAATAGTAGGGCCCAAATTACAATCGTGATAGTCAGGACTGTGACCAGTTGAGCTGAGTGGTGACCAGTTGTCCCACAACTACTAGTCACGACTGTATGTGGTCCAACTCTCAAAGTTTGCCTTCTAGTGATCATGACTATATCAAAATTCGAAATAATAAAAGATTTGGGAGTCCTTGGGTTTAACACTTATGCCACAGATCTAACAAAATGTGGTCGTATAAGATGACTTTTTGATTATGAACTCATGTTGTCGGTATATACTTGTACAAATAAAAAACAAACTGTGATTTTTTTGAGGAAAGACTATGTTCGACTAGGGTGAGTGAAGTGACACGCTGTTGAGAAGAAGTGCCCAAAATACATGTTGAGGTGATTACGATATGTATGATGGTATTAATTCCGTATGAGAAGTAAAGGATGTTTTCCTATTACTACAACTCTACAAGATGTAGTATCAAGTTCCATCCTTTTTGTTGAGTTATGGCACTTGGTACAACAAATTAGCTCATCTGATGTTAAAGCAACGACAGTTGGGTTTTCTCTTGTGGGAGAATACAGCATCTCATATAAAAAATCTATGGAGCAAAAATGCAACCGCCTAAAAATTATTACCCAAGTCTTAAATCTTATATTAACCAAAAGTTAAATATACACAAAGTCTCAAATATGTAATAGGTCACCAACACACAGATATTCTGCTTCCACTACTGCTCTAGTTACATATAAGCAAAGTTGTAAAAGTCGCTAGTCGGGACTAGTCGTCGGGGACTAGTCATCAGGGACCTTGTAGGGACTAATCGGCCAAGTCAAACACTAATCAGATTGGACTTTTTTTAGTTTTTTTTCCATATAAATAATAAATTTCAAAATTATATGTGTAAATATAAGAAGAGCCGTAACCATAAACATAAACTTTAACATAATTATCTAGAAACATTAATCTGACTTTGAATTTAACTTTGACCGACCTCAACCGAATAAATCCAACTAATCCCCGACTAAATCCAACTTTCACTGATTTTGACCCGTTGACCTAGTCGAGTCAGACTAGTCCAAAAACCCGACTAGTTGGGGACTAGTTGTTCGACCTTTACAACACTGCATATAAGTGCTTGCAAACATATCCCAAATGAGGGATGTTGTAGGCTAACTCAACTCACAACAACCTCAAAATTTTATTTGTCGATAACATGAATCTATGATCATCCAATACATATAACGTATACGTCAACAATTATCCATACATGGATTCTTATGTACATAAGCATATGGACCCCTTCACTATAGAATCTCACATTGAGAAAATGTACAAGTTTAGAAGTAGATATGTTCCATAAGTTCATAGGATCATACCTTTAACGGAGATAACCTTGCTTGTAACTTTCAAAAACTTCTTTCCACCATCCCTGTCTCAACTTCATGCTATGTTCCGAATAGCCATAACTCTTTTTACGTGTTCTCAAGTTGAAATAAGAGTCTTATGTTTGAGAGACAACTAATAATTTTAATTTTACAAGTATACATTTTCTTTGTAAATAATTCCAACTTCTCATTCTATATCCTTTTTCATTGGGTAGTATTGTCATCATAACTATGTATAAACCCTTCCCTGTTTCGTTGTCTCCAAATCTTTCTCACATTTAGAAGGGAAGTAATGGAAAAAAAATACCCAAAACTTTCCCTCAAGTTCCTTCCTGTTTTCTCTTGTTACAAATGCTCGAGAACATCAAAATATTTGGTTCTCTGTTTCTTTCCAAATCATTCCCTTTGTCTCCTCGCATACCAGACTTAAGCCCGTGGTTCAGAAGGAACACTTATCCCTTTCTGAAACCCTAGGTTTCGTGTCCCAAGTGTTTTGTAATCCCATACAATCTCACAAAGCATATCTTGAGGCAGACAAAGCCTTTGTTCTTTCACGGATCTTTGTAGCTCACAATAGAATTTCAAATCCTGCAATTTGATATAATCACGCAACACTAGCTCATGATGTGGGATCCACTTCCTTGGAAATGGCGTATAATCACATGATGGGATCATAGACATTTGAGAAAATCCAACTCCTTCAATAGCATCAGTAAGTCCTAATCTTAACAAATCTGCATATTCTGGAGTCCTATTGTCCATACTCTGCCTAAGTGGACGGCTGAGATCGCGTGATGCTCTCTTGAAAACCTTTGCCCTTGATTTCATTTTATACCTAGCAGCGTATAATTTAGCCACGGAGCTTCGAATCACATCCGCACAAAATCCAACAACTTTCTTTCTATTATCTGCATACTGATACCAATCAGCCATTGTTTCAAGAAACTTATTCATTTGTGCGTTTGTTTGTGCTTGACCACAATATAGCATTGGTGTACATGGTAATGGGTCAGGATCTTTATCACCTTTAATTAACTTAAGCTTTCGAAATTGTCGTATGCATTGTTGTAGACTTGCAGTCACAGAAAGCAAAATCCCAACACTTTTTTGGGTTACAATATGATCACCATTTGACGCAAAACGGATAGTTGGATAAATTACTCTTTGAGAAATTACATGATCAAAAAACTGAACACCTCTACTTACATGTTCAATCTTCATCTTTGATTCGTCCAAATTAAACCCATATTTATTTGCACAAAACTCATTTATGACATTCTTAATTTCCACTGCATCTTTTCTTGATCCTCTAACCCCAATTAAAAAATGACCCCCATAACGAATATAATCCATCTTTTTAGTTTTATCCTTCCCACCCCCACGAACAAACTCCGGCCACGATGGAGTATGGGCCCCACAACCATCCGAAGTATCATTTGATGAATGAGAAAACTGAAAGATTTTTTCCTCCATTAAATGGTCCAATTCATTAAGACATATGTTAGAAAGCAAAGGACTTATAATTCCACAATAACCATAATCAGGTACCTTTGCAGCTTCCACAGGTGCAAAATCATAAAATATTCTTAACCAATAAGGATCAGGTTTAGCTTCATTTTCATCAAGAACTTTCTTACTCTTCAAACCCTTTTTCTTTCTTTTTTTCCTCCATGATATTTCACTCGAATCATTCCCTGATTTCGATATCCCTTTTAGTCCTGATTTGATCAAGCACAAAATTTTCTCATCCTTCACACCTTTTTCAACAAATTCAATCATCAATTTTACATCCATACTCTCAAAAACTTGAGTCAAATCCCCTTTCAAGAACCATACATACCCAGCAAAAGTACTCCTAATTGTCCTAATTACAGAATGCGCGTTTCTCCGAGGACGAAACCCATGCGACTTATATGAAACCTCGGTTCAAAAATCGGTTCAAGAATCATCAAAAGAAATTCTTGAACTACACAATCTTGAAATGGGGTTTCATCAGACTCCGAAAAAGATCGAAGCTTTCGATTCGATAGCTTTGAAAAGGGAGTTCGTTCATTAGGGTTTTGAATGTAGGGTTTAAGGGCTTTCGTGTTCCATTGAAATTGACCACGAACGACAGCGTTTCGGAGAGAAATGAGGTCGGCGAGGACGTGGGTTTGGACGGCGTGGCGCGCCGGGAAGGAACCGGTGAATTGGGCGCACGTACGTTGGTAGGCTAGGAGCCATAAGTCAATTTTTGAGAGGAAACCGGTGAGGTTTGAGAAATGGGTTTGGTTGTGGTTTGAAAAGGTTCGGACCCACAAATCCGAGAGAACTTGAAATGGGTCTTCTTTTAACAGAGAGTGTGGGTCTTGCTGGGGGGACGGTGGTTCACGTCGGCGGTTCTGGTGGTGGTGGTGGTGGTGGTAATGGTGGGGAGTAGAAAAGTGTGAAAAGGTGCGGATGCAGGAAAGGTGTTTAATTTTAGTCCCAAGTGACATTTGATTTGGGCGGCGCTTTTAGAACGTTAGGTTTTTGCAAATAAGGCTTTATTTGAATTTTAATGTCCTTGTAGTTAAACACTTAAACATGGTCGACGCATTTTTAAGGTAGTAAACATAAATACAAAGGATAATTACAAATATACATTTTTGACCAAGTCCAATTAACATTCTAATCCGTTGACCTACTAATTTACCAAAGTAGTCCATATTTGGTCGAAAATATGTCAATCATGTCGATCAAACAACTTCTAACCGTTAATTATATAAAATTAATCAAATTAAGCACTAAGTCAAATGTTAAACAAAACAAAGGGCCAAAACATAATGATTAGATCGAAACCATCGATCAAGAATAAGACAAAAAAAATTAAAGAGTTAAACCCTAGATCGACAAGGTCGATCAGGGTGATCGAAATTCAAAAAAATAAAAGACAATATGGATCGAATGTTTCGATCAACCTGATCGAAATTAAAAAAAAAAAACCATAGATCGATGGTTTCGATCACCCAATAAGAATGACACACGTGACATAGATCAAAAGTTGGATCGAATTTGATAAAAAAAAAGAGGTAAAGCAATCTCTTATTAATATATTATAAATATATTTTAAAAAGAAAAATAAACATTATTTAACCAATCAGTTGGCTAAAAAATAATAAATATTTCAATTATATTTTTAAAAGAATAATAATTCATTATTTTAATTATATTATATTAACTTTTAACATAGGATTCTATTTCAATCGATTGACTTATTTACATTGGATTCGAGTTATATCACTCTTGATCGACTTATTTACATTGGATTCGAGTTATATCAATCTTGATCGACCTATTTACATTGGATTCGAGTTATATCAATCTTGATCGACCTATTTACATTGGATTCTCATTTTGTGGACGTTATTCGAAAGAAGAAAAGTATTACATACAGTTGTATATTCACTCTATTTATAAGTGAACGGTGTTGTATATTTTACTTCCATTCCTCAATCATTTTATCAGTTTATTCATATCTTGAAACAAAAATGAGCTCACAAGTTAACAGTGTTAACATTCTTCTTTGTTGGGGGGGTTCCTGGGAATTAGTAAATGGCACGTATGAATATTTGCCTTTCGGTTTACCTAGACGTGCCATAAGTCTGCCTGTAAATGCAAAGTATTCTAAGTTGAAGAAGTTTATAGCCAAAAAGGTTGGTTTACATATTCAACAGGAGTTCAGATTGGGTTATAAAATGTCAACTTACACACACCCGGTTGATATTTTTGACGATGAAGATGTAGCTTTTCTAATCGAAGTCTTCCGTAATAACCCGTATGGTGATCTTACGTTATATGTAGTTCAACAAATCGTTGTTGGTGGAGGAAGCAATCAACGAAATGAGGTCGGTTCTTCTAGTTTTGTTCCTAATATGTATCATACCCAAGTAAGTGATCCGTACCAAAATCCAAATTCTTATGTTTACTCACAAGATGATCTTTCTTCTTATAACGATTTCCATGAAAAACAACACGATCATGTTTCTTCGTATCAAAATCTCTCTCACAATATTAGTGACAGTCAAGATGTCTTTCGCCGCCATTCTTTTTCTGTTGAAAATAAATATGCTCAAAATACAAAAAGTCAATTTGGTGGTAAAAAAGAGCACCGGGTTTATGTCGATTTAAATTATAACCCGTTAACAGATATAGAGACGGCAAAGTCTTTGGGTATTGATGAGTCTTTTAATAGTGATGGGGACGAAAGTGTGAAAAAACATAATAATGATGATGATGACAATGACGATGATTATGATGTAAATGATGATGATGACGACGACAACGACGACGACGACGACGATGATGATAAATGTGACAACCCTCGAAAACCGGTATATTTTCGTACACAATTAACATGCATTTTTACGCTAATTCCCTCGTAATTATAATCAATTCGATTTAAAATGAGATAAGTTTAGCACACGCCCACGTTGCACATTTTGGTGTACTTTACTTTAATGCGTGACGCATTACAATTACGTAATTATTTAGAATTGCGCGATTTAAATCGGATGACTTCCGACAACTGCGAACGTTGGTGATAACTTTCACAATTAAAGTAAATTTATTGATAATTAAATAGTGGTTATTATAATATATTATTGTGCTAGATTAAAAGCATAACATTTTCGAATAATCGAACAAACGCATACACAATTTAAATTGAGCACAACGATTTCTACAAATACGCAATTATTTAAACGAATTAAAAATCTTTGACATAAGAATATTATCGAAACAACTTACAATTTAATTTGTTCACTTTGAATTACTTAAACCTCACTTAACTTCTCTAATTATCTAAATTACACCTAGTTAGTCACTAATTAAGCCTAAGTACCTAAATATCTATCCAAATAACCTTCTAGACAAGAAATCACAAAGTCAAGGAGGCCATCACCCCCACTTGACCTCCTTGCCGTTTTCTCCCTTGCCCACCACCACCTTGTTCCCTTTTTGCTTGCATCTACACTCCACATACCATCCCTTGTACTAATTTAATATTGTATACACCACTCCCTCCTTTTAGATACTTGGATATTTATATACTAGAAGCAAGAGTCAAGCAAAAGCAAACACACAATAACTCATTTAAAAATCTGCAGCAGCTCACTCCCTCCCTCTCAACGTTTTATCATCATCACCATCTTCATTCATCATCTTCATGCTACTATCTTCATTTCTTTAAGAAAACATCAAAATTCCACCATCTCTACACCATTTTTATGTCATTTTAATCACCACTTCAAGCTCATCAACATGGATTGATCTTCTAAATCTCATAATCTTAAGACTTCAAACATCAAAGGAAAGCTAGCAAAAATCGGGTTTTATTTAAAAGGATATTGGGTTGAAGTTCAAGTTCTTTGTCTTCTTATTAATCTCATCTTCAAAGCTCTATAAGGAACTCTCTTTAACCTCATCATTTCCTTCATTTTAAATGCTTGCAATGCTAGAAATATACTCCATGTTAGTATTGATAAAAATGCATGCTAGAAACTCTAGTTAGAAAGTTTGAATGGTTGAAACCATGCTTAAAATGATCTAGAACGGAACGGGTGTTAAAACGAATGGTTAAACATATAATGTTAGTGATATACATGTTACATGATGCCTTGGATGTGTTAGAATGAAAGCGTAGGCAAAATGGTGAAAGATTCATTAATCGATCAAAAACGGGTTTATAAACGGGAAGCTAAACGAGTCTTTAAAAACGAGTAACGGAACTCTCGGCTATCTCATCTGACTAATAACATGCTATAACTTAGAAAAATGCAAAAATAATCGGTTTAAAACGTCAAAAACGAGCCCAACACACAATTTTTGAAAAACTGGAAATCTGGCCGAAAATGGTCTTACCCGGACGCGTGAGAGTCCACCCAGACGCGTGAAGTCAGTTTTTGGCTTTACCCGGACGGGTGAGACCTTACCCGAACGGGTGAATTAACTGAGCTGAACTTTTGTCAACAATCACCCGGACGCGTGAAGTTTACCCGGTCGGATTAAGCCTTACCCGGACGGGTAACCTTGGTTTCAGATTAAAAAAAAAAAAAATTCTAATTACATTTGAATTTAAGATTTCCAAAATTTGGAGGGAAAAATTCTCGATCGCCAAAATTTGAATTTAAGATTTCCATTAAGTAATTTTAGTTTGAGAAAAACTTCGTTTTACTCGAGATAATTTCGGAGAAATTTTGGAGGGAAAACCGGTAACGAAAACGATTTGAATTGTTTAAAAAGAACGTGTGAGGGTGATAAAAATTATAATTACATTTTTGAAAAGCTTTAGAAAAACGAAATAACCAAGCTTTCAAGGAACATATACGTATACATACAAAACTATCGCCAACGGGTCGTACGCTTTTCGAAAACGAACATAGATACGCTGGTAGCTATGTACATAGACAAACATAGATGTGCGGGTAGCCATCTACCATTATGAACCTAGATATGCCAGCTATCTAATTATACAAACGAACTCATGCATATAGGACGCTAGGAGACTTTTGGGCAAACTTATTTAATTAAACGCTAGCACTCGGACCGCTCACCAGGTGAGTTCACAGCCCCTATTTGACAGCTTTTTACTGCTTTCTAAATTTTGGGGTGAAAAACATATGTATTGTATACATACAAACTGATTTCATGCGATGATTGAAAACCTGACAACAAATCCTTGTGCGAACATACGTTAAACTAGTTGTAGTGCATAGAAGTCCTCATGACTACAAACTGTAACCATTAGCTAGATGACGCTAGCTACCGAATATGCAAATAGTACTATTGGGATGACATCCCTCCCACTTTTGTTAGTCATGCTAACTGCCGACTATATGTCGAGACGAGGAGCGTATATTTTAATGGTCCCAGGCAAAAACAATAGAAGTAGTGGTTTGGTTATAGGCCTAGGTGTCGTCACTTTAACTCGCAAGGTCTTGCAAACCTTCGGGGGATCACCGTCAGCTATTATTTATTTTAAACTGTATATCATCGTACACTTGGCCATGATTGGCACGATATGAATTGCGAAACAATTACTAAACGATTGGTTTAAATGATCGAGTCTTAAACCTGTGGATTTCACTCAACAATTTTGTTGACCCTTTTTAACCATGTTTTTCAGGGAATTAGCAGTGAAGTTAGAATTGCATGCATATTGGGACCCGCGCCTACCTTATCATTTAGGATGCCATTTTTGGAAAACTCACGTGATTTCATTTGTATTACTATAAACTGTTTGTTATATTTGTGAAATCTCCAAACGATTGTATTTTGATAACTCTACTACTTTAGCGACTTGAACAGTCGCTACGCTTTGTAACAAACTATTATTGGCATTCTAATACAATGTTCCGTTGATAATCATATGCTCTTGATTAGTTAGATAACTAATCGCGCTCATGCCTCGTTTTCCGCACTTAACTCTGATCAGGGTTTGGCGGGGTGTGACAATAAAGTACGAGTGCCAACTAAAATGCAACCCAACTACTTTTGGTCAATGCTCGAGTCCATGGAATGTCCACAATTCGAAGAAAGACCAATAAATACTAATAGGTATATGTCATCTTCAAAAGTTACTGAAGGTCAGTTCTTTAATAACAAACATGAGCTAAAAACAAATTTGGGTATTAAATGTCTCGAAGAAGGTTATGCATTCAGAGTAGCTTAATCATCAACCACAAGATTTGAAGCTAAATGTATCAATAAAGGTTGTCAATGGTTCTTAAGAGCCACAAAGCTAAAAAATAGTAATTCAATTTTTCAAGTAAAAACATTAAAAGACCACCACACATGCTCAAAAATACAAACTAATGCAAATCACCGTAATGCAAACTGATAGTCCCTTTGAACGGATCCAAACGGGATTACAATGTGTATTAGATTGCGGAATAGTTTAATACACAATAACAACAATAAAACAAGTAGATTGCTAGTGTTTTCAGTGTATGTTCATAGGTATTCGAAGATAGCTATGTATATTCGAATATATCTGATTAAAAAGCGTACACATGAAATATTACAACTTAGTATTTATACCCAGTAAGTTCGTACGAACTTACTGGTCCTAGGTTCGTACGAAGTTACATATTCGTACGAACTTCCTAGGTTCGTACGAACTTACAAACTAAATACTAAAAAGGCTAAGTTAATAAACAAATTACATTATTAACTACAAAAACTAATAACAACACTAACTATTACAAAATAAGAGCTGTTGTCACCAAACGTGCACCAATAGACTCCCCCTTGACAATAGCTCGGTCAGTCTTCAGTCTTCTGGCTCTGTCGACTCTCAGCCCATAAGCCTTTCTCAATGCACACTTTGACGACCCTCTGATACTTTCGGCCCTCATGCCTCCAACTATCTCGGTATAAGATCTTGTTCTCATGAAGCTTCATCAGGTCATCTTTTGACAAGTTTACCAGATGTAAACTGTCATAAACTTTCAACAGCTCCTTCTCATCAGCATCCTCCATGACTACTTCAGCTGTCTTACTGTCCACATACCACCACTTGAGATTTCCCAGAATGTGTTGTGGCATTTTCTTCAAAGGAACTCTTTTCAAGCACTTGACCGGTTTATATACCATTTTCATCCATGGGTTGTTTGTAGTTGGATCAATCCTGGTCAGGTCGGGAACTCTTTTACCTGATCTTGGTTTTAAATCAACGAAATTATTCGTTCTTCCTTCACGCTTAATGATTCTCTCTAGTTTCCCGGCGTAAGGATCATTATTGATATTTACCAAGTCAATCCAGGCCAGTTCCTTCAGTTCGATCTTCGGCAGCGAGCTGAATGCTTTCAGTTTTCTTCTTAAGTACTGAATTCCATCATATCTTTTAATTATGAACAGTTTTAGTTCACTGTCATAGAACCAACTTATGATGCCTTTACTCAACTTGCCTGCCCCCTTGACCCGAATATCACTTTTATACTTTATCTCAGGTTCCTTTTCTGCCTTCTTAAACCATAAGGCTTTCAGTTCAGCCCTGGACAGATCTGGTTCTTCAGTTGTCTCATCATCAAGGACCTCATCATTATCTGACTCTATCCTTGCGATCTAACACTTTCTCCCCGTCTTCAGACTCTATAATCACTTAAGTAACAGGTTGCTTGGGCACGACATGTTCATCTATATCAACATCTGTATCTTGAACAGTCTCCTCATCTGACTTCCAGTCTGCAACACCTGTACTGAGGATCTCTCCTTCTTCTAGTTCTGACCCATCACTATCAAATTCATCTAAGCCAAGCAGTGCTTCGATAGTATCAGACTCTGTTAGATCTACAGGAGTGCCCTCCTTATCTGCTTCGTTTTCATTCTTCTTTGCACCCCACCCTGATTTCTGGCTACCACCACCATCTGCCGCTGCACCACCGCTAGACCCCGCTTTTTTCCATCCAGTTGTCAGTGCCTGTGTCTGACCCACCACTTGTCCGGATCGGAGAGAAGAGCAGCTGGGTTGGAAACAGAATGGGTGGGTTGAGTCGTTGAAGGAACAGTAGTAGGTGGAACCGATGGAGGTGTGGGTGGTGTGGTTGTCTCACTCCCCCTTGTGGTTGTGGATGTAACCGGTGGTGCGGAGGTGATTGGTGGATGTACAGTAGGTGGAGCGACAGGGGGTGGTGTATGTGATGTGATTTGAGGAGCTTGACCACCCTCTCGAATAACAACTCCAGTCGGACGACGGCGTTTACGAGCTTGCACCCTGTACTGGTCTGTTTCAGTTTCAACGTCGGTGTCCTCGGGAACATAGTCATCATCCTCCTGGACCTTTCTCTTTCCCTTCTGCCTTGTCCCTGGCAGCTTTGGGGTCACGCAACACCCCCTTTGACCCTTGGAAAATGATCATAGGTCTGTCCTCATCATCATCATCATTACCATCATCATTATTATCATCATCATTCGTATCATCATCTTCAGCATCAGTCTCGGTGGCCTCAGAATCATGAGTTGCATCCTTATCAGCTTCAGCAGCAGGTGGAGACCCTGTGTCTCGGTCTATAGAATAGTCATCAATGTCCTTGAAGAGTTCATCAAAAGTGGGCTCAGAAGAGACAGTCGTAGCACTGGGGCCTGCCTCGCCCTGAAGAACTTCCCTAACCAACTCAGCAGCAACATTAGTGTCAACACGCTATCCCTCAGCAGGGTGCTCTATCTGTTGTAAGAGTTCTTCAACCATCTCCTGCTGTGGCTCATCAGCAGCCACTTCTTCTTGTACAAGTGCCGGCTCTGGTTCGTGAGCATGAACCTCAGCAGCTGCTTGGGGCATAGGCACATCCAACCAACCATGATCTGGTGGAGCCTGATAGTTAGCATCAATGATTGCCCCAAACAATGGCACGTCTTGAGGCCTGTCAGCAATAGCACGTCTCTTGTTGTGACTGAGACAGTGACCAAAGATCTTCTTATCAACCGGCATCAGATGAACAACCGGGTCGATGGCCGGAAGATTTGGAATTAATGCATTTAGCACCATCATAACAAATCGAGGGTATAGAATGAAATGCTCCTTTACGCTCCCCTTGATCTGCTGCACCATTTCATCGAAAAAGTATTTAGAGAAGCAGTACGGCTTATTGTAAACAAGGGAAATCATCCCTGATTGCAGCTTGTGATTCATTGTATCGAATCCTGCCTTCTTCGGACCAAAAGATACCAGCAAGATGTGCATTAAGTACCGCCATTGTCCGTACACCAAGCTCTTGGTGTATTGGGTATGGGTAACATCTCCCACATAACCCATGCGTTGAAACGCGCCTGCACGCATCTCAAGAGGAAAAGTCGTGGGACCGTCTTTTTGTTCTTCAGTCCCCAGCTGCAACACTTGTCGCAGAAACTCAGCAGTAAACTCAATATCGACCCCCTTCACTGTTGCCCTTATTACCGGTGGCTGAGGCACACAGTCATGAACTGCCGTCGCCCAGAATTGACTGAGGTAAGGAAACCTCAATGTCGGCGAATGAATGAGTGCAAAGAACACACGCGAGCGCATGAGAAATTCTAGCAGGCCTCGAAACGGTGCGGTTGCAGGATTGGCAAGATCAAAAGAAACTGCCACGTTGTGCTTGTTATGGAACTCACGCACAAGATCAGCCATTTCTACAAAAAGAAACACAAACACACCAAAAATAACAAGTAATAATGTTAGATAATAGACATACGTAATTAAGAACCCTGCAAGCAAGATTATACTATTAAATCAAGTCTAAAAAAATTTCAAAGTTCAAACCAAAGTAGATTCGTACGAACTTATAAGTTCGTACGAACTTACTGCCCTTATAGGTTCGTACGAACTTACTGTTTGACCAAGTCAAACTTAAGTTCGTACGAACTTACATTGGCTAGGTTCGTACGAAAATATAAGTTCGTACGAACATATAAGTTCGAACAGATGAACTGAAAAAGTATTTTCAAAATTTTTGTAAGAAAAATGCAATCAGGAAGTTGGAAAAGGTGCGCCCAGGTTCGTTTAAGCATAAACAACCATAACACAACACTTTTAACCGATTAAACTTGAACAATGTTGATTTTAAGTTTGTTTTTAGAAAACGTAACTTAAATCCGAATGTATACATGTTTAGCGGTTCTAATCACGAATAAAGTACTTACAAAGATGTAGATTATGATTTTGTAGGTGTTTAGCGGTTCAAAGTCCAACAACACAGTCCCAAATTTATGTTTAATTTGAAAAAATAAAACCGCAGATAGGTTTGTATGTAGGTTCGAAGGATCTGGGTATGTTCGTACGAATATAAAGTTCAAATGTTTGGAAATGAGAAAGGTTGACTGAGTTGGACCCTTTTATACCCCAAGTCTAAGTTCGTACGAACTTAGACTTCGAACATACCCTCTAAGTTCGTACGAACTTAGAATTTTAAAATTAAAAAATTTAAACTTTTTCTACCGCAATACTTAGACATTCAATTGAGCAAGGTTTGAGCAATTATACGAACACAATGTAAATAATACCCAAAAACAAAGAACAGTTATTCATTTATTTATTTAAACACTTAAAAATAACATAAAAGGTAAAAATGCGAATATGAAATTGTTCATATTTTAAAAAGTACAATCTTTTTGCGAGTGTCACTGATACAAAGATCGAATTAGCCATGATGAGAGCAGTACACAGTTAGGAATTTTCATTTATTCCTTTGATTATTATTTTTGTAAATTATAGATCACAACGATTATCGGTATTGTTGTCCACTTAAGCATTCGACAGTCAGAATCCTCAAGTACTTATTAGATTATTGTTCACGAATTCCTGTGTATCTTACATTTGATATACCCTTAAGATCTAGACAGACAAGAATAGCATTTATTGGATATTTTGAATTTTTTATGTCATCTTTAAAGCCGAGTCATTTTGCTTTATCAGCAGTGTACATATGTACATGTTTCAACGATAAGACAGGACTAGGGTTAGAAGCAAACACATCTAAAATCAAACCAGAGGTTACAGGTCTGTACTTTCGTACAACAGAGCGACTTAGTTTGACTAGAGACCTTGAAAACGGTATTCTTGTTTCGCGGTCGAGTTTGTTCCGGTGTAAGGAAACACTGACTGAATCTAGGTCAGCATGTTTCTAGATGTAGCAGAAGACACAGTCAGTGAACCCCCCAGATGATTTATTTTTATTTTATATCCAATATCAAGCATTTAGGTACGATCTATCTCCTAAGAATTAAGACTTAAGTCGTACATCAAATTAAAGAGTTCACAAAAAAGATCGTATTATTTAGTATAGATTTAGTACTTGAAAACCATTTTGCCTAATGCCTACCAATACATCATCATGTGAAGCTATCAAATACGTTACATTTTAGGTACATTTACTGTGTATGTCCTGCATCTAAAAGCCACACATATAAAATGTTCTAGGCATGGGTAAAGATTTCATCATTTCTTTGCAATTAGAACAGTGACCCTCAAATTTTTTATTGTTTTTGCAAAGATAAAAGGTAAGATTAACTAAGAAATAGAAAAAGGTTCTAAGTTCTTTATGGGAAGAATTTACTCAGGATTTCTCATCCCATTCAGTTGGAGTAAAAGCTCAAACCGAGACCGATCGAATGCCTTGGTATAGAGATCAACTAAATTGTCATCAGTTATGACCTTAACTAATTTAATCAAATGCTTTTCAGCACAGTCACGAATGAAATGATGTCTTATTTCAATGTGTTTCGTCTTACTGTGCTTCACTGGATTATTAGTTATCGACATGGTTGACTGATTGTCAATCATAATAGGGGTATTTGTGAAATTCAAACCATAGTCACGCAGCTGTTGTTGTATCCACAATACTTGTGAACAACAACTACCGGCTGCTACATACTCAGCCTCACAGGTTGAGATTGCGACCGAGGTTTGTTTCTTACATTGCCATGAAACAATGCGACCCCCTAATAACTGGCACCTACCCGTGGTAGATTTCCTATTCAGGTTACAACCTCCATAGTCTGAGTTAGTGTAAGCAACGAAGTCAAAATTACCACCCGAGGGATACCAAAGACCTAACTTAGGTTTTCCCTTAAGGTAACGCAAAATTCCCTTTGCTACTTTCATGTGCGATTCCTTTGGATTAGATTGAAAGCGTGCACACAAACAGACTGCAAATGTTATATCCGATCTAGAAGCAGTTAGATACATGAGAGAACCAATAATGGCCCGATATTGAGTCGGATCCACATCTTCAGTGCTTTCAGAATGTGGTCCAAGATTGTGATTCAATTGAATCGGAGTACCATATGACGAACTTTCTGTCATCTTGAAACGTGTGAGCATTTCATGAACATACTTCGTCTAATGGATGAAAAATCCATCCTTCTTTTGATCAACTTTTAATCCTAAGAAGAAATTTAATTCCCCCATCGCACTCATTTCAAATCTTCGCTTCATAACTTGTTCAAAGTCTCTGCACATTTTCTCATCAGATGATCCAAAAATGATATCATCGACATACACTTGAACAAGTAGGAAATCCTCCTTTTGCCATTTGATGAACAGTGTACAATCTATCTGCCCTCTCTTGAAACCATTTTCCAAGAGATAAGTAGATAGTGTCTCATACCAAGCTCTAGGTGCTTGATGCAGCCCATACAGAGCCTTGTCCAATTTATAGACTCGGTCTGGATAGTCTGGATCACTGAACCCCGAAGCTTGTTGGACAAACACAAGTTCCTGAACCTTACCATATAGGAAGGCACTCTTTACATCAAGTTGATAGACTTTGATTCTTTTATGTGCAGCATATGCCAGAAACAATCGAATTGCTTCCAACCGTGCAACTGGTGCGAACACCACTGTATAGTCTATCCCTTCCTGCTGATTAAATCCTTGAACTACCAATCTGGCTTTGTTGCGAGTTACAACTCCCTTGTCATCACGTTTGCACTTAAACACCCATTTGGTGCCTATTGCATATTCTCCCTCGGGTAGATCAACTAGCTCCCATACTTGGAGCTTTTTGAACTGAGCAAGTTCTTCTTACATAGCCTCTACCCAGGAATTATCCTTAAGAGCCATTTGTACATTTTTCGGCTCAATTTGAGATATGAAACAACTGAACAGACACTTATGCATGATTCCAGTGTCTTGAATTGATGCATATAGACTGTTGCTATCCAATATCTCTCTACGAGTCTTCACTCTAGAACTCGGATCACCAATGATATTATCAATCGGATGATACTTGTTCATACGAGTTGAGACCGTAGTGTCAACAATTAAGTCAGATCCTAGATTTGATCCGATCTCCCCCTGAGGTGGTACTTTATCCTCTGCAATTTCTTGCACAGGATTTGTATCCTTTGAAGAAGATGGAATGTCATTCAGATTTAAATCACTATCCGCAATATGATCGACAATAGTTTCTTTCCCTTTATCATTTGCATCTTCCGAACTTGGAATACAAGATCTTGGTGCAAACGCATTGATTTCACCATCATCTAGCACAACATGTTCTAGCCCCAAGGTGTCAGCTTCACTTAAGAACGGAAGATTGAATGACTTGAAGACAACATGATAGTCAAATAACCATTCTGGTCCAGTTTGTAGAGCTGGAGTATAAGATGTGACTTGTATATTATATACAATCTCAACTCTGCCAGTTGTCTTATTATAGACCCTTTTGTTTGGAGATCCAGCTTCATAACCTAGGAATAATCCTTCGTCAGCTTTCTCACCAAATTTTGATTGATGTTTGGTCTTTAATAAGGTACATTGAACACCGAAGGGTTCAAGACCATTCAGGTTTGGTTTTCTACCATTTAGGAGCTCATAACACGTTTTGTTTAGCTTCTTAACGGTTAAAACCCTATTAAGTACATGACAAGCTGTATTCACTGCTTCTCCCCAGAAGATGACGGGAAGCTTTGAATCAGCCAGCATTGTTCTAGCTGCTTCAATCAAGGTACGATTTTTCCTTTCAGCGACACCATTCTGCTGTGGCTCATAAGGTGAACTGAACCGGTGTTGAATTCCTTTGCTTAAGCAAAAGACGTTCAATACCGAGTTCTTGAACTCTAAGCCATTGTCGCTTCTTATTTTCTTCATTCCTCGTCCAAATTGATGGTCCATCTGGGTAAAGAATGTCATCAGCATTTCTGCTGTCTCATCCTTGGTTACCAAAAAGAATACCCAAGAAAAACGCGAGAAGTCATCAGTGACAACTAGGCAGTAATGTTTACCGCCTATACTCCTTGCGTTCACAGGACCAAATAGATCCATATGAAGAAGGTCAAAGGGTGAGGCAATGGAATTTTGAGTTTTTAACTTATGAGGTTTCTTATGTTGTTTGCCTTTTTGACAAGGCACACATTTGTCCTCTAGCCCAAATCTCTGCACTGGTACACCTAGCACTAGACCATTTTTGACTATATAGTTCATTTTTCTAAAGTGCAAGTGTGCCATTTTCCGATGCCACAACTGAGAATCAGACTCAGATGCGGTTGATATTAGACATGTCGACTCGTGGAATGAATCAGTAACACTCATGTCCATGACATAAGTGTCATTTCTTCTTGGAGCCCTCAAAGCAGCAGTACTAACAACTATAACTATCTTGATGCAAGCTGGTTTACATAAGTGGTCAAGAGCACATTTCCCTGGAGAACGTTACAATATCATGACTTCGAATAGTGCGGAGTCCGTTAACGCGTTATCTTCCTATGCACGTCAACTTCCAATCATTATGTTAATTGAATTTTTTTGAAATTCTGTGCAAAAGTGGTACTTTGTGCGTCGTGAAGTTGGAGGTAAACTTTAAATATTGTTTAATATAGTTAACAATAATATGACCATCTTGTTAAGATTGTTAATTCTACGTTTTTGTAGCGAAACTTGAAAATGAATTTACACCTTGGGCTGAAGCAAAATTTGCAAAAAGAAAGTTACAGAGTTCTACGTGGATAACCCACGACATTAGTCAATCACAATACGAGGTTGATGACGGAGGTAAAAAAAGTTTTGTTAATTTTGGTAATGGTACATGTAGTTGCAGAAAGTGGCAACTATCTGCAATACCTTGTGGTCATATAATTTCAGTGGCGAGGTTCTTGAGGTTTGATGATTGTAATCAATTTTTTTCAAATTGGTATTCTAAAAATGTCTACAAACAAACATATCAAGACAACATTAATCCATTACCGGATCAATCCGAATGGGAATATCCAAGTGATATGATGATTGTGAGACCACCGTTCATGAATAAACGACAAGTAGGTAGACCACGAGAAATAAAACGTATTCTATCCCGTGGAGAGGAAAAAAGGGTTGTTCAATGTAGCAGATGTCATAAACTTGGTCATATGAGAAATAACTGCACCGCACTAGTACCAAACGAGTCGACATGGCGATCTAAGATTCGAAAATTTTTTGGGATAAAACAATCTAAAAAACCTCAGCACGTACCTCACAAATTTTATTTGAACGAGTCTAATGAAGAAGCATATGAGGATGTTAATTTGAGTGATTTCTAGATATTTATATTGTTAGATGTATCATTTGATGTTGTATTTGTATCGTGTTAAATTTTGACAATTATCTATGTTAATTTAAATTTTGAACTAGTTTGATCATTTTACGTTAATTCCTATAATTTTTCATAATATTGTTAACACTGATTTTGCATAATATTGTTAACATTATCAATAAATAAACATAATAAATAAATAAACTAAATTATAAGTTAAATTCCAAGATCACCCGTAAATTCACCCTTTTCGCATCAGTACTTATACAATTAATGTGCCATTCTTTTCCTATATTCTACCCCCCATTCATTAATATCCCCTTCGATCTTAAGATCTAAATTCTCCATGCGTTGTTCAATAAATCTACAAACAAGCACTCCACAATCCCATCCATTTCGCTGTTGTGGAACATAGCAAACTTGACTAATTTCCAATGTTATCTTTTTCTTCGGCTTCTTCTTTTGCGTACGTTTCCAGTAATCTATTATATCTAAATAAGTCATTAGATATTTTTCAATATCGCGCTTGACTTTTTCAAAAAACGACCAGTGACCACCAGACATGCTGTCATAGAATTGCAGTTCCGAAGTATTCAAGTCTAGCTCCCCAAGCATCCAGTGCTTATAACCTATAATAACAATTATCCAGTTAGTATAAAATTCCATACTTACCAATACTTGACATATATATATATATTTAAATAGTTAACATATACTTACACGATCAACTTCCGACCAATGGGGGTACATTGATAATGTGACGTTAGCAAATGTTATAACTCTAGGACCAGGGCCAAATATACTCATAAAAAATGTAGGCATGACAGCACAATGTGGGTCTCTGGAGGTCGAACTCAGTATCAAATGCTGAATCCATGCGTCTATATGCTGATTCAATTACCAAAAAAACAAATAAAGACAAGGTTAGAATTAGTATCAAACTAATAATATAACTTTTAAATATGTACGACGTTCAATACTTACAAAGTTCTCGAGCCATGAATTGCCGGTTAGCCTGAGAAGTAACCCCCAAAATTCCTTATTGTATCCTAAACCAGGTGGCTCTAGGGCAAGATAGCAGTATTGAGTTTTCTCAACTAAATAATAATGTTCCGGGGTTGATGCCCATAAATCTTTAGGTAGGTCATCATCATACTTGACAACTTTAGTATTAAGACCTTCTCTAGCATCTAACGCCCTTGATTCAGTATTAGAAGACTGGAAGCCGGTATAAGGAGTACAAAGTTGGGGGCCTTTATTCGTGTTTCTAGGACTGCGTCGCAGTGTCAAGGGGGGTGTCTGAGAAATTATCAATGTATAATCAATAGTGATTTACCAAAAATAAGCAACGAACAAAATAAAGTTAATATACCTGTTGATTTTGATAATCTTGTAAGTTATCATCATTTACCCACATAGACGGACTCGCAAATTCAGTCTTCACCTCATATTCCGGGCTATTTGTGTTGTTGTGTTGAAAACTTGTACCACCACGACCCTGCTTTACACATATAAAAAAAACTAATAAATCACACTTTTTATAGAAAAAACTTACATTTAATACATTAAATAAGTAACATTGAAAAGCTTACATTTAATTCCAACAGTAGGTCCATGAGTTGTTTTTCGAGACTTGATACCCAAAGGTCGTTGTTGTGGTGATATTCCTCATTGGTCTGGTGATATTCCTGTAAATATATAACAAAAACTCGGTAGTTAATTCAATTTTTAACATATTAAATAAGTAACAAATCAAATCCTTACATCGAATCGCTGACATAAAGTCATGTACTGACTTTGATAAGTCGCTCCCCTAGTATCGGTGTTTTGGTAAAATTCCTATAGTTATATAACAAAAACTTATTAAGTAGCAACCTTTTAACATATTAGATAAGTAAAATTATAATTCTTACATCGAATCGCTGATGAAAATCCGTGTATTGACTCTCAAGAGTTGATACCCTAGGATCAAGAATGCCGAAAGCTAGACATGGCATGTCGTGATAGGACTGCCCGACGTCGTTTTGTGATTGCTGGAAGCCTCCCATGGGGGTGTAAGATTGTCGGAACCCTGGAAACGTGGTTTGAGATTGGTGGAAGCCTCCCATGGGGGTGTAAGATTCTTCATTCCTTGGGATAGAGTTATTTGATTGAAAGAAGTCACGTGTGGGGTCAGGAATTTCTGCGTGTTCCGGTGACTATCGTGGCTTCTTAGTTGGAGGTTGTATATCCACCCCATTCAAAAAAAGCTGACTCTCTATCCACCAGTATGTGGCTTGCTCTTCCTGTGTGGGTATCAACTCCTGAATTGGTAAAAATCCAGGCTGAAAACAAAAACTTATTGTGTTAATTACAATTTAAATTAAATATAAATACTAAATGAAAACAAATTAATAGAAATCAAACCTGCAAAGCAGCGATAACAAATCTGCGTGTCATCTCCGATGGGGTACCAATCTGCGTCCTCCAAGCAACGCCTCTAGGGATTACACCCTCTCTCTTCAGACAATAGCCAGTAAGTTGTCCGTATGGGAAAACCTCATATATCCATATCTATGAAAACTTTAGTCTCACAAACATGTAGGTCCAAGTTAGTAAATAATCAGTATCAAATGATTGTCAAAATGTTACCTTAAAAGCCCATACAAATCCACTTAATGAATAAGTGGGTAACTCGTCGGTGACATTAGTAAAATGTAATACCTGCCGTTTTCCGACCGCATTACGGAGCGTACGAATAATGGCATTCCAAGAGTAGGAACCCCATGGAAATTGGTTCCACGCTGCCAAGTCCTCTACAAGCACTAATACACGGTCGTCTGTCACACCCCGCTAAAGCGGAAACATGAGATGTAACAGTACAATGATTTCATAATCGAAAATTACAAAAGATCACCGTTCAACGGTCTACAATTAATACATTACATAAAGTCTTAGAAGCATTTACAGCACAAAAGTAAATAATCTAAACATGCGATTACATCCAAAGGAGACAAAATTCCGTAACGCTACATCAGCATAACTCATATAACGGATTTAGCTTCACTAGACAAGTTGTTACTATTTCCTGAAAAGCATGTAAAAATAAACAGGTCAACTATGAAACATAGTTGGTGAGTACACAGGTTTTGCGTAAGGAAAGACCCTTTTCAAGAGTTTACAAAGTTTAGTTTAGAAGTTCCACGTTACTACGTGATTAGTTCACAAAAGTAATATGTTTAGTACCGAGACTCATACAATGACGAAAATCATCCGATAATTTCATAAGATCAATTTTTAGAATAGTCAAGGGCTATTGCGCGGATAATTATAAAAGTAATTCATTAAAACAAGGCTCATTTAAGAGCGATACCCATTTGATAGTTAGATTCATTTGTGAATCGATGTTTTGTTTGCAAAAGAGGTTTATTTAAGTACGAGATTCATTTAGGAGTGAATCCCTTTGGAACTCAATTAAAAGTCGTAATTCGTTCATAACGCCACGCTCATATTTTCAAAGAAATGTTCAATTCACTTTTATAAACTCAAGATATAGTGTTTAATAAGTTCAAGTTATGTTTATAAAACTCATATTGTAGCATTTAATAGATTCATGTTACGTTTATAAAGTCAATGGATCATCAAATCAATATCAAAAACGTTTATAATCTCAACGGTTTATTATGTCGAAGTTCATAAGAATGCGAAGCGTTATTATGAAATCACGTCTATCATTGTCCACAACCACAAAGATTTATAGTGTAAAACTCAGGTTTTAAATTTATGGTTTTAAAGAAGTATTGTTTCAAATGACAACGTCTTTGTAAAGTTCGGGTCGTAAGGTTTATAGTTTCAAAGAAATATCGTTCAGATGTCTAAGTCATTGCAAAGCTCGGGTCGTAAAGTTTATAGTTTAAAAGAGATATCATTTCAAATGACAAAGTCATTGTAAAGCCCGGGTTGTAAAGTTTATAGTTTCAAAGAGATATCGTTTCAAAAGTCGAAACGTCATACGTTTATAGTCGCTTATGAATTTCTATGCTATTGCATTTTTGTCTATAGTCACAATGAATTATTATGCTTAAGTCCACAACCAAACCTACAACCGATAAACCTTTGCCCCAAAGAGAGATGCCCTATCGTTGGCATTTAGGATGATGGGATGCACTCACGTGGCCGCGTGAGTGGGGGAGTGTAGTTTTGTAAGAAAAGGAAGAGTTTTGAGTGGGGGAAAGGGAGGTCCGGTTTTGGCATGAAAATTTGGAGTTTTTTTTTTTTTTTTTGATAAAATATAATATGTATTAGTTGTGGTATTTATTTGTATTAAAATTGCACTAGTCTTGTACATTTCAAGACTTTAAATTGTGTTGTTTTAATGCTTAATATTAGGGTTATAAAAATTGATGTTCTAAATTTCTAAAATACTTCAAATTGTATTTTAGATTGTTTATTATGGATATTCAAGTATTAGTTTGTCGGATTCGAGTTTCGTTTATTCGATTCGGGTCGCGTTCGCCGAGTTACGGAATTTCGGTTAATTCCGATTTTTGTGATGTTTTTGTAGTTAAAGTGTGAGTCATGAAAATTTATTTTATAAGTTTATAAGATTCATCAAAATGTATTTGACTCGATCACTATTGACATTCGCGAGTTAAGAAACCGATTTCCAGTCGTGTTACCGAGTTACGGAATTTCCAGCTAAATTCCGATTTTTGCCATATAATAAATATTTTGTGATGACTTATGAAATTTAATTTCATTAGTTTTCTTTGGCACTTTGTAACCTAATTTAATGTGGTTTACGGTCTTAAAGTCCGCTAAGCAGTCTTCTAAAACGTTACGCGATTTCGGTAACTTACGGTTTCGGTACTTAAGGAGTCATAATCTAGACTTTTCACTAGGAATTTAGAGTGCTTTAAACGAAATTAGATAGACTAGGAATTTAAGTGCGTTATTGACCTGAGATTTTTGACGGTTGTCACAGTCTCCCCCAGTTAAAATGAATTTCGTCCCGAAATTCAACTGGTCATGCTGTGAGATTCAATTCGTGAATAGATGAGGGTATTTCATTTTCATGAAATCCTCTAGTTTCTAGGTGTACTCAGGTCCGCGCTTAGAATCCCGTTAGACTTTGAAGATTGGAATTTTGCTTTATCTTAAGCGTTTGACTTCCTTGTCAAGGATTCCGGTTGGTTCTTCAGTGAAATGTAAGCGATCGTCGATTTGGATTCCCTCTAGAGGTAAGATATTTGTTTCGTCAGCTAGACATTTCTTAAGGTTCGATACAACGGAACATATCGTGAATCGCACCTAATTCTAATGGTAACTTAAGTTTGTAAGCTACCAGACCGATTCGTTCGATGATTTCGCAAGGTCCGATGTAGCGTGGGCTTAAGTTGCCTCTTTTACCGAAATGAACCACCCCCTTCCAAGGTGATACTTTCAAGAACACTTTATCAACAACTTGAAATTTTAGGGGTTTTCTACGATTATCTGCACAGCTCTTCTGCTGATTCCGGGCAGTCTTAAGTCGATCTCAGATAATTGAGATTTTGTATGTGGTTTTCTAGATAAGGTCAGGCCTAGTTAAGTGTTTGTCACCGATTTCATACCAACTCAAAGGTGATCGGCATTTTCGTCCATATAATGCCTCATAAGGAGCGCATTGTATACTAGTATGGTAGCTATTGTTATATGAAAACTCTACCAATGTTAAGTGGATATCCCAACTTCCTCAGAAGTCTAGTACACATGCTTGAAGCATGTCTTCTAATGTATGAATCGTTTGCTCGCTTTGTCCATTTGTTTAAGGATGGTATGTCATACTAAGGTTTACCTGCGTACCAACGCTTTTTGTAACGATTGCCAGAAACGTGACGTGAAATGGCTATCTCTATCGGAGATAATGGAAACAGGCACTTTGTAACGCGACACAATTTTGTTAATATAGACTCGAGCGAGCTTCTCCATGTTATAGTCCTCTCGAATAGGTAAGAAGTGAGCGGATTTTGTCAATCGGTCAACAATAACCCACATAGCATCATGTCCTTTAAAAGTTCGCGGTAGTTTGGTGACGAAGTCCATCTTTATTTGTTCCCATCTCCATTGGGGTATCTCTGGTTGTTGCAACAATCCCGATGGCTTCTGATGCTCTGTTTTAATTCTAGAGCAGGTCATGCATTTGGCGACGTAGACAGCGATGTCTTTCTTCATTCCTGGCCACCAGTAGTATTCCTTAACATCTTTGTACATTTTGTCGGCTCCGGGGTGAATCGAGTATCGCGATTTATGGGTTTCCCCCAAAATCAAGTCTCGCAAATCATTGTCCTTGGGTATCCAAACCCTATCCTTAAAGTATTTCACACCATCGGTCTTGGTTTCGAATCCTTGCTCAAGGCCGTGCAAGGTTTCTTCCTTCAGATTCTCGGTCCTTAAGGCCTTTTCTTGAGCAAGTTGAATTTGAGTTTTCAGAGTAGTTTCCACGAGTATTATGCATGCTCGTACTCGTGAGGGCTTACTCTTTCTTTTCTACTTAGCGCATCTGCCACTACATTGTCCTTGCCTGGGTGGTATAGAATTTCGCAGTCGTAATCATTTAATAACTCCACCCATCTCCTCTGGCGCATATTGAGCATCTTTTGCTCGAAAATATGGCGGAGACTCTTGTGATCCGTGTATATCGTGCACTTAGTTCCGTAGAGGTAATGTCTCCAATTCTTAAGTACGAAGACTACGACTGCCAACTCCAAATCGTGGGTTTTAAGTTGTCGGGATGCGTACGCTATGACTTTGCCCCTTTGCATTAACACACATCCCAGACCTTGGTGTGAAGCGTCGCAGTAGACTATGAAGTCGTCCAATCCTTCCGGTAATGCTAAGATTGGCGCGTTGCATAACTTATGCTTCAACGTTTGGAAAGCGTCCTCCTGTGGCTTTCCCCAGACAAAACTCTTCTCCTTTATGTGTTAGCGTGGTTAGCGGTTGCGAGATTTTTGAGAAATTCTCGATGAATTTCCAATAATAACCCGCTAAACCTAGAAATTGTCTAATTTCTGTTGGAGTCTGTGGGCTTCCCATTTCTTAATGACTTCAACCTTAGTTGGATCTACGTGAATCCCATCCTTACCGACTACGTGGCCAAGGAAACGTACCTCTTTAATCCAGAATTCGCACTTAGAGAGTTTGGTGTACAGTCTCTCATCTCTAAGTAGTTCTAATATATGCCTTAAGTGTTGTTCGTGATCTTTCTCGCTTCGTGAGTAGATGATTATATCGTCGATGAATACTATCACAAATTTGTCTAAGTATGCTCTACACACTCTGTTCATTAAATCCATGAATCACTGCAGGCGCTTTGGTCAGATCGAATGTCATAACTATGAATTCGTAATGTCCATATCGGGTTCAGAATGCGGTTTTGGGTATGTTCCCATCATGGACTCGTAATTGATGATAACCTTATCGCAGGTCGATGTTCGAGATGTATGAAGCTCCATGCAACTGATCAAATAGATCGTCGATTCGAGGGAGAGGGTATCGATTTTTTATCGTCAGTTTGTTAAACTCTCTATAGTCGATACACATTCGTAACGATCTGTCTTCCTTCTTAACGAATAGGACTGGGGCTCTCCATGGTGATGAACTAGGTCGTATGAATCCTTTCTCCAGGAGTTCTTGGAGTTGACTAGATAGTTCTCGTATCTCCGCAGGTGCTAGGCGGTACGGTGCCTTTGCTATCGGGTTGGCTCCTGGAACTAGTTTGATTCGGAATTCGACTTGTTTAGGCGGGGGAAGTCCAGGTAAGTCATCTAGAAATACTTCGGGGTATTCGCACACTGCCATAATATCTTGCATTTGTTATTCTTCTGATTCCTTCTCGACTATATGAGCCGGAATAGCAAGATATTCCTTCTTCAGGTACTTGCGAATCTTCATGGATGACACCATCTTCAAGCTCTTTCCGGACTTATCTCTGTGTACGACGAGTGTTTCGTTTTCCCGTAAGGGAATTCTTATCACCTTATCGTGACTCCCTATGTTCGCGTGATTTCTAGCTAGCCAGTCCATACCCACTACTATGTCAAAGCTTCCCAGCTTAATCGAGATTAAGTCGATGTCGAATAGTTCATTTTCTAGATTTAGGACGCAGTCAGACACTATCTCTCTCATGATGGAATCTACACTTATTGCACCTCATCATGAGTTCCCAAACTCGAGCATCTTATACTTCCGTCTGATCTTCTTAGCTTTCATACTCGTCTACATATATTACCCCAATGTTCTGATTCTTGTCGACTTCTTCGACAATCTCTTCCTTAGGAACTACCTCCGCATCGAGGCATTCGTACTATCTGTGTGTAACATCCCAAAATTAAAAAAAAAAAAAAAAAAAAAAAAAAAAAAAAAAAAAAAAATTATTATAACGTTTTTGCGACATAAGGGTAGTGTCGCAGGTATTGGTTGTGCGACACAAGGGTTGTGTCGCAGCTTGTGTCGCAGATCGTGCTGAAATGAAATTTTTGAGGTGCTTAAGTGTAATTAGTGGGGTATATATATACATAATTATTTTCTAAACATTTCCAGATACCAAAAATCAAGTTTTAAGAGAGGTTTAGAGAGAGAAATAGGAGATTTAGAGAAAGAAAGTGAGAAGCAAGCTTTAATCCGAAATTAGAGTGTTTGAATCGTGAAATCAAGGTAAAACTCTTGTTATTTGATGCTATAATTGTTAATACTTGTTTTGAATGCATTCATATGTGTTAATTTGTGTATTACATGTTGAAATTCGTGAATTTCGGACTTGGGGTCTGCTGTGTTCATCTTTGCGACACAAGGGTGTTCATCTTTGCGACACAGAGGTTATGTCGCAGGTTATGTCGCATTGTTATGCTGCGACACAAGTGGCTATGTCGCACATGCTTATGTTGCGACACAAGGTTTATGTCGCATATGTTTTAGCCAGGGGCCAGCTCCTTGGACCCCGTCAGTTGACCCCGAGTGAGTTATTGAGAATGATTTGTATGTGTGATTATTGTATAAGTATTAATCACTGAATTATGTAACAGACTACTGACTTGTACTCTGTTTATTCTCAGAAACGCAGAAGACTCAGTGATATAAGATTACTGAGCTTGTAAGCTGGTATCCTCAGGTGAGTGGATCTGCAACTCATAATTTGAGTTAGTTGTAATGGTGTGATTACAACAAGTAACGTAAACCTTGATTGACTGTTTAGTCTGAGTTATGATTTTGTATACCTACTTGTTGTGCATATGTGGCCTTCGGGCATCTGTGTTATTCAGAGGTCAATTGCGATTGGACTTGGTTACTACTGTGTTCAACACAAGTTCCAGATACATGTGTTGTCGCTGGAAACTGTGTTGTTGTGTTGTAGTGCCAAGTTATCGGCCTATTCTGTATGGGCCTTTACAGATTGTGGGTAAGTGTTACTGAGGGCCACCGCGGCTGTAGGGTTCCTCAGTAACCGCCGATCCTCTTGAGTTTATGTGTTTACTGTGCTTGGTGTAAGCAGATTGTTATACTAATTGAATTGTTAGTTGTACATTCATTCACTTAGCTTCGTGCTAATCCCACCATTTCCCTTCCTGCAGGTTATGCATGTCTTTTGTGGGTTGGGCAGGAAGGTGGTTTTGAAGAATGTTTGATACGTGCCATAACTCTGATATATTTATGAATGTTTTGTTAATTAACATGTATGGGGATTTGTAGAACAATTATATGTTTTGTTTCAGCAACATTTTAATATTGTAAACTCGCGAAAAATCTATGGTCATTTTGTAAGATAAGTTATAATATTATCTTTTATCCATCGCTTCCGAGTCAAATTACTATTTTAACCCTGAGGTAATTTAAGGGGTGTTATACTGTGCCTCGTGGATTAAGTTGTTATCGGACGAGTAATTGTTCATAATGAGGCCTGTCATTTCCTATGACAGTGCGTCCTAATATTAGTGACAAAATAAAGGTTTTCTTTTCGTACGAACTTGACGTTAAAGAAATTTTTACGTATGATGTACAAAACTTGAAATTTATACTAATAATAACTGTGTAGGTAAACAAAGCGTCTAAGGATTTTCATTACATTAAACCAACACCTTCTACACGGTTTTTGAATAGGGCGTGTATCATAATAATCTTTTTAACAATATCTTAGCACAAAAACTTTTAATTTCAAAATCGCTAAAATGTTTTAGGATATCAAAATAGAAATTGTTGTTCTTGTACAAAAAGTTTTAACAATCTGAGCTTTTGTCACGAAGCACTTCGATTATCACTAACCCCATAACATAACACCCAAGATAAACAACACTAACATGAGCAACACAAGTCCTCCCACTAACAAAGATAGCAACATCATCCTTCTAGTAATGTTCCTCACTTCAGTCGTTGCTTCCCAAGCTCTGGCCGCGTACTGCGGTATCTGCTCTATCCTCTCGGTTAGGCTACTTATTAAGTGATGCTGGTGATCCATCCCCATTCGGCAGTTATTAGTTCTAAGGTCATGTGCTGGATTCTTTGCGCTTCTTTCCAAGATACGCGAGACGTGGGCCTTACTGACGTTTCTATGACCTCCCATGGTATCTCACTAGTTTCCTGTGGCGGCGGTGCCATCGACACTCTCCTCAGTATCGGAACTCTCTTTCTGGTCGTATGCCTAAGTGCGGTCCTTAGGGAAACTAGTTGGGGTAGCACTGATGTCGGATGATACTCTTGAAGTGTCGCCAGTTACTTCGTGTCTAAAATCGGTCTTCAAAGCGTTGATCGTGCGATGAGTCTGCTTTTCTATCAAATTCCGTAACTTCTACTAGAATCTATCTTTGATAGGCACTTCTTGCCTGTTTAATTTGAAGTTCGGTGGTTACGGCGTTCGTACTACGTGCTATCCGGAAGGTCATATCAAAGTTTCATGATTTCGGGATTTCGGAAACGACTCTCGGAGGTTTCGCGGTTGTGGACGTAGCGCTCTTAATGATAATCGGGTGAGTATGGCGACGGTCTTACGTGCGGTGATTTTCGAGCGTAAGCCTAATAGCAGTGACTAGGATAAAACGGACGTAGGTGACGTATCATTGCTCATTTCGTGTGGGGATTCGTTCTCCATCGAGGGCTCCTCTTCCTCGGGTTCGGTGTTAGGAGGGTTAGTCCTCGGTAGACTAGTGACGTAACCAGAACAGTTGGCCGATTCGGTGGCGTGGAATGAGAAACGCGACATTATAATACTATTAGAAGTGAACTCAACTCCTAGAGTTATATCGAGTCCTAGCATATGAAGGTACTCAACACGCTTAAAGAAATCGTACTAGCTTAAGTGAGTTCTAAAGCGTACCCTATTCCTATAACCAATTCCGATCTTGCATCGCTTCTCCTTTAATTGTACATAGTTGATCAGGCTATGTTAAATTAAACTCGAATGATGCAACACCCGAACAAGTCATACTTAAAGGGGTACTAACTTAATGGTTATAGTTTCTAGGCTTCTCTAAGGAGAACCGGTGTTTCTATAACCTTCGGCTCTGATACCATTTTCTGTCACACCCCGCTAAAGCGGAAACAAGAGATGTAACAGTACAATGATTTCATAATCGAAAATTACAAAAGATCACCGTTCAACGGTCTACAATTAATACATTACATAAAGTCTTAGAAGCGTTTACAGCACAAAAGTAAATAATCTAAACATGCGATTACATCCAAAGGAGACAAAATTCCGTAACGCTACAGCAGCATAACTCATATAACGGCTTTAGCTTCACTAGACAAGTTGTTATTGTTGGTGCATCTAGAGTGTTTGTCACTTAGTCTAGGTTATCGAGTTGTAATTAATTAATATAGCTTTTGTTATTGGCGACATTGGCAATATCGCATAGGCGATATCACCAATATCGCATAGGCGATATCATCAATATCGCATATGCGATATCACCAATATCGCTAAGCTTACTGATTAGTTAAGTATAAATATATTTTTAGGGTTTCAGTTGTAAATGTGGTTGACATACGAATTTAGCAGCTTGTGTTATTCTCTCTGAGCATTGTTCTGTAATTCACAACTGGTTTGTTTGATAAATATATTATTGTGATTACTTGTGTTGAATTTGTTCTTTAAACGTACTTTGATTAAGCTTTTGATTTCCGCGCTTAAGCTTTTGTCTTATTGATTCATTGTTAAAGGTCTGCCCTTTTTCGTTCCTACAATTGGTATCAGAGCCAATAATCATTGGATTAGTGGTTTTTGAATCAATTTTAGTACGTTTATAAATCTTTTAAACTTGTTTTACGATAAAAAAATCGTTTATCAGTCTTAAAAGGTTTTTATTCATTAGTTTTTGTGACATCTGGTGCTGTGTTCGTATTTTTTAAACCTTATTTTCGTTTGATTCGTAAAAATTATTATTTTTAAGGTTTTCAGCCGTTTTAGCGATATTACCATCAATATCGCCATTAGGGTTTTTAGCGACATTGTTACTTCTGTGCTCATTAATTTGAGCGATATCACTAGCGATATTACCTTGATATCGCCTAGTTGATTTTAGCGATATTATCCCAATATCGCTTGATTGATTTTAGCGATATTATCCCAATATCGCGTGTGATATCTGATTTTGATTTGTGCTTTAACTAGCAACATTGATAGCGATTTTATCCAATATCGCGTTATCAATTTAGCCTGCGATATTAACAATATCGCTTTGTTATTTTAAATCAGATTTTCCACTTAAGACAAAACTTATTTTTTTTTTTTTAAAAAATGTCGACCTTACAAGCTGTGAATGCCATGCTAAAACACAATGCTGAAGTTGGTTCTACTAATAAACCTCCATTCTTTGCTCCTGGAATGGAATACTCTGAATGGCGAGGGAGGTTCTTATCGTTTGTCGCGTTTACTGATCTAGAAATGGAAATACCTTTGCTCGAACGATATGCTAGACCAGTTTCGAGTGGAGAACATGTAGGTATTCCTCCACCAAAGCCAATTCGTTCTATGTCGGTTGAAGAACGAAAAGCATGGGAGTGTGAGAGAAAGGCTCACTCTGCCATTACCATGGCACTTCCTGCTGATGCCATGAAAATGTTCAAACAACATGATATTGCCTATGATTTATGGAATGGCATTGCTGAACGGTGTGGAGGTACTACCGAGTACAAACAGAGTAAACTGGAACTTGTGAAGAAACAGTACGATCTGTTTGACATCCAAAAGAATGAAACAGTTAAAGATCTGTTTTGTAGATATTCACGCCTTGTGAATGAATTAAAAGAAGGAGGGTATAAATTTAGTACCATTGAGGTTAATAAGAAACTCTTAAATGCCCTTCCTTCTCACTGGGAAACTCGTGTGCTGATGATGGAAAATGATCCAGATGTGCTGGATATTCAAAAGAAAAGCACAAGATCTGGTTCCTTACTTCCTGACAATAGTAATTTTGGATATGGTAGTACAGCACTTTTATCTGGGCCGTCTACCTCTGCATCCAAGTCAAACTATTCTCAGGGAAATCATTCTGCTGGAACATTCTCTTCGTTTCCACCTCAACTATCCTCCTCTGCCACTGCTTCTCAAAATGAGCATGTAGTTATTTTCAACGCATTCTTATCATCTTATGATGATTTCCTTTCCAAGAGGATTAACTCAGTAGATCTTACCGATGAGGATTTTGCCCAAGTGGATCCTGACGAGCTAGAGAGGGTTGACCTCCGTTGGAATATGGCCATGCTCACAAGAAGGACGAAGACATACTTGAAGAGAACTGGAAAGAGATCTCTTGAAGATGTTACTGATAAAACGAGTATGGGTTTTGACAAATCAAAGATCAGATGTTATAAATGTCAAAACCTAGGCCATTTCGCAAGAGAATGTGAGAAGGGTAGACAACCCTTGACGGGTTTCACAAGACCTTCTGCCTTCAAGAAGGACAATGAAGTTGCCAAGGCTGCTATAATGTTGGAAGATGAAGAAGCCTATGACTTCTCGGCCATGGATGATCAAGATAATATAGCACTGATGGCAGATGTTGAGAATCAGGTAGAATGTGATTCATTTAACTGTGAAACCTGTATTAAATTAACTGGTAAAATTAACAGGTATATAGTAGATAATGATCGCTTGAATACAGATTTAACAAGTCTTGTTCAAGCGAACAGAGTTTTAAAAGACAATGAGAAAGTTTTTGAAATAAGTCAGAAAACACTTATCAAGGAGAAGAAAGATCTAAAAGCTATGATTTACAATAAACAAGATGAAATCGATAGCTATTTAAAATTGATTGTTCATCTTAAAAATGATCTTGCTTCTGCTCAAGCCGATAACCTTGATTTAAAAAGAAAACTGACAAACATTTCAACATCTACTATGGTCTTTTCTGACATCCTTCAAAGTCAGAGGACTGATACAAAAAGCAAGGCTGGCCTTGGTTATCACAACCATCCTCCTCCTTCAAACTTGAATCAGCCTATTCTGTCAAAGGATGAAATTAAAGATTTTGTGCCTTCTGTTCTCCAGAAGGATACAATTCCTGTGGTTGAACCAGTTATTAAGACTAAATCTGAAGAGGCTGCTGATGTCAAGCGACCTGAGTCGCTTAAAGTTCCAACCTTAAACAAAAGGAAGGCTGAGCTTATTAAGCCTATTTTGTTTGTGCCTTCAACAACTGTTGAAGAGGTGGTGGAAGTGGAAGATGTAACTCACGAGGTTACAAAGAAAGTTGAGAAAAATAATAGTAAACCTGAAAATTTAATCCTTACTATTGAAGATAGAGGACAAATTTTTACTAAAAAACACTCAACTACTAAGGATTTAAAAATGAAACAGGTAGAGAATATTAAAAATCATAATGTTTCAATAAAAAATCCTTCATCTAAGGTTATCTCAACTATCAATACAGTTACTCCATCATGTTCACATAAGTGTTCATGTGCGGTATATGTACCTGATATCAAAACTCGTAGGTCACCTCTTTCACCTAAACCACTATCGAGTGATGATAAGACCTTCAGAGAGAGAAGATCTTGTTTTTACTGTAAGAAGCTAGGTCATCTCATTAATCAATGCCCTATGCTTGCTAAGAAATGGGCATCACGACATGATCCAGGTCATTTCAAAAATAAAAATTTTCAAAAATCAAAACAGCCTGGATTATCTCGTAGTGTCCCAGTTTCAAAAGTTAATGACATCACTCCTACTCAACCGATAGCTAGAAAGGTTGATGTTATTAAAAAGCAATTTATTGTTCCTCAGAAAGTTTGGAAAAAGAAAAAGGAACAGGTTTTAGTTTCTTCTAAAATTATCACATCAGTAAATGAGAATGATTTACTGAAAAACAAAGTGTTAACTGATGTGATAGTAATAGATGAAGTTTCAGGAGAACCCAAGTCTATCAAGGCTTGGGTCTCCATTTCAAACTAACATTTTTTTTCTTGTGTTGTGACAGTCAAAAGTGCAAAACAGCAAATGGTACGTAGATAGTGGCTGTTCACGACACATGACAGGCAATGTCTCCCTGCTTACAGATGTTAAACCACACAATGGGGGACATGTTGCCTTTGCTGGTGATACTGGAGGAACAATAACTGGATTAGGAACACTCACTAATGGACAAGTGAGCTTTGAGAATGTGAACTATGTTGAGGAGCTGAAACACAATTTGATTAGCGTCTCACAAGTTTGCGACAAGAAGTTCACTGCAGCATTCACAGATCTAGAGTGTTTGATATTGAAGCCGGGATTTGTGATTCCCGAGGAATGGATTCTTATTAGAGCTCCAAGAGTGAAGAACTCTTACATTTTGGATATGAGGACAGTTGAAACTGAGGAACATACCTGTCTATTAACCAAAGCTTCTTCTAAGGATTCATTATTGTGGCACAGAAGGATGGGTCATATTCATTTCAAGAAAATGAATTATCTGGTAAAACACGATCTAGTGGAGGGGATTCCTAAGCAATCTTTTGCTTTGGAAGATGATTGTGTTTCGTGCTTAAAAGGAAAACAGCACAAGAAGTTTCACAAGTCTAAGCAAGTTAATTCCATTGAATCTCCATTGGAATTACTTCATATGGACTTGTTTGGACCCGTTAGTACGAGGAGTATTGGAGGCAAATCTTACTGCCTAGTAGTTACTGATGACTACTCTCGTTTCTCGTGGGTTTACTTCTTGCGATTAAAAGATGAAACACCAGATATATTGACCTATCTTTTCGATAGACTTGAAAACCTGTGCAATTTGAGGATTAAGAAGATACGTAGTGACAATGGAACGGAATTCAAGAATAAACTTCTTGAACTATACTGTCTACGTAAAGGGATTGTTCATCAATTTAGTGCTGCCAGAACTCCACAACAGAATGGGGTTGCTGAGAGAAAGAATAGAACGATCATTGAAACAGCTCGGACTATGCTTTCAGACTCACATTTACCAATAACTTTCTGGGCTGAGGCAGTTAACACGACGTGTTATGTATTAAACCGTCTTTTGATGAATAAACGAAAAAACAAAACTTGTTATGAGTTATTCAATAACCGGAAACCAAACCTAAAATTTTTGGAACCTTTTGGATGTCCTTGCACCATTTTAATTACAAAAGATAAAGTTTCAAAATTCGGTGAAAAGGCATTTGATGGGTTATTTCTAGGATTTTCGGTTAATTCTCCTAACAAGAGGGTTTTCAATAAGGAAACGGGAATGATTGAGGAACATTTTGAGGTAAAATGTTTAAAGTACACGGATGCCTCTCCTGCTACTGCTCCTGTTAACACTGTTCCTTCATCACCCTTGCCCGCTGCTGTTCCTGAGAGTTCTTTTGCTGATCAACAACCTGATGCCTCTCCTGCTACTGTTGATGCTGTGGATGACTCTCCTCCTGTAATTGAAGAAGAACCATTTGCTCAAGAGGTTGAGCTAAATAATCTGGAAACAAACCTCACACCGGACTTAATACCCATTACTCGCATTCATCAGAACCATCCTACTAACAATATTATTGGAGATTTGAATGCAGGTGTTTTAACACGAAGCAAAGCGGCTGAAGCTTCATCAACGATCGATCTTTCGGATGAAACATCTGAAGATCCTTGTTTGAAGGCTGAAATAGAAGAATGCTACTTATCTCAAATTGAGCCAACAAAGATCGATGCGGCTCTAAAGGATTCACACTGGGTATCTGCAATGCAAGAAGAGTTGCAGCAATTTGTAAAATTGCAAGTCTGGACTCTTGTACCACTCCTAAAGGTGTACACCCCATTGGAACACGCTGGGTGTTTCGTGTCAAACGTGATGATAGGGGAGTGGTAATCAGAAATAAGGCTAGGCTTGTTGTCCAAGGCTATACACAACAAGAAGGATTAGACTATGATGAAGTTTTTGCACCTGTTGCAAGAATGGAATCAATCCGTATTTTCCTAGCCTATGCAACATTTAAGGGGTTTCGCGTCTATCAGCTGGACGTGAAGAGTGCGTTTTTGTATGGAAAGGTTGCTGAAGAGATTTATGTTCGTCAGCCACCTGGTTTTGAAGATTCAGTCAATCCAGACTACGTGTGCAAGTTGGATAAAGCCCTTTATGGTCTACATCAAGCCCCGCGTGCGTGGTATGAACGATTGGCAACGCACTTGATCAAGAATGGTTTTGAACGTGGTCAAATCGACAGCACTTTGTTTATCAAGAGAACTGAAAAGAGTCAGCTACTAGTTCAAATCTATGTAGATGATATTATTTTTGGTTCGACTGATGAATCTTTGTGTCGTCATTTTGAGAAGATTATGAAATCCGAATTCGAAATGAGTGCTATGGGGGAGCTAAAGTATTTTTTGGGTGTCCAAGTTGATCAATCTCCGAAGGGCACCTACATTCATCAATCAAAGTATGTCAACGACATGTTGACACGCTACAAATTGCTTGATTGTAAAGAATATGGCTCTCCCATTCCCATCAATCATAATCTTGGACCCGATACCGAAGAGGAAGATTGTGAAGACAAGCTGTATCGGTCGATGATTGGATCGTTAATGTATCTTACTGCTTCTCGACCCGATATAGTGTTTGCTGTGTCGCTGTGTTCTAGATATCAATCGCAACCCAAGGTTTCTCACTTAAAGGCGGTTAAACGGATATTTGGATATCTCAAACATAGACCTACTCTCGGTCTATGGTATCCAACTGAGAAGTCATTTGCTCTCACAGCTTATTCAGATTCTGACTATGGTGGTTGTAGCATCGATAAGAAGTCTACGTCAGGAGGATGCCAGTTTCTCGGTTCACGCTTAGTGTCGTGGCAATGCAAGAAGCAAACGACAGTTTCCACTTCCACAGCGGAAGCTGAATATATTGCTGCTGCCAGCTGCTGTTCACAAATTTTGTGGATTCAGCACCAACTTCATGATTATGGTTTACTCTTGACTATGACTCCATTATTTATTGATAATACTGCTGCCATATGCATAACTAAAAATCCTGTACAACATTCTAAAACCAAACACATAGAGATTAGGTTTCATTTTATACGGGATTGCTATGAGAAACACTTGATTGACCTTGTCCAAATTGAAACTGAAAAGCAAAATGCTGATTTGTTTACCAAGGCCTTCTCTAGAACTAGGTTTGACCAACTGATTGATATGATAGGGTTGCGCTTCTTTCAAGTCAAACAGTAAACTGTGACAAAATCTTTCTGTTGCTTTTTTATTTGCTTCTGCATACAACTGTTCTTGGCAATAGACACTCTTTATGTTTCTTAACATTAAAGAAAAGCAATATTGCAACATTCGTAAAAGACGTTTAGTTGTGTCTGTAAACACCTAGGGAAATGATAGTACATTAGGAGACACTCTTCAATTGACAATATTATGTGTTATCCTTGATGTATCAGTAGGTTTATCACGTATCTGTTATACTTGACCTTCTAGTCATCAAACTACTTGCACGATGTATTGGTAGGCATTATCATACTCATTCTTCATTATCTAAGAAATCTCTTAATCTGTGTATGATCTTTCGTGATGATCATCATATGATGTATGACAATGCGTCTTAATTCTTATGTGTCAGCTTGCCATGCTTCTATTAACTTGAGTTTGTATATGACAACATTTGGGGAATTATGCTGTCGTTTCCTTTGTTGTACGTTTGTACAGACCTGGTCTCAGTCAGTATACTTTCAAAAACAATGCAAACTAAAGTCCAAAGTACTTTCAAATCTTATAAAATCAAAGATTACTTACGAGGTCGCCAAATGGTTTGACCAAGTTTGGTTTTGCAAACACCTGAATCAAGTGTATGTCGCTTTGTTGTAAGTAAGTACAGACCTGTCACCGTTGGCCTGATTCTTAAAAATGTTGAATTCCAATGCTTTCTCTAACCAATCGAAGTTTTGAGCATGATTTGATACTAAGGGTATATCTATGTGAGATTCACGGAGATTTATTCACTCTAACAATAACTGTTAAGCTTGAAGTTTTGAGTATGTTAAATGTTTAAGTGGATTAACAATACTGATAATCGTCCTGTTTATGCTTGTCTATTTTGGCTAGTCAACTGTGCGTGATAAATTTAAATTTGGATAACTATACTGATAATCAAATTAACATTTAAAGTTGTCTTGCGAATCTGTCTTTCTAATATGATCCCTCATAAGACACTATCTTTTTCGTCTTGTTTATTAAAAAAAAAAAAAAAAAAGTTGAACAGTATGCTGTGTGTGTTATTTAATTTTATAGTTTATTTTATTTTATTTTTATCTTATTTTATTTTATTTTATTTTATTTTGTCACAGATTACTGTTTTTCTTTAATTTTAGCGATATTATTGAATTTTAGCGATATTATTGAATTTTAGCGATATTGATGGATTTTGGCGATATTGTGACATTGCCAATTTAGATATTTGTGTAGCGATATTGCTTAGCGATATTGTTAAGCGATATTGACAATATCGCTGACTATTTTAATTTTATATAAACAAATATCTGTCACTGTATTCAATACACTTTCAAATCCTCTTAGCGATATTAACTAGCGATATTGTCTGCATATTTAGCGATATTGTGAGTTTTATCGATTTCTCATTCGGTTTTTGTCCAAACTCAAATTAAACCACTTCATTCTGTTCGCCTTTGCCTATTACATCAACTGGTATGTGCATTCTTCGTTTTTGTTCGGGTTACTGTGGGATCTGTTTTTATACATTAACTGTCGAAATAGGATGTAAAACTTAGCATAAATTGTTCCCTGCACTTCACTAATACTTGTAGAATATTTGTTGCGGTTTAGATCATCCGTTTTCTATAAAAATTGTGATTTTGCCCGTTCGCTGATGTCACAGCGATATTGTGGGGCGATATTGCAATATCGCCAAATTAGGGTTTTGATTTTAGCGATATTGGCCCCAATATCGCTTAAATTGGATTAATTTCCAAACTGTTAAATTTTAGCGATATCATGCCAATTTTTCTAATTTTAGCGATATTGTTCAGCGATATTGTGATATCGCTGAAATTGATTAGCGATATTGTGCAATATCGCTCGTTGTGGATTAATTTCCAATATCGCTGATTTCAATCAGACTTTGTGAATTTTGTCTGATTTAAGCGATATTGCACTCAATATCGCATAAATCAATTTATGCGATATCAGTTACAATATCGCCTATATCAGAATGGGCTTATTGGGCCTGGCCCAAATTTTTTGATGCCCTGGCCCAGTTTTCATGTCTAATTGAATTTCTGGACTGTTTTCGATCCGACTACTCACTGCTTTCGAGTCTTGTGTTTCTATTGACTTGTTTTGCAGCAATGGAAGATTTCGCGCAGTTTGATCAGAAATGTGACGCTCGTCACAATATTACTACTTTTTTGGACGGCTCCAAGGACTCTGCTGAGCCTTTTAGGCCTATGATTGCCTTTCTGCGCCGATCTCGTATATTCACTGCCATCTCGGCCTCAACTACCATATACAGAGACCATATCGGTCAATTCTGGAGGAATGTTGTTATAAACAGTGATTTGGACTATACAAGACTGATTTCGACGGTCCACGGACGTCAAATCATTATTTCAGAACAGTTGATTCGTGATGTTCTTCAGTTTGAGGATCATCCTGATATGTTGATCCAGTTCTCGCACGAATTTATTGTGGGTGCGATGGATCGTTTGGGGTACACTGGTAACCACGCCGACCAGTATCGAAAAGGAAATTTAACTCGTGTCTGGCGTTGGTTGATGCACATTTTTATCCTGTGCATTTCGAACAGGAAAGCTGGGTACGATGGTACCAGACATCGAACAGTCTGTGCTATGTTAGCCCTAGTCTACAACAAACCGTATAACTATTCGGGCTATATCTTCCGATCAATGGTTGATAACGCTCAACTAGGGGATAACAGATGGTATATGTATCCCCGATTTTTACAACTGATTATCAACCACGAGCTTCCGGGATTGGCGACTGATGCCACCCGCGTATACAGGCAGACTCCGATGTCCAATCGGATATTTGGGGTCATGAGCTCCAATGGAAAAGGGGTTCCAATTCCCCGTGATACGCCTTTGTTCGGTCATATTCTTGATCGGAACTACCAACCACCGGCAAACGACGGATACTTAGATCCGGTGGTTCGTCAGCCTGAATTGAATGACGATCATCTTGAGGACGTCCCTGTACAATCTACAGAAGATCCTCTTGAGGGTGTTTATGTGAGTGTCACCTCACAAGGTGCCTTACACAGTTTATAGGTCCACGGGGACACTTCTGAAGGGTCCTCTGACTCAACGTCTTCTGGTCCTCCTGGTGGCTTAACTGAGAGTGACTCTGAGGGCTTGGTCCCGCCTCCTCAAGAGATTGAACATCTGAGGCGGATCAATCCTCAAAAGTATTTGAGAATTCAAAGACGTATTGCTGAAGGCAGGCAGCATGTTCCACTCAAAGATAAACGCATTAGGACTGCTGCTGATGCTGAATATGTGCCTCCTCCACCTAAGAAGTCCAAGATTGCACGAGAAGTTGCTACATCTTCCAGGCCACAGGCTGCACCGCAGGTGGATATTCCGGTTCAACCACACCCCTCGGTCCTTCAAGAACTAATCAAGAGGCTGGATACGATGCAGCACACACTGGACTCACAAGCCACTGTGATACAAGTTCAAGATACAAGGCTTGCGGCCGTGGAGAAAGAGAATGCGGTTCTTAGGTCTAGGGTGGTGACTTTGGAGTCTCAATTGGTCGTTTCGGGGGAGATAGAGGATAGTGAAAGACCAAATGTAACTCCCCCGCAAACCGAAAATGTAAATGTTGATTCAGGTAATGAAACTGCTCGTTTAGATTACTTCTCGTTTGAAGAAATACCTGGTCAACCAAGACCGTTAGCTGTTGACTATTCGTGTGCGGACTTGACATATCTTGCGAGAATGGTTAACCGATCCGATAATGTGAGGGATGTTACTCCTGAAGAAGATTCTGACCTAGAAGCTGAAGATGAAACATTCAATGAGGATGAATTTTATTATGGTTCTCCGATTGTTGAGTCAGACTCATCTGAAGAAGAAGATGAATCTCCTGAAGACTCAAATGAACTTGAAACTGAAATGCCTGAATCTCCAAAGGTTCCTGAAACAGCTGAAGAGAGAGGTGCTCGTCTAGCTTCCTGGTGGCCACATGGTAAAGAAAAGATTGTGCCTGTCACGTGCAAATCTTACAAGGTCAAGGGAGAGTACAAAGGTTTAATAAAAAGCTGGAAAGTCTCGAATGACAAGTTCATGATTCAAAGGACTGATGGAGTCCAATACTTTAAACTTTCATTCACAAAGCTGAGTACGTTGCCTAAAGGAGAATTAAATAGGCTTGCTCAGCTACAATTGATCAACCCTGACAGAAACAACCGTGCAGATTTTATCCAAACTACGCTACAAAAGGAAATCCGTACAAAGAGGTACAGTTTCATAAAGCCGACTCTTGGAAAACGAATTACTTACAAGAAGCGGATAGATCCAACTACCAATCAGCCTATGATCAGGATGCGTTATCCGCCGGCTATCTGCATCAAAAGAATCACTCTGGAAACAGTTCCCTTAAACTTTCTCAGAAGATTTCATTATTGGGAGTTTGATAGTCAAACAGGAGAAGCTGTGTTGATTTTTGTGCCAGAGAATGTGGAACCTGAGAAGACATCTCTCTATGGGTTAAAGAAAACGCAGTATCCAGTTTTGGATCCAATGAGTTTGATAAACTTATCAAAGGAGGATATGAGGAAGCTGTTCGACAATCGCATAAGGTATTACCGAGGTAATCCGACTAATGAAAAGCTCGCTCAACAATTTCAGAAGATTGTTGACATCTGTGTTACCCATGGAATCCATGCGGGTGGAAAATTTCCTGCTGGATGGGTTTGAGCTGAAGATTCTTTTTGAAGACCAAGCTGAAGACACGGGGGAGTTTGTTGGTGCATCTAGAGTGTCTGTCACTTGGTCTAGGTTATCGAGTTGTAATTAATTAATATAGCTTTTGTTATTGGCGACATTGGCAATATCGCATAGGCGATATCACCAATATCGCATAGGCGATATCATCAATATCGCATATGCGATATCACCAATATCGCTAAGCTTACTGATTAGTTAAGTATAAATATATTTTTAGGGTTTCAGTTGTAAATGTGGTTGACATACGAATTTAGCAGCTTGTGTTATTCTCTCTGAGCATTGTTCTGTAATTCACAACTGGTTTGTTTGATAAATATATTATTGTGATTACTTGTGTTGAATTTGTTCTTTAAACGTACTTTGATTAAGCTTTTGATTTCCGCGCTTAAACTTTTGTCTTATTGATTCATTGTTAAAGGTCTGCCCTTTTTCGTTCCTACAGTTACTATTTCCTGAAAAGCATGTAAAAATAAACAGGTCAACTATGAAACATAGTTGGTGAGTACACAGGTTTTGCGTAAGGAAAGACCCTTTTCAAGAGTTTACAAAGTTTAGTTTAGAAGTTCCACGTTACTACGTGGTTAGTTCACAAAAGTAATATGTTTAGTACCGAGACTCATACAATGACGAAAATCATCCGATAATTTCATAAGATCAATTTTTAGAATAGTCAAGTGCTATTGCGCGGATAATTATAAAAGTAATTCATTAAAACAAGGCTCATTTAAGAGCTATACCCATTTGATAGTTAGATTCATTTGTGAATCGATGTTTTGTTTGCAAAAGAGGTTTATTTAAGTACGAGATTCATTTAGGAGTGAATCCCTTTGGAACTCAATTAAAAGTCGTAATTCGTTCATAACGCCACGCTCATATTTTCAAAGAAATGTTCAATTCACTTTTATAAACTCAAGATATAGTGTTTAATAAGTTCAAGTTATGTTTATAAAACTCATATTGTAGCATTTAATAGATTGATGTTACGTTTATAAAGTCAATGGATCATCAAATCAATATCAAAAACGTTTATAATCTCAACGGTTTATTATGTCGAAGTTCATAAGAATGCGAAGCGTTATTATGAAACCACGTCTATCATTGTCCACAACCACAAAGATTTATAGTGTAAAACTCAGGTTTTAAATTTATGGTTTTAAAGAAGTATTGTTTCAAATGACAACGTCTTTGTAAAGTTCGGGTCGTAAGGTTTATAGTTTCAAAGAAATATCGTTCAGATGTCTAAGTCATTGCAAAGCTCGGGTCGTAAAGTTTATAGTTTAAAAGAGATATCATTTCAAATGACAAAGTCATTGTAAAGCCCGGGTTGTAATGAATTATTATGCTTAAGTCCACAACCAAACCTACAACCGATAAACCTTTGCCCCAAAGAGAGATGCCCTATCGTTGGCATTTAGGATGATGGGATGCACTCATGTGGCCGCGTGAGTGGGGGGGTGGTCTCGCTCCCAAATAGTACTATTCATATGCATCATTTGGCTCATATAGAGTTAATGGTCGTGTAGAGATTACGGGGACTTTAGATACGATAGAAAACAAGCATATAATCATGTTCGTATAAACTTCAAACATTCAAGAAGTTATTTGAAATCAATACGACATTTTAACCATGTCAAGTATTCAAAAAATAAGCATAGCATGAGCATAGCAATTTGTAAATCAATGATAGCATTTGTAAAACGAGCATAGTATAAGCATAGCATTCGTAAATCAAGTAAAGCATAAGAATAGTATTTGTAATCCAAATATAGTAATTAAATCATATAGCATGCTTTTCACCCCAAAACATTTAAGTAACAGGTTAAAAAGAGGGGCTGTGTAAACTCACTATTGAGCGTGAGCGTACGGATGGATGTAATGCGCGTGCCGACCGGGTTTGACTCCTATCCAATTCCTAAGAACACAAGGTTTCTAATTAGTTTCTCGAATAATATGGTTTGTTAGGATTGCTTAGCTAACTAATTAAATTACAAAGTGCCGTTAAAGTTTGAATTTCCATTTAATTAACGTTGTCGGTAACTGTTTGAGTTGTCAACAAAATAATGAAAATATATGAATAGAACATCTAAAAATTACCAAACTTGGTATGAAACATGAAATGTAGTTCACAAATTTTCTGTGAAAATTTGGGGATTTTTAGATTTATGGATTATTTATAATCATTTTATGTCTAAAAAGTAGGATAATCATGGGAAAAATAGTAATTATTCACTAAAAATTCTGGAATTTCTACCAGATCATTTTGTACCAATTTCTAGGTTTGTGTAAAATGTTCAAGTCTTTTTGAGTAATAGAACTTTGGTTCCCAACATTATGCATTTAACGAGACGTAAATAGGAAAACATATCAAAACACTTCCAAAGAGTGTGAAATTTTGAGGATAGTGTCATTTTCTGAGGAAAATGACACTGGAATTTTCCCATAATTATTTTGTGTCCAAAACTATTTTTCATGATTATTTCACCTTTAGTAGGCTTTATTTGCATTAACTTAGGAAAAACACTTATGTTTTTCCAAAAATTCCCATTTTTATTTTCAAGACCCTTTTCATTATCTAGATACTGAGAAAAATAGTCCCCAAAATTTTAAGACGTTTTATGTAGCACTTATGTATTTTTGAATCATCACAACACAAGTATTTGAAATTAAGCCCCATGAACATGTATCACAACAAGATTGCTCCCAGCAAGGTAGCTATTTGCGCATCAGTTTTGTGTGATACATTTGGAGGTCGAATACTCCATGGATTTGAGTGAGACCACTGGGGTTTCAAAGGTAAGACATTAAGCTAAATTCCAGAAGAAAAATCGAGATTTTTGGACCATTATTGACTGAGTTATGGTCGAACAAAGTAAGGTCAAAATCTGGACAGATTACACGCATGACAAAAGTGATCTTTTTGGTGTGTTTTCACTACCAAACGATTTTTAGACCTCATCCAATGATTGAAGTCTTGTCTTTATGCATGAACATGTGTTTTACAAATACATAAACATATTTTAACAATTTAAACCATTTAATCTAGCAAGAACATGTAAATACACATTTTAACACCAAAAAGACGATTTTCAGTTTGATTTCGGTTTGATCATGGGTTGCCCTTTTGTTTTAACACTTAAACAAGTGTAAGGGAACCTACAAACATCAAACTCATGTATGTGGATTATAACCATGAATAAGGTGTATAATCCAAGCATTTTTATGAATTTAAAAGTAAGTAAATGCAAGAATGGAAATAAGGAATGCTATGTTTTACCTTAGAGATGTTGTTCTTATGTAAGAACACTTTAAAGATGATGATTTTGATTGAAAGGGGCTGGAAATCTGTGGGTTCTTGAGAGAGAATTGAGAGTGTTTTTGAAAGTGGAAATGAAGAAATGATGTAAATGAAAGAGTGTGTAAGTGTAGAAGGCTTTTTGCATGTAGAGTGAGTGGAGTTTTGTAAGAAAAGGAAGAGTTTTGAGTGGGGGAAAGGGAGGTCCGGTTTTGGCATGAAAATTTGGAGTTTTTATTTTATTTTTTTTGATAAAACATAATATGTATTAGTTGTGGTATTTATTTGTATTAAAATTGCACAAGTCTTGTACATTTCAAGACTTTAAATTGTGTTGTTTTAATGCTTAATATTAGGGTTATAAAAATTGATGTTCTAAATTTCTAAAATAATTCAAATTTTATTTTAGATTGTTTATTATGGATATTCAAGTATTAGTTTGTCGGATTCGAGTTTCGTTTATTCGATTCGGGTCGCGTTCGCCGAGTTACGGAATTTCGGTTAATTCCGATTTTTGTGATGTTTTTGTAGTTAAAGTGTGAGTCATGAAACTTTATTTTATAAGTTTATAAGATTCATCAAAATGTATTTGACTCGATCACTATTGACATTCGCAAGTTAAGAAACCGATTTCCAGTCGTGTTACCGAGTTACGGAATTTCCAGCTATATTCCGATTTTTGCGATATAATAAATATTTTTTAATGACTTATGAAATTTAATTTCATTAGTTTTCTTTGGCACTTTGTAACCTAATTTAATGTGGTTTACGGTCTTAAAGTCCGCTAAGCAGTCTTCTAAAACGTTACGCGATTTCGGTAACTTACGGTTTCGGTACTTAAGGAGTCATAATCTAGACTTTTCACTAGGACTTTAGAGTGCTTTAAACGAAATTAGATAGACTAGGAATTTAAGTGCGTTATTGACCTGAGATTTTTGACGGTTGTCACATCGTCTATGCTTAACTTTGCCTCGCAGCCAAGAAACCCAAAGAAAAGAAGTAATGATAAACAAACTCGTACGTGATCAACGTCACCTAACTTGTCAACCTCATTCTCAAACACATATTTGAGATCTCTACCCTTAATTGGCTTACCAGCTTTATGACCGAACACTCTATCCCTAAATGGATTGGAAAATCTACTTTCTAACCAGCTTTGAGGACCGAATCGAAGTCCTGTGATTAGACAAAACTCCCGACGTGTGAATTTAAGTTCTTGTCCACCAACGGAAAACAACAAATGATCGACCTCATGGTCTGGCATGTACTGAGTTTGAAGTATCAAATGTACCAAACCTGGGTCTCGGTTATCGCATTCAAGATCAAGCCATGATCCAAAACACGACCTTTGAAACATTTGAAGTCTATTAGGGTACCAAGATAAGCTCTTCCGAATTTTGATCGCGACTCCAACATTTGATCTAATGATCAAGTGTGCATCGTAGTATAACATCTAAACAACAACAAAATTCCACAAAACTTGTTAGTTAATATTAGTCAACAGAACATGATATACATTATGTTACATGTAAGTGACTACAATTTCATTTATAAGCATAACAAACATTGTTGATTTTAAAAGTAACTCGTATCGTTCTAAAATCTAATATATAACACAATTCTACCTATAAATACTACTTCATTTATCAAAAGGTTAATTTCTAACATATAAATACTTATTTACATAAATATTTTTACAAATATATAAAAGTAAAGATTAATTTCTAACAAATAATAATCTTAATCTTTACAAATAATCTAATTTTAACTTATTTCAATAAATAAGTAAAATAAATATATCAACTTTTTAAAAATAGAAATTTAAATTTCTAAAACATAAATTTAATTTTTCAACTTCGTAAAATGAATACTTAAATCCTAAACTTAATGTCTAACTCAAAAACTTTATTCATTTTAATAGATATTTTAATTTAATTTCTAAAATATTGTTAGATCTAAAAAATAGGATTTGCATTTGTAAGTGAAAAACTGGTCATGCGACTTTAAGTTAGTGTCGCAAAAACACAAAATGCAACTTTAAATATAAAGTCGCAGGTCAATAAAGTCGCATAAGGACAAATCGCAGGAACAGGAAGTGTATAAATACAGGACGTCGTTTTTCATTTGTTAGTTAGTTGAACCAGAGAGTTTTGTGAGCGTGCGTTTGTATATCATATTGAGAGAGATATTAGAGCTTGTAACAGATTCAATCAAGTAATACATAAGCATTTGGATATTCATTCACATACATACGTACATATACTCTCGGATTACATTCAATTCTCATCCAAATCACTAGAAAAGATCCAACAATTGGTATCAGAGCATTGGTTGAAGGATTTGGAAGTGATTACACGGTTCAATTGCAGGAATTAAGCTTAAATTCGAAGAAAATTGCAAAATGGGTATTTGAATGAAAATGGCGGTTAAATTCAAATAGAAGGAGTTTGAGATTGAATTTGTTCAATTCAACAAATCAAAGTGTTCTACTAGTGTTGAAGATCATTCGGTATCAATTACAGGTTAAATTTCAAAGTTTTGATTCAAGCTCAGATTTGGAGAAGACGATGAACAGTACCTGCGAACTTATCAGCTTCTGCGACTTTATCTCCGCGACTTTAACTATAAGGTCGCATATTTGCTTCTGAGACTCTAATTCTGCGATCTTGTTTCTGCGATTTTATTAAAATCTGCGACTTTATCTTTGCGAACTTATCAGTAAGGTTGCATATTAGTAAGGTCGCATACAGTAACTAACTCTTAAAAAAAAAAATTCGTACTTTTAGTTTAAGTTTCCCGCATATTAGTAAGGTCGCATATTAGTAAGGTCGCATACGGGAAAATTTTACAATTATCAAAATTTGAATTTAAGTTTCCCGTTTACTAATTTTAGTTTGAGAAAATTTTCATTTTACTCGAGGGAAAATTCGAATATTTTGGAGGGAAAATTTGTATTCGAGAAAAATGTCTAGAGAAGCACTCGCGATCGGCACCTAGGATAAACCTCCAGTCTTGTTTAGAGGAGACTATTCACAATGGAGAGACAGATTTTTGGATTTTATTGAAAGGCAAGACAATGAAGACATGCTTAAGCATTCACTATTCAAGGGAGAGTAATCTGCTTTCAGCCAAACTGATGCTTCGGGGGCACGTTAGGGGAAAGTGAGTTGAATAATCAACAAAAAGCACTGAAGAAGGCACACAAAGAAATAAAGTCGTACATTCTTCAAGGACTAACGAATGATATATACGTGCAAGTTGATAGTTATACAATTGCCAATGATATGTGGGATGTCATTGCTCGTCAGCAGCAAGGATCAGAGAGAGGTCAACAAACAAAGATGACACATTGTCTTCAGGCATATGAAGGATTCAAAGCTAAGGCTGGAGAACAACTTGAAGCTACTTATAATCGATTATGTTTACTGTTGAATGAAGTAAGAAAGAATAAGTTTGTGAAGTAGAATTTGGAGATCAACATCAAATTCCTAAATAATCTGCTACCTGAATGGAAACAGTTTTCAAGTAATATCATTCAGAATAGAGATCTCACTTCAATTGATATTCATGATGTATATGAAATCTTGAATCATAATCAAGATGAAGTTAATGAGATAACTGGGGCAGAGACAAAGGAAAAAGCTGATCCTCTGGCACTGGTTGTTGAAAGAAGAATTCATACTCGTTCTCAAAAGGCTATGAAAGCAATTAGATATCAGTCTCAGTCTGAAGATGAAGAAAGTGGTGGTGATGAAGAGTATAAAGAACTCATGAAGCAAATGGCTCTTATGACAAAGGCTATCAATAAGAAGTATTACAAGAAGCCTACTAACAATCATTTACGTACTTCATCATCATCCAATAAATACCCAGAATACAAGGGCAGATCTGAAGAAATCTATAAGGGAAATTTTGAGGAGAAAAGGGGTACGGGTACTGATAAACCACCACAAAGAGACGGAGATAACAAATGTTATAATTGTGGTGAGTTTGGTCATTTTGCTAGGGTCTGCAAAAAGCCTAGAGTTTGTAATTCAGAATACTACAAGGCTAAAATGTTGATTGCCAAACAGAAAGAAGCAGGTAAAGTTCTTATAGCTGAGAATGATGCATGGTTGAACTTGACAGACTCAGAGGAAGAAGAACTGGAAGTAAATATGGCATTCATGGCTCATATTTCAACTGCATCTACTGAAGGAGAAGCAGAATCTGACTCTGAGGTACAAGAATCTAAACAAATGATTATAACTTTGCATGCACTTAATGAAAGTTTAACGAAAAAGTTAAAAATAGAAACAGATCATACAGCTAAACTTATAACAGAATTAGAATGTAATTCTGCATTGATTAAAACTTTGACTCGGGACAAACTGGTTTTATGAAACCATCTGGAAGGATATAAAACCAGTTCTGATAAATATGAAAAGGAAAATATATCTTTGAACAAAGAAGTTCTTGGTATTTTCTCTGAATGCAAAGCATTAAGAAAACATGCAAGTTTTATAAATGAAAGATTTAATCTAGTGATTCAAGAAAAGGATTCGTTTTTAAAAAAGATCAAAGAACTTCAAGATAAATTGTTTAAACGTGGTCAAACAGATCAAACAATTTTTCTAAATAAACCTAAGGATATCAAATTTTACAATTCAAGAGAAGGATTAGGTTAAATCCGTGCTATTTACAAAAGGCAATTTCAAAAGTACCCACCTTGTATAACTACGGTAACATTGGAAGTATTTTGAAAATGTTTTTTGTGAAAACAACTAATGAAGAAGAAGTCATTGAGAACTTTAATAGAGCTAAAGCAGAAAATGCACAATTTTCGTTCAATTATAGAGAGTTAAATGCGAGTTATGGAAAAAGGAAAATTCCTCTTTCTGAGGATTACTTTCCAAGTTGTTCAATTCCAGTTGTTGATCAAGATGAGGTTTTGGAACAAGTGGTTAAAACAAAACTTTATATTCCAAATTTAGTTTTGGAAAATAAAATTTTTGATCTCGAAAAACAAATTACCACCCTACAACTGAATTTTGATCAAGAACGAGCAACTCTCTTACAACACATTGAACAACTCAAAAGTTCTTCTTTGACATCTAGTTTAGCATCAATTTCAAAATCTTCTCAAGAACTTGAATTTGATACACTTATGGAATCTGAAGAGATTTTGGAAACAATGTTTACAAAGAAGGTTGAATCTCCTGTTAAACAATCTTTGAAAGAAAAGAGTATAAAGCACTTAGTTAATGATCCAAAGAAATCTCAATTTACTAATTATTCTTTGCAAAAGAATAAAAAGTATGTTAAGATTTCTTCAAACAAGAGCATTAAATCAGATTTTACAAATACTAATACTGGTGCTTTTCATGTTTCAGATCTAAAAACGACAAATCTTCATGACAAATCCCGAAGTCCAAAGAGTCAAAAGCTTAATCGCACTTTAAATAGTTCTTATTCGTGTAACTATAATAATATCAACAAACATGATTCGTTGTATTTTCAGCATTCAAACAGTTGTAATCATACTTTGCGTTATGATAGAAATTATCTTGTGAATGTGAATGAATCTATATTGCATGATAGAATTATAGCTAGATGTAATAATTACTATAAATCTGCTATGCCATATCAATCTAGATCATGGAAATCAAAAGGATGGGTTTCAAAATGGATTCCTCAATAAAAGAGAACACCCAAAATGATTTCCAAATGGATTCCTAAGCTTAAAAGTCCACCCAAGATTATATCAAAATGGGTCCCTAAAAGGAATCAATCAACCATAAACTGCACTAACCCTGACGAACTCGTTCAAAAATGGGTTCCTAAGGATTTTCCAATGGTTTGATTTTGCAGAAAATCTCGGTATGTGTTTGGTATCTTGATTCAGGATGTTCCAGACACATAACCGGAAATAAATCCCTCTTGATAAACTTCATTGAAAAATTCATGGGGACTGTTCATTTTGGGAATAATCATTATGCTGCTATTATGGGAATTAACGATCTGGTTAGAGGCAAAATCACAATTAAAAGGGTTACTTATGTAGAAGGCTTAGGGCACAATTTGTTTAGCATCGGTCAGTTTTGTGACAAGGATTTAGAGGTTCTATTTCGAAAACGAAGCTGTTGTGTTCGAACTGAAGATGGTCAGGAATTATTAAACGGAACCCGTGACACAAACCTCTACACCATTGATTTAGATAGTGCACAACCTATGGCTGATGTATGTTTACTTTCAAAAGCCTCTTCTCAACAATTATGGTTGTGGCACCGTCGGTTTTCTCATCTAAATGTTAATCAGATCAATAATCTTTCTTGCTCTGGTGTTGTTCATGGTCTACCCGAACTGAAATATGATCAGGATCATCTTTGCAAATCATGCGCACTAGGAAAAATGAAACATGCTTCTCATAAATCCAAAACAACACAAAGTTCAGATGCTATCCTTCATCTTCTTCATATGGATTTATGTGGACCAATGCGCGTTCAATCTATCAATGGCAAGAAGTACATTCTTGTAATTGTGGATGATTTTTCACGTTACACATGGGTATTCTTCTTGAAATCTAAATCAGACACTCCAGAGACTCTAATAATCTTTCTGAAACAAACTCAAGTAAATCTTCAACTTAAAGTTCGATCAATTCGCTCAGATAATGGAACTGAGTTCAAGAATAACACACTTACTGCATATTTAGAATCGGTTGGAATCACGCATCAATATTTCGCTGCACGTACTCCACAACAAAATGGTGTCGTAGAACATCGAAATCGAACTCTTGTTGAGGCAGCTCGCACAATGCTCATATACTCTCAATTACCGATGTTCTTATGGGCAGAAGCTGTAAATACTGCATGTTTTACTCAAAATCGATCAATTATCAATAAGAGGTTCAGAAAGACACCATATGAAATAATTAACAATCGTCCTCCAAATGTAAAGTTTTTCCGCATCTTTGGATGTCCATGTTATGTGTTAAATGATCGTGAGGATTTAAGAAAGTTTTCTCCAAAGGGTGATGAAGGAGTTTTTATTGGCTATTCAAAGAATAAAGTTGCATATCGGGTATATAATAAGCGAACAAAGATAGTCAATGAAAGTGTCAATGTCACGTTTGACGAATTATCAGAAATGGTTTTTGAACAAAGCAGTTCAAAACCCGGTTTAACATTTTCAGAAGCAGACAAATCTGAAACATTAATTATGAATGACATTGATGAACTGTTTTCAGATTTTTATGACGAATACTTTGGAACATCCTTGTCGTCTGCTGATTCTCCTCAAACTGTTTCAACTTCTGAGATCTCAATCGATCTACCTGGTCCAGAATCTTCCCATGATGTGCAAATTGAATCACCAGAATCATCATCGCCAGTTAGTTCATCATCTACTGAATCATTGCCAGAGATTATACCGGATACGCCAAATGCTTTCCCTGTTGAAATATCCAGTCCAATACCCTATGTTGATACTTCAAATACTCATTTTGAATATCAACACCTACCGTTTGAGAGAAAATGGACTAAGTCTCATCCAAGTACTCAAATAATTGGAGATCCATCAACTGGAGTTCAAACAAGGAAAGCTACTCAAAATGAATGTTTATATTCAAATTTTCTGAGCTCCATTAAACTAACAAGTGTTAAAGATGCTCTACTTGATCATGATTAGATTAATGCCATGCAAGATGAGCTTAATCAATTTGAGCGTCTTAAAGTCAGGAGACTTGTACCTAGACCACCTGGAAAATCAATTGTGGGTACCAAGTGGATATTTAAAAACAAAAAGGATGAAAATGGGGTCATTATTCGGAATAAAGCTCGCCTAGTTGCAAAAGGGTACAATCAACAAGAAGGGATTGATTATGATGAAAAATTTACACCGGTTGCACGAATTGAAGCCATTCGGATCTTTCTAGCTTATGCTGCTCACAAGAACTTCACAGTCTATCAAATGGATGTGAAAACAGCATTTCTAAATGGCATTCTTAATGAAGAGGTATATGTGGGTCAACCAGACGGTTTTGTCGACCCTAAGCGACCAAATGATGTATACCGACTGGATAAAGCACTATATGGATTAAAGCAAGCTCCACGAGCTTGGTACGATGTCTTGTCCAAATTTCTTGTCCAATCCGGTTTCTCAAAGGGTACAATTGACACCACTCTTTTTATTAAGAAACAAAAAGATGATATCATATTAATTCAAATATCTGTAGATGATATCATATTTGGATCCACTAATGCCAAATATTGCAACAACTTTTCGGCATTAATGGTATCTAGATTTGAAATGAGCATGATTGGTGAAATGAACTTTTTCCTTGGGTTGCACGTAAAACAACTATCAAATGGAATTTTTATCAATCAAACAAAATATATTTTCGATCTTTTGAAAAAATTCCAAATGCTAGATTGTCAACCCATATCCACACCCATGGAGGCTCGATCCCGATTAAATGTTGATAGCACGGGAACATTAGTAGATCAAACTTTATATCGAAGCATGATCGGCTCCTTAATGTATTTAACCTCGAGCCGTCCAGATATCATGTATTCTACATGTGTCTGTGCTAGATATCAGGCAGCTCCAAAGGATTCACATCTTCAAGCAATCAAACGAATTTTAAGATATCTTAAATATTCAATTGACTTGGGGTTGTGGTATCCTAAGGACACTGGTTTTGAACTAACAGCCTATTCAGATGCAGATCATGCAGGTTGTAAACTAGATCGCAAAAGTACTTCTGGTGGTGTACAATTTCTTGGAGATAAACTTGTAAGTTGGACTTCCAAGAAGCAAAGCTGTGTTTCAACATCCACAGCTGAGGCAAAATATGTTGCAGCAGCTGTTTGTTGTTCACAAGTTTTGTGGATGAGGTCACAACTTATGGACTATGGTTTCAAATTTGAAAAGATACCTATCTATTGTGATTCTCAAAGTGCGATTGCTATTTCCTGCAATCCGGTACAACACTCGAAAACAAAACACATAGATATTCGGTATCATTTTATCAAAGATAACATTGAAAAAGGGCATATCGAGTTATTTTTTGTCAAAACCGATTATCAATTGGCCGACTTATTCCCCAAACCTTTAGATGACAAACGATTTCATTTTTTGGTGTCTCAGTTAGGCATGCTTTCACTTAAGCAATAATATGTCATTTTCAACTCGAGATGCAAAATACTATCATATTTTGAAGGAGAGAAGAGTTGAAATATATTATAAGTGATGCATGATGGTTTTTACTCAAATTCAGAGTAAAACCCGATCTTCAAAAGAAAAAGAGATTTTGTTTTTATAACTCACCTTCATATGTAATATTTTATAAATCTTATGTATATGTTAAGGGGATTATTTTTCAAAATCCAAAACTTTCAAGTGTTCAAATCTATTTGCATATTGCTTAACAGTTTGAAAGATTTTCAAAGACTTTTTGATACTCCAAGGATTGATGGATAATCATATTACCAATTTCAATCAAATTGATTGGCAAAATGTTGTTTTCTGTACTAAGAGTATTAGTTTATAAACTACTCCTATAATCCTCCAGAGACGGTTGGATTTACCAAAGGAGTCACTTTCCAAATATAGGATGAAAGTTTAAGTCTTAGAATGAGGGTGGAGTAAAAAAATTGAGTAAGGGTGGAAATTCTAGTACAGAACAACATATTTTTAAAACAAATGCCAACTGAGGGTGGAGTAGAAAAATTGAGTAAGGTTGAGTGAGGAGTGTGTGAAAGGGTTAAAAGAAAAAGAAAACCCTCACTAAAAAAATAATCACCGGGTAGCCACATCTACTATCGGAAATCATGTGTTGATTTCTGGTATTGAAGAAGACATCATGGACCCAGTGATGCAATGCACATATACCCTCCTAACCACTCAAGAATTTCTTAACAAATTCTTGTTTCAGTATTCTCATGGAGATTTTACACATAATCTATCGATAACTCTGTTGGAGTTTGTTGATATTGAAATAAGAGGACAGTCTGCTCCAGTCCCTGACATCATTAATGCACTAATCGAGTCTAGAGCCTGAAAATAATATATTTTAGGACACATGTGTATTATTACACTCTATGTCTAAGTGACATTATGCATATCTATGTGATATTGTCGGAACATTCATAGTGATACCTAAAATGGTATTCCACAATATTGAATGGAAATCCTACCAATGCTAACATCAAAGCCAACATTGAGCGTATGTCACTCAATTGAAACATTTAATTGATTCAATTGTTGTGTTAACTGGTAATCTATGTGATCCGGGAGTTATAGTATTTTCAGAAAAGTGTTTTCTGATTATACAATCAACTTTTCTGAGATTACATCAAATGAATAGTTGCTTACCTTGGTTGCTAAAGTAAATGAGAAAAACACTCTTCCAAAATTAAATGTTAAAGATATTCATGTTGTATCACAAATTACTATCAAGGAAGAATGATTAAAGTTACAAGCTCAAGTGCTCTGAATAGAAAAGAAATAAAGAATAACTTCTGTCAAAGTAAAGGTTAAAAGCTCCAGAAGATCAAGATATACATTTAAGGGGGAGCTAAAGCAAGAAGTGAGAGTCAAGAAATAAATTCAGAAGAAATTTCAATATGAAGCGAAGACTGCTGACAGTCTATCTCAAAAGAAGGTTAAAAGAAAAGATTACACAAGAGAAGAAGTTCAAAGTCAACAATCATATGTGAAGAAAAGTCAAAAAGGAAAAGAGAAGACAAGAACTCAAAAGAAAGTTCTATTTCTCTAGGTCAAAGACATTCAAAAGATTCAAGACAAAAAGCTGAATCAGAATTATAAAGAAAGATCTTCAAAGAAGATATTCAAGAAAAATGAGATGCTAAATCCTAGAGGGAGATTATTAGATATAAAAAATAGGATTTGCATTTGTAAGTGAAAAACTGGTCATGCGACTTTAAGTTAGTGTTGCAAAAACACAAAATGCGACTTTAAATATAAAGTCACAGGTCAATAAAGTCGCATAAGGACAAAGTCGCAGGAACAGGAAGTGTATAAATACAGGACGTCGTTATTCATTTGTTAGTTAGTTGAACCAGAGAGTTTTGTGAGCGTGCGTTTGTATATCATATTGAGAGAGATATTAGAGCTTGTAACAGATTCAATCAAGTAATACATAAGCATTTGGATATTCATTCATATACATACGTACATATACTCTCGGATTACATTCAATTCTCATCCAAATCACTAGAAAAGATCCAACAATATGTATCTAACTTTGCAACTTCTTAAAATTAATACATAAATCCTATAAACTTAAGTTACTATGTAACAACATATCTTAATAAATAAGGTGATAATAATTAAATTTTTAATACAAATACTTACATCCATATTTATATGTTAAAAATTTATTTTTTCACAAAACACTAGATATTTACATACAAATCTTAATATATACAAAAGTAAATCAAAAAATAAATTTCTAACAAAACTAAATACCAACATTTAATTTTTTTATATCTCCTTACAAAACAAAATTACTAACATTTAAAAAGGTAACTAATAATAAAACTATACTTATTAACATTGATATTTTAAGAACATTTAAAAGTTTAAATCATAAATTTAGTTTCATTCAAAATTCTACCTATTTAGATAAATATTTATATTTTTATCTCTAAGAAATAAATCTACTTTTTAATCAAATAATAATAAATCAATCAAACATTATTTATTTCAAAACTACTAATTTTTACAAATATATACTTTATCCAATTTTAATTTATTTCAAAAATACTTTATTTATTTAATATCTCCTAAAACTAATTTATGTTTACGGAACATAAATAATAATTAATAACCAATGAACTTTATCTAATTTTAATATATTTCAAAAATATTTAACTTATTTAATATCTTCTAACTATAAATATGGAACATAAGTATGGATTTATTTTCAACTAGTATACTTTATCTAATTTATAAAATAAGTAATATTTAAATCTTATATTTAATGTCTAACATAAATTTTAAACTTAATTTAATTCTAAAATATAAATTTAATTTTTCTACTTTCTAAAAAAATATTGAATACTTAAATATAAATTTTAATATAAATATAATTTAATTTTTCTACTTTTTAAAATAATATTGAATACTTAAATATAAATTTAATTTTTCCAAGATTTGAATACTTAATTTATTGAATACTTAATTTATTTAAAATAATATTGAATACTTAATTTATTTCTAAAATATAAATATAATTTTAATAGATTATATAATTATTTTCTAAAATAACTTATCTAATTTCATAAATAACTTACCTCCACAAAATTTTAGTACGTAAGTTAATATCTAACTTTTTAAAATTAAATCTATCTAATTTAATATAAACTTTACTTAGTGTCTAACTTTTTAAAATTAATACTTAAATTATAAACGTAATTTAATATGTAAAATACAAATAAAACCCTAATAGCCGTATTAATTTATAATTTATATAAAAAACTTATAACACAAATAAATAAATAATAGCCGTTTTAATTTATATAATTTACAAATAAATAATTTACAAATAGCTGTATTAATTTATATGATTCACAAATAAATAAAAAATAACTTATAACACAAATAAATAAATAAATAAATAAATAAAAATTTATAATTATATAAAAAAAGAAGACTTACATTGAGATCAACATCCAAATCTTCCTTTTCTGCTTCTTTAATCTTCAAAATCTACATAAAAAGTAAAAAAAAAAAAAAAAAAGCTTAAACCCTAGCTAAAACCCTAATACCCGTATTTAAACTCTAACTCCCATTTTTATAACGATTAAAATAAAGAAAACGTTATAAAATAACAAAATTCCTTACCTCAAACAGTAACCCTAATGCTGCACTTTCACTTTCATTAATATGGGATCGCAGATCGAAACCCTAAAAAGGGAAAGAGACAGAATGCAGGAGAGGAATAAAAATCGAAAAAAATATGAAAGTTGATTATCAAAGAAGTGCATATGCCAGCTTTTAAAGAGAAAACATTCAAATTCGATCTCGATGGACGGGTCGATCTACACGTGGCGAGCATGCATTGGCTTGTCAGGGAGGTGGATCGACTACGTGTCGATCATGCAGATCGTAGGTGTGTCGATCTGGTGGTTTTCAAAGGTTGACAGAGAAGTTTATTTGGTTCGATCGAGGGGTTGAAAACGTTGACTTTTGATTTAATTTGTATTATTTAGTAACAAAAGTATGCAATTAGGGTTTAATTTGTAGTTGATCGACGAGATTGACATAATTTTGATCAAACATGGATTAGTTTGGTAAATTAGTGGGTCAACGGATTAGAATGTTAATTGGGACTGGTCAAAGGAGTATATTTGTGATTATCCCTAAATATAAATATATTTATCTATTACAGATTTGAATATAATTTAATTAAATCAAAAGGTTACATTTACATTATATTTTTGAGTTTTTTTTTAAGTGAAAAAGAATAAAATGAAAAAAATAATAATGAAAATGAATGTAATATAAAATAATTCACATGTATTCTCGAGTCGGAAGAAAAATAGAAGAAAAGGGAAGAAAAATAGTTAAATGTATTGGTCCTTTCAGAATAACCTAAAAATTGAAAGGAAATGATTTATAACTAAAAGTCAATTCATTTCCTTTCATTTCCATTCCTATCATTCCTACCAAAAAACTTGAAAATGACTTTTTATTACTTTTTTTTGTTGATTTCCTTTCCTTTCCACTATAAAAAAACACAAGCATGCGGCGCTAATGACAAGTTTAACGATGATAAAGAGTATATCATTGATTTATAGCGTCCAAATACAGAAAACTACATAATCAACTCTTACATTGTTTTCTCAATAATATCTACAGGTGATACAAAATGGGTTGATACCAACACTTTAGTTATTTGGTTACAGGAATTTAAAACCAATTAGGGATCATAGAGTGGAGCCGTTCTCGCACGCGTTTTTCATTGAGAACCCCGTCGGACTGCGTTCCGCCAGTCCGATACGGCATTCCCGAATGGCGTCCACTGGTAGACATAATTTTTTTAAACGGCTATTTAACCCTTGGATTTAAAAAAAAAGAGTATAAATAAAATAAATATTTCAACGGCTACTATTTTTTATAACCTTATTTTTTAATCTAGAAATCCATACTTCAAACACAATTTTAAACACATTAAAACACTCATTCTCATCTTTAAACACACTTCAATAACTCTATTATTCACTATCATTCACAATGTTGAACAACCCATACAACCTACAATCCCAATGGAATCCATTTCCACAACAACCAACATCTTCAAACCCATCAACTGACATGCCCGGTTTTGGTACTCCATACCATCCTCAAACAGAAAACCAACAAGCGTCCATATTACCAAACATCAAACTTATCCCCCCCCCCAATCAAGATAATGCTTTCCTAATGTGGCAAGCATCACATAACACCCAACAAACCGTCATCCAACAACCTGACGTGCACTCGGTCGAAGATGAAGTACTTACACCAACCTCTCGTGGAAATATGTCAAAAAAGAAAGGCAAACAACTCGAGGTTGGACCATCAAGACCTAAACCAAAAAAGTTTTATACCAACTAAAACCTTTATGAACCATATGACGAACTCCAATTGGCCCAAAATTGAATTTTCGTTTCCAAGGATTCCAATCGATGAAAATGAGCTATCTAATGACTCTTTTTGGTAACTTGTCATGCAAGAGTACAATGCTCGCAACCCTCCATTTGAACGGACCAAAGATATGTTGTCTTCAAAATAGACAAAACTCAATGTTGCATGCCAAAAGTGAGGATGTAATTGGAAGTGGCTCAATCACAACAAAGAAACGGCGAAGATGTCGATGACTTTCAGGCTCGGGTGGATGCTCAATATAGGTTGGAATGCCTAAAGTCTTTCCATAGTCTTTCCATAGTTTTCTAGTGGTTAATTCCCGTTCTCGTTGTCGTCCAGAGGCGGATGTCACACCCCCAAAATTTATGAAAAGCGATTAATTAAGGTGGAAGCATGGGGCGTGACGCGATCAATCAATAATAAATCGAGAGCGTTTGATCATTGCAGAACGTATATATATTAAGATGCCAAAATAGTTTTTAATAAATGTTTAAAATTCATCGAGTCTCAAAAACAATAATTGTATCCCCGTAAACTAGCTAAGTCCTACGAGTTAAAGTGCCGACACCTAGGCCTATAACCAAGCTGCGACTTTTATATTTCAATCATTTTGCCTTAGACTGCATGAACATACGTTCCTCATTCGAAACAACGTCGAAAGTTAGTCCAACTAACATAAAGTTTGAGGGACGTCACTCCAATAGTATACTATTTGTATATCCCGTGACTAGCGTCACCTGGCTAATGGTTATAGTTTGTAAGCATGAGGACTTTTATGCACTACAACTAGTTTAACGTAGGTTCGTACAAAGATTCGTTGTCAAGTTTTCAAGCATAGTATGTGATGTGCAATGATCCAGTTATAAAATTAGTAAAACAAAGTCAAAGTCAACTATTACACAACTAGGCAAGTATACCTAATCGAATAGTAGTATAGCAATTATAAGTTTACCGGGTAGTCTCTCACATGAACAGTTTATATGTATTTTAAGGTTATTTATCTAATCTATAGTTAAAGTATAAGGAATATGCCTCTTAACGACACGCAGTCAAAATGTAATAGTAATTAAAGCAACTAACTTGATAAGTTAACCAATTGGTAGAAGCATGTTCATCTAGACTTTTTACCACTAGAGTTGAACAATAAATAGAAATGTATTAAACGTATGAGAATTAATACTCTAAATTACTTGTTTTCACAATGCAATTGTTTAATTGGAATCATAAAATGCAAGTGTCCTTGACAAATTATAAACTCCAATTATGAGTAATTAACTCTATTAACTTGATTTAATCTATATAATCCTAGTGTCCTAGAGATTACCAATCATATAAGATTTCTCTTAATATAATCCACTTATACTATAATTCTACTAACCTAATTCAATTCATTCATTGTGTCTAATCAAAATCACAAGATTTAATAATCATCCAAATGTAATGTAAATGCAAGAGTTTTCACTCATTGAAACAAACATAACATCAATTGAATAAGTTAATTAAACTAAGTACAAATCGTTCTTCAACTAAACATCAAATCATACGAATAAACAAATCTAAATATCAAAAGTCCAACATCTAGGGTTATTAGTCTAGATGGACACAAGGGAATTAGCCAATAATCATGTGTTCAATCAAACTAATAATCATAACCAAATAATAATTCATAATTCGTTACAAAGATGAATTAAACATAAGTTAACAAGAATTCGGATGAAAGAAACAAAAGACTAACTTCTATGATGATTACATGAGTGATGAATCACTTACGGTGTCCCCAAAAGCTCTCCAAATGCTCCCAAAATCGCCCCAATTAGTTGCTTGATAATAGGTTAATGATAATTAGGGTTTAGGGTATATTTTAGGCTAAAAACCCTTAACCGACCCTTTTACTCGGCTGGAAATGCAACTACCCGGCGGGTACTATGACCTCCCCACCCGGATGAGTGTTCTATACCCGGCTAGCCTCTAAACTGGAATTTGATGAGTACCCGGCGGGTACTAGGCCTACCCGACGGGTACTTTTCATTTTTAACCTTAAGTTCCTTTTTGAAACTCCGAGTTCCAAGAATTTGGGCACTTGAATCACCTCAATCGGAGTTCGTATGAGGGAGTTATGGCCAAAACCGTGGAGCCTCGCAAAAGCTGCAAAAATCACCCAATTCTTGATCTTTTCTTCATATCTTTTCGATATGTTCTCGATTATTATCTAAAACTAAACTAGACTAATTAAGTATGAAAAGTTTATAAAATGACTAAAATAATATATAAATCGGATCGATATCGCCTCTATAAATATGTTTAATTTAGGCGATATCAGTATGAAAAATCATTCATATGTTTTTCATCGCAGTTTAAAAGCAGTAAAAAGGCAGTAAAATAGGGGTTGTGAACTCACCTGAGTCCGAGTGTGCTAGCAAAATGAGTTTAAGTAGTTTAGCCCAAATAAAGCCTCTTAGCGTCCTAAACGTATGAGGTCGAGTTAATAAAGATAGACGACTTAATTAGTCCGTCTATGGTAGCTGTTCACTCAACTAGGGATTTCAGTGCCATCATAGGCGTATGCAACACGTTGTGATCTTTATTAGTTTTCAAAATACTAAAATCGTTTACGTCAACTTTATAATATAGTTGTATGTTTCTCGAAAACATAGTTATTTTGTTATTTAAGTACACGTTAATCATTTATATTTTCAAAACGTGTATTGTTCGTGAAAACGCGCTTTTCAGTACGTTCAATAGTTTTCGTTAACGTTTGTCTAAAACATGACATTAAATAAGTTCCTTTATTCGTTTAAGATATAAATCTATTAGTTGAATACTTCCATGTTTAGTCCTTCGGTTATATCTTTCGTTCATTTAGTAAGTCCTTTATCAGTTTTAGGATATAATTCTATTATTCCTTTGGTTAGTCTTTTGGTTATGTCTTTCTTTCGTTTATTAAGTCCTCATTCGTTTACCTATGTATCCATTTTAACACCTCCAAATCATCACATAATATACATTTTATCAAAATCATATGCTTATTACCAAAGTCATACATCTAGGTACTCATTTTAGTGTTTGTTTTCATTTGAACAACTTCTGCCCATTTCCTTCTTGTGATATCATTTTTCTTAGTCAAACATACTTATTTTGGTATGAAATTTCTATCATATATTCCTACATGTGTTAGGTTTAAATAAAAGTAAGTTCCATAATTTTTGGATATGTCTAAGGGGTTCAAAATTATTTATTAGTACACAAAGGTACAACAGCTATTTTTCTGGATAGTTGTTGAGAAAATCATTTGTTTACTGAGTTAGACTCATCTTCACAAGATGTGCCCATACTACTTTTAAAGCTTAGAAAAAATTTGACCTTTAGGAAAAAGATTCATGTCTTTGGAGTTGTGGATAAAAAGTTATGGTCTCTCAAAGTAGGGTCAAATTTTGTCTCCTGAAGACATATTAAACACATGTTCTTATAAAATCGATTTGAGGTATCAAAACTTATCCAAATTACATGAGACCACTTGGGCTAGAAACCTAACTTCTTAAACTTAATTCTAGGCTTATATGTTCAACCATTCATTTTAAAGCCAATCTCGTTCTTAATCGTTTTAAACACGTTTTAACCGTTTAGTTTTATAAATCAACATTTTTAACATACAATTAGTCGATTTTAACACAAGAGTGAACATCTAGCATGTAGGTATTCAAAATGTAAGAAATGAAGAGATCAAGAAAGAGTTTCCTTACAAAGTTCTTGGATGGAAAAATAAGAAAGAAGAGAAAAGAACTTGATGTTTAAACATAGTAGATCATGGTGGTTTGTAGTGGTTCAAGATGAACAAATGAAGATGATATGATGATGATGAAAACGATGGAGGGAGTATAGAGAGGGAGAGTTGGCAGATTTTTGTGATTGTTGTTTGTTTGTCTAATGGTAACACTTAAGCAACTCTTCAAGGATTACAAGTATGGGGGTGGGAGGTGATTGGTATGATGGTGGAGAGGGCCCTAGGGGCCGAATTTTGGAAGGGGGAGGGGGGGGCCTTTGTGGTTCAATCTTGTTCAAGAAGCTAGTGATTAAGCAAAGTATTTAGGTAGTTAAGTATAATCTAGGTTAATTAGGTGATTAGTTTTAATTAGAGTTAATTAGAGGAAGTCAAGAGTAATTCATAGTGACTTAAATAATTATAAGTCATTCCGATATCATATTTATGTTTCCAAAAATTCGTTTATTATAATTCGCGAAATCTCTACGTTTTTGCGTTAATTGAATTCGTATATTCGTTGATTCAATTAATCGAAACGTTATGCCATAACCTAGCATAATAATAGTAATTAACCACTATTTAATTATCAAATAGTTGTGTATTATTTATGAAAGCTCATGACTAATGTTCGTGATTATCAGAATCTTCTGACTGTTTGTGTAATTATCAATAATTACGAATGCATCATGCATTAAAATAATGTGCATAAGAATATGCATTGTGGACTGTGTGCTAGACTTATTTTTGATGAAAATGAATTCACGGTAGTAGGGAATTAACCTAATAATGCACGTAAGATGATGTACAGAATTGACCTAATTTTGAGGGTTGTCACAGTGGAATGCTCCAAAACGCCATGAAATGGTACACATGGACGACTTGGGTTTGTCCGAGTAACAGGAGGCTAACGATGAACGGGAGGGTAACCCGAATACTGCTCTTTTTGATGATGATCAGTTCGAACATCCACTGGGTAAAATAAGGAAACCAAAATCCCAAAAACATTTTCTAGTTCCGCCGCTTCTTCTTGAGCTACGTTTGATGACTCGATCATGAAAAAATGTCAAGGCATCCTTTCCGACAAGCAAAGTTACTACAAGACCAGGGACCTTGAAGTCGAGCTAAGAATTTGGCTATGCCACGGACCACTTATCGGTTCGAGACAAAGTCATAATAGAAAGTGAAAAGAAGAAGATTCATGAGGTGGGGATCGGGATCGGCTTCGAGAGACACTTGATTGTATTTTTTTTATTTTAATTAATGTACTAGGTCATAAACCCGCAATAACGCGGGATGAATTAAATTTTTTTAAATGAATAAAATATTGTGGTCGATTTGTGACTGATTGTTTTATATAGTTTATAGAGCCGCGATAAGGCGCGTCGAATTTAACTTTTATAAATGAATAAAATATTTAGTCAATTTTTTATATTGTGACTGACCTTTTAAATTTAAACAAATACTTCAAATATTTAAGGGCCGAAAGTGTAGTTATACGAAAGAAATGTTGATCTTTGCTAGTTTATAGACCTGCGATAATGCGAGACGAATTTAATTTTTATAAATTAATAAAATATTGTGGCTATGGTTTTATATAGTTTATAGACCAAAGATAACGCATAACGAACCTAACTTTTATAATTGAATAAAATATTTGGTCAATTTTTTTATATAGTCTATAGACCTGCGATAACACCGGACGAATTTAATTTTTATAAATGAATAAGAATATTGTGACCAATTTTTTATATAGTTTATAGATTCGCGATGACGCGGGTCGAATTTAATTTTTATTTGGTGTTGGTACATTTAGTGTGTCTGTCACTTGGTCTAGATTTTGAGTTGTAATTAGTTAGTCAAATTCTGATGTATCCAGCGACATTGACAATATCGCTATTGCGATATTGACAATATCGCCTAATATCGCCTAGCTGATTAGGTGATAGTATAAATACCTAATTAGGGTTTCGGTTTTGCGGCTGCTGTCATTCAACACGTACGATTTTTTTGTGTGCAGCTTGTGATTTTCTCTCTGGTCATTCATCTGTAAATAACATCTGGTTTGTGTTGATTAATATAATTATTTGTGATTACTTGTGTTGATTTTGGTTGTTAACGTACTTTGATTTGCTATTGAATTCCGCGCTTTAGCATTTGATATTGATTCATTGTGAAAGGTCTGTCCTTTACGGTCCTACAATTGGTATCAGAGCCATTTAATCATTGGATTAGTGGTTTATTGAATCAATATTCGTACGTTTAAAAGTCTTTTTAACTAGTTTTGGTATAACCAAATCGTTTATTATTCTTAAAAGCTATTTGATCAGTACTTTTAGTGATTTCTGGAGTTGTGTTCGTCATTTTTAAACCCTATTTTTGTTTAATTCGTAAAGATTATTTTTTTAAGGTTTACAGCCGTTTTAGCGATATTGATAGCGATATTACTATCAATATCGCCACTAGGGTTTTCTGCGACATTGTCTGTTCTGTGCTCATTAATTTGAGCGATATCACTAGCGATATTACTTGATATCGCCTAGTTGATCTTAGCGATATTGTTCTCAATATCGCCTGTGGTATCGCTCTTTTAGTCTGATTTAAAAAAAAAAAAAGGCGGGAAAATTCGGCAATTATCAAAATTTGTATTTGAGCTTCCCGTTGCCTAATTCTAGTTTAAGAAAATTTTCATTTTACTCGAGCAAAATTTGAAATTTTTGGAGGGAAAAATTCGTTCGGATAAATTTGAAATTTTCAATCAAAAGTCAAATCTTTAATCGTTATTAAAATGACTACATTACAAGCTGTTAATGCAATGTTGAAACACAATGCTGAGGTTGGTTCTGCAAACAAACCTCCATTCTTTGCTCCGGGAATGGAGTATTCTGAATGGCGTGGGAGATTCTTATCGTTCGTTGCGTTTACCGACCCTGAAATGGAGATACCTTTACTTGAACGATACGTTAGACCGGTTGCAGGTGGAGAACATGTGGGTATACCTCCTCCAAAAACCATTCGTTCAATGACTGCTGAGGAACGTAAGGCATGGGAATGTGAACGAAAGGCTCCCTCTGCTATAACCATGTCTTTACCTGCCGATGCTATGAAGATGTTCAAGCACCATGATAAAGCTTATGATCTGTGGAATGGTATAGCTGAAAGATGTGGAGGTACCACTGAATACAAGCAAATTAAGCTGGAATTTGTAAAGAAACAGTATGATCTGTTTGATATTCAGAAGAACGAGACGGTTAAGGACTTGTTCTGTAGATATTCACGTCTTGTGAATGAGCTGACTGAGGGTGGACACAAATTTAGCTCTATGGAGGTCAACAAGAAACTGCTAAATGCTCTACCTCCTTCCTGGGAAACTCGAGTATTAATGATGGAGAGTGATCCAGAAGTATTGGCAATGTCTTTGGATCAACTTATTGGAAAATTAGAAACATGTGCTTTGGATATCCAAAAGAAAAGCACAAAATCTAGCTCTTTGCTTCCTGATAATAGTAGTTTTGGATATGGAAGTACAGCTCTTCTATCTGGGCTGTCTACTTCTGAATCTAAACCAGGAACATTTTCTTCTTTTTCAACCCAACCATCTTCTTCTGCTACTGCATCACACAATGAGCATGCAGTAATCTTCAATGCGTTTTTATCATCATATGATGAGTTTTTATCGAAGAGGATTAGCTCGGTAGATCTTACCGATGAAGACTTTGCTCAAGTTGATCATGATGAGCTAGAAAGAGTGGATCTTCGTTGGAACATGGCTATGCTTACCAGAAGAACGAAGACCTATTTGAAGAGAACGGGAAAGAAATCTCTTGAAGACGTCACTGATCAAACGAGCATGGGTTTCGATAAGTCCAAGATCAGATGTTATAAGTGTAAAAATCTGGGACATTTTGCTCGTGAATGTGAGAAGGAAACTGAGGTCGCCAAGGCTGCTCTACTGATGGACAATGATCCATATGATTTTTCTGCTATGGAGGACGTAGCTCTTATGGCGGATGTCCAAAATGAGGTAGAATGTGATTCTTTTATTCGTAATTCTTGTATCAAACTAACTGGTAAAATCAACAGGTACATAGTAGATAATGATCGTTTGAATACAGATCTAACAAGTCTTATTCAAGCGAACAGAGTGTTAAAAGATAATGAAAAAGTTTTTGAAATAAATCAAAAGACACTTATCGAAGAAAAGAAAGAGTTGAAAGCTATGATCTACAACAAACAAGATGAGATTGATAGCTATTTAAAACTGATTGCTCATCTTAAAAAGGATCTTGCTAATACTCAAGCTGATAATAGTGATTTAAAACGAAGACTTGCAAACATTTCAACATCTACTATGGTCTTTTCCGACATCCTGCAAAGTCAAAGGACTGATACAAATAGTAAGGCAGGAATTGGTTATCACAACCAACCTCCTCCCTCAAACTTGAATCAGCCCAGTCTCTCACAGGATGAAATAAAAGATTATGTCCCTTCTGTTCTCAAGAAGGATACAAACCCTGTTGTGAAACCAGTTACTGTTAAACTTGTAGAGGTTACACAGTCTAAGCTTGTTAAGGCTGTTGATGTCAAGCGACCTGAGTTGCTTAAAGTCCCGAGTTCAAATAAAAAGAAGGCTGAGCTTATTAAGCCTAAATTTGAACCTATTTTGTTTGTGCCTTCAACAAATGTTGAAAAGGTGATGGAAGTGGAGGATGTAACTCACGAGGTTACAAAGAAAGTTAAGAAGAATAACAACAAACCAGAAAATTTAATACTTACTACCGAAGGTAGAGGTCAAATATTTTCTAAAAAGATTTCTTCAACTGCAAATACATTTACTCCTTCATGTTCACATAAGTGTTCATGTGCTGTAAATGTACCTGAAAACAAGCCTCGTAAGTCACCTCCTTCACCGAAACCACTGTCGAGTGATGACCAAACTTTCCGAGAGAGACGATCATGTTTCTATTGTAAGAAGCAGGGTCATCTTATTAATCAGTGTCCGGTGCTTGCTAGAAAATGGGCATCACGAAATGATCCACGTCATCCTAAATATAGAAACCTTCAGAGATCAAAACAACATGAGTCATCTCGTAATGTTAAAATTTCAAAGGTTAATAACATTATACCTTCTCAACCGCTAGTTAGAAAGTTTGATGTAGTTAATCAGCATTCTTCCAATGTTAAGCAGGTGTGGAAACAAAAATCCACACACAAAACATCAATGAAATCGAGTGACCTTTTACAATATCATAAACTCGTTGATGTAATGATTATGGACGCTAATGGACACCCCAAGACTATCAAGGCTTGGGTGTCCCATAAAATCTAATGTTTCATTGTTTGTGGTGTTGCAGTCAACTCTTTTATAGATTATATTTTTCTTGACTGCAAGGATGCGTATTGTGGAAGTTAGGTGTGGTGCATTGTGATTGACTGGATGAGTTTATTAACGTTTCGAGACGGAATAACGTGGTTAAAAAGAATTGATTTGACTTGATATGTGATTTTGGAACTTTTATTTAGTCATTATTTGTTCATTTTGTTAGTTTATGCAACAACCACTCTTTATACTTTTTAGTATCCAAGAAATGTAACGTTGCGAAATTTATTAAATTAAAAATTATATATATATATATTTAAAAATTAGTTTTATTTTTAGGGGATAACCTTTGAATTAAAATTGAGAAAAGAATTTGCTGTTCAGGGGGAGTAATTTTAAAACATATTTCGATCAGAAATTTGAACAGCAAGATTCTTAATTCTGGAAGATTCTTAATTCTGGAAAACATTTTGGTTTGTGTTTGTAAACACTTTGGGATATGATAGTTCATTAGGTGACATGTACACAAAATGGAAATTTTAAGGTTTATGTTTGATGTGTCAGTAGATTTATCTAGCATATTTGATCTACCTTCTCTAAATATTAGCTTCATCATATGATGTATTGGTAGACATCTAACATAAAGGTTTTAAGTGCACAATATAAACTTAAGTCTCAAAATTATCATGTGAACACTTTCTTTTGATGTATGACGATAAGTCTTAATCCTTATGTGATAGATACTACCATAACACATGTCATTGAGTATCCTAATGAATTCATCTGGGAGATATACTGAGTGTTTCTTTTGCTACATCAAGAAATATGTTAACCTAGTTTCAGTCAGTATATCTTAACATAGAGCAAACTAGACCAAGATACAAGAATACCGATATCAAGGTCTCTAGTCAAACTATGTCACTCTGTTGTACGAAAGTACAGACCTGTCACCTCTGGTTTGATTTTAGATTTGTTTGTGTTTAACCCTAGTCAAATTTAATCTTTAATCGAGTACAAATGTACTTGAACATTTATTCATGATTTGACTTTAAAGATGGAATACAATAATCACACTCATTACGTGGAAGTTATGCATGTATCCTGATCATAAGAGTATATCAAAAGGGAAGCTTCTCGGGTAATCATGAATAATAATTCAAAATGCACTTGTAAATTTTGATTGCTAGATGTTTATATGGACAAACATACCAATAATCGTCTTGAACTAATATTTATACCCGGTGATTTAAATATGCTAAGTGAATTTAAATTTGGACAAATATACTGATAATCGAAATAACTCTTACTATTTCCTAATAACTGCATGTTATCCTAATATGATCCTTAAGCAGACATATTACAATCTTATCCCTGTTTTATTTTCTTTTTGGTATTCTTTACTTTCAAATTATAAAGAAAAATTACAAAAATATTTTATTTCTATGTTGTTTTATTCAATATCACATATCTTGTTAAAGTCAAATATTGAAGATATAAAAGATGTTGGCTATTCTCCAAAGGCTGTGAAGATAAATCCTATTGGAGAAGCTGCTAAAGATTGAGAAATGGTCATATAGTTTGAAGATCTTATTGTATGCAAAAGGTGTGTTAGTCACATGAATCTGAACATCAATATTATGAAGACCATGCTATCTCAATGGGGGAGTGTCTAATTATTGAACACATAGAGGAGTTTGATTGAAGATCAAGATTTGACTGAAGATTATTTTTGAAGACCAAGCTGCAGACATGGGGGAGTTTGTTGGTACATTTAGTGTGTCTGTCACTTGGTCTAGATTTTGAGTTGTAATTAGTTAGTCAAATTCTGATGTATCCAGCGACATTGACAATATCGCTATTGCGATATTGACAATATCGCCTAGGCGATATCATCAATATCGCCTAGCTGATTAGGTGATAGTATAAATACCTAATTAGGGTTTCGGTTTTGCGGCTGCTGTCATTCAACACATACGATTTTTTTGTGTGCAGCCTGTGATTTTCTCTCTGGTCATTCATCTGTAAATCACATCTGGTTTGTGTTGATTAATATAATTATTTGTGATTACTTGTGTTGATTTTGGTTGTTAACGTACTTTGATTTGCTATTGAATTCCGCGCTTTAGCATTTGATATTGATTCATTGTGAAAGGTCTGTCCTTTACGGTCCTACAATTGGTAAATTTTTGTTATAGTTTATATACCCGCTATAACACGGTATGAATTCAATTTTAATAAAATAAATAAAATATTATGGCCGATTTATCCGCGATAACACCGGAGAATGTAATTTCTATAAATTAATAAAGTATTGTGGCCGATATTATATATAGTTTATAGACCCGTGATAACGCGAAACGAATTTAATTTTAATAAATGAATAAATATTGTGACCAATTTTTTTCGAATTTAAGTTTTATCTGGTCGATTTTTTTATATAATTTATAGATTTAATAAAATGAATAAAATATTTGATCTATTGTTTTAATTTAAATAAATATATCAATATTTATTTGGGTCAAAAGTGTAATTATACGAAAGAAATTAAGATTGTTGAATCCTAAAAGGTGAAAATCAATGAAGGGCTCAGATTCCTCTACCGTATTTTCTTTTAATTATATATAAAGATAAAGATTTATTTAGCACTTGTAATATTTATTTGTCTTTAATGAATTTATTTTTTTTATTTTAATTTATTTTTTTATTTGTTTCAATCTATTAAATTATTTGAATTTCACAAAAAAAAAAAAAAATTAAGTCTAAAATCCTATTTTCACTCTACTTTTTCAACAACAGTATCCTTCCGGAACACTCTCTTTCAATGTCATCCACTTTTTCAGCAGTAATATCCTTCCGGAACACTCTCTTTCAATGTCACCGCTCGATATGCTCTTAGAGAACACTCGGCGTTCTACAAGAGTTTAATTTTATTAAGGTGGTATTCAAAATCCTCCGTAGATCATAGCTATTATGTTGCAATTGTTACAAGGCTAGAAGATCACAAACCTCATATCTATCGAAGAACTAGGATCGTGCAACTCAGTTACAACATCATATGAACAAAAGCACGATGAATAAAGAAAAAATAGGCAAATTAAAAATTAGAATATCATAGGACCGATACATTTGACTTTTTCCTCAACGAAACAAAAAGCTCAGATCAAAGTCATAAACAACCAATAATATGCCAAAAACTAATTTTAGCACAACATACTCTTTTGTTTGGAAGAAAAAAAAAACAATAAAAAAAACAAGTTATTTGCACACAAGTAATAAGTTTAGCAACAACATCTACATGATACAACATCATAACAAGTATATGGTACTGACATCTGCTCTAGCTCAGCTGTACTTGGTAGTGGTTCCATTGCATATATGCTTGTTCTTCCAAGGCAAAAGTTGTATAAATTTCTACATGTACCTTTACTGAATGGATATACCCTTTCTGGGATCGCTCTGCACATTAATTACAAGCGTTAGTCCATCCCTGATATTGGAAATTCACAATGGTACTTTGATTAAATCATATTTAATCAGGCAACTCTAAATTAGTTTTAGTTTCCTTTTCTAGTTGTAAATTGTGTATTTAACTATGTAATATACTAGTCATCTAGGTGGCATTATACAACTCTATGTTGCAAATTGAGGAATATAACCTATGTTTTGTACTCTTTACTCTATCATTGTATTGTACTGTATGTATATATACATTCACTGTACAGGTAGTTAACGTTTCCACTTCATGTTGATGTTGGATATCAGTTATTGGTTCATAGTTCATACATTATTTATATAGGTAGCAAGTTCGAGTTTTCGACCCATTTACTTATAGAAATGGTCAGTTTGAGTTATGTTTAATCTCTAACTGGTCATTAGGGTAAGCCAAGGATTTAACAGCAGTTGATTGAGTTATGTTTTAGCTCTAACGGGTCACTTCAAATGGGTCTGACTAAAAAAAGTACGAAGAATATTCAGAAGCATAAAATTAACCTGCCCAACTTTCCACCTCCAAAATTTATACAAATTGCCTCAAATAATAATGTAATAGACAGCATGTAAACTCTTAACATAGTTACTCTTCTGATGTATTATCCTTCTATTTTGCTTTAACCAAAATATTTATCGACTTCCATGTTAAAGCAGCTCCCTTACAACTAGAAATTCAAACTGGGATTCCTTGGAACGGAGGGAAAAAAATAATCTAAGGTATATATTTGTGGCTTTCCAAATATCGATTTCTATTGTCTGATCGTACAATGTGTTAATAGGATAGTCATTCTTTATAATAGACTAAAATCTCTCGATCTAGAGGGTTTTAAGGTTTTCAGATGTAGATAAAAAAAATGAACAGAAAGCATATGTTAATCAACCAACCTCAGATACGGTATACGGCGTCGTCTCACCAGCTCGTAGGTGGTTTGATTCGTCGCAATTAGATAGCTGAAAAGATAGAAACGACAAGTTCAGGTTGATGCTTTTACGGGGATGTTTAACTGTATGTTTTGAAATTGATTATGTAATACTGCATAATCATAATTAATTAATTATAATCAGATAAAACAAAACTTGCTGAAGGATATACTGTTTGGACATGCTTGTGTTTTAAGTTGTAATGACGAAAAATAAAGTGCTTCAGTGTTTGGTCAATCCTGACTATTTTACATACTAACAGATAAGATGACCATTGTCTATTATCTTTTAAGTAAAAACGCTTAGAATTGGGTAATAATTGTTTTAGTTACTAGAACACTATTGTTCAAATTTTTTTAATTGTCATCGATAATTCCATCAATCATTTTCTTTCCTAACAGATATACGAACAGTGAAGAGAATAGATGAAGTTTCGAAAAAGGTGTATAGAGGAAAGGTATATAAGTTTTAGTTTTCTTTAAAGGATAATAGCAATATATCATGGCTACAACAATGATTGTCTACTTATAAACCAAATTATACACAGGAAAGTTTTAATAGAATTTCAAGAACAAATACTTACCTATGAAATAGTAGGAGAAGGAGAAGAAATATCAATCCAATTGACAATATAGAGAGCAGAATGATCATGATCACATCCACCAACCTGAATGAAATGAACAGATCTCATGAACCCTCGTTTAATATTATAGAACAAAACAAAGTAAAAAACACAGTATACAGCAATGGATAACTTATACTCCACACTTTGTAAAGGTTTTTCGTTACACTTTTCAAGTTATAAGGACGGTGAAAAGAGAAAACATACCAAGCCTTTTCGAAATGAGCTTGTAGGTACTTAATATACAAAATGCCAGTCCAAAGACTTAACGCTGTCTCCTCAAGAATGTACCACCTGTTAATCATTTAACCAAAGGAAATCATAATGTACAAAATGAAAATGGAACTAGAAATGGCATGCTTTTGATGTGGGTAAATCAAAACTACTAACACAGAAGATGTACAAACCAAAATCGACAGTGGTTGCCCTGGCCTATGCATGTTCCCAGCCAAACACAATGGTGATCAAACTGAAGAACACATCTGTCACAATCATGGCAATGCTTTGTTCTTGGAGGCTGCAATAAGATTTCACCAACCCCATAAATTTTGGTGGTTATAAATTTCAGGTGCTCATATGAAAATTTTGCCACTTCACATTCTATGATTTTGTGAACTGTCAAAGTAAAACTAAGCGATGATAATTTCTTCTATTCTGTTCATCAGATTAAGACAATACTCGGCACCTATCAAACTGAAGACATATTTAAGTGACCCTCTTTAAATTCCATTACATTTAAGAATTTTACTCATCGTGCATGTGAGATCTCTACAACAAAATCAAGTACATTGTACAAAAGAAAGATATAAACAAGAAAGCTACCTGCACCACGTTACAGTACGAGCAGGTGTAAGTCCTGAAACAAACAGAATCTGTCAGTGAAGATTCTCCTTTAGTGTATTTCATATGAACTAATGATTCTTTTAACGATAGTATTAATTATAATAATCTTGTGCAACATACGTAAAACTTTAGGCATATAGCTGTGGAAAGACTCGCATGAAGCATTTAAAGCAGGTTAATTGCATAAAACCATAAAACTTGATTCGAAATCTGCTATAATTAATGAACTAAAAGAACTTAAGGAAACAACTGAATATATAATTTCTTTTGACAATCAAATGAGCAGTTGACAAGCTGTTATTGAAAAACCTTGGTTGTAAATGTAATCCTTCAATTGCCACCGGATTCTATTCATGGTGGGCTGTGCTCAACAATATATGAAATGGTAAATCTAAGAAGTTGTAGTTTATGAGAAGGCAATGTAACTTTCGGTCGGTATCTAATTTAGTAATTGATCTCAATTTTGCGTATAGAAATAACACTGAAATTTAGTTAGGAATGTACTCGAGAGTCAAAACTAATCTTTTGTCGGCATCAGCATGATGGTCATCTAGTTTCCGATCGCTAGCACACAAAAACATTGTATAGGAATATGAAAATTATGCAACCACTTTTAACATTAGATCATTGTTATTGTACGAGGGTGATCTTGCTTTTAATAAACTTTATAGGTAGAACGAGAAAATATTCCTAATGTCATAGTCGATTCGTGCACATACGAAAAACTTGATAGACGATCAAAAGTTAGAATATGAAGGCCTGAACAACAGAATCGAAGACCAAATTTAAAGAACTAAAGTATGACTAAATTTGGAACACAATACATATACAACAAACTTCAGTATCAGTCATGAAACTAGATATAGTCTTGTAGACTATTTTTTTGAATATCGAAAAAGAAGCGCAAGGCTAAATCATGGATGGTTTAAGGAGGACGAATCAAGCTACGGTGGGTATCTGAATGTTGACATTTTAATTGTCCGTTATCAATTTTGTTAATACAGATTTCCGACATGTAAAACACAGACTTTCAGATTAAAAATGAATAGACAAGTTTTTCGGAGTGATACTTATCAAGCCTTATCTCAATAACTTTTAAAGATTATTTGTGTTCAAAAGATATCAGGGAAACTTTGAAGCCTAGACTAATATCAACTGTGTGTATTCAAAGAAAATTTCTGCTAAGCTTCATAGAGCAAGAGAGTAGTATCTACCAAATGAAAACAATAAAACCTTATTGTAACATCTAAAGCATCACTCAACATCCTAGCTTTAAAGAGCTACTATACATTTATATTTTATATGTTTTCACTTTGTATTTTGCTTTTAGTCAATATTAAAAATCGCATGAATAAAAAAATAACACAAGTAACTGCACCTGACAGATGTTCCAGGCGGGTACATGTCCATCACTAGCTTTGTCCAATTCCTTGGATTATTCCCTAAAAGATTTTCTCCCAAATGGTTTCCGTCTAAAGTCACAACTACACTGCCATTTTTGCTTGAAGCAGGTTGTCTTTGCTTGATCATTCACATCAATAAACAAAGAAAGATGCCACAATCAGATACATTCATGCATTGACAAACACAATCAACATAATGTATATTGTAGCACATACATACAATAGATGATTTATAAGTTACTGGTTTTTAATTGGAAATAATTGTTTGTTTTGATTGTCTATAATCAGTATAAGCAAGCTAATTAGCTGTAATAGAACAGGTTGTAGAAGATGGTGTTTTGAGCTACAAGTAGTCAAAATCAGAAGTTAGTGAGTACAAAAAATTCTGAACTTTTGAGGAATTAATAGATAAATGACCTACAAGCACATTTATGTGAAGAAAAAAATATCCACCTTTCTCTTTTTTGGTAAAGTGGAAGTAAAAGTTTCTTCATTTAGGTAAAAAGTATGTGTAGACAGGTACTTTTGGTTTACCATATATACAAGGTGCTACTGATTATTAAAACACATAATAAGAAGCATAATCTGTTTATCTGGGATTCAAAAACTATCATTACAATTTCAAGATATAATAATCAGACAATCATTTTCAAAAGTCAAATCCAAAAACCACAATAGTATGAAATAGAGAGTAAACATGATACTCATTTAACCTAAGAAAGTATTGGAGCAAAAAGTTCTGAGCAAACTATTGTTGGAATAAGTGCTTACTTTGAAATCTCTGATGCCCTTAACGAAGCTTCTGTCTTAGCAAAATCTCTCATTGCATCAAGCACGTACCTAAGTACAGAATACACCTTTTATAAAAAACACTAATCCATTCTCACAAACCAAACATCATATATATTGAAATTAAATAAATAACATAAGAAGATGATCACATACCCTGGAGAAGAACCTGATGTAAAGAAATACTGAATTACTGTAGCAACAACCAAGAGCAAATAAATTGATGCGTACCTGTAAAACGGTACGATAATTGCACACACAATTGTAAGACATCTGAAGTGAATGGCAAAATGATTGTAAGACCTATCAAAATTAAGACTTTTAATCTAGGCTGTCCAAAACTATCTGAACCTGATCATTTGAGCTAGACATTCAATGCTATTTTAATTATAATTTATATATATATAATATATATTATATGAATGAAATAAAAGAAAGCTGATAAATTAACCTCTACTTAGCTTATACTGTAGTATAGAAGTGTGTAACTGTGATTGTGTAATGTGTATCTGCTTACCAAGGCTGTTGTTTCGATTTCTCGATAAATTCGACATCAAAACTAAAAAGAAAACCAACGAAGATTAGATGTAGCATCACTAAAGCTAATCTCAAACACAACGTAGATCTTCTAACTGCAAATACGTATCAAATTCAAATTCAAATTCAAATTAATCACACTTAATTCACAGAGATAAGGAACCACAACATATAAATAAATAAATATAAGCATACAAAAAAATATATTACCGGGATCAGAGAGACAGGGGAAGATGTTGAAACATCGGTCAGAGAAACGATCTGACGCGTCACGAGATGGAAGGCAGCAACCCATAATTGTCATTTGAGTAATTATTAATTAGTAAATAGAAAATGAAACCCTAATATTATGATGATTGCATCTCACTAGTTTTTTTTAGCAGCAGCAGCTCGGATTGTGGGAAGGGGGCAGACACAGGTCAAGATTGGAGGTGTGGGACGAGAGGTCGTCTAGTCATGGAATAATTGCAGTCTAGTACCTTCATTTAGCTTTCTTTTGCAAAATTACCCCTACATTTATGTTTAAGTCTAATATACCATCTGTCTTTTTTTGATATTTTGGTTTTTGCGGCATCCCCGATGCAAGGGGTTTTTTCAAGCTTTTCTATATGTTTTGGGCAAGTGCTTCAAGGTTTTCGCAAGCTTTTCTCTATGTTGTTTTTAAGTGCTTACAAAAAGCTCAAAAGAAACATTTTGCTTCAATCGTAAAAACCCATCTTATTCAATAAATAAACAAGTATGAGAGAGATCGAATGACTTTAAAACTATTACCTTATCACTCATACTTATTTGTAAAGAAATAAATTGTATAAGGATACTTGAAGGTTATCTTATTTATAGCTCAGGTGTCAAGAGGGCCTGAATAGTTGGAAATGAGCTCAATTCAGATGCTAACTAGTTGAACTAGTTTACAAGATGATGAAAAAAGTAGTTATTGTTAACCGATAGTTGCTTACAATTTGTAGTTATTATATGTTTGCAGTTATAAGGCGGTTATTGTTAGTTAATATTAGTCACAACCGTTCATAAAAGACACAATGGTTGATATGTAAATATATCTATATATATATTGAAGGAGAATAAAAGGTTGCTCCATATTTTGCTACATAGGCAAAATGACACGTGGCGGCTTCTCATAATTTAAGATGACAACCGCCACTTCATTTGGCCACTTATCAATTCCAAAACTCACTAAATACAATTATGATAATTGGAGCATTCAAGTGAAAGCATTATTGGGCGCTCAGTGTGTTACGAAGGGTTCTGAAGAAGAAAGTGCAACACAAATTGGTGCCATGACCGTAGATCATATGAAGGCATGGAAGGAAAAACGAAAGAAAGATGACGCTGCTCTTTTCCTCGTGTTTCGATATGTTGAAGAGTCGGGATTTGAGAAAATTGTTGGTGCAACAATAACGAAAGAAGCATGGCACACGCTCGAAAAGGTGTTCAAAGTGGTGGATCGAGTAAAACAAGTAGTTGCGAATCAACTACGTGGTGAACTGGAGGCCATGAAAATGAAGGAGACATGAGGAGTCTTAGATTACATCAAGCACGTACAAATAGTTGCGAAACAACTGAAATGTAATGGTGAAACTCCACCCGATACAAGAATTATAGAGAAAATAATTTGGTCATTAACCTAAAATTTTGAGAATGTAGTGTGTGCAATTGAAGAGTCTAAAGTTCTGGAGGACTTGATGATTGAAGAACTAGTAGGTTTGCTTGAAGCACACGAGCAAAGAAAGAATAAGAAGAAGAAATCCCTTGATGAAGCATTACACACGAAGGCCAAAATCAAGGATGAAAATGCCTTATATGCACAACAGAATAACCATGGAAAAGGAAGCAATTCTAGTGTACGTATACTAATCGAGGCCAAGGTCGTGGTAAAGAGAATAATTATCAGGAAAGGCAACAATCAACCAAACAGTTCCAACAAAATTCGCATGGCAGAGGACCCGGACGCGGAAGAGGTCGATGTGCACTGCCAAAGTGTTAATTGCTACAATTATGATAGGCATGGACATTATGCAAGAGACTCGAAGAGTGGTGTTTTATTGATGGCACATGAAGAACCAATCTCGAAAATTGAAACTATGTGGTATCTCAACTCGGGTGCTAGTAACGACATAAGCGGGCACAAAGATTTGTTTGTTGAATGATAGAAATTGTTCAAGGCCTCGTGTCATTTAGAGACGTATCAATAATAGATGTGAAAGGATGTGGGAATCTATCACACCCCCAAAATTAAGAGTATAATAATTATGCGGAAGCTCGGGGTGTGACTCGATCGAATCAACAATAATCGAGAGCGTATGATTATCACAGAACATCTATAATATTAAGATGCCAATAGTAGTTTTACAAACATTACGGCTTATCAAGCCGTCAAAATAGTAATGTTATCAAATACATTGTTTAAACAAAAGATAGGTTCCGTGATTTCATAATTAAAACTACGTTAAGTTAATATTATAAATAATCCCATTAGTTCAAAAATGGCATCTTAATCATCGTGGTAGGTACGGTCCCAACTATGCATGTGAACTTACGACATAGCTAATTCCCTGAAAAAAATATTTATAAGACGTCAACATAATTGTTGAGTGAATTCATAGGTTTAATGACTCAATCATAAACAATCATTTAGTAAAATTTATCAGTAATTCAAAAAGTGGCATCGAAAGCCTAATGTACGATTATTCTTAAATAAAACGATAAAAACACTGACTGTGATCCCCTGAAGGTTAGCTACACCATTTGAGTTAATATGCCGATGTTAAGCCTATAACCAAACCACAACATACAATAAATCAGTTGCCTTGGACCGGTTAAGTATACGATCCTCGATGCGAAACAACGTCGTCGCTAGCTAGCGCGTCTAACTAAACAAGTGGGAGGGAACGTCACCCCGATAGTACTATCCGTATACTCAGTGGTTAGCGTCATCTAACTAATGGTTATAATATTGTAAGCAAGGGCTTAAGCACTACAATTGTCATAACTCAGTCTCCCATAAAGAAACGTTGTCAAGTTTTCAATAATCGCATAAATCGGTTTATATATTTTTCACCCTAATATTTGAAAGCATTATAACAGTAAAAATGGGGTTGTGAACTCACCTGAGTCTGAGCATGCTATTAAATACAGCTTAAGTACAAGTGTCCGAATACGCCTCTTAACGCCCTAAACGCATGAGGTCGAGTTAATAAATGTAGACGACTTAACAGTTCATCTATGCTAGTTATTCACTCAACTAGGGCTTTAAATGTCATTATAGGCGAAAGTGACACGTTGTGATCTTTATTAGTTTTTAAAATGCTACAATCGTTTAAGTCAACTTTACAATACATTTTTAAAGTTGATTTTTGTTTCGTTATATATCTATGTATATATATATATGTTGTCTTAATCGTATTTGATTCAACATTTACAATTTTGTTAAATCGGTTTTTAAATCGGGAGTTATACGTAATGTAATATAATCATGATATTTATTCATAATCTATATTTTTATAACGTTATAAGTTTTATAATTCATTTTTATAACTTTTGTCGTTATAATACAATTTAACTCGTTATAATTCCGTTTTCACGATTTATACACTAATCATAATTTGATATATATTTTCATAACAAAGTCCCCTGATTTACAGAAGGTTTCAAAGTGACATTTTTAGTCCTTGTAGTTTCTATTTTGCCGATTTAGGTTAAAACGTTCAGTTTCTTCGATTTTTACCGTGTAAGTTATATTCTTGACATATTTTCTTAAGATTTTCACTTGAGGACTTTTAAGTTACTGTTTTTAACTTATTAGTCCATGTACTTTCTGATTTTACACTCTTAGTCCCCAAAGTTTCCAATTTTACCATTTTTAACCAAAAGTTTGAGTTTATCGGATTTTAACCACACAAGTCTTGATTTTAACATTATAAACCATATATTACTCTTTATTATACTTTAACTTACTGATCTTACCATCATAGTCCCCAAGGTTACAGATCTTACACCTTTAGTCCTTGTTTCATTTACTCAATTTTTAACACAATACTTTGGTTATTTAGTGTTTAACAACATGGATCTTGATCTAAATCATAGATTATACTATTATACATATAACCTACTGATTTTTACTGTTAGTAGTCCATATCTTTCTGTTTTGAGCAAGATGAGAACTTTGATCCTTATGTGGATGATTCCTAGCTTTAACCCTTGTGTTTAATTTGTTTTACCCATGGAAATGAAATGGTGTTAAGATATGTAGGTGTTTAAGAGTTAAAAGAGTAAAAAATTAGGGTTTTAGAGATGGTGGCATAGGGTGGTTGAATGGTGGTTGTATGGTGGATGTTTTGTGTTGGGACATATTATTGTGACAACAGATCTAGCTTGTAATAGGACTAGTGTATTTATTGTCAAACTTGTATAAATTGGTTTAGACTCGTAAATATATGATATTAACTTGTTATTATTATTTGTTAAATGTTATTGAACAAGTATCGATTTCAAGTTAAAGTCAAAATTCGCGAATTGAGAAGTCAACTCGCAGGTTTGACCTGCGAGTTGAGATCTCATCTCGCAACCATCTGGACTCGCAGCTCTCAGCTGCGAGTTGAGATCTGGGCTCGCTGATATCTGGACTCGCAGGTCTTACCTGCGAGTTGAGATCTGGGCTCGCAATCATCTGGACTCGCAGGCCCATGGGCTGCGAGTTGAGTCAACTCGCAAAGCCCATGGCCTGCGAGTTGAACCAGATATAAATATTTTAATGCTGCTCATTATTGAGGATCTAGACATCCGTGCCAAAAAATATACACACCAAATATTTTAAGTATTCTCTCCTCGAAATCTGTGCAGATATAAAAGCATTTATTGAATAGGCTCGGTTTTGATTGTTGAAACACTAGTTAATATCAAAACGAAGCTTGTTAATTAATTGCAAAGTTATATAAGCAATAAACCTTAAGTATTGAGGGATTCCGCACCTCAATACCTAAAAGATAATCCGTTATCGCTAACCAAGATCTAGAGACTTACATTTTGAACAAGTGAAAGGGGGGGAGGGGGCTGCCAAAACCATAGCTTTGGGATGAGGGAGTGAAGGAGAGAGTTTGTGAGTTTGCTTGTGAAGAATGGAGGGTTGAATGAAGTGTAAAGAACTTAAGTAGTATAAGAGGTATGGTTGCAAGTATGGTGGTGAAAGTATGGCTCAAGGAATGGTCATGGGGGGGGGGGAGGGCTTTGTGGTTCCAATTAACTAGGTTTAGGTTAGATATTTTGGTCATTAAACACTAACTTTGATTACTTAACTGCTAATTGTGTAATTAAGTTAGTTTAGGGTTAATTAAGGTAATTTAATGGTGTTAGAATATTATTAGTTGATTATACTAATATTCGAGTGTTTATCGATACTTTGTTCGATTAATTTTACAACTTATCTCGTTGTTGCACGTTTCTTGGTTCACGTGAACGTTTATGAATTTGTAGAGATTGTTATGCTCTTACTTTAGCATAATTATTACAATATTAATAACTACTATTTATAATTGAATATTTACATTATTTATAAAATTTGATCACCAACGTTCGGGAATTTTGGTCTCTACCGATTATTTCGTGTAATTCTCACAAGTTATGAATGTATCCTGTATTGAAATATATTGCATCTTATATGAAATTGTAGGATTTGTGTTAGACTTAATTTAATGAAAAAGAATTCACATAATTTACTAGGGAATTAGCCTAAATGCACGTAATAATGATGTACGGAATTTGATTAAATTTTGAGGGACTAGAGTAATCAATGTTTACATGGGCAACACAACAACACCCAGCGGGACTTGCCAAAAATCTCCATTCCAACAACACCAAGTGATCCAACAACAGTTGTAACCAATTCTGAAAATGATGATGAGCTAATGCAACCAAAATTGAGGAGTCTTCAAGATTTATATGACTCTACCACTGAAATGCATCTGGTGTGTCTTTTAGCAGACACGAAAAATTATCACTTTTGAAGAAGCGATACGAAATAAGAAGTGGAAGGAAGCAATGGATGAAGAAATTAATGCAATCGAAAGGACCAAAACTTCAGAGTTGGTCGAATTACCAAAAGGGGACAAACCCATTGGTGGTAAATAAGTTTATAAGAAAAAGATGAATGAAGAATGAGAGATTCAACGATACAAAGCGAGGCTTGTTGCAAAGGGTTACCGATAGAAACCTGGTATTGATTATGACGAGATTTTCGCTCCAGTTGTGAGGATGGAAACAATGAGATTACTTATCTCACAATCTGCACAAAACGGGTGGAAGATTTACAAAATGGATGTAAAGTCTGCTTTCTTGAATGGTGTACTTAAAGAAGTAGTTTATGCAGAACAATCACCTAGTTATGTAAAGGCTGAGACGGATACTAAAGTGTTGAAGTTGAACAAGGCATTATAGGGGCTAAAACAGGGCCCTCAAGTGTGGAACACTCATATTGATTCATTTATGAAGAGAACGGGATATTTACAGTCTCCATACAAGCACGCTTTATATGTGAAAAAGTTGAAGGAAAAGTGTTACTTACTGCTTTGTATGTAGATGATCTCATTTTCATGGGTAATAACGAGACGATGATTCAATAACTAAAAGAATCAATGACCCAAGAATTTGAGATGACTGATTAGGGACTCATGAAGTACTTCTTGGGTCTTAAAATAAGGCGATTTTTGTATCACAAGAACTTTTGGGATTTTTGTATCATGAAGTAAAGGACTTGATCTTTCATATAGCGTTGGTGTAGTAAGTCTTTTATGGAAAATCAAAAGTATTCATATTGGAAAGCATTGAAGTGAACTATACGATATGTTAGGACTCGCATGGGTTATTTTACTCGAGCTCTCCAAAAAACATACTGAAAGGTTATTCTGATTGTTATTGGCATGGTGATGTAGATAACGTAAGGGCACTGCTGTTTACGTGTTCTTTATGGGAGAAACAACCGTCACATTGGCTTCAAAGAAACAACCAATAGTAGCTCTATCAATCTGTGAGGCAGAATATGCAGCAGCATTGATGGCGCCCCCAACGGTTGGTTTATCCTAACGAGGTGTCGTCGGTTGTATAGATGCAGGATAGTGACAGAACGGTGCGCGATCAGTTGTTTTATATTTTATAATTAGTTGGGGCTTAAATTATATGTACTACCTACTTGTTAGTAAGCGGTAAGTATAACCTAAGATCGTTCTTAAAATCGCAACGAATTGAAACGAAGGTGATGCTTTAGAAGAGAATTTTTTCGGAAAGATATTAAAGTAGGTAGATTTGGTGTTTTGGTATTTTTTTAATTCTAGTAAAACAAATAAAAATAAATGCAAGGGTAAATAATTAGGATAAAATAGATATAGGTAGAATATGATTTGTCAGAGTAGCAACAATTAGGATTCGGGATGATGAACTTATAAGTATTCTTAAAATAATATTTACCTATAATTGGTGTGAAACTAGAGACCTACCATATTAGTCTAGATTCTAATGTGGCATGTCACCAGGCACTAGATTATCGTGATGCTGACCAAATAAGTTTGCTCGACTCCGAACACTGTTCTTATGTAGAACTAGTGACCTAATTAGGTTCATGAATAAAGTAGCAAACTATAATGATTAATTTGGTCTTTCTTAACACCAATATAAGTTTATTTTAAGAAATCATAATAATTAACTTGGTTTGTCCGAACTATTAAGCAAGACCTAGGGTTGTAAATATTTAAAGCTACATATAGTTTTGCTTTACTTACTAGATGCTTCTCCATAAAATTATGGCGTTTCTTAACCTAAACCTCTCCTTTACGATCAACTATACATCCCTGGATTATTCACAATGTTTTAGCATTGCTTCATATGCAAGCCATGTAAATCAGTAAGTAATAATGTAATTGAAGTGTATACATTCTCCTTACATCAATCTTACTTAAGTCGGAAGATCCACTAAGTGATACACAATGATTTCCGTAGTTATTTTGTATTTACAAAATGACTATGTACTATGCGGTGGTCTCGTAGCTTCTTAAATTTTGTATGATTATTTACACAGATAATTACTTACCCTAATTAGACTTGATCAATTTCTAATACCTAGGTTATAGTCACGTGGATAACTAGAAAGAGTCATTTAATTCACAGGTTTAGATTATAGAGGTCAAGACAAAACATAGTTACGTTATTCATAATCACTACTTCTAATTTATCACATTCCGATAAATTACAATAAAAAACTACTCACAGATCATGGAAATTAACATTTCAAATATTAATAAATCACAAACATCAAATAAGAACATTATGACAAATTAATAAAAGAAAAGGAGAAGATATCACTCGAAAAATTAGCGCAAAATAATATTAAAGTTGTCATTCTAACATCACTAATTTAATCCTAATTACCCTCTAGTTAATTACTAATTAAACATAATTAGTAATTAAACTAGAGAGCTAAACTAAAGTGAGAAAATGAAAGAAACTAGATAGAAGTTTGTAGGTGAAAGGTAAGAAATGTGAAAGAAAGGTGTGTAAATGTTGGATAAGGAGGTTGGTGTTTATAGAAGGATCCCCGAACCGTATTTGAACCATGCGAACCGTATTTGACCTTTACAAAATCGACCCGTATTGCGCGAACCGTATCAAGATTGAAGATTTAAGCATATAGGGGTCACGCGAACCGTATACGGTTCGTTTGAGCCGTATACGGTTCAATCCCAACCATATACGATTGGGTTGAGCCGTATACGGTTCAATCTAGACCGTATATGGGTGGTTTGGCTCGGATTTGCGAGGTCGTGTGTTCGTGTACGGGATCGTAAATCGTTCGTTGCTTGTTTTCGTCATAACTTCTCCGTTTCTCGTCGGTTTTTAGAGATTCTAGAACCCACACGATCGTAATCTTCTGATCTTCAATTTGATGTTAACAAAAGATAATTCCATAAAATTATCAAATAGATGTTTTGAACGCGAGCGAATCGACTTGTGTTGACTTTTCTCCATTTTCTTTGGTTTTTGCTCGTTTTTGGTGAACTTTGTAGCATCGTCTTCTTGATTACCTAATTAGCACAATAAAACAAATGAATGTAATATATGGATTAAAGTGTTAATTATTTAATCAATACGGATACGAAAACGTGCGTAAAAACATGACGTTTTACGCGTTATCAAGCATCATGGATGGTTTGCCATGCGTTCTGGCTAAGGAATTTGCTATGAGAATTGAGGAATCAACAACTCGAACCAACATAGACTAAAGTCGACAACAAGACAACAGTTGAGTTGGCAAAGAACCTAGTGCATCACGGAAGAAGTAAGCATATCGATGTACATTTTCATTTCAATCAAGTACAAGTAAAGGATAGGGAAGTGCAATTGAATTATGTAACGAGTCGTGATCAAGCAGTTGACGTTTTCACGAAGGCACTTCAGTGGAACTATTTAATAATTGCAAGCTGAAAATGGGAATGAAGGATGCAAGAGATCTGAGCTTAAAGGAGGAATATGTTGGAAATAAACTCATATCAGATGCTAACTTGTTGAACTGGTTAGCTAGAGTATGAGAGATCGGTTACAATATGATCAGAAAAAGCAGTTAATGTTAACTGGTAGTTGGTATCAATTTTTAGTTTTATATGTTTGCAGTTACATGGCGGTTATTGTTGGTTAATATTAGTCACAACCGTTCGTAAAAAGTCACAATGGTTAACATGTAAATATATATAATATATATACTAGCGGAATACAACTCATTATTAGCCATAAATTAACGATTTGATATATTATTTCTCCTTTTACCAAATTGATTAACTATTGTAACATCCCAATTGTATAAAATTATGAAGTTATTACATAAGAGTTATTTGACATTTTTAAGACTTGCTAAATAGACTAGTTGCTTACCGTTAACATGAATAAACTTCCATAGCAGCAGAAATAGAGTGTTAGTTGCTCCAGCGTACTACATTTTTTCGGTGGAGCTTAAATCTGCACCTCTGGGCACCATATACTACAAAGGTAAACAAATGAAACTCTTGTCTGTTTATATGATTTTGTTAGGAAGGATAGAGATTTAGTGTTAAAGTTGTCTAGTTAATTGCAGAAACTTCACTGACGTTAGCGTGTTGAATAATTGAGAAATTAAATGTACAGAGTATATTTGCATAATGACTGTACGTTCATGTGGGGAAGAAAGGATTAATTGAATTCTTATAAATTAGCCCTTTAAGCTTTAGCAAATTGGCAAGAGTGACTTTAAAAAAAAAATATATAAAATAATGAGGAATTGTCATTGCATTCAATTTAAATAGAAATTTTTATGGCTGCTGACATAATGAGTAAATGTAACATGGAGTAGATTTTCATGAAGGGTTATTGGATTAAACTGGTAACTAGAAACACAGGGACCAAGACTACGATTATTTATCGTGGCTTATCATAAATTAATTTAAGCTAGTTAATAAAATAATTAGTTAAGTGATTTAATAACAACTAATAGTTGATGTGTTTTAAGAAGTGGTTATTATTAAGCTACTAGAATATTAGGATATGTTTAATAATGTAGGAGTAGTTTATTAATTATATAGTGCCTTTAATTTTGATTATAGGTAATCGAACAAGTTTAGCATTTGGTACAATTCTAAGGAGTTTTGAGGTGAGTTACACGATTTTTCTCAAAACGGGGATATATATCAAAATGTGTTTTTGTAACTATTTTATTTAAATGCTCGTGGAATATATATATATATATATTATTTTTGTAGTACTAAGTGCAATTAAGTACGGAAAGTTTACAACTACTCTAGTTATTGTTGTTGTGAACATTTTGGTACTTCAGTGCATTTAGTGCGATCCAATATTAGTGTACTAAGTACCTTCAAACTTGACAAGTTGACGATCTCGTTTAGTTATTTGATTGTGAACTTGTTGTGTTTGTAGTGCTTAGTATGACTTAGCTATGTTGTTAGATTGCATGGATCCATTGCATATGTGTAGCATATTTATAGCATATGTGGGCCTCCCCCACCGGACTTGAATGCTGGTGTGAGCTTCCCTGCTCATCGGGCAAAATATTAGTAATAGAAATGTTATTTAAAAGCTTTAGCTCTTGTTTAATTAAATATTTTACAGTACTAATGTTGAGATTTCAGTGATAAACTCGTGTACTCACAAGGCTTGTTAGCTAACCCCGTGTGTGTGATATGTGTCCTTAGGCAAGGATGTAACTGGACCAAGTGGCAAAGGAAAGGAAGTTGCTTAGAGTGCGAGATTGACGAATTAGAAGATAGTTCTATACATGTAACTAACCATAGTTAGTATAGACTCTTTTTTATAGTAGTGAGCGTTGGTTGCACTAGATTTTGAGTAACTATTTATTTTATTTTCCGCTTGTAAGACCCCTGGGTTGGATCTACGAGGTAATCTCGTTTATACGAGTGTGGAATCCTCAAATAAACACAAACGATAACAAACGAGTAATAACAAATATGTAAAGATCACTTTGATTGAACGTAATCAAATATTACATTTAAACAAGATACAAACTCTCTCTTTTAGCTTTCTCTAAGCTCTAAAATTGAGTTCTAAAACCTCTTTAAATCCTATTTTCGGACATGTGTATATATAGGCATCTAAGTTCGTACGAACTTAGACAGCTTCTAAGTTCGTATGAACTTACTAAGTTCCTACCAACTCTAAGTTCGTACGAACTTCTAAGTTCGTACGAACCTACCAAATACACATACAAAACTAAAGTTGATAATTACAATGATTAACAAAATGACTTATAAACCTAACTATTACAAACTAGAAGCTGTTGTCACACAATATGCACCAACAGACTCCCCCTTGACAATAGCTCTGGTTTCACCCGAGATGTTGTCATCCGAGTGGTCTTCGATCTTGATTATGTTAAACTCTTTTGACTTCCTGCATACAACACCTTTTCCACAAAATCTTCACTACCCTCTGATATCTTCAATCTTCATGTCTCTAACTATCTTTGTAGTTTTATGAAGCTTTATCAGATCATGTCGTACACCTTCAACAACTCTTGTAGCTTCTGACTTACCCTTAGGAATTTCATCTTTTCCGGATCTTAACTTCTCTAGGTTTATCACTACGATTCACCTTAAGGAGTTTCATCATTTTCTAAACTAAACTTCTCTAGGTATCCTCTAACTCAAACTTATCACTATTTAACTCGTCAGTTTAATGGTATCTATCTCCGTTAGATTGACTAGACTCCCCCTTAACCTGTTCAAGCTTACCAAGTCTTCCACTTGAAGAGTTAGGCAGCTCACCATCATTCGGTTATTGGGATCATCGTCTCTGTCTCTATTTCTTTCTCAACACATCCTCTTTACAACCACTCTTCTCCCCCTGCTAGGCTTCTCCCCCTGAGCTGCCACGCTATTCAATAAGGGATTGATCTCTGCCTAAGCTATGGTGAAATAGTTGTAATAGGTGCGGTTGGAAGTTTTGTTGTGATTGTGGGTATGATAACCTGGGTTGTTGACCAACCTCTAACACCACTTTGTTAGAAGAGCACGGTTAAAAGCTTTTAAGCTGCCCACTCCTAACACACCTTTGTCCAACGAGGCTAGGACACTATCTCATTTCACCCAAGCTAGCTTTCGTCTATCAGCATCACCACCCCTAAAAAAACTTGGCCCTAAGGCTTTCTAACCGATTAAGAATCGAATCGGTACTTTGAAAATAGACATATAGTAAATACCGACACTTCCCAAAATTGATTTAATTAACGTTAGACGACCGCCTATAGACAAAATCGATCAATAAATCGTTGCCAATGAGAAATTCGATTCATATTTGAACCATTAGGCAGCCTGAGATAAATAAAAGGAAGATTACCCGCTTCACAACCTGTAAATCGAGCCATAATATTCACGTCTTCCATTGGCACACCAGCTCCAAAAACGTTTGATTTTTGGACATTAAATTTTAGACCCGAAGCAAGATAAAATAATCTGAAGCACGTGAATGATGTTCTCTAACTCCCAAGCACTCCATTCCGAAACTATAACTACATCATCAACATAGAAAAAGGGGGACAAAGTAAAAGAAGATGCACCTACCTTAACACCATGAAATAACTTCGATTGAACCGCCTCTTGTAAAGCTATATGCAAGCCTTCCATAACGAGAATAAAAGGAAACGGCGATAAAGGATTTCCTTGTCGTAACCCACGTTTCAACGAAAACTCTCAAGTAAGACTTCCATTTACTAGGATAGACATTCCAACCAAATGTGAACAAACTGTATCCACTTTCTCCATTAAAACCGAACCCAAGAGATTGCAACACGAAGTCTAAATATTTCCAATTTACCGAATCGTAAGCTTTCTCAAATCCACTTTGAATAACATAAGTTTTTTGTTCCGCTTTTTGTACCAATCAATAACTTCACTTAATATAAGTGGACCATCGAGAATTTGGCGTCCCGTTACAAAAGCTGACTGTTTGTTGCTAACAATTTTATCAGTAATGAAAGTCCCTTTGCACGGATCCAAACGGGATTACAATGTGTATTAGATTGCGGAATGGTATAATACACAATAACCAACAACAAAGCAAGTAAATGCAAGTGTTAAGTGTATAAGTTCGTAGGTATTCGAAGATAGCACGGTATATTCGAATATAACTGATTTAAAAAAAGCTCTCTAATAAAATATGACAACTTAGTATTTATACCCAGTAAGTTCGTACGAACTTACTGGTCCTAGGTTCGTACGAACTTACATGTTCGTACGAACTTCCTAGGTTCGTACGAACATTCAAACTAAATACTAAAAAGGCTAAGTTAATAAACAAATTACATTATTAACTACAAAACTAATAACAAAACTAACTATTACAAAATAAGAGCTGTTGTCACCAAACGTGCACCAACAGACTCCCCCTTGACAATAGCTCGGTCAGTCTTCAGTCTTCTGGCTCTGTCGAATCTTGATTCTTGATCAACTCTGTCGACTCTCAGCCCATAAGCCTTTCTCAATGCACACATTGACAACCCTCTGATATTTACGTCCTTCATGTCTCCAGTTGTTTCTATACAAGATCTTGTTTACATGAAGCTTCATCAGATCGTCTTTAGACAAGTTTACCAGATGTAAACTGTCATACACTCTTAGCAGCACATTTTCCTCAACATCTTCCATCACAGCTTCAGCCGTCTTGCTGTCAACGTACCACCACTTGAGATTTGCAAGAATGTTTTGTGGCATTTTCTTCAAAGGAACTCTCTTCAAGCACTTGGCCGGTCTATAGACCATCTTTATCCATGGCTTGTTAGTGAAAGGGTCAATCCTGGTCAGATCTGGAACTCTTTTACCCGGTTTTGGCTTTAGACTTTCAAACTTATTGGATCTTCCTTCACGCTTGAAGATTCTTTCCAAAGTACTAGCGTAAGGATCATTGCCAATATTGACTAAGTCTAACCAGGCAAGCTCCTTCAATTCAATCTTCAGCAGCGAGCTAAAGGTCTTCAGTTTATTTTTCAAGTACTGAATCCCATCATATCTTTTTAATATAAACAGTTTAAGATCACTGTCATAAAACCAACTTATGATTCCACGCTTCAACCCGCTCGATCCTCTGACCCTGATATCACCTTTATATTTAATCTCTGGTTCCTTTTCAACCTTTTTGAACCATAACCTCTTTAACTCTTCTCGAGTGGGTTCAACTTCTTCTGAATCTGAATCAACTTCAGGAGCTAAGTCCTGCTCCAAGTCGATCACTTTCTCGCCAGCTTCACTCTCAACCACAACTTCAGTAACAGGTTGTGTATCTATCACGAATTCGTCCACATCTGCATCAGCATCAGGTAGGACCTCTTCATCTGATTTCCAATCAGCAACCTCTTTACTGAGGATCTCCCCTCCTCTAATTCTGACCAATCACTATCCGGGTCATCCAAACCAAGCAATGCCTCGATAGTATCAGTCTCAGCAATATTTACAGGGGACTCTTGTGTTTTACTACCAGCCATCTCAGCTTCATTTTCATTCTTCTTTGCACCCCACCCTGATTTCTGGCTACCACCACTATCTGCCGCTGCACCAACACCAGACCCTGATTCTGTTCCCCAACCACCTTTCTGATCCGTTTTTTCTTCAATTTTCTTGCTCCAGTCTGACCCTTCTGCTTGTGCCTCACTGGACTCTTTGTTCCACCCTCCAGATGGTTCAATATCTTCTTGAGGCTTTGAAGCACCTTGTCCAGATCCGCTCACACCAGAACCTTGACCAGACTCCCCCTGAGCTATAACTGCACCTTGCACTCTAGATGAAGAGCCAGGCAGCTCACCTCCTTTGGGTGCACTTGGATCATCGTCACGGTCATTATCAGCTTTGAGTCTCAGCTCATCTTCCTTGCATCCTGGTGTCTTATCCCCCAGAGCGACTGGCGCTTCATTTGGAAGACAGTGACCTCATTTAGCCGCACTTGATCTTCTAACTTTTCAAGTTTCTTTTCTAAGCGCTCATTAATAGCCGTCAGATTTGTGACTCGACTTCCTGGCTTGTAACCACAGCAGTCAAGGCAGTCACCATATCCATCAAGCTAGTGATCCGGCCCTCAAGATAGGTAAACTTGTCCGGATCTGAGAGAAGAGCAGCCGGGTTGGGAACAGATCGGGTGGGTTGAGTCGTAGGTGGAGCAGTAGAAGGTGTGGGTGGTGTGGTTGTAGATGCAACTGGTGGTTGTTGTACTGTTGATGGAGCAACGGGTGGTGGTGTAGGTGTGATAATCGTAGGAGCAGAACCACCCGCTCCAATAACCACACCAGTTGGACGCTGGCGCTTGCGTGCCTGCAACCGATCCTGTTCCGGTTCAGATTCATCATCGGAGTCCTCGGGAACATATTCATCATCAATCTGAACCTTTCGCTTGCCTTTTTCCTTCTCCCGGGCGGATTTAGGGTCAATCAACACCCCCTTGGACCCATGAAACCCAATCATAGGGCGGTCCTCGTCATCATCATCATCATTACCATCATCATCATCATCTGCATCAGATTCTGTAGCCTCAGAATCAAGAGCTGCATTCTTATCAGCTTCAGCAGTAGGTGGAGACCATGTGTCTCGGGCTACAGAGTAGTCATCAATGTCCTTGAAGAGATCATCAAAAGTGGGCTCAGAACTGGGCCCTGCTTCGCCCTGAAGAACTTCCCTAACCAACTCAGCAACAACATTAGCGTCAACATGCTCTCCCTCAGCAGGGTGCTCTATCTGCTGGAAGATTTCTTCAACAACTTCCTGCCGTGGCTCAACAGCAGCCACTTCTTCCTGAACTTGTGCCTGCTCGGGTTCTTGAGCTTGAACCTCAGCAGCTGCCTGGGGCATAGGCGCATCCAACCAACCATGATCTGGTGGAGCCTGATAGTTGGCATCAATGATTGCCCCAAACAAAGGCACATCCTATGGCCTATCTGCAACTACACGTCTCTTGTTGTGGCTGAGACAGTGCCCAAATATCTTCTTGTCGACCGGCATTAAATGAACCACCGGGTCGATAGCTGGAAGATTTGGAATAAGGGCGTTTATCACCATCATGACAAACCGGGGGTATAGAATAAAGTGCTCCTTCACACTCCCCTTAATCTGCTAAACCATTTCATCGAAAAAATACTGCGAGAAGCTGTAGGGTTTGTTGTAGACAGGGGAAATCATCCCAGACTGCAGCTTATGGTTCATGGTATCAAATCCCGCCTTCTTTGGCCCGAATGACACCAGCAAGATGTGCATAAGATAGCGCCACTGGCCGTACACCAGACTCTTGGTGTATTGGGTGTGGACAACATCTTCCACATAGCCCATGCGTTGAAACGCGCCAGCACGCATATCAAGAGAAAAAGAAGTTGGGCCATTTTCCTGTTCTTCAGTTCCCAGATGCAGAACCTGCCTCAGAAAGTCGGCAGAAAACTCGATATCTACCCCATTGACGGTAGCCCTTATGACCGGAGGCTGAGGCTCACAATCATGAATCGCCGTAGCCCAAAATTGGCTAAGATATGGAAAATGTAGCGTTGGCGAGTGAGTAAGAGCATAAAACACACGCGAGCGCATGAGAAACTCCAGCATGCCTCGAAATGGTACGGTTGCTAGATTTGCAAGATCAAACGAAACAGCCACATTATGTTTGTTGAAGAACTCACGTACTTGATCAGCCATTTCTGCAAAACCAAAAGCAAGCACACCAAAAATAAAAAATTACAATGTTAGTTGAAAGACATAATTAATTGAGAACCCTGCAAACAAGATTCCACGATTAAAACAAGTCCTAAAAAAAAAATTGCAAAGTTCAAACCATAGTAGGTTCGTACGAAGTTACAACCTTTGTAGGTTCGTACGTGTTGGGACATGTTATTGTGACAATAGATCTAGCTTGTAATAGGACTAGTGTATTTATTATCAATCTTGTATAAATTGGTTTAGACTTGTAAATATATGATATTAACTTGTTATTATTATTTGTTAAATGTTATTAGACAAATATCGATTTTAAGTTAAAGACTGAATCGCGAATTGAGAAGTCAACTCGCAGGTCAACAGACTTGCGAGTTGAGATCTCAACTCGCAGTCCAATCTGGACTCGCAGCTCTCAGCTGCGAGTTGAGATCTGGACTCGCAGGTCTTACCTGCGAGTTGAGTTTTGGGCTCGCAGCTATCTCGATTCGCAGGACCTACCTGCGAGCTGAGATGTGGGCTCGCAGTCCATCTGGACTCGCAGGCCCATGGGCTGCGAGTTGAGTCAACTCGCAAGGCCCATGGCCTGCGAGTTGAACCAGATATAAATATTTTAAATGCTGCTCATTATTAGAGACCTAGAAATCCGTGCTCATACACACACACCAAATATTTAATTACTCTCCTCGTTTTTCATGCAGATATATTTATTATAGTATTAAAGGCTCGGTTTTGAGTGATTAACTTAGTTAATAATCAAAACGAAGTCCTTTAATTGATAGTAAAGTTATATAAGCTTAAACCTAACGTATTGGGGGATTCCGCACCTCAATACTTAAAGATAATCCGTTATCGAACCAAGATCTAGCGACCTTACAATTGGTATCAGAGCTTTCGGGCTTAGAAACGTTGTGGTTACAAGGTTTTTGGTTATATAACATCTTTAGGGTCGTTTTTCGAACGAAATCTACGGATTTATTCGTAAAAATACCAAAAAGTTCAGTTCCCAGATTTCGAGGCGCCGTTTTGCGAGTTGAGATTAGGGTTACTGTTATCTGCGAGTTGAGATTAGGGTTTCTGCGAACTGACATTTCCTGCGAACCGAGTTCCTTGCGAACTGAGTTTTCTGCGAGTTGAGAATCAGCTGCGAACCGAGTTCTTTGCGAACTGAGTTTTCTGCGAGTTGAGAATCAGCTGCGAACCGAGTTCCTTGCGAACTGAGTTTCTGCGAGCTGAGATTTTCTGCGAGTTGACATTTCCTGCGAACTGAGTTTAGTTGCGAGTTGAGATTATTGAATTCGCAATATAACTTAATTTTTCACTTTAAAATGTCTGATTTAAGCCGAATGATCGAGATGGAACACGAGGTTGGAAAATTTAATGTTCCACCGAAGCTACTTAGACTTGAGGACTATTATGGGTGGAAAGACAGATTTGAAAGTTACTGTAGATTCCACGACATCACTATTTGGTTGTGTATTAAAAACGGATATGTTGCACCTACAGCTGAGGTAGGGAACGCAACAGTGATTGTGACTTATGATCGAATGAATGACCATCAGAAGAAAGAATTCACCATCGATAATAAAGCACATTCTTCAATTAAGATGAGCCTTCCTAAGGAGATCAACCATCAGTTGAAGTCTTTTCACACAGCTAAAGAGCTGTGGGACGCTCTAGAAAAGAGATGTGAGGGGAGCCCTCAGGTGAAAGCTGGTAAATGTAATCTTCTAAAAAAGCAGTTTATGGTATTTAAGGCTTTTAGAGAAGAAGATCTTGAGGCTTACACCACCCGTTTCTATCATCTATTAAGTGAGCTTGACGACCATGCTATCTTCTATAATGACAAGGAGAAAACCGACAAGTTTATTGAGGGTTTACCTTGTAAATGGGAGATGTACGGTATCATGCTGAAAGATAATGATGAAAGATATGCAACCATGACCCTAGAGAAAGCGATTGATAAACTAAGGGGTTATGATTTCTCTAAGAAAACGAGAGATACGGATTCTGATCATCTACAGAATCCTGGTCTGTACCATGGAAAGACTAGTATCTCTAATTCCTCATCCAATTTGACCACGGCTTTGTTTGCGGGTGAAATTGATGAGATTGGAGAAAAATTGACTGTAGATCTCTGTTTCATTGCTTCGGATAGCGGTGATAAACGAAACAGGAACACCACCTCAGATAAATCCACTCAAGGGCATCATAAGATGCCGATGAGTGTGAAATCAGCCGAACAACAACTTTCTGTGTTGGCATCGTTCGTTGCTTCCTATGAAAACTATATTCAAGGGAAGATAAACGATCCAGCACAATTTGATGAAGATTATGATCAGGTTGACCCTGATGACTTAGAGGAAATGGACCTCCAGTGGCAACTGGCTATGGTGTCAAGGAGAGTAAAGAATTTCCTAAAGCGTACGGGTAAGAAAGTGGTTGGAAATCGACCAGGTTTTGACAAATCCAAGGTCAAGTGTTATAATTGTCAAGGTTACGGACACTTTGCCAGGGAATGCCAAAGACCAAAGGTTGATGCTGGAACTTCAAAACAAGATTCGGGAAGTAATCTAACTTCCAAAGTCTTAGTGGTTCAGCAAATAGACGGATCTTATGATTGGTCTACACCATCAGAGCAAGCTCTCATGGCTGAGATTGACGATCAAGAGAAACAAATTGAATCCACTTCCTACATGCCGACTACTGAAGAACTTCAAGCTAATGTGCCACACACAGAAGTTAAGGGGATTGAGGAAGATGTTCTTTACATCAACTCGACAGAAGAAATGAGTCCCAATGATTTTGTGGCATATATGGCTGATATTCAATCCGAAAAGAAAAAGGTATGTCTAGATCTCCTTACTCTCACTGATGTATGCTATTTAGTTACTGATCTTCAAACACAGGTTAGTGTCTTTGCAGAATCTAACAAAACCTTGACCTCAGAATTAGACTTAGCTAAGTCTGATGTTCGTCGGTTAGGTGAAGATAAATTAGCACTGAACGAGAAGATTAAGAGTGATGCTCTAGATAAGACCAGTCTGACTGACATTATAAATGAACAATGTATTAAAATAGACGGGTTATATCTAAACCTTAATGAGCTTAATAGAAATATAGCTATTAGGGATAAGGAGTTATCAGAGTCAAATATGAAACTGGTAGAGCTGAATAGAAAATTTGAAGGTTATAGAACTTCTTCTTTGACCTTAGATAGAATCATTGGCTCTCAACGTAGTGTAAAGGATGTTACTGGCCTAGGATACTCAGATGTCCCTCCGCCTTTTAATGCCAATTACACTGCTTCCACTTCTGTTGACTTAGAAATGACAGATGTTAATCCTGAGACTGAGGATTTGGAAAATCAACAGTCTATTGCATCTGAGATCCAAAAAGAGACTGTCAATGATTCATCATTAACCAAGAGTACAGTCAAATCTCTCACTAAAGTACAATTCGTATCAAGTGGGATGATTGGAAGTACTGATGGAAATAATGAAGTCATTAAGAAACATAAGGAGTTACCTTCAGTGTCTTTTGATCAGATGAAGAAGGAGTCTGCTAAGACTGCTAAGTCACGAAAGCAGATGTCATGCTTCAAATGTCATCAACGAGGACATGTCTCTTCTTGTTGTCCCAATAAGAAGAATGAAGTTGCTCCTAAGCGCGAGGCCAGTGATAAGTCTAAAAATATCTCTAGCACAGACAGGTTAGGTACCAGACCTGGTATTGGTATTAAACCTGTGACTGCTCTGAAAAGAGATGCGTCTCACAGTGTCTCGCCACCAAAACCTAAACGGCATGAAAACTTTGCTAAGGATCAAGTGCCGTCGAGGTTTATGACTCCGAGAAGGAACCAAAGTCACTTTGAGATTGGATCTACATCTCGTTCACAAGGAGTTAACCAAGGGTCCTATAATAATCGTAACCAAGGGCAGAAATTCCAGGGTTATGTATCGGGGAGAGTTGGAAGTCAGTCAACTCATAGACTCAGGACCACTAATCATCAGCAAGCTGATGCTCCTTCAAAAGTGACCAAAGCTCCTAATGGGAAGGATGGTTACTTTAAAGAGCTACAGTTTGTCGATGATAAGGGACAAACCAAGACCGCAATGGCTTGGGTCCCTCTTGATAACTGATTGTTTACAACTTGTATGTGCAGGAGCAGACTGGGAACAATGATAATTGGTGGTATGTTGACAGTGGATGCTCTAGGCACATGACAGGAACCAGAAGTCTACTGACAGACTTCAGAGGTGGACTGAGACAAGGAGTGCACTTCGCCGGTGATAAAGGAGGAGTAATTACTGGGAAAGGAACTGTTTCTAATGGAACTTTGACTCTAGAGGATGTGAATTATGTTGAAGAACTAACGCACAACCTAGTGAGTGTTTCCCAAGTCTGTGATAAAGGTCATCCTGTTCTCTTCACTGAGAAAGAGGCCTTGATCCTGAAGCCGGGTTTTATCATTCCCGAAAAATGGATACTGATGAAAGCTCCAAGGAAGAAGGACATTTATGCTATCAACATGAATGCTCCTATTACTTCAATGGTGTCTACCTGTCTGTTATCCAAGGCTTCAGAATCAGACTCTCTCTTATGGCATAGGAAAATGGCACACTTAAACTTTCGAAAAATGAACTATATAACCAAACATGGGTTAGTTCTGGGTGTACCACCGAAGAGTTTTGCATTTGAAGACAAGTGTATATCCTGCTTGAAAGGAAAACAGCATAAGAAACCACACAAGTCTAAAAATGTGAACTCTATTTCCTCGCCTTTTGAGTTGCTACATATGGATCTCTTTGGCCCAATAAGCAAGAGAAGCATAGGTGGCAAATGGTACTGTCTGGTTGTCACAGACGATTTCTCTAGATTCTCTTGGGTATTCTTTTTGGGATCTAAGGATGAAACTCCGGGCATTCTTATGGAGTTTCTAGATCTAATAGAGAACATCTATAGAAAAAGAGTTAAGAGAATTCGTAGTGACAATGGGACCGAGTTCAAGAATTCTACATTGAATGTATATTGCTTAAGCAAAGGCATTCAACATCAATTCAGTGCACCATATGAACCTCAACAAAATGGTGTTGCTGAAAGGAAGAATAGAACTCTAATTGAAGCAGCGAGAACAATGCTTGCAGATTCAAGGCTTCCGGTCATATTTTGGGCAGAGGCAGTGAATACAGCATGTCATGTTCTCAATCGGGTTCTTACGGTTAAAAAGCAAAACAAGACGTGTTATGAGCTTTTGAACAAGAAGAAACCGAACTTAAAAGGGTTTGAACCCTTTGGAGTTTCATGTACGTTGTTGAAAACAAGTCATCAACCTAAATTTGGTGAGAAGGCTGACGAAGGATACTTCCTAGGTTACATGCCTAACTCACCAAACAAAAGGGCCTTCAATAAAAATTCGGGACGTGTTGAAATAGTTTATAACATCGAAGTTACGAGCTATACACATGACTCACATAAGGGATTGGATTGGCAGTTTGACTATTCAGATCTTTTCAAGTCATTTAAAGTCCCTATCAGTGACTATGTCCGTAACTCAGACATTCCTGAGCATTTATTGTCGGGAGATGAGGATCCCACTCCTTCTCCAACATCGAGTGCTCAAACGTCTGATGCTAGGAATATTGTCGATACTGATGTTGTCCCCCTATCGAGTCACAACTACCTCAAGATGATATACCTCTAGAGAGTGAAGATCCTGAAATTGCTTCTCAAAGGATTATGGATGATGTTCTTACTCCTCTGAGACAATTAAGGATATCAACTACTAATGAAGGTATACCACCTTTGGAGGAAATTGGTGCCAACTTACAGGATGATATTCCAGTTGAACCTGTTACTTCAACAAGAATTAATAGGATTCATCCAATTGATAATATCATCGGTGATCCAAATTCTCCTGTTCTGACTCGAAATCAATCTAAAGCTAGTACATCTACTCATTCAAGCTTGTATGCTGAAATGAACGAGATAGGGATTTCTAATCTATGTCTATATTCATGCTTTATCTCACAAATTGAACCTAAAAATGTTCAGATAGCTTTGAAGGAAAATTCGTGGGTCGAGGCAATGCAGGAAGAACTGTCTCAGTTCACAAAACTGCAAGTTTGGGAGTTGGTTGACTTACCTGTTGGAGAATATCCTATTGGAACTAGATGGGTATTTAAGTGCAAGAAAGACGATCGAGGAATCGTGATTCGCAATAAAGCTCGTCTAGTTGTCCAAGGTTTTAATCAACAGGAGGGGATTGATTACAATGAAGTGTTTGCGCCTGTGGCTAGGCTTGAAGCAATTAGGTTATTCTTAGCATTTGCAGCCTCAAAGAAAATAAAAGTATTTCAGCTGGATGTTAAAAGTGCCTTCTTGTATGGCAAAGTCAAAGAAATGGTGTATGTTTCCCAACCACCGGGATTTACTGATCCAAAGTATCCAGATAGAGTATATCGTCTCGATAAGGCTCTATATGGATTACATCAAGCCCCGAGAGCGTGGTATGAGACACTGTCCACTTATCTTCTTGAGAATGGATTCACAAGAGGAAGAATTGACAGTACACTCTTTGTGAAATGGAAAAGAAGAGACTTTCTATTTGTTCAAGTATATGTTGACGATATCATCTTTGGGTCATCCGACGAAAGGATGTGTAGTGAATTTGAAAAGGTTATGAAGAACAAGTTTGAGATGTCAGCAATGGGTGAATTGACATTCTTCTTAGGATTGCAAGTCGATCAAAAGAAAGATGGATATTTCATTCATCAGACTAAGTATACTAATGAGCTTCTAGAACGATTCAAGATGGAAGAATCAAGAATTTTTCATACTCCTATTCCGGAAGCCCATGGTATTGGTCCAGATACATCGAGTGATAGAGACGTGGATCCTACTCTTTACAGGGCCATGATTGGATCACTAATGTATCTTACAGCATCAAGGCCTGATATAATGTTTGCAGTATGTGTCTGCGCAAGATATCAAGCTACTCCTAAAGAATCTCACATGCAAGCAGTAAAACGGATTCTTCGTTACCTCAAAGGGAAACCGAAGCTGGGACTTTGGTATCCGACTGATGGAGACTTAGATTTTGTGGCTTACACTGATTCTGATTACGGAGGATGCAATCAGAATAGAAAGTCTACAACCGGTGGATGTCAATTCCTAGGAGGTAGACTGGTCTCTTGGCAATGCAAGAAGCAAACCTCAGTAGCCATTTCTACATGTGAAGCTGAGTATGTTGCAGCTGGAAGCTGTTGTTCCCAAGTTCTGTGGATACAACAACAATTGCTTGATTATGGGTTGAGTATAACAAATACTCCTATGATGATTGATAATGAATCAACGATCTCAATAACCAATAATCCGGTCAAGCACAGCAAAACTAAACATATTGATATTCGACATCACTTTATTAGAGACTGTGCTGAGAAGAACCTGATAAAGTTAGCTAAGGTTCCATCTGTGGATAATTTAGCAGACTTATACACCAAAGCGTTCGACAGAGCTCGATTCGAGAAATTGGTGCAACTAAATGGAATGAGAAATCCAGAGGATTAGTCTTCCATAGAGTTATTTTGTAATAATTAGCTGGTCTTATTTATTAGTTTATGCCTATTTTTTTAAAAAACATATAATAATAATAAGGGAAAAGGGGGTTAGGCGTATGGCATTCATTTGCTTGTTACCGTTGGGGAATCGCCTCCGATAAATGTTAAGTCTTTATCAACTGGGAAATGATAGTAAACTAGAGGAATTGGCTTAATAAATGTAGGTAAAAGTCTTAAGTTAGATGTGTTAGTAGATTCAAATTTGTTACATGAACTTTACATCTTTAAAACCAGGCCTTCACTTATCTTTATTTTTGTATACTCCTCTCTCCACACAATATAATCTGCTTGGAAAACTTTAGATCTAGACAGCTTCAGTATATGATGTACTGGTAGGCAATGTCTGCTTTGATTTCTGAGCATATAATAAGCTATAAATCTTCTGTGTGTTATCTCGTGTGATTTACTATATGACGTATGACATAAGTCTTAATTGATGAAAGATAGTCTGACCATACACTGTTATCAAGAATCTATGAAAATATGTCAAGACAGATAATAAGAATTATGGCTGTTAGTGAAATTACTGGTGTCTCTATTGTACTAAGTACAGACTTGACCCCTTTAGTTTTGCCAATGGTTTCAAGCTTGGTTTGTCTATACTAAGGGATCTTATGTTGTACTAAGTACAGATCTAGAACCACTAGTATCTACAAAACGAGTTTGATGTTTGTCACATTTTATAAATTCACTCAAGGGTATGTCATATGTTTCGAAAAGAACATCATTTAGTGACCTCTATCTTGCAAAGTGAAAGAAACAGTGTTATGTGTTTTACTAAATTTCTCAGTATGTCATTTTTGAATCACATTTGGTAATACACATACAAACAATAAAAGGTTTGCTCGGAAATCAGTATAGACTTTGTTTATATGGATTATAATACCGGTAATCATCTTGAACTGACTATGTTAATTAAACTAATTCATTTTGATGTGAATGGTATATTCTGTGGAGATAGGTAACCAAGTTATACTTTTATAAATATGAGTTGAACATTGGTTAAAGAATGTGAGCTATTATGTAACAAATTGAGAATTTTATAAGGTATGAATACTAACAATCTTCTTAGAACTTTTATTCATCAATTGGTTCAGCTTTTTCCTTCTGATATGATCCCGTTGTTGATTATTTCTTAACGCCCTCAATTAGGATCTATTTTACTTTATTTTATTTTATTGTAATTTTATCTTAGACAAAGTTCTTCATTAATACAAGGGTTGTTAATACCAATGTTTATTATGGATCATTGTGTTTTATTTATTTCACTTTATCTATTTATCTTTTCTTTTACTTCTATTTCTATTTTACTTATTGTTGTACTGTTCGTATTATCGAATGATTGCATCACAAGTGAAAGATCCTCAGATTTTAGACTTGTGCGCGTTTTTCTAAGAACGACAAGTGAAAAATATTTTATTTTAGACTTGTGCACTATTCCATGAGAAAAACAAGTGAAAGATACGTGTATTTTAGACTTATTTATTTTTAGGAACTTAAAAATTACGTTTTTATAATTAAAATGTATTTTTTAGACCTTTTTTGCGAATCCAGAACAGGGCTGCGAGTTGAACTCAACTCTGCGAGTTGAGTTCTGCGAGCCGAGTTCAAATGGATCAAAAGGGGGCTGCGGGTTCAAATGTTACACACACTGCGAATCCACTTGATCTTGCGAACCCACACACATTGCGAACCGAAACACTATTTCCATCTCATTTTCGAAATTTCGGTTGGATATCGAATCTTTGACCTCATACACTTTATTCACTTTTAGCTTGCGAATCTATTGAGGTATAAATCATCTAATTCCACCGCGTATTTAATCCACAATCGACATTTTTATAAAAAATGAGGGTTTTTGATTTTTAATTACTAAAATCTTAATGTTGTGCTCAAATCAACACGAAACCTTAGGGTTTATGTTAATAGGAGTATGTTGGAACTGAGGACATAGGCTGATCATGTTAAAACTTCCAAAAATTGAAAAATTAAAATGATGTCATTAATGCAGTTCATCCTGCGAGTTGAGATCCAACTCAACTCGCAGGTCAACGGGTCAACATTTCATCTGCGAGTTGAACTCCAAGTTGACTTGCGAGTCCAACCTGCGAGTTGACTCTGCGAGTTGAACTTGCGAGTTGACTTTTGTTGACTCTGCGAGTTGAACTTGCGAGTTGAGCTTGCGAGTTGACTTTTGTTGACTCTGCGAGTTGAACTTGCGAGTTGAGCTTGCGAGTTGACTTTTGTTGACTCTGCGAGTTGAACTTGCGAGTTGAGCTTGCGAGTTGACTTTTGTTGACTCTGCGAGTTGAACTTGCGAGTTGAATTTGCGAATTGACTTTTGTTGACTCTGCGAGTTGAACTTGCGAGTTGACTTTTTGAAACTTTTGATTTCTAATTTTAATTTACGATCTCTCGATTAGTTAACTAATTAAGCGTTTATAAGTTAAAATAGTCTACGGTTAGACGTGTCGACTTAAATGTAAACACGTAAATCCGTATACTCTATATATAAGACTTATGACTTTTCGTAATAAGTAATATATTTGTGTAGCAGGTAAATTTGAAAGTTAGACTTATTGATTCTGTATATGTTGAACAACTATAATTGATAATTAAGTTTCACGACTTAATAGTTCAATTATGAGTTGTAGATCATATAAGTTTATCAATATTTAAACTAATTGTCTAACATTTGTGTGATCTTTGATATTACAGATATGGCTCGACAATTCGTTAGACATCATAATGTTCTGGTCGATTTAGACATAGATGCCCGTGGTGCATCTAGATTGACTCGGGTTCTTTCTTATCTGGCACGATCGAGGATTCGATATGCTATCACCGAGTCACCGGCCCTATCACGAGATATACTAACCCAGTTCTGGGCAAATATTGTATATGATACATCGGTGAATCCTCCGGTCATCCAGACAATGATAAATGATCGTCCGGTTATCTTTTCTGCTTCAAATCTTAGGAACATTTTACAGTTGGGAACTGTGGAGCAGGAAGATGGACCAACTGAGTTTCCGTTGGACTTTATCGAGGGAGCTTTAGGACGTATGGGGTATGTTGGACCCAAGAGAGGCTGTCAGTTTCTGAAAGCTCTCGTGTTCGGAGAATGGAGATTTTTACTCCATGTCTTGGTCACGATGTTTGGGCCAAAGAAAGGAGGATATGATGAGCTTAGCTCTTCTCTATTATCGGCTGCACTGTCACTGGTTTACAATAAACCATACAGTTTTTCAGACTATGTTTTTGGAGAATTTGTTAGACAAATCTTGGGAGGTGTCAGGTCTCAGTTTATGCTATATCCCAGATTTTGTATGCTTATCATTCGGGCTTCGATTCCTGACTTGCCAGACTTTCAAGCCGATTTAAAAGTTGATACCATCGGGCTGAGGGCTTACAATGCCATGTTTATGCACACCTCAAGGAGGTTTGAGATGCAACCACAGCCGACAGAGTTGTTTGGATTTTTGGTTAATCCCGAGTATATTTCGCCACCAAACAATGGTTGGATTGATGTTGATGTGGCTGCAGCTGTGCCTGCACCACAAGAGCTGATAGAGGAGGTTCTAAATCAGGCAAATCAGCAAGAGCCACAAGTTAATGCTGAAGTTGCTGCTGAAGTAGTGCAACAAGTTTTGGCTGAAAATGATGATGCAAATGATCCTATCTTGCAGGATGTGGATCAATATATTGCTGAGCCACCACGAGTTAAAGAGGAGACTGATCAGGTCTTTAAAGATATAGATCAATATTTGGCTGCAGGTCCGAGTACCTCTGGTACACCTCTACCTACTGAGGCATCTGATGCTGTTGGGCCATCGGGCAGAGATGGAGAAGCTGCTTCGGCTTCTGAATCTGAGTCTGATGATGATGATGAGACTGGACCACCAGGGTTTGTCTCCGGTATTCCTGAAGGGATGATTCGTCAAGGATCAAAATTGATTATGGATCCGGCATTGAAGTTAAAGAGGAAAGCCGTGGACCAAGATCCCGATTTTGTTTTGGTTGATGAAGATGAGGATGAAGAAGAAGAGGAGGAGGTGCTTATTACTCGACCTCGCAAGCTGCTCAGACAAACAGCTTCAACCTATGCAGCTCATCTACAATCAAGTTCTACGCCCTCAGAGGCTGAAATGATTGCTGCTTTGGTTCGCCCGTCTTTGCACCCAACCACCAAATCTAGCAGGGTTGCGGCGCGTTTATTAACCGATGTTGCTACCGAGATAGCGAAGAAAATGCAACCGCCTGCTCCCACACCACCAACAACAACTTCTGATGCTCCATCCACCTCACCTATGACTGATGCTGAACGCATTACACAATTGGAGTCTAGGGTTAGAGAATTGCAAGTAGTGGCTAACACTTTTGCTAATCAGCTTCTACAACTGTCCGACAATGTCACTACACAGAACAATGCTTACTCATTGCTACTCAAGACCAACAGCACTCTGGTAGATGACGTGGCTGAAAAGCAACGACAACTTGATCGTCTCTCTCGTCGTATTACATTCTTAGAACAGAACCAGCCATCTCAAGGGGAGAAAGCTGCAATTGAGAAGGCTGCATTTGAAGAAGTTTGTAAAGAGGATGAGCTGGCTAAGAAGAGCCGAGATGATGAAGACGATGATCTCGCAGCTGGAAAAGAAAGTGAGCTGGCTGGTCCTTCAACGACTGGTCAGCAGACTACATTTCAGGGGGAGTCTGCTGAAGCAAGTGGTAGTGGAGCTGGTGCTGGTACTGCGAAGGGTGGAGCTGAAGAAGGTGACACTTGTATTAATATATACTGATTGTAATTATTAATACATTGTAACTTTGAATTATTTTGTAATTAAGATGTTTAAAATGTTATAATTATGAATGTTCGTATATTATAAGTCTTTTGTAAATTCTAGATTGACTATGATCGATAAAAGAGTTATAGGATCATATAATATATGATGTTCGCATATTATAAGACTTATTCAAATTTTAGATCGATTATCATAATCGATGAAAGATTTGAATAAGTATATATATATAATATATTTCAAATACACAAAGGGATTAATAAGAAAAATCTTAGATTGATTCAGGGAAATCAATGAAAGAACTTATGATATTAATCTATTTGTGTATGTATTTCTATAGGTCATGAAATGTTGAACTTATCAGATTCTGAAGGCGACATGCCAGATGAATTAGATGAGGACATTGACTTTGACCTTGAAGAAGGAGAGTTTGTACCTCCTGAAGATTGGACTTTCATTGTTAATGATGGGGCAGACGAATGTGTAGATCTTGACGCTGATGTTGTTGAACACATTGTAAACCCATCTACAACTAAAGTGGTCATCCAGGAAGAAGATGGAGAAAGGGTTGTTGAGTTAGATGAAAGTCTAGATGACTCAACCAGTTCTGAATCAGAAGATGACCTTCCAGAAAAACTCAGAAATAATCCCATGTTTAGACCTCTGAAAAGGAGAAAGCAAAAGGTTGGGATGTCTGAAGTAGATATAACTGGAAAGAAAGCTCCAAGGAAGGGGATCATCGGCTGGTATTTTGATTCTGACTTGAAACTTTTCGCTATCAAAAGATTTGACGGAGTTCAATATTTCGATAAGAAGCTTAAAGTATTCAGTTCGCTTCCTCGATTTGAAATTCGAGACTTGGCACGCTTAGAACTGATAAATCCCAGTAATGATCCCTACGCAACGTATGTTGAGAGAATCATTCGGACTGAGGGTAGATCAATGAAGTTTGAGAAGATTAAGCCAAGAGTCGGAAAGACGATCAAATTAAAGGAACGAAGTCAGAGAACTGGCCGAAGATTAAGGAAGAAAACTTATCCAGCTGTCAAGTGCATACAGCAGATACCACTGAAGACAATGCGACAGAATATTCTGGGAAATCTTCTGAACTGGCACGTGGACTCAGAGACTGGTGAAGCTGTCATGGTTGAAGCTGATGATGAAGTCGAAGGAGGAGAAAGAGTAATTCTAACAGTCTATGACCATCGACACCTGATGAATCTGTCGAAGAAGGACCTGTTGAAGTTAAACGAAAACAGGATCCTAACGACTGAAGCATGGGGTGATCTTGCAAGAGATTATCAATTAATGGTGAAGACTTGTGTTAGAATGAAGATTCATATGGGCAGTAGTATTTACAAGTAAAGACCAAAGACAAAGTTGAAGATAACAACACTAGAGCTATTGTCAAGGGGGAGTCTGTTGGGACATGTTATTGTGACAATAGATCTAGCTTGTAATAGGACTAGTGTATTTATTATCAATCTTGTATAAATTGGTTTAGACTTGTAAATATATGATATTAACTTGTTATTATTATTTGTTAAATGTTATTAGACAAATATCGATTTTAAGTTAAAGACTGAATCGCGAATTGAGAAGTCAACTCGCAGGTCAACAGACTTGCGAGTTGAGATCTCAACTCGCAGTCCAATCTGGACTCGCAGCTCTCAACTGCGAGTTGAGATCTGGACTCGCAGGTCTTACCTGCGAGTTGAGTTTTGGGCTCGCAGCTATCTCGATTCGCAGGACCTACCTGCGAGCTGAGATGTGGGCTCGCAGTCCATCTGGACTCGCAGGCCCATGGGCTGCGAGTTGAGTCAACTCGCAAGGCCCATGGCCTGCGAGTTGAACCAGATATAAATATTTTAAATGCTGCTCATTATTAGAGACCTAGAAATCCGTGCTCATACACACACACCAAATATTTAATTACTCTCCTCGTTTTTCATGCAGATATATTTATTATAGTATTAAAGGCTCGATTTTGAGTGATTAACTTAGTTAATAATCAAAACGAAGTCCTTTAATTGATAGTAAAGTTATATAAGCTTAAACCTAACGTATTGGGGGATTCCGCACCTCAATACTTAAAGATAATCCGTTATCGAACCAAGATCTAGCGACCTTACAGTACGAACTTACTGTTTGACCAAGTCAAACTTAAGTTCGTACGAACATACATTGGCTAGGTTCGTACGAACATGTAAGTTCGAACATATGAACTGATAAAAACAACTTCAAAAATTTTATCAATTAAAATGCAATCAATCCATGGAATAAGTGGCGCCTAGGTTCGTGTATGCATTTTCAACCTTAACAATCCACTTTTAACCGATTAAACTTACATATTTTTGATTTTTAAGTTTGTTTTATTTAAAACCTAACTTAATTCGAATAAATACATGTTTACTGGTTTAAAATAGTCATAAATTACTTACAAAGATGCGCAATAAGATAGTGAAGAAGATTAATGGGTTAAAAATCCAACAACACGTTTCAGAACTGAGATTAATTTGAAAAAGTAGGTTCGCAGACCGTAGGTTCGAATGGTTGGGTATGTTCGTACGAAGATGATATTCGAAGGGGTGAAAGTGAGAAAAAGTTGACTGAGTTGACCCTTTTATACCACCAGTAGGTTCGTACGAACCTATATGTTCGTACGAACATATCCTTCGAACATACCTTCTAAGTTCGTACGAACTTAGAATTTTAAAATTTAAAAAGTTTAACTTTTTCTATTTTAAAACGAAAAGCAATGACCTAAATACTTAGACATTCAATTTAGCAAGGTTTGAAAAATTAAACAAACAAAATGTAAACATTTCCCAAGGACAAAGAACTTTTATTCATTTATTTATTTAAAACACTTAAAAAATAACATAAAATGAAAATTGCAAATATGAAATTGTTCATATTTTGAAAAGTACAATATTTTTGAGAGAGTCACTGAAACAAAGATCGAATTAGCCATGATGAGAGCAATACACAGTTAGGAGTAGCATTTATTCCTTTGATTATTATTGTTGTAATTAATAGAACACAACGATTATTGGTATTGTTATCCACTTAAGCATTCGTCATTCAGAATTCTCAAGTACATATAAGATTATTGTTCACGATCTCTTGTGAATCTTACATTTGATATACCCTTAAGATCTAGACAGTCATGAAGAGCATGTAACAGATATTTTTCATTTTTATTTCATCTTTAAAGTCAAGTCTGTTTGCTTTATCAGCAATGTACATAGGTACATGTTTCAATTTAAAGACAAGACTATGGTTAGAAACAAACAAATCTAAAATCAAACCAGAGGTGACAGGTCTGTACTTTCGTACAACAAAGCGACATAGTTTGACTAGAGACCTTGAAAACGGTATTCTTGTTTCGCGGTCGAGTTTGTTCTAGTTTTTAGGATACACTGGCTGAATCTAGGTCAACATAGTTCTAGATGAAGCAGAAGAACCAGTCAGTGAACCCCCCAGATGATTTAATGTTGTTTTATATCCGGTAACAAGCATTCATGAACGGTCCATCTCCTAAGAATTAAGACTTAAGTCGTACATCAAAATAAAGATAGCACAAAAAATCGTATTATTTATTATAGATTAAGTACTTGAAAACCGTTATGTCGCATGCCTACCAATACATCGTAAAGTGAAGCTATCAAATACGTTTGCATTTTTAGGTACATTTACTGTGAATGTTCTGCATCTTAGAGCCACACATATAAAATGTTCTAGGCATGGGTAAAAGATTCATCATTTCTTTGCAATTAGTACAGTGACCCTCATAATTTTTATTGGTTTTGCAAATATAAAAGGTAAAATAAACTAAGAAATAGAAATAGAAACATACTAAGTTCTTTGTGGAAATATTTACTCAGGATTTCTCATCCCATTAAGTTGGAGTAGGAGCTCAAACCGAGACCGATCAAATGCCTTTGTATAAAGGTTAGCCAGATTGTCATCAGTTATGACCTTAACTAATTTAATCAAATGTTTTTCTGCACAGTCACGAATGAAATGATGTCTTATTTCAATGTGTTTTGTCTTACTATGCTTCATAGGATTATTAGTTATAGACATGGTTGACTGATTGTCAATCATAATAGGAGTGTTAGTGAAATTCAAACCATAGTCGCGCTGTCGCAACCCCCAAGACGCGTGGCAGCGGAAGGTATGAGGTGTCAAAGGGGGCGCCGACCAAATCAAATATCACAACACAAGAGTTACAACAAACGACCTCTATATGAGACGTTTTCAAAAATCATTACATTACAACTTAAAAGTGTTCACATAAAAACTAGGAGTTCGCATCCGATACGTAGAATTACATAACTATTATAACAAAATATAGTAAATGCAATCTAATTCCTTGGTTGTTTCAAAATATGCGACTCGAGCTATTGCTTCCAAAGCATCCTACTGCGGCTGGTCACCTGAGAATACATACTAAAAGAGTCTACATAGTGTTGGTGAGTTCATAGGTTTGAAAACAGTTGATATCACATCGTATGGAACGTGTGGAACACAAGATTTCCTGTTTGTATCATCCAACAATGATAGTAATGTATTACAAAAATGTAAAAGAGATGTATATTGTTGCCATGAGCCCATAGTTCGAGCTTAACTGTGGTGTCGGGTCACAATCAAGTGCCACGATCGTGGTGCCTCCCTGCGAGTGCCTAATCCAACACTCGTAAGAACAAATGATAATGCGTCCGTTTGACCAGTTAGCGCGACTAACCCGGACGGGGGGAGTCAATCCTAAATAGTACTATTCATTAACATTCACGCTATAACGATACTAACAAACTATGTGTGGGGGATTTTCAGGATTAGTTAAATAACTCATGCAACCAATATATCGTGTTTTGTACTTGCGTTCACATAAAAATAGCAGTTGTTAAAAGCAGTTGTATGTATTCTCACCCTTGAGTGGAAATAGTAGAAAAAGGGGCTATGAAACTCACCTGAGATTAGTATGTTATTTAGCAAATAACAGATAGCAAGCAACTTGTGTTCCCAAGAGAAATCTTCTAACGCCCTAGACGTATAAGATTGTGTAAGTAGATGTCTCAAAAGACCATCTATAGTGATTGTATAAGTGGAGGGTTAATGTCCACTTAAGCCAATCATGAAGGTGGAGGGTTAATGCCCATCTATTCGCTAGTAGTTCACTTAACTAGTATGTCCATTCTTGTTTGCTTATTGAAAACGTGTACGACCCGTTGGTGAAAACATAATGTTGATTAGTGTGGTAAGTGGGCGAAGCCTACGAATGACGGGGGTCCGGGGGCAGCGCCCCTGGTGGTGGGATCCAAGGGGTGGCAACCCCTGGTGGGGTCCAAGGGGCAGGGCCCCTGGCTGGGGTCGAGCTTAGTGTGATTGGCGACACAAGTCTAGTGTCGCTAACGTGATTGGCGACACAAAGCTAGTGTCGCTAAGGTGACGGTTCAAATGCTACAGCGACACAAAGGTAGTGTCGCTAATGTGATTTTGGCGACACAATGCTAGTGTCGTTAAGGTGACGGTTCAAATAATATAGCGACACAAGACTAGTGTCGCTAATGTGACGGTTCAAATGCTATAGCGACACAAGGCTAGTGTCGCTAATGTCTACTGGGCTTCCGCGACACAGGAATCAGAAACAGACCCGTTTTGCCAATTTTATTTCGTAATCCAAATGTTCGAGATAAAATTCAAGAAAAATATATGTTGTTTCTTAGTACGTTAGGTACTTCAAATAATTTTTACAGAATTTTTAGACAAGTCTAAGTATTTATAAAAATTGTAGTTTCCCACAAAGGTCAAAAAGTAGCCAATCAGGAGACATGCAAGGAGATCGAGTTTCTGGGCAGAATGCGTGCGTGTTTGGACGAGGTCATCTAAACGACTATTTTTCTCAACAAAATTTATGAAGTTTTGGTGCTGGTTTCAAGTCTTTTGGATATGTAAATCTCGAGTTATGACTAAAACAATGAGGGACAATTTTTCTGCCTTTTACCCAGCCCGCCTACATGTTTTTGTAAGAATTATTTCGGGTATCAAACGAGCTTCAAAAATTATGAGACCAGTGGCAAATGAAAGATAACTTCTTAAACTTAGTTTTAGCCTTTTGAATCGTTCATTTTGGTTAATTTTTGAGGGAGATATCACCTCCCAAAGTCGGACAAGTTTCCTGGCCGGATTTCATGTAAGGTTGTTGCATGTTTTAAGCTATGAAAACGATTTTTGTGCAATCTTCTGGACATATCTTTGTTAAGTGAGCATTTTAACATGTTTATCAATGTGTTACAAGTATTCTAAATGAGTTAGATGTTCTTAAAAGTTGAAAGACCGATCAAAAAGGAGAGGAAGGTGAGAAAAGGGCTTGATTTCTTGACTTCTCCTTGAAAGTGTGATGGCGGCTTGTGGTGGTGGAGTGGTGGTTGATGGTGGTGAGGATGGTGGCAGATTTTTAGAGAGAGAAAGAGAGTAGGGAGAGTAGAGAGAAGGAGGAGAGAAAGTGTGGGTTGTGTGTGTGAAAAATGGAGTGTAGGGAGGTGTTTTTGTGGGGTGGGCTTGGGCTTATTTGGTGTGGGCCTATTTGGGGTAGCCTCTTGGGCCAGCCTAGGCCGAGATGGGCCTGGCCCAAAGGTGTTTCGGGCTCGTGACTCGTTTTCTCGACTTTGTGTTTCGTTCCCCGTTTGTTTAAACGTTAATTTGTGGTTTTAAAAAGTAGATAATTTACGTTAAGCTTTTGTATATACTTTTAAATTTGTGAATAATATTCGGGATAAGTAAGTATTCTTAAAATACTAAATTGAGTTACAAAAGTATATTTCGGGTGTTGCTCGGGTATCGGGCTCGGTTTGCGCGTTTTTGTCGCGTTTGTTACGTTTTAAACACAACGTCAAAGTTTTTCGTGTATTATTATTTGAAATAATAATATAAGGTATATAACCACTATTTTAACTATAAAATATGATTACGTTATCTATGAAAAGTAATAGTCGGACCACGTCCGGTTGTTTCGCGTATTTACGAATAATTACGAAGGTGTAATTCAAACAATTACGTAAGTGTATATACACATATATTCAAATAGTTGCAAATAATCACAAGTACTTAGCCTAATAAAGGACTAAATACACGAAATTAGAGTTCTAGTTTAAGGTAATCATTACCCTAAGGTGTCAGGTGTCACACGCGTAGCTGTTGTTGTATCCACAATACTTGTAAACAACAACTACCGGCTGCCACATACTCAGCCTCACAGGTTGAGATTGCGACCGATGTTTGTTTCTTACATTGCCATGAAACAATGCGACCCCCTAATAACTGACAACCTCCCGTGGTAGATTTCCTATTCAGGTTACAACCTCCATAATCTGAGTCAGTATAAGCAACAAAGTCAAAATTGCCTCCCGAGGGATACCAAAGACCTAACTTAGGTTTTCCCTTAAGGTAACGCAAAATTCTCTTTGCTGCTTTCATGTGCGATTCCTTAGGAGTAGATTGAAAGCGCGCACACAAACAGACTGCAAATGTTATATCTGGTCTAGAAGCTGTTAGATACATGAGAGAACCAATAATGGCCCGATATAGAGTCGGATCCACATCTTCAGTACTTTCAGAATCTGGTCCAAGATTGTGATTCAATTGAATCGGAGTACCATATGACGAGCTTTCAGTCATCTTGAAACGCGTGAGCATTTCATGAACATACTTCGTCTGATGGATGAAGAATCCATCCTTCTTTTGATCAACTTGTAATCCTAAGAAGAAATTCAATTCCCCCATCGCACTCATTTCAAATCTTCGCTTCATGGCTTGTTCAAAGTCTCTGCACATTTTCTCATCAGATGATCCAAAAATGATATCATCAACATACACTTGAACAAGTAGGAAATCCTCCTTTTGCCATTTGATGAACAATGTACAATCTATCTGCCCTCTCTTGAAACCATTTTCCAAGAGATAAGTAGATAGTGTCTCATACCATGCTCTAGGTGCTTGATGCAGCCCATACAGAGCCTTGTCTAATTTATAGACTCGGTCTGGATAGTCTGGATCACTGAACCCCGGAGCTTGTTGAACAAACACAAGTTCCTGAACTTTACCATATAGGAAGGCACTCTTTACATCAAGTTGATAGACTCTGATTCTTTTATGTGCAGCATATGCCAGAAACAATCGAATTGCTTCCAGCCTTGCTACAGGTGCAAACACCTCTGTATAGTCTATCCTTTCCTGCTGATTAAATCCTTGAACTACCAATCTGGCTTTGTTGCGAGTTACAACACCCTTGTCATCACGTTTGCACTTAAACACCCATTTGGTGCTTATTGCATATTCCCTTTTTCGTAGATCAACTAGCTCCCATACTTTGAGCTTCTTGAACTGATCAAGCTCCTCTTGCATAGCCTCTACCCAAGAATTATCCTTAAGAGCCATTTGTACATTTTTGGGCTCAATTTGAGATATGAAACAACTGAACATACACTTATGCATGATTCCAGTGTCTTGTATTGATGCATATAGACTGTTGCAATCCAATATCTCTCTACGAGTTTTCACTCTAGAACTCGGATCACCAATGATATTATCAATCGGATGATACTTGTTCACACGAGTTGAGACCGTAGAGTCAACAATTAAGTTAGATCCTAGATTTGATCCTATCTCCCCCTGAGGTGGTACATTATCCTCTGCAATTTCTTGCACAGGATTTGTATCCTTTGAAGAAGATGGAATGTCATTCAGATTTGAATCACTATCCGCAATAGGATCGACAGTAGTTTCTTTCCCTTTATCATTTGCATCTTCCGAACTTGGAATACTAGATTTGGTGCAAACGCATTGATTTCACCATCATCTAGCACAACATGTTCTAGCCCCAAGGTGTCAGCTTCACTTAAGAACGGAAGATTGAATGATTTGAAGACAGCATTATAGTCAAATAACCATTCTGGTCCAGTTTGTACAGCTGGAGTATAGGATGTGACTTGTATATTATATACAATCTCAACTCTGCCAGTTGTCTTATTATAGACCCTTTTGTTTGGAGATCCAACTTCATAACCTAGGAATAATCCTTCATCAGCTTTCTCACCAAATTTTGATTGATGTTTGGTCTTTAATAAAGTACATTGAACACCGAAGGGTTCAAGACCAGTCAGGTTTGGTTTTCGACCATTTAGGAGCTCATAACACGTTTTGTTATGCTTCTTAACGGTTAAAACTCTATTGAGTACATGACAAGCTGTATTCACTGCTTCTCCCCAGAAAATGACAGGAAGCTTTGAATCAGCTAGCATTGTTCTTGCTGCTTCAATCAAGGTACGGTTTTTCCTTTCAGCGACACCATTTTGTTGTGGCTCATAAGGTGCACTAAACTGGTGTTGAATTCCTTTACTTAGGCAAAAGACATTCAATATCGAGTTCTTGAACTCTAAGCCATTGAACTCTAAGGCACACATTTATCCTCTAGACCAAATCTCTGTACTGGAACACCTAGCACTAGTCCATTCTTGACTATATAGTTCATCTTTCTAAAGTGTAAGTGTGCCATTTTCCGGTGCCACAACTGTGAATCGGACTCAAATGCTGTGGATATAAGGCATGTCGACTCCGGGAAGGATTCAGTAACACTCATGTCCAACACATAAGTATCATTCCTTCTAGGAGCCCTCATGATTATCCATTCATCTGGAATGACAAAACCAGGTTTTAAAATGAGTGCTGCTCTATCCGTAAAATGGACAGGATGTCCTTTGTCACAGATCTGAGATACACTCATCAGGTTGTGCTTCAGCTCTTCAACATATTTGACTTGCTCTAGCTGAAATTTTCCATTTGTTATTGTACCAAATCCCGTGATTTGTCCACCTTTTTCACCAGCGAAGTTCACATATCCTCCCTTCTTGTGTATGAAATCCACAAGAAGCTGCCTTTCCCCCGTCATGTGCCTTGAGCAACCGCTATCCACATACCACCCGTTGGCAGCACGTCTGATTAACTCCTGCACACAAAATAGAAAAGTTAGTCATCAAGAGGGACCCAAGCCGTGACGGTCTTGGGTCTGCCATTCTCATCCACGAATGTAAATTCCTTTAAGTATCCATTACTCTTTGGCTTAGAGGTGGATGCTTTGAGAGTCGCATTCGTTTGAGTATGGAAGGAACTACTACTAGACTTTCTTTCCGGAGACTTCTGAAAAAGTCTCGGATTTACTGGTCTGGGGTTGGACGTAGATCTAAACACGTTGGGGTAGTTATAATTCGAATTGTGATAATTCCTATTATTACTATTTGTGTTAGAAAAACGATTATTTGGAGTATTAAATCTCTGTGGAGTTCTCGACCTGGATGACTGTCCATGGAACCCTCCTCTTGAAGGAGTATTGTTCCTAGACACATCATTTGTCGTGAACTTAACAGATTTCTGAACAGGTCGAGTTTTCTGAGTACTTAATGTTCTCTTATAACCCAAACCAATTCTCCCAGAGGAGCTAGCTTCATGTGTATTCATTGTTTTAGAGAACCAGCTAGCCACTCTATCACTTACACAAGTCGTCTCGAGAACAAGAGTTTTCTTCTCCGGAGACGAAACAGATTTTACAGGTGATTGGTCCTTTTTTACCCGTGTCTTTCCACTTTTGCCCTTTGTTGGACAAATACTTGTAACGTGTCCCTTTTCATGGCACACGAAGCAAGAACGCTTCACTAAGGCCTTTTTTGGGGCCTTCTGAACTGTTGATTTATCCAACTTTGGCAAACTTGGAAGTATGATAGTTTCCACCTGTTTACCCTTTTCTTTTTCAGATCTGGGTAAAACAGATTCAGTTGTGGTCTGTACCTTCTCTGTGACACTTTCCTTTTCACATTCATCCACTGGTATAGTATTTAATTTTAGTTCAGAGATGGATGACATTAAAGTGTCAAAAGATGTTGATTCAGTCACGGTAGTAACCTCAGTTCCTCAGATCTCACAAATTGAATGAAACCAGGAATGGTTGAGTAAACTACAGAATCACTAGCAGGTAACTGCTCAGATTCATCAGGTGAAGAAGTATAGTTATGATTAAAAGGAGGAGGGGACTCAGTATACCCCATTCCTCGAAGGTCTCTTGGCTGTTTTTGTGAGCTTAACATATTATCCAAAGTTTCGATTGAGAATTTTCTTAATTCAAGTTTTTTATTTAATTCTGCAATCCTAACTTTTGCATCAGCAAGCTCCTTTTCCTTTTCAGAGGACTGTTTTGTTATATCAAGAACATGTTCATAAGCCAAGTCAATAATCTGACTTTGCTCATTAACCCTTTCTTTCAACACCCTTAAGTCCTCTTTGTCAGCCTTGACCTTATTCAAAAGCTCAACATTTCTTTGTTTTAGAATAACATTTTCCTCTTTTACAGAGTTTAGCTGAGCTGATATCGAGTTGGATGACTCTATTAATTCCTCAGCTTGTACCTGAAAATTAGTACATAATACACAGGCTTTAACAACTAAGTCTAAATTAAGAAATACCTTTTGCTTTTCAGCATCCAGATTGGCCATGTAGGCGATAAAGTCTTATGAGCTCATGTTTTCAGTGGACTTCAACTTTACCTCTCTGGTCTCTTGAGCAGGTGCATCTATCTCCATCTCTGTAGCTACTTCCTTTTCTGTATCAGATTCAGCATTGCTTTCCTCCTTTTCTTCAGTAATGGAGGCCATGAATGCTTGTGATTCCTCAGACTTTGAACTCCAATCATATGCTCCATCTTGAGTTTGAACCACCAGAGCTCTTGAAGTATGAATACTCCTGAGGTCTGATTGTTCTCAGAGGAACCTTGACTGTGGTATCTTGATCCGTTCTGACCTAAATTTTGATCTCTCTTCGGTCTCTGACATTCTCTAGCAAAGTGCCCAAAACCATCACAGTTATAGCACTTCACTTTAGACTTGTCGAATCCCACTTTGCTACTCATGAATTTTCTCCCGGTTCTGTTCATAAATCGTTGGGCTCTTCTTGCAATCATGGCCATTTGCCACTGCAAGTCCATTTCTTCTAGGTCATCTTGATCCAATTGGTCGTAATCTTCGTTGATTAGTTCAGGATCAGTGATTTTTCCCTTAATGAAGTTCTCACGGGATGCAATGAAAGAGGCAAGCATGGCTATTTCCTCTTCTGCAGACTTCATGCTCATGGGCATTGATTTAAAACCGCTTGAGGATTCAGATTTCGGTTTTCTATCGACCCCTTGATCATCTGATGAAGTAATATGACAGACATTGCTATTAGAACTTCTGATAACCGAGTCTGTTTCATCCTCGACAGTATAAAAAGCTGCAACACCACTACTTGTAGATGCAGTGGAATCAGTTCGTTTACCATGGTAAACGCTGGGATCCTGAACCTGATCAGATCCCGTCTCTTTCCTCCGCATGTTTAAGTCATACACACGCAGCTTTCCAATCACATCATCGAGAGTCAGAGCATCATACCCTGTACTCTCCTTGATCATCAGAGTATAAATGTCCCATTTTGGTGGGAGAGATTCAAGGAGCTTATTGCTCTTGACATTGTCGGTGAAGGATACACCATTGTTGTCTAGTTCAGTCATAAGATGGTAGTATCTGGTGATAATTTCCTCTAATGACTCTCCCTTCATATGTTTGAAGACATAGAACTGTTTGGTCAGTAAATCAGCTCTACTCTCTTTGATCTTATCGTTTCCATCAAACCGCTTTTCTAACGCTTCCCAAAGCTCTTTCGAGAATTGGTAGCGTTTAAAAGTATGCTTGATCTCCTGAGGGAGACACATAGTAATTGCTGACAAAGCTTTATTCTCAGCCTCGTACATCTTTTTGTCTTCATCTTTCATGACAGAATATGTACAGAACTTAGTCTTTCCCTCAAATTCGTAAGTGGGTAAGTCATACCCATCTTTAATGCATATCCACATACGGATATCGTGAAATCTCGCAAACGATTCAAATCGATCTTTCCACCAAAAGTAGTCCTCTCCTTTGAGGAGCTTAGGTGGTGAGGCTGACTTACCAACCTCGTGATCCATTTCTAACAGTTTATTGAGATTTGTCATCACAAGAAACAGTCAAATCAAGTCAAAAGTGTAAAACAGAAAAGTCATCAGAAGTCAACAGCCCTAGGTTCGTACGAACTTAGATTACTTCGAACTTATAGGTTCGAAAACTATCTAGGTTCGTATGGTCAACCTTCTGGTCAAACTTGACAGAAAATTCAAACGTTCGAACTTATAGGTTCGTATGATATTTTGGGTAAGTTCGTACGTAACTTTCTGACTTGTACGAACTTGCTGTTCAACACCCAAAATCGAACAAAAACTTAGATCTACAGAGATTCAACCGATGAATTTGAATGAAACTTGATAGATAAGAACCACAAGAGCTTAAGGAATCCAAAAGTACAACTTTTATCAACTTAAACACTCAAAATCTTGTTTTCTTTGTGATTAAAGCAATCCCGAACCCAACAATGACTTGTTGCAGCTCTGATACCAATTGAAAGTCCCTTTGAACGGATCCAAACGGGATTACAGTGTGTATTAGATTGCGGAATGGTATAATACACAATAACCAACAACAAAACAAGTAAATGCAAGTGTTAAGTGTATAAGTTCGTAGGTATTCGAAGATAGCATTGTATATTCGAATATAACTGATTTAAAAAAGCTCTCTAATAAAATATTACAACTTAGTATTTATACCGAACTTACTGGTCCTAGGTTCGTACGAACATACAAACTAAATACTAAAAAGGCTAAGTTAATAAACAAATTACATTATTAACTACAAAACTAATAACAAAACTAACTATTACAAAATAAGAGCTGTTGTCACCAAACGTGCACCAACATGTAATTTTGGACCGCCTGTTTGCAAGAATCTTGGCTATAATTTTATATTGAACGCCGATCAAAGAAATAGGCCCAAAGTCTGTAATATACAACGGATTAGAAACCTTCGGTATCAAAGTGATGTATGTAGAGTTCGCTCCCTTTGGCATCATGAACTTATCAAAAAACTCAGTCACGGAAACCGCTACATCATCCTTAATGAGATCCCAATAATTTTTTATAAAAAGAAATGAAAAACCGTTTGGGCCCGGCGCCTTGTTGCTACCACAATCCCACGCCGCTTCTTTATTTTCATCCATCGATACGAGACGCTCTAAACTATAACAAACGTCATCAGCAAGCATCGACGTAAAGTTTAAATTAGGCATACTTACATGTACCTCAAGCTATTTAATTATGTTACATCCTCAGCTATCGTGTGAGCAGCTTTGAAGAATTTAATGAAGAAATGTGTAAGCACAGGCTTGCATTAATTGGTAGATTTATTCACATGAGATGTAATGGTTGGTTCAGGAAATAAAGATAAGAGCACTCCCAATGGTAAGGCAAATTGACTGGGCACTTTCTGCCAAATCAGCGCCACGTCAGCTTTTCTCAAAACTGACTGAAACTGACTAACAACTGACTAACAACTGACTGACCCGTGCCAATGGTCACGGTCAGTTTTTAATTTGTATATTTAAAACACAATACTAAAAATAAAACACATTTCATTAAAATAAAAACATTACAATAATTAAAAATAAACATTACATTTCCTAAAAAAATATAATAATTAAAAACAAACATTACGTTTTTTAAAAATAAAATACAATAATAAAAAACATTACATTTATTGAAAAAAGATACGATTAACGTTGACGGAAATTTGGTGGGAGATGTGCAACGTGTTCAATTAGAGCATTGCGAAGTTGATGATGTAATGTTCGATCGCGTAATTCCTCGTCCATACGTAATTGTGTTGCAACCCTTTCTTCCCATGAACGTCGGGGTAAATTTTCCATGTTTGCCAAATAATCTTCTTCAAGTTGACACGTATTTCGACTATTGTCCTCGGTTATCATGTTGTTTAAATTAGACAACAATACATGATTCTTTATATTTTGTTGATGTTATATGGTCTTGCCGGGTTTTTGATGATTTGCCAACGGCCTTGAAGCACATCGAATGTTCGTTCCACATCGTTTCTTGCGGATTCTTAATATCTCTTTAAACGTATTTCTTATTGCGTTAGTGGAAACTTAAACGAGTTTACAAGAGTAGCCCATTCTGGAGAAATCCCGTCGCCAAGATAATAGCCTTTGGTGAATTGTTGTCCGGCAATGGTGAATTCTACTTGGAGCTCTATCTTGTAGTAAATCGGTGAATAAATCTGATTCATTCAGAACGTTGATGTCATTACTCGAACCTACATGACCAAAGAAGGCGTGCCAAATCCACATATTCTAAGAGGCTACCGCTTCGAGCATGATCGTTGGACACCCCTGATCACCTCGGGTGTATTGACCATGCCATGCCACTGGATAATTTTTCCAAGGCCAGTACAATCAATGCTCCCAAGCATACCCAGAAAACCATGCAACTCGGTATGACGTTGTTGTAAACGTTGCACATCTTGGAGTGTAGGTTTTCTTAAGTACTCGGTCGAAAATAGATGAAATACATGAAAGTCCCTTGTGAACTAATCCACGAGGTAATAACCTGTACTAGAGTGCGTAATCCTGTAATAAACGAAATGCTAACTAAACGAGTGTTGTAAGTATGTTTAAATCACGAAATAAGCTTTATGGAACATAAGTTGTATTATATTCGAACTTGAGACAATATTACAAGAGTATTCGAACTTAGTTTGCTGAAACTAAGTCTCTTAAAAACGTTACAAATGAATAATTTCTAACTTGTATTTATAGACAGCTAAGTTCGTACAAACTTAGGAATTTTCGAACAGATAAGTTCGTACGAACTTAGGATGTTCGAACAATAAGTAAGTTCGAAGGGTTCAAGTTCGTACGAACTTACAGCTGTAAGTTCGAATGGTATTCTAGGTAAGTTCATACGTAGCTTTCTAAGTTCGTACGATCTGCTGTTGAAAAACTCAGATCTAAAAATTTTAGATATGGGTTTCTTTCAACCTGCTACTTCGAATACTTTTTGCAAGGGGTGATCTCTAACACCTTTGGAAGTTAAAAACAAAGATTCTAACGTCAAAATCTTTTGTAATCTCTCATTTCCTTAACGTTTCTTTACCTCGAACCAAAACGAACGATTCAAATGGCTCTGATACCACTTGTAGGTTCCCGTACGTTCGGATGTACGAGGTAATCTCATTTATATGAGTGCGGAATCCTCACATAAACACAAACAATAACAAACAAGTAATAACAAATATATAAAGATCACAATTTAAACTTTATTGAATGTAAACTTGTATTATATTCGAACTAAGACTTACAAACACAAAGTATTCGAACTAGTCTCCTGGAAACTCAGTTCCTCAACCCTTAAAATCCTATTATCGGACTTGTGTATATATAGGCACCAAAGTTCGTACGAACTTAGCAATTTTTAAGTTCGTACAAACTTACTAAGTTCGTACAGACTCTAAGTTCGTACGAAACTACCAAATACACATACAAAACTAAAGTTAATAATTACAATGATTAACAAAATGACTTATAAAACTAACTATTACAAACTATAAACTGTTGTCACACAATATGCACCGACAGACTCCCCTTTGACAATAACTCTAGTTTCGATGCACCAACAGACTCCCCCTTGACAATAGCTCTGCTTTAACCCGAGATGTTGTTACCAGAGTTGTCTCCGATCTTGATTCTATTAAGCTCTTTTGTCTTCCTGTATACAACACCTTTTCTACAAAATCTTCACTACCCTCTGATATCTTCAATCTTCATGTCTCCAACTATCTCTGTAGTTTCATGAAGCTTTATCAAATCATGTCGTACACCCTCAACTACTCGTGCAACTTCCGACTCACCTTTAGGAATTTCATCTTTTTCAAATCTTAACTCCTCTAGGTCTATCACTACGATTCACCTTTAGAAGTTTCATCATTTTCTAAACTAAACTTCTCTAGGTATCCTCTAACTCAGACTTATCACTATTAAACTCGTCAGTTCAATGGTATATGTCTCTGTTAGAATGACTAGACTCTCCTTAACCTGCTCAAGCTTACCAAGTCTTCCAGTTGAAGAGTTAGGCATCTCACCATCATTTGGTAACTGCTAGGCAGCTCACATCATTTGGTCACTGGGATCATCGTCTTTGTCTCTGTTTCTTTCTCAATGCATCCTCTTTACAACCAGTCTTCTCTCCTTGTCAGGCTTCTCCCCTGAGCTGCCGCACTCTTTAACAAGGGATTTATCTCCGCTTAAGCTATGGATTGGGCAGTCGGCTCACTAATGACAACCCCACTAGACCGACTTCTTGCTGGACCTTCTAGTGAAAAACGAGGTATCATTATCAGAATCAGCATCGTTATCTTGCATTGTATAATCATCGTCTTCAGTCAACTTATATTTGCCTTTTGTCCATAGTAAAACGAGACCCAAAGTGAGATCCAAGTTTTATTTGATCTAGATTCATCTAACTGTGGGATACATCTTCATCATCACTTTCAGGAACACTCTCGGTCTGTTCATGCGCAACCCCAATAGCATCTAGTAAGAACTTAAATTTATACAAATTAAAAATGGAAAATAAAACATAACAAACAAATATAAAATTATTCATATTAAAAAGTACATTCTTTTTGTGAGAGTCACCGTTACGAAGATCATATTAGTCATGATGTAGACTGTACATAGTAGGAATTATTGTATTCCTTGGTTATTATGTATGTAACTATAGTTCAAGACGATTATCGATATTGTTGTCCACTTAAGCAGTCAACCCTCGGAATTTTCAAGTACAATGTTAGTTATTGTTCACGATTATTTATGTATCTCACATTTGATGTACACTTAGGATCGAGAAAGTCCAAAATTCCATGTAATGAATGTTTTTAATTTAATTTCACCTCTAAAGTCAGGTCCTTTATATTAAGAGCAATGTACTTTTGTACATGTTAAGAGACTGAACGAGACTAGGGTTAGAGGCAAACAAATCTAAAATCAAACCAGAGGTGACAAGTCAGTACTTTCGTCCAACAAAGTGACATAGTTTGACTAGAGACCTTGAAAACGGTATTCTTGTTTCGCGATCGAGTTTGCTCTATTTTTAGGATACACTGACTAAGACTAGGTCAACATGTTTTAAGATGTAGCAGAAGAAATAGTCAGTGACCCCCAGATGAATTGGTTTATATTTATCCAATAACATGTATTCAGGTACAATCTATCTCCTAAGAATTAAGACTTAAGTCATAAATCAAAATAAAGATTTCACAGAAAAATCGTATTATTTAATATTGATTAGGTACTTGAAAACCGTTATGTCGTATGCCTACCAATACATCGTATGATGAAGCTATTAGTTACGTTTATATTTAATGTAATTTTACTGTGTATGTACTACATCCAAAAGCCACACATATAATAATGTTCTAGGCATGGGTAATGTTTTCATCATTTTTCGCGTCATTACAGTAGAAAGTGTATCATACCCTTCACTTATACAGATCCACATATTGATGTCATTGAATTTTACAAATGATTCAAATCTATCTTTCCACCCAAAGTAATCTTCAGCTAAAAGCTTTGGTCGTGAAGTAGCTTTACCCACTTCATGATCCATTTGTATCAGCTTGTTCACATTTGACATTGTAAATAGAGATGATACGAGTTTGAGGTAAGTTTGTAGTAGAAAGTCAACTAACGTCAAGTTCACTCAAAACACAACTTTCCCTCCAAAATTTCTCAAAAATTTTATGAGTAAAATTCAAATTTTCTCAAACCAAAGTTAAACAATGCTAGTTCTATTTTTTTTTTTTTTCTCTTTTTTTTTTTATCGAACTTATGAAAGTTAAGTTCGTACGAAGTTAGGAATTTTCGAACTTGTAAGTTCGTACGAACTTAGTATGTTTGAACAAAACCCAAGTTCGAAGGGGTCACCGACAGATAAGTTCGTACGAACTTACAGCTGTATGTTTGAATGGTATTCTGGGTAAGTTCGTACATACTTTATAGGTTCGTACGAAAAGCTGTTGAAAAACTCAGATATGAAATTTTCAGATCTGGGTTCGTTTCAACCCGCAACTTCGAATACCCTTTTGCACTAAGTGATAATACACAACTTTGGAAGCTAAAAACAACAATCTAACTTCCAAATCTTTAGTAATCTCTTGTTTCCTTATCGTTTCTTTACCTCGAACCAACACGAACGAATTCGAAGGCTCTAATACTACTTGTAAGTCCCCTTAGGGCTCGGATCTACGGGGTAAACTTTTTTATACGAGTGCGGAATCCTCACATAAACATAAACGATAACAAACAAGTAATAAATGTGTAAATTTCACTTTTATTTCGAACTTATACAAAGTATTCGAGCTTACAACTCAAAAACTCAGTTCCTAACCCTCAAAACTGATTTTCGGACTTGTATATATATAGGCAGCCAAGTTCGTACGAACTTAGCTGCTTTTAAGTTTGTACGAACTTACTAAGTTCGTACGTACTTCTAAGTTCGTACCTACTCTAAGTTCGTACGTACCTACAAAATACACATACAAAACTTAAGTTAAAGATTACAATGATTAACAAAATGACTTTTAAACCGAACTATTACGAACTAGAAGTTGTTGTCACAAAACATGCACCAACATATACTTTGGAATTCTCACTTGTTGGGGAACGGGAGGAGCTACCACTAGACCTTCTATCCGGAGACTTTTGGAAAAGTCTCTAATTAACTGACCTTTGGTTTGAAGAATATCTAACCCTAGATTTATAGTTATAATTCGAATTATAAAAACTCCAATTACTACTACTTTGGTTAGAAAAAATTTTGTTGGGGTTGTTAAAACTTTTTGAAGTTTCGACCGAATTGATTCTCCATTTGCGCTTCCTGTTTCAGGAGAAGTGCTCCTTAGATTAGCAATTGTCGAAACTTTTGATTTCTTACATGGACATACAATTGCTATATGTCCCTTTTGATGACACGTGAAGCATAAACGTTTCTCCTAGGCTTTCTTATGAGCCTTGAGATTCGTTTGGTCTTCCGATTATGTTTGTTTACCTTTTTCATTTTTATTCTTAACATCTTCAATTTTAGGTCTAACAAACTCAATTTTAGTTTTTGACTCCTCATTGGTCCCTAACTCAGCTCTTTTTATGTTGGTTGACTCGGTGATGTCTACCATCTCAAAGACTACTAGTCATGTAGTAGAGTCAGCTTCTTGTACATTTAATAGACTATATAAGGTTTCAACTAAAAATCTTTTTAGTTCAATTTTCCTATTAAGATCAACAATTATAACCTTAGCGTCTGCTAATTCTTTTTCTTTATTTGAAGACTGTTTAGTTAAATCCAAAATATGCTCACGAGCTAAATCATTTATTTGACTCTGCTCGTTGACTCGATCTTTTAGAGTGATTAAATCTTTTGCATCAGATTTAGCTTTATTAACTAACTCAGAGTTTCTCAGTTTTAAAGTTGTGTTTTCTTCTTTTAAAGCATTTAACTGAGTTGTCATCGTTTTTGATGACTCTATTAAATTCTCAGCCTGCTCTGCAAAGTTAGTCTATAAAACACAAACATTAACTACAGAGTCTAAGTTTAGAATAACCTTATGCTTCTCAGCATCCATGTTGACTATATATGTAACGAAGTCCTTTGTACTAATAGTATCAGTTGACTCCAATCTTATAACCGTGGTCTCTGAAGCACGTAACTCTCTCTCAGTCTTCTTCTTACTAGTATCCTTTTGATAGCCTCATCAATTGTGGTCACGAATGTCTGAGGCTCTTCAACATATGTACTCCAATCATATGAACCGTCCTGTGTTTGAGTAACCAAGGCTCTAGAAGGTGTACTATTCCCTGAGTATTGATTACTAGTAGACGTCCCTTGATATGAGTCAGCCCTACTCTCTTTGATCTGTTCAATACTGTAGAATCTTTTCTCCAAAGCTAACTAGAGCTCTCTAGAAAAGTTGTAACGCTTGAAGGTATGCTTAATCTCTTGAGGAAGACACTCGATGATAGCAGACAACGCCTTGTTCTCTACTTCATACATCCTTTTGTCTGCCTCATTCATCATTGAATACGAATAAAACTTACGTTTCCCTTCGAATTCATAAGTATGTGTATCATACCCTTCATTTATACAGATCCACATCTTGATGTCATTGAATTTTACAAATGATTCAAATATATCTTTCCACCAGAAGTAATCTTCAGCTTTTAAAAGTTTTGGTGGAGAAGTAGCTTTACCTACTTTATGATCCATTTCTATCAGCTTGTTCACATTTGACATCGTAATTAGAGAGTATACGAGTTCGAATATTACCTCCAAAATTCGCAAAAAAAATCGAGTAAAATTTATTTTTTCTCAAACCAAAGTTAACCAATGGTAACCCTAAATTCAAATTTTGGTGAAAGAAACTTTTTTCGGAAATTTCCCGCTAGATAAGTTCATACGAACTTAGGATGTTCGAACAATAACTAAGTTTGAAGGGTTCAAGTTCGTAAGAACTTACAGTTGTAAGTTCGAATGGTATTCCAGCTAAGTTCGTACGTAGGTTTCTAAGTTTGTACGATCTGCTGTTGAAAAACTCAGATCTAAAAATTTCAGATCTGGGTTTCTTTCAACCTGCAACTTCGAATACTCTTTGCAAGGGGTGATCTCTAACACCTTTGGAAGCTAAAAACAAAGATTCTAACGTCCAAATCTTTTGTAATCTCTCGTTTCGTTAACGTTTCTTTACCTCGAACCAAAACGAATGATTCGAATGGCTCTGATACCACTTGTAGGTTCCCGTACGTTCGGATCTGCGAGGTAATTTCATTTATATGAGTGCGGTATCCTCACATAAATACAAACGATAACAAACGAGTAATAACAAATATTTAAAATTCACAATTTAAACTTTATTGAATGTAAACTTGTATTACATTCGACTAAGACTTACAAACACAAAGTATTCGAAATAGTCTCCTGGAAACTCAGTTCCTCAACCCTTAAAATCCTATTTTCGGACTTGTATATATATAGGCACCTAAGTTCGTACAAACTTCTAAATTCGACGAACCTACCAAATACACATATAAAAGTAACGTTAATAATTACAATGATTAACAAAATGACTTATAAAACTAACTATTACAAACTTGAAGCTGTTGTTACACAATATGCACCAACAATATACATTTACAAAAACTGTCTAAACAACCGTATGACGTCTGTTGACCCATGTGTAAGTATTCATCAAACGCATCGGCGACACAACCGTATGCCAATTGGCGTATGGCGGAAGTGCACCGACAGTGTCTCGACTTGGGTGAAAATATGCAAAATATAGAGGTAGCGGAAGTTGGGAGTACGATAATATACCTTGACATATACGAATAAATAAAGGGCGGCTAATTCGGTAACATCGTCGAAAGTAATCTGCCGGGAATGTTGGGTGCTCGGCAAAGTAGTCTAAAAATAAACGTTGGCCCGCCTCGTTGCGATTTCTCTGTAAAAATCGTCTGGGTCTTCTTAGCAGACAGAATGAGCTTTCTACATGTTGGTCTGAATCGGAGTCTATCAAATTAATCATATTGATTGCAGCAGTCGTATCGAAAATATTCATAAGCGTTTGAATTTCTTCAATATCGGAATCGGAATTGGAATTAGACATAATATGTATTTTGTGTGGATAAAATGGGTGTATAATTGTATAAGTTCATAGATAGAATTGATTGTTTTTAGTGTGAATTGTAGTTGTTTGGAGTGGGTATATATATAGGAGTAAATATGTGTATTAATTTAGTGGAATAAAATAAAATATATATACATATAGGGGAGTGATCAATGGGGAAGGGGTAATCTTGAGGGAAGGGGGATGTAAATCTGGGCCGTCTGTTAACATTCTTCAAGGGAATGTTAACATTAACATTCCCGTGAAGAATGTTAATTAACTGAAAGTCCCTTTGAACGGATCCAAACGGGATTGCAATGTGTATTAGTTTGCGGAAATGTTTAATACACTCAAACAACAATAAAACAAGGGAAATGCAAGTGTTTATAGTATATGCTCGTATGTATTCGAAGATAGCTCTGTCTATTCGAATATATCTGATTAAAAAGCGTACAAATAAAACATTACAAGTTTGTTTATATAGTCAGCAAGTTCGTACGAACTTAGCTGGTCCTAGGTTCGTATGAACTTACATGTTCGTACGAACATCCTAGGTTCGTACGAACATCCTAGGTTCGTACGAACATATAAGTTAATAAACAAAACTTACAATACAACTAAACAAAAGGCTAAGTTAATAAACAAACTACAATATTAACTATAAAACTAATAACAAAACTAACTATTACAAAATAAGAGTTGTTGTCACAAAACGTGCACCAACAGACTCCCCCTTGACAATAGCTCTATATGTCTTCAGTCTTCTGGCTCTGTCGACTCTCAGCCCATAAGCCTTTTTCAACGGATACCTTCACGACCTTCTGATACCTTCTGCCTTCATGTCTCCAACTGTCTCTATACAAGATCTTGTTTACATGAAGCATCATCAGATTGTCCTTCGACAAGTTTACCAGATGTAAACTGTCATATACTCTTAGTAGCTCCTTTCTTTCACTATCTTCCATTACTGCCTCAGTAGTCTTGTTATCCAAGTACCACCACTTCAGATTTTCCAGAATGTTCTGTGGCACTCTCTTCAATGGAACCCTCTTCAAGCATTTGACTGGTCTGTAGACCATATTCATCCACGGCTTGTTAGAGATAGGATCAATCCTGGTCAGATCAGGAACTCCTTTTCCCGGCTTTGGCTTTAAACTTTCAAACTTATTTGATCTTCCTTCACGCTTTAATATTCTTTCTAAAGCACGAGCGTAAGGATCATCTCCAATATTTACCAAGTCTAGCCAGGCTAGCTCCTTCAGTTCAATCTTCGGCAACGAGCTAAAGGTCTTCAGTTTGTTCTTCAAGTACTGAATCTCATCGTATCTTTTTGGAATGAACAACTTCAGATCGCTGTCATAAAACCAACTTATGATGCCTCGCTTCAGCTTGCTCGATCCTCTGACCATGATATCACCTTTATATTTTATTTCCGGTTCCTTTTCCACCTTCTTGAACCATAACTTCTTTAACTCTTCTCGAGTTGGTTCAACTTCTTCAGAATCTGATTCAACTTCAGGAGCTGAGTCCTGCTCCAAGTTGATTACCTTCTCAACAGCTTCATCCTCAACAACTACTTCAATTACCGGTTGCTTTGACACTATAAATTCATCAATATCAGCATCGTCATCTGGAATAATTTCATCATCTGATTTCCAGTCTGCAACCTCCTTATCCAAGATCTCTCCTTCCTTTAACTCTGATCTCTCGCTATCAAAATCGTCCAAACCAAGCAACGCTTCAATAGTCTCAGACTTAGCTAGATTTACTGGAGACCGCTCAGATCCGCTGCCAGCCTTCTCAGCTTCGTTTTCATTCTTCTTTGCACCCCATACAGGTTCATCTGGCTTGACCATCTTTTTACTACCCCAAGAAGCTGAACTCTTCTCTATTTCAGTTTCACTCTTCTTTGTCCCCCCTCCAGATGGTTCAACCTCTTTTTGAGGCTTTGTTGCACCTTGCTAAGATTCGCTCACACCAGCACCTTAACCAGACTCCCTCTGAACCATTACAGCTGCACCTTGCTCTCTTGATGAAGAGCCAGGCAGCTAACCTTCTTTGGGTTCACTTGGATCATCGTCATGGTCATTATCAGCTTTAAATCTCAGCTCATCCTACCTGCACCCTGGCAACTAACTCCCCCTGACTGACTGGCGCTTCAACGAAAGATAGTGACTTCATTCAACCTTACTTGATCCTCTAACTTTTCATGGGGCCTCTCGAGTTCCTGATTTAGCTTTCTGAACTATAATTTCCTGACTCGCAAATGACTGCATGTAGATCCCTAGACGATCTTAAATCAAACCGTTACAAACAATCCACGTGCGGAATCCGTTGGATTGTAACAATCAAATAATATAAAGCTTGAATCAATTAAGAACAATGCAATATTGACTTTATATTTATTTAATAACTTCTCATATCAGATTACAGCAGATAAAACACAGAGAAAATATTAATCAAAAAATCTAACCCTAATTACACACTAATTAGGGTATTTATACTAATATGGCCGAATAATGCGACATAAGCACTATGTCGCTACAATCACCAATGCGACATAAGAACTATGTCGCTATTACAACTAATGCGACATAAGACTTGTGTCGCATAACACAGAAAATGTAATTTCAAACTAAATTCAATTACATTAACAATCACAATACAGACTTGACCAACTGACAGACACACTAAGATGTATCAACAAACTCTCCCGTGTCTTCAGCTTGGTCTTTAAAATCTTCATTCACACCCAGCCTGCAGGAAACACACCACCAGCATGTATTCCATGTGTTACACAAACATTGACAATCCGCTGAAATTGAAACGCAGGCTTCTTATTCACATCATTTCTTTTGTTAAAACGAATCGGATTATCAAACAATTTCCTCAAATCTTTCTCTGAAAAGTTTATCAAGCTCATACGATCAAATACTCGAAACTGAGCTTTCTTCAAACCATATAACGAGCTCTTCTCTGGTTGCTCCGTCTCAGGCACAAATACCAAAACTGTCTCACCAGTGTGAGCATCAAGTTCCCAAAAATGAAATATTCGTAAAAAGTCAAGGGGAACAGCTTCCAGAGGAATTCTCTTCAAACAATCAGCCGGAGGATAGCGCATTTTACATATCGGCTGTTTGGTAACTGGATCTATCTTTTTCTTGTAGATATATCTAGTTCCCAAAGTTGGTTTAATGAAATTGTACTTTTTCGTTCGTATTTCTCGTTGCAAATTGGTTTGAATGAAATTTGCACGGTCATCTCTAAACGGATTAATCAGTGTGAGCTGAGCAAGACGATTAACCTTTCCTTTTGGCAAAGTGCTCAGCTTGTTGAACAATCTCTTAAAATACTGAATACCATCTAGTCTCTTGATCATAAACACACCCTTAGATATCTTCCAGCTCTTTATCAACCCAGTATACACACCACTGACCTTGTATGATATGCACGTTACAGGTACGTGCTTTCCAGTTTTTCCATTGGGCCACCATTGTGCATGTTTAGCAGCTCCTGCTTCAGAAGTTTCAGCTTCCAGAACCGGAGTCTCTGATGTTACTTCAGTTGGTGTGTCTGACATTTCTAGTGTTGGAGACTTATGAGCAAATTCTGCTTCATCTTCAGAAGAATCTGATTCAATGATAGGAGCATCATCATAGAACCCATCTTCATTTAACCCTTCCTCTTCAACCTCAACATCATCATTTACCTCAAAGTCTTCATCCTTAGAATCCGAACTAACTTGGTTTACCATGCGTTGTATATACGAGAGGTCTGCACATGAATAATCAACAACCAATGGTCTCGGCTGGCCTGGTATATCGTGCACAGGGAAATAATCTAAACGGGCTATTTCATTACCTTCGTCAACATTTACATCATCATTTACAGACCCAGACCCTGGTCCGATTGGTTCTACAGATGGACCAGAGGGAACAGACTCCCCTGGACCAATCGACCGGGTCTCAAACTCCCTAAACCTATCCTCTAAAACAGTAATCCGGGAAGTCTGAATCTCTATCAGTACAGCTTGAGACTGGATCAGTGAAACTTGATCTGCAACAGTCTTTTTCATAGCCTCCATGCATTCCAACAACTGCTTAATAATATCCGGATGTGCATGCACTGGAATCTGCATCTCGGAATGCCGGACATGCAGACAATCATGATGTGCATCAGGTAGCGCCAGACCTTGGTGAGATAGGCCTTGCGATACTGATCACGAGGAATGCCCGGGTAGCCCATCCGAGCCATAGCACCAGTAATGAAAGTGTTAGAGAATGCAATCGGCATCTCTGAGTCATCAGGAAACTGAAAGAAATCTCGAATCAGCTGCTCGGTGATAATAATCTCGCGGTCGTAAACCCGAGAAATGATCCGTGGAAAAGAGATATTCGAGTTAATGATGGCATTTGTCCAAAAGTCCGATACATGATCACTATAGATACTCGTGGTTGCCGTGATCGCAGTGTAAATACGAGAACGACGCAGAAATGCAATCATTGGATGATAAGGCGCCGCAGATTCTTTGTCATCCTCTAAAAAGGCCGTGACATTATGTCTCGGTTCCCAGAAATAAGCATTCACGTTAATGGCAGCCATAACTGTAAGAACAAAACAAAACTTGGAAGCAATTAGATATAAACAATTTAAAGAGTTCACATTTGTGAAATAAAAATATAAAGCGACACAAGACTTGTGTCGCAATTAACAAGAGCAACATAAAGGGGTATGTCGCATTTGAGCAATATAATCAATTTAATGATCTAGTAGCGACATAAGATTTGTGTCGCAGATTTATGGGGCAACATAACAAGCGACATAGAGTGTTGTGCCGCATGCGACACAATGGTTGTGTCATAGGTTATGTCGCAATGATGAACACGACGAACCCAGAAACTTTCAGAGTTAAAAATTTTGGGGGTTTCGTGTTTGAGCCGTCCCCGAGGGTACAATAGCACAGCAAGAATATAGTACAACAACTAATATCCACAATTAAACCCCAAAAGTCGCGTAATTTGACTAAACCGATTAAAAACCTACAACCAAAACTTTAATCATAAATGTAAACACGAATAGGAGGTAATAGAGTGTAATATTTGTACCTATAGATGCGGATGATGAAGGAGAACAAGATTAAAGCAGTGAATCAACCGGAGAACCACAGAAAATCACAAAATAATCGAAAGTTGAAGCGGTTTTCTTGTGTTGCAGGATTGAGTTTGTGTCGCAGTGATTAAGATTAATTACAGCGACACATGTGAGGGTATATATACCTGGAACCAGTGTGCTACACAAGATTGTGTCGCAGTTATGGCAACAACGATTGCGACACAGATGTTGTGTCGCAGATGTCTATCTAGGGTTTGGAATTTTTAAATAACATTTGTGACACTTATAAAATAAAATTAAAAATAGACATAAAGACGTTTTGACTGTTGTCTATGTAGGGATCATATTAGAAAGACAAGCTCGTATAGAAAATAGTAAATTTTAATTCGATTATCAGTATAGATGTCCAATTTGAAATTTACCGAGCATAGTTGACATACCTGTAAAACAAACTGTAACAAGCTGATTATCGGTATTGTTTGTCCACTTAAACATACACCATACGCATCATTGAGCTAAATAATTATTGTTAGAGTGATTATTCTTCTGTGAAGCCCACAATAGATATACTCCGAGTGTCAAGACATGAACAATACTGCTATTGTTTAGAGAAAGTATATGAAGTGAACATTTTTAAGAATCAAGCCAGCGGTGACAGGTTTGTACAAACGTACAACAAAGCGACTTAAACTTGATTCAGGTTTAAGCAAAACCATACTTGGTAAAGCCGTTTGGCGACCTTGTTAGGTATCTTTGATTTTATAAGACTTGGAAAGTGCATTGACTTTTGTTTGCTTAATTTTTGAAAGTATACTAACAAATAGCAGGTCTGTACTTTCGTACAACAGAGGAAACAGTCAGCGTAAGTCCCCAAATGTTTACATATAAAAACTCAGTGCAATAGAAGCATGGCAAGCTGACACTTAGGAATTAAGACATATTGTCATACATCATATGATGGACACCACAAGAAAATAAACACGTATTAGATATATTTCTTAGTAGCTCATAGATTAGTATGTTACTGCCTACCAATACATCAGGCAATGATACGAATGTTTGTAAGGACATGTATACCCTATGCTAGATAAACCTACTGATATATCAAGGATAAAACTTAAGATTTTCGTTTTAAGAATGTTTCCTAAGGTACTATCATATCCCTAGTTGTTTACAAATACAACTAAAACGTCTTTTGAAAATGTTGCAACCTTGCATTTCTTTAATGCTAGTAAACATAAAGAATGGCTGTTGCGTTAGGTCACAAAATTACTGTTTGATTTGAAAGAATCATAACCCTATCATGAACGAGCATGAGAGAAGGCTTTGGTGAACAGGTCGGCATTCTGCTTAAGAGTATCTATTTGGACCAGATCAATTAGGTGTTTTTCATAACAGTCACGAATGAAGTGAAACCTAATTTCTATGTGTTTGGTCTTAGAGTGTTGGACAGGATTACGAGTAATAGAAATAGCAGCAGTATTATCTATATGAATAGGAGTCATGGTTAAGAGTAAACCGTAATCGCGCAACTGATGTTGTATCCAAAAAACCTGTGAGCAGCAACTAGCAGCAGCAATGTACTCGGCCTCTGTTGTTGAGGTAGAGACTGTCGTTTACTTTTTGCACTGCCATGAAACTAACCTGGGTCCAAGAAACTGACAGCCACCAGAGGTAGACTTCTTATCCATATTGCAACCACCGTAATCCGAGTCCGAGTAAGCAGTAAGAGCAAAGGTTTTCTCATTAGAATACCATAGACCAAGAGTTGGTCTATATTTGAGATAACCGAATATCCGCTTGACAGCCTTCATATGAGATAACTTTGGTTTCGCCTGATACCGTGAACATAGAGAAACCGCAAACACAATGCCCGGACGTGATGCAGTGAGATACATCAACGAACCAATCATAGATCGGTAATCTTTCTCTGGACAGTCTTCTTCATCTTCTGCTGGACCAAGGTTATGATTGAGCTCTAAAGGCGTCCCATAAGGTTTACCCTCAACCAAATTGTACCTCGTAAGCATATCATTTACATATTTTGATTGATGTATGTAAATCCCCTAAGCAGACTATTCGACTTGTACGCCCAAGTAGAATTTAAACTCCCCCATTGCACTCATTTCGAATTCCGACTTCATAATCTTCTCGAAGTCCCGACACATTTCATCTTTAGTGGAACCAAATATGATGTCATCCACATAGACCTGAACCAATAACAAGTCGTTGTCTTCATGCTTTGTGAAGAGAGTACTATCGATCTTTCCTCGTACAAACCCATTCTTCAGCAGATGAATTGCAAGCCGCTCATACCAAGCTCTAGGAGCTTGATGAAGACCATACAACACCTTGTCCAATTTACAGAGGTGATTCGGATGTAAAGAATCTTCAAAACTGGGAGGCTGTTTAACATATACCTCTTCAAGCACTTGACCATACAAAAATGCACTTTTAACGTCAAGTTGATATACTCGAAAGCCTTTAAAGGATGCATAAGCCAGAAAGATGCGAATGGATTCCAAGCGGGCAACCGGGGCAAACACTTCATCATAATCCAAACCTTCAATTTGAGTAAAGCCCTGGACCACCAGTCGTGCTTTGTTTCTAATCACCACTCCCCAATCATCCTTTTTCACACGATATACCCAACGGGTGCCAATTGGATGAACACCCTTGGGTAAAGGCACTAGTGTCCACACTTGCAACTTTTTGAATTGTTGAAGCTCTTCTTGCATCGCCTCAACCGAGTATGGATCTTTCAAAGCATCAGCAGTCTTCTTCGGTTCAACTTGTGATAGATTACACTCTTCAATTTCAAAAGCAAGACAAACTGGATTAGTATGTTAATCCGGTGAAGACGTCAAAGTAGATTGTTCAGCAGCAGCAATCTGTCTTCTGGTTAACACTCCTTTTTCAAGATCACCAATAATAGCATCAATGGATGTGACACATTGATACGAGAGCTCGGAATTGCAGCTGGAACAATGATGGAATCAAGATTTGTAGAATCAGCTTCAAGTTCAAATTCAGATGCATGTGATTGGTCAGAAGCCTCAGACAATTGTTCCTCATCATTTGCAGAATCAGGAACTTCTTCAGGAACAAGCAGAGGCGGAGTTTCATAAGAAGCAGCTGGACCAGTGGTGGGTGTTGTTGTAGGTGTTGGAGAAACAGAGATGGTTGGAATATCAGAGGTGATATCCAGCCCATGAAGTAGTGTCACCATTTAATCTTCTTCATGCTCCTCAGGAAGATTGAAAGAATCAAACATTGTTTGATAGTCAAATAAGTAATCGGGTCCCTTTCCTTGAAGATTGTCAGTGTAATGGAAGAAGGTGACCTCAAAATGCTCTTCCACTCGCTTTGTCACCAGATTATATACTCTCTTGTTCGGTGAATTATTAGAGAATCCCAAGAAGACGCCTTCACAGGATTTTTCACCAAACTTAGCAATTCGTTCCTTGGTGTGCAAGATTGTGCATAAACAGCCGAACGGTTCAACAAATTGTAAATTAGGCTTTCTATTGTTGAACAGCTCATACGATGTCTTGTTCTTTTTCTTAACTGGTAACACCCGATTGAGGACATAGCAGCCTCAATCAATGTCCTATTCTTACGCTCTGCAACCCCATTTTGTTGTGGAGTCCTTGCAGCACTGAATTGATGTTCAATGCGATTACTTAAACAGTACAACTCCATAATCGAGTTTTTGAACTCTGTACCGTTATCACTTCTTATCTTTTTGATTCTCAACTCACAAAGGTTTGCAGTATGTCAAATAGATAGATGAGAATCTTAGGCACCTCATCCTTAGTCTTCAGAAAATATACCCATGAAAACCGCGAATAATCATCGGTTACAACGAGACAATACGAAGCTCCTCCCAAACTCTTCTTTCTAACTGGCCCAAAGAAATCCATGTGGAACAGTTCCAATGGTTTTTCAGTTGAATTCACCAACTTTGGTTTGTGAGACTTCTTGTGTTGCTTTCCTTTCTGACAGGGAACACAATGATCATTCAGCCTAAAGGATTGCTTAGGAACACCTCGCACTAGATCATTCTTGATCAGATAGTTCATCTTGCGAAAGTGCAAATGTCCCAGACGCCTGTGCCACAGTAATGATTCCTTTTCAGGAGCTTTGGATAGAAGACATGTGAACTGTTTGGTTTCCATAGTACTCATGTTAAGAATATATGTATCTCTCTCCCTAGGTGCCCTTAGTAACACCCATTCTTCAGGGATCACAAATCCCGGCTTCAAGATACAACACTCAGTGTCTGTGAAAGAAGTAGTGTACTTTTTGTCGCACACTTGAGAGACACTGAGAAGATTGTGTTGTAACTGTTCAACAAAATTTACTTTTTCAAAGCTTACCATTCCATTGGTAAGCGTACCCTGACCAGAAATGACTCCCCCCTTATCACCAGCGAAGGCCACATAACCTCCATTGTAAGCATGAACTTCAGACAAAAGAGAAACATCACCGGTCATGTGCCGAGAACAACCGCTGTCGATGTACCATTTACTATTCTTTACTGATTCAGGTTGCTGCGGTACCACAAACAAAGTAAATTAGTTAGAAATGGAGACCCAAGCCTTTATAGTCTTGGGTACTCCAGTAACATCATCAACAACGACCACTTTAGTCAAAATTTTATTTTCAAACAGTTTAGAATGTTTGACTGATGAGTTATTGCCAGATGGAGAATCTTGGCAAGGTTCTTTAATCTTCCAAACCTGTTTCGGTTTGGATGCTTGCGAGTCAACAACTTTGAGCTTTAAGTTTTGCGATTTATTTTGCTCAAAATTGTTGATTTTGACAGCTGGGAAGGGAGACTTTGAACCTCTCATTGCAATAGGTTTCTTTGAAAGATTTTTAAATTGAGAGACTCGCGAAACTTGTTTCCCAAACCGTTTCTTTGCAAGCACAGGACAATCATTTATTAAATGACCTTGCTTATCGATACTCAACACTTGATTGAGATTGAGGAATAAACCGATGAGCCCGACAAAAAGAAGCACTTGTTGAACAATCACATTGACGTGATCATGCAACAGGGAATACTTTAGAAGTATGTTTAGAAGATTTATTTTCTTTTCCCATGTTAGTTTTAGAGACAATCTTCTTTTGAGGTTCAGCCGTGGCTTTACCTTTTCTTTTTAACAGAGCCTGTTCATTTCTTTCAGTAGTGATTATATGATTTTCAGGCTTAACATTTTTCTTGATTGGTCTAAACTCCTTATCCGTTATATCCTCAATTTCAATTTCCTCTTCTACAATACGAGGAAGCACAGAAAGAGTCTTATCTAATTTAGGTTCAACAACATTCTCAGACTTAGTTATATTAATCTTATTAATCGTAGCCTCAATAGGCTTGACTTTCTCAACCTTTTGAGTCTTACTATTTTCATACTCACTAGTATTAGCCCTAACTGGCTCGGGCCTACTAGTTTTAGGTTGTGAAGATGCAGTGATGACAGTTTCAGCCTTAACTAGCTCAGGCTTACTTATTTTGATACTCACAGCAGATTGAATAGGTTTAATATCTATCTTTGTAAAGATGGGTATTAATTCATTGATATTATCCTTGACATGCATGGGAAGATAATCTTTTAGAGGTGGGACTTGATGGTAGCCAAGTCCTGCCTTACTTTTCCTATCAGTCCTCTGTGCTTGTAAGATTTCGTCAAAGATTAGAGAGGAGGCTGAAAAGTTAGAAAGCTTTTTCTTTAAATTTAGAACCTCAGTTTGAGATTCAGTAAGTTCCTTTTTAACAGATGATAGCATATCAACATAACTACCAATTTCATCCTGTTGTTCAAAAATTTTAGCTTTTAATTCCTTTTTCTCCTCCAAAATAGCTTTTAACTTTTTGCCACTAGCCTTATCACTGTCTCTTAATATATCATTTGTTTCATTTAAGTTTGCAATAACAGTGTTAAGGCGTGTGGTGTCCTCTCTATACCTATTAATCTGGTTAGTTAATTTAATGCAAAAAACACAGGATAAAGGTTCTTCATCTACCTCGTGGACTTCAGCCATCAGTGCCTTCTCTTCTTCATCATCATCTGGATCAGACCATTCCCAAGCATTGTTTGAAAGCAGCAATGCTGCGGAAACCATCGCCTTTTCATCAGTTTTGGTTTTGTCAGAAAAGTTGAACTGAGAAGGTTTAAATAAACCGGATGGTGGATTCTTTTTATGATCACATTCACGAGCAAAGTGTCCATAGTTATGACACTGGTAGCATTTTACTTTGCTCTTGTTGAAACCCAGACCTTTCTCTTCCAGATCAGTCACATTCTTCCTACCAGTTTTCTTCAAGAAGTTCTTAACTCTTCTTGTGAGCATGGCCATACTCCACTTCAGATCCATGCGCTCAAGCTCTTCTTGATCGATTTGTCCAAAGTCTTCTTCAGTCAATTCCACTGTGTTGTTCTTGTTGGACAGAAAATCATCATATGCCGATAAGAAAGCTGTAAAAACAGCCGCATGTTCTTCAGCCACGGCAGGAGATGCGCCTTTGAAATTAGAATAAGTACCACCCCTACTTGAGGAGTTGGTATTTGTATATCCAAACCCGCCAGATCCACTTGGAGCACCAGAACTACCAAAACCTCCAGAAAAAAATGCAGAGCCAGCAGTTTGAGTTGTTGTAGCAGGAACATCCACATCGTATAATTTCGGATTTTGAAGGTGTGAAGTAGCCTTGGTTTCCTTTTTCTACATGTCTAGAAGATCAGCAGCAATTTGTCCAATTAATTCGTCAAGCTCCATATCAATGATGTCTTCATCCTTCTCCATCAGTAGCACCGTAAGATGTATCAATTTCGAGTATTTGATCCTATGAGCTTGATAAACTTTTCAGAGAAAGATTTGAGGAAATTGTTTGATAATCCGATTCGCTTTAACAAAAGAAATGCTGTGAATAAGAAGCTTGCATTTCAATTTCAGCGGATTGTCAATGTTTGTGTAACACATAGAATACATGCTGGTGGTGTGTTTCCTGCAGGCTGGGTGTGAATGAAGATTTTAAAGACCAAGCTGAAGACACGGGGGAGTTTGTTGATACATCTTAGTGTGTCTGTCAGTTGGTCAAGTCTGTATTGTGATTGTTAATATAATTGAATTTAGTTTGAAATTACATTTTCTGTGTTATGCGACACAAGTCTTGTAATCGATGGAAGTGTGGGTGGTGTTGTTGTGGAGGTAACTAGTGGTGGTTGTACAGTCGGTGGAACGACAGTGGTGGTGTAAGTGTTATGACTTGAGGAGCTTGACCACCCTCTCCAATAACAACTCCAGTCGGACATTGGCGCTTACGAGCTTGCACCCTGAACTGTTCCGGCTCAGATTCTTCATCGGTGTCCCCGGGAACATATTCATCGTCCTCCTGGACCTTTCTCTTCCTTTTCTCCTTTTCCCTGGCAGCCTTGGGGTCAAGCAACACCCCCTTAGAGCCCTGGAAACCGATCAAAGGTCAGTCCGAATCATCATCGTCATCACCATCATTGTCATCATTACCATCATCGGCATCGGTCTCAGTAGCCTCAGAATCAAATGGCTTGCTTGGCTCAGCATCATTAACAGGTGAAGTCTCTGCTCCACTCTCAGAGAAAAACCTGTCAATTTCTCTCAATTCCTCCTCAAGAGTCTGTCGTTGCGATCCCGTGGCCGCAGCACTTGGGCCTGCTTCGCCCTAAAGAACATCTCTTACCAACTCTTCAGCAATAGCAGCGTCAATACGCTCTCCCTCAGCAGGGTGCTCTACTTGGTGCAGGATGTCTTCAACAACCTCCTGTGGTGGTGCAACATCAGCCACTTCTTCTTGTACGAGGGCCGGCCCTGGTTCAGGAATCTGAACCTCTGTAGCTGCCTGGGGCAGAGGCACATCCAACCAACCATTATTTGGTGGAGCCTGATAAGCAGCATCAATAATTGCCCTAAACAATGGCACGGCCTGAGGCCTATTAGCAACAACTCATCTTTTGTTGTGACTGACGCAATGGCCGAAAATTTTCTTATCGACCGACATCAGATAAACAACCGGATCGATGGGTGGAAGATTTGGAATCAACGCATTCAGCACCATCATAACAAATCTGGGGTATAAAATGAAATGATCCTTCACACTCCCCTTTATTTGTTGAACCATCTCATCGAAAAAGTACTGAGAAAAGCAGTAGGGTTTGTTGTATACGAGGGAAATCATCCCTAACTGCATCTTATGGTTCATAGTATAGAACCCTGCCTTCTTCGGCCCGAAGGAAACCAGCAGAATATGCATCAGATAATGCCACTGGCCGTACACCAGACTCTTGGTGTATTGGGTGTGGGTAACATCGCCCACATAACCCATGCGTTGAAACGCGCCAGCACGCATCTCAAGAGGAAAGGTTGTGGGGCCACCTTCCTGAACTGCAGTGCCCAACTGCAAAACCTACCTCAGAAACTCAACAAAGAACTAAATATCGACTCCATTTACTGTAGCCCTTATTACAGGTGGTTGAGGCTCACAATCATGAACCACCGTCGCCCAGAATTGGCTGAGGTATGGAAACCTCAAAGTAGGCGAGTGAGTGAGTGCAAAGAACACTAGTTCCTGATCTGGATTACTGAACCTTGGAGCTTGTTGAACAAACACTAGTTCCTGAACTTTTCCATAAAGAAAGGCACTCTTAACGTCGAGTTGATAGACTTTGATTCGTTTATGTGCAACATATGCTAGAAACAATCGAATTGCTTCTAGCCTTTCTACGGGTGCGAACACCTCTGTATAGTCAATCCCTTCCTGTTGGTTAAATGCTTGAACTACTAGCCTTGCCTTGTTTCGAATAACAATTCCCTTATGATCACGTTTGCACTTAAACACCTATTTGGTGCCTATTGCATACTCTCCCTTTGGTAGATCAACTAGCTCCCAAACTTTGAGCTTCTTGAATTGTGCAAGTTCCTCTTGCATAGCTTCTACCCAGGAGTTATCCTTGAGAGCCATTTGAACATTTTTTGGCTCTATTTGAGATATAAAACAACTGTACAGACACTTATGCATGATCCCAGTATCTTGGATCGATACATATAGACTGGTGTTGTCAGATATCTCTCTACGAGTCTTTACTCTAGAACTCGGATCACCAATGATATTATAAATTGGATGATACTTATTCACACGAGTCGAGATCGTAGTATCAACCGGTAGGTCAGACCCTAGATTTGATCCAATCTCCCCTTCTGGTGTTGCTTCTTCTGCAGCCGTTTCTTGCACAACATCTGTAACCTCAGATGAAGATGGGATATCGATTGAGGTGGGATCTAAGTCTACAATCGGTTCATCAATCACTTCTTTAGCTTTATCATTTGCAACTTCTGAACTTGGAACACTAAATCTTGGTGCAAATATATTATCTTCACCATCATCTAGTATAACATGTTCTAATCCTAAAGTGTCAATTTCACTTAGGATCGGAAGATTAAATGACTTGAAAACAGCGACATAATTAAATAACCATTCTGGTCCAGTTTGTACAGCTGGAGTATAAGATGTGACTTGTATGTTATATACAATCTCAACTCTTCCAGATGTCTTATTATAGACCCTTTTGTTTGGAGATCCGGCTTCATAACCTAGGAAAAATCCTTCGTCAACCTTCTCACCAAATTTAGATTGATGTTTGGTCTTCAATAAGGTACAATGAACACTGAAGGGTTCAAGACCAGTCAGGTTTGGTTTTCGACCATTTAGAAGCTCATAACACGTTTTGTTATGCTTCTTAACGGTTAAAACTCTATTGAGTACATGACAAGCTGTATTCACTACTTCTCCCCAGAAAATTACGGGAAGCTTTGAATCACCCAGCATTGTTCTTGCAGCTTCAATCAAGGTTCTATTTTTCTTTTCAGCGACACCATTTTGTGGTGGCTCATAGGGTGCACTGAACTGGTGTTGAATTACTTTGCTTAAGCAAAATACATTCATTACCGAGTTCTTGAACTCTAGGCCATTGTCGCTTCTTATTTTCCTGACTCCTCGGCCATATTGATGTTCAATTTGGGTAAAGAATGTCATCAGCATTTCAACTGTCTCATCTTTTGTTCCCAAAAAGAATACCCAAGAGAAGCGCGAGAAGTCATCAGTGATAACTAAGCAGTAGTGTTTACCGCCTATACTCCTTGCATTCACAGGACCAAAAAGATCCATGTGAAGAAGGTCAAAAGTTGAGGCAATGGAATTTTGAGATTTTGACTTATGAGGTTTCTTGTGTTAGTTTCCTTTCTGACAAGGTACACATCTGTCCTCAAAGCCAAACTTCTGCACTGGTACACCTAGCACTAGTCCGTTTCTTACTATATAATTCATCTTTCTAAAGTGCAAGTGTGCCATTTTCCGGTGCCACAACTGTGAATCATTCTCAGATGCCTTGGATATAAGACATGTCGACTCCTGAATAGATTCAGTAACACTCATGTCCATAACATAAGTGTCATTCTTTCTAGGAGCCCTCATGATTATCCATTCTTCTAGAATGACAAATCCTGGTTTTAATATAAGTGCTTCTCTATCTGTGAAATGGACGGGATGTCCTTTATCACAAATCTGAGATACACTCATAAGGTTGTGCTACAGTTCCTCAACATAGTTGACTTGCTCTAGCATTATCATACCATTTGTTGCATTTCCCAATCCAGTGATTTGGCCACCTTTCGCTCCAGCGAAATTTACATATCCTCCCTTCTTGTGTATGAAATCCACAAGAAGCTGTTTTTCCCCCGTCATGTGCCTTGAGCAACCGCTATCAACATACCACTAGTTTGCAGCACGTCTGATTAACTCCTGCACATTAAATGAAAATAATTAGTTGTCAAGGGGGACCCAAGCCACGACGGTCTTGGGTCGGCCATTCTCATCAACGAATGTAAACTCCTTCAAGTATCCATTACTCTTTTCGGTAGAGCTGGATGCGTTAGGAATCTCACTCGTTTGAGCATGGGAAGTACTATTACTAGGCTTTCTTTCCGGAGACTTCTGAAAAAGTCTAGGATTTACTGGCCTTGGATTTGATGTAGATCTAACCCTAGTTGGATAGTTATAACTTGAATTATGATAATTCGTATTATTACTATTAGGGTTGTTAAAACGGTTGTTGGGAGTTTGATATCTCTGTGGAGTCTTATACCTTGAAGACTGTCCATAAGAGCTTCCTCCAAAAGAGGTAGTGCTCCTAGAACTATCATGAGACGAAATTCACAGATTTTAATGGGGGTTGTGTTCTCTGAGAACTTTGAGTTCTCTTAAATCCCAACCCATTCCTCCCAAAATTCCCTACATTTTCATTTTCTTTAGTTTTACCTTCTGGTATGAAAACGCCAGACAACCTCAGTTTTATGCTTGTCGCCTCAGGATTTTTCTTTTTAGGAGGCGACACAGATTTTACAGGTGATTGGTCTTTCTTCACATGTACCTTTCCAATTTTGCCCTTATTTGGACAAATACTTGCAACATGCCCTTTTTGATGGCATGTGAAACATGAGCGTTTCACGAAAGCCTTTTTAGCGGCCTTTTGAATCGCCTGTTTACCCTTATCAATTTTATTACTGTCATTTTCAGATTTGGGTAAATCAAGATTAATTTTGTTCTTTAGCTTCTCCTTGACACTTCCATGTTCAACCACACCCTCTTTTACAAAATTCATTTTTAGTTCAGAAATAGGTGGCATGGGAGTGTCAGTAGATGTTGATTCAGGTGTAGTACTTGTCTCAGCTTTCGCAGGTCTAACAAATTGTATTAGACCAGGAACTGTTGGTTGTTTAGCAGAATCATCAACAGTAGACATCTCAGTTTCATCAGAAATAAAGGAATAATTGTGATTAAAGGGAGGAGGGCTTTCTGTATAGCCCATTCCCCTGTGATCACCAGGCTGTTTTTGGACGCTATGCATGTTGTCTAAGGTTTCGATTGGAAAATTTTCTTAACTCTAATTTCCTGTTAAGATTAGATATCCTAACCTTTGCATCAGCCAATTCCTTTTCTCTATCAGTAGACAGTTTAGTCAATTCTAAAATATGTTCATGAGCCAAGTCATTTCTTACACTTTGCTCATTTAACTTATCTTTTAAGTATTTCATGTCTGCTTTATCAGATTTTGCTTTACTTATTAGTTCTGAGTTTCTGATGTTTAAAATAGTGTTTTCTTTTTTTAAAGATTTTAACTGAGATGTTATAACATTAGATGACTCCATTAACTTCTCAGCCTGTTCCTGAAAGTTAGTACATAACACACAGGCTTTAACTACTAGATCTAAATTAAGTAATACCTTCTGTTTATCAGCGTCAAGATTTGCCATGTAGGCAATGAAGTCCTTTGAGCTCATTTCCTCAGTCGACTTAAGAGTCTTGATTCTTTCTTCATTAGCAGGTACATCAATCTCCATCTCGGTAATTGCTTCCTTCTCTGAATCAGACCCCGCATTGGTTTCCTCCTTTTCTTTAGTAATGGTAGCCATAAATGCTTGCGGTTCTTCAGATTTGGTGCTCCAATCATATGCTCCTTCCTGTGACTGAACTACCAGAGCTCTTGAAGTCTGATGACTTCCTGAGTTCTGGTTAGTTTCTCGGCCCGTTTTGACTAGGAGCTTGATCTCTTTTAGGTCTCTGACATTCTCGAGCAAAGTGCCCAAAACTTTCACAGTTATAGCACTTCACCTTAGACTTATCGAAACCCAATTTGCTGCTCATAAATTTTCTCCCAGTTCTATTTATAAATCGTTGGGCTCTTCTTGTGATCATGGCCATTTGCCACTGCAAGTCCATTTCTTCTAGATCGTCTTGATCCAATTGATCATAATCCTCGTTTATTAGCTCGGGATCAGTGATCTTGCCCTTAATGAAGTTTTCACGAGATGCAAGGGCTACTTCCTCTTCAGCTGATTTCATACTCATAGGCATTGATTTGAGACCACTTGTTGTCCCAGATTTTGGTCTCCTATCAATCCCTGAGTCCTCAGATGAGGCAATATAGCAGACATTACTACCCGAATTTCTGATAGCGAAGTCTGTTTCAGCCTCGCTTGTATAGAAAACTGCAACTCCACCAACACTAGTAGAAGCAACGGAATCAGGTCGTTTACCATGGTAAACACTAGGATCCTGAACCTGATCGGATCCTGTCTCTTTTCGCTGCATGTTCAGATCATAAACACGCAACTTTCCTATCACGTCATCAAGAGTCAGAGTCTTGTAATCAGCACTCCCTTGATCATCAAAGTGTAGATGTCCCACTTCGATGGTAATGCTTCAAGAAGTTTATTACATCTGACAGTTTTAGTGAATGAAAGTCCACTGTTATCCAGTTCAGTCATCAGATGGTAGTATCTTGTGATAATCTCCTCTAATGACTCTCCCTTCATACACTTGAAAACGTAGAACTGTTTAGTCAACAAATCAATTCTACTTTCCTTAATTTTGTCGTTCCTATCAAACCTCTTTTCGAACGCTTCCCAAAGCTCTTTCGAGAACTGGTAACGTTTAAAAGTGTGCTTGATCTCTTGAGGGAGACACATATTAATGGCTGACAAGGCCTTATTCTCAGCCTCGTACATCTTTTTTTCTTCATCCTTCATGACAGAATATGTACAAAACTTTGTCTTCCCTTCAAATTCATAAGTGGGTAAGTCATACCCATCTTTAATGCATATCCACATGCGGATATCTTGAAATCTCGCAAACGAACATCCTAGGTTTGTACGAACATATAAGTTCGTACGAACTTACAATAAAACTAAACAAAAGGCTAAGTTAATAAAGAAACTACAATATTAACTATAAAACTAATAACAAAACAAACTATTACAAAATAAGAGTTGTTGTCACAAAACGTGCACCAACATTATCATTCTTTACGGGCAGTTATAAAACGGCCCAGATTTACTTCCCCCCTTCCCCAAGATTGAAGTTTCCCTATGGATCATTCTCCTATATATATATATATATTAAATATTGAAACTAGCCGTTTGATGGCACTTTTTTCAAAAAAAAAAAAATTAATTTTTTATTATGTAACGGTTACTTCAAAAAGTAAAACAATTAAATCAAAACCGAAGTACACACTGAACCCCGTCAGATATCCGACCAAACGCAACCGACGGCTCAACCGACGAGACCGTGCCATTAGCGTTGGTTTCGTCGGTCCAAACCGACGGCAAAACCGACGAAGGGTTAGGACTGCCCTAATACAATACTAATCACCTTAGCATTCTCAACTAATGAGAGGTTAACATGTGGCAAAGGAATCTTCGACTATCTCACCTAGAAATTCGGGCATTCGATCCCTAGTCTATAAATATTGACACCATTTGTACATTCTTTATCCGATTGCATCGTTAATTAGTACGATTGAGTTTGTTCTAAAATTAAGGTGAGTAAAAACCACTTAGTTGTCATATATATATATATATATATAAGAAGCTTGCAAAAAGTTATATTTTAGTAGTGAATGTATGTGTAGCTTAAACAATAACAAGGTCTATTTATCGGTAGTTACTTCTTTTTCTAAAATCAAGAATTTTATCAAGACTACTAATATATAACGCGTAGATTTTGACAGCTTTGTATATATTCACAAATTTCTTTTAAGGAAACTTTGTATTCACCTAAACTATTCTCACTTTTGACACGCTGACGACCACATCTTTTCTTCTCTAATTACATCCACCTCATTATATTATTCTACCAATTTTTGTAAACAACTATAAGGTGTGTTCAGTGAGTTCTAGAGAAGAAAGAAACAAGTGTGGTGATTAAGATGAGATCTTGAAGCTAATGGCAATGTGGATGCATCTCAAACCAATTAAAGCAATGACATGAACTTAATTGCACTCAACAACATTATGAATGATAAAAAGGTATAATCTTAACCGTTGAATTCATATGTTAGGGTTTATGTGAAATTATGTATGTGGGTAAACTAAGGGGTGTTGTCATAGAAGTGAAATTTGCACGTTCATGAGCTGGGCATTAGTTGTTTAAAACTATTTCATTTGATTAAGACCTAACTAAATATAAAATTATGAAGTGTGAACTTGGATAGAAGATTTAAACTAGATAAGAGCAAACAATTTGGGTAAATATAATGCTAAATTGGGTCAAAAGAACCCAAATCTTGAGAAATAATGGGTTAACTTGAAGGTTGATGTTAAAACAAGTTTAATGGAACAAAACATGTTTTAAGACTCCTATTTTTATCAATGAGAAGTGTTAGAAATTATTTGAGAATGTTGTGGGTCAATTTGGGACACTTAAGGGCTGTTTTGGGTTGCTGATTTACAGCAGACCCGTAGCTGTACGAGTCAAATTCATAGTTGTCTTTAAATAATCATATAAAATCAATAGTAACTCGGTTTGAAGTCTATCCTATATCGTTAGAAAGCTGGAAGAGTGTACTTTAATATGAATCTGATTTTAGAAGCTAATCCAAAGATTTAATTGGTCGAATTGCTGAAATGCCACAAGGAGTCAAAAGTGTAAACAATGGGTTGATTCATAATTGTGGTGTAGGGTGTTTATGCAATTATGGGACACCATGAATCATATACTAGGGTGTTTCTAAGTATGTTAGGGTCACTATAAGATGTACAAGTATTATAATTCTCATTTGTTAATACTTGTGTACGATTTGTGTTAATAATACTATATGAATTGATTGCAATTTAGGTGGACTAGAATGTGTGATGACCATCATACGTTGAAAGTCATTGAATCAAAGAGCTATTGTGAACGTGTTATAATTGTAGGAGTAACACTAGGTGAGTACATGGACTTTTCCCTACTAGGGGCTAACACATGAATGTCGATTTTATTACGAAATGCTTATTCTTTAATTGGGAAAAGCCATTTATTGTTGAATCATTGTTTTCGTATTATTGTATATATACTATACTATGAATTTGAGCCGGATGCAGGCACTTGAGCCGGATGCAGGCATATGAGCCGGATGTAGGCATGAAAGTTGTGCTTATTTTTATTTAAAAATGATGTTATTATGAAATCATATACTTAATTGCCGTTAAATACCGTTAGTAAAACCTGTGTATTCAATAAGCATTAATTGCTTACGTTTTGCTTAATTATGTATGTTCCTAGAAGATCGAATGCAGGTGGTTTACATGAAACTCAAGGCAAGGTTCAGGGATTGTATGGTTCGGGTTCAAGAATGATTAGATACCGGCCATGATATGGAGCTTGTTACTTAGTTTGAAAATTTTTAATTAAAATGTTTCGAACAAGTAAAACATTTTAACTCAGGTTTTGAAGTTAATTGTTGACTCATTTCGCTGGGTAATTATTCACCACTTTAAAAGTAGACCCGTCGTATAAACGTTTGACCAAGTATGTTATTAAAATAAATCTTTTCAAATCTTGTTTGACTTCTTTTTCTATTAATTTGAAAATGAAAACGGGTGTAACAATTAGCATATTAGGTTTTTCCCACCTACGATATACCATCAACTTTATGTGAGCAAAGTTGTCTTCTTGCCACTAGTCAAGAAAAATAGCGAAAGTTTCTTGAAGATTTAATGTTATTTGTATGTTATGGTTTGTGTAATGGATAAAAATGAGCACCAAATTATAGGCAACAATTATACAACTAAATAATAACCACTTAACGTTGCATTTATTTTTAATTTATTGCAAAATTATATGGCAACAAATATAAGGAAAAAATGGATTGTTTGGTTATCCCTTTTGTTAGAGTTGAAGATCAAAACTCACGCTGTGAACAACTGTTGGTAGAAACATGCTATAAGTTTCAAATTCACAAATGCAATAGTAAAAATAGCAATAACTTAACTTTTTCATTAGTTTCAATCATTAATCAAATTAGTTGTTATTACAATCATTTATAGTCATTAATCATCGAATCAAATCATTATTTATAACAAAACTCATAAAATTACAGTATTTTAGAGTAGATGTAGATAAGTATATCATCAGCCAAAAAACAGAAAAGAAAAAAAAATGGCGATCAGTCGGTGGTGGCATAAGGCGGCAGGTGGTTGCTGACGGCTGGCGACAATGAAAGTGGGTGGCGGTGATAGGTGGTGACAGAAGTTGTGGGGGAGGAAAGTTGTGGATTTCGTTTGTTAGGATAATTATTCTTTTTAAAATGTAATTATTAATGAAACAAAATACCATTCATATGTAAATTGTTTTTTAGGAGATACCCACACTTTTTTAGTAACTTCCTCTGTTTCTCCATAATTTTTATTCTTTTGCTCTTGGACCTTACCCTTTTAAGAATTTTTGGTTTTGCCAACTGTATACCCGATCACCTCATCAACCGGCATTTCAGAATTTTCTGATCGAATATTCTTGTGTAAGACAATGCCTATTCCTCCATTCCGCTTGTTCGATCTTAATATCCTCAAGCTAGCTAGTTAACTCTTGTTTGTTATGAATGATTCTATATGCTTCTAAAAACTATTATCATGGTAATCTACGTAATTTAAAGGACAGTGGTCAAAACAAGTCTAAAAAACTGTGGAAATTACTAAGGGGTAGCTCAAGGTGAGCACAATGACAAATGATCCATATTTTTCCTTTTATCTTTGTCCATTTCCCTGAAACTTTGTTATAAAACTTGAACTTCATTAGCATTAATCTACAATTAACTAACAACTAATTGCAAATAATGGCCACTACAACACAAAAGTTTTCGTTAGTTGTTTTATATGTGGCCATTAATGTAGTATCTATGATGACTGTAACGGCAGAAAAAGGTAAGGTCAGTGCACCGATATTTGTTTTTGGGGATTCAACCGTAGATGTTGGGACAAACAACCATCTACCAAACTCCACTGCTAGAGCCGATCATCCTTACAATGGCATCGATTCTCCTTACTCTAAACCGACTGGAAGGTTTAGTAATGGAAAAAATACCGCTGATCAGATTGGTATGTATTGCTTTCCTTGTTAGTACAATTCCACTATCATGAATTTTGGAGCAAATTTAATGGATTGTCCTCGTGGTTTACTGTTTTTGCACATATCATCCCTACTACAAAATCATTTCATCAGTGCATGTCCCCCTGCAATTTTGATTGATCATTTCAGGTGCAAAAGGACTAATTGATCAAAATTGCAAACTGCAGGGACATCTACTGAAATTATTTTTCAGTGGAAACGATACGTGCAAATTAAATATAGCAAACCAAAAGGATTATCCGTGTAATTCACTCCAATTTTATCATAAAGTTCGAAAAACTTTCATTATCTAAAAAGAATTTCTTTTACATATGATTTTGAATTCACGTATGTAGCAAGGCTGTTGGGGAATTACAAAGCTAGCCCACCACCTTTCCTCTCACTTCTCGAACAAAAGCAGACATTCAAGCGTAAGATACTTCGTGGAGCCAACTTCGCTTCAGGAGGATCTGGCATTCTTAACGGAACGGGCTTAACATTATTTGTCAGTTTTCAAATCTGTTCAAGTAGAACTATATATTACAAGTGATTTTATTTTAATTAGAGTATATATATGTGACATTAAGCTGATTGATCGACATTACGTTTAAACAGAACCTAGTGATATCTATGGAGGACCAAATCAAACAATTTTCCACAGTTCGTAGTAATATCACACAATTATTAGGTTCCCGAAAGGCTGTTGATGATCTACTTCAAAATTCAATTTACATCATCAGCGTTGGAGGCAACGATCTCGTTGAATATACAATGTCTCAAAGGGGGGGGATTGGAGACCCCAAACAACTGATCTCCAATCTCACTGAAGTCTACGCTCAACATTTAGTGGTTTGTTCAAATAGCACAAATATATATAGATATACACACATATATACATCTCATTTCATTAGATTATGATACTTACTTAGTTGTATCATGAATATTCATTTGTTTTTTTTGCAGAATCTGTACAATTTAGGCGCAAGAAAGTTTGGGATAATTGGTGTACCACCAATCGGCTGTTGCCCAGCTTCACGTGGATTTAACGTTACTGGCGGTTGTTATGAAGTTTTGAATGATAATGCTATATTGCTTTATGAGTCAATGAAAACTCTGTTATCAGATTTTGCTTCAATGTACAAAGGATTCAAGTACTCGATTGGAAATAGCTACGCAATGGCCATGAATGTTATTGACAACCCACGTGGAAACGGTAGTTCTATAATCCTCTTTCAATTCATCAAAAGAAAATATTTCACAAGGAGATTTGGTTAACTTAGTTAATATATATTTAATTATAGGGTTTACAGAAGTGAAGACAGCATGTTGTGGATCAGGAAGATTCAATGGGGGTGGTGATTGTATAGTGGGAGCGAATCTTTGTTGGAATAGAGATGATTACTTGTTCTGGGATAAGGTTCATCCTACTCAAAAGGCGTCTCAACTTGCAGCTCTGACGCTTGCTTACGGTGAAGGGAGTGAATACGTGACACCTATGAATTTCAGTAGTTTGGCTATGGCTTGATGGTTTCTTTTTCCCCACAAACTATTAGTTCTACATTTACTGTACGTGAGTCTGAAAGTTTAGACACAGAAATAAAACAAGAATAATATTGTCCATTGATGGCCAATGTACCTCTATTAGTTCCACTAATAACTATGCTCTGTTTTTGGAATACTTATTAACTTATTATACCCATATATCTATTCTTCATACATTATCAATAAAGTTTCATTTTTACACTGATTTTGCTTTATAACTTCACGAACTCTCTTTGAAAAACTTCTGTAACACAACAGCTATTGCCGTTGATACTGTCATACGATAAACAATTTCACAAAAACTATTATAAAATTATCGTTTTAAGATAATGATCGATCGATTAAACTTGGTACAGGCATTCTATGCTTTTGAGAATGACTATAGAAATATATTAACACTACAATAAAATTATCGATTACCTACAAAAGTTACCTGTAACCGTTCATTCGTGGGTATACACCTACAAATTACCCCGATATTAACCACATTTGAAGATTCAAAAGATTAATCAAATTTAACCAGAAATTTAACTATAGTAATGTATAATAATGATTTCTTTTTAGTATGAGATTTGACCACAAGTTTAACTATAGTAATGTAGTCATTAATTTACCCACAAATTATTAGAATAAACTTATCCTCAATTTTACGCACTAACAAATTATTATTTGTAAATTAATAGTTACCCTCGTTTAACACATAGGGATAGTAGCTCAGTCCATGGAAGATCGACATGATAAACAAACTGAAGTATAAAAATCGAGTCAAATAGATAGTAAAGGTTTGGCCTTCTTAATTTGTTTAGAGTTCCGGTTTCATATTCTAAAAACCCCGAAAACTAATTGATTCCATTTATTTGCTTCGGTTTAAACGGGATCCAGCCGAACAAAACAGGGGAATCACGTATTGAGTTAGATACAAATTACTCCAACATAGTCAGGTCAAAAAGGACGATTTGCACAACCTTTTTCTAATATATAAATACTCAAGGAGTCAAGGCATCAAATATGTGACAAAATTATCGTTAAAATAAACCTTTTTCTAATATATATATATATATATATATATACGCAAGGAGTCAAGGCATCAAATATGTTTGCAAAATTATTGTTAAAATAATGATCCACCACTTTTTATTCAGAGAATAACAATTATTTAACAGTTTTAGTTGTTTATTCCTAACTACCTTACATAAATAAACTTAATTATTGAATCTCTTTAATATTTATCCTTTGATGCCGCCAGTTTTTGAGATATGGGTATTGTTTGTGCTGCTGCTAGTTTCTGTATGGTTTTCCGGATTCTGTGTATTCTTGGTAGGGGAGTGATAATGCCGTAGGAATTTTTACTTACTACACAAGCATCTCAAGTTAATTGACATTTATACCCTCATGTTGCCATGTTCACCAACCTTATTTGCAATTATTGTTTTGTTACTCATATTGTATCTTTGAAAAGAAACAAAGTTATGATCTATATATAAAGCCAATACATACTATATAAAACAAACATATAATATAGTTTCTAGGCCACATATCCAAACTCATATGAATAACAATAAAAAACCAATCAAATAATAATAAAATACCAAACATTAATTTAATTAATGTCATGTATGAAATAGGATGTCAATAGTTTTCAGATCTGTTTATGGTAACAATGATTTTATATCAATTTCGATCACAAAAAAGTGCTTAATAATAAAATTGGGTGACCGAGAAAAAACGAAAATTGACAAACCTTACAACACTAATACTACAGAAAATCAGCAACTTGATGCATAGTACGACGGTCAATTTTGTCACAACGTGTCATTATCAGGTTGGGATTACCGGACAGTGACCGAATAGCACGATATCAGTGAGTGTTTTATATTTGTAATGCGGGGTGTCCTAAGTTACTTACTAGGTACAGGCACTAACTAGGGCTAGTAAGTGGTGAGTAACTCAGGTGTCGTTCTTATAAACTAGCTGAATTGAAACTGAAACGTTTTATGCGAATGTGTTCTAACTAGTGAAGAAGTTTATCAAACGTGGTGGAAGTTTTCGGTTTTAATTACACTAAAGTAAGGCGGATAAAACATAATGTAAATTCAAATAATAAAGAAGTGGTGTTTGTTATGAATTCGTTACTTATATTATGGAATGATGCATTTTGAGTTGTATTTAACAGAAACGTTTAGCATGTCCACTTATGGGAACAATGACCCAAATAATTCCCTACTAATCGATTAGCATGTCACCAGTAATTTAGTCATAATAATTCTGATCGGAAAGGTATTTCTCAACTTTTAGCATTGCCCACTTATAGGAACAATGACCATTCTCGAAATGTGAACATTCCTGGGTGTACGAACAAAATAGCAAGAACCCTTTTTATATCCGATCGTTCTTAACACCGTGATATAACCTTATGGTCTCGTGTTTTATTTTGTTTTCTTAACAGTGGTAAAATCTAAAGGCGATAGACAATAAAATAGAATACTTGTTACTGAATTATCTATTTTAATTTGATATAAAAATTGAACCTCTATTGTCATAAAGTATTTTCAACTCTTTATCTGCCTCATGCTTGGTTAAAGTTGAATGTCATTCAAGTTGAATACGTGTGGAAAGATGTTCAAGATGACAAATTAATATTTTTTTTACTTGATCGAAGTGTTAGAATCATTATAATGTATTTTAATTAGTAATCTATGTGTCATATATTTATTAATCACAATATCTTATATAATAGAAAGACTGAATAACAACAGTCATCCCAAGTCGTTTCTTGGAAGCTTATGAAAAAATGGCTTTAGAGTGTAATATGTATTCACTTGATCATTTCAACATTGATGGAACGGCCTATCATTTTTGGAGATTCAAAAATTACTCTTTTTTACATGATGAATGGAATTCTTTTTAGTAAGAACACAAAGCTTACTCCATTGTCAATCAATTAAGGAGGAAACTAATTTTCCTATTTATACAAAAGTCCCATCGCTTAGATATATTGCAAATGAAATAACCGGTTGAATCCTTACCGGTACACATCTTTATCTATTCAATTATTTCTATGACTTTTGTGATTTTAATACACTAATTTACATTAACTGTATTATATGTTATTGGGTATGTTGTTACGGGCAAGCTTAAAAGGCACCTTGATGTTTTTTCGCACGGATTCTTTTCATCTAACTATGCAACATTTTACGTACGTGTATATTCGTAGTTAACCTTTGTAATTTTCATTGCTAACGTATTGTTGCTTATAAATAGAAGGCAACAAATGAAGTTGATCTTGTATCATAGTCCGAAGACACTTCCAGGGATGCTTGCTCGAGCTATAGTTAATCATGGGATAATATTTGCATCTCGAGTAAAAATTGCTCAACTAGAAAGAAGTAAGTAATAATATAATAATCTATTCAATACTTTGCCCGCTTTGCTAAAGATAACGATCTCTTTTCTTAAATTCTAATATATATTTCTAGTTAACATTTTGGAATCTATGGTGTTAAAGGTCGAGTTCGAGCCAGATATGCCTGAAGCTAACAACATTAGGAATTGGCGATTTTAAAGAATATTATGTGCTATTTTCAGTTAATCTACTTAAGATTTAAGTTTATGTTGGTCGACTATTCGATTTACGAACTAAGTATTTGTGGTTTTGACTATTACGTTACAAACCAACTATTTATGATTTTCATATGCTTACATTATGATAAGGGTCAACGTTTTGTTCGCAAATTATTTATGGTATTTAAGTTTTTATGATAAGGGTAGACTTTCTTTGGCATACGATTATATATGTTAGTTAATCATTTATAATTCTAAAAGAGAGACATTTTGACAACATGTTCAATCTTATCATTGTCACACCTCACCAAAAAAAAATTCTTTTTACTTTTATTTTCAAAAGCAAAGTGTAAACTTTTAAGACCCTCTCATGTTAGTAATGTCCACATGTAGGCTATTAAAAACTTACTTATATCCTATTCAAAAAATAACATGTTATGTCCCTTTTGCTATCTTTTACACAATGTAATTCAAGGTTCAACCGAAACCCTTTAAATAGGATTAAACTAGATTTATGAATTTATGTATAATTTATTTATGTATAACTTTTGTGCAAAATATTGAATCATGTACATTCTCTTTCTTAGTCTTAATGTTGATCATCATATCTTTAAATGGCGATATCACAAAATGCTATACATACTAAACAATTAAACAAACATATTGAATACTAAAATTCCATGCAAACAAATTGAAAATAACCATACTGTGTAATAATAATAATGACCAAATAATTTAATTTTGCAACCAAGAACATAGTTAATAAATTTGCCTTAGACATTAATCAGGTGCAACCTTTTAATTGGTCATGAGATGTTGGGCCATTTCATTCAAGACGTGGATATGTTTAATGATCACCCTAATTTCAGTAAGACGGTTCTCACGTAGGAAATTTAATCGTTGATGCTACTCTTGAGTTCATCAATTACCAAGTTGATGCTTTTTTCGGGATCAATTTCAGTACAACATATTTGCACATTCATGAGTTCTATACCTAAAAAACACAAAAACAAAAAATCTTTAACATCATATGATGTTGTGTAAAGTGATTATGGTATCCAAAGATCAAGTATCATAACAAGAAAAATATGATGAGTAAGAGCAAATATAAGATATAATCGACACAAAATGTAAGTTGAACTTGCCAAATGTGTTTGTAGCCATAGAGATTGAGTATTGCTTTTAGACTTTGAAATTATTAGAAGATGCACTATTGATAGTTATTGAGAACCTACACCAAGTTTAGTTTTATAGGTCTATGGAAAGGTTTAACTTTGGTAAGTAAAATTTTGTTACATATATAATATTATTCGGGTCAAACTAATCGAATATTTATATGTTTTAATTAAAATATGTTACATATATAGATGTTGTTGGACGTTTGACAAATTAGAAAACAAAAATTTAGAAATGATTTAGTCATGTTAGTATTAGTATATATATATACACTAGATTATGTACTTTGCAGTTTGTAGTGCAAACCCCACATGATGCAAATGTAAGCGGTGGTGTTACATCAAGTGAAATGGATTTTCGAAAAGATACAAAATCATAATTTTTATAGGTAAATGAGAATTAATAATGTCTATCATTGTGATGCAAAAAAACATAAAGAACCTAACAAATGATGTTATGCACAACAAAAGGAGAATAAAAAGATCAAGAAACCTGTCATTGGTGATGTCTCTCAGGCCAATGTAGATATACAAAAAGGTATATAGATATATATAAATTACATTTAATGTGATATACCAAAACTTAGTGCATCTTGATGTAACTTTATCCTGTTAGAATTATCTAAAGAGTACAACAAAGATTATCATGCATGGCAAAAGGAGAAAAAAAAAAGAAAAAGAAATAGCTTGTGGTGGAGGAAATAGTCAACTTGTTACACCTAAGCCCATTACGATATCTACACTGATGACATAAGTCTATACAAACCCATCATAATGGGTACCTTTTGGGATATTGTTAAATCGACAAATTAATTAATATTCTTATACCAATCATTGAAGTATGAGTGAAATGACATCAAACGCAAACATTGCAAAAACTTCACGTGTCATTGATTCGGTAAACCAAGAAAATATTATAGCTCGCTAAACACAGCCTCTTCTTCAAATGAACACAAAAGATATTCGTGACAATTCAAACAACGTTTCTCTAAAGAAAAAACTTCATAATAAAGCTTATTATGAAAGAAAAAAAGAGGAAATGAGGCTAGCAAGCCTAAACCAATAATCAAGCAACAACGGTAACTTGGCTAAATTCATGTGATGATTATTTACTTCTTTAACTATTATTGTTCACAATTACATTATTTTTACTCTGAATTAGGCATCAAAAGTCAACGTGATATATTGCTACCTTTGTTTGAACAAGAAGTTGGTCTAACATCGACATGTTGGTGATAAACCAGTCACACACTATATCTGTTTAAATGTATATGACATTAAATTATTAGAGTTTTACTTTTATTACTTACTACTTATCTTATTTATCATTTAATCAAAGCCTCAATCGATTTATCTTTATCGTTGTAAGGAATAACCGTGTCATCAGGTATGCGAATAAAGGTTTCATCTAAAACCTCTTCGGCACCGTCATTAACTCGTAACAAAAAATCTGAAAACCATGGATTGATCAAAGCCCTCATATTTATGCTTAAACGTATATTTTTCATCAAATGCCAAAGCGGTGACATTCGTAAGTAATTTTATGGAAAGGAAAAAATCTACTACAGTTTCAATGAGGTAGAAGATGATAAGAGCAATTACTATCCCAATGAATTTATAAACTCATTACATGTTAGTAGTCTACCCCCTCATTGCCTTTGGCTAAAAGTTGGATGTTCGATGATTTTATTACATAATCTCGATCCATCTAATGGGTTGTGTAATGGAACCAGATTGATATGTAGAATTTTTTAGCCGAATGTGATCGATGCAGAAATAGTTGTTGGCCAACATTACGACAAATGAGTGTTTCTACACAGAATTCCTTTGTGCTCGTCAGAAAACAACATGCTTCCATTCAAACTTAAGGGAAAAAGAATTTCCTATTCGCCTTAGCTAAACTAAGTCGATAAATAAAGCTAAGGGACATACAATTCTGAATGTTGGTGTTTCTCTACCAGACTCTGTATTTTCGCACATACACTTATATGTTGCTTTATGGAGAGGAATATCACGTGATAACACTAAGGTATTAGTGAAACCCGTCAAATAGTTTAATCGTGATGGTGTCTACACATCAAATGTTGTTTATTGAGAAGTCTTGCATGATAAATAAGGTTTAAATAATTATTTATTGTTAAAATTATAATGCAGTATGTAAACCATACCACATCATTAAATCCTTTTCTTAATTGGGTGTCAAGTCAGCTTAAAAGTTCTCTTCAAACTCCCTTTTAGTATCAGTTCATTATTAGCTATTTAAATTCTACATGCTTAGTTTTTGAAATACTATTAATGGTATTGCCGTGTTGGGTCTAAAAATGCTTACATGTACTCGTGATTTTAATTTGAAAATGAATAAGAAAATTGTTCTACACGCAATTTTCTCTCATCGGTTGTCGGTAGTCTGTAGTCTTTGCTTCCATTTCTTTTCTCTTTTTATATGGGTATGGAAGAGTTGAAGATGGGCGTTCGTACTAATCTTACATATTTTTACAGAAATTTTTAGGGTGTGTTTAGTTGTAGAAATTTTTCATATTTTTCTATCTCCAACTTTTTTGAAAAGGGGAGGAGCTTTTTATCTCTACAAAAGTATTGAAAATTTAAAAAACATGTTCAAAAGATGTTGCAGTTTTCATTTTGGAAAACTGGAAAACATGTTTAGATGCATCACTTTTCTTTAAAAAATAATTATATGTAACTTTATACAATTATATTAGTATTGGTTTGTCAACTCATATTAAAATGACAATTCTTAACAAATAATATAATAAGAGAATAAAAAAGTTGTGTCACTTAAAATGCAATCAAGATTCCTTGTGAGATCGACCACGACGACTCGTATACTTATTCCATAATTCATTCGCAATTTGACCTCTCACTTGAAGCATTTCCTCATTGTCAGTCATGTTTAAAGGAAAGCCTTCTTGGACCATATATAAACATTCGCCTGGAACATCAAGATATTCTTGACCATATATAGTGAATAAGTTGTCAGCCCTATCATTCATCCTTATGTAATTATGTAAAGCGCAACATGAATGCGGAATCAAGATTTGGCGTCTTAGCGAGTAGTTTGGTATATCGGTCAAAATAGAAAATCTTGTTCTAAGTACACCAAATGCACGTTCTATGACGTTACGAACTGATGAATGCATAAAGTTGAACATTTTATGTTAAACAAAAAGATAAAATGAATAATTTGAACATATACATATCTTACCACCAGCCGGTATAGGAAATTATTTTCAGGTCATGAATGCGTCATAAAAAACACGAGAGTCATTAGTTGTTCCCTCCTAACCAGTATACACAAAGGTGAACATCATATCATGTGAGCAAATAGCCATGACATTTTGAGTGACAAGTACCGCTTTTTCTACCACGAAATGACTTTTGTCTACACTTTTACAAGTCGGGTGTCCAAATAACATAAGTCCAAATGAAGGCAGAACATTTCAAATTCAAATAGCAAAGGAGATAACTGTATATGGTTTAAAGATGAATAGAGGGCATGAGAGGTCATTAATCTAAGTTAATAAATGATTGATGTGCATTTTGTGATACAAATGAAGCACCATAAAAAGGAACTCCATACTTCTTACAATTTCCCATCACCCCCTTTAACCTAATAAATTTGCATAAGTTATAATTAATTGCAGAAAATGATACAAAAACTTGAAGTACGAATTACGTGGTTATATACTGAAATCATTATATGCATAAAATCATATTATTAATTGAGATAAACATGAAAAATCACATACAGATAAACAAAAATCATCATATCGATAAACATGAAAAATGGAGTATGTGTTCCCATTAGTGGAGAAGCAAAAGTTTGACTAACATTCAATTAACACAATACAATTGATAATTTATTGTCAACATAACAAGTTATATTAATAATTGAGACAAACAATAGAAGATTGATTTACAAAATCAAGAAAAGGAGATGAGTGACATACCTTTGAGATTGTTGAGACGAGATAATCGATAATATTCAGAGAGCAAATAGGTGCAATTAGGTTTTCTGAGGGAAAATTTAAAAAAATTCGCCTTTTTATTAGAAAGGAAAGGAATAGAAAATATAGATGGGCCTTTTTCTAACTTTCAGTTATAGATGTGAAAATTGAGTTTTCTATTTTTGGAAAAAACTTTTTTAGAAAATTAGCTTTTGATCACATTTTTAAATTTTCAGGTTTTCTGGGAAATTGGTTTTAGAAAAGAGCATAATTTTCTACAACTAAAAAGGGCCTTAGCAATTTTATTCAGTGGAAACTTTATAAACGTTTTTAATACTCTGATTTCTTTTGAATATTTAACCAACTAAATCCTAAATTTAATTTTAAAAAAATAATGTTTAAAGTATGTCGACTCTATGACTATATATGATATTCTTATTCTTATTCTTATTATTTTATCACATTCTTACAAGTTTTAATTTATTTGTATGAAAATTGCTGTAAGTTTATATATTCAGCATTGTTCCTAAAGTTTATCATATGTGTTATTATATTTCGTAGATTATGTCTAGTTAATAACAATAACAATAATAATAATAATAAAGCATCAATTTACAAGTTTACAAGAATATATAACACACATAGGCCACTATGGCGCAAGGAGTCCTCGCGATTTGGTGTTAAAATTAGTATGAGTTTAAAACTTTCAATATTGAAATTAATTTTAGTAAGTCATTTAATGTGAAATCTCTTTATTCTCTTTATACTATTAAAAGAAAATCATAATAAGCTAATCATTTTGACTTTCTTTTTTTTATAAATAAATCTTAACCCTTAGATGCTTCTTAATCTATACAAATCTAACCATTGATTGAGTCAACTAAAAATGATTAGCTAATAATTGTGTCTCTCCTCAATTCTCTTAATACCGTGTTTAATTTTAAAATCCCAATTGAATCGCTTTCAGTTTTATTGTTCAATCATCCAAAATTCGAATTCATTTTTCGCTCTTCTTCAAACTTAAGAGATCCAGAACTATAGAATTACGCCTAACCTTGAAGCGCCTAGGCCATTCCTGTGTGCATTACGATTTGGAAATACTCAGTGGAAATACTCAGTGAGAGATCCATTCGAATTCATTTTTCTTCATTTGAGAGATCCAGAAAGTTGAAACCAGGTATGATTACGATTTGTTAATTTAATATTAGATTTCGATTTCAATCGGTCATAGATATTAACCGTTGTTGATTCTCTTATTATGTGTTTTTTATTCGAAAGGTTTTTGTCTCCCTAACAATCCATAAGCCAATTTGGGATACATGTTTTATAAGCGTATATTATATCAGATGATTACTAAGCCCTAAATGGGAATTATGGATGAACATTATCGATGGAGAAATGCTTGGCCAACTGTAATTGATGTAATTACAGAAGATATCGCAATCCATGAATTTGTTTCTGTTTGGAAAACAGTTATACTACTCATTATAGTGAGCTTATTTCTTGATGCTCTTTAGTCTTTACAGTACGTTCATAATGGAGTCGTTGATGGAATTTTATGCAAGTTATGATGATACGAGTTAAGGTGAAATGGAGCTAATCTTTTGACTACAGTGGTTTTTGCTATTGATTTTTGTGGTAAGTTTTTGTATCTCTGTATTTAAATTTAAGCTGTATCTATGAATTAGATGTATATATATTGATTACGGTGAACATGAATTAGATGTATATATATTTTTGTGGTAAGTTTTTCTATTCCCTATATCACGTTTATGTTAGTTTTAAATATGAAATTGAAGTACGAATTATTCATTTCTGATTTTTTTAATTAAAGAAAAATAGTTCATCTAGTTTTAATTTAATATAAATAATTAAGCTTTAGTAAGAATTCAGATTTACTAATAATTAATTGACCCTATCCAACTCAATCTGATCCAACTTGATTTGCCTTTGATCCAACCAGTTTAACCCAACTTAGAGATTAACCCGTTTAGACTTGTGACCCATTTCAACCCAAACCCACTTGACCCGACCCTATCTGTTTGCCACCCTTAATTATGGAGTACTTCATAAATAATCATGTTTGCAAATAGTTTACAAAGCGTTAATAATAAGGTTTTGGATAAATATGATTAAAAAAATTGAGATGAAAAAATAGTCTTTCCGTCCTATTTCTGTTGTCGGCATTTTTATTTTTATTTTTCTCAAAAGAATTATCTACTTTTAGAAATGGCTATTAAATTTGATAATCTTTTTATTTTACACTTATTTATTATTTTTAATAATTTAGTTTTTTAATTATTACAAGTCAAATTTGGTTACAATATATGGGTAAAATTGACATTATGTTCATCTATCTATACTATCTATAATGTATTTTGATATTTTATATTTATAACTATTAAAATTGAGAATATTTTTAACTTGGTTAGTTTTCGTTTTACAATAAGAGGTTGTTTGAGAGGGGATAGGTTCATCTACAATCTACATCTACAATAAAATTTAAAATAAAACAAATAAAATAAGATAAGGGTCTTCTTGGTATTTAACATTGAATATTAATTGCTACTTAATGATAACACCCACCCATCTCATGGTATCAGAGCCATGAACTAAGTTTTGGATTAGTATGCTCTGTGTCTGCAGTCTTTGTACTGATCTCTCACATCAGAAAACCAAATACTTAGATATTGATTGTTTAAGAATAATTTTAATTATTTCTACTGGGTTCGTTGAAGGAAGTGTAAGTCGACAAAGGTGGTCGCAGTTGATCCCTCCGATATATTGTAGAAATATTATACTCTATTCTTCAAGTCAACCATGAGTTCAAATAAATACCTAAGCCCCTCCTCCGGTTTCCGCCAATCATCTGCATCCAAAATAAATCAATTATATGAAATAACCTATGTTTCAGAGGATTCAAAAAAACCAATTTCCCAGATGCCAATAGTAAACCCTTACCAGGTATTTGCCAAACCCTCCACCTCCTTATCCAGAAAAGTAAAACAATTAATAGGATCTACCCCAAATAAACAAATAAAAGAGTATGTCCAAGCCTCTAAATTTGACTCTCATCAGCTACCAGCCTCTCAAACAGAACACTTAGTTCCGTTATGTATACCACAAGATCTCCCTAGACATTGTTTGTCTCAAGGATACACTCATATTCACTTTGGAGCGATAAGGTTAGCACTCACATTTCACGGTAGAAAAGGATTACCAGCCTATTCACGAATTGCTCTTCTCGATACAAGATTTGTAGAATACCAACATGCTTGTATTGGTACGATACAAACAACATTAAATGCTGGAACAGTTTTTGTTACTTTCTACCCAAATTTCAACATGCCACTTAATGATCCATCGTTATTTACGGCTCTCAAAGCACAAATACAAATTGGTGGCACTCCCCAAGTGAATACTTTCCAAGCAACGTTTCACTACCAGATGGCCTACAGAGTCCAAAATCACTCGTTAGACATCATGGTCCCAGGACAAGAAAATGCAGGTGAAGCATTGTACATTGATATTGACTCAAATGCAACACCAACATGCACATATGTCCCCAAGCAGTTATCAAGAGATGAACTGGTGAAACTCCTCCCAGAAAAATGGATAACAAATTACGAGCAGATACACCAAGCTCCAGTCAGGACAACAACTGCTCCTGAGTTTATCAGGCATGAAAATGGACTTGTAGAACTCAAGTTTTCTTCACCAAGGCCTATCAACGAATCACCAAATGTTTTCCCAACGGGAATCCATATGATCGAAAAAATCGAGCGGCATATAAAACACATAGAGTATGATGTGTGTGACTGTGAAGATTGTTTACAAGAAGCTTACAAAGTTGAAATGGATGAAGATATCCCAAAGAAAAGAAATTCTTCTCAACAAAGGCTTAAAAAGAGATATGAAAATGGTGACCCCTCTGTAAGACTTCTTGGTGAACATTCAGGTAAATTTGACTATTACGTCATTTATTCTGACAAACTCAAAACACCACCACAACCTTGTAACTCATTTCCTCCATCCAACCTTTCCCCATATCACCAAAAGGCTTTATCCATAATCCATAAACACAAGGTCCTACACCCATCTCCATTTTATCCAACAGTCTCGCCAATTCCATCATCTCAACAACCAGTTTGTTGTTATCCGATCACTAAAGATCCCTCAAGTTCTAGTATGCAAGAATACTTAAATGATTTCCCTCCATTAAAATCCTTTGAGTTTCCTGAACATAGAACAAGACATGACTGGAAGATCAAAACGCCAACCACAATTAGCCCGACAGGAGCACCTTGTATAATCAGCCCAGCAGAAGCCACCTTAAATTAGCAAAGTGAAAATGCAGTGGCTCAAAATAAGGTTCTTGTGAAGATTCTCTATCAACAAAACAAGCTCACAAAGACACAAGATAACCTTTCATCTAAAGTAAGGTCACTTGAGAGCATAATCAATGAAGTACGATTTAAAATACAAGAACTTCATCGTGACCTGATTCAAACTGTCCGTGCTCCGTCAACATCCCAAACCACAATTTCTCTTTCTCGAAAAGAAGCAGAAATGAACACCCTTAAAACCCAACTCCAAGATCTTAAACGACAACACAGACAAAAAAGAATCTCAACTTTGGTTGATGATCCTTGGAGATTACCCTCAACTCCTTTTGTTGGAGTATCGTTTGATCCACAACCAATACCTCAATCACCGTTACAAGAACCTTCACCTTCACTCAACCTTTGGGCTTCAGAACAAGCAAAAATAAAACCAAAAATACAAGGCTCTCATCGTTCCACATCCAATTATGAGCCAGAATTCTCTGAAGAAACTTCTCCCATTGTAGCCTCCTCTAAATCACCAGATTTTCTTCCCATAGAAAAGGCAAACCCCATATCATCATTTCTGGAATCCCTTGCACAAGAAAGAAAACCAAAAGTAACAACTTTTATGGGTCCCATTACAGAAGATGATGATTTTGAACCAACAGAGGCATTTGAACATTTGTTCATGACAGAACCAGAACCTGAAACTGCTGAATCAACTGATCCAGATGACCTTGAAACCCCTCAACGAGAAAGGTTTGCTCCTAGATCAGACACCAGACAACAGTTCACCTTTGATGATATCCCACCATCCAAGTGGCGTGAAAGAAATGTGGAAATGCTCACATGGTGTTCTGCTGAACTCCAATATTATTCTATGGAGATGGTCATCAAAAGGTTCTTAACCCGACTCCAGGGTCGCCTCAGGGATTGGTATCTCAGTCTTGGTGAATACCGCCAACTCCAGATCCAACAAGCCTCGTCGCCTGAAGAATTCATGAATATAATATATTCAGAATTTATTGGCAATCCTTATGAACATACCATTCACGCACGAGAAGAGTATCTGAAAATGAAGTGTTGCTCCTTCCAGAAAAAAGACCTTGAAAAGCATTATGATCGAATGTCACAACGCTTTTACTGTCTCAATGGTGTTGATGATGTCAACCTTAAACAGGTCTTTCTTAATTCTTTCCCACAATCTCTTGGGAATGAAGCATACAGATCACTGGAAGCAAGGAACATCACTATTGCCCAATCTTCTCTAGGAGAACTCTACCAATTAATTTTAAATGCACTTGCTAAATTGTGCAACCAAAAGAAATTCTTAGTGGAGTTCGAAAAGACTGGCAAAAGACTCGGTTCAGCATGTGATGAAAACTACCTGCAAATTAAATGCAAAGACAAATCATCATGTGATTGCAGTGGAACGAAGAAAAATTCCCACTTCAATAGATTTCCAAAAAACAATCAATGGAAGTTTGCTAAGAAAAATACAAAATTCTCTCGCAAAAGAAAGTGGAAGTTTGTGAAACGAAAATCACACCGAGGCCGAACCTCTGGTAAATGTTATATTTGCCAGAAAGAAGGGCATTTTGCAAAACAATGTCCAAATAAACGAAGGTCTCAAGCATTAATTCAGATGCTTAGTAAAATCGAACCAGTTGACATCTCTGATCTAGAATCTCTGTATTCTCTAGACGATGAACCTGGTGAGGATGCATTATGCTCAATCGGTTACTCAGATTATTCTTCTGATGAAGATTCTGAGTTAGACTCCTCTGAAGAACACTCTGATTTAGAGATGTTTATGATGAACCTGTTACCACACTTATTACCGGTTCAAGAAAGTCCACCCACACCTCTAGCTAAAATCCATATCCTCACTGACACTTATGCTGTACCTATTCCGGTGATTGCCTTTTTTGATACAGGTGCAGCAGTCTCCATACTTGATCCAAAAATACTACCGGCAAAGTATTGGAGACCACATCGCCAAGATTTCTTAGCTGCAAATGGAGAACGCTTTGTTATTGATAAAATAAGCATTCCCATAAGCGTTCGTCTTTTTCCAAAGTGTGTTATAAAGCAAAGATTCTTAGGCACAAATGCTCCAGGAAAAGACATGATCATTGGGTTTGATATACTCCATAGGTTATCAAATCTAAAATGGTCCAAAGAAGGTCTATACTACAAGAGCTTTATCAATCGATGAACTTCAATCCCTCGCATTTTTACAGTCACAACAAGCCCAATTGAAGTTGTGAAAGGAGAAATTATCAGAACATCATGTGCAACATCTCATACAGAATTTCTCAACAAACACTCCTCCCCCTTATGGTTAAACCCTTCATTTTTTGTTTCACTCCCATTCAAACAAAATGAAGATGTTAACCCCACAAAAGAAAGTCATCCGGGAATGAATCCAGACCATTACCAACTGGCAATACAAGAATGTACTGAACTTGTTGAACAAAAAATTATTGAACCTACCACTTCACCTTGGGCATGTGAAGCATTCTACGTCAACAAAAGAAGTGAACAAGTCCGTGGAAAGTTAAGGTTAGTTATAAATTATCAGCCTTTAAATCATTTTTTGGCAGATGATAAATTTCCTCTTCCACAGAAAAAATCCTTGTTCCAGTCTCTTGTTAATGCCAAAGTTCTTTCAAAATTCGATTTGAAGTCTGGGTTTTGGCAATTAGGAATTCATCCTAATGACAGGTCTAAAACGGCTTTTTGTATTCCTGATCATCATTATCAGTGGAATGTCATGCCATTCGGTTTAAAAAATGCTCCATCTGCTTTTCAAAAAGCAATGGTTACTATTCTTGCAAATACACTGGTCTACATTGATGACATCTTGCTATTCTCTCCTGATGAAAAGTCACACGTGGAATTACTTACAAAATTCCACGCTTTGATCAATAAATATGGGATTATGTTATCAGAAAAGAAAATGGAGGTTGGTGTCTCCACTATTGATTTTCTTGGAATGAAAATATCTAATGGAAAATATCAACCCCAGCCCCATATTGTCCAAGAACTGCATACGTTCCCAGATGAGCTGTCTACCCAAAAGATGGTCCAACAGTTTCTTGGACTAGTCAACTATATGTCTGATTTCTTACCCAAGCTTTCAAATCATACAATCTGGCTAATACCCATGCTGAAAAAGAATCCTGCCCCTTGGACATCACGACAAACAACAGCTGTCAAAGAAATAAAGAAACTAGCAGATGAGATGCCTCCCCTGAAGATTCCTGATTTGACAGAAAGAAGAATCATTCAGACAGATGCTAGTGATGAATACTGGGGAGCTGTCCTACTTGTCGAGAACAGCAAAAAGGAGAGATCCATTTGTGGATACAAAAGTGGCACGTTTAAAGAATCTGAAAAACACTACCACTCCACTTTTAAAGAAATTCTTGCAGTCAAAAGAGGAATTGAAAAATTCCAATTTCATCTTGTGGGACACGAATTTCAAATAGAAATGGATATGTCTTCTTTTCCACGTATGCTACAATTCAAAAGAAAAAGTCTCCCTCAGGCACAACTCCTGAGGTGGTCAAACTGGTTCTCCCAATGGAAGTTTACAGTCAAGCATATCAAAGGGACAGAAAATGTACTTGCAAATTTCCTCTCAAGACCAAAGGACTATAAAGTTGGCAGTGGTCACAAGAGCATCAACCAAGCAATACCAATGGTGTACTCGATCACAGAAAAAAATGGAGAAAACTCTTCAAACACCACCGAACCAGAAACTTTTCCGGTATTAAAACTCCCAGATGAAGTTGCAGAAAGTATTGCAGATCTAACATTAAAAGAAAGAGGTCCGGTCAATTATAAAACTTTCCTTACTATCCTGCTCAAGAAACATGGCATATTCATGAAAGGTCTCAAATTTCATTCGGATTATCCATTCCTCAATGTATTTCATGTCCATGACCTATACAGGTTTCCAAAAAAAGCGTTATGCTTTTTCTGGTACCTCTTTGAATCCCACACAATCGCCATGTCCTTTAATGCCCCCAAACTCCTTGCTTATATGTTCAAGTGCCAGTTTGAAGCTGGATCTCCGCATTCCAAAAATATGTTCAAAATGCTACAATGGTTCCTCCCTCACCACCAATGGACAAGATGGTTAACAAGCTGCTCAGCAAAAACATATCTAGTAGTAGTCTTCCGAAGACCCAATTCATTTATTCCACCTACTAGTATTTACACTGTCGGGTCACTTGTTTACCACTCTCCTTACTGCTTCATCCTTGATTGGTACAAAGTCAATCCAGCCAGCCTGTCATGCGCATTTATAAACAAAGAAGTTTACATCGAGACAAGAAGTACTATGGCAAGAGCAAATGGTGTTGATCCCTCAAAAGTACCATTTCGATCATGCACAACATGCATCAATGGAGTGATGAACATCCAGATTCTGCAAAATGGATACAAGCTACCTATGAGTGGAAACAAGAACATCTTGAAGCTGTGGCAGAAACCTCTGACGAACTTGAAGATTATATTGATTGGGAAGACAATCCCATTGATCCATTTGAAGAAAACCATCATAACGACCCATATGAAGATGATCCAACCCATCCCGACGCACGCTGGAGTCCTTAGATATTTTATAATTTATGTAATGTAATGTGTGATTTTATTTCCTAGTGTGTTTAAATGACATATACAATGATGTCATTCCCTATATGACATAAGCACTCATGTCATTCATCAATAATGTAAAAAGTAAGTGTGCTTGTACTATAAGCTTGTATGTTGTACTCTGAAAAGGATATATATAGTCTTGATTGTTGCCATTTTAAGGCATCCCGGTTTGAAATAAAAACTTCTCTTATTTCTTATATCTCTCTAGAAATCCTTCTCTCTAAAGATTTTCTTTTCTTTTAGTATAATCTACCTTTAAACAGGTAAACACCCAACGACGGATATAACACCCACCAGAACAATATCTCATCCCCAGCATCTTGTTCCCTACCCCTACCGTATGTCTCCCTTTATACATCTGAAAAACTTTTCTCAAACCCTAATAAAAAAAAATCACCATCTTCAGCCCATGGTTGTCGACGCTCGCATCAAGCTTCAACCTGTTTATGGAGAACAACAGCCACCAAATGCTACGCAGTCTCCTACCTTCAACTCCTTTATGCTCGGCCAACCACAACTGTCCACCAGTATGCATCAGTTTTAGAAATCAATTTTTGTTATACTTTACAATGTCCACCATGCTCTAAATAACGGTTTGATCGATTGTTTGTATTAAAAAAATATTATTTTCTTCGTCTGTGTACCAATTTTGATCTTTTGGGGCATCAAGTAGTACATGTTGTTAATATATATTAAATGAAAAATAGGAAGCTGAAAATATGTACGTGCATTACAACTGGAAATATGTGCATGAACCGAAAGTTTTGATTTGGAGGAGTTGTACAAAGTCTATTTTATCCCGACTTGGTATTTAATTGTCTTTGACTGATTTGAAAAACTGATCTGATCATCAAAGAATCTAATGGTTGTCGGTTTATCTTATTTTTTTTACTTTATAAACATTATTTTACAATAACCACTCCCTGTTTGAGAAAGCTTATTTTTATTGTGTTGGCGTGCTTGGGGAAGCTTATAGCTTATACTATTTTTAAGTGTTTGGATGAGCTTATGCATCATAGTCTTATTATGATTAAATGGACATTATTGTATAATAATTTGTATGGCATATGAGGTTGCTTTTTATAATTTACATACTTATTTTATAGTTGTAGGTTCCTATGTAATTTTAATAATTGTAAACAGAACTCTTTCATAAAAAATAAAAATATATTAATGAAAAGTTCATTAAATGGTACAAGATATAAGTGATACAAATACGTATAAGCACACACCATAGCACTACTAGATACAGTTTCTAACACATTTTTTATTTACTAAAAAAAAAAGCAAAATTAAGTAATCATTTTGACCTTTTCTTTTATAAATGAATATGAACCATTAAATGCTACTTAACCTATATTAATCTAACCATTAATTTCAGAAGTTAAAATGATTATCTCATAATTATCTCTCTTCCATTAATCCTTCATCCAATCGACTATAATACCCTCATTAAAATTTTAATGGTTATAGTAAAACAATATATATCTAAAATGATTTATGTTGATTAAAAAAAATCAAATGTTTATCGTCTCTTTCCTAGATTAGTACTCCACAAAATCAATTCGTTTCACCTGGCCAGAAGAAATGTTGGTTTCCATAACTACTTATTTATTTATGTTCTTCTTCTTTACACCGAATATTTTACACCACATCTCTTTGTAATTGAGCCGGCTTCCATTCTTCTTCTAAGGATTCTGATGAGATCATGATCTATCAAAGTACTTATGTTTCACCTATGAATCTGATGTTATTTGCTCGATTTGGAATTCACAGGAAAATATGAGTCGCATACTGATGACAACCCCACCAAGATGTTCATTAGAATGTAAAACTTAAAGAAGCTTGCGATTGCAAGTAAGTTCATAGAGTTCATTTATATCCCCGCTGATGATGATGTTAGTTGATGATGGTGATATCAGCGACTCGGATTCCATTGTTTATACTTCATGTCTGTTTTGATAATTAATGTTTCTAAGGGTCACGCTTAATATACTTATATTTTTACTAAACTTACTAGTCAACCACTCACATGACACAGTTTCCAATGCAGTATTAAATTTTCAAGGCGGTATTCTCTTTATTAAACTAGTATGTTTAGTAATACCCGTTTCTAATTGTTGAGTACCAAGTGTTTGTTGAAATACCCTAATGAATTTCTATAAAATTATGATCTTAAAAGCATCATTTTTTTAGTATTATTATAATTTGATTTTTGAACAACAAGTAAATTTTCCAGTTTAATAGCAAATTCTGAAATATTTTATACAGTCCTTTTGGAAAATGAGTCTGAGTTGGATAAGTTATTTTGGCTAAAGAAATAAGAACAAGGGCTAAGAGACCAATTAGGAACTAAGTATAACTATTGACTTCATGTTTCCTTAATTATGTACAATTTGATGTGATGGGTATTGTTTAACTATATAGACCACATGTTTTGACTTTGTGAAGTGTTTAAGAAATTTACTTCCCATAGAAGTGCATATGATAGTTGGAATAAACTATTAGTTTAAGTGTAAACAAGTGAATTTTACTCTTTAATTGCAGCTTCATGGTTGAAAGTCCAAAATATTTGTACAAATAGGTTGTTGTGGATCCAAACATGATTCATAAGTGTAAAAGGTTAGTATTGCTACTTGAATATTGATATCGCATAATTTACACATTTTATAGTGACGATATCGGTCCAAACTGTATATTATTTTAGTGAATTTATGAACTTTCGATACCTAACTATTCTAGTTTAGTTTCAGGTTAATAATCGAGAAGAGATGAACAAAAGATCAAGAATTGATTGATTTTTGCAGCTTTTGTGAGGCTTCACCGTTTTGGCCATAACTCCCTCATACGAACTCCGATTGAGGTGATTCAAAAACCCAAATTCTTGGAACTCAAAGGGCTACAACTTTCAAAAAGGATGTTAAGGCTGAAAATGAATTTTACCCGTTAGGTACTCATCATTTTCCAGTTTGGAAGCCTAGCAGGGAAAAATACACTCAACCGGATGGGGAGGCACTTGTACCCGCCGGGTACTCCTATTACCCGCCGGGTAGAAGGGTCGGTTACAGCTTTTTGACCTTAGTTATCACTTAAACCCTAATTATCTTTTAACTTTTGATTACCAACTAACTGAGGATGATTGGAGGCTACTTTAGAGAGCTTTTGGGGACACCCTAAGTGATTCATCACCATTCCAATATTCATAGAAGTTAGGGTTTGTAATTTCGAATCTTTATTTATTTATGTTTAATTAATATTTGTAACGAATTATGGATTACCCTTTGATTATGAGTATTTGTTTGATTGAACACATGACAATGAACTAATTCCCTTGTGTTCATCTAGGCTAATAACCCTAGATGTTGGACTTTTGATATTTAGATTTTGTTTTACGTATGATATGATGTTTGATTGAAGAACCATTTGTATTTAACTTATTTGGCTTATTTAATTGGTGTGATAATCGTACTAATGAGTGAGAACTCTTAGATGTCATAAATTGTTACACAAAATGTACCAACTTGTAGGTTCCTGCCATCTGGATCCACGAGGTAACAATTATAATTGAGTGTGGAATCCTCAATTAAACACACGAAAATAAACAAGTTAACACGAATATGTAAATCTCACAAATGTTAAGCTTTATTGAATATAATCTCTGTTACATTCAAATTAAGATACAAACTCTCTCAATTGTCTTTCTGCGAACTTGCACTAAGACCTATGACTGAGTTCCCGAATTCACTCCTACTAACCTACGGATATATGTATATATAATAGTCAAGTTCGTATGGATTGGGCCCTACAAACTTGTCCCACTTCGAAGCCCATACGAACTTGGCTAAGTTCGTATGTCTTCCTAAGTTCGTACCTACATATAAGTTCGTATGAACTTACATATACTCATATAAGACAAAAATTAACCATTACAATGATTAACAAAATGAGCAATAACATCATATTACATTTACTTTTAATTGGAAACAATAAAATAGTTGAATTAGGTTAATTGAATTGTAATATGGATGAGTCATATTAAGAGACATCTTGTATGATCTAGTAATTTCTAAGACCTTAGAATTATGAGATTGAATCATTGTATTAGTTGAGTTGATTAATTATAATTGGAATTATTAAATTATCTAGGACACTTGCATTTTATGGTTTTAGTTCAACGATTGCATTGTGAAAACAAGTAGTCTAGATTATTAACTCCCATACGTTAAATACATATCTATTTATTGTCCAACTCTAGGGATAGTCTAGATGGACATGCTTCTACCACTTGGTTGATTATTCAATATAGTTACTTTTACTAGTTTAAACACTTTTTGACTGTCTGTCGTTAAGAGGCACATTTCTTATAATTTAACTATAGATTAGATAATTAATTCTTCAAAAAAGTATATATAAACTGTTCCCGTAAGAGACTACTCATTAGACTTATCACTGCTAAACTATTATTCGATTAGGTATACTTGCCTAGTTGTGTAATAGTTGCTTTGATATTGTTTTTACTATTTTTATAACTGGATTAATACACATCAAATATTCTATTAGGTTTTCAATCGCATTAATGCTTTGCGATTGCAAGTAAAACTTAAAGAAGCTTTGCGATTGCAAGTAAGTTCATGGTGTTCAAAATTAATCCGTTAATTTATATCCCCGCTGATGATGATGCTAGTTGAAGATGGTGATGTTAGCGACTCGGATTCCATTGTTTATACTACATGCCTATTTTGATAATTAATGTTTCTAATTGTTGAGTACTAAGTGTTTGTTGAAATGCCCCAATGATTTCTATAAGATTATCTAGGAAATAGAATGACTCGTGTTGCAGTGAGATTAGCATCCCTCTAACAAATAAACGGTTAGAATGGAATCTTTTGTGGTCCCTACAAGATCATGTTTTCTTATGTGTTGTATGTCCACCAATCACAACGAATCATGATGTCATACTCTTCATCTCCATGGACTCCTTGAGTTGCTGATGTACAATAGACCAGGGACCCCATATGCACAACTACTTAAACTAGATTGTCTAGTAACTACGTTATTCCTGAAGTCGCTGGAGGATAAAGAAGCTTCCTCACTCACTGCGAGCTAACATGCTCTTGTAAAGTGTCTAAACTTGATTTCTTCCAGTGACCTCCTTTATTTAACCATAGTGATTGTTGTGATTATGATTGCATAAGCTCATAGTCACTTATACTACCAGTGAATTGATTAATTACTAGTGCTGACTATTTGGTTAGCAATGATTTCATTTTTATTTGCAGCGGATTGTATCTTGATGAATCTTTAGAGTTCGGGGCTTTTAGCAACAGGAACACTTAGCGAAAGAGTCACCAAGCGATAGCGAATCTACAGAGCGCACTCTTCATTTTTTCAGTAGTGATTAGGTTGAGCAGCGTTAGTGAGATGACCTATCCTTGGACTTTCGACTTCATCATTTCTATGAAGGACTCTAGTGAATTGGCTAGTCTCAGATGAGTGACCCAACAGTCTCAAACTTATATGGAGTAATATTTTTTTAAATATATTGAAATTTAAGCAGCCTACAAGTCTCGTAATTTTTACTCTCATTTGAGAGGTATTTCGTGTAAAGTTTTTATACATATATATATATATATATTTTGTATACGTTTATTGTTAAGTTTCTTGTAATGTTAATCTATCCTAACATACTATATGTCTTTATATAAGCATTAATGTGGTCACTTAGACCACACCAGTTACATATGCACTATGTTAGAAATTACACTAAAGATAATCTCGCCACTTCAAATTTACCTCATGGCTGGATTACTCCATGTGATCACATTGATAATTGATTGCCATTTCAAAATTGGCATGATCACACCGGCATGGTTCTTCCACCGATCACCACTCACCCATACCCGATGCCCTAATAGGCTAGCTAATATTAGTTTTCTAATATTAGGGTTTTAGAAGATACTTCTAGTATTACCTGCTTATTAATCAACGCTTTTATGGAACTATTTATGTAAAATTAAACCTTTCTTTTAGTTAAGCCAGTAAAAAAGACCCTCATTTTGTCATTAAATAAGTTCCAATGTTGTTTTCTATGAACCATTTTATTATAAAATTCAAACCAACACCCGTGTTCTTTTTCAATATCTTATTTATCCCTTCCACTTCCCATGTCCTCTCTCTACTAAATTTATTTACACAACTTTAGATATAGCTACTAAGACCATAGAGAGAAAACTAGAGACACAATGGGTTTGTTTTTGTGTGATATGAAGATGGCATTACTAGGATTGTCTTGTTTCATCATGGTTAATCATGTTTATATAGGATTTTCATCTCCGACTGGTTGGTTAGTCGGCAGCGAGCCTCGTGATACCAACTTTCACGTACGAAAATTGCAACAATTCAAGTCATATTTCTTCCAACGACAACACATCTCCCTTGCTTCATCTTCTTCTCCATCTCCATCTCCAGAAGTAAGTGTAATTCTTGTTCAACAATAGTTATGTAATGTGTCTTACTAGATTCGATTTATCATGTAGACATGACATGAACCAAAAATTTAAACGAATATGATTCATTATGAATGCCATGATCGCTTACATCAAATTTTATATTGCTTTGAAATTCCTCTAGAGAAGGCCGCGGTTTACATGACATTTTCTATTAGGTAATTTGTTGGTTTAATTTGGCGTTATAACTTGTTGGCTTGTGGAGTTTCCCTTTCTTGGTGACTATTAAGTGTTTGTTGGATTCTCGGCTATAGTAATTTGTTGCTCTTTCGGTGTTCGTTTATTTACTCAAAAAGTTGGATATTGTTGCCTTTGAGTGTTTATTAGTTTGTCTGATAAGAAGGGTTCTAGTCATCATTACTAGTATAAACATATTCTACCATCTTGCTAGTTAATGTCAAGATACGTCAATACAGGCAAGAAGCAGTTCAGGAGTATACCATGTGATCGCGTATGGAGCAGATCCCACAGGGCAATCGGACAGCACAGATGCAATCCTTGGTGCGATCTCCGATGCAGTTTCTATTAACGGCGACGGGGTTTTGATGCAAGGGATTAGAAATCTAGGTGGAGTACAAATCATTCTTGAAGGTGGGATTTACAAGATCAGCCGTCCAATAAAACTGCCGGTCGCCGGCAGAGGCAATATTCTGGTATATCTTTACTTAAAAGTATCCAAAATATTGTTCCTACTTGTTGCCAACTTTATCTAGATTATGGTTGTAGATTATTTAAAGAAGAAATCTTATTCGACTAAGCTTTAGGATATACGAGTATAACATAAGTTGGCTAAAAATAATTGTTAATTAATAGTAAAATTAAATTATTGTATTTTGGGTGTAGAAATATTTAAAATTAATTTATTCCATTTAGATAGGCCTCGTAAATTAATAAAATTGGATCACTACAATTTTGAGTTTATTTGTAATTAACAGACATTATAGAGTGTATTCCGAGGCGGAGCCACCTAGAACTTAGAAGTAACATATATTATGGGTCAAAAATTTATATCGTGTAACTTAAAAAAAATATTAATTTTTCTCTCAACTGATCAAATTAACATGTGATACGTGTTCTATAAATAATTAGCTCGTTTTGTATATTATTAAGTTAAAAACAAATACTTAACTTATTTTTTGTGAAATCGTACATTTTCATTACAAAATTCATTTATTTAATAATATGAAAACAAATCATGCTACAGTTCACTTTAAGTTCCGAATCCGTCACTGGTTATATTAGTTTGAGGATTTACAAATGTATGATTGATAAGTCCTAATGTAGATGTTGGTCCCAAACTAACCACTGAAAGTTATAGAAGGATGAATACAATATGTTTTATTTAACTTAATCACTAATAAGTTTAATTGCAAGTTCAAGTAAATACACACATAGTATTTTAATTCTTTAATTGATTTGAATCAAAGAATTACAAGTTAGTTATAGTGGAATCACTAACTTTTTAATACATATTTAAACATTTACAATCAACTAGAGAACACACTCTAAGCTGCCTACAAAGGAATGCTAAACTGCTAATAGTACGCTCTCAAAACTCATAGATGAAGTCATCTATTTATATTTATATTTGACTTGAAAGTTGAAGTCAGCTCTTTATATTTGAGCTAGTATATTCTTGGTAACCATTTCAGCTAATCAGAATTTTCCACGTGTATTCTTTCTCATTGGTAAATTATGGACATGCTGCTTTATGCTCTGACATGTATTGTCAGAAAAAATCAGTTGTCTATAAAATATGTCGCATATGCACTGCACACGCATGTGCAGTTGGCTGACATTGATAGAGAGAACACCATATGCACAAACAACCATCTTTAACAGGTATGTACATTTGTACAACTTTGAAGATGCCATTTGGATAAGGATCAATATTCCAAAGTGTTAGTGAACCATCAACTTGAATCTGCAACAAGTGTAATGATCTTCATTCACTGAGCTGGCTTCAAAAGAACTTCAATCCCATCGCTGGGTCTTCATTCTCTATCTTCAACTTCATTTTTGACTTAGTTAAATGCATTACGACATAGCTAGCTCAAAAAAGAACTTTCAATAGGATCAACTTAAAATTTATCCAAAACTATCTCTATATTGGTTGAAGATATGACCAAATCACAAAAATCCTTTAGACCTAGCTCACAGTATACACTTGTGAGTTATCTACACTATTTTGCTAGACTTCAAAGTTGGCTATACTTAGGATCAACATAGCTAGACTTCAAAGTTGGCTAACCCATGATAACCATGTACCCCCATAGGAGGATCAAACTTTGAAGTCTAGCTACAAAAGAACTTTAATCCCATCGCTAGGTCTTCATTCTCTATCTTCAACTTCATTTATGACTTAGCTAAATGCATTACAACATAGTTAGCTCAAAAAAGAACTTTTAATAAGATCAACTTAAAAGTTATCCAAAACTATCTCTATACTAGTTGAAGATATGACCAAATCACAAAAATCCTTTAGACCCAGCTCACAGTATACACTTGTGAGTTATCTACACTATTTTGCTAGACTTCAAATTGGCTATACTTAGGATCAACATAGCTAGACTTCAAAGTTGGCTAACCCATGATAACCATGTACACCCATAGGAGGATCAAAATTTCCATGTATGGTGTAGGTTATTGGAGGGAATCTTTCATCTGTAGTGGCCATGTTCATTAATTGGTCAACGCTCATTTTCTTCTTTGGTTGACTTTCTTGACCAAAATGAGTTGGTTGAATTTGACTGCCCGTAACAATCCTGAGTTACCCAACCCTCTTCTACTTGGGCTTAGGAGCTAGCTTGAATACATTTCTTCTAGTTGTATCTTTCAACCTTTAAGCTTTATCAAACAATTCTTATAATATATTCATGACATCATCCTTTGTAGTTCCAGTCCTGTGTTGATAGTATTATTGTATCTCCAACCATTCAGAAAACCTAAAGTTGTTTAGATTAAACAATCTGACATTCTCAACTGTTCCATCCGATCTTATGATGTTTATCACTTGATCATTACATCTGATGACCTTGACAATCTTAGATGGATGTTTTCTTCTTTTTGAACAATCCTTATATCTTTCTAACTCCTTTGGAAGATAGAAACTATCAACAATATCTAAGGATCTTGGTTGGGGTACATGAGCAACATTATGCTCATCTTTCTTCTTTTATTCTTCTTTTTGAGCATCAACAACTAGTTTTGCTTGCTTAAACGCAGTAACTTGTGACTCATCTACTAGCAAAATCCTTGTAACAACTCTGTGAACTAGCTTCTCTTTCATTACTTTCTTCTTTTCAATTCTTGCCAATCTCTTACTTGCTTCCTCATCTCTCTTCAAATTTCTTTCCCTTTCTTCAGCATCACTTAATGCAGTTACATAAGCTTCTATAAACTCAAATCCAAAACTCTTAGCTTCATCTTCAAGAATCGCAGCCACCATCCACTCTTTTTCTTGAAAACTAGATATCGATTTCAACTCTTCTAAGGGCATATTCAACTTCCAGGCTGAGATGGAATCTTCTTGATCTTCAGGCCTGAGGTTATCTCTGACACACTAAGAATATGCATCAAGCTTGAATTGATTAGCAGTTTTAAGTTCTTCAACAGTATTACCCATTTATAAATCTTCACCAAATAAGGCTTCATCAGCTTTAGATGTTTCATATCCAGCTACTAGTGTTAACCCAACTTTGGCATTGGCAATATTGCCAGCTTTGAGAACCTGGTATATTAACCTTTATTTTCACATGAAGTGAGTTATAAGATAGACACATAGATGTTGGAAGGATAATAAATTCATTGTTTTAATTACTAGACCCTTCAACTTTGATTTCCTCAATAATCTTACTAATGGATTCAATTGGAAATGTAGGTTTGAAAAATTTATTTGTCAACAACTTTTTGCCAGTAGCAACCTTAGCAAATGTTTCTGGTAAGATTGTTGCTTGCTCCAGATTGGATCCATCATAGTTACCTCAGCTATGACAGCAACTGCTTAGAAATCACAACTTAAGATTGTTTTAACTTGATGTAGTACTTGCTCATGAACACATTTAGCTATTCTTTGAGTAGAGTGACACCAAGATTCAAGAACCTTTTGAGGATTCTTAATTGATTTTTCATATTAGCTTGCTCTTGCAAATAGACTTGGGAAATATAAACTTTTGATCCAAGTTTAAGTTTTTTTTATCTTTAAGACATTTGTTTTCAGTTTGTAAAACATTTATTTGACACTTTAATTAATCAATTGTTGGTTTAAATTTATCTCCGCTTTTGCAAGCCATACTAAGATCAATTCTGACATAATCAAACATTTATGTTTTTTCATCATCAGTATTTGTACGAAAGCTTTCTACTTTATACGGTTGCTTTCTAATCATCTGACTGCATATTGGTATCAGCTTCCCTCATATCATCCAGAAATGTACTCTCTGACTTCTCCTCTAAAGAACCTTCTTTGGTCATCAAACACTTTCCATACTTGCTATTCTCAGCACAATCATTATCATTTTCACTTAAAGATGATGAGGATGATGAACGATATTCATCCCAATCATGAGACTCAGCAATCAAACAGTTCACTTCTAGTTTCTTCTTTTCTTTAGAGTTAACTTTCGTTGCCTTATACTTTGCTTTGTACTTGGCAGCTCTGGAATCAATTTCAGCTTGTGTGGATGTCTTCTTGGACTCACAATAAATCACATACTGTCCAATCTTTCAAAATTTGTAACATTCATCTTTGGAAAACATTCTTATTTCACTAGCATTCCCTGAGTTGCCTTTTCTATTGAATCTAAGACATGATTTGCCTTTTCTTTTGGTGAACTTTTTGAACTTATGTGCTAATAGTTCCACTCCCATTGCAAAGTTCTTAACATCATCTTCAACACAACTTTCATCACTTTACTCTTCCTCTTCACTTGCTTCAGCTTCTTCTTTACCAGCTTTGGACTTGTATACAACCATATCTTTTGAATATTTCTTCTTAGGTTCAGCAGCAACTAAATCAACATTGGAATGATTAGGTAGCTTTCAATTTTCCTTAACATTCTTTTCCAACATGACTTTGGATTCTCATGATTTATGAGAGCTCCATATAGTGAAGCTAGATCAAAGTTTTTGATACTATGAGTAATTTTTAGTGATGTTGAGACTTGTTCCCATGATGGTGAAGTGAGTCAATAAACCTATTTATCATAACAAAACTTTCAATGTGAAGCTCGATAGCTTCCGGATCATTTAACAAGGCAGTAGATCTGGTGTATATGTCAACCAGAGATTTACCATTGTAATAGAAGAACAATTTGTATTCTCTTTTAAGAGCTATGATGTTGTTTTACTTGACCTCTTCCTTATCCTCATATGCTACGTCAAGAGCATCACACATCCTCTGAGCATTAGGTAATCTGCGTACATAGTTCTACAAAGAATTTGGGGGAGTTCCAGAAGCAAGATCATTAATAGAGGATGTAGGAACAAATGGTCCATTCAGGACAATAACTTATGTGGATTAATAGATTCAAAATGAAGCATCATTCTAGATTTCAAGGTTTCAAATCCTTTTGGATCAAACTTAGGTTGTCTAGATGCATAACCATTTTCCAGATAAGCAGAGTTTGAAATATAGGCGACCATCTTTACAGATCTAAGATTAGAACAATCTCATGTTACTAGTTGTTGGTCCCAAACTAACAAAAAAAAATTGTAGAAGAGGTGAATGCAATCTTTTTTATTTAACTTAATCACTAATAAGTTCAATTGCAAGTTTAAGTAAGAACACATATAGTATTTTTCAACTTAATTCTTTAATTGAGTTGACTTAAAGAATTACAAGTTAGTTATAGTGGAATCAATAACTGTTGAATATAGATTTAAACACTCACTATCAACTTGAGAACACACTCTAAGCTCTCAAAAGTCACAGCTAATTCACTCTTAATTCACGTGTAATACACACTTGACTTGAAAGTTGAAGACATCTATTTATAGTCGAGCTAATATATTCCTGATAATCACTTTAGCCGATCAGAATCTTCAACTTATCTTCTTTCTCATTAGTGAATTTTGGACATACTTCAATTTTGTCTTAAACACAAATCATTATCATCATAAAATCATTATAGAAGGATTATGTTTCAATGGTAAATATCTCATCATCATAAGTACATGTACAAATTAACAGAAAAAGTGAATTTGTTTAATATTTTGTCATTTTCATCGCACGTACCCAACCACATCTAGAAAGCCTTGATGTCGCTTGAATGGGCATGCGGATTTGGTCAATGGTTGGTGTATGGTATAACTACTCCATAAGGAAACCAAAATCTAGAATATTTTATAAACATAATTAATACTATTTTTTGTGACTCACTTTTTAATGTATTTTGTTAGTAAGATAATAATAATATGGTCGTAAAGTTGCTAACGATTTACTATAAAATTGCCAATCCGGTTCATCTAATTACAGTATACAACAAACTTTAAGTTATAGTTTGTTACATTTCAATACGGATGACCTTTAATATAATTACTTAAAAATGTATGTATTAAATTTGTTTAAAGTTTAAAGTCAAAATGCTTTGTGCATTAGTGTAGAAGTGAAAATATAGATATGTATTAGTCAATATTTTTGATATAATAAAGAAAATGACGAGTTGGACGAATATTATGACTAATGAAATTTCGTTCATTAACAAACAGATTTCTGGAGGAACACTAAAAGCATCTGATAATTTCACAACTGATGGTTATATGATAGATTTATCATCATCTTCTTCAAATCAAGATTATAGTTACGAGTACGTTACACTTAGAGATATAATGTTAGATTGCAATTTTAGGGGAGGCGGCATTCGAGCAATTGACGCCCTTAGAACAAGCATTGATAATTGTTACATCGCTCATTTCACCACAACTGGTATATTAGTACAACGTGGTCACGAGACTTACATTCGCAACTCCTTCTTAGGACAACATATTACAGCTGGCAGTGACCCCAGTGAACGTAACTTCACTGGCACGGCCATAGACTTACAAGGAAATGACAATGCAATTACAGATGTCGTTATTTTCTCAGCTGCAGTTGGTATCATGATATCTGGTCAAGCAAATATTATCACAGGCGTACATTGTTATAATAAGGCAAATTCGTTTGGTGGGACCGGGATATATTTAAAGGTACCAGGAATAACACAAACAAGAATCGTGAATTCTTACTTTGATTATACAGGAATAATGGCTGAAGATCCGGTACAATTTCATGTTTCTGATTGTTTCTTTCTTGGTGATGCTTTTATTGTTCTGAAGTCTGTTCGTGGAGTTGTAGATGGAATAAATATAGTGAATAACATGTTTTCGGGTTCAAATAAGGGGATTGATATCATTCAGTTGGACCAAACAAACAGAGAGTTTGACAAAATTGGTAAAGTAGTTGTCGATAAGAATAATGTAAATGGTATGAACCTTAAGGCGACTGTTGCTAGAGGTGAAACAACTGTTAATGGTACGTCGTGGACTGTCGATTTTAGCAAGATACTTCTTTTTCCTCGACGCATAAAATTTGTTCAGTATTCAGTAATGACTAATGCAAGTAACTCGTTCCCCATCACTATTTTGCGAAATATCTCAGATAATCAAGTGCTGATCGAGTCAAATATGATAGTCGAAGGAAGTGCATCTGTTAGTGTTGATCAAGGTCTATCAGTGTCGAGCTAAACTAAATTTGTTCAATTCTTATTTATTATTAATTTCATACTTTTATATACAATATAAATTGAAATTGCAATCGACAACAGTCTGTATTCACAACTCATTAGAACAATGGTTTGAGAGTTGATTTACATATATATGTAACTCAAACTTAATCTTGAATATATGAAAAATTGCCTATGTGGCATATAAACCAACAACCTATATATATTCCATGTATGCGCCAAGTAACAATATAAGAATGGATTGACAAATTAAACTTGCTAAGTCAAAGTTCGAGTATGAACACATGGTCAAAAGGTGTTAAAAAGATCACAAACGAAGAATAAGGCCATTCGGAAAAACAAGCTACATAAAGAAAATACAACTCCCATTCTCATTACAAAATAACTCGTTTTAACACAGCTAATGAAGACACACAATGACACATTCTCCTAATCCTTTCGACCAAATCTTATTGATCAACTTCAGTGACATCTTTTTGCAAGATCTATACTTCAATTTTGCATTTACATTGAGGAGGTATGTATATACACTAAATGATTGCAACCGGTAACCCTAGTAGAACTATCACTAGTAGTAAACACAAAAATAAATATATGTAACATTTTATCTTTGGTTTGTTTTCATCCTTCTGCTTATAATTCACTCTAAGGTTATTTCCAGTATAGTAGTAAGTCTGGGCTTCTTATACCGTCTCAAAAGCAAAGAAGAGCAAACAACACTTACAGATGAAAATGCCATACATGCACCAGCAATCCATGGTGGCAATCTGAGTCTAAACCATGGGAATAAAACTCCGGCTGCTACAGGAAGGGCAATAAAGTTGTAGGCCATGGCGAAAACGTAGTTTAAACGGATACGGGAAAACGTTTTGCGTGAAAGATCAATGGCAGTGATTACATCTTCTAAGTTGTTTTTCATTAGGACATAGTCGGCAGCTTCTATGGCAATGTCAGTTCCTGCACCAATTGCCATGCCAACGTCTGCCGCCGCTAAGGCAGGGGAGTCATTGATGCCATCACCCACCATAGCGACTGTGCTGCCATCTTTTTGAAATGAACGGATAACTTCAGCTTTTCCAGCTGGCATTACCTCTGCCCTGACGTCTTGAATGCCAGCCTGCAAACCAAAATTGGATGAACCAAAATTGAAGTCAAGTACGATAACAGATAACCCCATCTCTTCAAACTGAATATGAGCTAGAGTTTTTTTTCAGATTTCAGACATGATTAGAAATGGTCATTGACTTCTCATAGAAAAACAAACATAAATTTAAAAGGAATTCAGAAAAAAAAAAAATGAACTACACTGCCAAGAACGAAATATCTTGGACAAAAATTCAACTACAATAGTCTTTTTCAACATCAACGAAACCTTCTTTTCATCATGAACACGTGATGGTCTTTTTCAGCATCAAAATTATTCATTCTGGCAAACCTTGCTGTTTCAGGATTTTCCCACAGATACGTTTAGTTTGTACTGAAGTTTGATTAAAATGAGAATCCAAACCTCTTTTGCAACCGCTTTAGCAGTACGCCAATTGTCTCCGGTAACCATGATGGACCGCACACCCATTTTGAAAAGGCCTTCCACAACAATAGGTGCTTCTCTCTTTAGAGGATCTGCAACTCCTAAAACACCAATAAGTTCAGAATCATATGCCACCAATATGCCAGTCTTTGCGTTCTCTTCTAGATCCACTACAAAATCTTCAACATCGATTGGAACAGTGACCCCTTTCTCAGCCAGCAAACTTCTGTTCCCGACCTGTTGAAAAATAATTTCATATGAGCAACATCTATAGGAGATTTATTCAATAGTATCATTTAGTAGAGGTGGTCAAATGGGTGGGATGGGTAAGGGATAAAATTGGGTCAGGTAAGTTGCAAACAGTTTTTTTGTCACTTCTATAAAAACTACCTAAAGTTAATGTGATAGATATAAAAACTAAGAAGCTAAATAACAAAATATAGATTTAGAAGTAAAGATGTGACCCATTTCATTATTAGCAACAAATAAAGATGTGATAATTGGGGTAAAACGTTACCCGCGTTGACCATTTATAAATAACTGGTTCAAGATATCGAAGTCTCACCAAAATTTGCTTCTCATTGATGTAACCCTGAACGCCTCTTCCGGGAATCGCAGAGAAATCTAACGTATCAAGAAGCCATCTGGTCTTCATTGCGTCATTGATCTTATTTTGAGAATCTGTGGTTACATTGGGATCCTCAAAGAAATGGAAATGGCGAGCGTACTCCAATATGGCCTTTGATATGGGATGCTCGCTATTAGCCTAAGACGAATTACATGACTCTTATGCTTAGTAATTATATAAGTTCATTATGTATGTGCAGAGTACCAAAAAATTAAAAGAGAAGAAAGAATGAAAAAATCAAATTCATTGAATCTTGTTGAACTTTCAAGAACTACGCACTCAAGCCAGCCACCATGCAATTCCAAATTGTTCCATCTTGTTAGCTTCTTACCAATGCATATACTTATAGTAACCCATGTTCGTATACGTGTATCCATCCATATATACGTGTCATAATGTTCTTTACCAAAGATCGGGGGTTGTAGCATAGCTTATGTCAATCCAAAGGAACTACTTATATATCCGAAATATAAAATTCAATTAATCCCACCATACACCAAGCTATTATTGCAAAAACAGGTGTAAGAATTTAAGATATGTATATATAAGTATACACATATATAGATGTAGGTGGGGTACATTTGAAACCCCTGAAACACTTGAGAACCAGGGATTGAACCAAAAATGGATGGTCCGAACTGACTTTAATAAATGGCCCTTATAGTAGTGAATCTGGACCATCCATTTTTTTATATAATTAAGGGCCGAGATTGGTTTTCTGGTTCTCAAGTTTTCTAGAGATCTCAAACGAACTTCCCCGTATGAATGTGTGATGTGTGCATATGTATATGTAAAGTGATTTTGAGTTATACCTCAGCAGAAGCAACCAATGTCAAGAACTCTCCACGATCCATTTCTGTGAATACTTTGACAGTGGTAACTGCTGCTTTATTCTGAGTTAGAGTCCCTGTTTTATCAAATAACACATAACGAATTTTTTGAGCCCTCTCTAATGCATCTCCTCCTTTGATCAGAACACCATTATTAGCTCCAACCCCAGTTGCAACCATCACAGCAGTTGGAGTGGCCAGACCAAGTGCACATGGACAAGCAACAACAACCACTGAAATCGAAAACATAAGTGCAAAATCAAAGTAGTTGCCATTTTGAGGTAGCCAGTCTTCTGGGTACGCTTTAAAAACTCCACAAACGAACCTACATTTTAGTGACATAATATCATAAGAGCGTTTTCCTTAATTCAATTTTACCAAGTCATCAGTAACTTACCACAACATGAATGTTGTCATTGACAAAGCAACGACTGTAGGAACGAAAATGCTTGCAACCTGGAGCAGACCAAGAAAGTATCAATGACTCAATGAGTACCATATATATGCAACAAATGTAAAGATGATTGACACATGTACTCACATAGTCGGCGAACTTCTGGATAGGAGCTTTTGACATTTGTGCTGTCTCAACCAGAGAAATAATCTGGCTCAAAACTGTGTCGGAACCTATTTTGGTAGCTTGAACATGGAGGGAGCCATGTAAGTTTATTGTACCTCCAATAACTAACGAATTAGTCTCCTTCAAAACAGGTGCTGATTCACCAGTAACCATACTCTCATTCACATAACTTGAGCCCGACACAACAAAACCATCAACTGGAACGTTTGAACCAGGAACAATTTTTAATATATCACCAGGTTGAATCAGTAATGCATCTATTTCCCTTTCTCCAATAACATCTCCACCTGTCAGAAAATGAAAACTCTCACGATCAAGTTCTCTTTTGAAATATTTTAGAGGAGGTGAGGGGCATATAAGAAGAAAATAGAGGAGGTGAGGTGCATATAAGAAACATATAGCTACAAAATGTATTTCCTCAAAAGTTCATAAATTCCTGAAACCAAATTACAGTAATCAATGTACCTTTGTCTTGAATAAGCAGCATAGCAGTTGAAGGTACGAGTTCCACCAACTTCTTTATAGCATCTGATGTTTTCCCTTTTGCAAGACTTTCCAAGTACTTCCCGAACAATACGAAAGTTATCAACATGGGACTTGTTTCAAAATATGTTCGAGACCAAAACCCTGTAATTGCACCATATATAAGCGCATAAACAGAATAGAAGTATGCAGCTGAAGTTCCTAGTGCCACCAAAACATCCATGTTTGTTGCACCATTACGTAGTGCTCTAAAAGCTGCAAGATAAAAACGCTTCCCAACAACAAACTGAACAAGACTGACCAATATAACACGCAACCAATCACCAATTTGGAACGGTCCAATCCAAGAGAGCAATATGGAATTAAGGAAAGGTATATGTGGAGGTATGAACCTCATTGCAAAGATAGGAATCTGCCGTTAAGAAGAACCATCAGTAAGTTAAAGATTATACAATACTAAGTGATTTGCACAAATGGACAAATATAACACTCAGCCAAGCGATAGTCCCACAAACTGTATTGTTCTACTTATACGAATTCTATGAGATATATCGTCTTTTTAAGTTAAAAAGAACAAAGTATTAATCAGAGTATGGAACATACAGATGGCAAAATGGCCAGGTCAGGCAGCTTGGTTAACATGTCAAATGAGTTAGGGCCCAAATAGTTAATTTTTTTAATTATTCTCATGTCAAATATTATGACAGATCTTCCTAATTAATCTTTTAAATAAACAAAGTTAGGAGATTTGATGTATTCAAAATACACCTATTTGGCTTTTAGACATAAAGCATAACGTGCATCAACCCATTCAGGAGTAAATGGCCGAAATTGCCACCTGTAAATTGAGAAATTAAATTATTGATATGAGCAGTTAACTTGCTTACAAAGAGAGACAAACTGAATTTAAAATGGTGCCACATGTGTGAGGATTCTTCTAGATTTTGAGAAACCATCCTCATATACGGGTTCTTTACACGTACTTCAAAATTCCCACAGCTTTCTTCATTAATGGCATCAACTAAGGCTCTAGGACCAAGAATTTCAGTATCAAAGAGAATATCCAAGTCATTTGATGTTTGGTTAAAATTGAACTGCCTCACTCCTTTCAAGCTGCATAGTATTTCATTTATCATATGTACATTCAACTCATTAGATATTCCAGTTACTCCTAACATGATTCTATCCTGCCCAGTACTTTGTGCAAGAGAAGCCTCAAAACCGGCATCTTCAATCGCATTGATGATATCTTCTTTGCTGGTTATTGAAGGATCATACTCCACTTCCCCTAGGAAGGTAGCGAGAGCAACTATAGCTCTCTTAACACCAGGAAGCTTTCTTAAGATGCCTTCAACAGAATTAACACAAGCTGCACATGTCATGCCTCCGATTATGAACTGCCCTACTAGAGTTCCTTGTGACTTTGCCTTTGTGGTAACCTGTTCTTGAAGGATCTCTGCCTCAAACCCTGCATCTTCTATCGCATTCTTAATATCATCATCCTGAATAAAGAACATTAAGTTCGTTTTGAGATCAATACCAAAAATGAAATATCTTCCCACATTTATAACTGCAAAGAAATGTGTAAAAAAAGGACAATAAAACTTGGCTACAAATATTCAGAACTTCCTTAACGAACAAATTATAGGCATCACACATATTACTAATCGTACTTTACTCAACAATTACTAATCGTACTTTACTCAACAACCATTAAGATTCTATGGAATCGTTAACTTTTAATGACTAATACCCAAACCGAAAACAAAAACCAAAAAAGAAAAAAATAATAACTGATTAGATTTGTTCCACAGCATAACTGCAGGAGACACTGGACCAAGAAAGTAAGAAATGACTTGATGGTAGCACAATTAATTAGGTTACAAATGACATTTTCATTGATAAACAAAAAACATGTCAAATTTTGTTTAAGCTCAAAGCAAGCTATAAAGATAAAAATTTTCCAGCACCAGCAAATCCTTGCATCCTGAAGTAAGAGCATCAATCAAAACTGTTTGAAGTAAAACAAATAAATAACTACATAAAATGAAGAAAAACCTTCAACAATGGTGAATTAAATAATCATTTCTAAAAAACTAAGAACAACAATACAAAAAATTAAGGCTCTATATATGAAGTCTTTTCATCACCATTTCTTATTTACAGAGTAGTTCTCTAGTAAAATCCAAACTTTGATAGCTGCAATAACGGATATTAATTAAATCTGGATACTGTAATCCCAATAAACTTAAGTTGATTATGTAGGTTTTGCCCAACAACAACAATATGAAAAAATCTATCTAATGTGTGATCATCAACGTATATCCAATTATTAATATGCAACAAATATAAATATCATTTCAAGGTTACCTAAAAACTTACAATCACAATAATATTTATATAGCAAATTTACAACTCAAAAAACATCAGAAATCGTTATTGTATATAATGATGATAATATAAAATAAAGAGAGTTATACCTTAATCAAATTAGGATGAAAAACGACGTCAGCTTTATTCTGCAACAAAGCAACAGAAGAGCTAACAACGCCGTTTAGGCTCAAAAGTGCTCCTTCAACGGAATTGGAGCACGCCGCACACGTCATTCCGGTGACTCTCACCTGAATTCTCGTAACGCTTTCATTTTCTAAACCAGCCCTATTTTTACCGGCATTATCATTATTAATAATATTATCATTATTATCATCATAATCATCCTCAAGATGATGATCATCATATGAATCTAATAACCTAACGTCCTCGAGATTACCACCGCCAATGTCGATCGCCGACGAATCACGAACGGCGCCGCTATCAACCTCCGTCAGCTGGAGGTCTTTGAAGATTCGCGTCATTGTAAGACAATTGGCGATTCGAACAAATTATACGTATACAATTTGTATATGTATTATATATATCAACACAGAGAAAACATGTTTAATATATGTAATTTTTATATGTACGGATGCGGAGAGAGAATCTAGAAAGAAAGGGGAAGGCGTCGATATTGTTAATTAAGGACATAACGTAACCATGGCGTTTCATATAATTGTGTTAGCAAGTATCTTCATGTTGATTTTGTATAGAAAAAGTACGAAGGTGTTTACATTGGAACGCATAATATCTTTAGTTATAGATAGCTATAGCTATAGCTATAGCAAATTATGAACGTATAACAATTTAAAAAAATAAATGATTATGCACAAACTAATACACTATTTGAACATTATCAAATATTTATTATTAAATTCAAACCGTTGTGTTGTTTTATCAAAATTTAGAAATCATGTCGTTTAAATATTTTTTTGAGGTTTAAAATGTTTATTTTTATGGTTAAAATGTAAATGTATATTAATGTTAGTGATAAACTTAAGATGTAAAAGTGATTAAAATAAATTATTAGGATGTATTCATATTTATGCTTAAAATTCAAGTTATACCACATGTGATGCGTATTTCTCAATGAAATAGTAGATATAGACAGAGCTTTCTTCAATTACAAAAGATTGAAAAATTAAACAGCAAAATAGTGTATAACTTTACAAAACAGAGTAACCAAGATAAAAAACTACCCTATAATTAATAAAAGCAAAACCACTATAATTAGATATAAAGGAAATACTCTAACTCATTACTCTAATTGACATTCCACCACAATTATAGATTAAGAAAATGAAGATTTAAGATTTCACTATAATATTTGACAAAGACAAAGCCACCACAAATACTGATAACGAAATCACTCCTAACCACCAAGATCAAAGATTTATAAAGGTAACGAGGATTTTTAAGAGAAATAGAGATGTTCTATTCAATATCATTCAATATTCAAGTCTGGGTTTCTCATTACAAGAGCTCTCTATTTATAGAGGAAAGCTAACAACTTACTCTATACAAATTAGCCAATAAGAATAAGCCTGCCAAAAGTGTCATTTTCCTGCTATTTTATGTTTTGCTCCACCGATGATAAAATGCAGTCAATGAGAAAAGATAATCCTTCTTGAGCAGCTTTCATTTTTCTAAACGACCACAAACACTCTGTCTCACCCCCAAAAATCTAATCAGAGTTAAGTGCGGAAGAACAGGGCGTGACGCGATTAGTCATTTAACTAATCAAGAGCATATGATTATCAACGGAACATAATATTAGAATGCCAAAAATTGTTTGTTACAAAACGTAGCGACTATTCAAGTCGCAAAAGTAATAGTGTTATCAAAATACAATCGTTTGGAGATTTCGCAAATATAACCAAGACAGTTTATAGTAATACAAATGAAATCTCGTAAGTCTCCCAAAAATGGCATCCTAAATGATATGGTAGGCGCAAGTCCCAATATGCATGCGAATCTTATTGCGCTGCTAATTCCCTGGAAAACCTAGTTAAAAGGATCAACAAAATTGTTGAGTGATTTCCACAAGTTTCAGTCTCAATCATTTAAACCAAGCGTTTAGTAAATGTTTCGCAAATCATATCGTGTCAACCATGGCCAAGAGTACGATGATATACAGTTTAAAACAATAAATAACTGACGAGTTAAAGTGACAACACCTAGGCCTATTACCAAACCACAACTTTTAATGTTTTTGCCTGGGACAATGAAAATATACGCTCCTCGTCTCGACATAATGTCAGCAGTTAGCATGACTAACAAAAGCGGGAGGGATGTCATCCCAATAGTACTATTCGCATATTCGGTGGCTAGCGTCATCTAGCTAATGGTTACAGTTTGTAGTCATTAGGACTTCTATGCACTACAACTAGTTTAACATAGGATCGCACAAGGATTCGTTGTCAGGTTTTCAATCATCGCATGAAAACAGTTTGTATGTAAGCAGTACATATGTTTTTCACCCCAAATTTAGAAAGCAGTAAAAAGCAGTAAAATAGGTGTTGTGAACTCACCTGATGAGCGGTGCGAGTGCTAGCGTTTAATTAAATAATTTTGCCCAAAAAGTCTCCTAGCGCCCTATACGCATGAGGTTGTTTGTATAAGTAGATAGCTAACCGCATATCTAGGTTTATAATAGTAGATGGCAACCCCCACATCTATGTCCGTAATAGTAGGTGGCTACCAGCACACCTAGGTTTGTCTGTGTTTGTTTTCGAAAAGTGTACGACCCATTAGTGATAGTTTTGTATGTATACGTGTAAGTTTCTTTAAAGCTTAGTTATTTCGTTTTTCCAAAACTTTCCAAAAATGTATTTATAATCTTAATCACCCTCAAACGTTCTTTTTAAATAATTCAATCGTTTTCGTTATAGGTTTTCCCTCCAAAAAAATTTCTGAAAAATACGTTTAGTAAAACGAAGTTTTTCTCAAACTAAAATTACTCAATGGAAATCTTAAATTCAAATTTTGGCGATCGATCAATTTTCCCTCCAAAAGGGTTACCCGTCCGGGTGGCCTAGCCACCCGTCCGGGTAAGGCTAAGTCGGCCGGGTAACAAGTCACGCGTCCGGGTGACTAGCCAACAGAAACCCAGCCGGTGAGGTCTCACCCGTCCGGGTAAAGGCAAAATCTGACGTCACCTGTCCGGGTGAACATATTCACCCGTCCGGGTAAGGCCATTTTCGGCCATTTTTTCAGTTTTTCATAAAACGTGTTTTAGGCTCGTTTTTGACGTTTTATATCGATTCTTTAGCATTTTACCAACATTAAAACATATTCTTAACTAGAATATGATAGATGAGAGTTTCGTTACTCGTTTTAAAGCTTTCATTTATAAAACCCGTTTTCGTTCGTTTAACGATTCTTTCACCATTTTGACTACAAATTCATTCTAACACATCCAAAACATCATATAACATATATATCACTAACATCATATGTTTAACCATTCTTTTTTAACACTCGTTCCGTTCTAGATTATTTTAAGCATGTTTTACACATTTCTAACTGTTTAAACTTTCTAACTAAAGTTTCCAGAATGCATTTTGTCGATTTTAACAACGGAGTAAACATCTAGCATTACAAACATTTAAAATGGAAGGAAATGATGAGGTTAAAGAGAGTTCCTTACAAAGCTTTTAGGATGCGATTAATAAGAAGGAAAGAACTTGAACTTCAACCCAAAATCCTTTTATATAAACCCAAATTTTCCTTAGCTTTTTCCTTTTAATGTTTCAAGCCTCAACATTATGAGAATTGAAGATGACTAAATGATGAGTAAGAGCTGGATAAATAGAGTAGAAATGTAGTAATAATAATAATAGTAAGGTGTTCTTGAGTGTTCTTGCAAGATAATAATAATAATGAAGATGATGATGATGATGAAATGACTATAAAAGGGAGAAGGGAAATAAGAGACTTGCAGATTTTAGTTGGTGTTGTGACGTGTGTGTGTGTGTGTTTATCCTCTAGCCACAAACACTTTAACATTTCTTTCCAAAAGACATAAAGATCCTTTAGGTATGGTTTTCTTAATATAAAAATGGGAAGGGAGAGGTGTTTGAAGTGTTTAAGTGATCAAAATTAAATGAAGGTGGTGTGATGAAGGGAGAAAACGGCTAGGAGTTAAGGAGGAGGTGGTGGCCTCTTTGACTTTTTGATTTCTTTGTCTAGGAGATTAATTGACTCGATATTTAGGTACTTAGACTTAATTAGTGATTAACTAGGTGTAAATTAGATAAACAGGGTAATTAAGGATAGCAACAATGATTTAGAATATTGTAATTTGTTTCGATAATATTCGTATACCACGACTTAATCCGTATAAACACGCATTTGTAGAATTCGTCGAACTTAATTTAAATTTTGTACGCGTTTGTTCGATTATCTGAAAACGTTATGCTCTAACTCTAGCATAATAGTCTAAGTAAATAACTATTATATGATTATCAATAGCTTTACGTTATTTTATGAACGTTTATCACCAACTTTCGCATTTGTCGGGAATCATCCGATTTAATCGCGCAATTCTCAATAATTACGTAAATGTAATGCATCATACATTAAAGTAAAGTGCACCAAAATGTGCAATGTGGGCGTGTGCTAGACTTATCTCAGTTTATATCAAATCAATTTTAATTACGAGGGAATTAACGTAAGAATGCATGTTAATTTTGTACGGAAATATACCGGTTTTCGAGGGTTGGCACACACACGTTAAGCATGTGAGTTAGCCTAGTTATTGAAAGCATAAATAGTTTGAATCGTTTCAAACAGTCAAGCTTTACTGAAAAAATCAACATCCAAAGTTGGTTGAACTATAACTTCTCTGAGCTAGTTGAACTAGAGTTTCTTTGAGCTGGCTGAACTAAGTTTCTCCGAGTTGGGTGAACTAGAGTTTCTCTGAGTTGCTTGAACTAGAATTTCTTTGTGCTTGCTGAACTAAAATTTCTCTGAACTGCTTGGTCTTCATTCTTCAAAGTTGGTTTGCCTTAATGATCAAAACTTAATTTTTAACAAAGCTAAATTAGTTTAAACACTAAAGTACTCTGATCACTGAGCCCTCATAGCTGGCTCCACTCACACTTCCAAAGAAGGAAATAGATGGTAACATGGTCAAATATTGTGTACTACGCGACATGGTCCACTGCCCGGTATGATAGCGTGTGTAAAACGTGACTTTTTACACGTTATCATTAGTATCGAACTATATAATGTTGAATTTATGAAATAAATCTCAAATGTTTATCTATCCAACTTATGTTGTGGATGAGACCTATTGAAAGAATTTGGCCAACTTCTAGATGTATGTCCCTCAATTATTCTGTGTTTGATGATCGATGAACTCAACAGGGCCGATGTTCTCTTAATTGAAATTATTCGAGGGAGACATGGAGCATATGATTAGAGATAGATTAGATTTATCCCCATCTATCAAATGATTTAGAGAGAAATTCCGGAACATTTGTAACTTGACCATTTGTCTGAATACTCCGTATGAAGTAAATTGATTACTGCTCCCGCTACTATGATGCATATTCTTGTCTAATTGTCGCTTTAGGGTTTGCATGCTAGTATCAATTTGTCTGATTGTTGCAGTTTGATACATGATTAGATTTTTCAAACATAAAATGATTTCATACATTTGTTTAACATGTTAGAATAGTTACGTTGATTAATATGTAATAATGATGAACAATGTAACCAGCCATTCGATAAGGCCATCCCAACTCATTCTGCAGGATCACTCATGTTCATGCTATTGTTTATTCAACAATTCATGCCATGATATGGATAATTCTGGTGTCCGAGATTGGGGAATGAGACTCGAGGATGGTTGTCTATTATATTCGTTGCTACATTTGGGACAATTTCTCGTGTAGTATAGACTTCATAGCTTTTATCCATGTGACATAATGTTTATCTGATTGTGGGCAACTCTACGTTAGCTAAGTAATATGCTAGGAGTTATGACCAATTAGGAGATAGATAATAAATCACAAAGAGAAGACAATGAACCATTTCAGGAAGCAACATATTAACAAGTAGTATAATACTTTGTGGATTATCGTTCAATGTTTCAAGCTTGTTTATCATCCATATATATGTCCACATAACTAAAGCCTTAATTAAAATAACAACCCTTAAATAGCATATAAGGATTTTATACTAACCACTCGTTATTTTTTTAGTACTCTTAGCAACCTCCACCGTTATCTCATTATAAGTACTCTTTAGATAATTAGAAAACAAAACAACCACTCTCTAACTATTTTTATCCCATCTCAATTAGAAAAGATAAAAAACCTTCCTAAGATCCCATGTCCGTTGTAGTTTTAAGAATGACACCTAAGTCATACATACCACTTAATAAGAACCTTATTAGAATCAGTAAGTAGTATTAACTTAGGACTCCCAACAAACATACATTATAGTACATGTTTGTGACAACAGCTTCTATTGTGTAATAGATTAGTTTTGTAATAATCTTTGATATTAATAAATGAATATTTTTTTATAATAATTGTTTATTAATGTGTTTTGTTAGAAATATATTTTATGTTATGAAGAGGTTCGTACGAACTTAGTCAAGGTACGAACCTAGCAGCCTATAAATATAAAGTTCGAAAATATTATTTCTAAGCTTTCATACGAACTCAGATCAGTATATCAGGTTCGTACAATTCATCCTAGTTCGAAGACGTTCGAAGTAAGGGATTGTTAGTGAGATAAACGTGTTTTGAACACTCGTATCGTTTCTAAGAGTATTCCGCACTCTTACAAGCATTGTTACCCCGTTGGATCCGTTCAAGGGTGACCTACAATTGGTATCAGAGCATTAGAACTTAGCGTTTAGGTTCGGGGTAAAGATATCGAGTGATTCCGAGTTTTTGGACCGTGGAAATTGTTGGTTTTTGCTTCCAAACTTGTTTATTATCACTTTGGGTGTTGTGTTTCAATTTTGGTCGGTTGAAAGTTACTCAAAATCACTAGATCTGAGATTTTGAGTTTGTTCAACAGCCTGCATTCGAACTTGTACGGATTTTGCTTTTTATTCGAACTTGTACGAAAGCATCGTACGAATTTACCTGAATTGTAAGTTCGTACGAACCTACATTCGAACTTGTAGGTTCGAACAGTTTGAATTTTTGGCAGTAAGTTCGTTTGACCTTGGTTGACCATTGAACTTAGTGAATCTAAGTTCGTACGAACCTGTCTTGTTTGACTTTTGTTGACCCTACTTTACAATGGCGAATCTAAATAAAATGATAGAAATGGATCACGAGGTTGGTAAGTCAGCCTCGCCACCTAAGCTCCTCAAAGGAGAGGACTACTTCTGGTGGAGAGATCGGTTTGAATCATTTGCGAGATTTCATGACATTCGCATGTGGCTGTGCATTAAAGATGGGTATGACTTACCCACTTATGAGTTTGAGGGAAAGAAAAAGTTTTGTACTTATTCTGTCATGAAAGAGGAAGACAAAAAGATGTACGAGGCTGAGAATAAGGCCTTGTCTGTAATTACTATGTGTCTTCCTCAAGAGATCAAGCATACTTTTAAACGTTACCAGTTCTTGAAAGAGCTTTGGGAAGCGTTAGAAAAGAGGTTTGATGGGAACGACAAAATTAAGGAAAGTAGAGCTGATTTGTTGACTAAACAGTTCTACGTTTTCAAGTGTATGAAGGGAGAGTCATTAGAGGAGATTATCACTAGATACTACCATCTGATGACTGAACTGGATAACAGTGGACTTTCATTCACTGAAACTGTCAGATGTAATAAACTCCTTGAAGCATTACCATCAAAGTGGGACATATACACTTTGATGATCAAGGAGAGTGCTGATTACAAGACTCTGACTCTTGATGACGTGATAGGAAAGTTGCGTGTTTATGATCTGAACATGCAGCGGAAAGAGACAGGATCTGATCAGGTTTAGGATCCTAGCGTTTACCATTGTAAACGGTCTGATTCCGTTGCTTCTACTAGTGTTGGTGGAGTTGCAGTTTTCTATACTAGCGAAGCTGAAACAGACTCGGCTATCAGAAATTCTGGTAGCAATGTTTGTTACATTGCCTCATCTGAGGATACATGGATTGATAGAAAACCAAAAAATGGGACATCAAGCGGTTTTAAATCAATGCTCATGAGTTTGAAGTCAGCTGAAGAGGAAGTAGCCCTACTTGCCCTCCTTCATTGCATCTCGTGAGAACTTCATTAAGGGCAAGATCACTGATCCTGAGTTAATAAATGAGGATTATGATTAATTGGATCAAGATGATCTAGAAGAAATGGAGCAAATAGCCATGATAGCAAGAAGAGCCCAGCGGTTCATGAATAGAACTGGGAGAAAGTTTGTTAGCAGCAAACTGGGATTTGATAAATCCAAAGTGAAATGCTATAACTGTGATGGTTTCGGGCATTTTGCTAGGGAATGTCAAAGACCTAAACGAGAACAAACTTCTAACCATAATGATCAGAGACATTACAATCAAGGCTCCTCTGGTAACAATCAGAGTTCAGGAGGTAATCATACTTCAAGAGCTCTAGTGGTTCAATCACAGGAAGGAGCATATGACTGGAGTACAAAATCTGAGGAACCGCAAGCATTTATGGCCATTAATGAACATAAGGAGGAAAACAATGCGGGATCTGATTCAGAGAAGTAAGCCACTACTGAGATGGAGATTGAAGTACCTGCTGATGAAGTTAGAGTCAAATCTCTGAAGTCGACTGAGGACATGAGCTCAAAGGACTTCATTGCCTACATAGCAAATCTTGACGCAAACAAAAGGTACTACTTAATATAGATCTAGTAGTTAAAGCTTGTGTTCTGTGTACTAACTTTCAGGAACAAGCGGAGAAGTTGGTTGAATCATCTGATATGATAACATCTCAGCTTAAATCTTTAAAAGAAGAAAACATTAGATTGACAATCAGAAACTCAGAACTAATTAGTAAATCTAAATATGAGAAAGCAGACATAAAAAATTTGAAAGATAAACTAAATGAGCAAAGTGTTCGAAATGACTTAGCTCATGAACATATTTTAGAATTAACAAAATCGTCTGCTGATAAAGAGAAGGAATTGGCTGATGCAAAGGTTAGGATAACTGATCTTAACAGAAAACTAGAGTTAAGGAAATTTTCTATCGAAACCTTGGATAACATGCTTAGTGTTGGAAAACAGCTAGGTGATCATAAGGGAATGGGTTATACAGAAAGCCCTCCTCCCTTTAATCACAACTACTCTTTTATTTCTGATGATGCTGAGATGTCACCAGCAGATGATTCTGCTAAACAATCAGCAGTTCCAGGTCTAATTCAATTTGTTAGACCTGCGAAAGCTGAAATTAGTACTGAACCTGAATCAAAACCTACTGACACTTCAATGCCACCCGTCTCTGAACTAAAAATGAATTTTGTAAAAGAGAGTGCATTTAAATAAGAAAGTGTCGAGGAGAAGTTAAAAAACAAAGTAACTTCTGAATTACCTAAATCTGAAAATGAAAACGTAATCAATAAGGGTAAAAAGGTTATAACTTTCTCCGCTTCAAGTTTGCCTGACTTGGACGATGAAGCGATTCAAAAGGCCGCTAAAAGGGCCTTCATGAAACGCTCATGTTTCACATGCTATCAAAAATGGCATGTTGCAAGCATTTATCCAAATAAGGGCAAAATTGGAAAGGCATGGGTGAAGAAAGACCAATCACTTGTAAAATCGGTGTCGCCTCCTAAAAAGAAAAATCTTGAGGCGACAAGTATAAAACTGAGGTTGTCTGGCGTTTTCATACCAGAAGTTAAAACTAAAGAAAATGAAAATGCTAGGAATTCTGGGAGAAATGGGTTGGGATATAAGAGAACTCAAAGTTCTCAGAGAACACAACGCTCATTAAAATCTGTGAATTTTTCGTCACATGATAGTTCTAGGAGCACTACTTATTCTGGAGGTAGCTCTTATGGACAGTCTTTAAGGTCAAAGACTCCACAAAGATTTCAAACTCCCAACAACCGTTTTAACAACCCTAATAGTAATAATAGGAATTATGAAAATTTAAGTTATAACTATCCAACTAGGGTTAGACCTACATCAAACCCAAGGCCTATAAATCCTAGACTTTTTCAGAAGTCTCCGGAAAGAAAGCCTAGTGGTAGTACCTCCCATGCTCACACGAGTGAGATTCCTAAAGCATCCGGCTCTACTGATAAGAGTAATGGATACTTGAAGGAGTTCACATTCGTTGATGAGAATGGCCGACCCAAGACCGTCGTGGCTTGGGTCCCCCTTGATAACTAAATGTTTCAATTTATTGTGCAGGAGTTAACCAGAAGAGCTATTAACTGGTGGTACGTTGATAGTGGTTGCTCTAGGCACATGACGAGGGAAAAGCTAGCTCTTGTGGATTTTGTATACAAGAAAGGAGGGTAAAGGCGGACATATCACGGGAGTAGGTAATGTCACAAATGGGAAAATTATGTTAGAGCAAGTCAACTATGTTGAGGAGCTAAAACATAATCTCATGAGTGTCTCTCAGATTTGTGATAAGGGACATCCCGTTCATTTCCAGATAGAGAAGCATTGATACTCAAACCTGGATTTGTTATTCCAGAATAATGGATTCTCATGAAAGCACCTAGAAAGAATGACACTTATGTAATGGACATGAGTGCAGCTGAAGCGTCTCAAGAAGCAACATGTCTGATATCCAAAGCCTCTGAGACTGAGTCACAATTGTGGCATAGGAAAATGGCTCACTTGTACTTTAGAAAGATGAATTTTATAGTCAAAAATGGACTAGTGCAAGGTGTTCCGTTGCTGAGATTTGAGTTGGAGGATAAGTGTCTACCTTGTCTAAAAGGAAAACAACACAAGAATTCTCACAAACCCAAATCTCAAAATTCTATTGCCTCAGCATTTAACCTTCTTCACATGGACTTGTTCGGTCCTGTGAATGCAAGGAGTATAAGCGGTAAACATTACTGCCTAGTAGTTACTGATGACTACTCACGATTTTCATGGGTATTCTTTTTGGCAACAAAGGATGAGACAGTAGAAATGTTGATGACATTCTTTACCCAGATTGAACACCAATTTAGTCGAGGAGTCAAGAAAATTCGAAGCGACAATGGCTTAGAGTTCAAGAACTCGGTGATGAACGTCTTTTGCTTAAGCAAAGGAATTCAACACCAGTTCAGTGCACCCTATGAGCCACAACAAAATGGTGTCACTGAAAGGAAAAATAGAACACTGATAGAAGCAGCGAGAACGATGCTAGCTGATTCAAAGCTTCATGTCATTTTCTGGGGAGAAGCAGTGAATACAGCCTGTCATGTGTTGAATAGGGTTTTAACCGTCAAGAAGCATAACAAAACGTGTTATGAGCTTCTAAATGGTCGAAAACCAAATCTCACTAGTCTAGAACCCTTCGGTGTTCGTTGTACTTTATTGAAGACCAAACATCAATCTAAATTTGGTGAAAAGGCTAACGAAGGATTTTTCCTAGGATATGAAGCCGGATCTCCAAACAAAAGGGTCTTCAATCAGACTGCTGGAAAAGTTGAGATTGTATTTAATATACAAGTTACATCTGATACTCCAGCAGTACAAACTGGACCAGAATGGTTATTTAACTATGATGCAGTCTTCCAATCATTCAATCTTCCTATCCTAAGTGACTGTGACACTTTGGGATTAGAACATGTCATACTGGATGATGGTGAAAACAATGCTTTTGCACCAAGATCTAGTATTCCGTGTTCAGAAGATTCAAAGAATAAAGGGAAAGATATTATTGTCGATCCTATTGTGGATAGTGATTCAAATTTGAATGATATCCCATCTTCATCAGAGGTTACTGAATATGTGCAAGAAATTGTTGAGGAAGAAGTACCACCTTAGGGGGAGATTGGATCAAATCTAGGATCTGACTTACCGGTTGACACTACGATCTCGACTCGTGTGAACAAGTATCATTTAATTGATAATATCATTGGTGATCCAAGTTCTAGAGTAAGGACTGGTAGAGAGATATCTGACAGCACCAGTCTATATGTATCGATTCAAAACACAGGAATCATGCATAAGTGTTTGTATAACTGTTATATATCTTAAGTTGAGCAAAAAAATATCCAAATGGCATTAAAAGAGAACTCCTGGGTAGAAGCTATGCAAGAGGAACTCGCACAATTCGAAAAGCTCAAAGTTTAGGAGCTAGTTGATCTACCAAAAGGAGAGTTTGCAATAGGCACCAAATGGGTGTTTAAGTGCCAAAGAGATGATAGAGGTATCGTCACACGGAATAAAGCGCGGCTAGTAGTTCAAGGCTTTAACCAACAGGAAGGGATTGACTATACAGAGGTGTTCGCATCTATACCAAGGCTGGAAGCAATTCGATTGTTTCTGGCATATGATGCACATAAAAGAATAAAATTTTATCAACTCGATGTAAATAGTGCCTTTCTCTATGGTAAAGTTCAAGAACTGGTCTTTGTTCAACAAGCTTCGGGGTTTAGTGATCCAGACCATCCAAACCAAGTTTATAAATTAGATAAGGCTCTGTATGGACTGCATCAAGCACCCAGAGCTTGGTACGAGACACTATCTACGTATCTCTTGGAAAATGAATTCAAGAGAGGAAAAATAGATAGTACGTTGTTCATCATGTGGAAAAAGGATATTTTCCTTCTTGTACAAGTGTACGTTGATGACATCATCTTTGGGTCATCTGACGAGAACATGTACAGAGATTTTGAACAAGTAATGAAGCGGAGGTTTGAGATGAGTGCTATGGGAGAATTGAACTTCTTCTTAGGATTACAAGTTGATCAAAAGAAGGACAGAATTTTCATTCACCAGACGAAGTATGTGCATGAAATGCTCACTCGTTTTAATATGAAAGATAGTTCGTCTTTTGGCACTCCAATTCAATAGAATCATAATCTCGGACCAGATACTGAAAGTACTGAAGATGTGGATTCGACTCAATATCGGGCCATTATCGGTTCTCTCATGTATTTATCTGCTTCACGACCAGACATAATGTTTGCAGTCTGTTTGTGCGCTCGCTTTCAAGCTAATCCAAAAGAATCACACTTGAAGGCAGCAAAGAGAATATTACGTTATCTAAAGGGAAAACCTAAGCTGGGTCTTTGGTATCCCTCTGGAGGCAATTTTGACTTTGTAGCCTTCACCGACTCAGACTATGGCGGTTGTAACTTGAATAGGAAATCAACCACTGGTTGCTGTCAATTATTAGGTGGTCGCATTGTCTCATGGCAGTGCAAAAAGCAAACCTCAGTCGCCATCTCAACCTATGAGGCTGAGTATGTGGCAGCAGGTAGTTGTTGTTCACAAGTTCTTTGGATACAACAACAGCTGCGTGATTATGGTTTAAATTTTACTAACACCCTCATTATGATTGATAATCAGTCCAATATGTCCATAACTAATAATCCGGTTAAGCATAGTGAAACGAAACATATTGACATTAGACATCATTTTATTCGTGACTGTGCTGAAAAACACCTGATAAATTTAGTTAAAGTTCCAACTGATGACAATCTAGCCGACCTGTATACCAAGGCGTTTGATAGGTCTCGGTTTGAGCTATTAATCCAACTTAATGGAATAAAAATCCTGAGTAATTATTTCCCAAAAAGAACTTTATTTTTGTTGTAGTCTACTTCTATTTTTTTATCTTGTATAGTTCATTTTACTTTTGAAAAACAAGAAAAATTAAGAGTCACTGTTCTATTGCAGAGAAATGAAGAAATCATTACCCATGCCTAAAACATTTCATATGTTTGGCTTATGGATGTGAACCATACACAGTAAAAGTACCTAAAAGACTATGTATTCTATAGCTTCACTTTTCAATGTATTGGTAGGCATTAGACATAAAGGTTTTCAAGTACTTAATCTCTAATAACATATGCAATTCTTCTGTGAAATCTTTATTTTGATGTACAACTTAAGTCTTAATTCTTAGGAAATAGATTGTACCTGAATGCTTGATATCGGATAAATAATGAAAATAACTCATCTGGGGATTCACTGACTATTTCTTTTGCTACATCCCGAAACATGCTGACCTAGATTCAGTCAGTGTATTCTAAATCTGGAACAAACTAGACCGCGAAAACAAGAATACTGTTTTCAAGGTCTCTAGTCAAACCATGTCGCTCTGTTGTACGGAAGTACAGACCTGTCACCTCTGGTTTGATTTTAGATTTGTTTGTTTCTAACCCTAGTCTTGTCTTATAGCTGAAACATGTACTTATGTACATTGCTGATAAAACAAAATGACTCGACTTTAAAGATGGCATAAAAATGAAAAATATCCGATACTTGATATTCTTGACTTTCTAAATTCTAAGGGTATATCAAATGTAAGATACATAGGAGATCGTGAACAATAATCTAATATGTACTTGAGAACTCTGAGTGTCGAATGTTTAAGTGGACAACAATACCAATAATCGAAGTGATCTATGACTTACAACAATAATAACCAAGGAATAAATGAAAATTCCTAACTGTGTATTGTGCTAATCATGGCTAATTCGATCTTTGTATCAGTGATTCTCTCAAAAAGATTGTATGTTTCAAAATATGAACAATTTCATATTTGTGTTTTTACAATTCTAAGTTATTTTATCGTATTAATCAAAGTTCTTCATTTACGGGAAATACTTACATTTTGTTTGATTCGTTGCTCAAACCTTGCTCTATTAACTGTCTAAGTGTATCGGTTGTCGCTAAATGTTTTCAAGTTTGAAAAAGTTTGAAATTTAGAAAAATGGCAAAGTTTGAAAATTTTGAATTTTGGCTAAGTATCGAAGTTCGTACGAACTTAGATGTTCAAATGACTAAGTTCGTACAAACTTAGTTGGGTATATAAGGGGCTGACCTGGTCAAACCCCTTATGCTTTCAAAAACCCTTCGAACTTAAACTTCGTACGAACTTACTGGATCCTTCGAACTTACCTTCGAACTTACTGTTTTTGTCATCTTCGGACTTAAACTTGAAATTTGATCCGTGTTAGACCATTCTAAACTGATAGAATTCATCCTTATACTTACGTGAATCAATGTAAGTAAAAATTTCTTGATTTGGACCGTTAAAACATGTAAAATTTTGAATTAAAGTGGGTTTTTGACAAAAACAACTTTAACTTAAAAATTAAACGTGTGTTCATGGTTAAAATTGATTGGAACTTGTTGGAAACCATATATCGGATCTATGTGCATCCATTTTAAGTGCCTAATCATGTTATTATGGCCAAAAAATTTAAAGTTGATAAAGGTGTTCTTGCATTCGAACTTACTGGTTCGTACGAACTTGTAAGTTCGTACGAACCTAGCCAAGTGTAAGTTCGTACGAACTTAAGTTTGACTAAGTCAAACAGTAAGTTCGTATGAATCTACACAGGGTTGTAAGTTCGTACGAACTTGTAAGTTTGTACAAACCTACTTAGGTTTGAAAACACAATTATCACCTTAACTTAACTTGATGTTATAAAACTATATTAAATTGTTAAATCTTTCTTGCATGATTCTAACATTGATTATTATTTGTAACTAACATTCTTGTTATCTTTTTTGGTTGTATTTTTGTTTAGTGTGCAGAAATGGCTGATCAACGTGCTTTTTACAACAAGCATAATCTTGCTATCTCTTTCGATCTTGCTGACCAGAACACCGTGCCTTCCGAGGCATGCTGGATGTCATTACGCGGTCCAGAGTGTTCTATGCACTGACTCACTCACTAGTGTTGAAGTATGAGTTCTTAAGTTAGTTCTGGGCAACTGCTGAACACGACTGTCGTCCTAATCCTCCAGTCATCCGTGCGACTGTGGCTGGGAGGTAGATTGAGTTTTCTGCCGCCTATTTGAGGTTGGTTTTACATCTAGGGACCGAAGAACAAGAAAATGGTCCAACATCATTCCCACTAGAGTTCCGAGCTGGGTCATTTCAAAGAATGGGTTACGTTGGCGACATGACTCATACCCAGTATACAAAGAGTTTACTATACGGACAGTGGAGATATCTGATGCACATACTGTTGGTCTCTTTCGGGCCAAAGAAGGTAGGTTTTGACACCATGAACCATAAGATGCAATCCGGCATGGTTTCATTGGTATACAACAAGCCTTATTGCTTCTCTCAATTCTTTTTTGGTGAGATGGTGCTGCAGATCAGGGGGAGCGTCAAAGATCAATTTATTTTGTATCCCCGCTTCGTGATGATGATTTTGAACGGGCTGATTCCGAATCTCCTTGCCGGCAATCCCGAAGTCCATCTTATGTCTGTTGACAAGAAGATTTTTGGACATTGTCTTAGTCACAGCAGCCGTCGTGTTGTTGCTGACAGGCCGCAGGTTGTACCTTTGTTTCGAGTGATTGTTGATGCTCATTATAGACCCCCACCAAATGATGGGTGGTGGGATGTTCCTCAAGCCGCAGAGGGGGCTGCAGAGGATGTCGCTGAAGAGAATGTGGCTGCAGAGAATGTTGCTGAGTCACCCCCCCAGGTTCAAGCTGATATTCCAGAGTCACCCCCCCAGGATGTCGCTGCAGAGAATGTGCGAGATGTTTTGCAGGGAGGAGCCAGCTCAAGTGCTGCGGCCACGGGATCACAATGACATACTCTTGATGAGGCATTGAGAGAAATTGACACCTTTTTCTCTGAGGGTGGAGCAGGGACTTCACATGTTGATGATGCTGAGCCAACCAAGCCATCTGATTCTGAAGAAAACAGAGACTGATTCTGATGATGATGTTGATGATGATGATGATGACCCACCCATGATTGGATTTCAAGGATCTAAGGGTGTCTCATTGGATCCGAAGGCGGCCCTAGCTAAGGAGAAGGGAAAGCGAAAGGTTCAAGAAGATGAGGACTACGTTCCTGAGGTTGAGGAAGTCTCTGGGTTTGAGTTAAGGGCTAGAAAACGCCAGAGACCCACCGGTGTTGTTATTCGTGAGGGTGATGCTAATCCCCGACTCATTTCTCCACCCACTGTTCGCCCTCCCATCGTCCAATCGCCGGTCACTACACCTATTAGTGATCCATCTACCACAACCACCACCACAGTTACTTCCACATCGACACCACTAACACTACCATCAATCACACCATCCACCGCTCCACCTCCAACTCAATCCAACTAGTCAATCCCCAACACAGCCGCCAGTCTATATGATCCGGACAAGTTTATATATCTTGAGGGCCGGATCACGAGCTTAATGGATATGGTGACGGCGTTGACTGCCGTTGTTACGAGCCAGGAAATACGTGTCAATAATTTGATGGCTCTCAACGAGCGCTTAGAAAAGCGACATGAAAAGCTAGAAGAACAAGTCAGGTTGAACGAGATTACTCTCTACCGCTTGAAGCGCCAGTCAGTTAGGGGGAGTCAGTTGACAGGGTGCAGAGAAGATGAGTAGAGATCTAAATCTGATAATGACAAAGATGATGATCCCAATGCATCCAAAGAAGGTGAGCTACCTGGCTCTTCATCTAGAGAGCAAGGTTCAGCAAAGGCTCAGGGGGAGTCTAGTCAAGGTGCTGGTGGGAGCGGAACTGAGGAAACTCATGTAAATCTGGATGAATCTGACACTATCGAAGCCTTGCTGGGATTAGATGAGTTCGATATCGATGGGTCAGAACTTGAAGAAGGAGAGATCTTCAGTACAGGCGTTGCAGACTGGAAGTCAGACGATGAGATGGTTCAAGATACAGATATTGATATAGATGAACACGTCGTGACTAAGTAACCTGTCACTGAAGTGATTATTGAGACTGAAACTGAGGAGAAAGTGTTAGATCGCAAGGATATAGAGTCAGAAGATGATGAAGTCCTTGGCGATGAGACAACTGAAGAAAAAGAATTGTCCAGAGCTAAAATGAAAACCTTATGGTTTAAAAAGGCAGAAAAGGAACCAGAGAGAAAGTTTAGAGGTGATATCAGGGTCAAGGGATCGGGCAAACTGAAGAAAGGCATCATAAGTTGGTTCTATGACAGTGAACTAAAATTGTTCATAATCAAAAGATATGATTGAATTCAGTACTTGAGAAGAAAACTGAAAGTATTCAGCTCGTTGCCAAGAATTGAACTGAAGGAACTAGCCTGGATTGACTTGGTGAACTACAGTAATGATCCTTGCGCATGGACTTTAGAGAGAATCGTAAAGCGTGAAGGAAGAACGAATAAATTCGTTGGTTTAAAACCAAGAGCAGGTAAAAGAGTTCCTGACTTGACCAGGATTGATCCCACTACAAACAAGCCGTAGATGAAGATGGTTTATAAACCGGTCAAGTGCTTGAAGAGGGTTCCATTAAAGAAAATGCCACAGGACGTTCTAGCAAACCTCAAATGGTGGTTTGTGGATAGTGAAACTGCAGAGGATGTAATGGAGGATAATGAAGGGAATGTGGTGCTGAGAGTATACGACAACTTACATTTGGTCAATCTGTCTAAAAATGATCCAATGATGCTGCATGTCAACAAGATTCTCTATAGAGATAATTGGAGACACGAGGGCAAAAGATATCAAAGAGTTGTCGATGTTTGTGTTGAAAAGGGTATTTGGGTTGGATGTAATCAGAGTTAGAAAGAAGAGGCTCTGAAGACAAAGCAAAGACTGAAGACTAATAGGGCTATTGTCAAGGGGGAGTCTGTTGGTACATGTTTGTGACAACAGCTTCTATTGTGTAATAGATTAGTTTTGTAATAGTATTTGATATTAATAAATGAATATTTTGTTATAATAATTGTTTATTAATGTATTTTGTTAGAAATATATTTTATGTTATGAATAAGTTCGTATGAACCTACAGGTTCGTATGAACTTAGTCAAGGTACGAACCTATCAGCCTATAAATATAAAGTTTGAAAATATTATTTCTAAGCTTTCATACGAACTCAGATCAGTATATCAAGTTCGTACGATTCATCCTAGTTCGAAGACGTTCAAAGTAAGGGATTGTTAGTGAGATAAACGTGTTTTAAACACTCGTATCGTTTCTAAGAGTATTCCACACTCTTACAAGCGTTGTTACCCCGTTAGATCCGTTCAAGTGTGACCTACATAAAACAATGTTAATCGCGGCCGTCCCGTCACCGTTTGCGTTCATCCCAATGACACTCTCCATGAATGACCGTTTGGTGCCGATCTATTATCATCCTCCATGTATGGCATAAGATCACCAACATTGAAGGTGCTAGACTATGACAACCCTTGAAATCCAGTAAGTTCCATAACCCTAATCTTGCATTATTACGCTAATTCCCTCATAATCAAAATGAATTTGATACGATCGAGATAAGTCTAGCTTGCCCAATATGCATATTTAAGTTGCATACGAGTTGAAATACAAGTAAGTAATATACGTAATTTCGAGAATTACGAGATAATTCAGAGAGTCCGATAAATACGAATGTTGGTGATAAACTTTTCCTGAATGACGTAAAACTATTGAATATAATTAGTAGTTATTTACATATATTTTAGTTAACCCTAATTAACTAACCTACATAAAATTAATCACTACTTAAGCACCTAAACATCTAACTAATCACCTAAGTAGGTCAAAACTTGAAATTAATTCTAAGCAAGAAGGCTAGTAGGTCAAAAAAGTCAAATGGCCAGATTCTCCCATTCCCCTCTTCCTTCTTGTGTACGATTGCCTTCCCCAAACTCACTCCCATCCACAAGTTGCTTGATGTAACTAGAGACCTCCCATCACCCTTCTTGCAAAGAAATATCTTGGCCACTTGCTTTCCATTTAAGTAATGTTTTACTTGTAAGAAAAACACATACATCTCACACTTCAAAAATCTGCAATCTCTTTTCCCTCTCACCTTCCATCACCATTTTCATCATCCCTCATCATCTTCATCATTTACCAAAGAGCACCCACTATAAAACCACCATAGAACCACCACAACCACCATGAACTACCATCTTTATATATCGGTTTCACCATCTTTTGAGCTCTTGAACATCATTGGGTTATTGTGATCTCATAATCTTGAGAATCACATCATCATTAAGGAAAACTGGTAGATTTGGGTTTTAAAAGGTTTTTGGGTGGAAGCTTTCAAGTCCTCTTCTTTTCTTATCATTTTCATCCAAGAGCATTGTAAGGAAACTCTTTTTGATATTGTCATTTCCTCCATTTTGAATACCTACATGCTAGATGTTCACTCTTGTGTTAAACTAGACAAAAATATATGTTAAAACATTGATTCATAAAACTATACCTTCAAAACAAGTTAAAATGTGTTTCAAATGATCAAGAACAAGATTTGTGTTAAAATGAGTACCAACATTTATGATTTGGTAATATATATATATACTATCAGATGTTTTAGATGTCTTTAAATGGAATGATAGTAAAAATAGTGAAAGAGTTGGTTAAACATTTGATGTTAATGACATATGTATTATGAGAAGATTTAAAAGTGTTAAAACGAGATTGTGGTTAACATGGTGAAAGAGTAACTAAACGAACGGAAAACGACTTTTAAAATGGAAAACAAAACGAGTGTTTTAAACTGAGAAGCGAAAACTCAAATGTCACATTTTGGACTAGAAACATGTTTCATCTTATTAAAATGCTAAAAAGTTGGTTTGGAATGTCAAAAATCGTGTTTGAAGTCATTTTGTGAAAACAGTGAAAATGCCAGATTTTAGCCTTACACGAACGGGTGAATTAAGGCTCCTGGAGTTCTATTGGCATGTCACCCGGTTTGATTAGTCTTACCCGGACGGGTAAGCCTTATTTCAGTTTTAAAAATAAAAAATAAAAAAGGAAATTTGAATTTAAGCTTACCATTGAATAATTTTTAGCTTGAGAAAAATTTCGTTTTACTCAAGATATTTTTCGAAAATATTTTAGAGGGAAAAGCTATAACGAAAGCGAACGAATAGTTTAAAAAGATACGTTTTGAGGGCGATAAAGAGTATAAATATAATTTTGGAAATCTTTGTGGAAAACGAAAACACTATGCTTTCGAGAAACATACACGTATACATACAAAACTATCACCAAGGGGTCGTACACTTTTCGAAAACGAAATACTTTTTCAACCTACTAGTTGAGTGAACAACTAGCATAGATGTGCGGGTTGCCATCTACTTAAACGAACATAGATATGTGGGTAGCTATCTACTTATACGAACATAGATGTGCGGGTATCCATCTACCTTTACAAACCTAGATATGCGGTTAGCTATCTACTTACACAAACGACCTCTTGCGTTTAGGGCGCTAGGAGACTACTTTGGGCAAATAGTCTTTTAAAACATTAGCACTCATACAGCTCACCAGGTGAGTTCACAACCCCTATTTTACTACTTTTTATTGCTTTCTAAATTTGGGGTGAAAAACATATGAAACTGAATTTCATACGATGAACTGTTTTGCATACTATGAAACCGTTTTGCATACGATACTATTTAACTGACAAATCCTTATGAGCTACTGAGTGCACTTGATAATAAACGCCTTGATGGCACATGATATTCAAGCCCTATGATGGCATTACATGATATTCAAGCCTTGTGATGGCACAATATGATATTCAAGTCCTCTAATGGTAGTACATGACAGTCAAGCCCTATGATGGCACACGATATACAATAAACGATTAGTTGTCATGGATGGCACCCAATATTCACTAAAAAAAATATGCAAACTATATTTCATCGTACGCTTGGCTATGGATGACACGTTATGATTTTACGAAACGTTTATTAGATGATTGGTTTAATGGATTGAGTCTTAACCTGTGAATTCACTCAACAATTTTGTTGACGATTTAAATAGGTTTTTCAGGGAATTAGTTATCACATAAGAATTTGCACGCATTTTGGGACCCCCGATCACCAAAAGTTAGGATGCCATACTTTGGTAAACAATGGATTCATTTTATATATGACTAGGATATGTTGGTCATACACGTTTTATTGGGAAACAATTATCGTTTTGAGACTCGATGAATTGTAAACATTTATTAAAACTATTTATGGCATCTTTAGTATATGTTTTGCGATAATCATATGCTCGTGATCTTGTATTGAATTGATCGTGTCATGCCCCATGCTTCCGCCTTACTTAAACGTGACATGATTTTATTGGAGTGTGACATAGACACAGATGTGTCACTAGGCAGCTCAACCTTATAACCACTATCACCAATCTTCTCCAACACTTTGAAAGGACCCTCAGCTCTTGGCATCAACTTGTTCTTTCTTTTAGTTGGGAATCTTTCTTTCCTTTGATGAATCCACACAAGGTCACCTGGAGCAAAAGTGGGTGGCTTTCGGTTCCTGTTAGCCCTAGCCTTGTACAACTCATTTGCCTTCTCAATCTTGATCTTCACTTGCTCATGTAGCCTTGTAATTTCTTTTGCTTTAGCTTCAACTTCAATACTTGCTTTACGTTCATTTGCAAAAGGAATCAAATCAATGGGAGTGAGTGGGTTTACACCATTATAGATTTCAAATGGTGATTTTCCTGTTGAATAATTAGGAGCTCTATTAAAAGCCAAACTCAGCATGTGCAAGCTTCATATCCCACTCCTTCAAACTTTTCTTCACAAGTGTTCTCAACAACATCCCAACAGTTCTATTAGTCACTTCAGTTTGACCATCAGTTTGGGGATGGTATGAAGTACTAAATAGAAGCTTAGTACCAAGCAATTTCCATAATGTCTGTGAAAGATAGCTTAAGAATTTTGTATCTTGATCTGATACAATTTTTTAGGCGCCTCATGAAGACGAATAATTTCTTTGAAAAACAAGGTTGCAACAATTGATGCATGATTGGTTTTGTTACACGCTATGAAATGAGCCTTTCATGAGAATCTGTCAACAACAAACATGATGGAATCTTTCCCATGTTGAGTTCTTGGTAAAGTAATAATGAAATAGATGTAGAACAATTCAGAATTGTGGCAAAATCTAAATCAGCCTCATATAAATCTTTGATAAATGAGAATCCAAGAACCCTAGCTTCCAAAATAGACAACAAAGAATGTCTTCTTGATGGTTCATTAGCTACAACATTAGAAGTACCAGCTTTGTGCTTAGAAACAGAGTACATCTGTAAGAATTAAACCCATTTGGCATGCCTTAGATTTAGCTTGTGTTGACCATTAATATACATCAATGCATCATGGTCAGAGAAGAAAACAAATTGCCTTGGCTTTAAATAATGAGACCAATGAACAATAGCTCAAATGATAGCATAAAACTCCATATCATAAGTACTATAATTCATCTTTGATCCATTTAGCCTTTCACTAAAATAAGCTACTGGTCTTATCTCTTACACTAGAACAGCTTCAATGCCAACACTACTTACATCACATTCAAGTTCAAAAAGCATATCAAAATTAGTTAAAGCAAGTATTCGTGCTGAACTCAACTTTCCTTTCAACAATTCAAATGCTGCTTGGGTAGAATTTGGCCATTAAAAACTCCCTTCTTAAGACAATCAGTGATTGGAGCAACAATTGTGGAGAAGTTCTTAATAAATCTTCTATAAAATGAAGCTAAGACATGGAAACTTCTGACTTTAGTGATGGAAGAAGGACTAGGCCAAGACCTAATTGCTTCCACCTTAGATGGATCCATAGAAATGCCTTCTTCAGAATTCACATAACTAAGACACACCACATTGTTCACCATGAAATCACACTTCTCCAATTTTCCATAGAGATTATGTTGCCTTTACAGCTTAAACACTTTCTTCAAACATATTCAAATAATCCACCCTTGATCTTGAAAGTCATCTTCCATTCATCTCCTTCTTTCATTTTGATTTGATGATACCCACTTCTGAGATCAACTTTGGAGAATACACAAGAACCATACAACACATATAACATATCATATAACCTAGGTATGGGATACCTGTACTTGATAGTAATTATTAATGGCTCTGCTATCAACACATATTCTCATAGTATCATCTTTCTTTGAAACCAGGAAAGTTGGGATAGAACAAGGGCTCATGTTGGCTCTAACATACTCCTTTGCAACCAGCTCATTAACTTGCTTTTCCAACTCCTTTGCTTTATGTGGAGAAGACCTATAGGCTACTTTGTTTGAAAGAACAGATCCAAGTAGAAGATCAATTTGATGTTCAATACCCCTAATTGGTGGTAAACCATCAGGTAATTCAGTTAGAAACACATCATTAAATTCTGCTAACAATGGTTTCACTAAATTAGGTACTACAACACCTTCAATCAACTCATCATTCTCAATCAGTAGCAACAAATAAGTAGTAGTACCTCCACTAAACTCTTTCTCAACCTTAGTTTAAGTCATAAACACAACTTTGTCATTATTAGCTTTAGAGCCAGCTTTGGACAGTTCACTAGCTTTTAAAGAAGTGAGTGTAATCTTCTTTCCAATCACATAAAGTGAATAGGTGTTTTGGTGACCATTATGATAAACATATTTATAAAAAAAAGCACGGCCTTCCAAGCAATAAGTGACAAGCATCCATATGAATAACATCACAAGTAATTTCATCTTGATAAAAATTACCAATGGAAAATGGAACTGATAACGCGTAAAAAATTACATTTTTCTTCACGTTATCTTATCCATGTTAATTAAATAATTAAATTTTTAATTCAAATATTACATTTATTTGTTTTATTTTTTTAATTAGGAAATTACGAAGACAACGCAAGAAGAATCAATGAAAACAGACAAATAAAAAAGATGGCTCATTGTGGCCCGTATATGGCCTACATGAACCGTATACAGTTCAGTCCACGCCAGATACGCTCGTATGCTACTCATGTGTGCCGTACACGCATAAATCCAAGACCTTTATACTGCTCATGCAATACGAGAGAAATTTGGCAAGGTCAAATACGGTAAGTGTGGTCAAAATCCGGGCCAAGCTTCCTTCTATATATATCCAAATCCTCATTCAACCAAATCATCCGAATCCACTCACAAACACTTATATATTTAATTAGTTTATCTTTCTAGCTTTCCCTCTCTAGATTAGGATTAATTATTATTAGCTTAGTAATTTATTAGAAAGTAACAAGTGAAGAATTGTAATACGCTTAGAGTATAATTGGAGTCCTCTATCTATTTTAATTACAATGTTTAATATTATTATTATAATGCTAGATTTAGAACTTACCATGATTAGCGAGTAGTTACCTTGCGTGTTTGTTATGATGTAGTTAACTAAATTATGGGATGATGTTACACTATTTCATTAGAAATGCAGTATTTTAATTAATGTTTCTATTTATTATTTTAAACCTTATTATAACTATTCGCCTTTCCACCAATGAACGTGATTACAACTTTGATATTAATACTTCGCGAACCTTAATAAAAAGTAATTAATTATCTGTGTTTTAGTTTAATTACAACATTATCTAATCATGGTAATAGTTATCATAGATTACTATGTAAACACTACAGGTGAATTACATCATAATTATTATGGATAATAGTATGAAAAGCATCGTAAAGTACTTAGGCAACAAGACAACTAACTATAGTTTAAATTACAATAATATGTATCTATCGTAATCGTACATCATAGATTACTATGGAAATACCATAAGTACATTGTAACTATTATGGAAGATACTAAGAACAACATCGTAAAGTAATTAGAGCAATGGGACAACTAATTAATACTTGGAATACATTGTCGAAAATAATTAGAAGTTTTATTAATAAATGTTTTCGCTTGAACCTAGAAAATACTGATAGTTGATTACATAGTCAAAAGCTTAGGGATTCTTTGGTACATTTTGAGAAAGATTGTTTTAAATCATAAATATAGTGTTCAAAGTGCTAAAATACAAACTCAATTTACAAATCTAGAACGAAAAACCGATAATCAGTAAGCATTCTATTTCTATCTATCACCTTTAGATTTTACAAATCTTATGTAAAGAAAGCAGGTTAAAACACCAGAACTTAATGTTATATTAACTACTATACGGTGTTGAGAACGATCGGATATCATCTGGGTTTGCTACTTTGTTCATACACCCAGGGATGTTCATATTCGAAGAAGGGTCATTGTTCCCGTAACTGGGCAATGCTGAGAGTTGAGCAACACCATTTCGATCAGAATCATTATGACTTAGTTCCTGGTGACTTGCTAATCGATTAGTAGAGAATTTAGTGTCTACACTAGTAGATTTTAATATAACTAAACATATAAGTGTTGGGAGAAACAATGATCAAAGCTAAGTTATAAATCTGAAACGTCAAAATCTGAATTTGCAGAATTTTACTAAGTGTTAAGTCTTAGTCTGTACAGACTAAGATGATCACACACTCAGAACTTTACAAAGTGAAGAGCACAGACTAAGACCTTGACAAACTAAACAATTTACAGAGTGAAGAATATAGAGTCAAATCTTACATATTGAAGATAACTATGACAGAGTCAAACATACAGAGTAAAGATCGTTGTAGATTCTGAAGTTAATGCGTGACCAAATCAAATATTGAAATTTGATAATTGAGTTATTCCTCCTTAAATCATGTCGTATCATTAACTAACATTCAACACCTATGCATGTGTAGATAGGTGTTAGAAATATAAAATATGATTTGCATGTGTACAAGTCTGCGACAATAGACCTGCGAGAGTATTAGATTGTCGCAGAGTGCGACAGTTACAAACTGTCGCTGTTGGTGCATATTATGTGACAACAGCTTCTAGTTTGTAATAGTTAGTTTTAGAAGTCATTTTGTTAATCATTGTAATCGTTAACTTTAGGTTTGTATGTGTATATTGTAGGTTCGTACGAACTTAGAGTAGGTACGAACTTAGGTGCCTATCTATACACAAGTCCGAAAGTTTTAGAAATGGGCTTTTTTTACAGGAGTTGTAAGTTCGAACTCAGTCCTAGTTCGAATACTCTGTGTTTGTTCGAATGTAATACTTGTTTACATTCAATAAAAGTGATCTTTACACATTTGTTATTACTCGTTTGTTATCGTTTAGTATAATCGAGGATTCCGCACTCGATTATATCATATTACCTCGTAGATCCGAACCTACGGGATCCTAGAGTCGCAATAATAGAGATTGTCCCAGTAAGCTGAAAGTGTTGAGATGCGTTATTTAGAGCTTAATCATGTGTTTAACACTAATAGTATAAATAGGGAGCTAAACCATCATTTGTAAGTTGGTTGAACCTTGTAATATTCATTTGTGATCTTAATAGAAAAATCATTCTACCAAAAAGTCTCTCAACTATCATCATAAGAATTGCTTGAATAACGTTAACAATATGTGATAGATTTTTCATAGAAAATGTTGATTACATAGCTTACATAGTTATATACTTAGAAATTCTCTGTGAATTTAATTAGACTATTTTATGTGATCAGTTAATTCGATTTAACTAAGTGTGATTGAATTAATCATTTTTGTAATCACTTTGAATTATTGAATAAGACATATTCTTTAAATTCCATCACTGTTGTTGCATTTGTTCTTGATTCTGCCAAAAACAAACTTTGTTTGGATATTGATTATAAGGAATATGTACTATTTAATAATTGAAAGTGATCACAAAAATGATTAATTACATCCCATTTAACTAAATCAAATTAATCAATAACTGAAAATAGCCTAAATAAATTCCCAGAGAATTTCTAAGTATAAAACTATGTAAGCTACGTAATTAATATTTTCTATGAAAAATCAATCACCTATTTATATATATATTGGGGTTGATTGTTAGTAAATGATACGACTTGATTTAAGGAATACTAAATCAATTATCAAATTTGAATATTTGATTTGGCCATATATTAAATTTTGAATCTGCAACGGTATTGACTTAGTAAGTTTGATTCTGTCAAAGTAATCTTCAATCTGTAAGACTTGAGTCTATATTCTTCAATCTGTGAGATCTTCAGTTTGTCAAGGTCTTGGTCTGTACATCACACAAATTGAGATTATACAGACTAAGAATTTATAAAATTATGCAGACTCAAATTTTGACTCTTCAGATTTATAACTTAGTGCGGGGTCAGAGACAAACTAATGTAATTTATAGAGGAGAAAAATAACCTAAGTATTTTTATCTATCGCTACTCCTGTTAATAGCGACACTAGAGTAGACTGAGTACGAATGCTCACTGATCAAACTGGACTGTGAGCTTCTCTATACTTAGAACATTTACTACTCCATTTCTTTACCCTTTTTTTCTTCTTTTTTAATCTTTTTTCTTATATTCGTTCTTTTTTTCCTTTTCCTTTTTTTTTTCCTTTCTCGTTTTTTTCCGTTCTTTTTTTCGTTTTTTTATTCGAATCTTAATATCGATGGTTCACTATTATTTTTAAACTGTGACACACCAATTTTATCGAATATAATGAACTGCGTCTGTAAATATAATACACTGATTTTCAAAAATATATAATAACATATCGATGTTAAATAAAATAATTATGCATCATATTATAAGATACAGTAAATCATGATTATAAAAATATAAAACTTTAACTTCTATATATATATATGACTCGGTCACGATCTGACCTGTCAAGTCGACTCGAATCTAAAAACACTGATGTGTAGCATGGCGTCTGTGTTTCTCTCTTCAACTTGATATTTCTTCCATCCTGTTGGACAAACATGTAACTATATTTTTGTTATATTTACATTTCATCTATATAGATTGAGTTATCCATGTGCATTGGAAGTTGTATTATACATGAGTAATGAAAAAGTTTTATCGATGTGTTAGTTTATTCGTCATTTTTAATTTATACTCGCTTGCTTTCGTACCTTTTATTCTTTTCTTTTTTTGTAATTCGCAATGTATGAAGTATAAACTACAACAATTAAGTAATATTAATTAATTTAATTTAATATATACATAATACATGACCTCTTACTCCATGTATATTCCTATAAAAAGAATCATAATCATAATCCTCGTACATTTCATAGCATTACTTCAGAAAAAAATTAATATTCTCATACACAAATTTATATGTTTAAATGGGAAATGAGCTACTTCTTAGTTCTTTTAATAATATTTGATTTTAGATTTGAATATTCTATCAACATTTGAGCCAAAACTAGGCTCACTCGATACGTTTGCAACTAGTTATATCATCTAAATCTACTTCATCAGTTTAATTACGCGATGTTAACATTTAAACAAATTAGTCAGTTTCAAAATATTAAGATATTTTTCTTTGAACTATTTAAAAATATAAACATTTATAAATTCTTTTAGCCCATACTCCATATTCAAGTTCGAACTAGAGCTATAGTATCTATAATATAAGTCTGGGTGAGGCTTTTAGATTTGTTAGCAGAGAATAGTTCATAGTATCTATTGAGAAGTACACGTCTATTTTTTATACTTAAATTTGTTCATTAAAAGAGAATGCACAAACCTTCTCATATTTCTTTCCCACTTGTGCATTTGATCACATAATGGTAAATGCTCTTCGGTAGTGACATTACTAGAAAAGATTGAAACTTTGCATCAATGTCAACTAACATTTTGTCCTCATCTGAGCACTGACTTGCTGGTTTGATTATACTTTTAGGAGTTGTATCTTCAAGTATGGTGTAAGGAGTGTAAGACCCTTAATTTAAGATTATAACAAGAAGATGATTTTGACTCTTAAAAAGAGAAGCATACGACAATTCCACATTTGGAAATGATCATTATCAGATCTGGGAGGTTTTCCCTTTGATCCATTATCAATATATGCATTCGTAGCTTCAAAGATTAGGTTAGTAGTCATAGTAGATCTAGATATGAGTTATCTAATATGCTCTGATACCAATTGTTGGTCCCTTTTATTTATTTATTTATTGATAACTACTAACAACAAATGTAAAAGTAGACAATAAATTCAAGTTTAAAGTTTTCTTTTATTGATTTGAATCGAAGAATTTACAAAGTTTACTGCGAAAATAGATAAGACAAACTAGTCTAAGTAAACTAACTTGTGACAAATTTGCTTCAACAGATCACCAACGAGTAGCTCACTCCTGATGCTCAGTGATCAATACTTAACAGATAAGTGAGGGCACTAAGGTTCTCGTTCTCTTTCATACAAGAACGTGCTTAAATCACGGTCGAAGTAAATGCAAATTTGGTCTAATGAATATGGTGGTTGTGAGATGTATTTACAGTGTCATAAATACATCTCATACCTTACACGTGTCATCACCACATACAAAGTGACCATAATGAAACTTCCAATGAATGGAAGTGATATTACATCCTAGGAATAAAGTTTACTGTTTACTTTATTCCTAGGTTACGATAAAAGTCATTAAAATACTAATAAAGTACAATTGCTTTCTTTTATATATCTTTATAGAAAGATGCGTGCATGCCTTTGTTCAATATAATTTGACCTTCGCATTAGTACATTGGCTATTTGTCAAACCAAATGTACTTATCAGATTGTAGGCTTGATCTCAACTTCAACATACTACTCTTTATCTCTGTCTTCTGTCTTCGACTTCAACAGATGCGTTAAGTTCTTGACAGTGTTAGGCCTTTGTAACTTCTTCAGTTGCTAAGTACCCATCAGAGAGTGATAGATACTCTTTTAAGATCTAAGTTATAGTAAGATCACTCTTAACATATGTAGTGATTGAGTAGACTAGTATATATTCTAAGTTTTAGAGAGCTCACTGTCAAGATTGACCAGTGAGTCTTTCTACTTGATTTACTCTAGTGTTGCTGCTACAAATGCGATGACAGATAAAAACACTTAGTTTATTTTGTCATCTATAAATTATATTAATGGGTTCTCTGATCCAACATCTACATTTTCAAATATTCGACTTTGAACACCAATACATACAGATTTAAATATTTTTAATCTTTATCGTACAATCTAACATAAATAAATAAAAAGGCTTGAAAGATCTTTAACGAAACCATAAGGACTAAAATTAACATTCCTTAAACTGTAAGTGCAAAAATAAAAAAGTCAAATGTGATAAACCCCTAAAGGCCAACTCTAAATTTGTTTATAGCATAAAATTACAAAGAAAAATGAGGGCAATTTTCGGTGTTCGTCGTATGTTACGCAATGGAGTTTACTGTGGCTCAGTATGTTCTTCAATTGGTGAAATTGTATCAGCTTCTTCTTCAAATCCAGCTACAATTCCTTATTCTTATTCATTCTCTTCGTTGACCAAACCATCGTGGTCAATTCCAATTTCTAAGTTTCAATCTGGCCAGCAGCCTTCCGATCGGAATCACTACTCATCATCATCATCATCATCAGGTACTGTTTCTTATTATCATGTTTTTTATTTGTTAACCGTATATAGTTTTTTGTAATATTGGGGTTTATATATAATTAGGGTTTTGTTTGTGCTCTGTTTGGATGTATATAATTATTTTCGTGTTGTTCGGTAACTTTTAATCAATGTTAGGGTGTTTGGATGTGCATTTGGAACTGAATAGAGTTAAAAATGTTGGCTGTTAGGAAAACAGATCAGACACCTGGTTCCATCAATTATCTTATCTTATATTCTTATTCTTATATTTTATTAAAAAGAAAGAAAAATGAAAAGGAGAAGATACATGAATCACGTACTTGAGTTTTTTATTTTTAGTGCCCACGTTTTAAAATCCTCCGGTTTCTCAGTGTCTTCACTACAGAGATTATTAGATGAGATGTTAGTGGAAATAATGTTTTATGGTTTCGTTTTGTACATACATTGCACATAACTTCCTACTTATGTGATATAGTTGATAAAAATGTGTAACTTAAATTTTATGTGAGAGGTCGAAGCATACAGGTTATAAATTTGGTAGAAAATGTTGGGCCAAACAGTTTTAAAGTTACTTCATTTATAGTTTCATACATTCTAAACCCTATCATAAAGTTTAGATTTTACAAGATTTATTGATGTACGTATGTATGTTGGTAATTGGTGCCAAAATTGTGTTGAGGGGTTTGCATGATGAACTACTTTATAGAGGTGGACTATAAATGAACAGTGGATGTGAAGATAAACCGTTTCAATCATTCAAATTGTATGATTGCTGTAAGCGTTTTATTAATGCTATGTATGCTACTAAGGTTCTAACTTATAAGTCATCGGCTTGTTTGATGATTGGTATTGTAAAGTGAACAAATGAAGTGCAATGGTGTAGGGTTTGTTACAGTTATATTTTTTTAGTTGATTGGGTTCAGAATGTGCAAGTAGTAGATGGATAGAAGATTGAAATCTCCAACCACCAAGCCATCTCCTTGGATTAAACACTACCCAACCCACTCATGTTGATATATTAATTATTTATGAAAAAAAAATTAAGAGAAAAGAAAACAAGAACATTACCTGTTTTATACCAAATTTGTTTGACCCATTGCCCAACCCACTCATTTTGACACCGGTAGTATATACCTATAATGTGTACATCATACAGAGAATTAAACTAAAAGCATCAAACAGAAGTATCTGTAGTTACTTACTAATGTAACTTAACAAATTTCTGTTCAGTTGGAGACCAAGGTCTTAAACTGTTAATGATGTATAGTTAGGATTGCTGTTCGAGTCTCGGATGATGGTTTGTCAATTTGTAATTTAGTTATAATTTTTTTTTTTGCACTAATAGATGTTCTGACCGAGTTTTAAAGGTAATACATACTTATGCATTTTGATGCTTCTGAAATATCGGTTATAATAGGTGAACCAAGAGTGGTGAATGTCGAGTCAGAAGATCAATTTAATACTTTACTACGCAAGGTTCAGGGTAAGTACATACCCATAACTGTTTATTTTGCAACCTATAGTATTTTCGTATGTATTTTATGACTCATTTATCCTTGTGTATGTTCACAATATTATCCAGATGAATCCTTGCCAGCAGTCTTCTACTTTACTGCAGTCTGGTGTGGGCCATGTAAGATTTTTTTGCCTGGTTATCTAGTTTTTCCAGTGTAGGATTTATTTGCTGTATGTTTTAAATTTTTAAACATATTCTTCAGTTGCTTATGTTTTTTTTAATCATATGTAACAAATCTATCTCTTCTTGCACAGGTCGGTTTATATCTCCGCTAATTGGGGAGTTGAGTGAGAAATACACTAATGTCACTACTTATAAGATTGATATCGATCAAGTAAGTGCCTTTTATGCTTGTAGGAAACTGTATGAATGTTGTAAAAGCTACCCATAGCTAGCTTTTCTAATCGTATTTAATATATTAGTTATTCATGATCCATGAAATTCTAGGTATAGGTGAAAAAGCTTTTGAATCTAGAAATCTTGTGGCACACATGGTTTTCTAATCTGTTTGGGTTGACACTGAAAGTGTGAGACAAAAGGAGCAAATTATTGCACAATTTCTGTTTAGGAAACAGAAGTGCAGAAAAGATTTATTGTGGGGGCGATGAATGAATGGTTTTGACTTGAGTATCCAAGGACCACGGCTGTAAAACCTGCTAGGCCGTACTCAAGCGGTCGGGGGCCTTGTAGCGATTAATAAATTTCGAAGATATATGTTTAGAAATAGACTACAAAAAATAAACATAAGTGTTTAGAAACATAGACATAATCGTTCAAACATAAATATTAGTTATTAGATTGATGCTTCATCCTCGTCTTGTCCGAGTTTGACCTATGACCGAGAGTACAAGTAGGACTTAGGCGCCTCAGTCTAGGGCTGAGTAGCTAGTACTCGGCACCTGGGCCAAGTCTTACAACACTGACAAGGACACTATCTATAGTTTCACTTTTTTCCTCTTCGAACATTAGTGTTTGGATCTTACTTTATTCTTATAGATTATGTTTTTTATATGAATTGCAGGAAGGTCTGAGGGGTGCATTGGAGAAGTTAAATATTGCTGCTGTGGTAAAACTTTACTTATGCTTACCCATGGTTTCTGATTTTATGATCTTAATTTACTTTAAATTTGTGATTTCTTTCTTGTTCATCCACATACTTAATACTCCTTAGATACGTACATAAATTTTATATCTCCAACGGATCAACCAGGTAAAATTTGAAACTTACATAAAATGAAAATGAGTCAACTACATCAAAGCTCCGTCATCATAGCAATACATCAAGGTTGTAATTGTTGCTAGTCGGGGACTAGTCGGACGGGACCTTCTAGGGACTAGTCGGGGATTTGACTTTTTTGACATTTTTTACATTTAAATAATAAATTTCAAAATATACGTGTAAATATAGAAGAGAACCATAAACATAAACATAAACAAACGTAAACTTTTACATAATTGTCTAGAAACATTAATCCGACTTTGACTGATTTTGACCAGTTGACCGTCGTTGACTAGCGTTGACCGACTAGTTTGACCAACTGTGACCTAGCTGAGTTGAACTAGTCCCTAAAACCCGACTAGTCGGCCAAGTCGGCCAACTTTTACAACACTGCAATACATAGAACCCCATAAACCATTTTATCTAAAATTAAATGATCATATAATGATACAGTTTCTGATAATCTCTTTTTACACATTAATTGTAAATAAAATTAAAAGCATTGGATGAACAAGTTTTGAAGGTCTGCTAGACATGATCCATTTGGACCTGTAAGTCCACTTGATCTTGGTTAGATAACTCAGTTATCTATAGTATTAAGGTGCGGAATCCCTCAATACGATTAATTCAAGTTTATATAACGATTATATTCACTAATATGCTTTGTTTTGATATTAACCAATGTTAATCGGTCAAAACCTAGCCTTTAGTCTATTTAATTCTCTCTGGAAACTCAAAACTCAGTTATTCGTCGAATGTAATCGATCATCATTAATTAACATAATTATTCATTAAATATACCGTTTCAACTCGCATCCCGTGGGCTCTGCGAGTTGACTCAGCTCGCAGCTTAAGTCAGCCTAGTGACTTGCCTTGCAAGTTCAGATCTCATGTCGCAAGTCCTCTGACTTGCGACTTGAGTTCTCAACTCGCACTTCAGACTTTAGTTTGTATTCGTTATTTGTCTAATACTTTAGCCAATATATTTAACAACAATAATAACAAACTAATATCATGTATTTACGTATCAAAACCAATATACAAACTTGATAAGAATTACACTAGTCCTATTACAAGCTAGATTTGTTGTCACAAAACATGTCTCAACAGGACCCATATTAGAAAGTTATCCCGTTTTAACCCGTTACCTAACTAGCAATTTTGCAACCTAAGAATTGGTGTTCGTATGTTTGTTTGTGCAGCCAACTCTTCACTTCTTCCAAGGGGGAAAAAAGGTGTCGGAAATAGTTGGGGCTGATATTCAAAAACTCAAAACCACCATGGAAAATCTCTACAAGTGAGGCTGCTTCCATAAACTCATCGGGGATTGTTGATTATTCATCTATTGGTGTGCAACTTTGTTTTTCATTTTCCCTACTCACTATTCAATTGCTTGCCATAGCTTTAAGCGATACAAGTTAAAAACAAAAAAAGTAGGTTTTCAGTATTCCCTGCAACTGAATCTGTTTAAATCACGTATTGTGTATACCTTAGCAATGCAAGGGCAGTTTTCATTTTAGGAAAAGTAGATATGTTGATCCAGTATTACATGCAGATAAAATTTCACTTAAATTTCCATTCTCCAATAAGTTTTAACAAAAGTATGTAAGATTTGGGTTTAGTTTCAAACAATAATGATCAAGTGTTGAAGGATTCATCATCATAATATGATTGCAGTTATATACTTTTTTTTGTGCACTTTTCCTCTCAATCTAATAAAAGAAACATATTTTGTTTTCTTAAGAAGTCGATGCAATCAATGTGATGCATGAAGGTTGTAAATTTGAAACGCATGACAGTATGGGTAGTTGTGTGTACGATTGTAACCTTAAATAGAGAAAGATACCACAACGTTTCTTCAACAATTTTCCATTTTCCATTATCAACATTTTAACACCTTCAATCATTTGAACATGAATTCCTAAACAAATCTCCAACTCGGTCCAATTAATTTTGATATTTTATTTCTACATCAACAACATGGAGCAAGTCACCTTTTTTGTGGTGCATTAGAAGAAGATTAGCTACATGCTAAATGATGTGGTTACTTGTTCTAAAGGCTTCTTTATGATATTATGGATAGGGTGATGTTACATCCAGAAGAGGCAGGATTTGGTGGAGTCATTCGTTGTGGCTTCATCAAACTTGATCATGTTTTAATTACACCCCTTGCAGAAAGATGGTGCTCAAAAACATTACACTTCACTTTCCCATTGGAGATGTTATTATTGTTACACTTTAGGATGTTGACACTTTGTTGGGTCTAAATGTGGAAGGTGATGACGTATCTACCACCGACATAAGTCCATCACCAGAAAAATGGAAACTAGTTTAACTAGTTTGTCAAGCTTGGATGGGTGTAAACACTTCAGCTTAGTTAGCTTACTTAGAAAGGGTCAAATTAGTTAAATTATTTACAGTCATTTGTGTATAGACTTGACTTACTTGATGATGGCTGATGCTATAAAAGTAGGGGAGGTGTTAGGATGTTTTGATCGAGGGGGCCATCTTTTTTTCTACTACTTATTGAGAGGGCAAAATATATAAAATGTCACTGATGCTAGTAGATTTTATCTTTCTTTTTTACATAATCGAAATTTTTTTAGGATGCAGTTGCCCCCTTAAGATTCATCTCTATAAGAATACTGTAAACAAAGAGTAAAAATGTACATCATGCATCTAATAAGAGGATTTTTATTACCTAACTCATCAAATAGTTATGTTTACTTGTCAAAGTGTGGGAACCTTAAGATTTTGTAACACATTTCAGCAATCACACAAATAAAAAACACATGTCAATAGTTATCTATATACGTGGAAAGACATGTAGGATTCTACCGGATGACTTGTACATTCTCTCAAAATATTCGGTACATATTCCTTAAATGTGTATTTCTAAACCAGAGGCGAAGCCGTTGTTTCAAGTCAAGAACAATGAAAATTGTTTTAAATACAAGAAACTAACGTGATCGATACATCAACTTTGTTAAATCAACCTTCAAAGTTTGCTAAGTGTCATACATGTCGATCTATTTTTGTCATCAAGTAACCTGTCACATATAATTAACATATTTAAAAACACTAACAAATAAGTTATATATTGAACAACATATTTTTTTGGCTTGAAATAAAAATCTGATTAACGTTTCGTTCTCGTGATTTAACCTAAAACCATTAAAACGACATCATAGTAATAACCAACAACATAACTTATTTACAATAGGTTAGACTTTATATGATTTAAATGGGCCCGTGGGGTATTGCATTGACCAAGAGAAATTCATGTCATGTGTCGAATATTAATTGGTTACAAGATCTTGTTGGTCAGGTGTCTAATTACAAGGATAGAGTGTACATTTGCACAAAATTTTCTTTGCCATAAATAAGAAAGTAATGCTTTGGTTGACTGACCATTTAAAAAAATGCTTATAAATAATCCAAGTGCACCCTAAATCTATGTTGTTTCTTAACCATTTCAAACCATATTGCAATTGACAATTTAGGGTGCGTTTGTGTAGCATTAAGAATTTTGAATTGGTATAGGTCTAAAAGGAATTAAAGGAAAAGAAAGTATATGATAATTAAAAATGTTGTTTGTTTAAAGATTTAACTTTGAGTTTAGATTTATATTTTTATATATAAAATATTCAAAAGTAAAAAATTCAAAACGGAAAAGTCATTAATTGATAGAGAGAGAAAGACACAATCAAGTGAGTCCCTTCGGTAAATCAAGGAAAACCAGACCAAAATGTTTGGTTTATCAAAACGCATCAATATTGAGGAGGTGTTTGTTTTGATAATTTTTTAAGAATAGAATCGAGTGTTTTATACAAACCCATATTTATTTACAATTTTAAAATAAAAGGATTGGAACAAAAGCTTCGAATTATAAACCCCTCTCTCCCTGAAGGTTTAGCTCACCTTTATTTACAAATAGGTTATTATTCATTTTATTATCTATCTCTTTCTTCTCATTTACCTCTCTCATAAACTTAACATAACTTGCTTTAATATATATAAATTAAAAACCAATAAGATATATTAAAATAGCTATTGATTTCTCTTTTTTACTTTTCTTCCAAACCGATACCCATTATCAAGTTCAATTACAAAACAAAGTGACTCTTGAATTTTAATCTATCATTCCGATCTTTAAAACCCATTCTAAAAACCTCATAAGGATCACCTCCTTACAAAATAGATGAATTATGGGGAAAATCACTAGTTACAAAACAATCCATAAATTCACACCCTAAAAGGAGCGTGAGGGGATCATGAATTAAATATAGTTGTTACAAACATTAATTACAAAAGTCAAATACTAAATAAATGTTTAATACCCATTCAAGCCTTATTTTAATAGAAAAAAAGAAAAAAAAAACACAATCGACTGTGGCCTCGGGCTATCACCGACCATAGTAGCCAACTACGGATGGACACATGGCGAGTGCAAATGGGTGATAACGCGTAAAAAGTCACGTTGTTACACACGTTATCATTCACATTTTAATTTAATAATTAACTTTTTTATCCAAATATTAAATTCCTTTATTTTATTTTGTTAACTAGGAAATTATGAAGACGATGAAAAAATAATCAACGAAAACGGATGTATAACGAAGATTTTTGAGCGAAAACGAAGAAACGAGTTACGATCCCGCGCACATGATTCAACGACCTCGTGTATACAGCTTGTACCAACCGTATACAGCGTAGTGCAGCTCGCATACGACCTGCACAACCCGTATACGACCTAGTGGAACCCGCATATGACTTGCACAGCTGCATACGACCTTGTGCAGCCCGCATACGGCCTGCACGACCCGTATACGACTCGCACGACCTGTATATGCATAAATCTTGATCATTGGGACGGTTCATGCAATATGGATGCGATATTTGAAGGTCAAATGCTACTCAAATGGTCAAAATATGGGTCAAGCAACCTCCTATATATATCTAACTTCTCCATCAACCAAATCATCCTAATTCACTCAAAAACACATCAATATTTTATTGATTTCTCTTTCTAGCTTTCTCTCTCTAGATTATGATTAATATTATTAGATTAGTAATTAATTAGAGAGTAGCAAGTGAAGAATTGTAATACGCTTGGAGTACGATCTGAGTCCAACTCTTGTAATTTCAAGTTTATTCCAAACTCGTTATAATATACGGTAATTTCTTTCCTTTATCTATTTTAATTACAATGTCTACTATTCTTGTTATTACGCTAGATTTAGGACTTTCCATTTAGTAGTTACCTTGCGTGTTTGATGTGATGTAATTAGCTAATTAATTATGGGATGATGTTATGCTATTTAATTAGAAACGTAGTGTTTTAATTACGCTTTCCATTTATGATTTTAACTCTTATTATATATTATCATATTTCCATCAATGAAAGTGATTACAACTTTGATATTAAGATTTCGGGAATCTTACTACATAGTAATTAATTATCTATGTTCAGTTTCTTTACACCATTATGTAATTCATTGTAATAAGTACATCGTAGGTTACTATGAAAATACCATGAGTACATCGTAACTACTATGGAAATACTATGAATAACATGAGGAAGTACTTAAGCAATGGAACAACTAAATAATAGTTGAAATATATTGTTTACAACCATAGAATGTTTCTAAAACATGGTCTGAGTTTGAATCTATGACAATACCGAAAGTAGATTACATAGTCAAAAGCTTAGGGATTCCTTGGTGCATTTTGAGAAAGATCAGTTTAAAACATAAAAGCGGTTTTTAAAGTGCTAAAATACAAACTCAATTTATAAATCTAAAGCGAAATACCAAGAATCGTTAAGTATTATAATAATGTCTCTCACCTTTATATTTTGTCAAAACATAGAAAACAAGTTAAAACACCATATGTTTATTGTTATATCAATTGTCAAATGCGGTGTTAAGAAAGATCGGACACATAATGGGTCTACTACTCTATGCATACATCCATGAATGTTCATATTTCCAAAAGGGTCACTGTTCCCGTAAGTGGGCAGTGATGAAAGTTGAGCAAGACCATTTCGATCAGAATCATCATGACCTAATTCCTAGTGACATGCTAATCGATTAGTATGGAACTTAGTGTCTACACACCGATAGCATTTAATATGTCTAAATATATAAGTAATCTAAGTAACGTTTCTGTTAAATAAAACCTGACATGCATAATCCATAATATAGCTAACAAAGTTATAACAAACACCGTTTATCCATCATTTGAATTTCTTTTTATTTGTTTTATTTTCATAGTACAAACAAAAACTAAAATTACCCCTACTCTTTGTAAACCCCCTCACTAGCTAGAAACCTCTCGTCTAAAACGTTTCAGTTTCAATTCAGTCGATTTTGAAGAACGACACATGAGTCACACTTATCGCTTACACGCCCTAGTTAGTGGTTGTACGTAGTAAGCAATTTAAGATACCCCACATTATTAATATAAAACACCCCACTGATTGCGCACTGTTCGGTCACTGTCCAGCACAACCACCTTCGACGACTCGCCGAGACAAACCGACTGTTCGGGCTACATCAAGGGGCGATCATGCATGATCCCCTTTTTAAGGCTTTAAAAAAGTGTGAGACCCGTAAGCGATCGTCGTTTTGACCAAGCCACTTACTAATTAACACGTGGTAATCGCCTAGCAATCAGTGATCGCCCGTTCAGTTTTTTCCGTCTAATATAGCATCTTTTCTTTCTTTTTTTAACCGAGGTGAAGGTTGATCAAAGATAGGGTTTTGTTCGGTGAGGGCGATCACGGTTTTGTTCATGAAGAAGGTTTATTTGTTAGAAAAGTTAGATTTATTAAAAAGATAGATTTATTTGTTAGAAATGAAATGCTTTCTTTTAAAAATTTGTTTCATAAGCATGATTTGTTTTTTTTGGTATATTAAAATGGGTTAATAGACATATTGGATATCAAACTTTACTCAAATGTTCACTTTCATGAATCATCTTCATTTTGATTCGATTGAATGAACAAACTTCTAAAATTATTCAACAAGATAATCCATCTAATGAAATTCATTCATCAAGATAAACTATCTTAATGAAATTCATTCATCTAAGTAAACATTTTAGAAGTTCGTTCATTCAATCGAATCGAAATGAAGATGGTTCATGAAAGTGAACATTTGAGTAAAGTTTGATACTCAATATGTCTATTTACCCTATTAAAATTTATGTAAATAAGTAGAGTTTGGTTAGAAATAAACTTTTTGAATGTCAAAAGTTAGTTTTGAAACAAAGAATGTTGATAATGTTTTTTTTTAGAACGTCAAGGGTTAATTTTAAACGTCGATAATTAATATTATAAGATGACTTTATATCATGTTTGAAAATTTTTTAAACTTTTTTTTTTTTTATAAGTGTGAACTTTATATTGTAACATAATGTATATTATGTACGAAATTAGTTATAACTTTATTGTTATTTGTTTAAACTTTATATCATGTTTGTAAATTGTTTAAACTTTATTTATTTGTTTTATGAGTTTAAAATTTATATTCTAAGATAATGTATATTATGTTTGTAAATTAGTTATAAATTTTTCGTTATTTGTTAAAATTTTATATTATGTTTATAAATTGTTTAAATTTTATTTATTTGTTTTATAAGTTTAAACTTTATATTGTAAGATAATGTATTTTATTTTTTGAAAGTTAGTTATAAATTACTTATAACTTTATTGTTATTTTTTTAAACTTTATATTATGTTTGTCAATTTTTTAAACTTTTTTGATTTGTTTTATAATTTAAATTTTATATTGTAACATAATGTATATCAATTTATCTTGAATTATGTTAATTATTAAGTTTGGTGGAAATTTTGATGTTTTTTAAACGTTATACTATGACGCACACCTGACTATTAGATCTAATGTTAGAGTCGCGTTTAATATTCGTGAGAGCTTATCTAGGTACCCTAATACACTACAACTATTTAGAATCTCATATTTTGGATCATGACTTGAACTTGAATGCGATAATTGAGACCCGAGTTTGGTACACTTGATAGTTCAAACTCAATACATGCCAACAGATGAAATCAATCATTTGTTGTTTCTGGTCGGTGGACAAGAGCTTTGATTCACACCTCGGGAGTTTTGTCTCATCTCAGGACTTTCATTCGGTTGTTAGGACTGGTTATCGAGTAAACTTGGTAATCCATTTAGAGATAGAATTTTCGGGTCTAGAGTTTGTCAATTAGGGGTACAGATATTAGATTAGTGTTGAATGAGATTGACATATTAGATGATGTTCATCACGTCCGAGTATGTTTATTGTTACTACTCTACTTTAGGTTTCTTGGCTACGAGGCAAATTTGACCGTAGACGACCGTGTATTATTTTTTTTTTAAGACTTGAACGTGTGAACCAATTTCCATGGGATTCCTACACCTGCGATACGACTTATTGTTTGCTCCATAATGCGGTCAAAAAACGTCAGCCATTACATTTTAACCACGTCAAAGAGTGGTTACCCTCTTATTTACTAACCAGATTTGTTTGGGCCTTTAAGGTAACATCTTCGCACTTATTCAATTATTCTTTTTTGTAATCCTCGTAATTAACTTAACATATATGTGTCTTTAAAATCATCATAGGTATGGATTTACGAAGTTTTCCCATATTGATGACATATTGGCTATTTTAGAAAAAGGGAGGGTGTAATTCCTAGAGCAATTGCTTGGAGGAGGACCATTATTGGCTGCCGAGGAGAGGTTACACGTAGATTTGTTACCACAACGTTGCAGGTTTTAATTTTTCGATTATTTTTGTTTCATTTAGTATTTAAAATTACATTGTTAGTAACAAAATAACTTATTTGCTTTCAGGTTAGACATTTACCAAATTCGGAGTTGATGCCGACACGTGAAGAGCAAGCCACGGACTGGTGGATAGCTAGTCAACATTTTTTAAAAGGGGTGGATATTAAATCTCGGGCGAAGAATCCATAACCTGCACCGAACTTTTACCAGATACCTCCACCCATTTCAACAATCACACAACCCCACGCCGAACTTCCAACAATCGCACAACCCGTTTCAAGTCTTTCAACAATCTTACAACCCTATGCTAGGATTCCAAAAATTACACATCGACTTCCAATAACCATATCACCCCATGCCAGGATTCTCACCATCTTTTATCCCCTCGTCATCGCATTCTAACCCTTGGTATCTTGGTTCTAGGGTATCAAGTCTCGAAAGACAGCTAATGGATTTACGTGTGAAGTTCAATGTAAGTATTTTAATGTTACTTTTATTTAATATGTTAAAAATGTGTTATTTTTGAGTTTTTGTCATATATGTACATGAATTTCACGGTGGTAGATATTCTCCGCTGGCTAGACACAGATGTCAGAGACTAGGGTGAACTTTGAAAATGTGACGCCGTCAGAGTTTGTAAACAATGGTTCATTTCCGCCAAAGTTTGAAAATATGCAGGTATATTAAGTATATTCTTTACATTGCTTAGTTTTGGTAAATCAATATTAATTATACATTGTTAATTTCTTAGACACCCCCCATGACCATGTGGCGGGGTCGTAGAAAGACGAAGAAAGGCCCACCATTTTCAACACCGTATATAATCTTCCAATCTATTGATACTGAAGCAGTGTTGTTTGATGCCGAAACAATTTCAGAAGATTGGGTAAAAATCCTAGAAGAGTTTTATGAAAATGAGAACACAAGATATTACAATCTTGCTATTGAACCCAAGGTTATAGATATAATAAAGAATTTTGGGGGTTACTTCTCGGGGTGTATGGTAGTGGTTGGCTCAATTCGTCAGTAAGTATTGAACCCCGTTCATGTTTACAAGTTATATTATTAGTTTGATACTAATCTTAAACTTGTTTTTTATTTTTGCAATTGAATCAACATATAGATGCATGGATCCAATTTTTTTATACTTACATCAACCTCGAGAGACCAATGATGTGCTATCCTTCCATCATTTTTCCTAAGGATATTTTACGACAATCCACGAGTGAAAACATTTGCTAGCGACACCAAATCTCTGTACCATGCATGGTGGGAATTTGATCGTGTAAGTATATATATAAGTTTACCAAATGAATAATTTGTTCTAATAGAATCTATATAAAATATATTTATATTTTCAGGTTCTCGTCATTGGTTACTTGCGGAGCTACATTTAGATACTTGGACGTTGCTTATATATGACAGTTTTGCAACCAATCAGAGTATTTATTTGAACTGTGTCAAAAAAGATATAGAAGGATATCTTCTAGAATTGTCAGGTCTTATAGATCCCAGAACTTGATTAAGAGATTAAATTAAGAGATTAATTATAATATCAAGTTAATAAAATATTGAATTAAGATTTGTTCTTGGCGGAATCAAGAACAAATGTAACAACAGTTATTGAATATAATGAATATGTATTATTCAATAATCCAAAACGATTACAACTATGAATTATTCAAGCTAAATTGAATTAATCATTCACAAAAAATAGCTTATATAAATTCATAGAGAATTTCTAAGCATTTACATAAATAGTAGTTATCTACTTATATTATTAAGCTAGGGCTTATAGCATAACTTATCGGATGATTGAAGATCAATACACATACGATTAAAATTAAACACAACTATGAAATGTAATACATGATTCACTGAACGAAACATCGATAATTTACGAATGATTAGGAATTGACTAACAACATTCTAACCTCCCATAATCTCCCAAAAGTAACAATAATTATGTGTGTTACCTTAATTTAATCACCAAGTAGCTCAAAACTTGAAATTAATTCAAGCTACTAGGATAGGAGGTCAAAAAGTCAAAGGTGGCTAGATTTCTTTCCCTCCCCCTTTGTTCCTACGGTTTTCCTTTTGCACACTCTAGCTCTCCCATCACTCTTCGTCTAGAAAATATCTTGTGCCACTAGAAGGATTAGTTAAGTAGATAAAACTAGTTGCAAGACAAGGAAACACAAGCTTTTCACACTTCAACAAAAATTGAAAATATGCATTCTCTCTTTTCTCTCTCACTTTCCATCACCATTATCATCTTCATCTTCATCATATTTTCATCTTTAAAGACACAACCACCATAAACCACCATAATAAACCACCATCTTGAATCCATCTCTATTACATTATCTCTATATCATTATACACTCTTTGAACTCATAAACATCCTTAGTAGCTTGTGATCTCATAATCTTGAGATTTGCATTATTTAAAATGAAAAGCTTAGAAATCGGGTTTAAAAGGATTTTGGGTTGAAGATCCCTTAGTCAAATTCAAGTTCTCTTATTTCTTATCATTTTCATCCTAAAGCCTTGTAAGGAAAATCTTCTTAATCTCTTCATTTCCTACATTTTGAATACCTACATGCTAGATGTTCACTCTATTGTTAAACTCGACAAAAGTGTATGTTAAAATGTTGGCTTATAAAGCTAAACGGTTAAAACGAGCTAAAGCTAGTTTAAAATGATCAAGAACGAAATAAATGTTCAAATGAGTACCTAAAGGGTATGATTTGGTGATATGTACATTATATGTTGTTTGAACACGTTAAAAGAGATGTGTTAGATATGTTAAAAAGGGATTATACTTAAAATGGTAAAAGAGTTGCTAAACAAGAAACGGATTTAAAATGAAAAACGAAACGAGTGTTTTAAACCGAGAAATGAAACGTCTAACGTCACTTATTTTTGAATATTACACTATCGTAAGAAGTTATTAACGTTTTGAGAACTAATAATAAAACATCACTAACAGGTCGTACACTTTTCGAAAACGAAATACTTTTTCAACCTACTTGTTGAGTGAACAACTAGCATAGATGTGCTGGTAGCCATCTACTTAAACGAACATAGATAGGTGGGTAGCTATCTACTTATACAAACATAGATGTGCGGGGTAGCCATCTACCTTTACAAACCTAGATATGCGGTTAGCTATCTACTTACACAAACGACCTCATGCATTTAAGGCGCTTGGAGGCTACTTTGGGCAAAGACTCTTTTAAAACGATAGCACTCACACAGCTCATCAGGTGAGTTCACAACCCCTATTTAATTGTTTTTTACTGCTTTTTAAATTTGGGGTGAAAAACAGTACATTTCATAGTAGCCTCATTAGACCGTACATATTTCTTGGTATATCAAGATAATAGGTAGGAACATAAACTGAAACATTCTGGAGCTACAAAGATACATACAAACTGTTTTCATGCGATGATTGAAAAACTGACAACGAATCCTTGTGTTAACCTACGTTAAACTAGTTGTAGTGCATAGAAGTCCTCATGCTTACAAACTGTAACCCTTAGCTAGACGAAGCTAGCCACATAATATACGGATAGTCTATTGGGATGACGTCCCTCTCACTTTTGTTAGTCATGCTAACTGCCGACAGGATGTTGAGACGAGGAGCGTATATTAAATTGTCCAAGGCAAACAATTCACAAACAGTCGTGGTTTGGTTATAGGCCTAGGTGTCGCACTTTAACTCGTAAGGTCTAACTAACCTTAGGGGGGATCACCGTCAGCTATTTATTACTTTAAACTATATATCATCGTACTTTTGGCCATGGATGGCACGATATGATTTGTGAAACATTTACTAAACGTTTGGTTTAAATGATAAAGTCTTAACACCTGTGGATTTCACTCAACAATTTTGTTGATCCTTTTAACTATGTTTTTCACTGAATTAGCAGTGAACTAAGATTTGCATGCATGTTGGGACCCGCGCCTACCACATTATTTAGGATGCCACTTTTGGAAAACACACGAGATTTTTTTCAGATTACTATAAACTGTATTAGCTATTTTTGCGAAATCTCCAAACAATTTGTTATTTTGATAACGCTATTATTTTGATGACTTGATATCTCGAAACGTTTGTAACCAACAATTTATGGCATCTTAATATTTATGTTCCGTGATAATCATACACTTTTGATTAATTAATGATTGATCGCGTAACGCCCCATTCATCCGCACTTAACTCTGATTAAATTTTGGCGGGGGTGTGATAATAGTAGGGGGCTACAATGAGTTGGAGACAAATTATCGACTAAAAATGTCACGTGAATTATATAGCCTACAATTTGCAAAAGGTGAATACAAGGGTGGACAATGATTTATTTAGAGAATTGGAAAATGACACATGATAATATTTGGTTTGGAACTCTTAATTATCATTGTTTTGTTTATTCGTCAAATGATAATACTGCATCATTATACTCTATCGTGAAATGATATATTAACAATATATATAAACTGATCTAATCAACAATATATTTAAATTGATCCAATTAACAATATAAAAATCTTGAAATCACTCAAATTAACATCATCATATGGTTCTTTATTAGACTCATTTAAATCAAATGGGTGCGAGTCTTATATCGCCATGACGACTCACTTGGTATTGGTGCGGTACATTTATTTCTAATATGTCCAATTTTATGACATATGCTAAATTTAACCACTCTTTTTCCTCTCCACGGGATAGAATACGATTTTTTTTCACGGGGTTGACCTGCTTGTCGTTTATGTTGGGACATGTTTTGTGACAACAGATCTAGCTTGTAATAGGACTAGTGTATTTATTGTCAAATTTGTATAAATTGGTTTAGACTCGTAAATATATGATATTAATTTGTTATTATTATTTGTTTATTATATTTAGACAAGTAACGAATTCAAGTTAAAGTCAAAGTCGCAAATTGAGAAGTCAACTCGCAAGTCATAAGACTTGCGAGCTGAGATCTCAACTCGCAACATATCTGGATTCGCAAGTCTCTCCTGCGAGTTGAGATCTGGGTTCGCAGCTCTGGCTTGCGAACTGAGATGGCTGTGCGAGATGAAGTCAACTCGCAAGGCCCTGCGAGTTGAGTCTCATATAAATAAAAATGGTTGTGCATTTTTATTGGTATCCGTGCCATTTATTACACATAGCATTAAAATATTCACCATCTCGTTTTTCGTGCAGATATATTTATTATAGTATTAAAGGCTCGGTTTTGAGTGATTAACTTAGTTAATAATCAAAACGAAGCCATTTAATTGATAGTAAAGTTATATAAGCTTAAACCTAACGTATTGAGGGATTCCGCACCTCAATACTTAAAGATAATCCGTTATCGAACCAAGATCTAGTGACCTTACAATTGGTATCAGAGCTTTCGGGCTTAGAAACATTGAGGTTTCAAGGTTTTTGGTTATATAACATCTTTGGGGTTGTTTTACGAACGAAATCTACTGATTTATTCGTAAAAATACCAAAAAGTTTCAGTTCCCAGATTTCGAGGCGCCGTTTTGCGAGTTCTGATTAGGGTTTCAGCTGTTACTTGCGAGTTGAGTTTCCTTTGCGAGTTGAGATCACTTGCGAGTTGAGTTTCCTTTGCGAGTTGAGATCACTTGCGAGTTGAGTTTCCTTTGCGAGTTGAGATCACTTGCGAGTTGAGTTTCCTCTGCGAGTTGAGATCACTTGCGAGTTGAGATACACTTGCGAGTTGAGATACACTTGCGAGTTGAAGTCCTCTGCGAACTGAAACCAGCTGCGAGTTGAGATTCACCTGCGAACTGAACTTACAAAATTGTGTGATTTGATAACTTTTGAGACTTACCAAGATGTCTGATTTGAGTAGAATGATAGAAATGGAACACGAGGTCGGTAAATTTAATGTTCCACCGAAATTGCTCAGACTCGAGGACTATTATGGATGGAAAGACAGATTCGAAAGTTACTGTAGATTCCATGACATAACTATTTGGCTGTGCATTAAGAACGGATATGTTACACCTACTACTGTGGTAGAGAATGCAACTGTGATTGTGACTTACGACAGAATGAATGACAATCAAAAGAAGGAATTCACTATTGATAATAAGGCACATTCATCGATAAAAATGAGCCTTCCCAAGGAAATCAATCACCAATTGAAGTCCTTTCACACATCTAAAGAGCTATGGGATGCTCTAGAGAAAAGGTGTGAGGGAAGTCCTCAGGTGAAGGCCGGCAAGTGTAATCTTCTGAAAAAACAGTTTATGGTATTTAAAGCTTTTAGAGAAGAGGACCTTGAAGCCTACACTACCAGATTTTATCATCTATTGAGTGAGCTTGACGACCACGAAATTTTCTACAATGACAAGGAAAAAACCGACAAATTTATTGAGGGTTTGCCTTCAAAGTGGGAAATGTATGGTATCATGCTTAAAGACAATGATGAGAGGTACGCCACTATGACCCTAGAGCAGGCAATTGACAAGCTCAGGGGTTATGATTTCTCCAAAAAGACAAGAGATACAGATTCTGATCATTTACAGAATCCAGGTTTATACCATGGAAAGACTAGTATCTCAAATGTTTCATCCAATTTGACCACTGCATTATTTGCTGGTGAAATTGATGAACTTGGTGAAATGTTGACCGAGAATCTTTGCTTCATAGCTTCAGATGGAGGCGAGAAACGAAGTAAGAACATTTCTTCTGAGAAGTCAACTCAAGGGCATCATAAAATGCCAATGAGTGTGAAATCAGCAGAACATCAACTTTCTGTGCTGGCTTCTTTCGTTGCTTCCTATGAAAATTACATACAAGGGAAGATTAATGATCTTGCACAATTTGATGAGGATTATGATCAAGTAGACCCGGATGACTTAGAGGAAATGGACCTCCAGTGGCAGCTTGCTATGGTGTCAAGGAGGGTTAAGAATTTCCTAAACTGTACGGGTAGAAGAGTTGTTGGAAATCGACCTGGTTTCGACAAATCCAAGGTCAAAGTGTTATAACTGTCAAGGTTACAGACACTTTGCCAGGGAATGTCAACGACCGAAGGTTGATACTGGCGCTGCAAAACAAGACTCGGGAAGTACTTTGACTTCCAAAGTCTTAGTGGTTCAACAAATCGATGGTTCCTATGATTGGTCCACTCAGCCTGAGCAAGCTCTCATGGCTGAGATAGACGATCAAGAGAAACCAATTGAATCAACTACATAAATGCCAACTGCTGAGAAACCTCAAGCTAATGTGCCACACATGGAAGTCAAGGGGAGGGATGAAGATGTGATCTATATCAACTCAACTGAAGAGATGAGTCCCGATGACTTCATTGCATACATGGCTGATGTTCAAACTGATAAGAAAAATGTATGTCTTGATCTTCTTACTCTTGTTGATGTTTGTTACTTAGTTACTGATTTACAAACTCAGGTTAGTGTTTTTGCCGAATCTAACAAAACCTTAACATCTGATTAAGAGTGATGCTTCCGATAAGACTAGTCTCACTGACATAATTAATGAACAATGTGTTAAGATAGACGGGTTATATCTGAACCTTGTCTAAAATGAAGTTAGTCGAGCTAAACCGTAAACTTGAAGGTTATAGGACATCTTCTTTGACCTTAGATAGAATCATTAGCTCACAACGTAGTGTGAAGGATGTAACTTGCCTAGGCTACTCTGATGTTCCTCCACCTTTTAATGCAAATTACACTACTACTCCAATTGACTTAGAGATGACAGATGCGAATCCTGAAACTGAGGATTTGGAAACTCAAGAATCCGATGCATCTGAGACACAGAAGGATCTTATTAACGACCCATCATTGGACATAAGTACAATCAAATCATTCACTAAAGTTCAGTTTGTCTCGAGTGGAATGATAGGTAGTACTGATGTAAATAATGAGGTAACTAAGAAACAAAAGGATATACCTTCAGTGTCTTCGAATCAGACAAAGAAGGAGACTGCTAAGACTGTTAAGTCACGAAAGCAGATGTCGTGCTTCAAGTGTCATCAAAAAGGACACGTGTCTTCTTGTTGTCCTAATAAGAAGATGGAAGCCCCACATAAGCGCGTGAATAATGATAAAACTCCGAACATCTTTAGTTTAAGTACCGACAGGTTAGGTACCAGACCAGGAATTGGTATTAAACCTATAAATGCTCTTAAAAGAGATGCCTCTCACTCTGTGTCTCCACCTAAACCTAAACGGGCTAAACACTTTATTAAAGATCAAGTGCCATCGAGGTTTGTGACCCCTAGTAGAAACCATAGTCGTTATGAAAATGGTTCTACTTCAATGAATCATAGTCATCATGAAAATGATTTCACTAGAAGAAACCATAGTCATTATGAGAATGGCTCTACTTCACGTTCACATGAGACTAATTACGGGTCTTACTATAATCGTAACCAAGAGCAAAAATCCCAAGGTTATATGTCAGGGAGTGTTGGAAATCAGTCAACTTATAGACCCAAGACCACTGATCATCAACAAACTCATACTACTTCGAAGTTGACCAAAGCTCCTAATGGGAAGGATGGTTACTTTAAGGAGTTACAGTTTGTAGACGATAAGGGACAAACCAAGACCGTAATGGCTTGGGTCCCTCTTGAGAACTAAGTGTGTACAACTTGTGTGTGCAGGAGCAGACTGTGAACAACGACAATTGGTGGTATGTTGACAGTGGATGTTCTAGGCACATGACAGGAACCCGAAGCAAGAGAAGCATAGGTGGCAAATGGTATTGTTTGGTTGTCACAGACGATTACTCTAGATTCTCTTGGGTGTTCTTTCTGGGATCTAAGGATGAAACTCCGGGCATTCTTATGGAGTTTCTAGATCTAATAGAGAATATCTATAGAAAAAGAGTTAAGAGAATTCGCAGTGATAATGGAACAGAATTCAAGGACTCAACGATCAATATCTATTGCTTAAGCAAAGGGATACAACATCAATTCAGCGCACCTTATGAACCTCAACAGAATGGTGTTGCTGAAAGGAAGAACAGAACGTTGATCGAAGGGGCTAGAACAATACTTGCAGATTCAAAGCTTCCGGTCATCTTTTGGGCAGAAGCGGTGAATACTGCATATCATGTTCTCAATAAGGTTCTTACGGTTAAAAGGCTGAACAAAACTTGTTATGAGCTTTTAAACAGTAAGAAACCTAACTTAAAAGGGTTTGAACCCTTTGGAGTTTCATGTACCTTGTTAAAGACTAGCCATCAACCTAAATTTGGTGAGAGGGCTGACGAAGGATATTTCCTAGGTTATGTGCCTAACTCACCAAACAAACGTGTCTTCAATAAAACTACGGGACGTGTTGAAATAGTGTATAACATTGAAGTTACGAGCTATACACATGACTTACATAAAGGATTAGATTGGCAATTTGATTATTCAGATCTCTTCAAGTCTTTTAAAGTCCCTATCAGTGACTATGTCAGTAATTCAGAGATTCCTGAGCATTTATTGACTAGAGATGAAGTTTCCACTCCTTCTCCGACATCGAATGTTCAAACGTCTGAAATTAGGACTATTGTTGATTCTGATGAAGTCTCACCTATTGAGTCACAACAACCTCAAGTGGATATACCTCAAGAGAGTGAAGATCCTGAAATTGCTTCTCAAAGGATTGTGGATGATATTCTCACTCCTCTGAGACAATTAAGGATATCTACTACTAATGACGGTATTCTACCATTGGAGGAAATTGGTGCTAACCTACAAGATGATATTCCAGTTGAACCTGTAACCTCAACAAGATTAAATAGGAATCATCCGATCGATAATATCATCGGTGATCCAAATTCTCCTGTTCTAACTCGGAATCAATCAAAAGCTAGTATATCAACTCACTCAAGCTTGTATGCTGAAATGAACGAGACAGGGATTACAAATCTATGTCTATATTCATGCTTTATCTCACAAATTGAACCTAAGAATGTTCAGATAGCTTTGAAGGAAAATTCGTGGGTCGAGGCAATGCAGGAAGAATTGTCTCAGTTCACAAAATTGCAAGTTTGGGAGTTGGTTGATTTACCCGTTGGAGAATATCCAATTGGAACTAGATGGGTATTTAAGTGCAAGAAAGACGATCGGGGAATCGTGATTCGCAATAAAGCTCGTCTAGTTGTTCAAGTTTTCAATCAACAAGAGGGGATTGACTACAATGAAGTGTTTGCACCTGTGGCTAGGCTTAAAGCAATTAGGTTATTCTTTGCATTTGCAGCTTCAAAGAAAATGAAAGTTTTTCAGCTGGATGTTAAGAGTGCCTTCTTGTATGGAAAAGTCAAGGAAACGGTGTCTGTTTCTCAACCACCGGGATTTACTGATCCAAAGTATCCAGATAGAGTATATCGTCTTGATAAGGCTCTATATGTATTACATCAAGCACCGAGAGCGTGGTATGAAACATTATCTACTTATCTTCTTGAAAATGATTTTACAAGAGGAAGAATAGATAGTACACTCTTTGTCAAATGGAAAAAGAGAGACTTTCTACTTGTTCAAGTATATGTTGACGATATCATCTTTAGGTCATCTGACGAAAAGATGTGTAGTGAATTTGAACAAGTTATGAAGAACAAGTTTGAGATGTCAGCGATGGGTGAATTGACATTTTTCTTAGGATTGCAAGTCAATCAAAAGAAAGATGGATATTTCATTCATCAGACTAAGTATACTAATGAGCTTCTAGAACGATTTAAGATGGAAGAATCTAGAATTTTTCATACTCCTATTCTGGAAGCTCATGGTATTGGTCCAGATACATCGAGTGATAGAGACGTGGATCCTACTCTTTATAGGGCCATGATTGGATCACTAATGTATCTTACAGCATCGAGGCCTGATATAATGTTTGCAGTATGTGTCTGCGCAAGATATCAAGCCACTCCTAAAGAATCTCACATGCAAGCTGTAAAAAGGATTCTTCGTTACCTCAAAGGGAAGCCGAAGCTGGGACTTTGGTATCCGACTGATGGAGACTTGGATTTTGTAGCTTACACTTATTCTAATTACGGAGGATGCAATCAGAATAGAAAGTCTACAACTGGTGGATGTCAATTCCTAGGAGGTAGACTAGTCTCTTGGAAGTGCAAGAAGCAAACCTCAGTCGCCATTTCTACATGTGAATCTGAGTATGTTGTTGCTGGTAGCTGTTGTTCCCAAGTTATGTGGATACAACAACAACTGCTTGATTATGGGTTGAGTATAACAAATACTCCTATGATGATTGATAATGAATCAACGATCTCTATAACCAATAATCCGGTCAAGCACAGTAAAACTAAACACATTGATATTCGACATCACTTTATTAGAGACTGTGCTGAGAAAAACTTGATAAAGTTAGCTAAGGTTCCATCTGTGGATAATTTAGCAGACTTATACACCAAAGCGTTCGACAGAGCTCGATTCGAGAAATTGGTGCAACTGAATGGAATGAGAAATCCAGAGTGATTAGTCTTCCATAGGGTTTTTATGTAATAGTTAGTCATTTTTCTTTTATTATCCAAAAAAAAGAGAGGGGGATTTAGGCATATGGCATTCATTTGCTTGTTACCTAAGGGGAATCGCCTCCGATAAAAAGGTTAAGTGTTTATCTGCTGGGAAATGATAGTAAATTAGAGGAATCGGCTTAATAATTGTAGGTAAAAGTATTAAGTGGGATGTGTTAGTAGATTCCAGTTAGTTACATTAACTCTACATCTTTACAACCACGACTTTACTTATCTTTATTTGAGTATACACCCTTCTCCACACTTTATAATTTGCTTAAAAGTTTAAATCTAGACAGCTTCATTATATGATGTACTGGTAGGCAAATTCTGCTATGATTTCTGAGCACATAATAAGCTATAAATCTTCTGTGTGTTATCTCGTGTGATTTGCTATATGATGTATGACATAAGTCTTAATTGATGAAAGATAAGTCTGACCATACACTGTTATCAAGAATCTATGAAAATATGTCAAGACAAATAATAAGAATTATGGCTATTAGTAAATGAAAGTCCCTTTGAACGGATCCAAACGGGATTGCAACGTGTATTAGTTTGCGGAAAGGTATAATACACAACAAACAACAATAAAACAAGTGAAATGCAAGTGTTTTAGAGTATAAGTTCGAAGGTATTCGAAGATAGCACTGTATGTTCGAATATAACTGATTTCCAAAAAAAGCTCACAAATGAAATATTACAACTTAGTTTTTATACCCAGTAAGTTCGTACGAACTTACTGGTCCTAGGTTCGTACGAACTTACATGTTCGTACGAACTTCCTAGGTTCGTACGAACATATAGGTTCGTACGAACATACAAACTTAATACTAAAAAGACTAAGTTAATAAACAAATTACATTATTAACTACAAAACTAATAACAAAACTAACTATTACAAAATAAGAGCTGTTGTCACCAAACGTGCACCAACAGACTCCCCCTTGACAATAGCTCGGTCAGTCTTCAGTCTTCTGGCTCTGTCGAATCTTGATTCTTGATCAACTCTGTCGACTCTCAGCCCATAAGCCTTTTTCCACACACACCTTCACGACCCTCTGATACTTCCTACCTTCATGCCTCCAATCGTCTCTATAAAAGATCTTGGTTTCATGAAGCTTTATCAGATCGTCCTTTGATAAGTTTACCAGATGTAAACTATCATAAACTCTTAGCAGCACATTTTCCTCAGCATCTTCCATCACAGCTTCAGCCGTCTTGCTGTCAACGTACCACCACTTAAGATTTGCAAGAATGTTTTGTGGCATTTTCTTCAAAGGAACTCTTTTCAAGCACTTGACCGGTCTATAGACCATCTTCATCCATGGCTTGTTAGTGAAAGGGTCAATCCTGGTCAGATCTGGAACTCTTTTACCCGGTTTTGGCTTTAGACTTTCAAACTTATTGGATCTTCCTTCACGTTTTAAGATTCTTTCCAAAGTACTAGCGTAAGGATCATTGTCAATATTTACTAAGTCTAACCAGGCAAGCTCCTTCAATTCAATCTTCGGCAGCGAGCTAAAGGTCTTCAGTTTATTTTTCAAGTACTGAATCCCATCATATCTTTTTAATATGAACAGTTTAAGATCACTGTCATAAAACCAACTTATGATTCCACGCTTTAACCCGCCCGATCCTCTGACCCTGATATCACCTTTATATTTAATCTCTGGTTCCTTTTCAACCTTTTTAAACCATAACCTCTTTAACTCTTCTCGAGTTGGTTCAACTTCTTCTGAATCTGAATCAACTTCAGGAGTTAAGTCATGCTCCAAGTCGATCACTTTCTCGCCAGATTCACTCTCCACCACAACTTTAGTAACAGGTTGTGTATCTATCACGAATTCGTCCACATCTGCATCAGCATCAGGTAGGACCTCTTCATCTGATTTCCAATCAGCAACCTCTTTACTGAGAATCTCCCCTTCTTCTAATTCTGACCAATCACTATCCGGGTCATCCAAACCAAGCAATGCCTCGATAGTATCAGTTTCAGCAATATTTACAGGGGACTCTAGTGTTTTACTACCAGCCTTCTCAGCTTCATTTTCATTCTTCTTTGCACCCCACCCTGATTTTTGGCTACCACCACCATCTGCCGCTGCACCAACACCAGAACCTGATTTTGTTCCCCAACCACCTTTCTGATCCGTTTTTTCTTCGATTTTCTTGCTCCAGTCTGTCCCTTCTGCTTGTGCCTCACTGGACTCTTTGTTCCACCCTCCAGATGGTTCAGTCTCTTCTTGAGGCTTTGAAGCACCTTGTCCAGATCCGCTCACACCAGAACTTTGACCAGACTCCCCCTGAGCTATAACTGCACCTTGCACTCTAGATGAAGAGCCAGGCAGCTCACCTCCTTTGGGTGCACTTGGATCATCGTCACGGTCATTATCAGCTTTGAGTCTCAGCTCATCTTCCTTGCATCCTGGTGTCTTATCCCCCCTGAGCGACTGGCGCTTCATTTGGAAGACAGTGACCTCATTGAGCCGTACTTGATCTTCTACCTTTTCAAGTTGCTTTACTAAGCGCTCATTAATAGCCGTCAAATTTGTGACTCGAACTTCCTGGCTTGTAACCACAGCAGTCAAGGCAGTCACCATATCCATCAAGCTAGTGATCCGGCCCTCAAGGTAGGTAAACTTATCCGGATCTGAGAGAAGAGCAGCCGGGTTGGGAATAGATCGGGTGGGTTGAGTAGTAGGTGGAGCAGTAGAAGGTGTGGGTGGTGTGGTTGTAGATGCAACTGGTGGTAATTGTACTGTTGATGGAGCAACGGGTGGTGGTGTAGGTGTGATAATCGTAGGAGCAGAACCACCCGCTCCAATAACCACACTAGTTGGACGCTGGCGCTTGCGTGCCTGCAACCGGAACTGTTCCGGTTCTGATTCATCATCGGAGTCCTCAGGAACATATTCATCATCAAACTGAACCTTTCGCTTGCCCTTTTCCTTCTCACGGGCGGCCTTAGGGTCAATCAACACCCCTTTGGACCCATGAAACCCAATCATAGGGCGGTCCTCGTCATCATCATCATCATTACCATCATCATCATCATCTGCATCAGATTCTGTAGCCTCAGAATCAAGAGCTGCATCCTTATCAGCTTCGGCAGCAGGTGGAGACCATGTGTCTCGGGCTACAGAATAGTCATCAATATCCTTGAAGATATCATCAAAAGTGGGCTCAGAACTGGGCCCTGCTTTGCCCTGAAGAACTTCCCTAACCAACTCAGCAGCAACATCAACGTCAACACGCTCTCCCTCAGCAGGGTGCTCTATCTGGTGTAGGAGTTCTTCAACAATCTCCTGTTGTGGCTCATCAGCAGCCACCTCAGCTCGAGCTGGTGCCGGGTCTGGTTCTTGAGCTTGAACCTCAACAGCTGCCTGGGGCACAGGCACATCCAACCAGCCATCATCTGGTGGAGCCTGATAGTTTGCATCAATGATTGCCCCAAACAAAGGCACATCTTGTGGCCTATCAGCAACTGCACGTCTCTTGTTGTGGCTGAGACAGTGCCCAAAGATCTTCTTGTCGACCGGCATCAAATGAACCACCGGGTCGATAGCTGGAAGATTGGGAATTAGAGCATTGAGCAGCATCATGACAAAACGAGGATAGAGAATAAAGTGCTCCTTCACACTCCCCTTTATTTGCTGAACCATCTCATCAAAAAAGTACTGACTGAAACAGTAGGGCTTGTTGTAAACAAGGGAAATCATCCCAGACTGCAGCTTATGGTTCATGGTATCGAAACCCGCCTTCTTTGGCCCGAATGACACCAGCAGGATGTGCATAAGATAGCGCCACTGGCCGTATACTAGACTCTTGGTGTATTGGGTGTGGACAACATCTCCCACATAGCCCATGCGTTGAAACGCGCCAGCACGCATATCAAGAGAGAAAGAAGTGGGGCCATTTTCCTGTTCTTCAGTTCCCAGATGCAGAACCTGCCTCAGAAGATCGGCAGAAAACTCTATATCGACCCCGTTGACAGTAGCCCTTATGACCGGAGGCTGAGGCTCACAATCATGAATTGCCGTAGCCCAAAATTGGCTAAGATATGGAAAATATAGCGTTGGCGAGTGAGTAAGAGCATAAAACACCCGTGAGCGCATGAGAAACTCCAGCATGCCTCGAAACGGTGCAGTCGCCGGGTTGGCAAGATCAAAAGAAACTGCCACATTGTGCTTGTTGTGAAACTCACGCACAAGATCAGCCATTTCTGCAAAACAAACACAAACACGCCAAAAGTAAAGAATAATAACGTTAGTCATAAGACATAATTAATTTAGAACCCTGCAAGCAAGATTCTACGATTAAAACAAGTCTTAAGAAAAATTTCAAAGTGCAAACCATAGTAGGTTCGTACGAACTTATAAGTTCGTACGAACTTACTGCCCTTGTAGGTTCGTACGAACTTACTGTTTGACCAAGTCAAACTTAAGTTCGTACGAACTTACATTGGCTAGGTTCGTACGAACATGTAAGTTCGAACATATGAACAGAAAACCAAAGTTCAAAAATTTTGTTAAGTAAAGTGCAATCAAGCACTTGGAAAAGGTGCGCCTATATGTGTATAACATATTGCAACACAACCACAACACATAAAACCATTTATACAACTAAAATTTTGATTTTTTAAGTTTGTTTTGCTAAAACCTAACTTAAATCCGAATGTATAGGTGTTTATTTGTTCAAATCATGAATAAATGACTTACAAAGATGCGGTTTATGTTAAGGGTGAAGATTACCGGTTTGGAATTGCAAGACAACGTCCAAAAAATTGAATTTAATTCAAAAAATGACAACAGCGGGTATGTTCGTATGTAGGTTCGAAGGGTCACAGTATGTTCGTACGAACTTAGGGTTTTTGAAAATGTGAGTTTGACTAACATTGACCCCCTTTTATACCACCAGTAGGTTCGTACGAACCTATATGTTCGTACGAACATATCCTTCGAACCTACCTTCTAAGTTCGTACGAACTTAGAATTTTAAAATTAAAAAGTTAAACTTTTTTTATTTTAAAATGAAGGGCAATGTCCTAAATACTTAGACACTCAATTGAGCAAGGTTTGAACAATTAAACAAACAAAATGTAAAAAATTCCCAAAGACAAAGAACTTTTATTCATTTATTTATTTAAAACACTTAAAAATAACATAAACTGAAAATTGCAAATATGAAATTGTTCATATTTTGAAAATTACAATATTTTTGAGAGAGTCACTGATACAAAGATCGAATTAGCCATGATGAGAGCAATACACAGTTAGGAACTTTCATTTATTCCTTTGGTTATTATTGTTGTAATTAATAGAACACAACGATTATTGGTATAGTTGTCCACTTAAGCATTCGACATTCAGAATTTTCAAGTACATATAAGATTATTGTACACAATCTCTTGTGAATCTTACATTTGATATACCCTTAAGATCTAGACAGTCATGAATAGCATGTAACGGATATTTTTCATTTTTATTTCATCTTTAAAGTCAAGTCTGTTTGCTTTATCAGCAATGTACATAGGTACATGTTTCAATTTAAAGACAAGACTATGGTTAGAAACAAACAAATCTAAAATCAAACCAGAGGTGACAGGTCTGTACTTTCGTACAACAAAGCGACATAGTTTGACTAGAGACCTTGAAAACGGTATTCTTGTTTCGCGGTCGAGTTTGTTCTAGTTTTTAGGATACACTGGCTGAATCTAGGTCAACATAGTTCTAGATGAAGCAGAAGAACCAGTCAGTGAACCCCCCAGATGATTTAATGTTGTTTTATATCCGGTAACAAGCATTCATGAACGGCCCATCTCCTAAGAATTAAGACTTAAGTCGTACATCAAAATAAGGATAGCACAGAAATCGTATTATTTATTATAAATTAAGTACTTGAAAACCGTAATGTCGCATGCCTACCAATACATCGTAAAGTGAAGCTATCAAATACGTTTGCATTTTTAGGTACATTTACTGTGAATGTTCTGCATCTTAGAGCCACACATATGAAATGTTCTAGGCATGGGTAAAAGATTCATCATTTCTTTGCAATTAGTACAGTGACCCTCAAATTTTATTGGTTTTGCAAAGATAAAAGGTAAAATAAACTAAGTAATAGAAATAGAAACATACTAAGTTCTTTATGGAAATATTTACTCAGGATTTTTCATCCCATTAAGTTGGAGTAAAAGCTCAAACCGAGACCGATCAAATGCCTTTGTATAAAGGTCGGCTAGATTGTCATCAGAGGGGACCTTAACTAATTTAATCAAATGTTTTTCAGCACAGTCACGAATAAAATGATGTCTAATGTCAATATGTTTCGTCTTACTATGCTTAACAGGATTATTAGTTATGGACATGGTTGATTGGTTATCTATCATAATAGGGGTATTTGTGAAGTTCACACCATAGTCACGCAGCTGTTGTTGTATCCACAACACTTGTGAACAACAACTACCTGCTGCTACATACTCAGCCTCACAGGTTGAGATAGCGACCGTGGTTTGCTTCTTACATTGCCATGAGACAATGCGACCACCTAGTAATTGACAACCACCAGTGGTTGATTTCCTGTTCAAGTTGCAACCGCCATAATCTGAGTCGGTGTAGGCTACAAAGTCAAAATTGCCTCCAGAGGGATACCAAAGACCTAACTTCGGTTTTCCCTTTAGATATCGCAGAATTCTCTTTGCTGCCTTCATGTGTGACTCTTTAGGATTTGATTGAAAACGAGCACACAGACATACTGCAAACATTATGTCTGGTCTTGAAGCCGTCAAATACATGAGAGAACCAATAATGGCCCGATAGTGAGTCGGATCCACATCTTCAGTACTCTCAGTATCTGGTCCGAGACCATGATTTAGTTGAATTGGAGTGCCATAAGACGAGCTATCGTGCATATTGAAACGAGATAACATTTCATGCACATATTTTGTCTGATGAATGAAGAATCCCTCCTTCTTTTGATCAACTTGTAATCCTAAGAAGAAGTTCAACTCACCCATGGCACTCATTTCGAATCTCCTCTTCATCACTTGTTCAAAGTCTCTGCACATATTCTCGTCAGATGACCCAAATATAATGTCATCGACATAGACTTGTACAAGTAGGAAATCATCCTTTTTCCACTTAACGAACAAAGTACTATCTATCTGTCCTCTCTTGAACCCATTTTCCAAGAGATAGGTAGATAATGTTTCATACCAAGCCCTTGGTGCTTGATGCAATCCATACAAGGCCTTGTCTAATTTATAGACTCGGTCTGGATGGTCTGGATCACTGAACCCTGGAGCTTGTTGAACAAAAACTAGTTCCTGAACTTTTCCATAAAGAAAGGCACTTTTAACGTCGAGTTGATAGACTTTAATTCTTTTATGTGCAGCATATGCTAGAAACAATCGAATTGCTTCTAACCTTGCTACTGGTGCAAACACCTCAGTGTAGTCTATCCCTTCCTGTTGGTTAAATCCTTGAACTACTAGCCTCGCCTTGTTTCGAATTACAATTCCTTTATCATCACGTTTGCATTTAAACACCCATCTGGTGCCTATTGCATGTTCTCCTTTGGGCAGATCAACTAGCTCCCAAACTTTTAGTTTTTTGAATTGAGCAAGTTCCTCTTGCATTGCTTCTACCCAGGAGTTATCCTTGAGAGCCATTTGAACATTTTTCGGCTCTATTTGAGATATAAAACAACTGTACAGACACTTATGCATGATCCCTGTGTCTTGAATCGATACATATAGACTGGAGCTGTCAGATATCTCTCTACGAGTTTTTACTCGAGAGCTCGGATCACCAATGATGTTATCAGTTGGATGATACTTATTCAGACGAGTCGAGATCGTAGAATCAACCGGTAGGTCAGATCCTAGATTTGATCCAATCTCCCCCTCTGATGTTGCTTCTTCTGTAGCAGTTTCTTGCACAGAATTGGTAACTTCAGATGAAGAAGGAATATCGATTGATGTGGGATCAAAGTCTAAAACCGGATCAACCATTACTTCTTTCCCTTTATCATTTGCATCTTCTGAACTTGGAACACTAGATCTTGGTGCAAATATATTATTTTCACCATCATCTAGTATAACATGTTCTAATCCTAAAGTGTCATCTTCACTTAGGATCGGAAGATTAAATGACTTGAAAACAGCGTCATAATTAAATAACCAAACTGGTCCTGTTTGTATAGCTGGAGTATAAGATGTGACTTGTATGTTATATACAATCTCAACTCTTTCAGATGTCTTATTATAGACTCTTTTGTTTGGAGATCCGGCTTCATAACCTAGGAAAAATCCCTCGTCAGCCTTTTCACCAAATTTTGGTTGATTTTTAGTCTTTAATAAGGTACACTGAACACCGAAGGGTTCTAGACCAGTAAGATTTGGTTTTCGACCGTTTAGAAGCTCATAACACGTTTTGTTATGCTTTTTCACGATTAAAACCCGATTAAGTACATGACAGGCTGTATTCACTGCTTCTCCCCAGAAAATGACGGGAAGCTTTGAATCAGCCAGCATAGTTCTTGCTGCTTCAATTAAGGTTCTATTCTTTCGTTCAGCGACACCATTTTGTTGTGGCTCATAGGGTGCACTAAACTGATGCTGAATTCCCTTGCTTAAGCAAAAGACGTTCATCACCGAGTTTTTGAACTCTAGGCCATTGTCACTTCTAATCTTTCTGACTCCTCGTCCATATTGATGTTTAATCTGGGTAAAGAAATTCATCAGCAATTCAGCCGTCTCATCCTTTGTTCCCAAAAAGAATACCTAAGAGAAACGCGAGAAGTCATCAGTGACGACTAGGCAGTAGTGTTTACCGCCTATACTCCTTGCATTCACAGGACCAAATAAATCCATGTGAAGAAGATCAAAAATTGAGGCATTGGAATTTTGAGATTTTGACTTATGAGGATTCTTGTGCTGTTTTCCTTTCTGACATGGCACACATTTGTCCTCTAGTCCAAACCTCTGCATTGGTACACCTAGCACTAGTCCATTTCTGACAATGTAGTTCATCTTTCTAAAGTGCAGGTGAGCCATTTTCCGATGCCACAGCTGAGAATCATTCTCAGATGCCTTGGATATAAGACATGTTGACTCCTGCACTATTTCAGAAACACTCATGTCCATTACATAAGTGTCATTCTTTCTAGGAGCCCTCATGATTATCCATTCTTCAGGAATGACAAATCCAGGTTTTAATATAAGTGCTTCTCTATCCGTGAAATGGACTGGATGTCCTTTATCACAAATCTGAGATACACTCATAAGATTGTGCTTTAGCTCCTCAACATAGTTGACTTGCTCTAGCATAATCTTCCCATTCGTTACTTTACCTAATCCTGTTATTAGCCCACCTTTAGATCCAGCGAAATTCACGTATCCTCCTTTCTGGTGTATGAAGTCCACAAGAAGTTGTCTTTCCCCCGTCATATGCCTGGAGCAACCACTATCAACATACCACCAGTTAATAGCTCTTCTGGTCAACTCCTGCACATAAATTGAAAACAGTTAGTCGTTAAGGGGAACCCAAGCCACGACGGACTTGGATTTACCATTTTCATCTACGAATGTAAACTCCTTCAAGTATCCACTGCTCTTATAAGTAGAGCTAGATGCTTTGGGAATCGCATTCGCGTGAGAATGGGAGGAGCTACCACTAGGCTTTCGCTCAGGAGACTTTTGAAAAAGTCTCGGGTTGACAGGCCTAGGATTTGATGTAGATCTAACCATAGTAGGATAGTTATAACTAGAATTTTGATAATTTCTATTATTACTATTAGGGTTGGTAAAACGGTTGTTAGGAGTTTGAAATCTCTGTGGAGTCTTAGACCTTGAAGACTGTCCATGAGAACTATCTCCAGAAGAGGTGGTGCTCCTAGAACTATCATGAGTCGAAAACTTAACAAATTTTAATGAGGGTTGAATTTTCTGAGAACTTGGTGTTCTCTTAAATCCCAACCCAATTCTCCAAGAAGTGCTTGCATTTTCATTTAAGTTATTCATTCGTGTGAAAACACTAGCAGTTCTTTGTTTTAAACTTATTTTCTCAGGGGATGTATTTTTCCTTTCCTGAGTCAAATTTGTTTTTACAGGTGATTGGTCTTTCTTCACCTGTGATTTTCCAATTTTGCCCTTGTTTGGACAAATACTTGCAACATGCCCTTTTTGATGGCATGTGAAGCATGAACGTTTCACTAACGCCTTTTTAGGGGCCTTTTGAATCGCTAGCCTGTCCAATTCAGGCACACTTGGAGAGAATTCAATCATAACCTTTTTACCCTTATTAAGTATATTTTCATTTTCAGGTTTGGGTAAATCAAGATCAACTCTATTCTCTACCTTTTCTTTGACATTTCCTTGTTCAACCATATTCTCTTTTACAAAATTCATTTTTATTTTAGATGGTATAGAAATGTCAGTAGATGTTGATTCAGGTTCAGTACTAGTTTCAGCTTTCGCAGGCCTAACGAATTGTGTTAGACCAGGAACGGCTGGTTGTTTAGCAGAATCATCAGCAGTTGACATCTCAGTGTCATCAGAAATAAAAGAGTAGTTGTGGTTAAAGGGAGGAGGGCTTTCTGTATAACCCATTCCCCTATGATCACCAGGCTGTTTTCCAACACTAAGCATATTGTCTAAGGTTTCAATAGAAAATTTTCTTAACTCTAGTTTCCTGTTAAGATCAGCTATTCTAACCTTAGCATCAGCTAACTCTTTTTCTTTATCAGAAGACAGTTTTGTTAAATCTAAAATATGTTCATGAGCCAAGTCATTTCTTACACTTTGCTCATTTAACTTTTCTTTTAAATATTTTATGTCTTCTTTATCAGATTTTGCTTTACTAAGTAATTCAGAGTTTCTGATATTTAACCTAGTGTTTTCTTCTTTTAGAGATTTTAACTGAGATGTAATCATATCAGATGATTCTACTAACTTCTCAGCCTGTTCCTGAAAACTAGTACAAAGAACACATGCTTTAACAACCATATCAAGACTGAGTACTACCTTTTGCTTTTCGGCATCCAGATTTGCCATGTATGCAATGAAGTCCTGTGAGCTCATATCCTCAGTTGATTTCAGCAGTTTGATTTCTGTCTTAGCTGCAGGCTCCTCAATCTCCATATCTGTTGCAGTGTCCTTATCTGAATCAGATCCTGCATTGCTTTCCTCCTTTTCTTCAGTAATGGAGGCCATAAATGCTTGTGGTTCCTCAGATTTTGAGCTCCAGTCATATGCTCCTTCTTGAGATTGAACTACCAGAGCTCTCGAGGTCTGATTACCTCCTGAGTTCTGGTTGTTTCCAAAAGGGCCTTGACTGTATTGTCTCTGATCATTCTGACTAGGAGTTTGATCCCTTTTAGGTCTTTGACATTCCCTAGCGAAATGCCCGAAACCATCACAGTTATAGCATTTAACTTTGGATTTATCAAAGCCTAGTTTGCTGCTTACGAACTTCCTCCCAGTTCTATTCATGAATCTCTGAGCTCTTCTTGCAATCATGGCCATTTGCCATTGCAAGTCCATTTCCTCAAGATCATCTTGATCCAATTGATCATAATCTTCATTTATTAGCTCAGGATCCGTGATTTTGCCCTTAATGAAATTCTCACGAGAAGCAACAAAAGAGGCAAGTAGGGCTACTTCCTCTTCAGCTGATTTCTTGCTCATGGGCATTGATTTAAAACCGCTTGATGTCCCAGTGTTTGGTTTTCTATCAATCCCTGATTCCTCAGAAGATGCCATATAACAGACATTGCTACCCGAATTTCGAATAGCCGAGTCCGTTTCAGCCTCGTTAGTATAGAAGGCTGCAACTCCACCTGTACTAGTAGATACAGCGGAATCAGATCGTTTACCATGGTAAACACTCGGATCCTGAACCTGATCAGATCCGGTCTCTTTTCGCTGCATGTTTAAGTCATAAACTCGCAACTTCCCTATAACATCATCGAGAGTCAGAGTCTTGTAGTCAGCACTCTCCTTGATCATTAAGGTGTATATGTCCCATTTTGAAGGCAAAGCTTCAAGGAGTTTGTTACATCTCACAGTTTCTGTGAATGAAAGTCCACTGTTATCCAGTTCAGTCATTAGATGGTAATATCTAGTGATAATCTCCTCTAGTGGCTCGCCTTTCATATACTTGAAGACATAAAACTGTTTGGTAATCAAGTCTGCTCTGCTTTCCTTGATCTTGTCATTCCCATCAAACCTCTTTTCTAACGCTAACCAAAGCTCTTTCGCGAATTGGTAACGTTTAAAAGTGTGTTTGATTTCTTGTGGAAGACACATAGTGATCGCAGATAAGGCCTTGTTCTCAGCCTCATACATCTTCTTGTCTTCATCTTTCATCATAGAGTAAGTACATAACTTTTGTTTACCCTCATATTCATATGTCGGTGTATCATATCCATCTTTGATACATATCCACATTCTGACATCATGAAACTTGGCAAAAGATTCAAATCGATCTCTCCACCAAAAGTAATCTTCTCCCTTAAGAAGTTTTGGTGGTGAGGCGGATTTACCAACCTCATGATCCATTTCAATCATTTTGTTTAAATTAGTCATCTTGTCAAAAAGTCGATAGAAGTTTGTCGAAGAACACAGATTTTCCACCAAAAAAACCTCTCTTCCCCTTTTTTTTTTTTTTTTTTTTTTTTTTTTTTTTAAATAACTAGGTTCGTACGAACTTAGAATTTATTCGAACCTACTAGGTTCGAATACTATCTAGGTTCGAAGAAGTCAACACTCTGGTCAACCCCTAGGTTCGTACGAACTTAAAACCAAAATTCAAATATTCGAACTTACTAGGTTCGTACGAACCTATAGGTTCGAATGCTATTCTGGGTAAGTTCGTACGACACTTTCTTGTCCGTACGAACTTGCTGTTCAAACTCAAATCTGAGCAAAAAAACTCAGATCTAGGAAGATTTAACCGTGGAAAATGGTTAGAACTTGTACAACTTGATTCTAGAACACAAAAGGAAGCCGAAAGTACAACTTTTATCTTCCAAAACACTCTCAAATCTTGTTTTCTTTGTGTTTTATCAATCCCGAACCCAACAAAGACTTGTTGAAGCTCTGATACCAATTGAAAGTCCCTTTGAACGGATCCAAACGGGATTGCAACGTGTATTAGTTTGCGGAAAGGTATAATACACAACAAACAACAATAAAACAAGTGAAATGCAAGTGTTTTAGAGTATAAGTTCGAAGGTATTCGAAGATAGCACTGTATGTTCGAATATAACTGATTTCCAAAAAAAGCTCACAAATGAAATATTACAACTTAGTTTTTATACCCAGTAAGTTCGTACGAACTTACTGGTCCTAGGTTCGTACGAACTTACATGTTCGTACGAACTTCCTAGGTTCGTACGAACATATAGGTTCGTACGAACATACAAACTTAATACTAAAAAGACTAAGTTAATAAACAAATTACATTATTAACTACAAAACTAATAACAAAACTAACTATTACAAAATAAGAGCTGTTGTCACCAAACGTGCACCAACAGTAAAACTACTGGTGTCTTTATTGTACTAAGTACAGACCTGACTCCTTTAGTTTTGCCAATGTTTCAAGTTTGTTTTGTCTATACTAAGGGATCTTATGTTGTACTAAGTACAGATCTAGAAGCACTAGTATCTACAAAACGGGTTTGATGTTTGTCACATTTTAAATTCACTCAAGGGTATGTTATATGCTTCGAAAAGAACATCATTTAGTGACCTCTACCTTGAAAGTGAAGGATACAGTGTTATGTGTTCTACTTGATCTCTCAGTATGTCGTATTTTGGATCACATTAGGTAATACACATACCAACAATAACAGTTTGCTTGGAAATCCGTGTAGACTTTGTTTATATGGATTATAATACCGGTAATCATCTTGAACTGTTTGCGATAATTAATTGCTTCATTTTTGATAAATATGTTATATTCTGTGGAGATAGGTAACCAAGTTATACTTTTATAAATATAAGTTGACAAATGGTTAAGTTGTGAGTTTTTTTTTTTCTGTAACTTATTGTGAATTTTATAAGGTATGCATACTAACAATCTTCTTAGATTACTACTCAACAATTGGTTCAGCTGTTTCCTTCTAATATGATCCCACTGTCGATAATTTCTTAACGCCCTCGATTTGGATTTATTTCTTTTATTTTATTTTATTTTATTGTATTTTATTTTTCGTCTATTTGTTTCATTAATACAAGGGTACTTGATACCAATGTTTATTATGAATCATTGTCATTTTATTTTATTTTTATGCATTTATTCGTATTTTTCTTATTTTAGTTAATCTTCTTTTAATTTTATTTTATTTTATGTTTTTGTCGTTCGTATTTTCGTGGATTTACATCACAAGTGAAAAATATTTTATTTTAGACTTGTATGTGCACGCTATTCTAAGAAAGACAAGTGAAAAATACTTTAATTTTAAACTTGTTTATTTTATGGGCTTAAAATTATAAAAATTTAACAAAATTGTGTTTCTGGTCAAATCTGGTCAACTCTGCGAGTTGACATTTGGTCCTGCGAGTTGACTCTGGCTGCGAGTTGAGCTCAACTCTACGAGTTGAGCAGAACTTGCGAGCCGAGTTCAACAGTATATAAGCCCTACGAGTTCACTTGTCACAGTTCTGCGAATTCACAACTCTTGCGAACCCACACACACTGCGAACGGAGCTGAGATTTTAATTTCACAAAATTGTAACTTTGCAACTGACATATTCAAAACATCTACCTTACTCACTTTTACAACGCGAAAAATTTAAGGTATAAATCAAGCAATTTCACCGTGTTAATCTCACAAAATCGGCATTTTTATAAAAATGAGGGTTTTGGTTTTTAAATTACAAAAATCACTGAAATGGAGCTTAAATTAACAAGAATCTTAGGATTTATGTTAATTGAAGTATTATGAACATAATGGCATAACCTGATTGCACAAAAACTTGCCACAATTAAATTTTTTAATTATGATGTCATTCGGCAGTTCATGCTGCGAGTTGAGATCCAGACTCAACTCGCAGCCAGCTCCTGCGAGTCCAACCTGCGAGTCAACCTTGCGAGTTGACTTGCGAGTCAACCTTGCGAGTTGACTTGCCTTGCAAGCTGACATGTGTGTGATTTTTATGTTACGAATATGGCTCGACTATTTTTTGCTCATCACAACGTGCTAGTTGATTTGGATGTCACTGCACGAGGTGCCTCTCGGGTAGCTCGGATTCTCACATTTCTGGGTCGATCAAGGATCCAGTATGCTATCACAGAGTCCCCAGCTTTATCACGAGATCTCTTAGATCAATTCTGGGCTAACATTGAGTTCGATACAGTTGTCAACCCTCCGGTGATTCGGACAAGGGTTAATGATCGCCCAATTGTCTTCTCTCCCACCGATATATGGAATATCTTACACCTGGGCACTGTTGATCAGGAAGATGGACCAACCGAGTTCTCTTCAGACTTTATTGCAGGAGCTCTGGGACGTATGGGGTATGTAGGACCCATGAGAGGGCGTCAGTTCCTAAAGGCCCTGGTATTTGGAGAATGGAGATTCTTATGGCACGTCCTTGTGACAGTCTTTGGTGCCAAGAAGGGTGGTTATGATGAGTTGAGCCCCTCACTGTTATCAGGAGTACTGTCACTGGTTTACAACAAACCATACAGTTTCTCAGACTATATCTTCGGGGAGATTGCTCGACAGATCTCGGGAGCTGTTAGATCACAGTTCATGATCTACCCGAGATTCTGTATGATGATCATTAGGGCCTCTATCCCTGATCTGCCGGTTCTTCAAGCAGATCTGAAGGTGGATACTATTGGGCTAAGAGGTTATAATGCAATGTTTATGCAAACCTCTCGACGATTTGAGATGCAGCCCCAGCTGACCGAGCTGTTTGGATTTTTGATCAATCCTGCGTATGTGACGCCACCGAATAATGGTTGGCTTGATATTGATGTGGCCGAGGGTGCACCTGAGCCACAGGAGTTAATTGAGGAGGTTTTGGATCAGGTAAACCAACCTGGTCCACCGGTGAATCCTGAAATTGCTGCCGAAGTGGTGCAGCAAGTGTTGGTAGAGAATGATGATGCTACTGACCCGCTTTTGAGAGATGTAGATCAATATGTGGCTGAGGGTCCACATACTTCTGGACCGACTCCACTTTCTGAGCCATCTATAGCTGCTGGTCCATCAGGACAAGAAGGGGAAGCGGCTTTTGCTTCTGATTCTGATTCCGATGATGATGATGATATTGAGACTGGGCCATCTGGGTCTGTCTCCGGGATCCCAGCAGGAATGATTCTTCAGGGATCAAAGTTGATTATGGATCCGGCACTGACGTCAAAAAGAAAAGCCGCTGACAAAGATCTTGACTTTGTTCTTGTTGAAGAAGATGAAGATGAAGAGGAGGAGTCGCTTGTCGCTCGACCTCGCAAGCTGTCCAAGCAAACAACTTCAACCTCTGAAGCCCCTACACAATCACGTTCTACGCCCTCTGAGGCTGATATGATTGCTGCTTTGGTTCGCCCGTCTTCGCATCCAACCACCAAGTCCAGCAGGGTTGCCGCTCGCCTTTTAACGGATGTAGCTACTGAGATAGCTAAGAAAATGCAACCTCCTGCTCCCACCACTACTGATGCTCCTTCAACCTCACCAAAGACTGATTCTGAACACATTATCCACTTAGAGTCTAGGGTTCGAGAGTTGGAGGCTTCCACCAACATCTTGGCATCTCAAGTTTTGTCCCTGTCTGAGAGCGTAACGGAACAAAATAAAGCCTATTCACTGCTCATCAAGACCAATAGCAATTTGGTAGATGATGTAGCTGACAAGCAACGACAGATTGGCAGACTTGATCGCTTGATTTCCAGCTTTTTGAAGGACGCGCCATCTCAGGGGGGGATATTTCTATACAAAGAGTCCTGTAAAGAAGATGAGCTGAGAAAGAAGCGAAGAGATGACAAAGATGATGATCCCTCAGCCCAAAAGGATAGTGAGTTGGCTGGTCCTTCAACGACTGGTCAACAAGCTAACATTCAAGGGGAGTCTGCTGGAGCTAGTGGAAGTGGTGCTGGTGCTGGTGCTGATGTTGGTGAAGCTACTGAAGAAGGTGAAGCTAGCTGAAACGACACTCGTATTTGTAATATAATTGTGTAATTAAGACTTTTGAACTTGAATGTGTAATACATTACTGTTTAAATGTTATAATTTATGAATGTTTGTATATTATAAGTCTTTTGTAATTCTAGCTTGACTATGATCGATAAAAGAGTTATAAGATCATATAATATATGATGTTCGTATATTATAAGACTTATTGAAATCTTAGATTGATTATAATAATCAATGAAAGATTTATAAGTATATATATAATATACGGTAAATACACAAAGGGATTAATAAGAAAATTCTTAGATTGATTCAGGGAAATCAATGAAAGAACTCATGATATTAATATATTTGTGTATGTATTTCTATAGGTCTTGAAATGTTGAACTTATCAGATTCTGAAGGCGATATGCCGGATGAAATAGATGAGGACATTGACTTTGACCTAGAAGAAGGAGAGTTTGTGCCTCCTGAAGACTGGACTTTCAGTATTGATATCGGGCTAGATGAAGGTGTAGATCTTGATGCTAACATAGATGAACACATCGTAAGCCCTTCAACTACAAAAGTGATCATTCAGGACTAAGAAGGAGAAAGAGTTATTGATTTAGATGAAAATCTAAATGAATCAACTAGTTCTGAATCTGAAGATGAGCTTCCTGAAAGACTCAGAAACGATCATATGTTTAGACCTTTGAAAAGGAGAAAGCAGAAGATTGGGATGTCTGAGGTAGATATCACTGGAAAGAAAGTACTGAGAAAGGGAATCATCGGATGGTACTATGACTCTGAGCTAAAACTTTTTGCTATCAAAAGGTTTGACGGAGTTCAATATTTTGATAAGAAGCTTAAAGTCTTTAGTTTGCTTCCTAGATTTGAGATCCGAGATTTAGCGCGCTTAGAGTTGATAAATCCCAGCAATGATCCTTATGCAAGTTATTTTGAGAGAATCATTCGGACTGAGGGTAGATCAATGAAGTTTGAGAAGATTAAGCCAAGAGTTGGAAAGACAATCAAATTAAAGGAACGCAGTCAGAGAACTGGCCGAAGACTAAGGAAAAAGGTCTATCCAGCTGTCAAGTGTGTACAGCAAATACCACTGAAGACAATGCCACAGAACATTTTGGGAAACCTTATGAATTGGCATGTGGACTCAGAGACCGATGAAGCTGTCATGGTGGAAGCTGATGATGAAGTAGAGGGAGGTGAAAGGGTAATTTTGAAAGTCTATGACCATCGACACCTGATGAATCTGTCAAAGATCGACCTGTTGAAATTACATGAAAACAGGATCTTGACAACAAAAGCATGGGGTGATCTTGCAAGAGATTATCAATTAATGGTGAAGACTTGTGTCAAAATGAAGATATATATGGGTAGTAAGATTTACAAATGAAGGCCAAAGACAAAGATGAAGATAACGACGCTAGAGCTATTGTCAAGGGGGAGTCTGTTGGGACATGTTTTGTGACAACAGATCTAGCTTGTAATAGGACTAGTGTATTTATTGTCAAATTTGTATAAATTGGTTTAGACTCGTAAATATATGATATTAATTTGTTATTATTATTTGTTTATTATATTTAGACAAGTAACGAATTCAAGTTAAAGTCAAAGTCGCAAATTGAGAAGTCAACTCGCAAGTCATAAGACTTGCGAGCTGAGATCTCAACTCGCAACATATCTGGATTCGCAAGTCTCTCCTGCGAGTTGAGATCTGGGTTCGCAGCTCTGGCTTGCGAACTGAGATGGCTGTGCGAGATGAAGTCAACTCGCAAGGCCCATGGGCTGCGAGTTGAGTCTCATATAAATAAAAATGGTTGTGCATTTTTATTGGTATCCGTGCCATTTATTACACACAGCATTAAAACATTCACCACCTCGTTTTTCGTGCAGATATATTTATTATAGTATTAAAGGCTCGGTTTTGAGTGATTAACTTAGTTAATAATCAAAACGAAGCCCTATAATTGATAGTAAAGTTATATAAGCTTAAATCTAATGTATTGAGGGATTCCGCACCTCAATAGTTAAAGATAATCCGTCATCGAACCAAGATCTAGTGACCTTACAGTTTATCCATCGACGGTGGTTTCATAATCATCAGACCACTTGGTTGTTCCCATTTCGATTGAACCAATAATGGATTAATGTTGTCTTGATATGTTTGTTGGTAGACATTTTTAGACTACCAATGCGAGAAAAATGATTACAATCATCAAGCCTCAAAAAACTCGCAACTGAAATAACATGACCACAAGGTATTGCAGAAAGTTGTCACTTTCTACAACTACACGTACCATTACCAAAATTAAAAAGACCTTTTTTAACTACATCATTAACCTCATATTGTGATTGACTAATGTCGTGTGTTGTCCATATAGAACTTTGTAACTTTCTTTTGATAAACTTATGTTCCACTCAAGCTGTAAATTCATTTTGCAGTTTCACTACAAAAACGTCGAAATAAAAAAATTATAAATTTGATGACATTATTGTTAATTGAATTAAATAATATTTAAACTTCACGTCCAACTTCACGACGTACAAAGTACCACTGTTATACAAAATCTCGGAAAAATTCAATTAGCATAATGATCGGAAGTTTACATGAATAGATAGACAACGCATTAACGGACTCTGCCCTCTTTGAAGTCATTATATTGTAACATTCTTTGGGGAAATGTGCTCTTGATTACTTATGCAAAACAACTTGCAACATGATAAGTCTCATTGTAGGTACCGTTGTTTCAAGGCACGCCTTCCATTCTTCAAAGGTGAAAACCTTATACGCTTTGCATGTCTTCCAATATAACTTTTGGAACTTTTTCCCCCTTTTTTGTTTAATCCTAAATTTACAAGCAAGTGTCGACAACATATACCTTGATAAGCATGCGGGAAAACTTGCCTTATTGCCAGATCAATGGACACAACCCGATCAAATATGAATGCCAAACCGGGTCTTTCACCAATGCCATCCTTAAGCTTTGCCAAAACCAAATCCAACACTCAGAACCTTCAGTTTTACCTACTCCGTCAGCACGGACAAAATTTGATTATTCGCATCCATATTTATTGCTAAAAACATTGTTCCTAAGTACTATCCTTTTAAATACGTACCGTCTATAATAAGTATTGGTCGTAAGTAATTACAAAAACTTTGAATATGCATTCACAGTTATGACTTATATTAAATTTGAAAAAAACAAGTATTACATAACAACGATAAAGTTTTACTTACCGCGACACCAATAGCAACGAAAAGACAGTCGAACCTCTCTGAAGAATCAGTCTTAATGTGCGTCACCGTACCAGGATTAGCCTTCTTCAAATTGTGACAATAAAGTGGTAGCTTGAAAAATGGTTCCTCGTCTGTTCCTCTTAACAATTTTATAGCATGACACTTCCCCCTACAAGTTTGGAAAGAAGAAACATCTATTTTAAATTTTTGACTTAAATTGCTCATGATATCTTTCCCACGATATACCCAACTACTGTCTTTCAGTTGATCACAAAGTATGCTCCCCAATACATGTTTGTTTCCATTACGGTGATTTGCATTAGTTTGCGTTTTTGAGCATGTGTGGTGATCTTAAGGTTTTTAAGTGAAAAAACAAACTTATCATTTTTTAGCTTTGTGGCTCGTAAGAACCATTAACAACCCTTATTGACACATTTTGCTTATAACTTAACTGAGTATCTATCACTCACTAATAGATACTTAGCATCTAAAGAAGTTATTGAGCTACTTTGAATTCATAACTGTTGTGTCAAAGATCCCACTTTTGTAATTTATAGATGACAAAATAAATCGAGTGTTTTATCAATCGCTGCATGTGTTAGCAGCGACTATCGAATAGAGTTAACATTTGTGATTCGCTACTCATGCTAAGCAGCGAACACCTAGATAGTTAGAATATAATGATATCTATTCTAGTCACTGCATTTGTTAGCAGTGACTCTTCTATTGTAACTTATAACTTAACTGAGTATCTATCACTCACTAATAGATACTTAGCATCTAAAGAAGTTATAGAGGTCTGACGCTGACAAGAACTTAATGCATCTATTGAAGTCGAAGACTGAAGACAGAGATAAAGAGTAATACGCTGAAGTGGAAATCAGTAATACTCTATTAACCACTAGATCAAGCCTACGTCTGATAAATACATTGGGTTTGAAAAATACCCAATGTATTATAGCAAATGTCAACTTATATTGAACACATCCCTGTACGTATGTTTCTGTAAAGATATGTACAAGAAAACAATTGTACTTTATTAATTGTTTATGACCTTTGTTGTAACATAGGAATAAAGTAAACATTAAACTTTATTCCTAGCATGTAATGTCACTTCCATTCATTGGAAGTTTCATTATGGTCACTTTGAATGTGGTGGTGACACGTATAGGGTATGGATGTATTTATGATACTATAAATACATCTCACAACCACCATATTCATTTGTCAAAAATTTGCATTTACTTCGACCGTAATTTTAGCACGTTCATGTCTGTCAGCGAACCCTAGTGCCCTCCCTTATCTGTTAAGTGTTGATCACTAAGCATCAGCAGCGAGCTATTTGGTGGTGATCTGTTGAAGCAAATTTGTTACAAGTTAGTTTACTTAGACTAGTTTGTCTTGTCAATTTCCGCAGTAAACTTTGTAAAGTATTCTTTATTTGAATAAATAAAATGAAAAACTTTAAACTTGAATTTATTGTCTACTTATACATTTGTTGTTAGTAGTTATCATTAAATTTAGACAAAAGGGACCAACAATAGCCCTCTTTGAGACATTTAATACCTAAATAACATTTTAGCTCATCTTTGTTACTAAAGAACTGACCTTCATTAACTTTTGAAGATGACATGTAGCTATTCGGATTTATTGGTGTTTCTTTAAAAATTGGGCATTGTGCTCAATGCTCAGGCATTGAGCAAAAGTAGTTGGGTTGCATTTGAGGCGGTACGCCTACTGTATCTTCCAGCTCCACATCATCAGAATCTTCATTATCATCATCGTTATTTTTAACATCGTCGTCTCAATCACTGCTAGGAGACTCAGAAATACCAAGAGACTTTGCCATCTTTGTATTTGTTAAGGGGTTATAGTTTATATCGACATAAACCCCATGCTCTTTATTACCTCGAGCTTCTTTATTTTGAGCATATTCATTTTCGATAGAAAAAGAATGTTGAAAGACATCTAGACGGTAACTAATATGGTGAGAAAGATATTGATATGAAGGAATGTATTGATTTTTAGTGAAATCGTTATAAAAACGTGGTCGTGTGAATAAACATAGAAATTTTGATTTGGGTACGAGTTACTTTGTTGGGTATGGTACTGATTTATTTCTTGGGAAGGGTATGCATATATTTGTTGGTTAGAGTAATCGTACATGATATTAGGAAAAAAAGTAGAAGGACCGACATCATGTGGTTGATTACTTCCACTACCAAGACCGATTTGCTGAACTACAAATAACGTAAGATCATCGTACGGGTTATTACGAACGACTTCAATTAGAAAAACTACATCTTCATCGTCAAAAATATCAGCTGGGTATGTGTAACTTGACATTTTATAACACAATCTAAACTTCTGTTGAGTATCTAAACAAACCTTATTAGATATAAATTTCTTCAACTTAGAATACATGTATTTACATGCAAACTTATGCCACGTCTAGGTAATCCAACATACAGATATTCATACATGCCATTACTAATTCCCACGAACCTCTCCAACAAAGAAGGATGTTAACACAATTATTTTTTAAACTCATTTTACTTTCACGAATTAAATCAATTGATAAAATGGTTGATGAATGTAAATAAAATAAGTAATACCGTTAGCTTATAAAAGAGAACGTTTTAACTCTCTTAAAATGAGAATGTAATACAATAAGGTGCTCCCAACCAATATAATTAGAATCCAATGTCGCTCACCATTGATAAAATTTGAATCCAATGTGAAAAAGCGATCATAAATGATTAAATTAGAATCCAAAGCAAAAAAATTAATGATATGTTCGGGGACCGAAAAGGAATAAAACAAACAGAAAGCAAAGAAATAGAAAAGAAAAAGAAAATTAAAATGGAAAATGGCGATCACCGATTCACCAGGCGATCGTCACGTATCAATTGGTGTGGGTTCCTACTTTTTTCTTCTTTTTATTAATTAAGAAATGGCGATCATGCATGATCGCCCTATCCATTGGCCACGTGTCAAATTGTAGTTGGCTCTTTGGATAATGATTGCTCTATTGATCATGCAGCGGGCCCCACATTTTTATTTATTTTTTTTAAAATATAATATGGCGATCATGCATGATAGCTTGCCATGTGTCACTCTCTGAGTGGCAATTATGGTTAGTAATTGCCCGAGATTCACTTTCGATCTTGTTTTTTCTTTTCTTTTTAATTAATTTATTGTTTAACCTTTTGACTTCTAATTAATTAATATTTGATTTTGTGTTAGGAATGGTCCGTTTTCAAAATTTAATTATTAACGTCTTAATTGCTCATATGACATAAAAAATTGAATTAGTATATTAAAATCTTAAGTTACAGAATTAATTAGCTTAATTTGGTGGGTCATAGTTGGCGAGCCATCGAAGGCCGCGTATCGATAGCTAAAGCAGAAGAGTATCGTATCGTCAGCATATAGAATCGATTTTTGATTTTTGATTTTTGATTTTTGAAGGATTGAAAGAAAGCAGCTATGGCTGTGGCTGCTCTAACATTTGCTGCTCACCACATCCTTCATTCTAAAGCCCCTTCCTCTATCTTACTTTTTAACCCAAAACCCCCCAAATACAGAAATGGTTTCAATACTTTTATCTCAATATCTTCTTCACCTTTTCTTCCTAGACATAAATCTACACAAACAGCAGCTGTAGCTTCTTCTTCAGTTCTTGAACTTGGCGGTGTTAAAATTACCAAACAAGGTACACTTCTATTTTCCATTTTTCTCTCTGATTATATGTTTTACCATTTAATGAATGCTTTCATTTCGATTTGGTTTATTGTTTTACAAAAGTTAATTTTTTCTGGGATTATAGTATGATATATTCTTATAATTGAGGATTATGTGTTTTTAGTTCATTTTTTATAGTACAGATTGGGGATTATTATGTGATAACAAATTCCTTATTTTAGTTTCACTTTCTACTTTCATAATCACATTCACTACTAAAACAATCACGTTTTTGAATATGGTGAGATAAAGCATACAATTTTTTTTCTTTCATATTCTCTCTGGAATCATTTTAGATAGCATCCAGCTTTAAAAAATAGTTCAATTTAGAGAGCATGTTAGAGTTTTTATGGTTAACCATCACTGAGGTGGCCTAGGGTTGGCGTCTTGATATTCTAGGTGTTCAAACCTCACTAGCTGCACATGTTGGGGGTGGCCAGGAAAGGGTCGGAAACAGTCACGGGATACCCCGGTTAGACAACGTACTTCTGAGTAAAAAAAAGCTCTCCCTCCTCGGGTAACCTGAACAGGGAAAAACCTTATCAATTAGAGTTTTTATGTTTGAAATGTAATTTCAAGTTTGAAAAGTTGCAACTATGGTTGGAGTTCAGTGTGACCATATTAAAGATGAATTTACAGATATTAGACTACTACTACCACTACTAATTGTTGCACCTTTTCCGTTTCCTTACTTGGATCTATCTATTGACTCATTTTGATCAGTAAAGTACACTCTTTGCTGTCCTTATTTAAGAAATATGAATAATAGTAATACATTTTTGGTAAAATGTGAACGCACAGAGGCATAAGTAACAATTTTTGTTGGATGATTGGAATATGGAGTAATTAGTGGGATAAGGTTTCTTTTATTCTGGTATTACGTTTACTAGTTTGTTTTGGATTTGAAAATCCTTTTCAAATTTCACTTTGATATTTCTTATTGTGTTCCAATAAAGAATAAATCTTTGTGGTAAACTTATTAATAGTGTGGCTGTCAGAAACTTTTTAGATTTAGATGCAATTCAGCAAATGCATATTGTCATATAGAAGTTAAAACATAGTACTTTATCCCAATCATTAAAAGTGAAACCTCGTCTCCTTACATCAATCTAGTATTCTGGTGGATCTTTTATTATCAATTCTTCTGTTAGCTGCAGAGTTAGAAATTTACTGATCTAGTATACTTTTTTTGTCACTGATCTAGATGTGGTGAAGGATGAGCCTACGAATAATGTCCCCGATCTGATATTCACTAAACTTGGATTGCAACTTCATAGAAGAGACCATCATCCTCTTGGGATTCTCAAGAATGCAATATACGAATACTTTGACACCAACTATAACAATCAGTTCAATAAGTTTGATGATCTTTGCCCTATTGTTACTACTAAAGAGGTATACCCTTGAAGTTGGCTTTCTACTTTTAAATAGCATTTATCCTATTTTGCCCTTCTTGATCAATAGGTGGAGTGTTTAGGGCTTTAAATATGTGCGTTTCTAATGTGATTTTAGTGTCTTGGGAAATTAGAATCAGATAATCAGTTGATTTTGTTTTTCATGGATAGTTGGTGATTCTATAGTTGTATCAGTAGTCAGCTTTCTTACATTAACGTGTTACAGCTTATCCCAATCTGGTTGTTGTGATTAGAAATAATCAGAAAATTATAAGCTTTTGTTATACTCTCGTCACTAACTATTGCAACTTCAAGTCGTAAAAATCTCTTAAACATCCACCCAAACATCCTCTAAATATAGATGCAATGTTTGAGAACGATCCTTTGATGAGTTAGTGATATATCTGATAACCTTCTCTTTGATTGTGTAAAACGATCACCGTAGATGATTTGCAGCAGGTTAACTCAAGTACGTTTATGGGACGTCCATCATTGAAATTCTTCTAGATGATCCACTACAATATGCTCAAATCTTGCTTTAGTTTTGAACTCATTGAGAAGAGAAATGAAATTTAAAGTATTAAGAAAATAAATTTAGAGATTATCGGAGTACAATTTTTTAGATAGATCCCATGATATCAAGGATTGTGAAACATGTTGCATGTATTGAGATACGGCTTGTGCGATTCGAAGTTCAAGTCATATAGGCTATTGAAACATACTTCTGCATCCTTTCTGCATGGTCTATTAGTATTAAATTTGTAAGAATTTCTAAAAGAGTATTCTTAACTATATAGCATGCTTGTTATTAGTCTGTTACATTTTGGATTATTTTAATAAGAGTGTTCAGTAAGTTAAACTTACGAGCAGGTCCTGATTATGTTAGTACACGAAATAATACCAAATTCTTTATAAGCTTCTTGTTGTCTTCTTAAAAGTTGGGACTCCCTTATTTGCAAGCGTGCCTATTATAAATGAACATTCGAGATCCTAAATGCCCAACATTTCTACGCCCAATATAAAAAATGCAAGTGAATAGTATAGATGATTATCACTAGAGGTGGCAATATCATTCCATTTACTTGGAAATGGGTCCAATTTGGGTTTTCGTATTAATAGCAGTGAAATATAAAAAACACTATTTAAGGGTCATATAGTTGAACAGGTCAAATGTTGCTAACATGTATTCAAAACATCATATATCTGTTATTTACCAATTTCAAAGAACATATACAAAAAGGTGTCTTGGGTTGGCCCAACGACCTATTCTGGCCTGCTCATAAAATTTAACTATTTTGACCCGAGCCTATGTTGAATTGTTACCCAACCCGCCCCTCGTTCCTGTTTTCTAACCTCTAATTAACACATGTCACATCTTACTTTATCTAGCAGAGGTGTGCAAAGTATTAATATTTTGTTTATTATTCTGACACAGATACTATTTGTGGACAAAATAAAAAGAAGTGATTTATTTGTTTGATCCGTAAAAAAGTTACTAACATAGAAAATTTCTTTTTTATTGCTTGTACCTACTTTCTCTTAAATTACTGCAAATTCATTAGCGTATTGCTGTGATCATTGATTGAAACTTTGTTCGTGCAGAACTTTGATGAGGTCTTGGTACCTGCTGATCATGTAAGTAGGAGTTACAATGATACATACTATGTTGATGCAGAAACCGTGTTAAGGTGCCACACTAGTGCACATCAGGCTGATTTATTAAGGAAGGGTTATGCCAATTTCCTTGTTACTGGTGATGTTTATCGTAGAGACTCCATTGATTCAACACATTATCCTGTATTCCATCAGGTATTCTGTTTATTTCTGAAGCAAAGTATAATTCTATAGCTAACTAAGTGTTTAGATGTGTGATTATTGCCAATAATCAGTTTCGAGTACAGGTCATGTGGTTTAGGTAAATTACTGGGTATGGTTACATTGAACAACTGACATCTTTTTGTCCAATTTCTGTATTTTGTACAGAATCTGTATTGATTATCGTTACAAAAGCGATATTATCTAAAATACTATTTGTTTTTAAATGAAATGATTTAGGTCATTGTAAGAATTTGAATAAAGTCAATTCACATTAGGCAACTTTTGCTACTTTTGACCCGTTTAAATTTTAGCTAATGTTTTACTATCACCTGTCACTGTTATTGTGATTGTCTTGTCTAGGGTCAAAACTGCTCACAGAGAAAAATGTAAAGTTACTGCCTATATCTAGCTCAACTGGTTATTTAATTATTATATTCCGATTATTCAAAATGCAACACTGAGTTTCGAGGGAGACATCCAAACAGCCCAAAATTATGCATTTCTTGTATGCTCAGTGATTCTGTATATGTGAGTGTGTAGATGGAAGGAGTTAGAGTCTTCAGTCCAAGTGATTGGAATGGTTCTGGCATGGATGGCACTTTATATGCTGCACAGGATCTAAAAGCATGTCTTGAGGGTTTGGCACGTCACCTATTTGGTAAGAGATCAAATTTCTGATTTGAAAGCGATATTTTATAATCAGTCATCACTTCATGATTCAGAATCTAATATTAATTTTTGTTAAGTTGAGATTGAAGTAACTAAAATAAGCCATCATTTACTGCATGTTACTAGCAATTAAGATGTACTTGTATAAAGTATATATTTCTAAGTAAAGAAGCTACTACACTTTTGCATTTAACATCCATTAAAATATTCAGGTGCTGTCGAAATGCGTTGGGTTGACTCTTATTTTCCATTTACAAATCCATCTTTTGAACTCGAGATATTTTTCCAGGTAAAGTTTTCTCTTGATCTTTGTTCTTGCTGTAAGTGTTTTTATAAATTATTCTGATTTCATCCATGGTTGTTCTCTTTGGAGTGTTTAAATAATAGTTAGTTCTTGAACTTACAATATAGGAGAATGGTAAATAAAGAGAAGGCATGTAACTCTCGTTCCCCTCACAGGTTGCTTAAAAATACTGTGTCGTTCAAAAAGGCAACGATTTTTTAATTTGGTCGTGTCAAGATAAATGATATATTTCCTTTTTCAGGTAGGTTGTATCCCAATTTGTATTTATTTGCCCAGTAGTGAGTTTCAACACATATTAGTGACATTGATTTCAGTTCCAAAAACGTCTATTTCATGTTCATTGAGTGGCATTTGAAATATTTTGACAAGTGGTCAAATTCTTATATTCAGCCATTGTGTCTAGTTAGGTGTTGAATGCAATTTGGGGCCTAGAGAGTAGGTTGGTAAAACCTTGCATAGTATATTTTCAAGTGTTATGCATAAACAGACTTCTCTCGTCTAATCTTGCAAAACCGAGAAGTCAAGGTACCGGAACACTTTAGTTCAAAATTTCAATTATAATGAACAATTAATTCATCACCGAAGGGCACTTGGCCTAACGGTATGAGAGGAACCCTTCAACCAAGAGGTTGGGGGTTCAAGTCTTGCTTGAGGCAGTGAGTTGTTAATATTCGTGGTGGTTGTACATAGTATGTGGGTTAGATTGTAGCTTTGCTGTTCTAAAAGAACAAAAAAAAAACAAAAAAATATTAATTAGTTTATCAAATATAATTACAAAATAATGTTGTCTCTAGAATAATAGTTATCTTTTGAAGATTAATTATGAGGTTTTTGCATTAGAAATATACTTCAGGTGACTTATGACCTTGTGCACCCATTTGACCCGTTTATCTTTAGTAAATTCTATTTTTGATTATTACCTGTTTAAGCTGCTAGAAATGAAACATGACCCCTTTCGACCCGTTAGTAAATAGACAGTATAATTTTCTCCCTCTAATGATTACCCTACCAATTTGTTATTTCCTATTCAGAAAGTCTTGGAAGTATTAAACTTTTTGCCTTTAACTTTGTCCAAAGTCCCTTTTTGGCTATTTTTTTAAAGGCTGTGCATGACGTATATCCTAACAATAAAGTAGCGTTGAATGATTGTTCAGGAGAAGTGGTTAGAGGTCCTTGGTTGTGGAGTGATGGAACAAGAGATATTAAAACGAGGCGGGAAGACTGATACTGTGGCATGGGCATTTGGACTAGGATTGGAACGTTTAGCGATGGTCCTATTTGACATCCCAGATATTAGACTCTTTTGGTCTACCGATAAGCGATTCACTTCTCAAGTAATTTGTTACTTCCCCATTCATCAATTTTTTACTTTTTTTAAGAAATGACTGGTGAAAATATTTTCATCTTTTAAATATATAAAGATTGAAGATTTTTATTTTTATTATTTTTATACAAAAAAATTCGTGACTCTTGTAGAAGGCTAGAAGCTAATGTAATTTTGATGATATCCTTTTGCTGATGCAGTTTACCAAAGGTCAACTTGGTATAAAGTTCAAGCCATTTTCAAAGGTATGAATAAGCATCTTTGCACATAAGCTTTGCCAAAGCTTTCTTGAAACATACCATCCATAACCCGTATAGGCCTTGTGTACTTCTGTCTAGGGAACCTTTTTGTATTGTATAGAGCAGACTCCTAGAAGAGCTATGCTTATGTGAGATTCCCCAAATAGAGAGTTGTCAATTGCAACCCATTCACCTAAAAGGGGCTGATTTTGTTGTACTTTATCTCCAAGGAGTCAAATGTTAAAGCTTACCCAAAAAGGAAGTGTGGCAAATGGGTCGACCAGGTCAAGTGGATGAAGAATCACAGAAAGTCTTCTCGAAATGCTTAAGAGCTTCTAAATCACTATTTTAAAAATAGTATATTATTACATAGACGAGAATATATTTATACTTTTATCTGACACATGAAAACTTAAATAAGTGGGGAGATAGAAGTGTTCATAGGTTGGCCCAATCCAACCCATGGGAACCCATATTAATATTTACCTCCTTTGAAGCTGTTATCCAACCGCACCCGTGGGAACCCATATGTGCAATGCCTACACAGTGACCAGCGTTAAGGCTACAACAGACAAAGATAGCATGTAGGATATATTAGATGGCCTACACGTGGCTTTGTAGCTGATCCAAGCTTGTTACTGGAGTATGCATTATCAAGATAGTATCTTTTTTTTTTCTTTTTCCAAAAAATACACTATAGTATCTTATAACTATTTTTACATTAAAGAACACTACAATAAATTTTTCAAGGTATGCATATACGGGGCTTGTGTGAGGGATGCATCTTTCATAAAAACCTTTTCATCATGTGAGATATTGGATAACCAATTATTCCCTGTATTGGGATCAGATAAAAGGGCAAACACTCATACTACTATTTTGATAAATAATAGTTAATATGTTTAACATCTTGTATATTAACTGCAGTATCCACCTTGTTACAAAGACATGAGTTTCTGGATCAACGATTCATTCACTGAAAACAATCTTTGTGAAATTGTCAGAGGTGTTGCTGGTGACCTTGCCGAGGAGGTATAAATCATTTCATTGCTTTGAGTTATCTTCAAATCACTCTCTTTATTGTTACTTGAAGTTTTCGCTACATCTGATACTTGACAGAGCCAAAATCATTGAGAACTCTGTCATATAACTTTATCTATTTAAATTAATATAATTATGAATTTCACCCATTCAGGTAGTATTAATTGACAACTTCACCAACAAGAAAGGAATGACTAGTCATTGCTATAGGATCACATATCGTTCCATGGAGCGCTCTCTTACTGATGAAGAAATAAACGAGCTACAGGTATATTTTCTTCACAAGAAATGAAACACGTTTCAGCTTTCCTTCAAATCCTCTTTTAAAATACGCTTTCACATTGCAATCCACTTAATATAGCACATATGAACGTTACTATTTGTTGAATATTAATGCAGTGGAACGTCCGAGATCAGGTGCAAAGCCAGATGAACGTTGAACTAAGATGATTTCAAATGTGCTTGATGGAATTTTGTGAATACCTTCCATCTATTTACGATAGCATACAGTTCTCTTTTTTATTGATGAAGTCATGAATAAGTTGTAATTTTACTTCCAGTTTTAACATTTGTAACCCTAGTCCTTTCTTTTGATGCTTAATAATTTAGACTAACTACATTTTTTGTCAAAAAAAACAAGTTTATTACGTACATTGTACGCCCAATCAGTTTGATATATTGAATGAATGTCAGACCATAGTAACCCAACTGTTATTATACACTAAAGCTGAGTTTTTGTGCATCTGTACCAGTAAGAATGTGAATATAATGGATCACTAATCAAGTATGTGTAGTGATGCTTAGTGTTTTACATCCTCTCTTATATATGAATGGTTCATGGGAGAAGGCTCGTTTACAAAGGGAGCAAGGAAAGTCAATAACAAGTGTACTCCTTATTTCTCCCATTCTTCTCCATTTCTCCCACCTATTCTCTTTACTTTCATCTATTTTTCTATATTCTTTCATTTTTCCACCAATTCTTTTTTTTCTTATTTCTCAATCCTTCATCTTTCACTTCTCTCTTTACTTTGCCACAATCTTTTACTATTTTTTTCCTTTTTTTTTCTTTTCCTTTTTATGCTTTTGCTTTTCTTTTCTTTTCGTTTTTTTTACGTTTCTTTTTTTCGTTTGTGTTTTTTTTATTTTTTTTTTATTTTTTTTTTCGCCGAATTTTAATATCGAGATGCAATAAAAAAACTTGTATTGAAATGCAACAACATTATAGAATATAATGCACTAGTTTTATTTAATGTTGTTTTGAGAATAATGATGTCCTAACTTTATTAAGTGATGGTTCACTATTTTTTTAAAACTACCATGCACCAGTTTTGCTGAATATAATGAACTGCATCTCTAAATGTAATGCATATTTTTCAAAATATAAAATAAAATATCGTTATAAAATAGAATAATGGTGTATTATAGTTTTAAAAAATTGTGTATCATATTTATAAGATATGGTGTATCGTGGTATTAAATATGACACTCTAACTTCTAGATACGATAAATATCGTTATCATATAAGTCTATAAGTCTGAATGCATCATAGTTATAGGATATTGTAGATTATATTTTAAAATATTAGTGCATCATATTTATAAGACATTGTGCCTCATGGTTATAAAAATATAACACTCAAGTTCTAGATATACTATAAATATCATTATCATATAAGTTTGGGTGCATCATAGTTATAGAATATGGTGTAATAACTTATATTTTTACGGTGCATCATAGTTATAAACTTTGTTATCCTAAAATCTAATCTATCATAACATTAAATTAGGTACATATATAATATATATTACAAAAATAGAATCTAATAAAAAAATTATTTTGTAAAACTGTATTGAAAAATTTAAAGAAAAAATGGAAAAGAAAACGAGAAAAAAAAATTGTGATAAAATGGAAAGAAAGATGAAAGATGGAGGGTAAAAGAATGAGAGAAAAAACAAATGGAGTATGAAACGGACATTTCCATCATTTATTTTTCTTCTTTCTCTGCTCACTCTTACTCATTTGAGCCAATACCCTCATATATTTATTAATTAATAAAATTGATCAATTGTTCAGCCGCCTGACATATTTAGTAAATTTATTTGCTCACTCTAAAAAAAATGAAATAAAAACCCCTTATACATAGAATACCTGCCCAACATTCAAAAGGCTCTCATGAGGAACATTAAAGATGACACTATGCTCCCTGCATATCTTCCTCAAGAATGCGTACAAGTAATCAATACAAATCTTGTTATAAAGCCCTGTATCCCTCCTTGCTTTAATAATTGTGTTACCCAATATGTGCACCACCCCTGCGTCCCGACACCTCGCTATAAATTCCATCTCATTGATCTCCATACGACCAGATGACGACCCAAAATCACTAACGGAATCATTCGATGAAATCGTCACGTCGACAATAGAAGAAAATGCGTTATCATTTAAATCATTAGAATGGTTGGTTTCTTGGTCATATAAACTATAGTCATCAGAATCAGAGCTTCCATCCATCAAAGACTCGATTCTTACAAACAAAAAGATGCTATCCAAAAGTTTCCTTTCAAATTCATCATCTTTTTTACGGTCTTTATACCCGTACCTTGCAACACACCTAAACATATGATAATTTTTGGGCCCGATTCGTCTCACCAAGAATCTTTCCTCTTCAGGTACTGAGTAAACTGGAAGCGATTTCACACACACAAAAATGACTACACTATGGATTGCGGGTAGATTGGTAATGAAATGTGAAAAAATACGTGGGAGCCCACTTGCTAGCTCGGTGTACACGAGCCCAATCCCAGGTACTCGAACAAGGCCCAAACTCGGGCCAAGATTTAGGATCCATGCCATTGAGATTCTACTTTGCATTTCAAACTCATAACTTTTTACTGTGCCATAATGCCATACATACATGATGAGAAGAAACAAGGCTGCTATCATGAGTGGGACCCACGCACCCTGATCAATCTTGATCACAACTGCTGAAAAATAAGTGCATTCCACCAATAGTGATAAGAATGTCATGATGAAGACGAGAATCCAGTTACAATTCCAAACAAGTATCATGATTAATATCATGAGGAAAGTTGTCACCAACATGACTATCACCACTGCCGTGCCTGTAAGCATATAGTTATGAAAACATATAGAATTTTGTGTAAAATTCAATGACTGGTAAATATGGGAACACAAATTAGTGTTAAATTGGAGAAAATTATCAGTCCCCTTAAGATATCTTCGGCGTGACCTTTACCACCGTGAACCCCAATCAGATTTCCGGCATGCTAATTCTTCTTCTTCTTCTTATTATTATTATTATTATTATTATTATTATTATTATTATTATTATTATTTTAATATAATTTGAAAGATTCGTGGGTCAGGCATCTTAGGCTATGGGTCAAACATATTCTGGTTGAAATGGGTATGGGTCTAAATGGGTTGCTTTAGGCTGATAGGGTTAATCATGGGTAAAACAAAATATTATTACAAGTCAAATTCTTTGAATAAAATGATTTAGGTAGGTGTATGCGTTAATAATAAACTTTTGGCAACCTTCATCAAGTTTGACATGCTCCTTTTTAAGCCAATATGATAAAACAGAACCCAAATCGACCCATTTATAAGTATTCATGTCAGGAATTGACACCATCACTTTTTAGTTATTAGATCTCTTCCCAATCCTGAAAGAACTTCAACAGACCCAAGGACACTGTTCTCAAAAAGTGTACTCATAAGATTAATGGGATCCACCCATTTGTAAAACCTTAAACCTACATGACAATGAGGTATACGAAAGTTAAGTTATTCCGAGAGTGCTTACCATAAGCGTTACCAATTTGGCTTTGATTTTGAAACCCAGTAGTGACAAGAATGCAGAGAATCATTAGGACCCAATTGATATCTGGAACATATATCTGCCCAATAAACTTCCTTGATGTATGAACAACTTTGACTCGAGGGAAACAACCGAGTGCACATGCCTGATTAATTATTGAAAATGTAGCAGATATAGAAGCCTGACTTGCAACAATGGCAGATAATGTTGCAATAATAAACATTGGCCAGTATACACCTTCTGCAGTATTTGAAATAATTCACATTACTTCAATATTATAGCAAAACTCAATCCTTTCAGACATAAATGGATGTCATTTTTAAACAAACCCGGGATTGAGTGGTAAAATGCATCAGACACTTGTTCTTTGTTTTTCATAAGGTATGCTGCTTGTCCACAATAGGCTAGAAGAAGGCAAGGGAATACAACAGTTGTAAATGCAAGCTGGATTGCTGAAAGCGGAAAATGTGCAAGATCAGCAAATAGTGCCTCCGTCCCTGTGCATTGTCAGCAACCAAAACTATATCAAATAAGTTAACTATAAAATTAACCAGTTTGATGGGTTCAAGTCCTTCCTACCATCAGGTTGTAGTTTCAAGTCCTGTGCAGAGGCGGAAGAACATAGGGGCAGGGGGGTGCTAGCCCCCCCAAAAGTCGAAGGTAGAACTAGCATACATGTATATATTTGCAGGGCTTAAGACTAAAATATCTCATATATTTACAATTTTCCCCCCTTACAAATTGGAAACCAACCCCACTACCTAGTACTAGTGCGTACATGTCTTTGAATTTGGCCCCGGTCAATATTTATATCTGTTTTTGGGTTTTTGTAACTATACACCCGTTTATTAATGTCCAAATATTTATCAATATATATGTAAGGCTTGATTTATTGATTTGTTTGTATCAGATTTTTGTCGTTGTTTATGAAAAAAAATCAATTAGTCTCAACTGATTGAATGGTGTATTCAATAAGCTAGTTAGAGTCATTTTAAGGGTATGTTTGGCAAAACTAGCTTTTAGCTGGTAGCTGAAGCTGTAGCTTTATTTGTAAACTGTATTTGGTAAAGTACCTGGTGATATTAAATTGTAAAATGATCCAAAAGCTCCTAAAAGCTAGTTGGAGTAGCTTTTAAATTAGAAGCTTAATCTTCAAACTAAAAGCTTTAAGCTTGTGTATCCAAATAAAGCTTTAATTTTTAAGGAGCTTAATTTTCAAAACAAAAAGCTTTAAGCTCCTAAAAGCTCTAAGCCAAATAGGCCCTAAATGGTGTATAATTTGCTTGATATCATTGTACGTTGTTTTTTATATGCATAACTATATTATGGCTTGTGAAATTTAAAAAAGCTACCACTCCCCCCCCCCCCTCATGACAACTTTCAAGTTCCTCCACTGGTCTTGTGGATGGGCCAAATGTGCATATTAATGTATGTAAATATTCGTGGTAGTTGTGTGTTAGTACTTGCACTAAAAAAACCAAAAACTATAAGTATGCGATTTGCACACACTTTTTTATACTCGACTCATATAATTAAGGTGAAACTTTATGTCAAGTTGTTCACACTTATAAGCGTTTGTTGGTTATAATGAATGAGCATATAACATGTGTTGGTTAATTTTTCCCTTCTGTTTAGCTATGTCTAGAGAGATTACCTGTGATACTCAAAAAGATTCCTCCAAGGGAAATCCAACCATCTTTTCCTCTCCTTCTAAAGTACCAAATTATATTTAATGGTGAAAAGGCGCGCAACACTCTCGTGTCATGTTTAAAAATATTGAAAATTCCAACTCCTCCAATCAAGAGAAACCAAAGCAACACAATTGGAGCAAACAGCCATCCAACTTTATCAGAACCATGATGTTGTAGGCAAAATAAACCAACTAGTATGAAAACAGCAACAACTACAATAACATCTGTAACATATAACAGCTCATAAGTATATTATGTGCAAGTTTGAAATTATTGATGAATTTTATTTCTTACTGATTCATACCATTTCTCATCCCTGGGTGGTTTACCTTGAGGCCACCTGAAGCTGATAAAACTGGTAAAAGCATAATGTTGTGATTAAAGATTTTCGAATAGGAAACACAAAATACATAGTAAAGGTACATATATATGAATAAATTATATAAAATGTATAAAGGTTACCAACAAGCAGTAAAATAAAAGAAGTATTAGCTAAGCTTACCCGAAATAGCAGGAGTTAGAATTCCATCTCCAATCACCATGCACGTACCAAGAAGAACAAGTACAAGAAGTGCATTCTTCTTTAATGCATCTGCTTCCAACCATCTTTTGGTTGTTGCAGCAAATGAGTTTTCATGAATAGGGGTACGACTATAAGTTGTCAACTTCTCATCAGTTCGATGTTGATTAGGAATTGTTTTGATTTTTGCGTGCCTACATAATAGTGAGTAAAGAGCAAACGTTCCACCTGGATAATCAATGAAAATTTCTGTAGTCAAGTTGGAGCACTTAGTTTGGTTATACTGATTGGTAGGTAGTGCCATTAGGTATTAAAACTTAGCACAGATGCAGTTATTATTTATGTAAATAAAGTTCTTATTTATTCTTGTAAAAGTCTGTAGGTGTACCTTGCCCATTGTCACTAGCGCGACAAACAATGAAAACATACTTGATGAGTGGCACAAGTGTAAGAGAGTAAATGATCAAGGAAAGTGCACCAATAACGTCTTCGGTGTCTTTGATTCCTTCTGGGAAAGTATTGTAAAATACATATAAAGGAGAAGTTCCCAAATCTCCATACACAACACCAAGACTTTGAAATGCTAGTCGCCCAAGCAGCAACCAAGAACATTGCTGTGTCAACAGATCATACTATCAACAAAAGGTATGTTTTTTAATATTTTATAAGCTCCATAGACAACACCAAGACTTTGAATCATATATTTGTTCACTTTCAGAAAACAATATTTTGACCGTCTTATTGAATTCGGTAGCACCAAATTAGTAGTGGGATTATTCAAAGAAAATTGAGGTTAGTCAAGGAAAACATAGAAGAAACATAAAAAATATAATTGTTCTATATTTCTATGACCAAAACTTTCTGTTATATAACAGAAAGATTGTAAAATTCGCTTGGGAATGAAAGGGTGCACACCCTTTCGTTTCCAGTTGGAAGGCAGGTAAATATATTGTTTATGGGTCGGGGATGCCACTCTGCACCCCATTCAGGGCTCTGCCCCAATCCCGACATGCTTGACCCCCGTTATTTGTCTGGATTCATAGAACTTAGTATGAAACTCCTTTAGTTCCATGTAACTCTCAGTTACCGGAAATTGAAAAGCAAAATACTATAAAAGGATCACAGTTCAGTTTTTTTTTCAATAATCAAGCAAGTAAAATAAGAATACTAGACAAATCCTATATCAGAAAGACTTTCATTAATGACCAAATCCGATCTTAATCAGTAAGTCAATCTCAAGATGAATCAGTGAACCTGATTCAGTGTATTTCTTATATGTTCAACCCAGATAAAGGCAGATGGGTAAACCGGGGAGGGCGAGTGTTTTTTTGACTGAGATGTACGCGGCTTATACGGGATTTCCCTTGACAGTTTCTCACCCTTTCCTTGGTCACCCCCAAAATGTTTACTTAGTGAATAATGAGATTCGAACCCCAGACCTCTTGCCAGATAAAGGCGAGTTTGCAATAAACAAACATTGAAACAATATATCAGTTTCATATCTGATTTGGTCACGGGAGTTTGAATTTCGTTATATAAAACTTCATCAACAAGTTCTTGTTTGAAGTAATATAGAATAGACGTATGTACCGTTTCTTTATACATACTGAGCTTACTAGCCTCCTCATCCATAGGCTGATCAAACTTTTGCTGAAAAGCCCACATGCTACCTTTCCCTTCATTCTCATTTTCTTTATTCATATTCTCTTCACTTGCATGCATGCATCCATATATTAACCTGTTTTCTTATCGCTCTCTAAAATGATCAATAGACTGAACCCTAATTCACCTTTACCTCATTCTCATTCAAACAACCCACTTACATGATTCAATAGAATCCACGAAATTTTCTCATCTACTGAACGAAATGTATGAGGGTGCCTTGAGGGGAATGAGATTTGATGCGGTTTTGGAATTTGTATTCTGTTGGTTTATTAATTAATTAGATTAGAAGATGCATATATTAATAAATACCCAGAAAAACTATTTGTCTTTCAATTGGTTGATGGCACGATTACTCAGAGACAGATTAAGGGATTCCACAGCACTCACAAAAAGGGACGAAAGAGATCGCTATTAGTTATTTTCCAAAATTTCATGCAACAACCGTTGGTGACGTGATTTGAAGCTTCTTATTTTAACAAATACTAGAGTCATGAGACTACCGGGTTTTTCATGTTCATTGTTTTAGCCATAATTCGAACCAAATAAGGTTCAGGTTATTCGGGTTTCAGGTGATGTGTTGTAACCCTAATAAGATGTAATCTCAGCTTTCATGGAACAAAACTCAAACTTCACAAAATTTGTACCATATTTCAAATTTCACCCTTAATTACCTATTTTCTACAATATGCATCCATCAAAGTTGTGCTTTCATAAGGGTAAGATGGACATTTGATTTTATCTAAAAGTGTAACATCCTAAAACTGCGTGTATCTTCTCTGATGAACAACTAGTTTGCGACACAGGGAGTGTTAGACTATCAGACTGCATGGATGATTCACATTAATCTATCTTCGTAAGCAATAAGGAACGTGTTGGGTGCAAACCCTATCTCACATTGGAAATTTAGAGGAATAGATGTTTGCATATAAGGTCATGGGTTACTTCCACTATCAACAATTGATTTTAGAGTACAACCCATTTTGGCTAATATGTTGGGCATGTTGTTTGGCTAACTTTGGGTCGTAACATAATCCATAATAATATCTATATTTTTATATATATCATACAACTAATTAATACATCCTAAAAAGAAAAAAAGGCTGTTTTCACGAAACAGTACAAAAATCATGGATGCCACTCTTAACCACTAGTAGGAAAACAACTTTTACTTGTAAACTTAAAGTAAGTACACAAAACTATATTCAAGTAAATCAAACCATTGCAATCTAAAACATCCCTCATGATGTTGAACCATCAAATGATAACAAAATCAATTCTTCTTCCTCAGCATAGTATTTCGATTGATTAAAACTGTTTTGAACTGTAGATGGTGCATGAGTTGTCCTGATGCTTTCCAATTCAGATGCAACTTCTTTCATTGTAGGCCTATTCTTACCATTCAAGTTCAAGCATTGCATTGCTAGGTTTGCAACTGCCTTATGTTCACCTCGAGTGCCCTCATTTACAATTCTCGTATCAATAATCGACATCACTTGGCCTTCTTCATAGCCATCATGAAATGTGTAGCCAAACTTCTATGTTCACCAAATCTTGTCAAAGATATCGGTCTCTCTCCTGTTAAAAGTTCAACCAAAACAACTCCAAAACTATAAACATCACTCTTTTCAGTAAACTGGCTCGATTGAAAATACTCTGGATCTAAGTAACCAAACGTCCCTTTCACTAAAGTAGTCAAATGGGTTTGATCAATTGCCACGAATCTTGAAGTTCCAAAATCAGACACTTTGGCTCGGTATTTGTCATCCAAAAGTATATTAGTGGATTTAATGTCTCTATGGTATATAGGAATCGAAGATGCAGAATGCAAATAGGCTAATGCTCCTGCTATCTCTGTAGCAATTCCTAACCGGGTGTTTAAAGTGAGTGGGAACTCATCACTATCATCATGGATATGCGCGTACAATGTTCCATTTGAAATGAATTCAGAAACTAAAAGAGGAACCTCGGTTTCTAAACAACATCCCAACAGTTTGACCACGTTTCTATGGTTGACTTGTGAAAGAATGACAACCTCGTTTATGAACTGCTCTAATTGACTTTCATCGACTATCTTTGATTTCTTAACTGCTATGATTCTTCCATCAGTTAACATGCCTTTGTAAACAGTACCTTGACCTCCTCGGCCAAGTATTCTGTTCTCGTTGAAATAGTCGGTTGCTTTTTCCAAATCTTTAGCAGTGAAGAGTGTTGTTTTATCTACTAAACCTTCATCAGCTAATTCTTGCTGCTTTAAGAGTAGACCACCATTACGTTTGAAAAATCGTTGCTTTCGTCTATTGTCTTTTGTTTTTTGGATAAATTTGTAAAGTGCAAAGGTAGTTGCTGTAAGCATTAGTACCACCACACTTATGCTAACACCTGCAAAAAATGACAACAAATTAGAACTCAATTCTGATCTTAAAGACGAGGAAAATTGGGCGAGCTGGGGTAACGAGTACGGGTCACATGGACAATTTTCAAATGTGGGGCAAAACTGTTTTGGGTCAATTGGGATAGAACTACAAACACAGTTTTGTACCAACATCATTAGATTTACTTGTAAATACTGTGTGCTAAATACAGTTACAGAACTATAATAAATCAAATAAAGTTTATCCTTTTCTGATAAAGTAATTAAGGATGTTTTTGTGCATAAAAATATACTTGGCATAACTTTCAACTCTTTTGACCCGTTAAAGAAATTTGACACGTTTCCTGTTTAGTTGAATTTTTCAGCTTAACACCTTTGACAAGTTAAAGATAAAACTTAAACCAAATTGACTCAATAATACGCAAATGAGTAGAATCTGCCAACTCTACCAGAAACATTCAAAGAGATAAGCTCAAAAACAACATGATTCCTGACATGAAAAAGTATGTAGCTCAACCACTCGTACTAGTAACTATCTTTTTGTAACAAATACCTAGAATAACCCCAAGCGTTGATGATTTGTTTCTTGCTGGTATGAAAGAATAGGGAATGCAAGTAAAGTTCCCCGCCCAATTCAACTGACATTCACCGTTACAATTAACACATTCTTCAACAACTGAAAACCAAAAATACAACATGTTAACTTAAGAAATCACAATAACATATACAAAAACAAGAGCATTATAATAGAAAAGAATAATTAACGTCGAGTACTAAATTGGATTGCTTACGTTGGCATCCATTGCTTAAATACGGGCTTCCTTCTTGAACCGGTGAACAACTACATTTGTATGAATCAAAACTAGTACCATTACCTAAAAAAAGTTTCTCTCCACTATAAGAACAATTATTCCCACTTATTATATCTTGTTCTGCTAGCCTCCACCTAAGTGAAATTGGAACAAACGAATTGTCCACAACAGATTGCCCCGAAATCCTCCCAGCAGAATACAATTTTTCGTCCACCAAAAATGCAGACCCACAACTTCCATCCCCACCCAATCCTCTCAATCCCGAAGCGTTCACACTATACGTCTCAAGATAATATGGAAGTGTTGTTTGACAACAATTTATACCATAACAATTGTTTCTCTCATTAACAATACTTTGGTTCTGACATATCGTCGAACACCCTGTTAACAGATTCCCTTGTTCCAAAATAATCCCGTTTCCACACCCTTCGACGGTAAATCTGTTATGTTCTTGTGAAAATAAAAACGGACTTCCACGTAAGTCAACGTTCAATATTTGACTACTATTTCTAACTGTGTTCTGACAATCAGAAGTCATTAAAATATTAACAGTCACTGTTTGGTTGTCTAGATTTAAAGACAATATTTCTAGGTTGTTATTAATAGCAGGAAGAAAAGGTGTTGATGAACGACAACTAACAGCGTACCATTCGTTGTGATAACAACCTGACCCGATTCCAAACGGGTATGGAATCCTAGTAGTTCCGCATGTATCATTGCATCCGGGCCTTGCGTAAAGTGCAGATAATGTTGTTATTGATGATGTTAATGAAGTTAATGTAAGGATGTATAACTGGGGTAATAACCTCATTGTTGTTGGAAATAATAATGTGATTTTTCTGTGGAAATTAAACGGTAAAGCTGTATATATATATATATACATATATATTGGCTGCCATGAAGAGCTGAGTTGCGTTTCAAACATGGAAATAGTATGGAAATTGGAACGAAACTCAGTTTCAGGTACATGTCTCCAACTGATTGATTGATTAACGTTGTTTTTTAGTAGTTAAATTGGGGTTTTGACTGATTAATGTTGTCGCTGTAAAGAAGAGTCCAAAAGTCATTAGTGGTGGGTAGATTGTCGTTTAACATATTAATATCGTCGTTTGTTACTATTCACTAGGGGCAACAAGTAATTATGCACAAAAGTAAGACTATCAATATATTATTTTTGGTGGCAAAACTCAAATAAAGCGGCTTCTAGCCTGGCTGTATGTTGTTTATAAATCGTGACGATACGCTTATGTTCGAATTTTAGCTACTTTTTTGTTTTTCTTTTTTTCCCTCACAATATAATACGAGAGGTAACTCAATGATTATTTCTTATCTAACTTTTGGAATATCGGGAGACACTAGCAAATCTTTCATACTATACTTATATTATCTTTTATATTTGTATCACTTACCTCCTATTACGATTGTTATTATATTATGATTATTTTAAGTTTCATAGAACATTATTATTTATATCTTTACCATTATTATAATAATGTTAATTATTATAAAAACTTTGATTAGTTCAACATTATTAATGATTTTGATATTATTGTGTGTAAGGTCGCTAGATCTTGGTTCGATAACGGATTATCTTTTAGGTATTGAGGTGCGGAATCCCTCAATACTTAAGGTTTATGGCTTATATAACTAATCTATCAATTAACAAGCTTCGTTTTGATATTAACTAGTGTTACAGAATCAAAACCGAGCCTATTCAATGATAGCCTTTATATCAGCACGAATTTCGAGGAGAATAATTAAATATTTGGTGTGTGTAATAATGGCACGGATTTTTAGACTACTTTAATAATGAGCAGCATTAAACTATTTATATCTGGTTCAACTCGCAGGCCATGGGCTTTGCGAGTTGACTCAACTCGCAGCCCATGGGCCTGCGAGTCCAGATGGACTGCGAGCCCACATCTCAGCTCGCAAGTAGGTCCTGCGAACCGAGAAAGCTGCGAGCCCAAAACTCAACTCGCAGAGGAAAGCTGCGAGTCTAGTTTGAGCTGCGAACTGAGATCTCATCTCGCAGGATATTTGACCTGCAAGTTGACTTCTCATTTCTCGATTCTGACTTTAACTTGAAATCGTTAATTGTCTAATAACATTTAACAAATAATAATAGCAAGTTAATAAAATATATTTACGAGTCTAAACCAATTTTACAAGTTTGACAATAAATACACCAGTCCTATTACAAGCTAGATCTGTTGTCACAATAACATGTCCCAACAGACTCCCCCTTGACAATAGCTCTAGCGTCGTTATCTTCAACTTTGTCTTTGGTCTTTACTTGTAAATACTACTGCCCATATGAATCTTCATTCTAATACAAGTCTTCACCATTAATTGATAATTTCTTGCAAGATCACCCCATGCTTCAGTCGTCAGGATCCTATTTTCATTTAACTTCAACAGGTCCTTCTTCGACAGATTCATCAGGTGTCGATGGTCATAGACTGTCAGAATTACTCTTTCTCCTCCTTCAACTTCATCATCAGCTTCAACCATGACAGCTTCACCGGTCTCTGAATCCACGTGCCAATTCAGAAGATTTCCCAAAATATTCTGTGGCATAGGTTTTAGTGGTATCTGCTGCATGCACTTGACAGCTGGATAAGTTTTCTTCCTTAATCTTCGGCCAGTTCTCTGACTGCGTTTCTTTAATTTGATCGTCTTTCCGACTCTTGGCTTAATCTTCTCAAACTTCATTGATCTACCCTCAGTCTGCGTAGGGATCATTACTGGGATTTATCAGTTCTAAGCGTGCCAAGTCTCGGATTTCAAATCGAGGAAGCGAACTGAATACTTTGAGCCTCTTATCAAAATATTGAACTCCGTCAAACCTTTTGATAGCGAAAAGTTTCAAGTCATAATCAAAATACCAGCCGATGATCCCCTTCCTTGAAGCTTTCTTTCCAGTTATATCTACTTCAGACATCCCAACCTTTTGCTTTCTCCTTTTCAGAGGTCTAAACATGGGATTGTTTCTGAGTTTTTCTGGAAGGTCATCTTCTGATTCAGAACTGGTTGATTCATCTAGATTTTCATCTAAATCAACAACCCTTTCTCCATCTTCTTCCTGGATGACCACTTTAGTTGTAGATGGGCTTACGATGTGTTCAACAACATCAGCGTCAAGATCTACACACTCGTCTGCCCCATCATTAACAATGAAAGTCCAATCTTCAGGAGGTACAAACTCTCCTTCTTCAAGGTCAAAGTCAATGTCCTCATCTAATTCATCTGGCATGTCGCCTTCAGAATCTGATAAGTTCAACATTTCATGGCCTATAGAAATACATACACAAATAGATTAATATCATAAGTTCTTTCATTGATTTCCCTGAATCAATCTAAGATTTTTCTTATTAATCCCTTTGTGTATTTAAAATATATTATATATACACTTATTCAAATCTTTCATCGATTATGATAATCGATCTAAAATTTGAATAAGTCTTATAATATGTGAACATCATATATTATATGATCTTATAACTCTTTTATCGATCATAGTCAATCTAGAATTACAAAAGGCTTATAATATACAAACATTCATAATTATAACATTTTAAACATTCAAGTTTAAACATCTTAATTTCAGAATTATATTACAAAATAATTCAAAGTTACAATGTATTAATAATTACAATCAGTCTATATTAATACAAGTGTCACCTTCTTCAGCTCCACCCTTATCAGCACCAGCACCAGTTCTACTACTACTTCCACTAGCTCCAGCAGACTCCCCCTGAAGTGTAGTCTGCTGACCAGTCGTTGAAGGACCAACCAGCTCACTTTCCTTTTCAGCTGAGGGATCATCGTCTTCATCATTCTTCTTTTTCTTTGCAAATTCATCTTCTTTACAAGACTCTTGGAAGGCCTTTATCTCCCCCTGAGATGGCACGTCCTTCAGAAAGGTGTGAGCAAGGCGATTAAGTCTATCAATTTGCCTCTGCTTGTCAGCTACATCATCTATCAGATTGTTATTCGTCTTGATGAGCAGTGAATAGGCATCATTCTGATTAGTCATGTTATCAGACATAGACAGAATTTGAGAAATCAAGAATTTGACGGTTTCTTCCAACTCTCGAACTCTGGACTCTAAGCTATTAATACGATCAGAATCAGTCGTAGAGGAGGTGGATGGAGCAGCTATAACACCCCTCATTCTATATAAGAATATAATATTAATAAACTCGGAAGCATGAATTTTAAATACATTACCTTATTATATATTAAACATTATACATAAACAGTTTACATTTTTCAATATTTACACAATATTTAAACTGTTTAAAACTACAAAAGACGGGGTATTATAAAATTTACAAAACAAGGTTTATTACAAAAACCATATCAGAGACTAAGAGCGCAGTCAAACATTCCCTGATCAACCAATCACCTCCTGCACCCACATTTAATCAAAACATATCCTGTAGGAAGTAAACTGAGGAGTTAGCACGAAGCTAAGTGAATAGATTCATCACACTCCATTCAACTTAGCATAACAGTTGTTTACACCAAATAATCGTAAACACACATAATTCAATGAGGATCGGTGGCTCTGGGGATATCATAATACCCGGGGATTCCCCCAAGAACACTTACCGTCAATCCGTATGGCCAATACAGAATAGACCGATAACTACTGGTTATTAAACACATACACAGGTCTCAAACACAACAAATGAATCAAAACCTGTGTAAAACACATAATAACCAGAAGTCCAACTACACGTTGACCTCAATAACATAGTACACATAGTACACATAGTTCACATATCACGTAGATCAATAATCAATAATCAAGACTAAACAGTCTAATACACATCTACGTTTACTTGTTGTAACCAAATAGTTACAACTAAATCAAATGATGAGTTCTGAATCCACTCACCGATACCTCTGATGTCTGCACACTCAGTATTCTTATATCACTGAGTCTTACGTTGATCTGAAACAGAAAATCATACACAAGTCAGAAGTTCGTTCCATAAATATCATTATAGTCTAATTATCCAATCAGGTAATTCCTGAAGTCTAGGCAAACAAAAGTTTAATCAGAAATAAACTCAGAAAAAGTCCACAATGCCGCTTAAAACTGAAAAATGCCATTTTCGGGTCCTAGATGACCCCGGATGGCCAAAAACTGCCTAGGCTTTTAGAATATAGTCTTGATTACTAGGTCGTTTCCAATTGACTATGCGAATTTCAACTAAATCTGAGTTAGTGATAATTTCAACCACTGTGTCGCATAACAACATCCTGCGACACAAACATTGTGTCGCAATACCCAATATGGCCGCCTTAAGCGACATAACAACTGTGTCGCAGAACATTCATGCGACACAACCTGCGACACAAACCTTGTGTCGCAATGAAGAACAGACCAGTTCCCAGATTAGAAATTCACGAATTCAAACATGTAATACTCAAATTAACCTATATCAATCCGTGTAATTCACTTATAAACAACAATAACACAATATAATCGGAACCTTACCTCGGATTCAAAGCTAATTAGCTCAAATATGATTCAAAACCCAACTTTTCTTTTCTTCACTCTAATTCTCTCTCTAAAACGAGTTTAAAGGTTTAGAAATGTTTTGGAAATGATTTTGAAGGCTTAGACGGTGTGTATATATATTTAATCTTACAATTACACTTAAGCTCCTTACTTAATTTCAGTTCAGCCCGCTTTGCGACACAGTCCTGCGACACAACCATTGTGTCGCACAGACAACCTGCGACACAACCCTTGTGTCGCAGAAAATCAAAAACTTACAAATTTTGAATCAACTAATATTTTACTAGTCACAATAAGTCAAAAGGATTGTTTAACTACGTTTCACAATGAAACACATAATATTAAATAATCGATTAAAATAATAGAAATTACCAGACTGCAGAATAGGATGTTACAGTAGCAGTAGTTGTGGTTGGTGGCGTGGGAGCGGGCGGTTGCATTTTCTTCGCTATCTCGGTAGCAACATCGGTTAATAGACGCGCCGCAACCCTGCTAGATTTGGTGGTTGGGTGCGAAGACGGGCGAACCAAAGCAGCAATCATTTCAGCCTCTGAGGGCGTAGAACTTGATTGTATAGGAGCTGCAGAGGTTGAAGCTGTTTGCCTGATCAGCTTGCGAGGTCGAGTAATAAGCACCTCCTCCTCTTCTTCTTCTTCTTCTTCTTCTTCTTCTTCTTCTTCGTCAACCATAACAAAATCGGGATCTTGGTCCACGGCTTTCCTCTTTAACTTCAATGCCGGATCCATAATCAATTTTGATCCTTGACGAATCATCCCTTCAGGGATACCGGAGACAAACCCTGGTGGTCCAGTCTCATCATCATCATCGGCATCAGACTCAGATTCAGAAGCAGAAGCAGCTTCTCCATCTCTGCCCGATGGCCCAACAGCATCAGATGCCTCAGTAGGTAGAGGTGGGCCAGAGGTACTCGGACCTGCAGCCAAAAATTGATCTATATCTTTAAAGACCTGATCAGTGTCCTCTTCAACTCGTGGTGGCTCAGCAATATATTGATCCACATCCTGCAAGATAGGATCATTTGCATCATCATTCAGCCAAAACTTGTTGCACTACTTCAGCAGCAACTTCAGCATTAACTTGTGGCTCTTGCTGATTTGCCTGATTTAGAACCTCCTCTATCAGCTCTTGTGGTGCAGGCACAGCTGCAGCCACATCAACATCAGTCCAACAATTGTTTGGTGGCGTAATATACTCAGGATTAACCAAGAATCCAAACAGCTCAGTCAGCTGAGGCTGCATCTCAAACCTACGTGAGGTTTGCATGAACATAGCATTGTAAGCCCTGAGCCCAATAGTGTCCACCTTCAGATCTGCTTGAAAAACCGGCATATCGGGGATAAAAGCCCGAATGATCAGCATGCAGAATCTGGGATATAACATGAATTGAGACCTGACACCTCCCAAGATTTGTCTAACTACTTCTCCAAAAACGTAGTCTGAGAAACTGTATGGTTTGTTGTAAACCAGTGACAGTGCAGCTGAAAGTAAGGAGGAACTTAGCTCATCATATCCGCCCTTCTTCGGGCCAAATATCGTGACCAAGACATGGAGTAAGAATCTCCATTCTCCGAATACGAGCGCCTTCAAAAACTGACGGCCTCTCTTGGGTCCAACATACCCCATTCGTCCTAGAGCTCCCTCGATAAAGTCAGACGGAAACTCAGTTGGTCCATCTTCCTGCTCTACAGTTCCCAACTGTAATATGTTTCTCAGATCAGAGGCAGAGAAGATAACCGGACGATCATTAATCCGCGTCTGGATGACCAGAGGATTCACATATGTGTCATATACAATATTAGCCCAGAACTGGGTAAGTATATCTTGTGAAAGAGCAGGTGACTCTGTAATGGCATACTGTATCCTTGATCGACTCAGAAATGTAAGAATCCGAGCGACCCTGGATGCACCTCGTGCATTGATATCTAGATCAACAACCACGTTGTGATGAGCAGCGAATAGTCGAGCCATATCTGTAATATCACAAATTACACAAATGTTAGACAATTAGTTTAACCAATATGATAAACTTATATGATCTACAACGCATAATTGAACTATTAAGTCGTGAAACTTAATTATCAATTATAGTTGTTAAACATATATAGAATCAGTAAGTCGAACTAGAAAGTCATAAGTCTTATAAAGTATACGGTTTTACGTGTTTACATTAAAGTCGACACGTCTAACCGTAGACTATTTAACCTATAAACGCTTAATTAGTTAAACTAATCGAGAATTCGTAAGTTAAAATTGCAAATTCAAACAATTCAGCTTGCAGAATAAGTCAACTCGCAAGAGTCAACTTGCAAGTCAAATATTCAACTCGCAAGTCAACAAAAATGAACTTGCAAGTCAACTCGCAGGTTGGACTCGCAAGTCAACTCGCAAGTTCAACTCAACTCGCAGAGTTCAACTCGCAAGGGAGACGTTGACCCGTTGACCTGCGAGTTGAGTTAGATCTCAACTCGCAGGATGAACTATGTGATGACATCATAATTATTTTGAAATTTAGGCGAGTTTTAACACAATCAGCCTATGTCATCTGGTCCAATATACTCCTATTAACATAAACCCTAAGGTATCGTGTTGATTTGAGCATCATTAGATGGTTTTAGATTATTGTAGAACAAAACCCTCATTTTTGATAAAAATGTCGATTTAGAGCTCAATACTCGATGGAATCGTTTGAAATATACCTCAATATGTTTGCAATCTAAAAGTAGGTATTATGAATGAAATCAATATGTCGTTTCTCGTTCAAGAAATCACAGAAATAAATGTATTATTTCGGTTCGCAAGTGAGTGGGTTCGCAAGAAATTTTGGATTCGCAGAACTGTGTGGGGCTGTATGCGAGCTCGCAGGTATTTATACCTGTTGACTCGGCTCGCAGAACTCAACTCGCAGAGTTGGGTTCAACTCGCAACCCCAAGTCAGTTCGCAGCACTATTCTCAACTCGCAATTTTTGTCCAAAAATACATTTTAATTATAAAACGTAATTTTTAAATCCAAAAACTAAACAAGTCTAAAATAAATGTATCTTTCACTTAGTTTTCTCATAGAATAACGAACAAGTCTAAAATAAAATATTTTTCACTTGTCTTTCCTAGAAAAATGCGCACAAGTCTAAAATAAAGTATTTTTCACTTGTGAGACTTAGGAGAAAGTGCACAAGTCTAAAATCAGAGGATCTTTCACTTGTGACGCGATCATGCGATAACACGAACAATAAACATAAATAAATAAAATAAAATTAAAGAAGATTTACTAAAATAAGAAAAATGCGAACAAATGCATAAAAATGAAAATAAAATAAACGACAGTGATTCATGATAAACATTGGTATCAAGTACCCTTGTATTAATGAAGCACATAGACGAAAAATAAAATACAATAAAATAACTTAAATAAATCTTAATCGAGGGCGTTAAGAAATTATCAATAGTGGGATCATATTAGAAAGAAACAGCCGAACTAATTGTTGAGTAAAAATTCTAAGAAGATTGTTAGTATTCATACCTCATGAAATTCTCAATAAGTTACACAAAATCTCACAACTTAACCATTTTTCAACTTACATTTATAAAAGTATAACTTGGTTACCTATCTCCACAAAATATAACATTCACATCAAAATGAAATAATTTAAATATTACAGACAGTTCAAGACGATTACCGGTATTATAATCCATATAAACACAGTCTACACTGATTTCCAAGCAAACCTTTTATTTTTTGAATGTGTATTACCTAAATGTAATCCAAAATATGACATACTGAGAAATTTAGTAGGACTCATAACACTGTATCTTTCACTTTTAAGGTAGAGGTCACTAAATGATGTTCTTTTCAAAGCATATAACATACCCTTGAGTGAATTTTAAAATGTGACAAACATCAAACCCGTTTTGTAGATACTAGTGGTTCTAGTTCTGTACTTAGTACAACATAAGATCCCTTAGTATAGACAAAACAAGATTGAAACCATTGGCAAAACTAAAGGAGTCAGGTATGTACTAAGTACATAAAGACACCAGTAGTTTCACTAACAGTCATAATTCTTATTATTTGTCTTGACATATTTTTCATAGATACAAGATAACAGTGTATGGTCAGACTATCCTTCATCAATTAAGACTTATGTCATAAATCATATAGCAAATCACACGAGATAACACACAGAAGATTTATAGCTTATTATATGCTCAGAAATCAAAGCAGAATTTTCCTACCAGTAAATCATGTAATGAAGCTGTCTAGATTTTAAGTTTTCAAGCAAAGTATAATGTGTGGACAGAGGTGTATACTAAAATAAAGATAAGTAAAAGCCTGGTTTTAAAGATGTAAAGTTCATGTAGCTAATTTGAATCTACTAACACATCTAACTTAAGACTTTTTCCTACAATTATTAAGCTGATTCCTCTAATTTACTATCATTTCCCAGTTGATAAAGACTTAACCCTTATTGGAGGCGATTCCCAGTAGGTAACAAGCAAATGAATGCCATACGCCTTACCCCCTTTTCCTTTTTTTTTTTTTTTTTTTTTTTTTTTTTTTAAATAAACATAAACAACTAATAAATATAAACGACTAATTGCTACAAAATAACTCTATGGAAGACTAATCCTCTGGATTTCTCATTCCATTTAGTTGCACCAATTTCTCGAATCGAGCTCTGTCGAACGCTTTGGTGTATAAGTCTGCTAAATTATCCACAGATGGAACCTTAGCTAACTTTATCAAATTCTTCTCAGCACAGTCTCTAATGAAGTGATGTCAAATATCAATATGCTTAGTTTTACTGTGCTTGACTGGATTATTGGTTATAGAGATCGTTGATTCATTATCAATCATCATAGGAGTATTTGTTATACTCAACCCATAATCAAGCAGTTGCTGTTGTATCCATAGAACTTGAGAACAACAGCTGCCAGCTGCAACATACTCAGCTTCACATGTAGAAATGGCGACTGAGGTTTGCTTCTTGCACTTCCAAGAGACTAGTCTACCTCCTAGGAATTGACATCCACCGTTGTAGACTTTCTATTCTGATTGCATCCTCCGTAATCAGAATCAGTGTAAGCCACAAAATCTAAGTCTCCATCAGTTGGATACCAAAGTCCCAGCTTCGGTTTCCCTTTGAGGTAACGAAGAATCCTTTTTACAGCTTGCATGTGAGACTCTTTAGGAGTAGCTTGAAATCTTGCGCAGACACATACTGCAAACATTATATCAGGCCTTGATGCTGTAAGATACATTAGTGATCCAATCATGGCCCTGTAAAGAGTAAGATCCACGTCTCTATCACTCGATGTATCTGGACCAATACCATGAGCTTCCAGAATAGGAGTATGAAAAATTCTAGATTCTTCCATCTTAAATCGTTCTAGAAGCTCATTAGTATACTTAGTCTGATGAATGAAATATCCATCTTTCTTTTGATCGACTTGCAATCCTAAGAAAAATGTCAATTCACCCATTGCTGACATCTCAAACTTGTTCTTCATAACTTTTTCAAATTCACTACACATCTTTTCGTCAGATGACCCAAAGATGATATCGTCAACATATACTTGAACAAGTAGAAAGTCTCTCCTTTTCCATTTCACAAAGAGTGTACTGTTAATTCTTCCTTTTGTAAATCCATTCTCTAGAAGATAAGTAGACAGTGTTTCATACCACGCTCTCGGACCTTGATGTAATCCAGATAGAGCCTTATCCAGACGATATACTCTATCTTGATACTTTGGATCAGTAAATCCCGGAGGCTGAGAAACATACACCGTTTCTTTGACTTTGCCATACAAGAAGGCACTCTTAACATCCAGCTGAAATACTTTTATTTTCTTTGAGGGTGCAAATGCTAAGAATAATCTAATTGCTTCAAGCCTAGCCACAGGTGCAAACACTTCATTGTAATCAATCCCCTCTTGTTGATTGAAACCTTGGACAACTAGACGAGCTTTATTGCGAATCATGATTCCTCGATCGTCTTTCTTGCACTTAAATACCCATCTAGTTCCAATTGGATATTCTCCAGCAGGTAAGTCAACCAACTCCCAAACTTGCAATTTTGTGAACTGAGACAGTTCTTCCTGCATTGCCTCGACCCACGAATTTTCCTTCAAAGCTATCTGAACATTCTTAGGTTCAATTTGTGAGATAAAGCATGAATATAAACATAGATTTGAAATCCCTCTCTCGTTCATTTCAGCATACAAGCTTGAATGAGTGGATGTACTAGCTTTAGATTGATTCCGAGTCAGAACAGGAGAATTTGGATCACCGATGATATTATCAATTGGATGAATCCTATTAATTCTTGTTGAAGTAACAGGTTCAACTGGAATATCATCCTGTAAGTTGGTACCAATTTCCTCCAAAGGTGGTATACCATCATTAGTAGTTGATATCCTTAATTGTCTCAGAGGAGTGAGAACATCATCCACAATCCTTTGAGAAGCAATTTCAGGATCCTCACACTCTTGAGGTTGTAGTGACTCGATAGGGGGGACCACATCAGATGTTTGAGCACTCGATGTTGGAGAAGGAGTGGGATCCTCATCTCCCGACAATAAATGCTCAGGAATAGCTGAGCTACTGACATAGTCACTGATAGGGACTTTAAATGACTTGAAAAGATCTGAATAATCAAATTGCCAATCCAATCCCTTATGCGAGTCATGTGTATAGCTCGTAACTTCAATGTTATAAACTATTTCAACACGTCCCGAAGTTTTATTGAACACCCGTTTGTTTGGTGAATTAGGCATGTAACCTAGGAAGTATCCTTCGTCAACCTTCTCACCAAATTTAGGTTGGTGACTAGTCTTCAACAACGTACATGAAACTCCAAAGGGTTCAAACCCTTTTAAGTTCGGTTTCTTTTTGTTCAAAAGCTCATAACATGTCTTGTTCTGCTTCTTAACCGTAAGAACCCGATTGAGAACATGACATGCTGTATTCACTGCTTCTGCCCAAAATATGACCGGAAGCCTTGAATCTGCAAGCATTGTTCTCGCTGCTTCAATTAGAGTTCTATTCTTCCTTTCAGCAACACCATTTTGTTGAGGTTCATATGGTGCACTGAATTGATGTTGAATGCCTTTGCTTAAGCAATATACATTCAATGTAGAATTCTTGAACTCAGTTCCATTGTTACTACGAATTCTCTTAACTCTTTTTCTATAGATGTTCTCTATTAGATCTAGAAACTCCATAAGAATGCCCGGAGTTTCATCCTTAGATCCCAAAAAGAATACCCAAGAGAATCTAGAGAAATCGTCTGTGACAACCAGACTGTATCATTTGCCACCTATGCTTCTCTTGCTTATTGGGCCAAAGAGATCCATATGTAGCAACTCAAAAGACGAGGAAATAGAGTTCACAGTTTTAGACTTGTGTGGTTTCTTATGTTTTTTTCCTTTCAAGCAAGATATACACTTGTCTTCAAATGCAAAGCTCTTCGGTGGTACACCCAGAACTAACTCATGTTTTGCTATGTAGTTCATTTTACGAAAATTCAGGTGTGCCATTTTCCTATGCCATAGGAGAGAGTCTGTTTCTGAAGCCTTGGATAATAGAAAAGTAGATACCATTGAAGTAATAGGAGCATTCATGTTGATAGCATAAATGTCCTTCTTCCTTGGAGCTTTCATCAGTATCCATTTTTCGGGAATGATAAAACCCGGCTTCAAGATCAAGTCCTCTTTCTCAGTGAAGAGAACAGGATGACCTTTATCACAGACTTGGGAAACACTCACTAGGTTGTGCGTTAGTTCTTCAACATAATTCACATCCTCTAGAGTCAAAGTTCCATTTGAAACTGTTCCTTTCCCAGTAATTACTCCTCCTTTATCACCAGCGAAGTGCACTCCTTGTCTCAGTCCACCTCTGAAGTCTGTCAGTAGACTTCTGGTTCCTGTCATGTGCCTAGAGCATCCACTGTCAACATGCCACCAATTATCATTGTTCGCAGTCCGCTCCTGCACATACAAGTTGTACACAGTCAGTTATCAAGAGGGACCCAAGCCATTACGGTCTTGGTTTGTCCCTTATCATTTACAAACTGTAGCTCTTTAAAGTAACCATCCTTCCCATTAGGAGCTTTGGTCACTTTTGAAGGAGCATCAGCTTGCTGATGATTAGTGGTCCTGGGTCTATGAGTTGACTGACTTCCAACCCTCCCCGATACATAACCCTGGGATTTCTGCCCTTGGTTACGATTATTATAGGACCCTTGGTTAACTCCTTGTGAGCGAGATGTAGAACCAATCTCAAAGTGACTTTGGTTCCTTCTCAGAGTCATAAACCTCGACGGCACTTGATCTTTATTAAAATTTTCATGCCGTTTAGGTTTGGGCGGCGAGACACTGTGAGAAGCATCTCTTTTAAGAGCAGTAACAGGTTTAATACCAATTCCTGGTCTGGTACCTAACCTGTCTGTGCTCGAACTAGAGATAATTTTAGTCTTATCACTGTTCTCGCTGTTAGGAGTAGCTTCCGTCTTCTTATCGGGACAACAAGAAGATACGTGTCCTCTTCGATGACACTTGAAGCATGACATCTGCTTTCGTGACTTAACAGTCTTGGCAGACTCCTTCTTTGTCTGATCAGAAGACACTGAAGGTAACTCCTTATGTTTCTTAATTCCCTCATTATTTACATTAGTACTACCAATCATTCCACTTGATATAAATTGTACTTTAGTGAATGATTTGACTGTACTCTTGTCTAATGATAGGTCATAAATAATATCTTTCTGAGTCTCAGATGCTTCAGACTGTTGAGTTTTCAAATCCTCAGTCTCAGGATTCGCATCTGTCATCTCTAAGTCAACAGAAGTAGAAGCAGTGTAATTGGCATTAAAGGGCGGAGGAACATCAGAATATCCTAGGCCAGTAACATCTGTCACACTACGTTGAGAGCTAATGATTCTATCTAAGGTCAAAGAGGATGTTCTATAACCTTCAAATTTTCTATTTAGCTCTACTAACTTCATGTTTGACTCTGAAAGTTCTTTATCCCTAATAGCAATATTTCTATTTAGCTCATTAAGGTTTAGATATAACCTGCCTATCTTAACACATTGTTCATTAATTATGTCAGTTAGACTAGTCTTATCTAAGGCATCACTCTTAATCTTTTCAGTTAATGCTAGCTTATCCTCACCTAACCTACGAACATCAGACTTAGCTATATCTAATTCAGATGTTAAGGTTTTGTTAGATTCAGCAAAAACACTAACCTGAGTCTGTAAGTCAGTAACTAAGTAACAAACATCAGCAAGAGTAAGAAGATCCAGACATACCTTTTTCTTGTCTGACTGTACATCAGCCATATATGCAACGAAGTCATCGGGACTCATTTCTTCAGTCGAGTTGATGTAGAGCACATCTTCCTCGTTCCTCTTGACTTCTGTGTGTGGCACATTAGCTTGACATTCCTTAGCAGTTGGCATGTATGGAGTTGATTCAGTTGGTTTCTCCTGATCGTCTATTTCAGCCATGAGAGCTTGCTCAGGCGGAGTAGACCAATCATAGGAACCATCAATTTGCTGAACTACCAAGACTTTGGAAGTTAAAGTACTTCCCGAGTCTTGTTTTGCAATGCCTGTATCAGCCTTCGGTCGTTGACACTCCCTGGCAAAGTGTCCGTAACCTTGACAGTTATAACACTTGACCTTGGACTTGTCAAACCCTGGTAGATTTCCAACAACTCTCCTACCCGTACGCTTTAGGAAATTCTTTACTCTCCTTGACACCATAGCCAGTTGCCACTGGAGGTCCATTTCCTCTAAGTCATCAGGGTCAACCTGATCATAATCTTCATCAAATTGTGCAGGATCATTAATCTTCCCTTGAATATAATTTTCATAGGAAGCAACGAATGAAGCCAGCACCGAAAGTTGTTGTTCTGCTGATTTCACACTCATCGGCATCTTATGATGCCCTTGAGTAGACTTATCAGAAGAATTGTTCCTGCTTCGTTTTTCACCGCCATCCGAAGCTATGAAGCACATATCCTCTGTTAACATTTCTCCGAGTTCATCAATTTCACCAGCAAACAATGCAGTGGTCGAATTGGATGAAGGATTAGAGATACTGGTCTTTCCATGGTATAAACCTGGATTCTGTAGGTGATCAGAATCTGTATCTCTTGTTTTCTTGGAGAAATCATAACCCCTGAGCTTGTCAATAGCCTGCTCTAGGGTCATAGTGGCATACCGTTCATCATTGTCTTTGAGCATGATACCATACATTTCCCACTTACAAGGCAAACCCTCAATGAATTTGTCGGTTTTTTCCTTGTCATTGTAGAAAATTTCGTGGTTGTCAAGTTCACTTAATAAATGATAAAACCGGGTAGTGTAGGCTTCAAGGTCCTCTTCTCTAAAAGCTATAAATACCATAAACTGCTTTTTCAGAAGATTACACTTGCCTGCCTTCACCTGAGGGCTTCCCTCACACCTTTTCTCTAGAGCATTCCAGAGCTCTTTAGCTGTGTGAAAGGACTTCAATTGGTGATTGATTTCCTTGGGAAGGCTCATTTTTATCGATGAATGTGCCTTATTATCAATAGTGAATTCTTTCTTCTGATTGTCATTCATCCTGTCGTAAGGCACAATCACAGTTGCATTCCCTACCTCAGCTGTAGGTGCAACATATCCGTTCTTAATACACAGCCAAATGGTGATGTCGTGGAATCTACAGTAACTTTCGAATCTGTCTTTCCACCCGTAATAGTCCTCAAGTCTGAGTAGCTTCGGTGGAACATTAGATTTGCCAACCTCGTGTTCCATCTCGATCATTCGACTTAAATCAGACATTTTAAGATCAAAAATTAAGTTATCTTGCGTATTCAGTAATCTCAACTCGCAACTAAACTCAATTCGCAGGTAAAGTCAGTTCGCAGAAATCTCAGCTCGCAGAGGATCTCAACTCGCAATGGAAACTCAACTCGCAAGTGATCTCAACTCGCAGCTGATCTCAACTCGCAATAGAAGTTCAACTCGCAAGTCATCTCAACTCGCAAGTGGATCTCAGCTCGCAAGTGGATCTCAGTTCGCAAGTGGATCTCAGCTTGCAAATAACTCTCAACTCGCAAATAACAGAAAACCCTAATCTCAACTCGCAAAACGGCGCCTCGAAATCTGGGAACTGAAACTTTTTGGTATTTTACGAATAAATCCGTAGATTTCGTCCGAAAAACGACCCTAAAGATGTTATATAACCAAAAACCTTGTAACCACAACGTTTCTAAGCCCGAAAGCTCTGATACCAATTGTAAGGTCGCTAGATCTTGGTTCGATAACGGATTATCTTTTAGGTATTGAGGTGCGGAATCCCTCAATACTTAAGGTTTATGGCTTATATAACTAATCTATCATTTAACAAGCTTCGTTTTGATATTAACTAGTGTTACAGAATCAAAACCGAGCCTATTCAATGATAGCCTTTATATCAGCACGAATTTCGAGGAGAATTTAAATATTTGGTGTGTGTAATAATGGCACGGATTTTTAGACTACTTTAATAATGAGCAGCATTAAACTATTTATATCTGGTTCAACTCGCAGGCCATGGGCTTTGCGAGTTGACTCAACTCGCAGCCCATGGGCCTGCGAGTCCAGATGGACTACGAGCCCACATCTCAGCTCGCAAGTAGGTCCTGCGAACCGAGAAAGCTGCGAGCCCAAAACTCAACTCGCAGAGGAAAGCTGCGAGTCTAGTTTGAGCTGCGAACTGAGATCTCATCTCGCAGGATATTTGACCTGCGAGTTGACTTCTCATTTCTCGATTCTGACTTTAACTTGAAATCGTTAATTGTCTAATAACATTTAACAAATAATAATAGCAAGTTAATAAAATATATTTACGAATCTAAACCAATTTTACAAGTTTGACAATAAATACACCAGTCCTATTACAAGCTAGATCTGTTGTCACAATAACATGTCCCAACATTGTGCACAATGAAATGATTGTTTAGAGACTGTTCACTAATGGAGTAATTAGATTATCGTAATAAAGTCATCTTGTGTTGATGTTAGATGGTTTATAGTGATATTTACTGACTTTTGAATATCTATATTGTGATAAGTCATTATGTTGTTTGTGTGACGATGCAAATATAGTAACATACGTAAGCATACTAATGCTTAAAAAAATGATTTCTTGTAAGCAAGTGTAAGAGCTATTCGAGAATTTTCATCCTAGAACTACAACTATCATATTACATTTCATTTAGTAAATATTAGATTTTGTTAACTTTAAGCAAGATATATATCTAACTTTATATTTTGCGGAGATAGGTAATAAGTAAATAAGTAATACCCGTTGTTAAGTAAAAGCATGACGCATTTGACTGTGTTTGCAACAGAGATGCATAAGTTTTTTCTAAGGAATATAGCTCGGTCATCTTAATTTTTTAACCTGGTCAATTGTACTTTTAATACTATATTTTTGTTATGGGTGTAGTTGTTTTGTTTCAATTTGAAGGTTAACTATCAAAACTCGCCACGTATTTTCATCTTGTCATTTTTTTGACCATTTTACTTTTTTTATAACTTATTTCTACATTTTTGACCCCTTCATTTTCACATCCATACACATTCAGTTCCAGCTTTAAAGTACGTTTATTTTTACTTCAGGTAAAATTCACCAAACTTTAGGTAAAATGAATTGCCATAGGCTTAGAAGTACGTTTATTTTTACTCTAAAATGCAATGTTGATATTGTTCTAAGAACTGTTGCGATCTTCCTTTAGAAGTTAAAACAGAATCTATGTATTTTACATTTCCTATTTCGAAAAGTCAACTAACCTTTAGGTCTGAAAGGAAGTGCAAGTTCACAAGATGCAATAGGAAGTTGTAATTTCTCCTTCAGAACTTTTAAATTTGGCTTGTACAACCAAGCATTGCCTTGCCGAACCACGAGTTCTTTACAAGGAAACAAATTTGGGATTGGGGTACAATTGGAAACCAAGAGCACGTGCACCGTGTGAAGCCAAGTGTAACAAGAGCTTTGGAGAGGCGTTAAAACCATGCCCGTAGGGCCTGTTTGAGACTGTATATAGACTTGTGCAATAGAAAAACATGATCAGGCGTGTGAATCAATAAGGTTGCATCATATAGACCGTCTCTTTTAAATTGCCATGAAGAAACGCGTTCGGAACATCTAACTGTGTGAGTTGCCATTTCTGAGTTACTGCAAGAGACATAACAACTCTTATGGTTGTCGATTTTACAACTGGGTTGAATGTTTCATGAATATCAACGCTTGGTTGTGCCGAAAGCCTTTGGACACAAATCTCGATTTGTAATGAGTGATGGCACTATCTTTATCATGTTTTAACTTGTAAACCCACTTACAATTAACAAAGTTAGTATTAGGAACACGAGAAACCAGAGACCACATGCCATTTTCAACAAGAGCCGAATACTCTTTGGCAATGGCTTGGCGCCATTCAGGATATTTGTTGGCAATGGCAAATGAAGAGGGTTCAGTGAGTGGATCGGGAGATGTGGTGACGTAATTCACTAAAGGGTTGAAGGGAACCCGTTGTTTCAGGTTCGGAGGTGGAGGTGGAGGTGGAGGTGGATCTGGAGTTTGGGTTGGAGTTGGTGTAGTGATGGTGATAATGATACCGTGTTTATAGACGTAGCTGATTTAGAAGATAAAGGTGAGGCTGGAAATGGAGATGCAAACTCATGAAGATCGAGTAGTAGGACTAGGAGGGTCGGTCATTGTCAGGGATGGGATATCAGGAGATGTTGTGTCGGTTGCCACATAGGGTGATGCTGACGAGACGAGCTAGGGGCACGATGAAGATGGTATGGAAGTCAATTGTTTAAGGGTGACAAAAGGGAAATTGTTCTCATTGAGATGGACATGACGAGCAATGTAAAGACGTTCAGTATAGAGGTCAAGACAACAATAGCCATGATGAACAAGATTGTACCCAAGAAAGACCCACAGGATGGATCGAAAGTCCATCTTATGACGGTTATGGAGACGAAGATGAGGAAAGCATTTGCATCCGAAGACCGAAGAAATGAGTAATAGGGAGACCGTTTAAAGATGTTCAAAAGGTGACTTGTTAGTCGATGTACGAGATGGCATGCGATTAATAAGGTATACGAGCGTATCAAATGCATAGTGCCAAAAACAATGAGGAACATTGCCTTAAGCAAGAAGAATGAGACCAGTTTAACGGACATGTCAAGTGCGGCGTTTGACAAAACCATTTTGCTCACTTGTGTGAGGACAAGATCGCCGATAAATAATACCAAGGGATGAGAAGAAGTTGGTTAAAATACAAAATTCACCACCCTAATCAATTCGAACTTGTTTTAATTTAGTAGAGAATTGTCTTTCGACCATAGTTACCTAGGTTTTGAAAGTGTTGTAAACATCTAATTTTAGAGCTAAAGGTTAAATCCCATATATCGAGTATGATGATACAAAAAATAACGATGACCTTCAAAAGATAAAATAGGTGCGGGCCCCCAAACATCACAATAAACTAAATCTAAAATATTATTACTTCGAGACATAGAAACATTTAATGATTGTTGTGATGATTTTCCCATTTGACATAAAACCGATAAAGATTTGTTCGTAATGGGAATTGAAAATCTAGAAAACATAGAATGTAAAAGACGTTGATGTGGATGACCAAGCCACCTATGCCAAATGGTAGAAAATGCACGACTAGCTAAAAAGGCAACTTTATTGACCAATTGAAATTGTGGAAGACGTACGGAGTAGAGACCGTGTTCACTGGAGCGTGAGTAGGATAGTGTGTATAGACTTGTCCTTCACGGCAAAAAAAGTATAGTCAAATTCAAAATATACATGATTATCAAGGCAAAACTTTTGAACCAAAAGGAGATTTTTATTAGAATGACAAAAGCTTTTGCATGCTCACTTAACTTTAAAAGAACTAATATGTAGGATAGGAAGTCCCTAACCATTAACAACACGAAGAGTATTATTACCATGATATGCCTCGGAGTTATCCATGCTTGCTAAGTTAGGCGTGACGTGATTGTTTGCTCCCGTGTTTGGAAACCAGGCAGTAGAAGCTGCCTATGAAGAGGCACGAAGATCAACGAAGTTAGTTGTTGGCCTCGCACGAATAGTAGAGGGGTCACAGTTAGGACTATTTTTAGGATTCCGATGAGTACAATGACAGTTGGTGGAAGCGTTAAGTGGTGAACAACGGTGAACAACAAATTGGTAACTAGGGTTTGTTATGTTTTTGAAGACGAACCTATTGGTGGTGGCGGTGTAGTCAGACGCGCCAGCAGTGGGTCATTATGGCCGTAAAACAGTTCCAGAAAGATACAAAGGTGGCGTGTGACAGCATGTGGGGAGGTGGTTAGCGGTAGTATTCCGGCGTGAGAGTCGCTGGTTTTAGGTGCACGTAGTGGTGGTACTTTGGTTGCAAGAGGCGGTGTGCGGTAAAGGGCTAGAGTTTGTAGTTGGGGTTTCTGTGTTGTTATTGTCAACTGCTAGATTTAGCCTTTGTATGGCTCTGACACCAAGATAAACCAAAGGATTTGTGTATATTGTATTATTGTAGGTAAAAGAGTCACAATAGCAATGTATATATAGAACTACGGGTTACACATAGGTACCCTCTAGAACTAATATATTACAACTCAATATAACTAGTCTAATAATTGGTACCGGTCCTTTGAAACCTGAGACAAAATGTTCTTTAAATAAACAAAAACAATGATATGGTCACAGTTTCAAATTTCAGATTGAAGAGGTCCGAGTTTGTGGTCTTACTGTTTAATTTCGGAGAAAACCAATTCTAACCAAAACCAAACAGTTGGACTAGATTATGGTTCAGTTTGGACCTATTTAGACACTATAAACATAGCAACCCTGTTGATACATAATGCTACAAAACCTAGATGGTAAAAAGGATCTTCCATACAAAAAGACTGCTGCAATGTTTATGGTAGCTCACTTCCAGGAGGACTAACGACCAGTGTATTATAGTTTTTATCCCTTCCCCTAAAGAACAATACTGACAGAAAATATAGTATAAATGTTTACCCTTCTTCTCTTTTGCTTAATTTCGCTATTTTTGTATCTTAGTTGAGCGTAAAGTGAGACTTGAGTATTTTTCCAAAGATGAAAGAGACATGAAAGCCACTAACAATTGGATGGTCCCCAGATGTTGAATCTATACGTCTACAACCATGATACGCGTTTCAGGAAATGAAGTCAAAAGATGGATGATGTTTACTTGGAATGTTTAATTTCTTCCATCTTCTTCTTCATATTGAATTGCAATGTTATAGGAGCACAATCAAGCGGAGTCTCACCTGTAATAAAAAACGTAAGTTGGATCAGTGCATTGTGCTTTTAGTGTCAAATAACAAGTCCATGCATTATGATCGTCTTTTGGCGTTTCTTAGAATTTGGTGACAAAATTACTTTAAAGATGAAATCCCAACATAGCATATGTTTCAATTAAAAAACTTTCATTTGAATTTATCTATTCATTAAAAAAAAGAAGAAAAAACTAAGAATAGAAATGACATCACAGAAAGTACAGTTTTGTAGACAATCTACTACACAAATTATAAATAACTTCTCTTACTATCTATGATATTAGATATTATATATTTTAATTAATATAATATACAAGTATGAATGTCTTGAGCACAAGCAATAAAACTTGCTATATACAATGCACTCTATGCTACAAACAGAAAATTATTAGTATATACAAATACACCAAGATGGCGTCTGGTTTTCAGTTGAGAATCACTATGGATATGGGTTTGACAACATAGTTAAATGGGAATCTATATGGGTACCAAGCCCATTCCCTCAAACCCATACCCTTAAAACAAACACCTTTTAAACCTAGTACATAAGATTATTGTATTTTCTAAAGTAACTTTTTTGGAATAGCAATACTACACAAACCTAACTCACTGTATTTTTTAAAGTAATAAAAACAAGAAATTTAAATTTGTATTGGATGTAAAATTGTTTGTATCTCATCAAACAAGGTTTTTATTAGTATAATAAAAACTTCACAGTCAGCTTTAATCTGTGAGAAGAGCCACATCATTAGCTTATTAACTATTTCTGCAGTAACTAATTCTTAACAGTAAACACTAGGTTAAAAGTAAGAGATGAATCTAGTAATCTTATGATATCTAGGCAATTAAAAAGAACCCCAAAAAGGAGGGTCATGAACACAGATATTAGGCCTAAAATTTATTAAAAAGTGAATGAAATGTACCCTGCAAATTCTTGTAGTCCAGACTTGCTCCATTTTCCATGAGTGTGAAAGCTATATCAGTTTGGTTAAAAACAGCAGCCTAAATCCAACAAATGCTGTTAGAAATAGGGGAAATGACACATACAGGAGCACATACGCACGCACATATAAGACATAGTTATAGAGAAAGAGAGAGAACCAGATGCAAGAGAGATAATCCTTGTTTGTCACAATTGTTTGCATCCACTCCCTACAACAGATAAAGTGTATTCTATTAGGTCAGCAAAGCCAATAGGACTTCCAGAGTTTAACCCTCATTGTTAAGTTTCCAGGTATCAAAGTAGATTTATTTAAAAAGAAAACAAGTATTAACAATTAACAATTATATAAAAATATACCCATTATGATGAGTTTTGCCCTTCAAATGAAAACAAGATCATGTTGGATAGGAAAATAAACTATTTGATCACACACAATTTGTATAATGGAAGTTTGAAACAAAGTTGTTACCAAGTATTGAAAATCTTCCATACCTCACCAAGAAGCTTTCTGACGGAAAATAAATCGCCATTCTTTATTGCCTCTCGTAACCCCTTCTCAAACAAGTAAAAAATAAACATCATACAATGCTAAACTATTCATTTTTTAATGATAAAAGATAGGGTTAAGTGCTACTAAATGTACCAAACTAAGGTCCGACATTCATATTGTATATCAAACTATTCGGGCATCTACCACACGACAGTAATGAATAACAAGTACACAATGGAAGCCCGAATAGTTCCATACATACTATGAATGTCAACCCTTAATTCGATACATTTTGGTGCACTTAACCCAAAAAGAAACAAGGAAAAAAAATTAATAATAATTATAAAAACATGAAAGATGCTTAATCTATTTTGTGAACTGTCTACAATGTCTTCCGTATGTACCTAAAGATACCATACCTCTCCATTAGCTTCGTACTCCCCAAGGGGTCTATCTGAACCAGTGTTTGCAGATTGTCCAGCACTGCAAAACATTGTATGTTACTTTAAAAAAGAATTAAGATACTCCCTTATATCCCACTTTAGGTGCTCCATTTTTACTTATAACTGTAAAAAAATACACTACTTTATAACATTAAATGAAAGTACTGATGGCTACATTCAAATATAAAAAGTTAATGGCACATAAGAACTTTGTGATAGCTAAATCAAATATATAAACTTGAAAAAATCATTGATGGGAAAATGAGGTCTGAATGTATACCTGGACTTGCTAGATGAAGAACCTCTACTCCTTGGTGCCATGTATACATTCTTTGGAGCTGCGAATGTTTGGACAGGTGTAGGCTGCAGGCAAAAGCAACGGCTTATAACTTTGAAAGAACTTAAGATGTGCATTTGGAGGTGAAATAGAATGACTATTGCTTGCCTGCACTGGTGTCACATCATCGTTTGACTGCACCTCACAAATGCATAGAGGCATTCCACATGTGCAATTTGTATTACCTAAAGCACCACTTTGTGTGGTATCAGAATTTGATGGTAAACTAATATCCTTCCTTGTAACTGAATCTGTCACAGAATTTACTCTATTCACAGAAGCACCTCCATCAGACTTTACAGACCTGCAGATATATACGACCAATTAACACAATGACTGCAATAGCATAAAACAAAAACTGCCTCAACATAGAATAGTTCAATAAAAGAATAAGTCTAACTTGTTTTTTTTAGTTTTCCATCTTTCCCGTTCTTTTTAGATATGTGTATTACCTAATAAGTACTTCTTCATGGATAACTACGGCATATGAATATACATTGTGTATACAATACAAGGAGGCTTTCTAGCATCTTATTGCAATCACAGAGTGTACAAGTAGTGTATAGGTATACACTGACAAGTAAAACCCTTAAAACGCTAAATATAGTTCATTAAGCTTGACGCAAAGTTTAGCTCGTGCTTAACTGATTAAGTGCCAAATTTGTATCTGCCGTGAAGTCATTTAAGCTAAATGGAAATGTTGGTACACCTACTGACATTAAGAACTTGCCATGCGTAAGTGTATGAAGAGTAAGCCATTAATCATGTGAAATTATACGAATATACGCTAAGGGGGTGTTTATGATTGCTTAATAATGTTCTTATATAAGAAATTTAGTATTTGGAGAAAACTGATTCTCTGCTTATCAATTTGATCTTTACTTAACCCCTAAGATATCTTGAGAAACATATCAAATGCACTAACCACTTCAATTTAGCCATTGAATAGAAATTTGAGCTACAATTCAGTTTTCTGTACATAATGTTTTTCTTTTATATGAGTAAAGCATACTATGAGATTAACACATATTATCAGCAGTCCTTATGGTAAGTATCTATTCACTTCTATGTTGAGCCAGGATTGCTTCTTGTGCACTACAAAAAAAAAATTAATCATTTCATCAAGTATTTTAAATCCATATATCTTGAAGAGAGATTTTGCAGAGAGACTGATGCTTTCATTTGGATTATTGAGCTCCATTTCCACTTTGTGCGATATTAAACTTATTACAGCCATCTTCTTATGAATACATTAGAAGATAAAGAAACAAAACCACTTGACCACAATTCTTAATGGCCTATTATAAGTAAAAAGCCAAGTAGCCAATGTCTACATTCAGGTGAGAGAGTTATGATCAGATACTGTACGCAATCTTTTCACAGATATAAACTATAAACTACTATTTAACATTAACTGGTAAATCAAGAAAGTCAACATAAGCAAAACAGATGCACAAAACAAGTTTATAACTTACCGAGATGCATTATTATAACAATTTGAGCAAACTCTAACAGGAGAGAGAAGACCAAATTGTGGTAAAGCCTGAAAAGAGCCACATGTTTAAAAGGAAATTTTTTATAACGACTTGTTGATAATGATATCTTAGAGACATATGAATTTTCATAAAGGAAAGATAAGACATACCATTTGATCTGATGAATGTTCAGCACACAAGGTTCTTCCACAACATCGACAATGATGCTAGAAAATGGGAAGCTTGGTAAGGCAACATGAAGATAAAAGCTGATAAAAATAACTCTTATATGAAAAAAATGAGGAAAAAAGCACGGACCACGTCTATATGATCAAGATATTGTACCCATTGCTAATCCACAAATATATAAATTTGCAAAGAAATCATTCCAAAAAGGACATAGAATTTGGGACAACCCAAAAATGAAAATGTGTGTAATATGCTTCCCATCAATTAAGAAAATAAACTAGAGTAAACTATTCCACTCAAAGATAAAGTGAATTTATCCCACTCCATTCAGATTTTACAGAGCCATACTAGTACAAGAAACCAATTCCACACAATCTTATCCTAGTAATTCCATAAAATTCATGGTTCTCACTTTTCCATTTCAGTAACACTATTTGAATAAAATTACAGTACTTACAAAATAGATCTGGAGTTCCATAAAGAGGAGGCCAATCCAATTCATCACTCAATTTAAAACTCCGTTCCAGCAATAGTAATATCTAATGAGGGTAATACTGATACTACCTCTATTCTGTATATACAAATATTCCATACCTCCCAAACTAAAAGACTAAAAGAGCCCTTCGTATTTCAGTTGTGTCCATCATAAACAATTTTCAGCTTGTTAACTAGCAATTAAATTCATTTTATATGGGTTATTTAATGTCTATCACCATTTTTCACTTCTTGATAACTTTCTTCCCATACTCGTCAAACTTCTTCGTGTCTAACAAAATTTACATACTCTTTATTATATACATTATCTAATCAAGCCAATGACTTCCCATTTCATAAAATTTCACACAAAAGAGACAATTCTTTACATCCGAAACGAGATTGGTATGTCCAAAGTCCAAACATTCACATAGCACTGGGAATTTTCAGTAAGTCAGTTACACGAACTCTTTCCATGTATTTAATCACTTAAAAGAGATTATGAGACATTAGCTATCTTACAAGGTTAGAAACAATCAGTACACTTTCAAGCTTTGATGTGTATGTGCACCTTTCGATGTGTAAGTGGGATAGGTTGGGTTATCAATCAAGGTTGGATCCAGATCCAAGAAACCATAATAAGAGGCCAACCCATTTTGCTTATGGATAAGATCAAACTGTAACGTGGGGAGGGGGTGCATGTGACTATATGTCTATATGTTAATTCAGACCATGTATAATCACTAAATAATTAAATGTAAGACCATTAAACCAACTAGTATTTATTTAAGTTCTTCAGAAAAACATCAGAAGTTTTTTTTTCCCTTTTGCTGAGAATGAAATAGTACCAAATGCAGAGCAATGACCTCAAACAGATTACAACCTGAAATAATACCAAACTTAAGCCCGTGGTTCAGAAGGAACACTTATCCCTTTCTGAAACCGTAGCTTCCGTGTCCCAAGTGTTTTGTAATCCCATACAATCTCACAAAGCATATCTTGAGGCAAACAAAGCCTTTGTTCTTTCACAGATCTTTGTAGCTCACAATAGAATTTCAAATCCTGCAATTTGATATAATCACTCAACAATAGCTCGTGATGTGGGATCCACTTCCTTGGAAATGGCGTATAATCACATGATGGGATCATAGACATGTGAGAAAATCTAACTCCTTCAATAGCATCAGTTAGTCCTAATCTTAACAAATCTGCATATTCTGGAGTCCTATTGTCCATACTCTGCCTAAGTGGACGGCTGAGATCGCGTGATGCTCTCTTGAAAACCTTTGCCCTTGATTTCATTTTATACCTAGCAGCGTATAATTTAGCCACAGAGCTTCGAATCACATACGCACAAAAACCAACAACTTTCTTTCTATTATCTGCATACTGATACCAATCAGCCATTGTTTCAAGAAACTTATTCATTTGTGCATTTGTTTGTGCTTGTCCACAATATAGCATTGGCGTACATGGTAATGGGTCAGGATCTTTATCACCTTTAATTAACTTAAGCTTTCGAAATTGTCGTATGCATTGTTGTAGACTTGCAGTCACAGAAAGCAAAATCCCAACACTTTTTTGGGTTACAATATGACCACCATTTGACGCAAAACGGATAGTTGGATAAATTACTCTTTGAGAAATTATATGATCAAAAAACTGAACACCTCTACTTACATGTTCAATCTTCATCTTTGATTCGTCCAAATTAAATCCATATTTATTTGCACAAAACTCATTTATCACATTCTTAATTTCCACTGCATCTTTTCTTGATCCTCTAACCCCAATTAAAAAATGACCCCCATAACGAATATAATCCATCTTTTAGTTTTATCCTTCCCACCCCCACGAACAAACTCAGGCCACGATGGAGTATGGGCCCCACAACCATCCGAAGTATCATTTGATGAATGAGAAAACTGAACGATTTTTCCTCCATCAAATGGTCCAATTCATTAAGACATATGTTAGAAAGCAAAGGACTTATAATTCCACAATAACCATAATCAGGTACCTTTGCAGCTTCCACAGGTGCAAAATCATAAAATATTCTTAACCAATAAGGATCAGGTTTAGCTTCATTTTCAACAAGAACTTTCTTACTCTTCAAACCCTTTTTCTTTCTTTTTTTCCTCCATGATATTTCACTCGAATCATTCCCTGATTTCGATATCCCTTTTAGTCCTGATTTGATCAAGCACAAAACTTTCTCATCCTTCACACCTTTTTCAACAAATTCAATCATCAATTTTACATCCATACTCTCAAAAACTCGAGTCAAATCCCCTTTCAAGAACCATACATACCCAGCAAAAGTACTCCTAATTGTCCTAATTACAGAATGCGCGTTTCTCCGAGGACGAAACCCATGTGACTTATATGAAAACCTCGGTTCAAGAATCATCAAAAGCAATTCTTGAACTAAACAATCTTGAAATGGGGTTTCATCAGACTCCGAAAAAGATCGAAGCTTTCGATTGGATATCTTTGAAAAGGGAGTTCGTTCATTAGGGTTTTGAATGTAGGGTTTAAGGGCTTTCGTGTTCCATTGAAATTGACCACGAACGACAGCGTTTCGGAGAGAAATGAGGTCGGCGAGGACGTGGGTTTGGACGGCGTGGCGCGCCGGGAAGGAACCGGTGAAGTGGGCGCACGTACGTTGAGGTTTGAGAAATGGGTTTGGTTGTGGTTTGAGAAATGGGTTTGGTTGTGGTTTGAAAAGGTTCGGACCCACAAATCCGAGAGAACTTGAAATGGGTCTTCTTTTAACAGAGAGTGTGGGTCTTGCTGGGGACGGTGGTTCACGTCGGCGGTTCTGGTGGTGGTGGTGGTGGTGGTGGTGGTGGTGGTGGTGGTGGTGGTGGTGGGGAGTAGAAAAGTGTGAAAAGGTGCGAATGCAGGAAAGGTGTTTGATTTTAGTCCCAAGTGACATTTCTCAGTTCGCAGGAACTCAACTCGCAGGAACTCAGATCGTAGAAACTCAACTCGCAGGATCTCATTTCGCAGGAATTCAACTCACAGAAACTCAACTCGCAAGAACTCAGTTCGCAGGATCTCAATTCGCAGGAACTCAGTTCGTAGAAACTCAACTCGCAGGATCTCATTTCGCAGGAACTCAACTCGCAGGAACTCAATTCGCGGTTTTGAAACTTAGTTTGCAGAATCGGCTGTAAACCTCAAAAACGAAAATTTTAGGTCAAACCTCACATCACCACTTACAAAATTTCATTAAAATGATCCTGCTCTTAGCTGCAACACTATGACCATATACAAGACATAGTTTACTCACTCATATTTGGGCGAACTCAACTTGTAGTGTTTGAGAAGTCACTCCTGCACAACAAATTGTTCATTATCTTCCAGAATAAGAATCGTGATTCCAATTTTTAAAAGTGATGAACATTACATGCAAATTATCAATTCGTATATCATTCTATGGTTCGTTAGAAACTGCATCGGGATATATATTAAGCTGCGCACATACATGAAACTAAGAGCTAACTCAAAGGTGAAATTATGCTAAAATATTCAGCCAAACCGCGTAAAAAACAAAAGGCAGCAACAACAAGGCTTATAACAAGTGTATATTGCTAAAAGATATCTATCTAGATGCATACAAACATACATACTTATATGCATACATATATTATAAGTATCCACAAAGAAACGGTACTTTCAAATCAATTTCGCAACCTGCATTCACTAAACAAGAAACGAGATCCGATTTCTACAAACCATAAACCTTGCAGATTCAAAGAACACACATACACGATCAAAAAGATAGAAATAGCTAAAAAATTAAATCAAAATCTGAAGAATTAAACAATGTAATCAGATAAAAGTAAAACCTAAAATAGAGTATAAAGGTATCGTTATTATCAGTTGAGAATTGAGATGCGAAGAAAACAGAGAGAAGAAATCGTATAAATAAATATAAATGGTGCTTCAATGTAACTTACGCCGAACGACGTCGGCGATATACGGCAGAAATCTGATCTGATCCAAGAAAACCAGGGGAAGTGACCGACTGTTTTTAATTTTTGTTTTTATTTTTGAAGGAAAAAAAAGAGAAGAAACAAAGTTAGAAAAGCGAAAATAATCAGGAAAGATAGTTAAATTACTTTTTATTGTAATGAAAAATATTAAAAATTAAAGTTTGTCCAAATTTTTTGTGTTGATGAGAAAAATAACTATTAATTTATAAATTCAATGAAAATAAAGATGACTTTGTAGTTTTAACTTATGCTTTTGGTACTAGACTCGGATGAACTTGCATGTTACTTGCATAATCTTGCGTAATGTAGCAGATATTAAATTTTATTTTGATTAATTTGTCGTTCAACATATCATACTTGAATGGAAAATGAAAAAATAAAGGTATATCATATTTTAAATAAATATAATTAAGGGTGACAATTCTCAAGACAATCTAAAACTCTATTCGAAATTGACACTAAAGTAAAGGTATTAAGGTTCGGATTTTTACCCATTAACTTACTGAGCCAAAACCCGCAAATGTGTTTAATTTTTCTATTTAGGGTTAAGTCAAGGTTCGGGTTAACAGGTCGACCCGTCAAACTGAAAAAAAATCAAGTTTCAATTCAAAGAAAATTTTCAACACGAAACAAACATGCCAACCACCAAGTTTTTACCCAATTGACCAGAAATCAACGTGCCAACTTGAAATCAAACAAAAACCTATCAATCTATTTACCTAAGGGACTTATGTTAGTCATGTTCGAATTGATTACTTTCGACATGCCAACTAATTTGTCAAATTGTGATTAGTCGTAAGACAATACATAGTCGTGCTGACGTGACGTTCACGATATCTCACGAGGAACTATCGTAAGCTTAATGATCTAATAGCACCATCTAAACTTTACCGACAACCTTTTAGTACACGTGGCCTACACATGGATGTTGACTTCATCTTCTCAAACTACCATCACAATCAAAATATGAGGCCTACAAATCGCCCACACGTAAGTTATTTTAACACTGACATTTAGTACTAGTACTAAATTAGTTTACATCTCTTTGATTATGATTTTGATTCACGTAAATTATTTTAGTACACGTGACCTACACATAGATGTTGCTCTTTACACTGCTTGAGTGAGAAAATGTCAGAATGTCATAAGAGTCGCATCGTAGGTCTATATCAAAATACCCTCTTTTTCTTTTTTCCATTCCTAATTTTTTATCCAACTTACATTTTTACTTTTCATATAGTATAATATTTCATAAATCTAAACTTTTTATCGATTACAACTCAAATACATTAAATGTGATTGGTTTATTTTTTCTACTTTCCAATAAATTCTTCAATGGTATTGTTATATTTATTCAACTCTAACATATTTTAGATTTTGTAATCTAACCCTTTTTGTTACATTAAAAAAGTAGTATCTTTCTATTTTATTTCCATTACTCTTTCATTACTTAAATAAATGTTTAAATTTCTATTTCGATTGTCCAATATAAGTGACCATTTTATATTTTTAAAAGAATTAAAAAAGATTTTAGAGCGAGTAAAGATTGTAAAGACTTTGGTGAATCTTTCTTCTTATGGGTGTTTCTAGTTTACGACACGTGAATTTGCAAAACTATTCATTAAAATTTGTTGATAATGAGAGTAACAACACGTGTACATGTATATTATCCAACGATACCTTAAATTTGATGAAAAAGGTTATCTTTTTATGCAATTACGATTAGTACATTTTCATATGCATTCATATATCTGTCAGTAATGGTATAGCAATTTCAAATGAGTGTCGACAGTAATATATCGGTAACCCTAAGCTCTTATTTTTATCTATGTTTTGATATAAAGAAAAAAAAATAAAAAAAAATTATACATTTAATTGATTAAAAATCATTTTACGATAAATAAATATCACTCTTTAAATAAATCTGAAATTTTATAAATGAAAAACATAGTAATACATCAAACAAAGAAAATATATATAGCATTATCTTTAACTAAAGCATCACCATCTAATCATTAATCGTTTTATGATTGCACTTGACTTTTAGAGTGCAAAAAGAGCTTTACTCCATGCAGATAAAATTAACCCATATATTGATGTAATCATAATCAAAATTAGTTAGACCACTCCCTATCGTGACGCTCTCAAGACTGAGGATTGAACTCCTCATCAGCGCCACATCAGCACGAGGACCGAGGTTTGACCCAGAAATGAACATTGTCTATCCTGACGCCCCAAAACTGAGAATAGGGTGTCACGTCAACGCCACGTCATTTCTTAATTATTAATATAAATACATTTATATTAACAACAAAAATTACAATAATTAAAAAACTACGTTACATTAATAATTAAAATTACAATATTAAAAAAAACTACGTTACATTAATAATAATAATAATAATAATAATAATAATAATAAACGATAAAATTACTCGCGTCCGGGTCTTCGCTCGTGGTTCGTTAAACGTAACATTATTTCAAACACAAAAATTTGACGAGAGGTTCAAAATGTGTTCGATAAGATTATTACGATGCGAATAATTCGTTCGCCTATCGCGTAATTCTTTGTCTATACGATCATGAACTGCCACCCTCTCTGACCAAGAACGTCTCGAAAAATTATTTGGGTTTCGGAGGTAGTCTTCCTCAAGTTGACATATATTGTATCTATTGTCTTCCGTTATCATGTTGTGTAAAATCGCAAACGTGTACATGATTCTTCTTATCATGTTGATGTTATATGGTCTTTCCGGATTTTTAAGTATTGTCCAGCGACCTTGAAGCACACCAAATGCTATTTCCGCGTCATTTCTTGCATCTTCTTGGAAGCTCTTATATTTGATATTATTTAATCGATTTAACAAGAGTTTCTCATTCTGGATAAATTCCATCAGCGAGGTAATATCCTTTGGTATATTTAACCCCATTCACAGTAAACCTTGCCTCGGGAGCTCGATCCTAGTGTAAATCTTAAGTACTCAGTCGAGTTTAAATGAAATACACATTTACAAAAGTTGTCCAAACAATTGTATTAAGTTTGTTGGCCCATGTGTAAGTATTCATTAAACACATCGGCGGCACAACCGTATCCCACTATTCATATGGCGAAAATGCACTTTTACAATTTATAACCACCAGCAACTATACATTATATTATCCAACATTATATTATCCAATGTACAAATCATAACCTTTTATGTTGCGAAAAATAAATGAAAGAAATTACAAATGCAATGAAAAAGTTGAAAGGAATTACAAATGCATTAAAAGAGATTCATACAAAAGCTTACATATAACCCTATTTCAAGGATCTCAATCACGTAACTTTCAAAAGATGCCTATATACAACCAAGAAGCAACATCAAATGTACCTAAAAACATAATTGTAACACAACTAATATACCATTGGCATGTACGAATCATATTATGTCACACCCCGCTAAAGCGGAAACATGAGATGTAACAGTATAATGATTTCATAATCGAAAATTACAAAAGTTCACCGTTCAACGATCTACAAATAGTTCATTACATCAAGTCTTACATGCGTTTATAGCACGAAAGTGCATAATCTAAACATGCGATTACATCCAAAAGAAACAAAATTTCGTAACGCTACAGCAGCATAGATTATATAACAAGTTTAGCTTCAACAACAACAGACAAGTTGTAACTAATCCCTAAAAAGCATCTACATTTGACTTGTTATTATATATATATATATTATTCTTTAAATGTAAATAATGTTTAATGCAACACTAAAATTTAATGCTGCACTAACGATATTTGCCTCTACACTAACATAATACATGGTTTAGTGTTAACATTTGTACTTTTGCACTAAAATAGTGGATAAAGGCAAGTTTAGTTCTAAACTTGGATGGTCTGGATAAATAATGAAAGTGGACATTTGTGTGCAATAAAACATCTGGATGGAAAATCCAAAGCATTTTTCTTTCGTTTGTTTAATGACAAGAAATCGATGACTACTGATTTGCACAAAGACTATGACAAAACTATAAAGAAAGTACATAACATTAGCAAGGTTTGACTCAAAACTACATGCTAAATGTTTCAGCATGATGTTTACCTTGATTTTCAGTTCAAATTCCAGTTGTCTCCAAAAGAAATTCACAGGAGAAACAAACATGAATCTTCTCATTGCTCAAGTTCAAAACACTAGCCAGAAAATACAAAATAAGCGATGTAAGAAGTCAAAATCTGCAGGGCCCACAAGCAAAACTATCGAGAGGTTTGTGCCTGAGCATGTTCCATGAGCTGACTAACTAACTTATAAGTACGCCCTGATAATCCTTTTGTGTGGTCAATAAGTTGCTCATACCTATCAACCAAGGAGGATAAAGTCAAAATTTATGGATGCACCCTCATGATTCACTGAAAAATTAACAAATACCGTAGATAGTCATTGAATTAAATTAATGTTTGTACTTACACGTTGGGATGATTGGGTTCCATTAAAACGGTTCCAGTTTGGGTGTCGATTTTAGCATCAAGTTTTGAGGTTCGGATAAGATTCAGTATCCACCTTTCAGCATCCTCATAGTTTAGGTTTAACTTTTCAGCAAGCACCCTGCAAACAGATTCATTAAATTACCATATGACCACATTCACAGATACCGGTCCTCTTAAAACATATTCTTTATAGAAAGAGTATGCATTTAACTTCCGAGACAAATGTATACTCTCAGCCCGATGAAAATTGCAACCCTTTACTTTACCCAACGTCCCACGAGAAAAAAAAAAATATTTCATTGAGAGAAGTTCTCGTATTCAAAATTACCTATTAGCCCATTATCATCATTAATAACAATTTTATGGTATTGATTTTATTATAGGGAATTCCTTTACTCTGCCTATATATTAGAGGACACTTAAGATATTTGACACACAGTCGAAATACTTTTCTTAAACTACGTGTCAGTAAAATGTTGCACTTTACAGTGAAGTGGAATGACAAACTTCTGAATTTCATCCATGTAATAAAACAAAGAAGAGAGTCAATCTCTGAAAAATAGTGGAATATAATATATAACAGAATGTATTTGTACCCCATGTCAATGCGCTCATGTATCCTGCAATATGTCTCAAATATAAAAAGACGAGCATTCTCAAGAAACTCATCCTTCATTGGCACCACAGTATAATTGCTTTCTTCAACTCGTTTGCCCAGAAAAGGGTCATTTAGAATCACCTGCATGTACATCATGCAAGTTTAACAAGTATCATTTATTCATTACCATATAATAGCCAACAGTGTGCTTTTAAAACATTAATTGTGTTGGAAAATAAATAAAATTCATACATATAAATTAAACAGTAAGGAACAAGTCAACAACTTACGTCTTCGCACTCTTTCATCTTCTTTTGTGCTCCATCAAAGTCAAAATTGACGTAAACACATGCCAAAAAATCTGTAATTGGATCTGCAAAGGAGTGTTGCTCTTGCTGAATGACTTTGATGAATTCTTTGAACTGCGGCCTTCTCTTCTTGTTAACAATAAATGCAGTAGCAAGGTAACGCAAGAGATGTGGAGCATTTGTTTGAATGGCATTCAAGTACCTACAAAACACATTCCATAATTATAAAACAGATAAAACTTCAATTCAAACAATAATGAACAGCAAAAAAATGTAAGACATGTGATAATATCCAGTTTTAAAAAAACACATGCAATGATGATTGATCTCAGAGGAAAATAGGGCATACTTGTCCTGATTGAACAAGTCGATAATTTGTGTTCTGCCATTATCATGGTTGAAGAAGATGAATAAACTCCAGTGCATCAGCCATATCCTACTTTGAACTTGATTCAGTGAAGAGCTAAAGTTCTGAAAGACAGAAAGAGAAAATCTCATTAATTCTCCAAAAAATAAGCAAACAAATCATAAATTTACTATTAAGAGTAACCATGAAAACAACCTTTGAGTCTATTATATCCTTCAAACGGTTAAGCTCTTCGAGGGCTATATCCCAATTCTGCATGAGTATTTCAGCAGCTAGCTTTCCCCATAAAGCACTCAAACTCCTTTCAGCATTGGTGCACAAGGCTCGGTACTGGTACAAGTAGTCAGCAGCTCCTGAGTAATTCCCGCACTCAAACTGAAATTTTGCATATTGATACAACGCTTCTATCTGTTCTGGACCAATCTGATTCAACATATAAAGTCACATAACCATAACAGCCTAAGTTAGCGGTACAAAGTCATGAAATGTTGTATCAATATAAAGCTACAAGCATGCCCAATAACCTCAAACTAATGAAAAAAATGGTAAGAAATTATTATCAAACCGCTGCCAAGGACTGTAAGGGGACTCATGATTCATAACTGCAAAACAAAATGGCACCACTACTCACAATCTACGGTGTGGAGAGGATGTCAAGATGAAAAACATATGTTAAGCACTATTGAAATGTTCAGTAGAGATGAAGAAGACGCATTTGAAACCATATCTGTTCTAATTTAGAAGTTAGAAGTAAATTTGGAAACTTGAAACACAAAAGCATTCAAGAGTAATAGACTATCCCATCAAGTGGCTACTTTATCAGAGTTTTTAATTACAGTGATTGTGGCACTTATATGTTACCTAAAGCTCCACAAGACCACAAGTTCAACAAGAAACCGACAAAAATTTAATATTTTAATTACAGCGATTGTGGCACATATATGTTACCCAAAGCTCCACAAGTTGCACAAAAAACTAACAAAAGTTTAAATTCTTTTTTGAAAGACGCCTACACAAATCCCACATAACATATTTAAAAAACCAAATACTCTTCACCAATTCAAAGTAGCCAACAAATTATTTACTAATTTTTAAAGTCATATATTTCTCAGCAAGTTTAGTACATTACCATTAAATTAAGAATAAATTAAAAAAGCAGATGCAAGTTACCTGATAACGTTCATTGAGCATCTGAAGGTTATACTGCTTGTCAGCCCTCAACTCTTGAACTGCACTTGGATTCTGCAAAAATGTAACCAATGGAGCTGCTGCCTCCTCCAAAGACTTCAACCTTGCAACCACCTCTGCTCTCCTGTCCACCATATCTATTAACAAGGCCCCACAGCATTAGTTAGCATAACCATATGAAGATTTGTTTTTTTTTTGCAAGAACCATTCACTCATCTTCCAAAGCAAATCCCAAACACTTTTAAACCCGAAAGCCTTGCCAGACAGAGTGCATACTAAATTCAACAGCTAGTATACCCACACTCAAAATAAGTTAACCTTGCCTACATTCAGAATCATAAATCCAAAAACTGACCTAAAGTAAAACCGAAATATCTCACATACAACTTAATACAAATTCAATAACTTTTCAACATAAATACAATAACTAAATTAGCTTAGTAACAAAGATTGTAAGCTCAATTTATAACAAAAACAATTTCAAAAATCAACCTCTAGTACCCTATCTCTTCTTGTTTAGACTATATTTCATTATTACTTATTTTAACAAAAAAAAAAACACTAATAATCCCTCAACTCATCAAAACCTAACAGATATTATGCACATTCTAAATTTCTAAAGATTTCTCCTTCAGATACATTATAAAATTGATAGAAAAAGCAGTACATATACCAAATAACATTAGTACTACTTCAGAGTCATGTATAGCGCGAAATCACACGCGTACACATATAAAATAGAGGGAGTTGTTTTAATAATACCTTGGGGAATATCTTCAGTGTGATAAAGAGACTTGTGGATATCCATAGCGTAATCAACCATATTAGTGTTGTTTAAAAGCTCGATTTTAGCTGCCAAAATTTGATCGTTAGGGTAAAGCTCGCGTTCTTGAGTGAATTCTAACAGCGGAAACACCAGATGCCTATCGAGATTTGGTGCAATTCGTGGTGTTAAATCGTATTTAGCCATCGCCATGATTGAATTTTAAAGCTTTGTTTTTCTAGGGTTTGTTTCGATCGAAGATTAATGAAGGTAAGAAGTGTCGTTTTTCGGATGAGGGATCTGATTGTGAGGAATGGTGGTGCTAGGCGTTGGCTAGGGTTTTGTGAGTTCCCCCTAACTTTGTTATGTACATTAATCGCTTTTTGTTTCGTTGTATGCAACTTTTGGTTCTTTATCTTTTCTCGATGTCACATTCACTCCTTTAGCTTTGAGATTAAAAAAATATAAAAGTTAATTGTTTTATTATGTATTGAACTTTATATTTTGTACGATTGTATGTAATTACCTTATTAAAGTACTATTGTATTTATTGAACTTTACAATTTCGTATATTGTATGTAACGGGTCACCGGATGAGCAAGTACTTGATTTTTTCCTCTTGAAAAAATGTCTATTGTATGTATCGAAATGGTAATTTCTGGTCAATGATAGGAGCTCGATCTTAGCATCTAAGCGCTGCCAATTATAACAGGTTTGAACTGAAATGTTCAGAAGTCATTACAGATTAAAAACGGGTTTTACTCTGAGGCGAGTAAAAACCAACAACAATTAAAAACGAGTTTTACTTTGAGTTAAGTAAAAGCCAAATTAGTGAAGAACGGGTTTCACACTGATATGTGTAAAAACCAACACACTGAAGAACGGGTTTTACACTGATTTATGTAAAAACCAACCAATATAAAACTAGAAAACAACTTTGGGAACCTATTTAAGCACAGTGCCAATTGGTTTTGAGAATTTTGAAAGCCATTTGTAAGTTGTGTCTATTTGGTGAAATGACGTTGAATTGAAACATGGTGTTTCACTTCGAAATAATTTTCTTGGAATCAACGGTGACTGAAATCCTTTGGTGGCGGGGGGATACAATATCATTTGTTCTTTGCACCGGATAAGAAACATTTTGTGGTGCAAGTGCAAACATATGTGATCTTGAATATTTGAATGATTTTGTTTGAGAAGATCTTTCAGGAAAGCATTGTTTCGGTTTCCAAACTTTTGTTAGCTTTTGAAATCTTGAAACCGATTCATGAGAAGTTTTAAAATCACGAGAATCAAACCGATGAAAATTTGTTGGAGAAGGAAATCTTCCGGTAGTTTGAGATTTCTTAGAATACCTGTTAGCCTTTTGCAACGAATAATTGGTAAACTGAGAAATCTCTTTCGAAAAAGGTTTGAAAGATTTATTTGTGTAAATCTTTACTGGAACATTCACTTGTGGTTTTGTGACTTTTGACTCATAAATGGTAGGCTTAGGTTTGGAATCCGATATTTGCAATGCCAATTTTAATTCTAAAGAAGATGAAAGTCTTTGAAGATCATCAATTTTAGTCAAATACTGATTTTGTGCATCTTCCATCTATATGTCCCTTTGTTTCAATTCTATTCTTAACTCATCAATTTTCTTTATCAAAAGTGTATTAGGAACATATAGTTTTGGTAAAACAACTTGCTCTAAAAAGTGGTCTTGAACAAGTTCTTCTTTTGAGTAACTTGGTAAGTAGTCTTCTGAAAGGTTTAACTTTAGGGTTTCATAACTTGCATTTAGTTTCTCATAATCAAAAGGAATTTACATTGAATCAGTTCTTGCTCGATTGAAGTTTTCAACTTCTTGAGTTTCATTGGTGTTTTGCAAAAAGGACATTTGAAGATCAGGACCAAAGTAATCTTTTGTGTAAATAGAAGGAAGTACTTTAGATACTTTGGTCAAATATCTTGGATTTTCAAAACCTAATCCTTCTCATGGTGTATAATATTTGAACTCTTTTGGTCTGTTTGGAAAAATTATATGATTCATTTGACCTCTTTGCAATTTCACATCAAGTTCAATATTTACACTCTCTAAAGCCTTAAGTTCGTCTTTTAGTTCAGAAACTTCATATTTCAAGTGGTCATTGTCAAGTTGAAGTTGTGCAAAATCTTGACCACTTTCATGTCCTTTTAATCTATTACGAATTCTATAATTTTCATCAATTGCATGTGCAAAAAGTTCACCGTTCACAACATTGCTACTACTAGAGATTACAAAGTGTTTTCATACGATTACAACACATAATACAAAATCATACATGCGAATACATCCAAAAGATAAACAAAAGTCGGTATCACGACAACAACATTATTAAAGATAAGAAGTGGCTTCAATCCACATTTACTTATCGTTTCCTGAAAAGCATGTAAAATGAGGGGTCAACTATAAAAATAGTTAGTGAGTTCACAGGTTTCAAATGCGAAAAACTATTTAAGAGTCATCAAAATCATGTTTAAAAGATTCACGTTGCTACGTGAGAAGTTGTTTATAAGTTATCGAAACCATGTTTGAAAGATTTAGGTTGCTACGTAAAAATTTGTTTATACGCAAATTGAGTTTCATTTAAGAACGATGCTCATTTAAGAGCGATGCTCATTTAAGAGCGATGTTTATATAGCTTGAGTCCACAACCAAACCTACCGGCCCGAAATAGCGCCCCAAAGCAATGTCCTATCATAGACATGTCGTTGGTGGTATGCACTCACATGCGCATGTGAGTGGAGTGGTGGCTTCCCCCCAAATAGTACTATCCATAACATCGATCGGCTCAATAATGAGTTAATGGGTTGTGTAAAAAAAACCAGAGACTTAGATACGATAGAAACAGGCATATAACATGAGCGTATAAATAGTAAGCATTCAAGATAAGTATTTGTATCAAATGTAACATGTCGGTTGGTTTGTTAAATTTGCATACAACCGAAGGTTCTAGTTAGGCTTTCCTTTAAGTTGGTTTGTTAAATTTGCTCAGCTAGCTAATTAAATTACAAAGTGCCGTTACATGTCGTTTTTCCGTTGAGTTTGTTAACAATTATAATCGGCTTTGCAAACAAAATAATAGAAACAAAACAATGGCACACCCAAAAATGACCAAATTTTGTATACTTCGCACAATAATGATTATGAAATTTATGTAGAAATTTAGGAATTTTTAGGTTTATAGATTATTTATTATCATTTTTTCCAATAAATGATGGAAATTCAAATTATATAGCAAATGGTCATGAAAAATTACAAAATTTTAACCACATCAGTTTCTATCTAAAAATAGACTTTTCTAAAAGTTTGAAGTCTTTTGAAGCTACAAAACTTTGTTTTCGTACATTTCATGATTAATAACACCCAAATTAGAATAAATACTAAATAACACCCAAATAATGTGATCTTTGGTGTAGAATGTCATTTTATATTGAAAACATCACATAAAATTTTTCAGGAGTTTTTGACTTGAATAACTAATTTTCAAGGTTTAAATTCCTTCTTTTAGTGCTAGTTTTGTATTTTCTAAAAGAAAATACATATAAGTTCCAAAATTTCCAAATTTAATTCCAATAGTATTTTATACAATAAGGAAGTTGAGAAAAATCATTTCCATATTTTTAACATGTTTTTGATCCATTTTATGAATTTTGTAATTTAGACAACACACATTTAGCCATTTCTTCAACTTTCTTTATATTGTGTGTTTAAGCATTTTATAAGCATACAAGAAAAATCTTTCAAGATATAATATTTTTACCTTACTGAGATCAACATGTCAGTTGTCTAAAAATATTTTTTTGGTAATTTTTATAGTACCCTTGATAATGCTTGACAAAACTAAGGTGACGAAAAGTTGCTATTGGCACACCTGTTTTGTGTGACATGTTTGGATGTTGAATACTCAATATTTTTGAGTGAGACCACTTGGGATTGAAAGATAACACCTAAAGATAAATTTCAGAAGAAAAATCAGAATTTTTGGACAAGTATTTATTTAGTTATGGTATGTTAAAGTCGGACTACGAAATATGGCAGATTGCATGTTTGAGTGTAAGTTAGGTTTTGAGTCATAGACTACCACTTTAACTTCTATAATCAAATCATTGATTTGATTCTTGATTACATACATTTACCATCATGTTTCCAGAGAGTAACATACTTCTAACAATAATTTCATTTTTATCCACATCAAAGTTAGGAAAAAGATGATTTACGGAAGAGTAAGTCTTCTATATTTTAGAAATAGATAACCACTATTTAATTTTGATTCAAATGAATATATATTCATTATATTATCTGAATTGTAATAATATTTATATATTTATATATTTTTGAATTCCTATGTGACAAGGCAATTAAATTGATGATGCTTTAATTTGTGTCTAGACTCTAGTGCATTGATTGTGTTACAAATGTTATGCTAAAAAAAGGGTGTAAAAAGAAATAGACGACGTGCAAAGTGGGTTGTGAAATGGCGTGCAATATTATAGATATAAAAAAATATATTATATAATTATGTTGGAAGATTATGAATTAGTTTTTCATTTTAGCTCTTGATTTTGGTTTGATTATGGATCATCCTTTCTTTTAAACGCATACTAATGTGAAAAGAATTATCTACAAACATCAAATACATTTTAAAGGATATATAGCCATAATGGGCATAGTATCCATAGATTTAAAGGTTAAAAATGAAAGAAAAGATGTTTGAGATATGTTTTCAACTTTTTGTTCTTGAAAATTACTCAAAGAGCTCTTGATTTGTTGGATTTGAGATGTAAAAGTGGCTGAGATTTGGTGTGTGTTAGAGAGAAAATGTGTGTGTTTTGCTTAGAGAGAATGAGTGTTTACATGAATGAAAGGAAATGTGTAGTGTTGAAGTGAATAATAAAGAGAATGGTGAGATTTGTATGGAGAAGTGTGGGTGGTGGTGCATGGGCAGATTTTTAGAGTTAGTGGGGAGGGGGGGGGGGTGTTAAAGTATTTTATTTTTGTTAAATAATGTGCTTAATTGTTATCTTTAATTATTTGTATAAAAATGTATAAGTCTTCTTTTAATGTAAGACTTAAATGGTGATGTTTTGGTGCTTAATAATTGAGTTATATAAATTGAAGTTTTTAATTTCTAAAATACTTCAAATTGTATTTAGATTGTTTAAATTAGATGCTCAAGTATTAGTTTGTCGGATTCGAGTTTCGTTTACTTAATTACGGAACTTTAATTTAATTCCGATTTCGCGATACGATAAGATTTTGAGGTAAGTCAAGAGACTTAATTTGTTGTGTTTTTCTTGGCACTTTATAACCTAATTAAGTAATTCTCATGTACATAAGGTTTGCTAAGCAATTTTCTAAAGTATTTCTGCAGTTTAGGTACACTTAAGGAGTCGTAATCGAGAATTACCGATAGATTTTCGAGAAAACTGTAAACGCATTTGACTCTAGAATTTAAGTGCGATAATGACCTGAGATTTGACAGTTGTCACAATAGACCACTACTTTAACTCATACACCCAAATCATTGATTTAGGCCTTGATTTACATGCATGCACCATAATTTTTCCAGGGACCAAATAATATTTTAACATAACAACCTTTTATCACAATCAAAAGTTATGAAAAATACAATTTTTGTAAGATTATGATGAATTTTCATCGTTTAGACTTGATTTCAGTTTGATCATGGACTATCCTTTCTTTTAAACACATGAAGATGTGAAAAGGATGATCTACAAACATCAAGCATATAATAAAGGATTCTAACCATAGGTAGGCATAAAATGCATAGTTTTTGAAAGAAAATCATAGATTTAAAGACTATAAGTAAAGAAAAGGTGTTAGAGATGTTGTTGTTACCTTTGTGTTCTTGAATAAACTCAAATAACCCTTTAAATTTTCTGGATTTAGGTTGTGTGTAGGGTGATTTATATTGAAGAAGAGTGTGTGTTAGTGTGTGTGTTCTTGAGAATTGAGAGAATATGGAGGTGGAGTGTGAAATGAGAGAAAGTGAGTGGAGTGTAAGTATGTGTTTGAAATAAAGTGAGTGAGCATGTGGGGTCTTAGATCCGGTTTTTGGGCTTCAAAATGGAGATATTAATTCATTTTTTTTATAAAAATAATATGTTTAAATCTTGTATAATTTATGTATTAAACTTGTGCTTTAATTTGTACATTGTATAGACTTACTTTTGAGGTGTTTTGTGATTAATATTTGTGATATAAATCAAAGGTTTTTAATTATAAATAATACTCCTAATTGTGATTTAATTGTTCATAATAATTGTTCAAGTACTAATTTGTTAGATACTTGGTTGATTTATTAAAGACAATACGAAATTTTAGTCGATTCCGATTTTTGTAACTTAATTTTGCAACAAATTATGAAAATTAGATTCTTTTATTTCCTTGGCACTTCATACTTAGTTGAATAATCCTCATGAACCTAGGATTTACTAAGTAATTACTAAGATGTTACAATTGTTTCGGTATACTTAAGTAATCGTAACTTAGTTTCGGTACTCATACTTCAGAAAATCCCTAATCGTAATTGTAATTCTAGAATATTAAGAGGTAATATCTTGAGATTTTGACGGTTGTCACATACTTTCATAATCAAGATCATTACAAGGTGTTGCTAAAGTGTGAGCTTCATAAAGAAATATTCCAACAACACATTAAAGACTAGAAGTAGCCGTTGAAGAACAAGAAAAGGACTTGTCTTCAAGAATGCTTTCTAGAATTAACATCAAAGGTAAAGGCTAAGTCATGATTCTTAAAAGGAAAGTGCACTTAAACGTTGTACTCTGCTTACAAAATATTCTTGGCATTTGAGCTTCAAAGTTATATATCAGAGTTGAAGACAATCCGATCAATGTTTACAATCAGGGCGAGACATTTTAAATCATGATGACATTTTAAACATGGGCTAAGTCGTGATTCTTAAAAGTAAAACTCTCCCGACTATCATACATTCATCATAGAATTTAGTGGGATTTGCATTTTAAATTTTAGAGAATCCCATGTTTGGTTAAAGGATTTCAAATCATGATAGACATTTTAAATTCCATGTTTGGATAAAGGATTTTAAAATGCTTTGATAAGATGAGCGATTTCAAATACTACCGGAGACTCTCTTTTTTCTGACAAGAATGCCTCCTTCAACTTCCCCAAAAGTCATTCCTTCAAAATTTGCTATGCTTCTTATCAACTTAAATCGGTCCCCAAAAATCAACACAAATACATGTGGCTCACACGTTCACTTCGATAAAACATGCAAAAATTGTAATATACTTTAATTCGATTTATAATCCTAGACAATCTCTACTATGAATATCTTCCTCATTTTATGAGGCGATTTCCATCGATATGCTCTTCTATGTCTTTTCTTATATGAATGCTTCTCTCAAATTGATTGTTGAACATCATACCTGAGTGTTTTTGTGTTTCAGATTTTCATTGTTGGTTTTATTTTTATATGAAATTCCTCTTTGATTTTTCAGTAAGTATGTTTTAGGTTTTAAGATGTCAATTGGATCATCTATTTCAATTTCCTCCATCAATGATGTTACTAGGTATAGAGTATAGATTAGGAATCACAATCGACGTTGCAATGTTTAGAGTATAGATAAGGAAACACAGTTTAATAATTTTTTTATTTTTATTATTTGATGTAAGACATCAGATATAAAAGTGATTTTGGATGGGTGGATGAGGACTGTTTTGTAATTTACTATGTATTGGGATTTCAAATCCTTTGACAAATTTATGCAAACTAAACATGTATAAGGATTTCAATCCCTTACCATTTAAAATCCTATCCTATGGTACTTTAAATCCTAGGATTTGAAAACCATAAAGCCAACGCTACCTTAGGCTTTGATTTATATAGTGCTTAATTGGGTTTACATGATATTCTCACAAACAGTTTACTAAATCTAAAACTAACAACACCAATTATTTAACTACATATACAAAATGCTTAGAGGAATAACACTACGAGAGAAAAGAAGTGCATATGTAATGTTCTTTGTTTCATTGTTTATTATTATTAGTTTAGTTATGCTAGTCTGCTTGGCCCACTCACCTTATTACACATTTGTATCTATGTTCTATCTTAATAAGAATTGATGATTCAAGGGTCGATAAAAAACTTTATTAATTTTAGCTCTCATTTATAGATGCTTTTGATTTGTATTACATATTATCACATTTAGGTTTATCTTATACTATTGTGACGATAAGATGCGTAACACTTGAACTTTAATAGAACTATTTTGCTTTGATTGTTTGGTCAACTTTACATTTTTAAACCCAAGTTAAAAATAGTTTTGTTTTTTAATTGTTATTAAATTCAATTACTATTCCGACCCGTTAATTTGTCTTCTCCACTAAATAAAATCTTACTAAAATTCTTCGTGAAGTTCTTGTGATCTACTTTCATTCCTTCGTTACTACCTTACCTTACGTTGCCACAGAAGCATAACCTGGTCATATTCTTGGATTTTTCCACAAATGTTACCATCCTATAGATGCTAAGCTAAAAAACCTTGCAGATGTCGAGCCATCAAAGAACTCAGAACCAGCAGCACACTCGGTGGTAGAACTTGATAGGTCTGGCGGGAACTTTAAACCTTACACTAAATCAAAGAACCTAACAAATGTAGACTAAAGGAAATTTGGCCAATGACCATGATATTCAATCATATGTGTTTGTATGTTTTCTGTTGTCTTGGGGAAAGCCTACTCTTCTAATGCCAACACTTGTTATTGATGATATCAGTGAGCAATGTTTACCTAGAGCAGATCATTGTAGCTTTACATGATATGCTTATGCCATGGATAAGCTAATTGATACTCATGAGGATGTTGCTAAGTTGGTACAATCAAAAGTCCTTATCAACAGACTAGGTTCAAATGAAGAGGCTGCAAATATGATCAAGAAAATATGTAAACATGCTTCACTTACAATTAAAACAGGTGGATGACTACAACAATGGTTACTGGCCCAGAAATATTGCATGGTTGAGACTTACATATATCCAATAATCCATGGAATAGTATTCCTCTTATTGCCGGATTCATTCTATTTTCTCTTACAATTAACTAGTTTTTACACCCGTGTATACATACGGGTCATTTTGAAAAATACGAAATAATACTATTTGAACATTTTTGAAAATAATTGCAAGTGTAATTCGTGAAATATGATTAGTAATCTTAATTTCAAAGCACTTCATATAACAAACAATATAAAACTATTAAAAACCTCAAAGAAACCGTTATGCAACAAAAAATATGAAGAAAAAAGAAAAGACAAATAGTAGAAGAAGGTATGTTAGATATAGTTTAGGGTGATTTTAAACATAAATTTTGTGTAATTTAAATAGTAATCACCTATGAGACTATTAACATAAATGTAAACAATTAATTTATAATCATATATCTTTTTTATATATCTTAAGGGTTAATAATTTTTTCAAAAAATAATAGAGTACTTAAAATGCCCGCTATACACACTGATATTGATATAGTTTGTTGAATAAAAATTAATATAATATAGATAATTTAATAAATCATATTATATTATATTAATCATAAGTCATAGACATGTTCATGAAACGTTGAAATCTTATTAATTAACTTGAAACCCAAAACTACATACCTAAATAAGTTTTACATAAATTGAACGATGGTTTTTTATCCGATTCCTTTTGTTCCCTGTGACAACCGTCAAAAATCTCAGGTCATTAACGCACTTAAATTCCTAGTCTATCTAATTACGTTTACAACACTCTAAAATCCTAGTGAAAAGTCTAGGTTACCACTCCTTAAGTACCGAAGCCGTAAGTTACCGAAATCGCGTAACGTTCTAGGAGATTGCTTAGCGAACTTTAAGACTGTGAGGAACACAAAAGTAGGTTACAAAGTGCCAAAGAAAACAAATGAAATTAAATTTCATAAGTCATCAAAAAATATTTATCATATCGCAAAAATCGGAATCCAACCCGAAATTCCGTAACTCAGTGAACGCAACCGAAAATCGGTTAATTGACTCGCGAATGTCAATCGTGATAGAATCAAATACATTTTGATGAATGTTATAAACTTATAAGATAAAGTTTCATGACTCAAACTTTAATCACAAAAACATCAAAAAAATCAGAATTAATCGAAATTCCGTAACTCGGCAAACGCGACTCGAATCGAATAAATGAAACTCGAATCCGACAAACTAATACTTGAATATCCATTATAAACAATCTAAAATACAATTTAAAGTATTTTAGAAATTTAGAACATCAATTTTTATAACCCTAATATTAAACATTAAAACAACACAATTTAAAGTCTTGAAATGTACAAGACTTGTGCAATTTTAATACAAATAAATACCACAACTAATACATATTATATTTTATCAGAAAAAATAAAATAAAAACTCCAAATTTTCATGCCAAAACCGGACCTCCCTTTCCCCCACTCAAAACTCTTCCTTTTCTTACAAAACTCCACTCACTCTACATGCAAAAAGCCTTCTACACTTACACACTCTTTCATTTTCATCATTTCTTCATTTCCACTTTCAAAAACACTCTCAATTCTCTCTCAACAACCCACAGATTTCCATCCCCCTTTCAATCAAAAATCATCATCTTTAAAGTGTTCTTACATAAGAACAACATCTCTAAGGTAAAACATACCATTCCTTACTTCCATTCTTGCATTTACTTACTTTTAAATTCATAAAAATGCTTGGATTATACACCTTATTCATGGTTATAATCCACATACATGATTTTGATGTTTGTAGGTTCCCTTACACTTGTTTAAGTGTTAAAACAAAAGGGCAACCCATGATCAAACCGAAATCAAACCGAAAATCATCTTTTTGGTGTTAAAATGTGTATTTACATGTTCTTGTTAGATTACATGGTTTAAATTGTTAAAATATGTTTATGTTTCTGTAAAACACATGTACATGCATAAAAGACAAGGCTTCAATCATTGGATGAGGTCTAAAAATCGTTGGTAGTGAAAAACACACCAAAATGATCACCATTGTCTTATATGTAATATGTCCAGATTTTGACCTCACTTGAAATGACCATAAATCAGTGAAAAATGGTTCAAAAATCTTGATTTTTCTTCTAGAATTTAGCTTAATGTCTTACCTTTAAAACCTCACTGGTCTCACTCAAATCCATTGAGTATTCGACCTCCAAATGTATCACACAAACCTGATGTGCAAACAGTAACTTTTCTGTGAGCACCTTGTTGTGATACTTGTTCATGGGTTTTAAGGTGTTCAATAAATTCAAAAAAAATTGTTTTTAGACTCCTAACAAGTGTATCTCAGTAGATTAAAAAGATGGTAGTTTATCTTGTTGATCTTATATTTTTAGAAAATGCATGAACATCATGCATTGTTGTAAGCTTGTAAATCTTAAATACTTGTGTTGTGATGATTCAAAAATACATAATTGCTAGAGCAAAGGTGTTAAAATTTTGGGGATTATTTTTCCCAGTAACTAGATCATGAAAAGATTCTTGAAAATAAAAATTGGAATTTTTGGAAAAACGTAAGTAGTTTTCCTAAATTAATGAAAATAAAGCCTATAAAAGGTGAAATATTTATGAAAAATACTTTTGGACACCAAATAATTATGGGAAAATTAAAGTGTCATTTTCCTCAGGAAATGACACTATACCAAAATTTCACACTCTTTGGAGGTGCTTTGATATGTTTTCCGATTTACGTCTCGTTAAAACGCATAATGTATGGAACCTAAGTTCCAGTGCTCAAAACGACTTGAAAATTTTACAAAAACCTAAAAATGGGTAGAAAATGATCTGGTAAAATTCCAGAATTTTTCCTGAATAATTACTATTTTTCCCATAATTATCCCACTTATTAGACATAAAATGATTATAAATAATCCATAAGTCTAAAAATCCCCAAATTTTCACAGAAAATGTTTGAACTATATTTCATGTTTCATACCAAGTTTGGTAATTTTTAGATGTTGTATACATATATTTCCATTATTTTGTTCACAACTCGAACAATTACCGGCAACGTAATTTAAATGGAAATTCAAACTTTTACGGCACTTTGTAATTTAATTAGCTAGTTAAGCAATCCTAACAAACCGTATTAGTCGAGAAACTAATTAGAAACCTTGTGTTCTTAGGACTTGGATATGAGTCAAACCCAGTCGGCACGCGCATTACATCCATCATTCCGCTCACGCTCAATAGTGAGTTTACACAGCCCCTCTTTTTAACGTTTTACTTAAATTTTTGGGGTGAAAAGCATGCTATATGATCTAACTACTATATTTGGATTACAAATACTATTTTTATGCTATACTTGATTTACGAATGCTATGCTTATACTATGCTCGTTTTACAAATGTTATCCTTGATTTACAAATGTTACGCTATGCTATATGCTATGCTTACTTTTGAATACTTCACATGGTTAAAATTTCGTATTGATTACAAATAATGTCGTGAATGTTTTCCGTTTATACGAACATGATTATATGCTTGTTTTCTATCGTATCTAAAGTCCCCGGTATATCTACACGACCATTAACTCTATATGAGCCAAATGATGCATATGAATAGTACTATTTGGGAGCGAGACCACCTCCCCCCTCACGCGGCCACGTGAGTGCATCTCATCATCCTAAATGCCAACGATATGGCATCTCTCTTTTGGGGCAAAGGTTTATCGGTTGTAGGTTTGGTTGTGGACTCAAGCATAATAATTCATTGTGACTATAGACATTATAACGTGATAGCATAGAAATTTCATAAACGACTATAAACGTATGACGTTTTGACATTTAAAATGACATTTCTTTGAAACTATAAACTTACGACCCGAGCTTTACAATGACTTTGTCATTTGAAACGATATTTCTTTGAAACTATGAACTTACGACCCGAGCTTTACAATAACTTTGTCATCTGAAACAATATTTCTTTGAAACTATAAACTTACGACCCGAGCTTTACAATGACTTTGTCGTTTGAAACGTGGTTTCATAATAACGTCGCGCATTCTTATGAACTTCGACATAATAATCTGTTGAGACTTTAAACGTTTTGATATTGATTTGATGATCCATTGGCTTTATACACGTAACATGAACTTATTAAATACTACAATATGAGTTTTATAAACATAACTTGAACTTATTAAACACTACATCTTAAGTTTTATAAATGTGAATTAAATATTCCTTTGAAAATATGAGCGGGGAGTTATAAATGAATCACGACTTTTAATTGAGTACAAAAAGGGAATCGCTCCTAAATGAGCCTCGTTCTTAAATAAACCTCCTTTGCAAACAAAACATCGATTAACAAATGAATCTAGCTATCAAATGAATATCGCTCTTAAATGAGCCTTGTTTTAATGAATTACTTTTATAATTATCCGCGCAATAGCGTTTGACTATCCTAAAAATTGATTTCAAGAACTTATCAGATGATTATCGTCTTTGTATGAGCCTCGACACTAAACATACTACTTTTGCGAACTAATCACGTAGTAACGTGGAACTTTTAAACTAGACTTTGTAAACACTGGAAAAGGGTCTTTCATTACACAAAACCTGTGTACTCACCAACTATGTTTCATAGTTGACCTGTTTACTTTTACATGCTTTTCAGGAATTAGTCACCACTTGTTTATTGAAGCTAAACCCGTTATATGATCTATGCTGCTGTAGCGTTACGGGATTTTCTCTTTTCGATGTAATCGCATGTTTAGATTATTTACTTTTGTGCTGTGAACGCTTGTAAGACCTTATGTAATGTATTAATTGTAGATCGTTGAACGGTGATCTTTTGTAATTTTTGATTGTGAAATCATTTTACTGTTACATCTCGTGTTTCCGTTTTAGCGGGGTGTGACATTCCCGAATATACATTTTTAATAAATATAAAAAATATTAATTCATTAATTAATTAATAGTATATAATTTAGATAATGTTAGTAGTATTATTTACTAATTATCTTGTTTACTATGTTTATCCTTAAAATAGTTATTTGTTTTATTTTTTAAAAATCATAATTTATGATATCATCAAATCCCAAGTTTTACTCAATTTAATTAAATTATAGCTTCTTATTGGTTAATTAGATTTCAAATTAAAATGATGATGTCACAAGTATGATTCTTATACATTATTTAAGATTGTTCAGACTGTATTTACGACCATGGCCACATAAAAGCACCTAAACTTAAATTTCATGATTTTCCTTTTCTTATTTTCTTCTTAACATATATCTTTGAGTAGGATGGTCCTCACATTAAGTTGATGTTTGTTGGACTTTTTATACATATAAATCTTCTTAATTATGTCATAATTATAGCACAATAACATTTTTAAATCTTGCTTGAGTCGTCTATATATTTGAAGTACATGTGAAGCTTCTTGTATATTTTTTTCATTTATTTTTGTTATTATATTTTAGTTGGATCCTTATGTTTAGCGCGGTAATACTTTCACCATCGTTTTTAATAAATCCACCAAATTTATACATTAAAAACTTATACTCTACACGTAAGTGATGCATAGTTTTAGTGTATTTATCAAAAATAATAGTAGAAATCATTCATCGGGGAAAACCATACTTTTTGTCTGATATCATAGATATAGTAAAGTAACATTAGCTCTCAAAATTTTAATACCCGGCAATAATTTTTTCCTACTCATATATACCGTAAAATAATTAAACATTTACTTATTCTGTCTTAATTTAGGCCTTTCTTTAGATCCATTTTTATTTTTATTTTGTTTTTCAAAGAACTAGTATCTTTTCTGCATACGAAGCAAAAACTCCGTGAAAATAGGACAGGCTTATATGTTGAGACATGTTTTGTGACAACAGATCTAGTTTGAAATTAGTCTTTCTAGTTTGTAATAGGACTTGTATTAGTTGTAATCAAGTTTGTACATTGGTTTTGAATTTTAAATTAAATATCTTGGTCGGTAAACATTTTAGAGTAAAATATTAGATTGCTGAAAAATGTTGACCAGAGTTGACTGCGAACCGAGTCAGTTCGCAGGTCAACTAGGGGCTGCGAACCGAGTCAGTTCGCTGGGCCATAATGGGCTGCGAACCGAGTCAGATCGCAGAAGCCCATAACCCACAAACTGAGACGGTTATAAATACACATTAGGGTTTAAACCTAAATAACTTTTGCCATTAACCTGATACGAATTACCTGAGTTTTCCAGAACGTTTATGCATTCTAAAGGCTAGGTGTTGATCGTTTAACATTCGTTAATAGTCAATACAAAGCAATTAGATACCCGATTCACTATAATTGTGAAACAAATCGTTATAGATCCTATAACTAAGTATTGAGGGATTCCGCACCTTAATACGTTAGATAACCTCGTTATCGATCCGAATACGTACGAACTTACATTATATCGTATCGTGTTCAGTAGAAGTCTCATCTCATCTCATGTATGTATATCAAATCAATTTGTTTTTAATTTAGTTTCTTTTAATCAAAAAAACGTATATCGCTTATAGTTTTCATCATGTATATATATTAATAGACTGCTGACCCACGATCCAAAACAGAAGACGAGAAAAAAGGAAAAAAATACCTTATCAAGCATTCCACACTTTCCTTATTTTTGTGCAAACTTTATCATCCGTGACACATTTTTCTTATGTTATTTATAAATTATCATAATCATATGTCAACTTTATTCATCTAAAATAAAACATCAGTATTTTAATTGCCGATTTGCCATCAAGCCGGTCAACAAATTGATATAGAGTAGTAAATATCACACCTTTTTACTTTTGAACCAAGGTGTTAACTACCTGAGAATCAATTTCCCATTTGTTTAATATTCTAAAATTTAATGTTTACCCATCGTAATTTGGCATGACAATCATATCCAATCCAATATATATATATATATATATAGGATCTTAACCAAATAAGATAAGATCTCGACTATTGGATCATATTTTTACCAATTAATTATTATATTAAATAATCAAATTTTTTGAATTGATTTAACTAGTCTTCAGGGGTAGTATTGGACTTTGGCATCATACTCCATAATAGAGTCTGTTACGTTGTGTTTTATGTTGTGTGCCTGAGTTTCCGAACATGAACTGCGTGCACCAATTTTGGATAATACAGAAAATATTATGATAACTATTTCTTTTTACTTTTTGTAACTTGTGTCCCCCAACAATTAGTTTACACAACCTCATGTACGTACTTAATCAAAACAAGACGAGTTACAAGTTGATGCACAACCATTGTTTTATTCACATGTTTACTACAGGGGTTCACAACTACTTTTTGATTCACCGTTCTTTTGGAAAGGTGATGCACAACCATTTTCACATAACATCAAAACTTGATGCACATATAAAAGAAAGTTCAGATCGTGATTTCCACTTAAACAAATGGTAATGAAAACAATACATCTAACAACTAATGCATTGTCTAATAACAACTAATGGTATTATCGGTTAGGATTGATGTCCAAATTTATTAACACTTTGGTTTGAAGTTGTGTTGACGGAGAAGACAACCGTCGCCGCAGAAGACGAAGGTGTCAGAAAAGATGGTTGTCAAAGAAAATATTCCACCGATGGAGAAGGTGGAGGTAGCCGAAAAACATTAATTTCATAATCATATCTTCTTGTCATTGGCAGATTAGCTTCAGGTTGACTTGGCTATCATTTGTGGTAGTGGCAGTAGTTTTCTCTCTTCCATACAAAATCAATTGAATGTATTTGGTGAATTGGTGCTTGTGGTTTCCGTTAGTATTAGGTTCAAGAGAGATTATTTCTCGTAGTAGAATAAAATCAGTAACATTCTCCCTACAAACATGCAATGCATTGTAAATTTGCTTTTAATATTATTAAGTCATAGTTAATGCTTATCAAAGATGCGTACAAAATGGCTTAATATCCGATATGAATATGGATGCATGGTGAATTGGATATGGATATGATTTGCCTCAGTTTCGAGGTATTTCTTGATAAGCCACTACATGAACGTCAACATAACTAACACACAAAGAGATATCTTATGCACCAACCGGTATGCACGATGCCTCAAATACCATTCTCCTAACAATTATGAAACTAAGATGGAGTAGGACAGTGGAATTCAACATGGGCCAAGCTTCTTCTTCTTTAATTTATTGTACGTACCAACCAGAAATCGCTCTTTTTGTAAATGCACATAACAAGATCACCTTCTGTAAATGTTTTGACTCGGCAATGTTTTTCTTTGTTAGATTTGTATTTGGCATTAGAAGCTTCAAGTTTCTGTGGGACATCAGTTTGAACAATTTGCTAAATTCTGACTCCTGGTAGACTATAGAGAATGGTGTCCTGCCAGAGGAACAGTTGACCATGTTATTATAAACAAATCCAGCGGTGCTAGACACTGATCCCATTGTTTCGCCGATCACGACATAGACGTCGAATGACGTTAACCATGGTTTTGTCCACAACTTCCATTTGACCGTCCGTTTAAGGATGGAAGGAACTACTATACTGCAAGTCAGTATGAAAAGTCTCCACAAAGTACGCCAAAAATAGACAAGAATTTAATGTCTCTATCGGAAGTAATCGTCTTAGAAACCCCATGCAAGCTAATGGTCTTTTTAAAGAAGAGGACTAGCAATATGTGATGCATCATATGTTTTCTTGCACGGCAGAAAATGCACTATTTTTGAAAATCGATCAACCATGATAAATACCGAATCATAAGTGTGTTGTGTATGTAGGAAACCTAACACAAAGTCTATGTATATATCCTGTCATGGTGCTTTTGGAATAGGCAGAGGAGTACACAAGCCGGTGTTTCGAGACTGACCTTTATTGCTTTGGCATGTATAACACTTTTGGACAAATTTATGTGTGTCCCGCTTGAGTTATGGCCAATGATATTGTTACTCAACAATGTAATAGTCTTGTCTCGGCTCAAGTGACCACCAAGACCCCCTCCATGAAGCTTTTGAATTAAGTGCTCCCTAAGTGAACCTCGTGGTATACATAAATGATTCTTGAATAGAGGCAGTTTGGTGTACCGTAGGTGTGTTGTTGCCAGATTCATGCAAAGTCATCATCCGAAGCGTAAAGATCCTTTATTATCAAATCCAATGACTTTATAACCCATCGTGGTAAGTAGGACCGCTCGTGGGCTAAAAGCATGTGCTACTTTATTCGAACGCCAACTTTGTATATGATGACGAAAGTAAATTGTTGCAAATACTCGATCCATCGCACATGCATTTGATTGACTGTCTTTTGACTATTGAAAAATTTTAACGCTTGATGATTAGTTTGAAGCAAAAATTCTAGTTGGAAAAGGTATTGTTCCCGATGTTTAATAACTTGCACTATCGGATAAAATTCAAGCTCGTACGCAGTCCATTATCTTCGAGCATCACCTAGCCTTTCGCTAAAGAATGCGACTAGTCATTTTTCTTCAATAATACTGCTCCAACACCGACAATAGAAACTCCTCTCCAATTCAAACAGTTTTTCAAAGTTGGGTAGGATTAGAACGGGGGTTGTTGTGAGCTTCTCTTTTATTAAGGAAAAACTTTCATTAGTGAATCACCTCACTCGAAACGTCGATTCTTTAAGCATTAGGTAATTGGAGCCATGATCATGCTAAAATCACGAATAAATCGACGATAGAATGCCAGTAACCCATGGAAACTCCAAACTTCACTAATCGTTTGCAATGTAGGCCAATCTTCTATTGCTTTAATAATTTCATCATCGACATGGATGCCATCTATGCTAACTACAAATGCTAAGAGAAGTAGTTTGTCACTCATTAAACTACATGTATTGAGGTTTACATATAACTGATTCATTAAACACATGAAAGTACTTGGGGCGTTTGAAAGTACAAATGGCTTAACAAGCCACTAGTATAGACCCTCTTTGGTAGTAAAAGCCATTTTCCACTCGTCTCCTTGTCGAATACGAAGTTGATGGTAACCATCTGCGCGGTCAATCTTTGAGAATAAACGAGAACCGTATTACATATCCAACATGTCGTTAAGCCGAGGGATCAAGAATCAATACTTAACACTGACTTAATTTATGGCGCGACTATTGATACATATACACATACGCCACGTTTTATCTTTCTTTGGTACTAGTAATGCAGGCATCGTGCACGGACTTTTGCTTTCTTGTATAACTCTTTTGCTCCTTTCTTAAGAATTTCTTAATCCATATCTTGTATGATAACATGTTCTCTTGGACTCATTTGGTAGTGAGGCAGGTTTGGACGACTAGCCCTGAGTACCAAGTCGTTAATCTGGTGTTGAGTATCCCTTAATGGAGGGAGACCAACCGGGATATCTTCGGGCATAATACTCTCAAATTCAAATTCGGATAATAAATCATGAAGCTTTTGTGGGGCATTCTAAATAGACATGGAGTTCCCTTTTATAATCGGGGCAAATATTAGAGCATTTCTGACCTCAACAAAGAAAGCCTCCCGAGAACATAACATAATTTGCTTTTCCTTTTCTTTGGATGCTCTGGGAACGGTGTCCTTTTAGAGTAAGGACACCATGTGAATTTGTGAGCATCCTTAAAAAATGTGCAAGTGTTTTCTTTCCCCTTGTGTATGACACGTAAATCGAATTGCCAAGGTCGACCTAGCAAGACATGGAAAGCATCCATATCTACAATGTTGAAAACAATTGTGAGTTTGTACTTACCCATATCTAACCAATCTTGTATGGTGTCGAATGCTTTTGTGGTGTCAACTTGAGTCATGTGACAATATCTCGCGAGATGATGTTTTCAATACTCCCACCGTCGATAATGACATTAACAATATATCGCGAGTCGTTAGGTGTCTTCAATCATTTCAGGGGAAGCAAGCACTAATCTACACTTGACATATGAGAACCCTTCATCATTATATTCTTCTTCCTTGTCAAGAACATCATCAGGGCCGATACAAAATCCCTCTTCATCATGTTTGGCACCACTGATGTCATCTCGTTCATCCATGTTAACATGTTTTGTTGCTCCATATTGATTTGAAGCGTGACATGTTTGTTGGCATCGATAACAACAGTTCCTGACAGGTTGGGCATAAGGTAAGCGGAGGTTTCCTGCGTTCAAGTACTCGTGGTTGGAGCTCCATTCTTCTCGCCATCAGTAAATTGGGTTGGTTTAAATGAGCTAGTAGAAGTATCGCCTCCTCCTGATATTCCTTTTGAAATGAAGTTTTATTCTAGTCCTTTGTGTTTCGGTACGAGACACTCCTTTTTCCTTGTTTGTTGATTGTTTTCTCTGCTTTTAGTACCAATCGAATGGCTTCATCGATTGTCCATCTTGTTTGAAGAGAAACAATTTCCTGAATCTCAAATCGTAGACCGTTGTTGAAACAAGCCTCTTGTTGTGAATCGGATTCATTAGATTATTTCAAGATGTCAATCTTATAAATTCTTCGATGATTGTTAGATATAAAATAGGATTTTCACTTGTAGTGAGACACTAGCTGAGACTTTAATAATAAAGTCTCATGAACTAGCTGAGACGCTGAGACTTTAATAATAAAGTCGCAGGTAGTGTCGCAGAGGCTGTTAAAGTGACTATAAATACGCTATTTCTATCTCATTTGTAAATGCTTGAAAACGTCCAGAACTTGAGCGATTTGTACATGAGATTAACAGAGAGTATAGAGAGCTTGTATTCATTCAGTTATCATTCAATATAAGCATTCGACTATTATTCGTTCATATACACATATACATACATTCGGTTCATACTCGTATCACGTCCAAATCACTAAATTCGATCCAACAATGTATTCGGTGATGCTTCGAGAATATTGTTTGCAATTATCATATAATGCGTAGAGTGTCTATTCGTAATCAGTAGGAAGAAATCGGGCACACATTATGTAAGATTGAATTCTAGCTTTTGGATGATTTGAGTATGTATTCGTGAGTGTATATATGAACAATATGTATTCAAAAGTTTGTGTATTGATTCAACCTACACTGTTACATCACTCACTCTCAAATGCTCTATTTTAGAGTAATGACAATTAAGAACTACTTTTTCAACTGAACTCAGACTCCGTATTTATAGAGCTGATGAGACTCTCACAGCTCAAGCGACACTTGTAGTGTTGCTTCCAGCGACACTTAGGAGTGTCGCCTGACACTTAAACTATACAAAATGAAAATCTTATTTATAAATCTAACAATCTCCCCCTAGGATTTAGCATTTTGTATTTTGAACAGATTTTTCGAATAATTCACTTTCTTTTTGTCTTTCATAGTAAGCTCTTGGAGATATCCTCTAAAATATTTCCTTGTCTTGAGTGAGTTTGTAGACAGATTTTCTATGAATTTTTCACTTTAAAAGTTTGATTATTACTCTTGAGTTTTCTTGTCTTGATTTCTTTGACCTTCCTCTGTTTTAAACCTCTAAATAAATCTCTTGCTCTTCCTTATCTTGACTCTTAATTATCTTCTTTTGTTCCCCTCTTAATTTGATGCTAAGTCTATGGAGCCTTCACCTTAATTCAAACTTTTTCGAACCCTCTTCTGCTTCGCTTAAAACCGATAATCTTTTCGACTTTCAATCAAACTTTGAACTTCTTCCGATCAAACTTTCACTTCGAACTTTTTCTCTTAATGAACTTCTTTGACTTTTTCTTTTACTAAACTCTCGTTTCTTTCATTGCAAACGAAATACTATTTTCTCTGTTTTATTTGTTTCTCCCCCTTCGTAATGATTATGATACATCGTGAGCATCATAAATACAATACAACTCATAAAGTGTTTGAAGAATGCCACCAATTTTCAAGAACATGAATATGCAGTAAGCACCAAATGTAGTAACCAAAGGGTAAAACAACAATTCATTTGATTGAATCAAAGAATAGTTGGTAGTATTTTTAGAAAACACATTTCTGAAAACACTATAACTCCTAGATTACATAGATTACCCGTTTACACATCAATTGAAACATTAAATGAATCAATCGAGTGACCTACTTTCAATGTTGGCATTGATGTTAGCAGTTGTAGGATTTCCATTCAATCATTGTGGAATACCAATATTTAAGTATCACTATGAATGTTTTGGCAATATCATGTATACATGAATAATGTCACAAAGACATACAGTGTAAGAGTACACATGTGTCCTAAAAATAATTTTATATTATTTGGCTCTAGACTCTATATGTGTAAGAAAGAAGTCAGGGACTGGAGCTTAATGTCCTCTTGATTCAATATCAATAATCTCTAAATGAGATGTCGATAGATAAGTGCTAAATCTCCATGAGAAAGTGAAACAAGGATTTTTTAAGAAGTGCTTGATTGGCTAGGAGGGTAATGAGCATTGCATCACTTGGTCCATGATGTAATCTTCAATACCAAAAGTCAACAAATGACATCCGATAGCAGATGTAGCAACCTAACGATAGTTTGGTAAGGGTTTTTCTTTTCTTTCTTATTTTTTAACCCTGTCACACACTCCTCACTCAACCTCTCTCATTTTTCAACTCCTCCCTCATTTTTAATTAGTATGATGTTTAACATAATTTGAGAATATGATGATCTGCGCACTGATTTCCAACCTTCCTCTTACTTAGACCTAATAAACCCTTGCATCCTAAATTTTTTGAAGATGACTCATGTGGTAGATCCAACCGGCTCTGGTGGATCATAGGATATATTTGGTATCTATAACACTCTGTGCAGATTGTAGCATTTTGCCAAAAACCAAAAAGGTTTGATGTATTCGTTCGAATAAATCTATCGATTAGTTATCTTCATGAGGATGAGAACCAAAAAAAATTTAAGATCTTCCGAAGTGTTTTATATATAGCAAAGATTTAAACACTTAAAAGTTTTATTTTGAACAACACTCCCCATTAACATATGTATAAATGTTTTGAAAAGCGACATATGAAAGTGAGTTGTACTTGTCGTTTGATATTATGCGAGCTCCCTTTCAAATATATCAAACTTGTTTAAAAAGGAATTATGATGGGAGCTCTTTCAATTAAAACGGGTTTGAACAAAGCCATTTCATTTAAGATCAAGTTATGAACTGATTTGTCCATTAGTCATATCCTTTTAAAATCGAGTTATAAACTGAGTTGTTCATAAGTCCTTTGAAACTAGACAACAACTTTAGCAACCCATTTAAGAACAATTGCAATGGGTTTTGAGAATTTTGAAAACCATGAGTAAGTTGCATCTATTCGATGTAAAGATCTTGAATTCCATTTTGAATTGAAACTCAGTGTTTCATTTCGAAATAAGTTTCGTGGAATCAATGGTAAGTGAAATCTTTTGGAAGTAGGGGATACAAAATCATTCATTCTTTGCACCGAATAATAAATGTTTTGTGATGCAAGTGTAAACATTTTCGAACTTCGGTTTTCTTTGGAAATTGAGAAATCGATGTACGTAAAGTGTTGAAATCATAAGAATCTGAATGATGAAAATTCTTTTGAGTAAATGATCTAGGTGATTCTGATTTCTTAGAATATCTCTTATTCTTTTGCAAAGAATAATTGGTAAACTGAGAAATCTTTTTCGAAAGATGTTTAAAAGACTTATCCGTGTAAGTCTTCACTAGAACATTCACTTGGTCCTTTGTTGCTTTTGACACTTGATGTTTAACTTTGTTGTGATCAAAAAGACATCTTTTCTCATATTGTTTGCTTGAAATACCAGTAGAAGGCATGAGTTTTAACAATGGAATTGATACTGATGAGGAAGGGATACTTTATAATTTTTTAATAATTTGCAAGAGAGTAGCTCGTTTTTGTTCAAAAATATTTTGTTGAGTGGGTTATTTGTCTTTCTAAATCAAAGATTTTCCAAAATTAAATTTTGGAATATAAATCTTAGTAGTATCTTTTTGTTCAGAAAGTGGTTTTGAGTAACTTGGAGAGTAGTCCTCGAAAAGTGAAACTTTCCGATTTTTATAACACTCATTCAACCTTTAATAATCAAATGAAAATTAAACTTTATCTTCTCTTGCCCTATTAAAACTCTCAATTTCTTCCTCTTCATTTGTTACCTTTAGAAAACTCCTTTTTAAAGTACTTCCCATGTAATAGTAATCATACAAGGATGGTAGTTTAGAAATTGCTTTTTTCAAATAGCATGGCTTATCAAAACTTATCCCTTCCTTTGGATTATAAAACTTGATGTCTTTAAATTTATTTAAGTAAATTGTTTGTTCAGTATGATCACGTTTTAACAAAATATCTTCAATCTCTTTTATCTTTTGAACGAGTCTTTTATTCTCTTCTTTTGCCTGAGTATGCAATCGAGACTCGAGCTTTCCTTTTTGTTCAGATTCATCAAGTTTAGTTGTTAACTAAGTGTATTCTTTGTGAAACGTTGTTTTTCAATATCAACTTTCTCATACATACCTTTGTAGTCGTTCTTATGCATTTCTAAAATATCTTTTTCCTGATTCACAGTTTTTAATACTTCAAGATTAAGTTTCAGTTCCTTTTTCAGTTGATTAACCTTTTCTTTTTCTGAGTTTAATTGGTGTTGAAACTCAGTTAGACCTTTAGAATGTACCTCAGATTGTGCCTCAATTTGAGTTTCAAGCAGCTTGACTAGTTGCAAAGCATTGGATTTTTCAACTGACAGCTTAACTACTTCAGCATGTTCTTCCCTATATTTCTCTTCCCAATTTTCCATAACAACTTTCTCGGCTTCCTTTTTCTGTGCAATAAGCATCTTTTTCTTATAATACTCTGACGCTCTTTGAAAACTTGTCATTGCACTCTCTTTATTTTGCAAAGATGATATTGATTTAGAATACTACTTTTGTAGACTTTCACACTTTTTCACTAGTGTTTTGTATTCATCGGATTCGCTCTCAGTTCCATCTCTCGTTGTTGGTACATGTTTGTGACAACAACTTCTATTATGTAATAGATTAGTTCTTGTAATAGTCTTTGTTATTAATGAATGAATATTTTGTTAAATGTTTGTTTATTAATGTGTTAGAAATATATTTGTGTTTGTATGTAAGTTTGTACGAACCTAGTCAGGTACGAACTTGGGCAGGTAAGTTCGTACGAACTAGTAAGTTCGTACGAACCTAACAACCTATAAATATAAAGTTCGAAAAAATCATTTCTAAGCTTTTAATACGAACTGAGATCAGTATACTAAGTTCGTACGATTCGTCCTAGTTCGAATACATTCGAAGTAAGGGTTTCCAAGTGAGATAAACGTGTTTTGAACACTCGTATCGTTTCTTAGAGTATTCCGCACTCTAACAAGCGTTGTTACCCCGTTGGATCCGTTCAAGGGTGACCTACACTCGTCATCATAAAAACATTGCTTGAATGGATCTCTAAAGAATAAAGATTTGACGTTTTAAGGAATACTTTTCTTTTAAGAAAAACGTTGATCGAAAATTCTAAATTTGTCTGAACGAATTTTCACTTCAAAATTTGTCAAAAAATTTCTCAAAGTAAAATGTAAATTTTCTCAAACCAAAATTATTCAATGGTAAGTTTAAATTCAAATTTTGGTAATCGACGAATTTTCCCTCCAAAAGACTTTTTAAAGTCGCGTGGAAGGAGTGTCACCTGTTATACTATGTAGCGACAATATGAAATGTCGCTTTGAAAGTGTCACCTGAAATTGAAAAATGTCGCCTGAAATTGAGAAGTGTCATTAGGGAAGTGTCGTTAAAATAATCGTCAGTAGTGTCGCCTAATATTTGGAAATAACTATGAGTGTCGCCTAAAGAACGCAAGTGTCGCCTGGTTTGCAGAAAACTCAGTAATTTCAAATTTCCGTTTTTATTGCCAAAATATCCAGCTAATCCGTCTCGAATGCTCATAATGACAACTATAATCCATTTCTTAATCGAATTCGTCCTTTACACCTTATCTCAATCCAAATTTGAACAAAATATGAATGAAGTTTAAGACACCGAAAACTCACTCTAAACCTCGAATTTACACCAATTTCTATCAATCTAACCGTGTAATCAATCCGAAACTAGCTAACTCCGGCTTTGATACCAATTGTAAGATCGAATTCTAGCTTTTGGATTATTTGAGTATGTATCCGTGAGTATATGTGTGTGTATATATGAACAATATGTATTCAAATGTTCATGTATTGATTCAACTACTCTGTTACAATCACTCATTCTCAAATGCTCTCTTTCAAAGTAATGACAGTTAAGAACTATTATCAACTACTTTTTTCAACTGAACTCAGACTCCGTATTTATACATATTTGCCGAGACTCTCACAGCTCAAGCAAGTGTCGCCTGACACTTAAACTATACAAAATGAAAATCCTATTTATATATCTAACACAGTAATTGTTAGTCTTCCGCCATATTCAAACCGGTTGTTTTCATTGGTAAGGACGACCCATTAAGGTTGTCTCACTATGATAGAGTTGCGCCGTTAAGCTTGTAAGCGACATACTTGACTTGAGTCTCTTCACGAATATCCATAAGCTCAAAATACATTTCAGTTTTGGAAACCCAATCAAGGAAACCTTCGATGTTTAGTGATCAAGGCAATTGATCCCCTTACGGATTTGTGTTAACAACAGCAACAAATTCCTCTTTCACTTGATGAGGAGTCATCGAGATTAACATCTCCAACGAGATGACGATTTCGAGGTGGTCTTTCTTGGTTTCTCGGTGAGTATTTAAATTTGCGATTGCCTCAAGAACTCGGGTGTTATGTTGAATAGCTTGTAGGGTTTCGAGTAGTGCGTTATTGTCACCCATTATATGACTTTTTATAATTATCATCATTATTATTATTATTATTATTATTATTATTATGCTGAAATAGAAAACAGAAAATAAAACTAACTTCAGATGAACAGTTTCGAGTTATGTGAATAGTAACGAGTCGGATGAACAGTAATCGATGAACAGTACGTGTTATCTCTTTTCAGAAACAAAAACAGAAGAGAATCAGAATCAAAATCTGGGGTAAACCAAGATTAAAGACTTCCAGAATTGAGTCGATTAGAGATATCAATTTGGGAGAAACACAGATTGATAATACTGGAATCGGTTGTTGCTCTGATATCAACTGTAGGACAGTGGAATATTTGTTTACAAACACGTTGCAAACTGGAATTAATCGCAAACGCAGATCACCAAGATTAAAACTTCACTAATATTGAAGAAGAATAAAGAACGCAGATTTTTATCAATGAGAATAGAATGAAAATAACAGAAACTGGGAGAGGCTGGGATCCACATATATAGACCCGTTTCCTAATCCTAAAACAATTAAAATACATAACTAAACTTTCCTAAATAACATAAATTCTTAATCAGTAAATCCTAATAATAACTAAATAATCAAAGTTTCCTAATTAATAAACTTCCAGCAGATCTGTTACTTACTGCCCAAGTTTGGTTTCTTGCTGCCCAAGTGTCTACATCACAAGAGTTTTTCAGTCGAGTAGAATCCGGTTTTGATCATCGTCACCCAAAACGATCACTCAGTGTATACATTTTTAAGGGCGAACCAAAGAGCACAATGGCTTCTCATATTACATGACAAATTACTGAATTGGACTCGTTTACTAAGCATCACTTTATTTGGGTTAATATATTTTTAACAAGTAAATAAGTAATATAGGGTGCAAACCCAATCCTTTTTTAGCAGGACCGATTTTACTTGATTGACCCACCCATCTTGCCCCCTCTACTTGTCAACTCTATGAGGTTGCAGAGAGGTCTTTAAATGCAGCATATTTGTGAAAAAAGTAATAATATGCCATCCACTTGTAAGTACTTGACTATCAACATGTAACAGCGATAAATTTATATATTTTATTCACCATTGAGTACTTGCAATACAGTAGGTTTTGAAAGCATGGGACTAAAACTGTACATATTCAAGACAATTTTAGCCATTGTTTTATCTAAACAACTCTACACTCTAAATGCTGATGGACTGGTAGGCAACCTTAGCAGCCAAATCATGGCAGGGCAGGAAAAAAAAAATTTAACCAATGAGAATGAAAATGAATGCAAAACTTAGAGATACTTACAGATTCCACAAATTACGGTTCTTCATTTGACATTTTCTTCAGATTGCTTTCTTTTCTTCAGTTCTGGTTCACCCAACTGCAAGCTGACAGAAACTTCTTCAGACTCATTTCTTAATGGCGAGTGAGTCTGCAAATTTGCGTTTTCAAAGTTCCTAATTTGATTTGAAGGGAAGCTTGATATGAACAGATGTTCAATCTGAGGAGCTCCTTCAGTACCATTTTCAGTGTGGAACTCCTCGTGCACAAACTTGTGTTCTAGAGAGGCAATTTGGACGTTTAAATTAAGTGACCCGTGGTTGTCTTCCGTATTATCTTCTGGTACACACTCACGAGATGATGATTCACCAATAGCAGAATCAATCCCAGCTGCTGCTACTGATGACACAATCCTTTGCTCTCGCAGTGCAGCTATGTTAGAGAAAAAGGGGAGAGGGGGTTGGTAAATAAGTAACAGGTTAATACAAGGGTTCAACTTTTTAGTTTAAATTTATCAATTAAAGAATTTTCGCCCCAAAAACAAAAGGTTGTGCCAATTGTAAATTACACCCCATTTATGAATTTTCTGGCTCCATTACTACTAGTGATGATGTAACAATCGCCCAAATTGACAAGCTAATACAATAAAGATTAAAGAAAAAACATATTGAACGAAGTTTTCTATAATTAGAAAGAGCATATAAACAGTTTAATTCATCAATGTATATAAAAAATAGGGTTAAGTGCACCAAAATGTATCGAACTAAAGTTTGCATTCATAGTGTGTATCAAACTATTCGGGGTTCCATTGTGTGTAATGAAGTTGTTATTCATTATCATTGTATGTAATTTATGGTACTTGTACTGGCGTGCCATCTATATAAGGTGCCAAGTGACATCCTTACAAGTTGTCACGTGATCAAAATACATACAATTGCAATTAATTGAAAGTTGATTATACACAATGGAAGCCCGAATTGTTCAAATACACACTATGAATGTCAGACCTTAGTTAGCACTTGAGCCTAAAAATAAGATCATGAGTAGCCTGCACAAATTCTGTGTAAAGAACAAACCTTGAAGAGCTTCATTGGTTGTTATCAAATCAAGTTCAAGAACATCTAGAAGACGACCCAGATCGACACCACTGGTCCAATTCTCTGGAGGTTGACCAACCTTGAGTTTTAATCGACCTCGATTGGCTGTACCACCCCAAATGATCCCAATAGGCCTTGGCTTTTCACCATTCTGTCCTGTTAAAATTATGAGACTTCCACTATCACCTTCAAGATCAAAAGTTTTTTGGTTCTCACCTATCACCAAAAAATCGGTAAGAAAGCAAATTCCTTTTTCATTGTTGTATTCTAAGGCATAGGCCATTATAGTCCCTGTGGTCAACCCAGAACTTCTTCCAACTTTTGCTACTTGTCGACCAACTACACTGTTGACCCGAGACTGCAAATCTATTACTTTGACTTCACCAATTTCGCCAATGCCTCTAACGGACGTAGTCACATTGGATACATCGAAGTCCTCGGCAAATGGGATGAAGGCCCCATCTGCTCGAACAAAGGTTTCTGTAGGATGCGTGCAATTAAATTTTAGTCTAATCTTAAGTATTGCCTCCATGACACAAAGATTGTAATTATTGCCATTCTCGATGTTCCTTTTCTGGTAGAAGTTAGAAGCCAAGTTGGGTGTGAGGATGTTTTGAAAATCAAGAAATTGGTTGCTTAAAGTTCAGGATGTTTAAGTAATTTATATTTATCTCCATAATCACTTTTCTTATGGAAACTCTTTAGACCATTCTCAAAATCGGTTTGACAATAACTAGTCAGAAAATCATAATCAGTTTGTGTCATTCTCATAATCTAATAATTTCAATGCACATCCAAACACCCCCTAAAAGCAACAGATTTGTCTTACAGATTAGTTACAAATTTATATTGTTATTGGTCCACTTAATGTTCCTATGTTACCATCATTAAAGGGTGCATTTGACTAATACTCAAATTGGTCCACAAGATGTTCCTACGTTACCATCATTGAAGGGTGCATTTCACTAATAGTCATGCATCCATTAAACTATGATTATCCGTGGTTTCGACACCCCCTTTCTTGGTCCACTATTCCACTGGGGCAAACCCAACGCTACACAGACTTGGTCCAGGTAAAGCTCTCCCTAAGGACACTAGTGTGGCCCCTAGAAAATAACATTTTGTTTCATTACCTAGTATGTTAACTTCTTTACAGGGCACACACATGTGTCACCAGTCTAATTTGTAAACAGGACCTTCATCACACATAAAAATATACAGTCGAGCAATTCATTGCTTGAAAGAAATATTACCAGGGTTTGTCCCGGCAAATATGTCATACCAATGATCATCTGTGATGAACGACGTTGCCCTCTCAACAGCACCAAGATACACCCCAGGTCCAAGGCTTGGTGGCATAGGGTGGAACATTTTTTGGTTTGGATAATCGAGGTCAACTGCCACATGCCTATTTGTCAGGAACCCAACCTGCCGATTTCCTGTTCGACTCTTCACAATGGCACCCATGGTCCCGTATGTTCTTTGACTTGCAACCTAAAGAAATAATAAGTCACTACTCTGTTTTGAGGTACACGGAACCAAAAATTGTGGATGAGCATGAGATTTGAAGCTAACTTTAACTAATATGATGAGCAAAACCTGGATTATTTATTAATCCGAAAATAACTCTAACTGACATGATATATGGGTCTATTTTCTTAAAGTGCATTTGATCGGGTCAAAGAAAATGTGTTCACAACAAAAATAAAATGTAGCCCCAACAATGGTGGCAAATGTGTTGCAATTATGTGTGAATGAGTAATCTACTAGAGGAAAGTATATACAAGTGGAATGAGATTTACTTATTCAAAGTTCACATTCGGTCATCTTCCTTGAAATGATCCCACAAAATGTCTAAAATAACCTTTTATAGTGAATAGTTGATAGAAGTGGAAAAGTAAGAAGGTGACGGGCACAGTAATCGGTTCGGGAAAAATAATGATTTTAAGTACCGGTCGGGTTGACCCGGCAACTTGAGTTGTCTGAACTTTTATTTGCATTTATAAATAATTCATATACTGATAGAATTATTATAAGCATATTATTAAGGTAAAATGTAACTTTTAAAATAAAAGGAGGTAAGCATTTGAATACACTTTGAGTGAATTTTGACTCATTTGACCCGTTCGACCCATTTGTGTTCATAAGTTTAATTTTGAGAAGAAAGGAAATGAAGTGGAACAGGGCAGATAGAAATCAGAAAACTTTTGTGCTCCCGAGTTTTTAAAAAATAAAAGAGAAAGGAAGCAAAAAGAAAAATTGGTTAGATTTCTCTCCTAAACATTTTCCGTTCTCTTCTCTTCTTTTATGCATGTCTGTTTTCTCTTATGTTCTTTTCTTTCCTATCAAAACTGAGACAGTTAATTTAAACTTTAAATTAGCTTTTACCTGTTTGGCCTGTTATAAGTAACACCCTAACAGAATTGACCTATTCTCACATAATGACACTGGCATTGATATTGATACCTCTAGGAATTTGGGTGAGGTAGGTAAACTAAATCAATACCATCAATATCTTATTATTTATAACGTGCAATTAGGGTTTCCTTTTTCCTTTAAGTTCAACAAACAACATACTAAATAAAACTTGACAATCCGCTGCCTGTGTTTGTGTATCCGTCTATCCGAGTATTTTACTGCGCAATAACCAAAAGGAGGTTCAAACTCAGGACCTTTAGGTCATAATGAACGAGTTCCAAACAAGATACACAAGTCTATATACATGTTACAAAAAGAGTAGCTTATTATGTCCATAATACAAGAAACATTTTCATACAAAACAGACTCGAACATGAGATGAAGAGTTACCTGAGAACCAGAACCGACAGACGGATAACTTCCACGCAAGCCATCAACAAGTTTCGTATAGAATTCTTCCTTTGGAGTTGCAGCAGGTGCACCATAATATGAGAATTCGACAACATCAACATCACACCACACACCCCCTGGTCCCTGTTCAACCCCTATTCAGTTAATCTATAAAGTTCCATAAAATTCTCAAACTGGCTGTAAATTGTTTGGATGTGTGCCTAAAGATATAAGTTTCTAGCGTTAGGCAAAAAAAAAAAATCCTTATTCTGTTTCTTTTATGGTCAAAATAACTACATTAGGGGCCATTAGTGAATTGCTGTAAGTAAACTATCTCCAACTGCAATCAACCAAAATCTATTTCGGAATCTTCATGTCAACAGTAATCACTTCGAAAATGCATATAGAAATACCAGCTATTTACTATCCCCAAGGTTAATCAACTAACTTCTGAATTTTTGAAAATGCACCTATAAACAACCCCTAGCTTTAAATGATCATAACCAACTTCAAGTGTAACATCAGTATTGTAAGAAACTGGTTATAATCAGTTCAAATCATGTCAGTCCTCTTATCCTAACCTTTTGTTGTACGGTTTCTGTTTTTATAATGGGGTTGTCTTTCTCCCTGTATCTCTACATGCACAACCAAATAAATATCATGTTTGTTTGTTTTTTCATTTCCTAAGATAGTGATTTTGTTTGATCATAACAAAGTTGGACATTAGAGCAAGTCAAAATTGTACATAGAGTTAAAAACCTCAAGAGCAATTGGCAGAATCTCGCCATGACCGAGCCACTGCCTATGAATCTTGCGAGCAACAAAGACAAGAATGGCAGGTATATCAGTCAGCAAACCTCCTCGCATCCGGAATCCAATTGCAGTAGCAAGACTAACTTGCTTCAAATTTTTGCTATGAAAAGCCCTTATTGTCATGAGTTCAAGCAAAGTAACCGCTCGTTCTCCAGTAGGTAATCGACCAATCCTAACAGGCAAAACCCCCTTTAGAAGATTATCAAAATAATTAGCTCTATCTTCAGCAGCATCGTTCAAACGCCACGAAAAGTATGCTGCATTGCTCTCTGAAAGTTGACCGGCTGATGTAGTAGGACAAGAACGTAACGGTGGAGTTTCGGGATGATTACAACCTGTTGTTTCCATGTCCAAAACTGATTCTTCAGATGGTGTAGATCCCGAGTTATGAAACCTTAGATCCATCACAAAAATTAAACCTGAAAGAAGTCAAAGCCATTTTAACTTTTTAAGTTAATTAAAAGGTTAATTGTTTCAACCAACTGGGCTAGCTCGGTTGGCCACCAAGGTTTCCTTATGGGGCCTTGGGGAGGGGATGTTTGGCTAGGGGAGGTCTCAAGTTTGAGTCCCACCCGGGACTTTTACCCCTTCAGGCAATAAAAAGGAGGAACAGGAGGGTCTCAGGGTTAGCATACTGCCCAACTGGATGTCACTACTAGACCTGAACCACTAACATCTAATAAATAAGCCATTCTAAAAAAGAAAAAAAGGTTAATTGTTTCAAAGTATGTAGAACTTTACAAGCTTCACTATTGTGTGGGACGAAAAGTTCCTATTTGTATGTATTTAAGTAATAAAAACATATACTTCATATTTTTGGTTTTTTTTTTTCTACATAAAAGGACTTTTTTTTGGTAACTTATATACATAGAATTGTAAGTTTAATTGCACACAACATACGTTGTTAGGACTTAAATACAAAAAATAGAAATTTTCAAAGTTCGCCTCACATAAATAATAAAAGTTGTAAAGTTCAATCCATTTTGAAACAATAAACCCTTAGTTAAAGCACCAAATTTACTACACCCTTAAACAGCCACATTCACTCACTCGTTATCTGATTTTCGTTCACAAAATATGAACCGATGTGATCGATCGTAGAAGAGTGTAATCCCTTCTAAGCTGCAGATCATCGAGCCTGTAACACCAAACTAATAAATCTAATTATATTTCATGAACAACAAAAACTGACCCAAAATTCGCAGAGAACCAAAATAATAACTATGTCTTCCTTTAAACAACCCACCCCAAAAAGACTAATTTTTACCCCCCCCCCCCCCCCAAAAAAAAAAAAAAAAAAAAAAAAAAAAAAGAGAAATCCAGTATCATAATCCCTTTGACTAAAACACCCCTAAAACAATACAAGCCCAAATTCAGGCATCAAGTATAATGATTTGATTATAAGTAAAGCTCAAAACTTTATAACTTTTACCTTCTATGTAAAATTATAAGCACCGGCAACATGGTCAAAACAAGAAATGCATCAAAACCCCAAATCAAGTTAAACATTGCACAATTCAAACAAACAAAGAGCAACATAATCAACATAAAATTAGCATAAAACTAAAATTAAATTCAAAGAGTACTTACATTAGAGCTGTGGACAATAACTAATTAAACCTCGAATACAGTATAATTACAAGAAGTTGTTCAAATGGGTCGAAAAACCATGAACAAACTAGCCGCCGTCGCACTGCCGTTTCCCGGCGGACGGCCGGCCGAAGAAGGGGATGGGAAAGGAGGAAATCTAAATATAGAAAGAATTTCTATATGAGGAAATACTTTGATTCACAAAATCAGAGATAAAGGGTTTTATTTATTTAGAATTAGAATATATTAAAAAAGAAAGGGAGAAAGTGTCATTATTGTAAAAGGGAAATTTTGATAAAAATTGGATCATCCAATCATTGATTTTTGACTGATTGTGTTTTGATAATTAATTGTTGAATTATTTTAATCTAGTTTTTGGATTTTAGTCCTAATAAAAAAGACAAAGAATTGTCTAATTGCAAATTAGTCCTTTAATGATATTTTCGATAATGTGAACTTGTGATGCTTAATCATATAATTCGTCAACGTAAATATTGAGCTGTCACATGCGCACACATAAAAATATAAAGACGATTACTACTCCATATGATTTATTATTATTATTATATTATAATAATAGTAAATAGCAAATTGGTATTGTTTAAAAAAATCTTTTATTTTTTAAGTTTTATAATAAACCGAATGTTTTATCAAAATCTTTGTTTCGTATATTATAATGAATGTTCGGATATATATTAAATTTACTGATTAGTGTTGTTTAAAGAAATCTTTTCTTTAAAAATCTTGTAATGAATTTAATGTTCTATCATAATCTTTGTCTTGTATATTATAAGAGATTCTTGAATATATATTAAGTTTACTTAACTCATATATGTGCATTAAGTTGTGGTTGTAAAGTTATAAAAGATAATTGTTTAGTAATAAGAATACTAAAATTACGTATTAAGGTGGCAGTAGATATTCTAGACAAGGTCTTGTGCATTGTCGTATGTAATGGCTAAAGGATGTGTGATGTGTCATGTAACGTATGTTAATGGCAATACGTGACAATATAGATGATTACAATCTAGGAGTATCTCCTAAGTAAAGACAGGCCTTAAAGGGTCGTTAGGCATGAGAGTCGGCAAATGAATTTTAAGAGGATATGTATAGTATTAAAGATAGAGCCCAATAGAAAAAAAGGTCAAAGTCATATAGAAAAATGTTTTAGTGTCACGATCGTTATAAATATACCAAAAATAATAATAGTTATCATTTAATAAGTCTAAAAATGTACTCTTCAGATCATCTATTAGGTTATAGTTACATTTCCCTTTTTGGTTTTGCTTTACATATGACTTAACCCAACCGGTGGAGTATACGACATGATATACAAAGTTACAAATATAAAATATTGAAAAGAATATTGTAGATATTGCTTAATATGTTATGCGTGGTTCTACAAATCTTATTTGTTGTTCATTTAGTTATGTGTTATTTTATAGATGGTGCTCAACGTTTATTGTGCTATAACTTAACGTACCCGTTTAACTTTATAGCTTACGCTTAGTTTTTCCTACATCAATAGTACTACGCAAGTGGAAGACTTAATGGGTTGTAGATATGGGAAGAAAAAAGTTGGAAATGGAAATCTTTTTAGTGTATATGAACTGTAGCAATATCGTATTTTAAGGATTCATTTGTTGTTCTGTTTTCAATTGCTATTCTTTGGGATGAAAGCTTTATAGGGTATGTTTTGTGAAGTAGTTGTAGGCTGTAGGCTGTAGCTGTAGGCTGTAAGCTGTAGCTGTAGCTTTACGTTTGGAGCTTTTCGCGAAAAGCTACTTCTAGTAGCTTTGAAAATTTGAGCTTTTCGTTGGATTCTAAAGCTACAGCTTGTACATGATAAACAGAGCTTTTATTTTCATAGGAGCTTTTTGTTCAAAAATTAAAAGCTAAAGCTACGAAAAGCTCCTAAAAGCTCCATGCCAAACAGGCCCATAGACTAACAACCTTCCACATCACGTGATTCTACGATGGTTGTTAAGTCAAATCACCTCTAGTACTTCTCACTCACGCATCATTTTTGCTAGAGTAAATTACAAAAATAGTACTTGTGTTACGTCACTCTTTTCGATTTGAGTTTTTTTGTTATGTTTTTGCATTATAAGTCATGTTTTGTTATACAATCACTCTCTACATGTAATAACTAAAATACCCTAGACATTTTATTGTATTTTTAATCCGTAGGAGTGACTAATTGTGTAAGGCCCTCTTCAACCATAACTCTATATATATTTTTAAATACAGAGGAAATAGAGAATCTTGTTAGCATATTCCTCTCAAAAAAACATCTCCTTCAACCATCTACTCTAAAAACACTAACTCTATACGGTTTTATATCATACTTAATTCATCTTTAAATAATTTTTAAGTGTTTTTAAATTTAAGTTATTTTAATTATGCAGCTTTTATATGTTCGTAATCATTATAGTTTAATATATTTATTTTCGAATGTATTATTTTCTCAATAATTTATTTTATTTATTTATTAGTAATAAAGAATAACACTAATCCTTATTAATAATAATTATCAACAATTTAACAATATACAAATAAGAATAATATTGATATTAATAAAAAAAATATTGATTAAGGCTTTTAGAGTGTGAATATTGTTTCTCTATACATAGAGAAAGTATTCCTTTATCTCTATCTTTAAATATGAAGGAACTGTTGAAGTGTATTTTTTTCTCCTCTATCTCTAAATATCGAGATAATTGAGCATTATAGAATAACATTGGAGTTGGCCTAACAAAAGATGTTTTCTAGGGGCTCCGAACATGCAAAAAATATGACTAAGGGACTGAAACCGAAAAAAACGATAGAACACTAGCACCATTTTTGTAATTTACTCTTTTTGCTAAGTTTTCAAGAATGAATAAGAAAAAGAGACCATAAAAAAGAGGTGATGTACGTCGTTAGTTGGTGGGTCATGATCTGTTCTTAATTTTTTGTAGGTCTGCAATCGAACCAAAAGAACACGAATGAAGCATGTTCGTGTTTATTCATTAAGGTTTTATCGAACGAACACAAACGAATAAATGAACAATTTTTCTTGTTCATTTTCGTTACTAAAAATAATATGTTTCTTCACGAACATAAACTAATGGCATTCGTTCATTAATGTGCTAAAAGAACACAAACGAACCTAAACAAACACAAACAAACCTACATGAACACAATCGAACATATACACATATACATTTTAATATCATGAAATCACCAAAATGTGATACTTAAATATGTCATATGAACAAGTTTGATATAAGGTTTAATTTTATTATATTTAGATTTAGATTAGATAAAAATGAGATATACAAATTCGCATAAAATTAATTAAACTATTAGTAAACAAACATTAACAAACAAACATTAGTAAACAAACATTAACAAACAAACATTAGTAAACAAACATTAACAAACAATCATCAAATGAATGTTAATGAACATGTTATCAAACGTTTATGAATGTAAATGAACGAACAAGACATATGTTCATGTTCGTTTGTATAATTAAATGAAAGTAAATTTTTGTTCATGTTTGTTCATATAATTAAATGAATGAACATGAATGAACATAAATGAAATTTTTGCCGAACGATCCACGAATTGTTTGTTAAACGTGTGGTTCGCTTACAGACCTAATTCTTTGTACTTCAAATAAATTGTTCAAACTCGTTTCAAGAATAATCTCAATTGAGGGTGGTAAAGAAATCAATCATTGGACTTATAAGAATGATGAAAATTGTATCCGACCTCTTATTACTTTTAATTGCTGATGTGATATTTTTGATGATGTGGTGATGACGTGACAATTTATATGCTTGTCATATCATAAAAAATACCAGCTATCAAACAAGTAAGTTATTATATTCATACAATAGCTATCGGTGAAAATTCAATTACATATGATAGAAATTATGACATGATTGAATACATTCACAAGTATTAATCCTATATTAAAATTACATACGTTTATTTGTATTCCATACATTGATAATGAACAAATAACACATTTTCCATGAAAGCTCGCGTCATTTCAAGAAAATAATATACGTTTTTCTTTTACCAATGGTGTGAAGCTTAGTTTGTAATGGGTGTCGGCATCTTTTTCACAAAAAACACGATGTCAAAGATTCAAGCGTGGCACCCCATAGTCACAACCGCTGAGTTAACGAAAGTTAGTGAAAAGGACAATATTGGCAAAAAGAGTACAATATTGGCAAAATTGAAAACTGCAGGGACAAAAATGAGAGCAAAATCGGAAAAGGATAAAAATCATGAAACGCGTCTACCACAGGGACGGAAACGGAAAATTTCCCTATATAATAACTTGTCTCAAAATGAGATTTCAACTCATAATTTAACGATTGTTAAATCACTTACGTACCGTTAGACCAAAAGTTATCTGATATTTCAGTTTGTACTATTCCAATTGACATGATATTTGTCTGCCATATTTCACACGGTGTATACGTTAATATATAAAAAGTTTCAATATATCTTGTAGCTTTCGTAACATATAAGTGGAATGTTTACATTCTCCTAAATTGTTTGTTTTTCTACATAAAGAATGTTTATGAAGTTAATTAGTACTATTAGAATTAGAACAACAAACTTATCCACATGTTAAAAGAAATGTTAAATTCCCATCGAATGACTCCTCTCATGCTAAATTATCTTACATGTTAAAAGTTCTGAACAGATTCACGCTATTGCTAAATCTCAAGTCAAAGAATTCATGATCGATAATCACGATCTTTTATCCATTAATAATGATGAAGATACGATTATGGCAGAAGTTAGAGATATCTCCTCTTTTACAAACTTATATGCTATTTGTTTTGAGGAAAGATTTTCAGATATTGAAATACAATACACAGGTGGAATGTGGGTATTAATGAAGTTTTCTTCACTTGAGGAAGCCTCGTCTTTCACACAAAAGGAATCATTAAATTCATACTTTTCTTTTTTCAAAAAAGTAGATGGGAACTTTGTAGTTAAGAAAAGGATCATTTGGATAGAAATAGTTGGGCTACCACTCTGTGCATGGACAACAAATGTACACAAGAAAGTAGCTAACTTATGGGGTACATTTCTATTTGTAGATGAGGATACTGACACAAGCCAACAGAAGGATTTGTCTTCAAACTTCTATCCAATCTCAATTGGCAGAGCAACTTTTAGTGAAGATTGGTGGCAACTCTTTTTCTATTCATGTTAAAGAAATATCATAGTGGACTCCCATAATGCAGAAACCCACATATGAAAAACGGATTTGGATGATAATGAGATAGATAAAGACTTTTGTGATAAATATAACCCTGATAACAAAAGTATATCAGATTCTGATAATAATGATATGGGCATTGAAGATCACATTAAGGTCACTCTAATGAGAATAAAGCTGCATATATCGAAAGAAAGATAGAAGATGTAGATGACCTTAACAACATTCGTGTTGTCAAGGAAACTCAGCCTTCTGTTATACCCACTCAGACTCATTCAGTTGAAGATAACATAGACTCAGATTCCTTCTCTAAACCACCAGGATTTGAAAGCAGGAAATTTACGACAGCAGATCTATTTACCACCAGGAAGTCTTCAGGAAACAATTCAACATGCTCATTCTCTCATACATCAAATCATTCCCAGCGTCATATTAAAACCAAACCACTTCTCTCTGGGTTGAATGGGTCCTCACTGATAGATGAATTTTCTCCTTTTATTGAAATTGCAAAAGTGCTTGAATACGATATAAAAGGGTGTAAACGAGACATGCAAAATCTTATATCGAGAATGGGAGCGACTGATTTTGATAAATGAATATTTTATCTTTAAATGCTTGTGGTCTAGGTGGTAAATCTAAAATATCCCCAATCAATAATCTCTGTACAAAATATCAAGTTAATTTCTTGGAACTCCGGGAAACTTTCTTAACCAAAATGGATCTTGTTAAGCTTTGTAAAATCTGGAGCGTTTATCAATTAGATTTCGCTTCAAGTTCTGCTCGTGGGCATTTAGGGGTTATCATCTCTATATCGGATCCAAATTCATTTGTAAAGTCCAAAGCTTGGTGTGCAGCTAATTATATCATTATTCAAGGCGTATGGAAAAACTTCAATTTCCCTTGTTTCATGATGAATATTTATGCTCCTCAAGATATTCAGGCGAAACGATCGCTTTGGAGCTTTTTATCCTCTTTCATGCATTAAAATCCAGGTAACTATATCCTTTTTGGTGATTTTAACGTAGTTCGTTCCCCGGATGAACGTCACGGTTCTATTTTCTGTACAACTTCAGCTTCTCAATTTAATAATTTCATTGAGACTAACGATCTGGAAGACATAAAAAATGGGCGGACATATATTTACAAGAATATCAAAATTTTGAGACAAAATGTCTAATCTAGATAGGTTTCTTACTTCTAGTTGTATCACAGACATTTTCCCAGATACCAATGTTATTGCTTTAGACATAAACATTTCAGATTATCGGCCTATTTTCTTTCACTTTGAGAATAAAGACCATGGTCCATATCCTTTCAAATTCTTTGATTTCTGGCTGCATCAAGAGGATTTCGAATCTATGATTAGATCAGAATGGACACATTCTCAGAAGATTAATCATCACAACAAGTTCACTCAGTTCAAACTCAAACTTCAATTCCTCAAGGGTAAAATTAAGGAATGGCTATCTGATTTTCGATCAAAAAATGCTTCTGATCAGAAAGCTCTTCAGCTCAGGTTACGTGAAATTGACAAACTGATTGACGACGGTTTAGGATCTCGTCACATAGCTGAAGAAAGAAAAGATGTTGTAAACAGATTAAAATCTATTGATAGAACGAATTTGCAAGACATAGCCCAAAAATCAAAGATTAAATGGGCTATAGAAGGCGACGAAAATTCTAATTTTTTTCATGGTATTCTTAAGAGGAGACGTAGGCAACTTTCTATCAAGGGTATTCGTTCGAATGGTACTTGGATTTAAAATCCTCACGAAGTCAAAACATCTTTTTAGAATTCTATAAGAATAAATTTGACATTTTTGTGGGAGGAAATATTCATAACCGAAGCCCTTTGTTTAAACGGATTTCTTTGGATCAAAGCCTTTCATTAGACCGATCTCCCACTTTAGAAGAAGTTAAACAAGCTATCTGGGATAATGGAAGTGACAAAGCTCCTGGCCCACATGGTTTTACTTTTTCGTTCGGAAAGGCGTTTTGGGATATTCTTCAAGGAGATATTCTTGAATTTGTTACTGAGTTCTTCACTACTGCTTTTATTCCTAAAGGCTGCAATTGTTCTTTTATCACCTTAATTCCAAAGATTGACAATCCGGTTGATATTAAAGATTATCTTCCTATTACTTTAATAGGCTTATAATACAAGATAATTTCCAAACTTCTTGCCAATCGTTTGGCTAGAGTTTTGGACTCGGTGATCAACATTGAACAATCTGCTTTCATCAAAGGTAGGCAGATTTTGGATGGCTATTTGATTTTAGATGAAGTAGTAGAATGGTGTAAAGCAAAGAAAAATCAATTAATGCTTTTCAAAGTTGACTTTGATAAAGCATTTGATTATGTGTCTTGGGACTACTTACATTCTATTTTGCATTTTACGGGTTTCTCTCTTAAATGGAGGGATCGGATCCGTTCATGCCTAATCTCCTCCCGGTCTTCAATTTTAATCAATGGAAGCCCCAAGTAAGAATTCCAACTTAAAAGAGGTCTTCGCCAAGGAGATCCTCTATCTCCATTTCTTTTTATCATAGCCATGGAAGGACTTCAAGTGGCTATTGAGGACGCAAAGGCAGCCGGTTTGTATCGAGGTATCCAAATAGGTACCCAAAACATTATTCTTTCCCATTTATTCTATGCGGACGACATTATCTTTCTAGCTAAATGGGATAGATCTAACTTGATTCATATCCTTGATATCTTAAGATGTTTCTACCACGTTTATGGACTCTAAATCAATCTTCAAAAATCCAATCTTCTTGGAGTTGGAATTTCGGAGGAAACGATGGCTCAATTTTCCTCTATTGTAGGTTGTAGTTCGGCATATTGTTGGTGCATCTTGTGTGACAACAACATCTAGTTTATAATGATTCATTTTGTTAATCATTGTAATTGTTATATTTTGTCTTGTATGCATAAATATGTAAGTTCGTACGAACTTAGGTAGTAGGTACGAACTTAGGAGACCTACGAACTTAGCCAAGTTCGTATGGGCTTCGAAGTGGGCTAAGTTCGTAGGGCCCAGTCCATACGAACTTAGACACTATATATATGCATATCCGTAGGTTTTGTTTAGTTATCGATTATTTCAGTTTAGAACTTAGTCTTAGAGCTTTGTGCTAGTTTGCAGAAAGCTAAAAGAGAGAGTTTGTATTGTACTTTGAATGTAACCGAGTTTATATTCAATAAAGCTTATTATTTGTGAGCTTTACATATTCGTATTTACTTGTTGATTATTGTTACGTTTGTTAGAGGATTCCGCACTCTACATACGTGATTACCTCATGGATCCAGGTCAGGGAACCTACACATATTTCCCGTTTACCTATCTTGGCCTTCCGGTAGGGGCTAATATGTCTAGATTAGCGGGTTGGAAACCTATAATGGATAGATTCGAGAAAAAACTATCCTATTGGAAGGTTAAGATGCTTTCAATTGGTGGAACATCGATACTTCTTAAATCTGTTCTTGGTTCTATGAGAATTTATTATATGTCCATTTTTCGTATGCCGGACATTGTTAACAAATTTCTCGAGAGGCTTCGAGCAAAAAAAATTTGGGGTTGTGATTCAAATGAAAAAAAAAACTTCATTGGATCAATTGGAACTTGGTTATCTCAAATAGAGAAAAAGGTGGCCCCTATATTGGTTCTCTCAAAGCCTTTAATAAAGCTTTGCTTTATAAATGGTACAACAATCCTGTTCTTCAGCAAACGGGTATTTGGAATAGAATTGTTAGCTCCATCAATAATCTCCATGACACAAACATTATTATGCACAATAGTATTTCCAAAAAAGTGGAAAATGGGTTGAACACAAAATTTTGGAAAGATATTTGGTTAGGCGATCTCCCTCTAATGATTTGTTTCCCTCGCTTATACATGTTAGAGCTTAATTAAGACCGTCTTTTTGTGCATAGATGGTCGTCTAATTCCGATAGTTGGAATTGGCATCATTCTAATTTGCGGGGTATATCTACTGTTCAACTTTTGGAGATTCAGCAGTTACTAGCTGATTTCCAATTGAACACTTCTACAGACTGTTGGCTTTGGACGTTAAGTAACGATTATGTATTCACTATTCAGCGTGCTAGATTCTTAATTGATCTCTCAGCCTTCCTTATGGTAATATTCCGACAATCTGGAATCGTTTTGTCCCGAGAAAAGTTAACATCTTCTTTTGGAGATGTTGGTTGGACAGGCTTCCTTCTCGCCCGTATCTGATTCATCGAGGTATTGACATTCCCTCTGGTCTTTGTCCTATTTGCGAAAATGATATTGAAGTTGTGAATCATTCTTTTACCTCTTGTGATATTGCAATCAATTTATGGGTATTCATCGGTAAATGGTGCGACTTAAGTATCCCTTTGTTTTCTTCTATCAACGATATCATTAACTGGTTGGAGAACAATCAAGTTTCAAGCACAAAAAGACATCTTTTACAAGCTATAGTTATGACTACCTGTTGGGTTATTTGGAAATTCAGAAACGTGACTATCTTTGAACAGAAGAACCCTTGAAAAGATACCTTAGTTGATTATATTGTTGATTTTTCTTTTTCTTGGTTTGTAAATAGAAATAAAAAGATTAGGGCTACTTGGTTTGATTGGCTTAAAAACCCAATTCATGCCATTTCAGTGTAATGTTGCTAGTTTCTTACTAGCTTTTATCTAATATATTTAGGCTCTCTTTTCTCGGGTGATGGCAATGCTGAAGCTCGAGTTGGAGGGTCTTTTGTGCTGTTAAAAAAAAGAACAACAAACTTATCCAACCTATTATGCACAATTACATGGGTCAGGTCAAATGCCCTTTAATGTTATTGCAGTTATAACATCATTTAACGTATATTTGTACCAAAAATGTTGGTTGGCCAACCCAACCCAAAAGGTGTTGACCAGACTGAAAATAGTGTATATCTTGACCCATTATCAACAACTCAAGCACCTATTGTGTTGTGCCATATTTATTTCAGGCATACACCACTCCCTAGGTACCCATCTTTCTACCATGTCACCACTAGTTCAAAACCACCAAAAACATGCAGTCCTACTTGCATCATATATGTAAATGAACATGAACATGAATATTACACTAGACAAGTGTCTTCAAGCTAGTTACAAACATCATTTGAGAAAACACATAACACTTGAACTCACCATATAAAGAGAACACTTGTTGCAACAAAGATAGCAAAAGTTATTGTAACAAAGAGAACTGGAGAACATAACAACACATATGATGTATAGTACTTAACTAGAAAACTGTTCTCTATAATCCAGAAAGGGTTAATCGAAGGATGACTTTCGTAGTAATGTTTCTTGATATGTTCCATGTTAACAGTGGTTCTCATTCCTGGATTTGAAACACGTCTTTTGTGTAGTTGAACAGATTTGGATACTCACGTAGCAGTTTTTTGTTGCACTTGAAGTATACTGCATAAACCTGCACAAAATTGATCCCATAAAGAGATTATTTCCCCAAGTAACTTCATAGAAACAATCTGAGATATCACTAAAGGTGGAAATTCAACCCATTTACTTACAAACGAGTTGATTTCAGTTATATTGCAACTCAAATGGATCAAATAAAAACAATTAGCTAAAAAAGATTTCGGGTCAAGTGGGTTGAATCGGTCAAATAACATTGAATGTTGCCCATTGTGTATCATTGAGGAGCATATATGTTAGAAAGTAATGTCAAATACCAAATGGGTCAGTGAAGTTTCTGTTTGGGCCGAAGGCTAACAAACAAATCAAATTGGTAAGTAAGTATATATGTAGTAAATAAAGCCCAACCCATGTACATAATGAATGGGCCAATGTAGCAGTTAATTTCGTTTTAGAATCAGGAATAAAGAACCGATGTGTTGTTTAGGTCATAATGGTTCATATATGTATATATAGGGTAACAGATTGTAACTGACAATCAAACCTACTGTTCTATATACATACGTATCTCTGTTTTTTTTTTTGTATATATACATACAATCTGGGCAGTCCTTGTAACAGAAACACGAACACAGAAACTTAAACCATGAAATCGATCTTGAAGAAGGACAAACCTGTGCAACAGTGGTATCAGAGCGCAAGGGTTCCAAGTCTGTGGAATCCAATTCGTAAACCCGTTCGTGTTGGATTTCAACAACAAAGGAACAACAATAGAATCTGTGATCGTTTTCGAATCAATGGCACCCACGTGCAAGGAGAATCCCACGAGAATATTTGGAGATGTTAAAAGAAAAGCTTAAGGAAATTGAACTCTACAATAGTTCAAAACAGAATGTTTCTGTGGGAATCGACAACGAAAACAGAATCTATACGACTAAAGAAAATCGAAGAAATCAAAGAGTAAGATGCTTCTGTTGTAGAATAAGGGGACATGCTTACAATGAATGTCTGAATAAGAGGAAAGGAAACAAAGTTCAAGAAATGGGATCACCAAGTACAAAACCGTTTTTTGTTTTGAACAACAAGAATACGACTTCAACTTCAAAATATCCGGAATTGGTTCATGTGAAAACAAACTTTATGATTGAAGGAAGCGACCTTGATAATTGGAATGAGATTTGGTACATAAGCCGTTTGTACAAGAATCATATGAGTATGAACAAAGACTTATTCAAGAGGTTGAAGACAAAGTTTGATATGGAAGGAACACATCATGAAGAAAAGTTCATATTATCTCATGGAGTAGGAGAAGTGATTGTGAAGACAACAAAAGGAAACTTGACGATTCCTTGTGTCAAGTACACACCCGAAATAACCTTGAACGTGTTAAGTTATGATCAATTAAAGGCACAAGGTTATGAGATTGTGTACAAGGATGGAAAAGTGGATGTATCATACATGTTTGATGATGTTGATACTAATGAAGAAGATTCAAGTAAGATGTACGACAAACAAAACAAATATTTGGATAATTAGTTTGAGTCAATTGATCCAAAAGAAGAGTATGAAACACACAAACAAGGATTGGATGATTATGGAGTTCAAGAATACAAAGATGATGATCTTTTGTATGCAAATGGGATGATACACTCGTGAAAGGTAAACTCGTTTGGCAAATTCATATACTTCATTGATTTGCTTAAACATGATGAGATTGTGTATCCACATTGGGAGTTGTTTAGAAGAAAGTTTGGAGATATGCTAAGATGGTTCTATTTAGTATACTTGCAAAGGAATAGTATGGAGGCTATTCCACCGATCATAGGAAACGTGGAGATCGATTTACTTGATATTTACAAAATTGTGGAATGTATGGGAGGCTATCTTACCGTTTTACTAAGCTACAATTGGGAACAAGTGGCAATTATGTTTGGGTTGTCCGGGGATCTCAAGGATGAAATCAAAAGGTGTTATAACAAATACATCGACATAGTAGTATGCTACTACAACACGGCCAAGAGGTTTGATGAACAAACCATGGAAACACCAACCAGTGTAGTTGGTGAAGGCAATGGGATTGCCAAGAATGAAAACCCACAAGGAAATGATGGGAAGAAGAATAAAGGGGTTGTGAAAATGAAGGATCATGAAGATCTTCATGAAGAAGAAGGAACCCATGGAAGGGTTCAAAGGATCCCACAACAAAGCAACACAAACACGTTTGAAGATAAGATACAAGATCAAGATCAAGCCAACCAAGAACAAGAAGATGATCAAGCAAGCCAAGATGATTTTATAATCATCACTTGAAGAAGATTGAAGAACCAAGAGAAGTGAAGATTTCGGCTTTGACATTAGGGGGGAATATGTTGGAAAGTAATGTCAAATACCGAATGGGTCAGTGAAGTTTCTGTTTGGGCTGAAGGCTAACAAATAGATCAGATTGGTAAGTAAGTATATATGTAGAAAATAAAGCCCAACCCATGTACATAATGAATGGGCCAATGTAGCAGTTAATTTCGCTTTAGAATCAGGAATAAAGAACTGATGTGTTGTTTAGGTCATAATGGTTCATATATATATATATAGGGTAACATATTGTAACTGTAATTTTTAACTCCAATTCACAATCAAACCTACTGTTCTATATACATACGTATCTCTGTTTTTGTTTTTGTATATATACATACAATCTGGCAGTCCTTGTAACAGAAACACGAACACAGAAACTTAAACCATGAAATCGATCTTGAAGAAGGACAAACCTGTGCAACAATATAGCCTCCTACATCACTTTATTAAAAACATTGGGTTATTATTATTATTATTATAAATTATAACTAATATAGTTTTGTGGCCATATTTAATGTTTTCCTTTCTTACTTTCTTTAAATGACATGTGGGCAAGGAAATGTTTTTGCCTCAACCCAACCACTTAAAAGCTACCTAGTTTGACCCAAGCCCATTTCCACTTATTACCCAACGCACCCGAACCGACCATTTCTACACCTCGAACTATCATGTAGATTTCCTGCAGCAACCACTCGATATGTACATTATGACAGATTCTTGTCGGGTGCCTAGGATCTAGGCTACGGACTAATTGAATCCAACATGTCAAACTGAGTAATTTGTAACAATAATAGAACACCAAAATTAATCATTTGAAAATGGGTGTAACAAACAACAGAGCTTTAGCCTCCATTGTGTTGGTCAGTTGGTCCCAAAGATGGGGGCAATTGAAAGTATTCCGGTTCAATTTCCATGTGAGTCCTAGTTGAGGTGTATCAGTGGTTTGGTTGAGTAACCATCTGAGCGAACGTCTAGATGAGCATAATTCACCTGTCACGTGAAAGTGATATGCCCGCGCTGTCTAGAGTGTGCCAGTTGGGGTTGCAGGTAAATCAACCTTAATAGAGTTGTAACTAACATACGTATGTGTAACCTAAAGATAATTAAGTTTATCATCTTTAAATGAATTGCTTATGTGTCTGCTTGATCCCCTGTTTAAAAAAACTAAGTAGAAGGTCATTTGACAGCCTAGCTCCGCTTAACATGTGTTAGAACAGTTATGACTTTGGTCTATGAGTTACAACAACAAGCATATTTGGTCTAGCACAAAGTTTCGAATTGAAGATTGATATGTGACATAATGGGAGTTGGGACACCTTTAAAACACATATCACAACAGTTTGACTAATTCATAGTATCATCATCTTAAATAAGCCCTTGCCTTTGTGGTTTAGTTAACATAGGATGCCTTTATCATAGGACACTGGAGCATATGTTAAATTCATCACATCTAACCTATGCTAAAATGTTGATTACATTGTTATTAGGGTTATTTATCTATCAGGGTACTTTTCGTTTGTCCCAAATGGGAAAACTTTTTATTTTTTCTCTGAATAGCCATTTACTTTATCGTCCCTACATGTCACTGTAAACATTTTGGCCCATTTGGTACAAAAATGGAAGTACACTGATTAATATCGCACAATATTTAAAAATTAAGCAATGGTTGACTGGCTCAACCGGTTACATAATGACTCAAACAGGACAAGATCACCAGTATAATGGCCTACTGGGACATGAAATAGTACATCGAATTTTAAGGGTGATTGTAAGATTATATAACTATTTTCTACTTCAATCATTTTGTGATAGCTAAATGTTTGATAATCTTTGAAATGCAAATCTACACACCCAATAAAGAGGTTAATTCCCCCTACGGGACCAAAAGATGAAAAAAAGCCAGATATATCTCATTAGCTACCTCTACCTAATCTGTGGATTCTAAGAGAACACGAGTGAACTATAAAGAGAAAAGAAACACTGCATACCTCATCAAACGTTATAAGGGTGACAAACAGACGTACATCTGCCTCCGTTAGAGAGTTCCCACATAAGTATCGTTGTTTTCCAAGTACTTCTTCACATCTGTCCAGGGCCTCATATAACTGTTTAGAAGCCTACAAACCGAGCACAATGAATGTCCCTTTGTTAGTGAGTATACAACAGCTTAATTTACAGTAACAGAATAACTATATAAAGTATAAAATCCAATAATACCTCCTCATAAGGCCCTAGCTTCTTAGCAAATCCACGTTTATATACACCGTTATTAATCCCACCGTAAACCCAGCCATTGACCTCATTAATCTGACTTTGCAAATGAGTAGTAAAGATCCTAGGTAGGATTCTCTGCTATTTCGTTAAATTCAGTACTCAACATCCAAATGATCTCCTCGCTCTCGTTATTAATAATAGTCTTTAGTTTCTTGTCCCACATAACCTATCACCATCCACAAAATCATAAAATAACTCTAAAAACATATATAATATTTTTTTAAGGGCGTATTATATGTACAGGGACTGTGTAATTTCCAGAGTAGTTTTTACTGGGGAGCTCATATAGTGCTGTTATGCTTTTTGCTCCATTGAAAGGGTCTGCTGCAGCTCCTTGTTGCTCTGTTTCGTTATCGGGAAATACCCATCCCATGTGCTCATCGTCTTCCTTTGTTCTCTCCCATATGGGTTTCACCGACTGAAATTTGCATAAGCGTTAAAACTCGGTTGCTAACTATTGAATGTTGGATTAGGTTGACCCGCCAACATATTTTTGTCTATTTTCTCAATACCACATAATTAATGTACGGATTTGATTACGAAAACAAGAATACTGAAAAAATAACCAAATTATTTGGAATAAAGCGATATAGGAGGTCATAACCATTATATTAAGCTCTGGGGGATTTCGACCCGTTCCATTTTTAGCTATGTTTTTTAATATACAAACATGAGATCAAAATATGACCCAAAACGACTCATTATCAGGTAAATGGGTCGAAATGGTCACCTTTACTAACTATCGTTTAAATCTTACAAGGGTCAAAAGAGTATAACATACCGTAAAACTGATGGCCTTATCAAGTCCTTTAATCTGTAAGTATGCAAGGCACCTAGATGCCCATGGGCAAGCATAGGACACGTATAAATGATATCTTCCTGACTGGAAAAGTGGATTTTGGATCTCGTGAGATGAAACTTTGAAACGTTGAGGGACTTCTTATAAAGGTACCAGATTCTGACATCTCATCCAATGCAGAACGAGCCATTTGAAAAGTAGGCAGTAGTATCAATAGGCAGTAAGACTTATAACCTGGTATGATTCATCACAATTCAGCAAATTTACACACACACGGAGATTAGTGCTTTCGATTCAACTAAATTCCACCATCAAGTATCCTTCGGTAATTTCCAAAGCTAGGAATGTAACATCCTACTAACTTGATAAAATTTGAAAGTTTTAAGTTAAGTTCTATTAGGAAAGAAGTACCAAAGTCTAAGGGCCTTTTTTGTAATTCTTGACCAAAATGTGTACGTGTAAAAAAAAACCCACAACCTGCTTACTACGTGGCTTAAATTGATGATACAAACGAGGTTCTCATGCAAATTCCTTCTATATACATGTAATATTTAGTGAGATGAACGAAACCCACAAGTTTATTTCGACAAAAATTGAGTTTTTCTGAGTGAATTCGTGTAAGTAACATAGCGGTTCAGAATTAGGTTACATCAACGATTTAGGTATTAATTATTAGTCATTCTTTGAATTAAATACATATAAAGCTTGGATTTTATGTCCTTAATATGTTGGATCGTTCAATTTCAGTTCATAATTATGTTTGATTATCCGATTGTTAAATTTTATATGTTTTGAAATGGGTTTCTTTGAAATAAGACCTAAAGTCTTATAATTTGAACCATGTATATGCTTGTATATGTTTAGTTTCATACATGGATGTTAGATACATGCCTACATGTGATGATCAGTTTTTAATTTCAAGAAAAACGAAATATAAATGATCAAATTGTAGTCTTCTTCATGTGGTTTTTGTAATCTACTAAACATGTTACTGAAATAATTTAATTAATGAAATGTAGATCGTTCTAAGAGCTAATTTTTATGCTGAAGATTCGTTTTATATGTTAGAGTAAAACTCCACTTTTTATTTCGCGAAAAACGATTCACAATCGAGCAAAATCATGCCTCAAATGGTTGTTTTGCGTTCCTGCGATCAGCAGGACAATAACTGTTAACAGTTGCTGATCTGGGCTGGATTTTCGTATCCTGGGCTGCCTTCATGCGTTTTTGGGCTAGCAATTTTAATCTGTTTTGGGCTTTTAAATGTATATATATATGTGAACTAATGCTTTCATTTCTTTTTACTCAAGCCTAATTTAAATTAATTAAAGGTCTTTAAAATAATAAGTTTAGTTTTATAATTTTTTTAAGTATTTTCTTTATAAATAATTAATTAGTAGTTATAAAGTTTATTTTAAATATAAGCATTGTTCTATATGTTAATTAAGATAATTGTTTATGACAATTGTGAAGTTTTGCTATATACCAGAAAACTCTTAATTTCCATATAAATTACAGAAGTACATAAATAATATTGTTTGACTAAATCTTAGTCTAAAAAGATTTATGAAGTCATATTGTGGCCATTTTAAATGCAAAGCGAAATTTTTTTAAGGATTTGGACAAACTTTGGAATGTATGACGAACTTTAGACACTTATAGTATGAACGGTTGGACTTAGTATTAAGTTACATAAAATTTAAGTGGTGACTGATAAAAATGATATTGAAATTTAGGTAAATCTGTGAGATAGAAGAATAATAAATTAGCAGAGCAATTAGGTGAGTTCACACTACTATATAATTGAGATACATGTTGAATTACAGTTTCCTTTTTATGTAAATATTAATATCAAATGTTATTATTATTCATGCATGATTTGGGATATATATGTATGTGTGTGATACATCGGTGGATATGTCGAGACGTCGACTAATGATTATAGATTACATATTTACAGGAACCAGTATCTAAGTGTTTATACGCTAATTTATACTTGGTTATGTCGGGGCACCGACCAGTCATGCAATTACAAGTATTAGTGCTCAGACACTAATTACTTGATATGATATAAAGAATAGTAAAACATAGTTCCACCCGATGTATTCACTACATCATGAAATCCCTTATACAGATTCAGTTATAGTTACAATATTACATGAATTTTATACATGTACAAGTTTAATTATATGTTGTATCATGAAATTCCTATGTTAGCATACGTTTTATTGTATTCATGTTATTGAACGGTTTTACTAATCATTAATTGTATGCGTTGAAATGTCTGAACTCACTAAGCTTTTGCTTATTAGTATATATAAACATGTATCTCCGAACCTAACGATAAGACAAGTACAAGCAAAGATAGGGGAGAAGGTCTGAACTTAAGAAGATTGTGCATTTTGGTGGATGTTTAAATTTCAAGACTTCCCCTTATATGTAATGTAAGAAACTCTAGTTTCGTATGTAATTATGTAAAACTTATAGTAGTAAGTAATGACTGATAAAGGAGGGCGTGACAACGAAATTGATCAAATAAAAGCCAAGTGCATTAACTCTTTTCTAAGCTTGATTGCAAAATATAATCAAGTTTAACAAACGATGGTTAATAACAAGCAAAAGAGATGTTAGAAAACTGATTACGCAGATCAATGTATTACTAAATGGACTTTAAATCAAATTAGTTTTGTGGACTTTGGATGGGCCAGATCAATGTATCAGTGTATTGGTATAATACTGTGTCTGCTGCTAAATTGTTTGAAGAATATTAGAGAAAAAGATAACAAAAAGAAAATAATGTTAGGGTCATTTTATACTCCAAAATGATATGAATGGATATTATGGTGGACCAATAGTGTGTATAACATAACGGAGATGAAAACAAAATTGATCTATTCAGATTTCTTATAATGTGACAATCCTCAAAAATCGGTATATTTCCGTACACATTTAACATGCATTCTTACGCTAATTCCCTCGTAATTAAAATCAATTTTATTTAAAATGAGATAAGTCTAGCACATGCCCACGTTGCACATTTTGGTGTACTTTACTTTAATGCGTGACGCATTTCATTTACGTAATTATTTAGAATTGCGCGATTTAAATCGGATGACTTCCGAAAAATGCGAACGTTGGTGATCTATTTTCGAAAATAACGTAAATCTATTTAATTATAATAGTAGTTATTAATATTGTGATAATTATGCTAAAGAAAGAGCATGACAACCTTTAGAAATTAATAAACGTCCACGTGAACTAGAAACGTGCAACAACTAAATAAATTGTGAATTTAATTGAATAAAGTATCAATAAATACTTGAACATTATTATAATTAATAGTAGTTAATTACTATTCCTATGCAAATTATTTCATAACCTTTCAAATAATAGAATCAAAGAATATACGAATTCGATGAACACGAAACCGTAGAGAGTTCGCGAATAACAACAAACGAAGTATCGGTAAATGACTTGAATACTATTTCAATCAATTAACAACATTATGATATCTTGATAACCTTAATCTATCCTAATTAACCTTAATCTACATTAATTAACCCTAATTAACCTTAATCACACAATTAAAACCTAAGTAATCAAGACTTGCACCTGATGACCAAAATATCTAGACTCAATCAAGGATTAAGCCTCTCTTTGACCAAAAATCAGCCAACATCCCCTTGTGCCATCTCCTTAAAACAAGGAAACATGCACACCTTACCTCCATACCTTCTACACCTCCATTACTTGACTTTGAGCCTCATTTGGTCTTCATTTCCACACACTCAAACTCTCTCCCTCTAGATTTCTGCTGGAAATCAGCAGCCTTTCCCCTCCCTTTTTGTCCCAAACAACCACCACAAGTCCACCATACAACCACCACTCATCCACCACTCCACCACCATCAACCACCATGAACCACCACTCCAAAAACACTTATCTTACCCTCATTTTACTCACAATCACTAGCTCATTTCAATTCCATTTCATACTAAGGGTAAATCGAACATAAAATTTCGGACTTGGAGCTAGGAGGTCAACCATACCAAGATCCAACACTCATCTTGCTCAAAATCGCCTTTTTAGGCTTTGTAAGGAAACTCTAACTAGAAACTCTTTGATTCTTTTATTAAGATGCTTATATGATAGTTATAATATGTTTAGATGTTCACTCATGCTAGATATAACCTTAAACACTCGTATTTGTATGAACTATAACAAGAATGTGTTAAAAAGAACCTAAAACAAAAGTTATAAAATTCGGACACAAACTTTGCTTGACTTTGGAAGTGAATAACTTGGTCAAAACTTAACCAAATATAGTGTTTCTTGAGTCTAAAATTAAGTTCAAGGAGTTAGCTTTCCAACCCCACCGATTTCATGAACTTTGGACAAGTATTGGTACCTCAAAACGTGTTTTTAAATCAAGGGGTACCTACTGGACCTTTGTGTAGTATTAATTAAGTTTGAATCCATTAAACATAACCAAAAATTATGAAACTTATATTTCTGGAAAGCTAAGACATAGGGGAACATGTGGTAAAAATTTCATAAAAATCTAAGCTCATTTGATTAGTCAAAATCATATCCAAAGTTAGACCAAATCTGGAAAAGAAGCTGTGAAAGTGGGAAACCACAGCAGCATTGCAAACCGAGTCAGTTCGCAGGCCAAACCTGCGAACTGAGTTCCCCTGCGAATTGAGATCTCTGCGAACGGATATCTCTGCGAACTAAGATTCTGCGAATTGAGTTTTCGTGAACCGAGTCAGTTCGCTGGGCCAAATTGGGCTGCAAACTGAGTCAGTTCGCAGAGCCCAAAACTCGCGAACCGAGTCATTTCGTTGGGCCAAGTTGAGCTGCGAACTGACTCAGTTCGCAGAGCCCAAAACTCGCGAACCGAGACTTGTACGATTAAAAACCGGTAATGAAAACGATTCGAATTGTTTAATAATAACGTGTGAGGGCGATAAAAATTATAACTACAGTTTTGAAAAGCTTTAGAAAAACAAAATAACTAAGCTTTCAAGGAACGTACACGTATACACATAAAACTATCACCAACGGGTCGTACGCTTTTCGAAAACGAACATAGATACGCGGGTAGCTATCTACATAAACAAACATAGATGTGCGGGTAGCCATCTACTATTATGAACCTAGATATGCGGTTAGCTATCTACTTATACAAACGAACTCATGCGTATAGGACGCTAGGAGACTTTTAGCTTACCATTTGAGTTCACAACCCCTATTTTACTGCTTTCTAAATTTGGGGGGAAAAACATATGTACTGTTAACATACAAAATGTTTTCATGCGATGATTGAAAAACTGACAACGAATGCTTGTGCGAACCTACGTTAAACTAGTTGTAGTGCATAGAAGTCCTCATGACTACAAACTGTAACCATTAGCTAGATGACGCTAGCCACCGAATATGCGAATAGTACTATTGAGATGACATCCCTCCCACTTTCGTTAGTCATGCTAACTGCCGACTATAAGTCGAGACGAGGAGCGTATATTTTATTGGTCCCAGGCAAAAACACAAAAGTCGTGGTTTGGTATTAGGCCTAGTTTTCGTCACTTTAACTCGTAAGGTTTAGCTAACCTTCGGGGGATCACCGTCAGCTATTTACTATTTTTAACTATATATCATCGTACTCTTGGCCATGATTGGCACGATATGAATTGCGAAACAATTACTAAACGATTGGTTTAAATGATTGAGTCTTAAACCTGTGAACTTCACTCAACAATTTTGTTGACCTTTTAACTATGTTTTTCAGGGAATTAGTAGCGAAGTAAGATTTGCATGCATATTGGGACCCGTGCCAACCTTATCATTTAGGATGCCATTTTTGGGAACCTCACGTGATTTCATTTGTATTACTATAAACTGTTTTAGTTATATTTGTGAAATCTCTAAACGACTTTATTTTGATAACAGTATTTTGATAACACTACTACTCTTGCGACCTGAAAAGTCGCTACGTTTTGCAACAAACAATTGTTGGCATTCTAATACAATGTTCCGTTGATAATCATATGCTCTTGATTAGTTAGATAACTAATCGCGCTCACGCCCCATTCTTCCGCACTTAATCATGATTTGATTTTGGCGGGGTGTGACAGATTGGTATCAGAGCCATTGGTTATAGCGAACTAGAAGTCTTAGAGACCTAGACTATAACCCTAGACACGAGCATTCATTTCATACATTGTATTTCTTATACCTTATCGTACTGAAACACTATCGTCACTAAACGTCTAACGAATACCCCATCATCGTGAATCGATACCGATGATGAACTTTTCGAGTACGACTGTGATAACAATGACACGTCTGAGTACAAAAATCTACCGTTCCGCTTTAGAGCGACCCCCGATGACGATTGTGGCACGACGCCACCATATTACCGACCCTATCCCTGACGATACCAACACGACTCCTGAAGTCGATATAACTAAAAATCTATTCGCCAAAATGGCACCTACACCCAAATGGGTAAACACTCCGCACTACACGCTCACCCAAATGGGTAAACACTCCACATTACGCGCTCACCCAAATGGGTAAACACTCCGCAGTACACGCTTGCCCGAACGAGGGAAGCATATCTTATAATCAAAAAGTTACAAATATCTCTGCTAAGTATAACTAGTTTGGGTGTTGCATCATCCGACTTTAATTTAACATAGCCTGATCACCTATGTACAATTAAAGAGGGATTGATGCAAGATCGGAAGCAGTTATAGGGATATCATGCACTATAAAACTCATCTAATCCAGAAAATTCCTTTAAGTATACTAAGTTCCTTCACATGTCAGGAATTAATGTTGATACGTCTCTGTGTGTCTGTCAGTTGGTCGAGTCTGTAATGTGTTAGTAAATGTAATTGACTTAGTTAGAATTTACATTTTATGTGTTATGCGGCAAGGCCTGTGTCGCATTAGTTGTAGTTGCGACATAAGGATTATGTCGCAATAGTGATCTCTGCGACACAAGGCTTGTGTCGCACAAGTCGGCCAGTTTGTTTAGTATAAATACCCAAATTATAGAGATTTAGGGTAAGAAACTTTTCACACACTTATTCTCTGCAATTTTAGCTGTTGTAATCCTTTTTAGAGAGAGAAATATAAAGTTTGATTATTGCATTGTTCTACATTGTTTAAGCTTTATACTCTTGTGATTATCCCACCCTACGATTTGATTAAAAGATTGACATCGGGATCTACAATTGGTATCAGAGCCATAATCTAAGGATTTTGGTGGTATCAAATCGTTTAGGTAAGTTTTTAATACATATTTTGATTATTTAACATCTATTTTGGTGTTTGATTTTCATTATAGGTATTTTGGAGTTGAAAATTGGAGTTTTTAAGTCTAAAATTCGAAGCTTTCACGAAGTTTTTCGTTAAAAATCATTAGGTTTCGAAATTTTTCGATTTTGAGGTTTTTGGGGTCTGACAGCGCCGTTTTGCGACACAAGTCTGCGACATTAATTTGTGTCGCTAATAGGGTTTTAGCGAACTTAATCTTTGCGACATAAAAGTTGCGACATACTTGTTTTGCGACACAAGGTCTGCGCCACAGATATTTTGCGACACAATATTTGTGTCGCTGTAAGCTCTTCTGCGACACAAGCTGCGACACAACATTAGTGTCGCTAACTCCAGTTTTAAGCAACTTTGTGAAAAGTCTCTCGAGCCCGTTACGATGACGTCTTTGGCATCAGCATCTATTCAACAAGTTGGGGCTATGTTAAAACATAATAGTGAGGTGGGTTCAACAAATAAACCACCTATGTATACAAATGGAATGAATTACTAGGATTGGCGTCAGAGATTTGAAGCATTTGTATCTTTCAACGATCTTGAAATGCTGATTTATATGGAAGAAAGGTATGAACGCCCCGGGAGGACCGGTATCTTTGATGGACCTATTCCTGAAAAATCCATTAAGTCTATGACTCCTGAGGAACGTAAGGCTTTTGACACTGAAAAGAAGACTTACTCTGCTATTACCATGGCTTTACCTCAACAGATTCTCTGACAACTATGCCACCACAAAACTGCGTATGATTTATGGATTGCTTTTGAAAAGAAATGTGATGGCAGTGATCAGTACAAACGGAACAAACTGGATCTAGTCAAGAAACAGTTTGAAGTCTTTGACATGCTGCCTACTGAATCTCTTGAAGATATGAGCAATAGATATTCACAGCTTGTGAGTGAATTAATCGAGGGAGGTGTAAATCTCGACAAAACTGATGTTAACAAGAAGCTTTTGGGTTCCTTACCCAAAAAGTGGAATACACGAGTGCTGCTGATGGAAAAAGATGAAGACATTATGGACATGGAGCTAGATGATTTGGTTGGACAGATTGCTGCTGATCTCTTAGATATGCAGAAAAAGGAAACCAAGGCTACTGCACACCTTCAGAACCCGAAGTTATATGGTGTGGATGTTCCTTCTGCAGTGACTCAAGCTGCTGGTTCTGCATTTTTCTCTGGAGGTTCTGGTAGTTCTGGTGCCCCAAGTACATCTGGTGGATTTGGATATACCACCATCAACTCTTCAAGTGGGAGTGGTGCTTATTCAAACTTCAAAGGTGCATCTCCTGCAGTTGCTGAAGAACATGCGTTTGTTTTTACAGCTTTCTTGTCAGCTTATGATGACTTCCTATCCAACAAGAACAGCACTGTGGATCTGACTGAAGAAGATTTCAGTCAAATTGATCAAGAAGAGCTTGAGCGTATGGACTTGAAGTGGAGCATGGCTATGCTCACAAGAAGAGTCAAGAACTTCTTGAAGAAAACTGGAAGGAAGAATGTCACTGATTCGGAAGAGAAGGGTTTAGGTTTTAACAAGAGCAAGGTGAAATGCTACCAGTGTCATAACTATGGACACTTTGCTCGTGAATGTGACCGCAAGAAGAACCCACCTTCCGGCCTATCTAAACCTTCTCAGTACAACTCAACTGATAAGACCAAAAATGACGAGAAGGCGATGGTTTCCGCTGCACTGCTGCTTTCCAACAATGCTTGGGAATGGTCTGATCCAGATGAGGATGATGCAGATAAGGCACTGATGGTTGAGGTGCATGAGGTAGATGATGAACCTTTATCCTGTGTTTCGTGCATTAAATTGACTAACCAACTAAACAGGTATAGAGAGGATACCAAACGCCTTAACACTGTTATTGAAAATTTAAATGAAACAAATGACATGTTAAGAAACAGTGATAAGGCAAGTGGCTTAAAGTTAAAAGCTATTTTAGAAGAGAAAAAGGAATTGAAAGCTAAAATTTTTGAACAACAAGATGAAATTGGTAGCTATGTTGATGTACTATCATCTGTTAAAAGAGAACTTGTTGAATCTCAAACTGAGGTTCTAAATTTAAAGAAAAAGCTTTCAAACTTTTCGGTCTCCTCTCTAGTCTTTGATGAAATCCTACAGGCATAGAGGACTGATACGAAAAGTAAGGCAGGACTTGGTTATCATCAAGTCCCACCTCCAAAGGACTATCTACCCATGCCTGTCAAGGATAATATCAATGTCTTGATGCCTATCTTTACAAAGATAGATGTCAAACCTGTTCAACCTGCAATTAGCATTAAAATAAGTAAGCCTGAGTTAGTTAAGGCTGAAACCGTCATTTCTGCATCTCCACAACCTGAAACTAGTAAGCCCGAGCCAGTTAGGGCTAATACTAGTGAGTCTGAAACAAGTAAGACTCAAAAGGTTGAGAAAGTTAAGCCTGTTAAGGCTGAGATTCATCAGACTGAGCTAATTAAGTCTGAGAATATAGTTGAGCCTAAGTTAGGAAAGGCTCTTTCTGTGCTTCCTCGTATTACTGAAGAGGAAATTGAAATTGAGGACATAACTGATCAAGAGTTTAGACCAGTAAAGAAAAATGTCAAGCCTGAAAATCATATAATTACTATCGAACGAAATGAACAGGCTATAACAAAAGGAAAAGGTAAAGCTATGGCTGAACCTCAAAAGAAGATTGTTTCTAAACCAACTATATTAAATAAATCTTCTAAAAATTCTTCTAAAGCATCTCTTGTTGAATGCTCACGTAAATGTGATTGTTCAACACATGCTTCTTTTGGTCGAGCTCATCGGTTTATTCCTCAATCTCAATCAAGTGTTGAGCATCGATCTTGCTTCTACTGCAAGAAGCAAGGTCATTTGATAAATGATTGTCCTGTGCTTGCCAAGAAACAGTATGGGAAACAGGTTTCGCGAGTCTCAAAATTTAAGAATCCTTCAAAGAAGTGTATTTCAATGAAAGGCTCAAAGACTCCTGTCCCAGTTGTCAAAGTCAACAAAGTTGAGCAACATACTTTGCAAAACTTAAAGCTCAAAGTTGTTGACTCGCAAGCATCCAAACCAAAGCAGGTTTGGAAGATTAAAGAATCTTGCAAAGATTCTACATCCGACAATACCTCATCAGTCAAACATTCTAAACTGTTTGAAAATAAAGTTTTGACTGATGTGGTCATTGTTGATGATGTTACTGGAGTACCCAAGACTATAAAGGCTTGGGTCTCCATTTCTAACTAATTTACCTTGTTTGTGGTGCCGCAACAACCTGAATCTGTAAGGAATAGTAAATGGTATATCGACGGCGGTTGTTCTCGGCACATGACCGGTGATGTTTCCCTTTTATCTGAGGTTCATGCTTACAATGGAGGTTATGTGGCCTTCGCTGGTGATAAAGGGGGAGTTATTTCTGGTCAGGGTACGCTTACCAATGGAATGGTAAGCTTTGAGAAGGTAAACTTTGTGGAACAATTACAACACAACCTTCTCAGTGTCTCTCAAGTGTGCGATAAAAAGTACACTACTGCTTTCACAGACACTGAGTGTTGTATATTGAAGCCGGGATTTGTAATCCCTGAAGAATGGGTGCTACTGAGGGCACCCCGGGAGCGATACACGTATATTCTTGACATGAGTACTGTGGAAACTACACAGCTCACATGTCTTCTATCCAAAGCTCCCGAGAAGGAATCGTTATTATGGCACAGGCGTATGGGACACTTGCACTTTCGCAAGATGAATTTCCTGATCAAGAATGATCTAGTACGAGGTGTCCCTAAGCAATCCTTTGGACTGAATGATGACTGCGTTCCTTGTCAGAAAGGAAAGCAACACAAGAAGTCTCACAGACCAAAGCTGGCAAATTCAACTAAGAAGCCATTGGAGCTGTTCCACATGGATTTATTCGGGTCAGTCAGAAAGAAGAGTTTGGGAGGAGCTTCGTATTGCCAAGTGGTAACGGATGATTATTCGAGGTTTTCATGGGTATATTTTCTGAAGACTAAGGATGAAGTGACTAAGATTCTCATCTACCTATTCGATAAACTGCAAAATTTGTGTGAGTTGAGGATCAAGAAGATAAGAAGTGATAACGGTACAGAGTTTAAGAACTCAATTATGGAACTGTACTGTTTGAGCAATGGTATTGAACACCATTTCAGTGCCGCAAGGACTCCACAGCAGAATGGGGTTGTAGAACGTAAGAATAGGACTTTGATTGAGGCTGCACGTACAATGTTATCTGATTCTAAGCTTCCAATCACCTTTTGGGCTGAAGCTGTTAATACGGCCTGCTATGTTAACCTTAACAACTGTATCATCAACCAAAACACATGTGTTAGTTAACATATGTTAAACATTTTCAGGAAACAAACAACAAATATATCAGATAACGTTATTTGTACCTTGAACATCGAGAACATCAATCAGATCTTTTGAAATCTTTTTTGCAGGCAACTTCAATTTCGATTTGTTTTTGACAGAAGCATTCTTTTTAACTGGAACTTGATGAAGTTTATCAGCAAGCGTTTTGGCAACATCTACTATAAAATACAATTCATAACACATGTTTTATAAAACATGTACCAATTAAATAACTATAAAACACATACAACAACAAATCAAAAGACAAACAAAAATGAAGAACACGAGTCTTATGAAACTAACCTTCAATCGATGTTGAAACACTTGATTTTGTATCTTTACCATGTCCAACAGTATCAGAAACTATAAATATGATTAACACAATAACACATGTGTTACATAACCAAAAATCTCAAAATATTACCAAAAATCGATATGATAATAATGCGAATAACCAAAAATCTCAAATATTACCGGTCGGAATGCATGTAAGTGGAATTGCTTTGATAAGCGCCTTCGAAGATGATGATAATGCGATTTATGAACGAATATCCATTTCACAAGATAAACACGATCGAATTTGTAGAATTTTGCGTTAAAATTGCGGCTAGGGTTTCACCGAATTATATTTGTAAAAATCGACCGAGAGAATGAACAATCGATTAGTTGTGAACGTATAAAACGTAAATTGATATCAACAATCGAAGATTCACAGCAGAAATCGATGATGTTTGAAGGTTTTCTAGTTAGGTTTTTGGCGAGCCTGTAAGTATTCTTCAGAGCGGGGAATATGATTTTGTTTTGAAAAGGAAAAAAAACTGAACAAAATATGAAATGATGAAAATACCCCTCCGCCCAATTTTATGTATAACCTTAATTATGTTTAAAGAAAATTAATGTATTAATCTTAACCATTGATTAAGTTGATCTAAGGGTCATTATGCATACTCCCATACTTTCAAAATTTTGTATACTTTAATGAACTTTTGTCTTGATATGCTTTATAAATCTTTTATGAATTCGTCTCATTCTTTTACAAAGTGTCGAAACCCCCAAGACGCGTGGCAGCGGAAGGTATGAGGTGTCAAGGGGGCGCCGACCAAATCAAATATCACAACACAAGAGTTACAACAAACGACCTCTATATGAGACGTTTTCAAAAATTATTACATTACAAACTTAAAAGTGTTCACATAAAACTAGGAGTTCGCATCCGATACGTAGAATTACATAACTATTATTACAAAATATAGTAAATGCAATCTAATTCCTTGGTTGTTTCAAAATATGCGACTCGAGCTATTGCTTCCAAAGCATCCTATTGCGGCTGGTTACCTGAGAATACATACTAAAAGAGTCAACATAAAGTTGGTGAGCTCATATGTTTGAAAACAATTGATATTACTTTGTATGGAACGTGTGGAACACAAGATTTCCTGTTTGTATCATCCAACAATGATAGTAATGTATTACAAAAATGTAAAAGAGGTGTATATTGTTGCCATGAGCCCATAGTTCGAGCTTAACTGTGGTGTCGGGTCACAATCAAGTGCCACGATCGTGGTGCCTCCCTGCGAGTGCCTAATCCAACACTCGTAAGAACAAATGATAATGCGTCCGTTTGACCAGTTAGTGCGACTAACCCGGACGGGGGGAGTCAATCCCGAATAGTACTATTCATTAACATTCACGCTATAACGATACTAACAAACTATGTGTGGGGGACTTTCAGGATTAGTTAAATAACTCATGCAACCAATATATCGTGTTTTGTACTTGCGTTCACATAACAATAGCAGTTGTTAAAAGCAGTTGTATGTACTCTCACCCCTGAGTGGAAATAGTAGAAAAAGGGGCTATGAAACTCACCTGAGATTAATATGTTATTTAGCAAATAACAAATAGCAAGCAACTGGTGTTCCCAAGAGAAATCTTCTAACGCCCTAGACGTATAAGATTGTGTAAGTAGATGTCTCAAAAGACCATCTATAGTGATTGTATAAGTGGAGGGTTAATGTCCACTTAAGCCAATCATGTAGGTGGAGGGTTAATGCCCACCTATTCGCTAGTAGTTCACTTAACTAGTATGTCCATTCTTGTTTGCTTTATTGAAAACGTGTACGACCCGTTGGTGAAAGTTTGTGAAAACATAATGTTGATTAGTGTAGTAAGTGGGTGAAGCCTACGAATGACGGGAGTCCGGGGGCAGTGCCCCTGGTGGCGGGGTCCAAGGGGTGGCAACCCCTGGTGGGGTCCAAGGGGCAGGTCCCCTGGCTGGGGTCGAGCTGATATTTCTTTAGTAAAAATGTTTTGATTTTTGGTCATCAGCGACACAAGGCTTGTGTCGCTAATGTGGTTTTGGCGACACAATTTTAGTGTCGCAGAGGTGACAGTTCAAATGTTATAGAGACACAAGGGTTGTGTCGCAAATGTGACTAGCGACATAAGGGTTGTGCCGTAAATGTGACGGTTCGAATGATAGAGCGACACAAGGGTTGTGTCGCAAATGTGACGGTTCAATTATTATAGCGACACAAGGGTTGTGTCGCAAAATGTGACGGTTCGAATGTTATAGCGACACAAGGGTTGTGTCGCAAAATGTGACGGTTCGAATGTTATAGCGACACAAGGGTTGTGTCGCTTGGCCATTGAGCTTCTGCGACACAGGGTCAGAAACAGACCAGTTTTGCAGATTTTATTTCGTAATTCAAATGTTCGAGATAAAATTCAAGAAAAATATATGTTGTTTCTTAGTATGTTAGGTACTTTAAATAATTTTTACAGAATTTTTAGACAAGTCTAAGTATTTATAAAAATTGTAAATTTCCACAGAGGTCAAAAAGTATCCAATCAGGAGACATGCAAGGAGATCGAGTTTCTGGGCAGAATGCGTGCATATTTGGGACATGGTCATCTGTACAACTATTCTTCTCAACAAAATTACCGAAATTTTGGCGGTGGTTTCAAGTCTTTTGGACACGTAAATCTCGATTTATGACTAAAACAATGAGGGACAATTTTTCTGCCTTTTTCGCAGCCGTCTACATGTTTTTGTAAAAATAATTTCTGGTATCAAACGAGCTCCAAAAATTATGAAACTAGTGGAAAATGAAAGCTAACTTCTTAAACTTAGTTTTAGCCTTTTGAATCGTTCATTTTGGTTAAGTTTTGAGGGAGATATCACCTCCCAAAGTCGGACAAAGTTTCTGGCCGGACTTCATGTAAAGTTCTTGCATGTTTTAAGCTTATGAAAACGATTCTTGTGAAATCTTTTGGACATATCTTTGTTCAGAGAGCATTTCAACATGTTTATAGATGTACTACAAGTATTATAAACGAGTTAGATGTCCTTACAAGATTGAAAAACCGATCAAAGGGAGAGGAAGGTGAGAATTCTTGACTTTTTCTTGAAAGTGTGATGGCGGCTCGTGGTGGTGGAGTGGTGGTTGATGGTGGTGATGAGGTGGTTGATGGTGGTGAGGAGGTGGTTGTTGGTGGCAGATTTTTAGAGAGAGAGAGAGTAGAGAGTGTAGAGAGAAGGAGGAGAGAAATGTGGCTTGTGTGTGTGTGAAAATGGAGGTTAGGGAGGTGTTTTTGTGGGGTGGGCTTGGGCCTATTTGGGGTGGGCTTCTTGGACTAGCCTAGACCGAGTTGGGCCTGGCCCAAAGGTGTTTCGGGCTCGTGACTCGTTTTCTCGACTTCGTGTTTCGTTCCCCGTTCGTTTAAACGTTAATTTGTGATTTTAAAAAGTTGATAATTTACGTTGAGCTTTTGTATATATTTTTAATTTGTGAATAATATTCGGGATAAGTAAGTATTCTTAAAATACTAAATTGAGTTACAAAAGTATATTTCGGGTGTTGCTCGGGTGTCGGGCTCGGTTTGCGCATTTTCGTCGCGTTTGTTACGTTTTAAACAAAACGTCAAAGTTTTTCGTGTATTATTATCTGAAATAATAACATAAGGTATATAACCACTATTTTAACTATAAAATATGATTACGTTATCTATGAAAAGTTTTCACCAACGTCGTACAAATAGTCGGACCACGTCCGGTTGTTTCGCGTAATTACGAATAATTACGAAGGTGTAATTCAAACAATTACGTAAGTGTATATACACATATATACAAATAGTTGCAAGTAATCACAAGTACTTAGCCTAATAAAGAACTAAATACACGAAATTAGAGTTCTAGTTTAAGGTAATCATTACCCTAAAGTGTCGGGTGTCACACAAAGATAAAGAGAAAAGAATTTAGTTTCACTTGTTTGTGTTTTTAGGATCCACAACTTTGTCCTATTTATTTTGTTTGCTGATGTTAATTAAATGTGAAACTACGAGTATTTGGTTATCAGAGTTAAAGATAGACGGTTAAAGAATAATAATATTAAATACAAATTTTGTAAATATAAAAATTAATCAATAAATAAATGATTAGAAAGTAATTAGAAATACATTAAGAATTATCACTTAGTATCAATTTTCAAACTCAAAGTGCTAGTGAATAGTAACTTTTTTAGATTATTATATGATTTATTTTGTCAACATTATATCACTAATGATGTTTTGGTTTAGTGGTTGTTTACAAAATTAAACCTCTTAGCCATCTCAAGTTCAAATCTTGAAGGCAATGTTTTTTTATTCTTTTGCTTTTTTCTTTTCGTATTCTTAAACTAAATTACTTATTTCGACCAATTTAATAATTTAAGCAGTCTAAATTATTATTTTTTTTCTTTTCGTGTTTTTAAACTAAGTTACTTAACTTGACCAATTTAATAATTTAAGCAGTCTAAATTAACTTTTTTTCTTTTCGTATTTTTAGACTAAGTTACTTATTTCGACCAATTTAATAATTTAAGCAGTCCAAATTAACTAAATAGCTCTCGAATAACATAAGATGTACAGTTCTCCTCTTATATACATTTTCAACTTTCCAAAACAATTATGGTAATTATCATGATCGTGAACTAGTATTACTATTACTATATATACTTACAGTTCGACCATTTCATATATATTTCATTATATATATTTACATTTCGAGCCTTTCATATATATTTCATTTGGGTTCTTTTTTTGCTCCCTTTTCTTTTCTCTCTTAACTTATTTCTTTATTATTATTGTTACTATCATTATATCTTATTATTATTATTATTATTATTATTATTTGATAGGGCTTTTATTATTTATCAAACTAGGATCTTAAACTTAGTGATAAATGTACTTATCGCAAGTCACTCGCAAGTCACCCGCCGCAACGCGCGGGCTTTTTAATCCTAAGTGCAAGTGACTTGGGAGAGCTAAGGAGAGCAACAAATCCAAGTCATTGAATTAGTCACTAATCTAAATCAATAATTAATAATTTGTAGCATTTTTGTAATTAGTTACAAGTATTAGATTACAAGTTAAGAAAGAAAACATAACATAAATTTTTCATATATACCTCTTTCACTTTTATCCAACTTTTTTTTCTCCCTTCTCACTTTTTAACTGTCTCCCTTCCTTCCCTCCCTTCATCTTCTCCACTTCCACTCCCACCCTTGCTGCAGGCCGCCAGCCACCACTCTCAAGAACTGCACCCATACATTAAAGTTAAACAATATAACCACACGTCATGATTGAGTGACGTGTCAAAAAGCAGCTGCCTCATACTAGTCTCCAAGAACAAAAATCGCCCTCTAAAAAACTAAGACTTCGTAAAGATGTTATTTAATGTATTTATCATCAAGACAACGAGTTTAACCTCATGTTTTGATTTTTATTATTTTTCAACTAGAGCTACATGATAAACATGTTATTCCTTAATAGCTATCTTTGTAAATTGTATTGTACTTGTACTTGTACTATAAAAGAAACATTTAAGAATATATCTACACTGAAAATATTTGTTGTACTAAATCTTAATTATTAAATTCTTATAATATATATAATGACAGTTATTATATTTAATAATTTTAATAAAATAAATAAATTTTTTATAAGAATTATATAATTTTATCAATAAATATGACAATTATTGTATATAATAATTTAGAAATATTAATTATTAATTTAGAGGAAAGTTCATTAAAGTATGTAAATTTTTGAAAGTATGAAAGTACAAATCTCAACCGTTGATCTTGATCAAAATAACAAAACCTCCACATTCTTAAAAATTAAATATCTCAAAAACCGTTAGTCAAAAAATTATAAAAAATTGAACCATAAAAATCAGCGTTTTCTCCTCTTCGATTTAAGATCTCACAAGGTATACTTTCGACGATTTTTTTTTTCATTTTTTGGTGGGTTTTGAAAATTTATAACACGTGTGTTATAAACAAATAACACATGTGTTACGGGCGACTAACACATGTGTTAACATCGACTATCGATTGTAACACATGTGATAGTCGTTGATAACATATGTGATAACCGCGGGTAACACTTTTGTTAATCCATCATAACAAATGTGTTAACCCACAAAAAATGAAAAAAAAATCGTCGAAAGTATGCCTTGTGGGATTTTAAATCGAAGAGGAGAAAACACTGATTTTTATGGTGCAATTTTTATAATTTTTTGACTAACGGTTTTTGAGATATTTAATTTTTTAAAAAGTGGGGGAAAGTGAGTTTTTGTCACGTGGCGCATGCCTATTGTTACTTTCATACTTTCAAAAAAACCCATATTTTAATGCTCTCAACTTTATTAATTTATACTAAATATATCGTATTAATACATTTGACTTGTTATCTTAAATAATATATAAGAATCATACTTGTGACATCATCATCTTAATTTGAAATCTAATTAATCAATCAGAAGCCATAATTTAATTAAAAATATTTATTTTTTTAAATTGAGTAAAATTAGAGATTTGATGACATTATAAATTATGATTTTAAAAAATAAAACAAATAACTATTTTAAGAATAAAGATAACAAAATAATTAGTAAATAATACTACTAAAATTATCTAAATTATATAATGTTAATTAATGAATTAATATTTTTTATATTTATTAAAAACGTATATTCAGGAACAAATGGAATCAGATAAAAAAGCCATCGTCCAATTTATATAAAATTTATTTAGGTATGTAGCTTTGGGTTTCAAGTTAATTATAAGGTTTCAACGTTTCATGAGCATGTCTATGAGTTAAGATTATTGTTATATAATATGATTTATTAAAGCATCTATATTATATTAATTTTTATTCAACAAACTATATTAATATTACAATTTGTTTGTATTTTCATGAATGTATGGAGTAGTTTTTAATTTAGGATGGAACAAGACATATTTTGTGCAATAAGATAGATAAATGATTTTCATTGTGATTAGAGGCTCTATTATCATAACTTTATGTAATGAATATTGTTTTTAGGTAGCTTCATTTCAAAAACATAGTTTAAGAATCATCTAATAATAAGATTCAAGTGGAAGAAGATAAAACATAATTAACGTTTAAATAAATAAAATACGGTTATTTATTCAATATCAGTGTGTATAGCGGGTATTTTAAGTACTCTATTATTTTTTGAAAAAATTATTAACACTTAAGATATATAAAAAAGATATATGATTATAAAGTAATTTTTTACATTTATGTTAATAGTCTCATAGGTGATTACTATTTAACTTACAAAAGTTTATGTTTAAAATCACCCTAAACTATATGCAACAAACCTTCTTCTACTATTTGTCTTTTCTTTTTTCTTCATATTTTTGGTGGCATAATGGTTTCTTTGAGGGGTTTTTAATAGTTTTATATTCTTTGTTATATGAAGTGCTTCGAATTTAAGATTACTAATCATATTTCACGAATTACACTTGCAATTATTTTCAAAAATGTTCAAATAGTATTATTTCATATTTTTCAAAATAACCCGTGTGTATACACGGGTGTAAAAACTAGTTATATATATTATTCTTTAAATGTAAATAATGTTTAATGCAACACTAAAATTTAATGTTGCACTAACGACATTTGCCTCTACACTAACATAATACATGGTTTAGTGTTAACATAAGGGTATTTTTTTTGTACTTTTGCACTAAAATAGTGGATAAAGGCAAGTTTAGTTCTAAACTTGGATGGTCTGGATAAATAATGAAAGTGGACATTTGTGTGCAATAAAACATCTGGATGGAAAATCCAAGCATTTTTCTTTCGTTTGTTTAATGACAAGAAATCGATGACTACTGATTTGCACAAAGACTATGTCAAAACTATAAAAAAAGTACATAACATTAGCAAGGTTTGACTCAAAACTACATGCTAAATGTTTCAGCATGATGTTTACCATGATTTTCGTTTCAAATTCCAGTTGTCTCCAAAAGAAATTCACAGGAGAAACAAACATGAATCTTCTCATTGCTCAAGTTCAAAACACTAGCCAGAAAATACAAAATAAGCGATGTAAAAAGTCAAAATCTGCAGGGCCCACAAGCAAAACTATCGAGCGGTTTGTGCCTGAGCATGTTCCATGAGCTGACTAAATAACTTATAAGTACGCCCTGATAATCCTTTTGTGTGGTCAATAAGTTGCTCATACCTATCAACCAAGGAGGATAAAGTCAAAATTTATGGATGCACCCTCGTGATTCACTGAAAAATTAACAAATACCGTAGATAGTCATTGAATTAAATTAATGTTTGTACTTACACGTTGGGATGATTGGGTTCCATTAAAACGGTTCCAGTTTGGGTGTCGATTTTAGCATCAAGTTCTGAGGTTCGGATGAGATTCAGTATCCACCTTTCAGCATCCTCATAGTTTAGGTTTAACTTTTCAGCAAGCACCCTGCAAACAGATTCATTAAATTACCATATGACCACATTCACAGATACCGGTCCTCTTAAAACATATTCTTTATAGAAAGAGTATGCATTTAACTTCCGAGACAAATGTATACTCTCAGCCCGATGAAAATTGCAACCCTTTACTTTACCCAACATCCCACGAGGAAAAAAAAAATATTTCATTGAGAGAAGTTCTCGTATTCAAAATTACCTATTAGCCCATTATCATCATTAATAACAATTTTATGGTATTGATTTTATTATAGGGAATTCCTTTACTCTGCCTATATATTAGAGGACACTTAAGATATTTGACACACAGTCGAAATACTTTTCTTAAACTACGTGTCAGTAAAATGTTGCACTTTACAGTGAAGTGACAAACTTCTGAATTTCATCCATGTAATAAAACAAAGAAGAGAGTCAATCTCTGAAAAATAGTGGAATATAATATATAACAGAATGTATTTGTACCCCATGTCAATGCGCTCATGTATCCTGCAATATGTCTCAAATATAAAAAGACGAGCATTCTCAAGAAACTCATCCTTCATTGGCACCACAGTATAATTGCTTTCTTCAACTCGTTTGCCCAGAAAAGGGTCATTTAGAATCACCTGCATGTACATCATGCAAGTTTAACAAGTATCATTTATTCATTACCATATAATAGCCAACAGTGTGCTTCTAAAACATTTATTGTGTTGGAAAATAAATAAAATTCATACATATAAACTAAACAGTAAGGAACAAGTCAGCAACTTACGTCTTCGCACTCTTTCATCTTCTTTTGCGCTCCATCAAAGTCAAAATTGACGTAAACACATGCCAAAAAATCTGTAATTGGATCTGCAAAGGAGTGTTGGTCTTGCTGAATGACTTTGATGAATTCTTTGAACTGCGGCCTTCTCTTCTTGTTAACAATAAATGCAGTAGCAAGGTAACGCAAGAGATGTGGAGCATTTGTTTGAATGGCATTCAAGTACCTACAAAACACATTCCATAAGTATAAAACAGATAAAACTTCAATTCAAACAATAATGAACAGCAAAAAAATGTAAGACATGTGATAATATCCAGTTTTAAAAAAACACATGCAATGATGATTGATCTCAGAGGAAAATAGGGCATACTTGTCCTGATTGAACAAGTCGATAATTTGTGTTCTGCCATTATCATGGTTGAAGAAGATGAATAAACTCCAGTGCATCAGCCATATCCTACTTCCTACTTTGAACTTGATTCAGTGAAGAGCTAAAGTTCTGAAAGACAGAAAGAGAAAATCTCATTAATTCTCCAAAAAATAAGCAAACAAATCATGAATTTACTATTAAGAGTAACCATGAAAACAACCTTTGAGTCTATTATATGATAACTTAATAAGGGTATATCACTCTAGTCACATGAGAAACACACACACTACAATCTGAAAAATAACACAAGTATTGAGCCAAAAACTTTGCTCTTTTTTCTGAATAATTGAAAACTGAAATACAGAGGACTATAAATACTAAAACAGAAGACATAAGGCCACTACCAACATGCACTAACTGCTACCTAAAAATCTGGAAAGCACTACTCAACTACCCCTAAGACCAGGACGTTTATTCTCAACATAAAAAGACTAAGCAAACAAATAAAACTTGTTCCCTAATCAACTGCAGCTACTGATGTGGACTGCCACATAAGATGGTGTTGCCACTTCAACATTCCCCCTCAATGCCATATTCTTCCATTCCCATGCTTTCACGAAACTTCTTCAACTTGATCACAGGTAAGCCCTTTGTAAACACATCAGCCACTTGGTTATTAGTTTCCACATACCTGAGATTTATCTCCCCTTTAAGAACCTTTTCCCGAATAAATTAATGATCCACCTCAATGTGTTTGGTTCTAGCATGGAATGTAGGATTCTCTGCCAAGTGAATCGCGGGTCTATTATCACATAACAGCTCTACTGGTTCCTCCACTTTCTGATTCAACTCTTTCAACAATTTTACCAGCCACACTAATTCTTGACCCACCATAGTAGCAGCCCTGTATTCTGCTTCGGCTGTTGACAATGAGACTGTCGATTGCCTCTTGCTACACCACGACACAGAGCTTGACCCAACCATGAAAACATACCCTGTTGTCGACCTACAAGTGGTTGGATCACCAGCATAATCAGAATCACAGAACCCGATCAACTTCGACGACCTATTAGAACAGAACTTAATACCGAGACCGAGTGTAGTCTTCAAATACCTCAACACACGATGTATTGCAAACAGATGAGGATGCCTAGGAGCTTGCATAAACCGACTCAAAACCCCGACAGCAAAAGCAACATCAGGTCGAGTAAGAGTAACATAAATCAGACTACCTATCATTTGACGATAGCTAGTTACATCTTCTAACTCCCTGCCTTCATCAGCATACAACTTTAAATTTGCTTCAAATGGTGTGACAGCAGGTCGTGCATTCTCCATTTCAAACTTTCTGAGCATGTCTTTTATGTACTTCGTCTGATGCAGGAGTAACCCACTCGACACATACTTAATTTCCAACCCAAGAAAGTGTTGGAGCAAGCCCAAATCTTTCATCTTGAACCTGATCTTCAGATTATCTTTCAGCTGATTAACTTCATCTTCAAGATCCCCGGTTATGATCAGATCATCTACATACACAAGAACCACAACTACTTTAGATCCCATCCTTTTGACAAACAAACTTGCGTCAGCCATTGTACTAGCGAAACCATTATGTTCAAGGAACTCGGCTATCTTCCCATACCATGCTCGGGGCGATTGTTTAAGCCCATAAATTGCTTTCTTTAATTTGCAAACATAATTTGGCTGGGACATGCTAACAAACCCGATTGGTTGCTCCATATGGATGACATGATCTAAATTGCCATAGAGAAAGGCATTGTGTATATCCATTTGCCACAACTTCCAGCCATGATTCACAGCCAAAGCTAAAAGCACATGAATTGTGGTTCGCTTAGCCACTGGGCTAAAAGTATCTTCATAATCGAGCCCTTCTTGCTGTGAAAACCCACGTGCCACAAGACGTGCTTTCAACCTTTCGACACAGCCATCCGCCCTTCTCTTGACTTTGTAAACCTACTTACAAGTTATGGGTTTGACACCGGGTGATAAAGGAACTAAGTCCCAAGTCTGGTTGCTAACCAAGGCATCGACTTCAGCTTTCATAGCCAACATCCATCCACTGTCTTGACTGGCTACTTCAAAGGAATCGGGTTCTACACAATTATCTTCAACACTAACATAATTTGCAGAATTAATATACCTCGGGTTCTGTTTTCGAGTTCGAGTAGATCTTCTAAGAGCTTGTTGTTGTGGAACAGGTTCTTCATTGGCAACAACCTGCTCGGATTGAGTATCTCCATCTTCTCTTTCATTTGAACAATCTTCATCAAACGTTAGTCCAATACTAGAAGACTTCAGGTCGTCTTTGAGCTTTGATGAATCTGGAAGAGCTTCCTTATCAACGGACCACCAAGCTGATGTCTCATCAAACACAACATTACGTGAGACATAGCACTTCCCAGTTGTAGGGTCACAACATTTCCAGCCCTTGCGTTGACTGTCATAGCCCACAAATATGCACCTGATCGCTTTTCTTTCTAACTTGTGCCTAAGATTGTTAGGGACGAACACATAGCAAACACAACCAAATACTCGGAAGTGACTTACAGTAGGTTTGCGATTTTTCAGCTTTTCATAAGGCGACCTGAACTCTAACCCTTGTTGTGGTAACCGATTAATCACGTACGCAGCGGTCTTCATTCCTTCTGCCCAAAAGCTTTCCGGCATATTCTTATCGTGAACCATGCTTCTCATAACCTCAGCTAGATGGCGATTCTTACGTTCCGAAACCCCGTTCTGCTGTGGTGTGTATGCACAAGTGAACTGCCTCCTGATTCGACATTCTTTTAAATATTCATCAAACTGATTCGAGATATACTCGCCGCCGTTGTCTGATCGCAGAACTCTTATACTTCTGTTTGTCTCACTCTCTACCATCGATCTGAACTCCTTAAACTTCGCCAAAGTTTCTGATTTTTCTCGCATGAAGAACACCCAAACAAAACGAGAGAAATCATCAGTAAATGTGACCATGTATCTCATGCCGCTGAGAGACGGCTGTTGAACAGGGCCAAAGACATCACTATGGACCAGATCGAGGGGGCCTGTTGATTTGAACTGCGATGGGCTAAATGGTTGTTGATGGGCTTTACCAAATTGACAGCCCGCACAGACTAGGCCCAGTTGAACTTCCAACTCTGGTAAACCATTAGCGGTTTTTCTTTTCATCATCTTACTTAGCTTTTCATAGCTAACATGCCCTAATCGCATATGCCATAAATCAACACTCTGATGTGTCTTTGTCTTCTCTACATATGCTGCTTCAGCAGACAACATATACGCATTTTCTTTGCGATGACCTTGCAACACGGGTATCGACCTTGTCTCGAATTCTTCAAACACTCTGACATCGTTGGGACCAAACAAGACATACTTGCCTTCGAGAGTCATCTGAGGAACTGAGAGAAGATTCTTCTTCATTCCTGGAACATGAAAGACCCCCTTTAACGTGAGATTCTTCTGTTCTGGACCAGCCTGGAAAGTTACATCACCCAAATGGGCTATTGAGTGCTTTGAGTTATCTGCTATCACTACGACACGACTCCCATCATACTTAATTGGGTGTAACAATCGTTCCTTCTCGCCTGTCATATGGTTTGTGCAGCCCGAGTCAACGATCCATTCTTCTAACTTGTTGGGTCGTTGCTCAGCCGTGGCTGCGAGAGCCGGTGCATCAATGTCATAGGCCACACAAGCCTCTGCGTCCCATGTTTCTTCAGCATGTACTATGGCCGCGTTACCCTCGTCTTGTGGTTTTGATCTGCAGTTCCGAGCCAGATGCCCCTTTCTTCCACAGTTGTAACACACGAAGGTGTTACGTCTCCCAGAGTACCGAGTTTTCCTTTCACTAGAGAATTCCCCTTTCTCAAATTCTCGATTTTTCTTCTCGAATTCCAAACCCTTCGATCGGTTCATAGATTGTTTTCTGTTTTGGTATGATCCATACCGCTGTTTTCCTTTGCCTTTGTCTGCATACAAGGTAGTCACCTACGGCTTGACCTGGGAAGGTCCAACAGAAGCATTTGCCATCTGTTTCGCTAGTGCTTCTTGACCGGCCAGCAAGTTCTCGAGTTCAGCAAGTGAAGGCTGTGTTGGCCATCCTTGCACTGCTGCTACAAAGCCTTGAAATTCAGGTTTGAGACCATGAATTATGATGCGTTTCATACGGGCATCTCCGATTTTTGCTTGTTCATCAAGATCTCCTATCTCACGACACAAAGATTTGACTTTGTGAAAATAATGGGGAATCATCAAATCTTTTTGTGTGATTGATAGCAGCTCATTTTCAAGCAATTGCAATTGGGTATCATTCTTCTTGGAGAACAGAGTGGAGAGGGTATCCCAGGCTTCTTTGGGTGTTCGAGACTCCCTGATATGATCTAGCAACTCTTCCTCTACCGTCGTCTTCAAGGTAAACATCGCCTTCCCAGCTTTAACCCACCATTTTCTGAGTGCACCATCAGCTGTCTCTCTAGGTGGCTGATCTGTGTCATTACCTTGAGTCACGTCCCACAAGTCTTGCCCTTATAGGTACGATGACAGGTAGGTCGACCAGGTTTTGTAGTTCTGGTTATTCAACTTCTTCACACCACCAATCAAATGTAGGTCCGACATTCTTGATCACTTGCTCTGATACCACTTGATAACTTAATAAGGGTATATCACTCTAGTCACATGAGAAACACACACACTACAATCTGAAAAATAACACAAGTATTGAGCCAAAAACTTTGCTCTTTTTTCTGAATAATTGAAAACTGAAATACAGAGGACTATAAATACTAAAACAGAAGACATAAGGCCACTACCAACATGCACTAACTGCTACCTAAAAATCTGGAAAGCACTACTCAACTATCCCTAAGACCAGGACGTTTATTCTCAACATAAAAAGACTAAGCAAACAAATAAAACTTGTTCCCTAATCAACTGCAGCTACTGATGTGGACTGCCACATAAGATGGTGTTGCCACTTCAACATTATATCCTTCAAACAGTTAAGCTCTTCGAGGGCTATATCCCAATTCTGCATGAGTATTTCAGCAGCTAGCTTTCCCCATAAAGCACTCAAACTCCTTTCAGCATTGGTGCACAAGGCTCGGTACTGGTACAAGTAGTCAGCAGCTGCTGAGTAATTCCCGCACTCAAACTGAAATTTTGCATATTGATACAACGCTTCTATCTGTTCTGGACCAATCTGATTCAACATATAAAGTCACATAACCATAACAGCCTAAGTTAGCGGTACAAAGTCATGAAATGTTGTATCAATATAAAGCTACAAGCATGCCCAATAACCTCAAACTAACAAAAAAAATGGTAAGAAATTATTATCAAACCGCTGCCAAGGACTGTAAGGGGACTCATGATTCATAACTGCAAAACAAAATGGCACCACTACTCACAATCTACGGTGTGGTTAATGACATAGTAGGGAACCTTTGATCTTAATACAAACTTAGTTTATGAATCCAAGGAATTATTATGAGCAACGTAACTACCGTAAATCGGCTGAGTCCCTGGTATAGCAATGGAAACACCACTAGGTGTAGTACAATTGTAGAAGCCCGGAAAAAGCTGTTGGTATATTATTTTGTGGATTAATAATAGTGACATCCTTAGATTCTGCAAACCCTTAAATGAAAAGTAATCAGACACCAATCAAGTCTTAAACTTAAATGTTTTGTTTAGATTAGATTCTAATGTGGTGTTAAGAACGATCGGACCGTTAGCGGGCATGTTACTCTATTCATGCACCCAGGATCGTAAAGATTCCAAGACAGGTCACTGTTTCGTAACTGGACAGTGTTGAGAGTCGAACAGTCTCCTCCGATCAGAATCACCATAGCCTAGTTCTCGTGTGACATACCTTTCGAGTAATCGAACGGTAGAGAATGTAACATCCTATTCTGCAGTCTGGTAATTTCTATTATTTTAATCGATTATTTAATATTATGTGTTTCATTGTGAAACGTAGTTAAACAATCCTTTTGACTTATTGTGACTAGTAAAATATTAGTTGATTCAAAATTTGTAAGTTTTTGATTTTCTGCGACACAAGGGTTGTGTCGCAGGTTGTCTGTGCGACACAATGGTTGTGTCGCAGGACTGTGTCGCAAAACGGGCTGAACTGAAATTAATTAAGGAGCTTAAGTGTAATTTGAAGTTATATATATAATTACGCCGCCCAAACATTTCCAGATAGTTTCTATACGTTCTAAATTAGTATTAAAGTGTAAAAACAAAGAGAATTAGAGAGAAGAAAAGAAAAGTTGGGTTTTGAATCAAATTTGAGCTAATTAGCTTTGAATCCGAGGTAAGGTTCTGATTATTATGTGTTGTTATTGTTTATAAGTGAATTGCTCGGATTGATATAGGTTAATTTGAGTATTACATGTTTGATTTCGTGAATTTTGAATCTGGGAACTGGTCTGTTCTTCATTGCGACACAAGGTTTGTGTCGCAGGTTGTGTCGCATGAATGTTCTGCGACACAGTTGTTATGTCGCTTAAGGCGGCCATATTGGGTATTGCGACACAATATTTGTGTCGCAGGATGTTGTTATGCGACACAGTGGTAGTGTCGCAAGATTCTGTGGTGCGACACAATGGTTGTGTCGCTAAGTTTATAAAAGAAATTTTGTTTTGCAAATTTTGAAAATGCGTAAGTGTTTTTGAGACGCGGTTTTGTGAAAATATCATTAACTCGGATTTAGTTGAAATTCGCATAGTCAATTGGAAACGACCTAGTAATCAAGACTATATTCTAATGCCTAGGCAGTTTTTGGCCATCCGGGGTCATCTAGGACCCGAAAATGGCATTTTTCAGTTTTAAGCGGCATTGCGGACTTTATTTGAGCTTATTTCTGATTGAACTTTTGTTTGCCTAGACTTCAGGGATTACCTGATTGGATAATTAGACTATAATGATATTTATGGAACGAACTTCTGACTTGTGTATGATTTTCTGTTTCAGATCAACGTAAGACTCAGTGATATAAGAATACTGAGTGTGCAGACGTCAGAGGTATCGGTGAGTGGATTCGGAACTCATCATTTGATTTAGTTGTAACTATTTGGTTACAACAAGTAAACGTAGATGTGTATTAGACTGTTTAGTCTTGGTTATTGATTATTGATCTACGTGATATGTGAACTATGTGTACTATGTTATTGAGGTCAACGTGTAGTTAGACTTCTGGTTATTATGTGTTTTACACAGGTTTTGATTCATTTGTTGTGTTTGAGACCTGTGTATGTGTTTAATAACCAGTAGTTATCGGTCTATTCTGTATTGGCCATACGGATTGACGGTAAGTGTTCTTGGGGGAATCCCCGGGTATTATGATATCCCCAGAGCCACCGATCCTCATTGAAATTATGTGTGTTTACGATTATTTGGTGTAAACAACTGGTTATGCTAAGTTGAATGTTGTGTGATGAACCTATTCACTTAGCTTTGTGCTAACCCCTCATTTTACTTCCTGCAGGATATGTTTTGATTTATTGTGGGAACAGGAAGGGAATGGTTGATCAGGGAATGTTTGACTGCGCCTTAGTCTCTGATATGGTTTTTGTAATAAACCTTGTTTTGTGATTTTATAATACTCCGCCTTTTGTAGTTTAAAAAGTTTGAAATTGGTGTATTTTAAGAATTGTAAACTGTTTAATGTATTTTAAATTCATGCTTCCGTGTTTATTAATATTATATTCTTATACTTAAAGAGGGGTGTTATAGACCCCCAAATGACATATTTCTAATCAGGATAATACTAATAGGAATTATCACAATTCTCATTATACATATCCAACTTGGGTTAGATCTACATCTAACCCAATGCCAGTCTATTAGAGACTATTTCAAAAGTCTCATGGGAGAAAGCCTAGGGGAAAGACCCACCATTCACTAACACGTGTGAATGCCTCAGTATCCAAGTCTCAAGATAAGAGAGATGGATACTTGAAGGAATTCACATTTGTTGAGAATGGCCGACCCAAGATCGTCTTGGCTAGGGTCCCCCTCGATAACTAATGTTTATTTCTTAAGTGCAGGAGTTGACAAAACGTGCCATGAACTGGTGGTACGTCGATAGCGGTTGCTCCAGGCACATGACAGGGAAAAGGCAGATCATGGTGGATTTTGTAGGAAGAAAGGGGGATACGTAAATTTTGCTAGAGCTAAAGGAGGGCAAATCACGGGTTCAGAAAATGTAACTAATGGGAAGATAACGCTAGAGCAAGTCAACTATGTTGAGGAGCTTAAGCATAATCTCATGAGTGTTTCTCATATTTGTGACAAGGGACATCCAGTTCACTTCACAGATAGAGAGGCACTCATCCTGAAACCGGGGTTTGTCATTCTAGAGGAATGGATAGTCATGAGGGCACCAAGGAGGAATGCCACTTATGTGATGGACATGAATGTTGCTGAATCTTCATCAGCGTCGACATGTCTGCTATCAAAGGCTTGAGAGACGGAATCTCAGTTGTGGCATAGGAGGATGGCACATCTGCACTTCTGGAAAATGAACTTTATAGTCCGGAAGGCTTGAGAGACGGAATCTCAGTTGTGGCATAGGAGGATGGCACATCTGCACTTCCGGAAAATGAACTTTATAGTCCGGAATGAATTAGTGCAGGGTGTCCCAGTACAGAGTTTCGGGCTAGAGGACAACTGTGTGCCATGTCAAAAAGGAAAACAGCACAAGAAACCTCACAAGTCAAAGACTCAGAACTCCATTGCTACAACCTTTGAATTCCTTCATATGGACCTATTCGGTCTAGTGAATGCAAGGAGTATAGGCGGGAAACTCTATTGCCTAGTTAATACTGACGACTACTCGAGATTTTCATGGGTGTTCTTCATGAGTTCTAAGGATGAGACAGCATAGATGCTGATGACATTCTTTACTTAAGTCCAGCATCAATGTTGTATCGAATTTCGTTTTTGGAACTAGATTGGAGTATAATTCGTATGTATGTATATGAATGGATATGCGTATATGTAAAGTATAATCGAATGCTTCTTTATTGATCAATCACTAAAGGTTACAAGCTCTCAATCTCTCTGTAAAGTGTATACACAGACTCTCATATAAATTCACTCAATTTGAACAACATGTACAAATGAACACAAGCGTTGTATTTATACTTGACCTCACAGGTCTGTGCGACAGTCATTGCGACAATCTAGAATTGTCGCATGTTCATTTTTTGCGACAGTCTAAAATTGTCGCATGACCATTTTTCTGGTACAGTTCGGATATTGCCGCAGACCTGAATTTATACAAGTGCAAATTCTATTTTATATTTAACAATCTCCCCCTAGGATTTAGCATCTTGTTTTCTTGAATATCTTCTTTTGAAGCTAATAGTCTTTTTGAAGTCTTTGAAGATCTTTCTTTCTTCTTTTTTTTTTTCTTTGAGTCAGCTTTTTGTCTTGAGCCTTTGTTCTGTTATGTCTTTGACATAGAGATTTAGAACTTTCCTTTGAATTTTAAAATTCTCTTTTCGTTGATCTTTTCTTCACATACGATTTGTTGACCTTGAACTTCTTCTCTTGTGTACTCTTTCCTTTTAAACTTCTTTGAAATTGATAAACTGTCAGCAATCTTATCTCTCTTTAAACTTTCATTTGAATTCATTTCTTGTCTCTCAACTCTAGCTCTAGCTCCCCCTTAAATGTATATCTGAACTTCTGGAGCTTTTAACATTTACCTTTAACTGAACATTTTCTCTACTTCTTTTCTTTTCTAAGAATCTGAGCTTGTAACTTCAGTCTCTCCTCTTTGATAATAATTGTGATCTAGCATTAATATCTTGAACATGACATTTTTAGAAGAATGATTTTCCCATTTACTTAGTAACCAAGGGTAAGCAACGATTCATTTGATGTTATCTCAGAAAAGTTGATTGTATGATCTGAAAACACATTTCTGAAGATACTATAACTCCTGGATCACTTAGATTACCAGTTAACACAACAATTGAATCATTTAGAATGAAACAACTGAGTGACCTACGTTCAATGTTGGCTTTGATGTAAGCATTGGTAGGATTTCCATTCAATCATTGTGGAATTCCTATTATTAAGGAATCACTATGAATGCTCCAGCTTTATCACTTAGATAAGCATAATGTCACAAAGACATGAAGTGTAATAATACACATGTGTCCTAATATTATATTCTTTTTAGGCTCTAGACTCGATTAGTACATTAATGATGTCAGGGAATGGAGCGGATTGTCCTCTTGTTTCAATATCAACAAACTCTAACAGAGTTGTCGATAGATTATGTGTAAAATCTCCGTGAGAATATTAAAACAAGAATTAGTACAGAAAACAACATTTTGCCAAACAATTTTATTGAAACTGGTGATCTGATTATCCATAATCCTTGGAATCTCAAAAAGTCTTTGAGAATCTTTCAAAGTGTTGTGCAATATGCAAATAGGTCTGAACACTTGAAAGTTTTAATCCATATAACACTTTATCCAGTCGGTATACATCATTTGGTCGCTTTGGGTCGACAAAACCGTCTGGTTGACCCACATAAACCTCTTCATTAAGAATGCCATTTAGAAATGCTGTTTTCACATCCATGTGATAGACTGTGAAGTTCTTGTGAGCAGCATAAGCTAGAAAGATATGAATGGCTTTAATAAGTGCAACCGGTGCAAATATTTCGTCATAATCAATCCCTTCTTGTTGACTGTACCCTTTTGCAACTAGTCGAGCTTTATTCCGTATAATGACTCCATTCTCATCCTTATTGTTTTTGAATATCCATATGGTGCCCATAATTGATTTGCCAGGTGGTCTAGGTATAAGTCTCCAGACTTTAAGACGATCAAATTGATTAAGTTCGTCTTACATGACATTAATCCAATCATGGTCAAGTAGAGCATCTTTGACATTAGCTGGTTCAATGGAGCTCAGGAAATTTGAATATAAACATTCATTTTGAGTGGCTTTCCTTGTTTGAACTCCAGCTGATGGATCTCTAATTATTTGAGTAATGGGATGAGACTTTGTCCATTTTCGCTTAAACGGTAGGTGTTTATATTCAAACTGAGTATTTGAATTATCAACATATGGTATGAAACTTGATAATTCAACAGGGAAAACATTTGGCGGAGCCGGTGTAATTTCTGGCATTGATTCAGTAGATGATGAACTAACTGGTGATAATGATTCTGGTGATTCAATTTGCACATCATGGGAAGATGCTAGACTAGGTAGATCGATTGAAATTTCAGAAGTTGAATCATTCTGAGGAGAATTAGCAGGCGACGAGGATGTTCCAAAGTATTCGTCATAAAAATCTGAAAACAGTTCATCAATGTCATTCATAATTGATGTTTCAGATTTGTCTGCTTTTGAACTGGTTAAAGCGGGTTTTGAACTGCTTTGTTCAAAAACCATTTCTGACATTTCATCGAATTTGACATATACGCTTTCATTTACAGTCCGTGTGCGTTTGTTATATACGCGATAAGCAACTTTATCTTTCGAATATCCGATAAAAATCCCTTCATCGCTCTTCGGGGAAAACTTTCCTAAATCTTCACGATCAATTAACACATAGCAAGGACATCCAAATATTCGGAAAAATTTTACATTTGGAGGACAGTTGTTGATAATCTCACAGGGTGTCTTGCCGAACCGCTTATTGTTGACTGAACGGTTTTGAGTAAAACATGCAGTATTTACAACTTCTGCCCATAAGAACATCGGTAATTGACAGTATATGAGCATTGTGCGAGCTGCCTCAACAAGAGTTCGATTTCGACGTTCAATGACACTATTTTGTGGTGGAGTACGTGCAACAGAATATTAATGAGTAATGCCAACCGATTCCAAATATGAAGATAAGGTTTTGTTTTTGAATTTCGTGCCATTGTCTGATCAGATTGAGCGCACGGGAAGTTGCAGATTCACTTGTGTTTGTTTGAGAAAGTTGATGAGAGTCTCTAGTGTGTCAGATTTAGATTGTAAGAAGTAGACCCATGTGTGACGGGAAATTTTTTCCACGATTACAAGAATGTACTTCTTGCCATTGATGGTTTGAATGCGCATTGGTCCACATAAATCCAAATGAAGTAGATGAAGGACAGATTCTGAACTAGGTGTAGGTTTGGATTTATGTGATGTATGATGCAGTTTACCTAGTGGGCATATTTTACAAAAATGATCCTGATCATATTGTAATTCAGGTTAACCATGAACAACACCACAATGAGAGAGCTTATTGATCTGATTAACATTGAGATGAGAAAATCAATGGTGCCACAACCATAATTGTTGAGAAGAGGCTTTTGATAGTAAACATACATCAGTCACGGGTTGCGCAATATCTAGATCAATGGTATAGAGGTTTGTGCCACGGGTTCCGTTTAATAATTCGTTTTCAAAATAATTCCTGTCCATCTTCAGTTTGAACACAACAACTTCGTTTTCAAAATAGAACCTCTAAATCCTTGTCACAAAATTGACTAATACTAAAGAGATTGTGACCTAACCATTCAACATAAGCCACCCGTTTTATTGTGATTTTGCCCCTCACTATATCTCCAACCCCCATTATTGCAGCAAAATGATTGTTTCCAAATCGAACAGTCCATAAATTTTTCAACAAAATTTACTAGCAGGGACTTATCTCCGGTCATGTGTTTGAAACATCATGAATCAAGATACCAAACACATACTGAGATTTTCTGCAAAATCAAATCATTGAAATAACCTTAGGAACCCATTTTGCAACGAGTTCGTAAGGGTTAGTACAATTAATGATGGAGTGTTTCTTTTTAGGGACCCATTTATAGATTGGTTTGGGTTTTCATGTTGATTTAGAAATCCATGTATTTCCTGAAAGTTGTGATTTTGGAATCAGTTTAGACAAAGTCCTATAATGATTTGGATCCCAACCCTTTGATTCCCATGTTCTTGATTGATGTTGTTTAGCAGGATGATAGTAATTATTTCGTCTAGCTACAATCCTATCTTTCAACATAGATTCATTAACATGTATAGAATGATTTATAGAATAACGCAGAGTATGAGTACACATGTTTGAATTCTTTGAATACAACAAACCATGTCTATGGATATTATTGTAGTTACACAAATAAGAACTATGTAAAGCTTGTTTAGACGTTTGACTTCGGGATTTGACATGATGATTTGTCGATTTTAGATCTGAAACATGAAAAGCACCAGTATTAGTATTTGAAAATTTTGATTAAATGCTCTTGTTTGAAGGAACCTTAACATACTTTTTAGTCTTTTGCACAGAATAATTAGTAAATTGAGATTTTTTCGGAGCATATACTGTTTGATTTAAGCACTTTTGTTTCAAAGATTGTTTAACACGTGGTTCAACCTTTTTCATAAACGTTGTTTCCAAATCTTCCTCGGATTTCGTGAGTTTATCAAAATCAAGTTCAAGAGAAGATTTTGAAACTGAAACTGAACTAGATGTGTTAAAGAGTTGTTCAATAGATTGCAAAAGAGTTGTTCGTTCTTGATCAAAATTTAGTTGTAGAGTGGTTATTTATTTTTCAAGATCAAATATTTTGTTTTCCAAAATTAAATTTGGAATATAAAGTTTTGTTTTAACCACTTGTTCCATAACTTCATTTTGATCAATTACTGGTGTAGAACAACTTGGAAAATAATCCTCAGAAAGAGGAATTTTGCGCGTACCATAACTTTCGTTTAATTGAGTATAATTAAATGAAAATTGTGCGTTTTCTGCTTTTGCTCTATTGAAGTTCTCAATCACTTCTTATTCATAAGTTGTTTTTAGAAAGAACATTTTTTAAATACTTCCCATGTTACCGTAGTCATACAAGGTAGGTATTTTAGAAATTGCCTTTTGTAAATAACAAGAATTTTCAAAACCTAATCCTTCTCTTGGATTATAAAATCTGATATCCTTAGGTTTATTTAGAAAGATCGTTTGTTCAGTTTGACCATGCTTAAACAGTTTATCTTGAAGGTGTTTGAGTTTGCTTAAACATGAATTCCTTTCTTGATTGACTAAATCATATCGTTGTTGAACAAAATTTGCATGTTCTTTTAATGCTTTGCATTTTGAAAAGAAACCAAGAACTTCTTGATTTAAAGAAATATTTTCTTTTTCATATTTTTCAAAACTTGTTTTATAACCCTCCATATGGTTTCTTAATACCAGTTTATCCCGAGTTAACGTTTTAATCAAAGCATAATTACATTCTAATTCTGTTCTAAGCTCACTTACACTATCTTTTTCTAAGTTTAGCTTTTTAGTTAAACTTTCATTAATAGCATGCAAGGTTGTGATCATGGTTTTAGAATCTTGTACCTCAGAATCAGATTCTGCTTCTCCTTCAGTGGATGCATTTGAGATATTTGCCATGAACGCCATATTTACTTCAAGATGTTCTTCTTCTGAATCAGTCAAGTTCACCCATGCGTCATTCTCAGCTAACAACACCTTTCCTGCTTCCTTTTGCTTAGCCATCAACATCTTAGCCTTATAGTACTCAGAATCACAAACCTTTGGTTTCTTGCAATCCCTAGCAAAATGACCAAAACCACCACAATTGTAGCATTCTCTACATCTCCTTGTGGTCTGTCAACACCTCTTTTCTCCTCAAATTTACCCTTGTAGTTCTCATCATTTCTGCTCTTGTATTCTCGGCGTTTAGTGGATGATGAAGAAGTACAAAGATGATTGTTAGTTAGCTTTTTATAGTACTTCTTGTTGATAGCCTTTGTCATAAGAGCCATTTGTTTCATGAGCTCTTTGTACTCCTCATCACTCTCACTTCCTTCTTCTTCTGAATAAAATTGGTATTTAGCTCTTTTACCACCTTTTGAGAACGAGAATAAGTCCTTCTTTCAGCAATTAGAGCCAATAGATCAGCCTTCTTCTTTGCCTCAGCTCCAACACTTTCATTCACTTTATCTTGATTGTGATTTAAAATCTCATAAACGTCATGAATATCAATAGAAGTTAAATCCCGATTATGAATGATATTGCTCGAATATTGTTTCCATTCTAGTAGCATATTGTTTAAGAATTTGATGTTAATCTCCAAGTTCTGCTTTACAAACTTATTCTTCCGTACTTCGTTCAATAGCAAACAGAATATGTTGTAGGTAGCTTCAAGTTGTTCTTCTGTCTTTGCCTTGAATCCCTCATAGGCCTGAAGACAATGGGTCATCTTAGTTTGTTGACCTCTTTCGGATCCTTGCTGTTGTCTAGCAATGGCATCGCACATCTCTTTTGCAGTCTTGTAGCTATCAACTTGAACATATATGTCATTTATGACCTTGAAGAATGAAGGATTTCATCTCTTTGTGTGCCTTCTTCTGTGATTTCTGTAGTTAATTCAACTCAGGCATTCCTGTTGGTGCCCAGTAGCATCATTTTGGGTAATAGGAACTGACTCTCCTTCTTTTAATGAACGCAGAAGCAAATCACAATTGTCTTGCCTTTCGATGAAATCCAGAAACCTGTCTCTTTATTGAGAATAGTCTCCTCTAAACAAGACTGAAGGTTTATCCTTGGTGCCGATTGCAATCGCTTCTCTAGACATTTTCTCAGTACGACTTTTCCCTCCAAAATTTTCCCCCGGTTAAGTTTAACTTTTCTTAACCTAAAATTATATGTTTGAACACTTAATTTCAAAATTGGATAATTGACAAATTTTCCCTCCAAAAGACTCTTTTTTTTTTAATCAAATGTCTTCTGGAATTGTCGCAAGGAAATTGTCACACCTAACCTTTATGCGACGGTTTGTAAGACTGTCGCAGGGAATTTTCGCACTTCAGAGACTGTCGCAGGTACTGTTTGTCAATTCTACGCGAAGAACACCAAATCTAAGTTTTGAACAATCGTTGAAATTGAATCCTAAACTTGATTTTGATCAATCCTTGACACTAATAGAATACTTTGATCGGTTGAATTTCACTGAATCGAGCTCAAACACTTCAAATCACAATATGACCGCCATTTTTTAAGCTTGAATCAAATTTGAAAAACTGAAAGATTCAACCGTGAATTCTTGTTTCTATCTGTTGTATTACAGTTCTTGAACCTTCGTTGATCCTTAACTAGATCCGAAATACTCAATTTAATCGAAATTGATCATTAAACCGAAAGTTTCACTTAGAATACCCATTTTGCGTTTTTCTTTGAATTAAAGCTTGATTCCTGCAATTTGATCGTATAATCTCTTCCAAAACACCTAACCAGCGCTCTGATACCAATTGTTGGATCGAATTTCATGTTTGGAACTAGATTGGAGTATAATTCGTATGTATGTATATGAATGTATATGCGTATATGTAAAGTATAATCGAATGCTTCTTTATTGATCAATCACTGAAGGTTACAAGCTCTCAATCTCTCTGTAAGTGTATACATAGACGCACATACAAATTCACTCAATTTGAACAACATGGACAATTGAACACAAGCGTTGTATTTATACTTGACCTCACAGGTCTGTGCGACAGTCACTGCGACAATCATGATTGTGGCATTTTCACTTACTGCGACAATCTAGAATTGTCGCATGTTCATTTTATTCGACAGTCTAAAATTGTAGCATGACCATTTTTCTGCGACAGTTCAGATATTGTCGCAGACCTGAATTTATATAAGTGCAAATCCTATTTTATATCTACCAATCAATATGGCCGAGAAGTCAAGAAAATCCGTAGCGACAATGGTACAAAGTTCAAGAACGCAGTGCTGAACGACTACTGCTTAAGCAAAGGAGTTCAACATCAGTTCAGTGCACCTTACGAACCACAACAAAATGGAGTTGCAGAATGGAAAAATAGGACATTGATTGAGGCAGCAAGGACCATGTTGGTTGATTCAAAGCTTCCCGTCATCTTGTAGGGTGAAGCAGTGAATACAGCCTGTCACGTGTTGAATAGGGTGTTAACCGTTAAAAGGCTTAACAAAACGTGTTATGAGCTTTTACACGGTCGCAAATCCAATTTAACCGGTTTTGAACCTTTTGGAGTTCCTTGTACTTCACTTAAAACAAGGAATCAACCAAAATTTGGTGAAAGATCTGACGAAGGATTTTTCTTGGGTTATGATGCTGGCTCACCAAACAAACGAGTCTTTAATAAGACCTCTGGTCGAGTGGAGATTGTATTCAATATACAAGTCACCTTTTATACACCAGCAATTCAAACTGGTCCTGATTGGTTATTTGATTATGATGTTGTCTTCAAGACCTTTAATGTTCCTCTCTTGAGTGATACTGGCACTCATGAGGAACCTTCATGGTTGGAATATGCGATATTGGATGATGGTGAATATAATGGCTTTGCACCAAGATCCAGTGTTCCAAGTTCAGAAAGTTCAACGGGTAAAGGGAAGGAACTAGTTTTAGATCAGATAGAAGAAGTTGATCCTGGTTCAAATGAACAAATTCACTCTTCAGAGGCTACAAGTTCAAGGCAAGAAATTGTTGAAGAAGATGTATCAATTGAGGGGGAGATTGGATCGAATCTTGGGTCCGATATACCTATTGACACTACTGTCTCGACACGGGTTAACAAGGATCATCCGATTGACAATATCATTGGTGATCCTAGTTCAAGTGTAAAGACACGTAGAGGAATCGTTGAAAGCACTAACCTTTATGTATCAATCCAAGACACTGGATAATACATAAATGTTTATATAGTTTCTTCATTTCACAAGTAGAGCCAAAGAATGTTCAAATGGCTTTTAAGGAGAATTCATGGGTTGAAGCGATGCAAGAGGAGCTTGTGCAGTTCGAGAAGCTTCAAGTTTGGAAGCTAGTTAATCTACCCAAGAGAGAGTTTTTTATAGGCACCAAATGGGTTTTAAGTGTAAACACGATGATCGAGGAATTGTCACCAAAAACAAAGCCAGACTCGTAGTAAATGGATTCAATCAGCAGGAAGGGATATACTATACAGAGGTTTTTGCACTGGTAGCAAGGTTGGAAGCAATCCGATTGTTTCTAGCATATGTTGCGTTCAAGAAGTTTGAAGTCTATCAACTGGATGTTAAGAATGCGTTTTTGTATGGGAAGGTACAAGAACTGGTGTATGTTGAACAACCGCAAGGGTTTACTGATCCACACACACACAGTCAACGAGCACTACGTTTCAACTCCTGGTTATCTTATGACTAACATAACATAATATATCTAAAATACAATGTTCGTGCTACTAAATGCAATTAAATAGATAATCAAGTAATCATGTGGTATATCGCATATATCTCAGTTTTGAAAATAACAGGAAACTCACCTTGTTAGTTTAGGCTATGACTGTTGTATCAACCTATCGATCGTAAATTAAATTAATAATGATCAACGTTATGACAAAAGTACTACAATGTGATTTATATACATATACAGTGTTAAAATGTGTGATGACTATTACTAGTATTATAGCCAATGGATAATAAATTTATTTATTATATTACGAACTAGTCTATTGTATCAATAATTGAATAAAAGAAATTTAATAAACAAACAAATGCATAGCAAGCTTACTTTAGTTTGGTGTAGACTGGTGCTCACGTGAGTATGTATATGTATCGGTGGCGTTGTGTATATTTGTAGGTGTAAGTTTTTGATTGTTAACTAAAAGCTCTATTTATTGTATGAATTAGAGGTGGTTATCATAAGTCTATTAGTAGACCATCATTGATAAAAGAAAAAATTAAATAAAAAGAAAAAAAAACGTGGCATCATTATACATATTCCTTGACTACTATTCTTCTAAATACGTTAGTCAGCAAATAGGATAAATGTAATAATTCTATTTAAGTTTTAATGGTACACCTATTTTCTTAGAATAACTATTTGAATTCTACGTTAGTTATAAAATGTTACACCATGTCCAAGCCTTAATTCAAATTGTCCTAGAACTTACTAGATCATACAAGATGGGTTTCTCGATATGAAACGTCCATATTACAATTCAATTAACCTAATTCAACTCTTCTATTGTTTCCAATTAAAAGTAAATGTAATATGACATCTAAGAGTTCTCACTCATTAGCACGATTATTACACCAATTGAATAAGCCAATTAAATTAAATACAAATGGTTCTTCAGTCAAACATCATATCATACTTAAAACATAATCTAAATATTAAAAACCCAACATCTAGGGTTATTAGCCTAGATGAACATAAAGAGTTTAGCCTATTGTCATAGGTTCAATCAAACAAATCATAATAATCCAAGAATAATTCATAATGCGGTTACAAGTATGAATCAAACGTAAATTAAACAAGATTCGAATGAAAAGAAATAAACACTAACTTCTATGATGATTACAAGTGTGATGAATCACTTAGGGTGTCCCCAAAAGCTCTCCAAAGTAGCCTCCAATCATCCACAATTAGTTGGTAAATCAAAAGTTAAAAGATAATTAGGGTTTAAGTGATAATTAAGGCCAAAAACCCGTAACCGACCGGCGGGTAGAAGGCTTACCCGGCGGGTAAAAGTGCCTCCCCGCCCAGTTGAGTGTATTGTTCTTGGCTAGGTCTTCAAACTGGAAAATGATGAGTAACCGGCGGGTAGAAAGCCTACCCGGCGGGTAAAGTTCATTTTCAGCCTTAACATCCTTTTTGAAAGTTGTAGCCTTTGTCACACCCCGCCAAATGTGAATAGATGTGGAAGAACGGGGCGTGACGCGGATAGTTAATATATCAAAGAGCATATGGTCATTGCAGAACATAAATATATATTAAGATGTCAATAATAGTTTTTACAAACGTTACGGCTTATCAAGTCGTCAAAATAGCAATGTTATCAAATACATCGTTGTTGCAAAATATGAGTTCCGGGATTTCATACATATAACTACAAGTTAATTAGTAATATAAATAAAATCCCATTGTTTCAAATATGGCATCTTAATCATCGTGGTAAGTGCGAGTCCCAATATGCATGAAGTCTTACGGCATAACTAATTCCCTGAAAAACATATTTAAAACGTCAACATACTTGTTTAGTGAATTCATAGCTTTAATGACTCAGTCATAAACCATCATTTAGTAAAATTCATCAGTAAATCAAAGTGTGGCATCGAAGGCCTAATGTACGATTATTTATAGTTTGAAACATAGACGGTGATCCCCCGATAGGTTTGCAAGTCCTATGAGTTAATATGCCGAAACTAAGCCTATAACCAAACCACGACTTACAGTAGATTAAAGTAGATCAATTGCCTTGGACCATTTAAATATACGATCCTCGATGCGAAATAACGTCGCTAGTTAGCGCGACTAACTAAAATTGTGGGAGGGAACGTCATCCTGACAGTACTATCCGTATATTCAGTGGCTAGCGTCATCTAGCCAATGGTTATAGTCATTGTAAGCAAAATGACTTCTATGTACTACAACTTGAGAACTTAGGCTCCCATAAAGATTCGTTGTCAGGCTTCCAATAATCGTATGAAATCAGTTATATGTTTTTCACCCCAAATTTTGTAAGTAGTAAAACAGTAAAATAAGGGCTATGAACTCACCTGAATCCGAGCGTGCTAGCAAAATAAGTTTATGTAAAATGAGCCCAAATAAGCCTCTTAAAGCTCTAAACGCATGAGGTCGAGTTAATAAATGTAGACGACTTAATTAGTCCGTCTATGGTAGTTGTTCACTCAACTAGTGATTTAAGTGCCATCATAGGCATATGTGACACGTTGTGATCTTTATTAGTTTTCAAAATACTAAAACCTTTTATGCCAACGTTATAATATAATAGTACTCATATTATATTAATAGTTTTGGTTTTAGTTCATTAAATATCATCTCGATCGTCTTTAATTCAAAGTTTTCGATAAAATCTAAAGTTATGCCTCACGCATCCGGGTGAAAGGTTCACCCGTCCGGGTAAGGGTTCTCGCGTTCGGGTTATAGTTCACGAGTCCGGGTAATGGTGCACAGACGGTGACTATTTTTAAATCATACGTCCGGGTGATACTTCACCCGTCCAGTAAGGCCATTCTTGGAGGTTTTCGTTCGCGAGTTCGTTTAATTGGCTTTTAACCGTGAGTTGTACGTTTCTATAATATAATCATGATACTTAGCCATAATATATATTTTAATAACTTTATAAGTTTATAACTCACTTTTATAGCTTTTACCGTTAACGTACGTTTTAACCCGTTATAGTTTGATTTTCGCGATTTCTCGGTCCATTCACTAATCACGTTTTAATTTATATTTTTATAAATAAGTCCACTGTTTTACAGAAAGTTCTTGAAAGTCCCCAAAGTTTCCAAAGTTACGGTTTTGGTCCTTGTAGTTTCTATTTTGTCGTTTTTAGTGTAATCGTTCGGTTTCTTCGATTTTTACCATACAAATTAGATTCTCGACATATTTACTTAGGGTTTTCACTTGTGGACTTTTAGTTAACTTTTTTTAAGTCCTAAGTCCCTGAATTTTCTGATTCTACACAATTAGTCCTTATAGTTTCAATTATATCATTTCTAGCTCAATCTTTCGGTTTATCGGTTTTTAACCATACAAGTCTTGTTTTTAACATTCTAAACTACGGATTACACTTTAATATAACTTAAACTACTGATTTTATCATCTCAGTCCATAAATTTAATGATTTTACACTTTTAGTCCTCCTAGTTTCATTTATTCCGTTTCTTGCACAATAACTTGGTTTGTTAGTGTTTAACCACATGAATCTTGTTCTAAATCATGGTTTATACTTCAATATACATAATTTAATGATTTTTATAGCCAAGGTCCAAATGTTACTGTTTTTACATGTATAGTCCCCCTAGTTCTCTTTTTTTCTATTTATTACCACATAGTTTAGTTTTCTTAGTTTTTAACCACAAAAGTTTGGTTTTTAACACTTTAATCCCTATATTATCATTTTAAACTACTTATAAACTTTTTTTAACATTTTAGTCCTCAAAAGTCCGAAATTTACATATATAATCTCTTAATTCTCCTTTTTGATATATTACACTCAAAAGTGTGTTTAGTTAACTTTTAAACTACAAAGTTTATGTTAACATTAGTTTATTGTGTTATTTAGTTTAAAATAACTATTTTAACATGAATAAGTGTTTCTTACATATTTATGAAGAGTTTAAAGTCTAAAACACTTATTTTGCATTTTTAAAGTCTCTAAACTTGTTTACGTACTTTTTATTGGTTAAACTTGCTAGTTAATGTTTTTAAAAGAGAAAGTGACTGGTTTAAAAGTATGTTTTAGTATAAGTGAACATTTTTAGCATAAACACATATATAAAGTTAAATACTAGAAGAAAAGTCTCCTTAGAAAGCTTTAGGATGGAATTTGGAGTAAGATAAGAACTTGATCTTCCTGTGAATAATTCCTATCTTCAATCCTTGTGTTTAGCTCAAAATACCCATGAGAATGTAGTGGTGTTGTGATTTGTAGGTGTTTGTATGTTAAAAGTGTATTAAATCAAGGTTTGAGAGTGGTGTTCTTGAAATCAAAGTGAGAAAGAATGGGGAGGGTGTGGTTGGCCGTACCTTTGGGGGGGGGGGGAAGAGAGAGTGATTGTATGTGTTTCTTTGACTTGTGGTGTGTTGAATAAAGGTGTAAAGAAGTCAAGTAAGGTGTAAGGGCATGGTTGCAAGTATAGTGGTGCAAGCATGGTGCAAAAGATGGCCGGGGGGGGGGGGGGGGATGGTGGTGGACGGTTTTGGTGAGGGAGGGGTCCCCTTTGACTTTCCAACTAGCTAGGTTTAATGTTAGATATTTAGGTCATTAAGTGTTAACCTTGATTAATTAAGTGCTAATCATGTAATTAAGGTAACTTAGTGGTAATTAGGGTAAATTAATGGTATTAGAATATTACTAGTTGGTTTTAATAATATTCGAATGTTTACCGTTACCTCGTTTGATTAATTACATACTTTAACTTGTCATTACACGTCTTTTAGTTCACGTGAACGTTTATTGATTATCTGGGGTTGTTATGCTCATATCTTAGCATAATTATCATACGGTAAATGACTACTATCTATTTTTGAATAGATTTACGTTGTTTATGAAAATTTATCACCAACTTTTGTGAATTCGGTACCTAAAGATTTTTTGTGTAATTTTAAATGATTATGAATACATCATGCATTAAAATAATGGCCTTAGTGTTTGTAAATGTATCCAACTTTGTCAAAAAAGTTATTGTGTGTATCGTACTTTACGGGGCTCTATTAAATGTACTGATCTCGTAACAACACATAATTGTATGTAATATTTTGACGTGGAACTTTGTATGAGTGACACGTGGGTGCTTTGTACGAGTGACACGTAGTCAATTACATACAATTTTGTGTTTTTACGAGTTCAGTACATTTAATAGAGGCGTTCAAAGTGCGATACACACAATAGCTTTTTTGAATCAGTTAGATACATTTAAAACCACATATCCCTAAAATAATGTGCATATAAATATGCAAGTGTGGGCTTTGTGCTAGACTTATTTTGATGAAAAAGAATTTACATTAATTAAGTAGGGAATTAACCTAATATGCACGTAAGATGATGTACGAAATTTACCCGATTTTTGAGGGTTGTTACGCCCTTTGAGTTCCAAGAATTTTGGCTTTTAAAATCACCTCAATCGGAGTTCGTATGAGGGAGTTATGGCCAAAATGGTGAAACCTCGCAAAAGCTGCAAAAATCATTCATTTCTTCATCTCTTCTCAATTATTAACCTCAAAACTAAACTAGACTAATTAAGTATGAAAAGTTCATAAATTGACTAAAATAATATACAATTCAGAGCGATATCGCCGTTATAAATATGTGTAAATTATGCGATATCAAGATATCAGAGAGAGCATGAGTATCCATTAAGTTGAAAATCTTGTTCACCAAATATGAATATGAATGGGTTCATGTTTAACTACAGTGTATAACTATGTTTTACACTTTATTTCAATATAATTTAAAATTATTATTATTATTATTTTTGATAACACAATAAAACCATTATTATAAGGAGTAATGTTTTAGAGAGGAAGAGATATTAGAGAATGAGAAGAAGCTAATGAAGAGGTGACAAACGTCATCCTCATTTCTCCCGTTCTCCTCTATTTCTCCGGCTCATTCTCTTTATCTTTCTCCATTTCTTCACCTTCCTCTATTTCCCTTCATCCCTCATTAACACCTTCCACCTTTTTAACACTTTTTAAAAACTCCGATAACATTTCTATAAAAAATTAAAACTTTTAAACACTATTTAAAGATTTTTTTAACACTTTCATAAAAAATAAAACTTTTTAACACTTTTATAAAAACTTTTTTTAACTTTTCAAAAACTTTTTTTTGTTTGGTATCTTTTTTACATTTGTGATGTACCATATATAAAATCTTATAATGCAACTCAATATTAACATCGAGATGCAATAAAATAAATTATTATTATGTTCACCAACATTATAAACTATGATACACTAATTTCATTAGATATTGTTTTGAAAATAATAATGCCCTATTTTTATTAGATAAGCACTAATTTTTAAAACTACAATCCACTATCTTTACTGAATATGAATATGATGCACTGAGTCATTGAATATAATGCATCAACTTTCAAAATATACAATAAAACATCATTATAGAATTAATAACGGTGCATCATAGTTATAACATATGGTGCATTATAGTTATAAAATATGACGATCTGACTTTTAAATATACGATAACGATGCTTATCGTATAAATCTAGATGCATCATAGTTGTAGATAATACTGCATCATAATTATACTTTTACCATGCATCGAAGTTGTCATTAACATCCCTCTACTCTCTATTAAAACCTCTTCCTCACTTGAACCGATATTAAGTAATTTTATAATTTGCATTTTGTAGAAAAATATAATTGAAATAGATTGATTAAATCCTAATCAATATTTATATTTATTTATTTAGGGCTAAACAGTAATCATATACGCTTTGATGTAAAGGAAAAAGAAAGATAGATTTATAATATTTGCCAAGAAAAAGAAAAAACAAAAACTAAAGAATAATCAATAAACATCGTTATGTTTGTTCGTTAATCTCCGATTACATGTCGAACAAGGGTTTCTGTTTTCCAATTAACTATAAAAGAAAATTGAACTGATATTCGATACGCTACGCTTCTTTTTTTCTTTCATGGAATTAGCATCTTCTGTAGATGAGGTTTGTACTTTTATACAATTTCGTACTCTAATCTCTTAATTCCTGTTTGTTTTAATTGATCTCTTATATTATATTTTGTTTCTCAATCATAGCAAAAGCCGAATTCTTTTGTTTTTCTGTTATTTTAGGAAATTAGGTTTTTTTTGTTTGTTTGTGTGTTTGAGATTTATATTTGAGATTTATATTTGAAATTTAAAGTTGATATGGATGGATCCTGCAAAGCTTGTTGATAACTTATTTTGATATCAACTAATGTAGACAACATATAAGGATCTTTTTCTTGAATCAACTTTTTTGTTCTAAATAGCCAAAATAACATGGTGTTTGAGTTTATGGTCCCTGTTGTAACCTATTATCATTACTATTATTTATATTATTTGAAGATAATTTTCCTAAACAATTAGGTGAAATCTTTCATGAGATTGTTTATTAGTGTATGTTATATATAACCCCAAGGTGTCAGACCTGCAGTTAAGGGCTTGTGGGTTGCAACTTTGGGGCTACCCCGCTTGTTCTGTAGGGGAGATTTTTACGAATATAGTCCCATCTTCCGGTATGAAGGGACGCTGCCCACATATTGTGTTCGGGGTGGGATGTATTGACTGGTCAACGTTGTCGGTTATCAATGTTTTTTTCGAGTGTAGAGTCTTAGATCTTGGGGGTGCGTCTTGTTTTCTGAAAGACAAACTTTGGCTAACATGGTGTGCACTGAGTTTAAAGTGGTTCCAGTTCATATTATAACTTCACGTCACTGTAGAAGTCAAAAATACGATCTTTGTGATATAAAGTAAAAGAGTTATAAGTATATAAGAGTTGGAGTGTTAATAAAAAAGTATTATGCCCATTAAATGATAAACCGGTCTATCTATTCAAGCAACGTAGTGTATCTTTTACAGCTTTACTCTTTTACAAGTTTATTCTCTGCTTGTGTTTTTAGAGACAACTATCATCAATATCTATGTTTAAAGTTTAAATCTTTACTTTTTGGGTAATTGTTTCCTGATGTATTAAATTTACCTCTTTTACTATACTATACAATGTAACCACCTTTTAAACTTCCTATTGTATGCGTGGAACTTTTAAAAACGTCTATATTGTATGTAACATATGACCTTGACCTTAAAAGCAAGTATTCGGTTTTTTCCTCTTGAAAAAATGTCTATTGTATGTATCGAACTTTGTAAATATGTCTATAGTATGTAACAAAACTGGTGCCACGTAAGCACTTAGCCGGTTTCAAGTAATCCGTTACATACAATAGACAAATTTTGCAAAGTTCGATACATACAATAGTACATTTAAAAGGTAATTGCATACTATAGTAAAAGAGGTAAAGTTTAAATACATCACGAAATAGTTAACCCTTAATTTTAGGTTTTTTAGTTTGGACGTGTATCGAAGTTTCTTGGTTTAAAAAAGCGCGCCTAGGAGCCATCTAGGCGCTAGGCGTTTCGAGGCTCTAGCTCCGGCGCTTAATTTTAGTCTAGGCGATAGATCGACATACGGCGCCCTCAAAGCGGCGCCTAGGCTCCAGGCAAGGTAAGTCGCGCCTTTAGCGCCTCAGGAAATTACCAGATTTCATAAGTCAACAAAAGTCAACGATGGTTTAAAAGGTGGACTAGAAGATCCAAACCGAAGAAATCGTCGAGTAGAAGTTCGATTAACTCATAATCCGGCTTTATTTTGTCTCCAATTTGATGTTTCTTGCTTCAATTTGTCGTTTCTTCTTTGTTGCGGGTCGACACTTGCACTGTTGCATGTCGCCTTCATTTTCTTGTTTATGGCGATTGAAGTTTAGCCAACCTCTAGGTTAATAACATAATATTGGGCCTAAAATAATTAGCCCAACAGAAGTCAATACTTATACTAAAATAGCCGGCCTCTTTGTGCATTGAACCATTAAGATAATTATTAACCAAACTAATCCTGTTAATACTTATAATAATAAAATAACAACAATAATAATAATAATATAATAATAATAATAGTAATTTATTTATGTAAGTGATATTTTTATTGTTACTTGTGTTATACATAAACATATATATATATATATATATATGAATTAAAATTATAATAATAATATTTACGTGAGGCTCTCGCCTTGGCGCCTAGCGCCTCGGTCTTTGAGCTGTTAGCGCCTCGGAACGCCTAGCGCCTTTTTAAACCAAGCGAAGTTTACACCTTTTACTGTTGTATGCATCCAATTTCAAAACCTCCTATTGTATTTATTCAAACTTTAAAACCGTCTAATGTATATTTTTGGCTACATAAATTGACATGTTTTTTGTAAGTTCTATACATACAATAGTAAGTTAAATGTATACAAAAGACGGTTTAAAACTTGAATACATACAATAAAAGCTTTCAAAGTTGAATACATACAATAGTAAAAGGTGTAAAGTTGCATACACTTGAGACTTCCAAACTATAATCCCTATTTTTTATACTATGTCGTATGTATGGATCACCTTAAACTTGTTTTTTAGATCTTTGGGCACCCTTGTGGTTTTTAGCCTCAATAGCTATAAAATTTGTTTATAATTGAATTATGTTAGTGTACTGATTATAATATGATGGCTGCATTATCTATTTCTTTAGGTTTTGGTATGTCAGACGTGTGGTGACAAAGGATTTCCCAATGCTTTTATTTATTGTGTTAGTTGTCTGGAATTTGCAATTCACAGGTACACAACATTCTTATCGTTTTCCTTATCTATGATACTTGTTAATCTTTTGTATGGTGTATAATTTCTCACATTTTCTACCTTAAGAAAGAGATTGAATTTCATATTATCTTTAACCTGGTAAATAATTGCTTGTATTGGTTAAATTGTGTTTACAATTAATATGCATTTGTAGATATATGTATACTAACAGAGGCGGTCCCTGATTTTAGCCCTTTTTGAGGCAGGTTCATACACGAGATAAGTGCGATAAATGGAGTTGCAGGACGTATGCATATGATACTGGAAAAAGGGAGTTGGGTGTAAAATAATTAAGAATATAGGTTATCGTAGATGTTTCAAATTCAATCTTCCTGTCAATGAAGTGATTAAATGTTTGATATCAATACTAATGGTAACTAACAAAACGTAAATAAACTTATTAATTGGAAAAGTCTTTTAGGTTTTCTCAGATAATATTATCCGATGTCATGTTAATGGGACAAAGTATTTGATTGGAAAACCATTATTTGTGGAGTCTCACTTGTGTACACTTTTATTAAAACCGCTACTGATCAATAAGATAATCTATTAAAGCTCAAGTCAAACATTTCATATGGCATCTAAATCAACTAGTCAATAATAAATAACCCAGAATGAAAGAATAAGTATACCGTCTACAAATTCTTTGACCCTTTAAGACTAGCATTTAGGCTTTTAGACATTCATATTAATTACAAACACTTCTAAAGAACATAGCGTTAGTTTATGATGAAGCAATTCATCCTTCGAAGAGTTAGTTTATGATGAAGCAATACGTCCTTTGAATTAATTTGAAATTTTGAACACAGAGTTTATGCTAACCGGTAGAAATGGAAGTTAGGATCACCAACAAGTTGTTGAGTCAAAGATAAGATAGCAAGATAGATCATGAGTTCGCTTGGTTATGTTTATCTTCTACCTGGAGGAAACTTTTAAAGGCTCTCTATTGTATGTTGACTTGCCTATTTTTGGCTTGACAAAAAAATGAAACTTTCCTTTTTTGGAATGGCCAAAAAAGGAATACAATAGAGAGGTTTAGAAGGTTTACCTCATACAATAGAAGTTTTTAAAGTTTAGAACATACAATAGTAAAAAGTTAAAGTTAGACGCATAACGAAACAATAAACCCATTTTACTATTGCTATATGGGCTTATCTATTAACAGGCCAGTTCATTTGTAATTCAGTGTAGAATTTGTTTTCAGTTATGATTTGCATTTGGTTTAATGCCTCTTAGGTTTGAAACTTATGAGATCCTATGGTTTTGAAGTAGAGATGAGTAAAGGCTCGTTTAAATAAGAATTCATAACAGTTCAAAACACTCCATTTTTTTAGCATAAAATTAGTGACCATTTTTTTTATATCTTAACTTAGACCAATTTTTCTCCAAATTTCCTAGTATATGATTAACAGTCCAATTTTAATTTGGCCCAATCGTTTTTTCTTTTCTAATCGATCTTATTTATTGTCAAATTTTTTTTAGAAAAAACTTAACAACTTCCATATAATGTTGATATTATAATTTTAAATTTTGTAGACTTCTTGCAATTAAACATGCTAAGTTGCTAACATATAGTATTTTGATATTACAACAGAATTCATAAAGTATGTGTTAGGCATCCGTCAAACATGTAGGTAGTATATTACATGGTTAATGTTTTGGGAATGTATTAAAGTTTACACATTTTTCTATTGTATCTATTCATGTTTTACAAGTTCTATTGTATATATGAAAGTTTCTAAAATGTCAAATGTAGAAATTTAAAAATTTTAGATACATACAATAGTAAAAAGTGTAAAATAATTAACGATTTATAGTTTGGAGTGTATCGAACTTTACACCTTTTACTATTGTATGCATCCAACTTCTAAACCTCATATTCTATGCATTCAAGTTTTAAAACCGCTTTTGTATGCATTTAACTTACTATTGTATGTATGGAACATACAAGGAAATTGTTAGTTTATGTAGTCAAAAGACATACAATGGATGGTTTAAAAACTTTAGGGTTTATTGTTTCAAAGTGTATTATTTACATCTTTTAGTATTATATGGGGCGTACTTTCAATAACTTTTATTGTATGTATTGAACCTGTCAATTCCGTCTATTGTATGTAGGTTTTCGTATTTTGCCCTTTTATTGTACTTTATCGATAAAATAAACTAGAAGGGCAAAAAATGAAAATGTACATACCATTGATGGACTTGACTAGTTCAATACATACAATAGACAAAACGAAAGTACGCCCCATACAATAGTAAAAGAGATGAAGTATAATAATACACTTTCAAATAATAAACCCAAAACTTTAATACATACAATAGGAGGTTTCAAAGTTTGATGTATACAATAGTAAAAGGTGTAAAGTTCGATACACTCTCAAACTATAAACCCAATAATGAAACCTATATTATAATTCTAAATTATAATTTTTTTGCACTTTTCTCAGTTGGACATGCTAACCAAATTATACTCAACTTCTAAGAAAAATTAGATCTCAATTAATGGCACATTTGAAGCAAAGTACACTAACCCATTGGTACTTCAAGCGAGACATTAAAAGGCATTAAACTTAATTTGAAGTAAGACTCATTTTTGAGAATAGTATTTAGATTGAGAAAGTACATTCATGTGATAGTATATCTACAAAAGTTGATTGATGCTACGCTGTGTAGACTTTATAAACAGTTGATGTGAACTTCTGTGTAGTGGTGGTAAATAATGAATTTTCATCTTTTTTTTCTATACAAAAATGATGGTAATAAGTATATAAGTTGTAGAGGGTTTATACTTTGGGGGTGTATCGAACTTTATACCTTTTACTATTATATGCATTCAAATTCAAAACATCCTATTGTATGTATTCAAGTTTTAAAACCGTCTATTATATGCATTTAACTTACTATTGTTTGTATAGAATTACAAAGAAAATATCAATTTTTGTAGCCTAAAAACTTACGATAGACGGTATTAAAACTTAATACATACAATAGAAGATTTCGAAGTTGGATCCATACAATAGTAAAACCCAGATGATAATAAATAATAATTTTAAGAACTTTGATATTGAATATATATATATATATTTTTAAATTTAGAACTGATTTTAGTCTTTTACCGATTTCCGGATCGATTCAGTAATTTTTAGGTTGGGTTTTAGTCCTTAACTGGTTTTAGTAAGGTTTAGGACCAGTTTGAGTCTTTCAACTGGGTTTTGGACGGAAAACCATTTCAGTCTAGACTAATTCCAGTTCAGTTAAATGGTCTTTTGACTTAAAGTAGGACCGAATTAGGACCGGTAGACTTAGAACTGGACCGGTCCTTATTTAGTCCAATCTTCTTTAGGACAAATTTCAGTCCAGTTCAGAACCGAATTTTTGTGTGTTTTTCTCATCTCTATTTCAAAGAGTGATTATTCTTGTCCCTGATTTTGCTTACTATTTTCTAAAACGTTTTTTTATTCTTGTTTAGGTACTGTCTAGATGTAATACCCGAGACATCAGATGAGCTTGTCATCTGGTTTTGTGAAGATTGCAAACCAGCAGGTCCATATAAGCTTATATTACCGAAAGATGAGCCTTTACAGCCCCAAAAAGAGAATTCCACAAATTCAACACTTGTAAAAACAACTATTCCTAAGAAGAGACGAAAGACAAGAATAGCGAATAAAAGAAGAATTGTTCCTTTGGTAACACGGGCAGACAAGGTTGGTTGTCTAGAGGAGGCCACAAAACCTAACTGTGAGCGTGTTTCGCCAACAAACTTTCCCCTAAAAAAGGTACCATTGATGTCAGATCCAAGACGATATGTGGTTTTGGGGTTGGCAAAGGGCGTTTCTCAGAAGCAGTCTCCAGAATCAGCTCAGGTGGACAACTGTTCTCCACTAATAACAACTGCCTTACCGAAACCTGTAAAAAAAACTCCACGTAAGAAGAAACCACAGAAGAAGCAAAACATGAAAAAGAAAATTATTCCTCTGGTAGCAGGGAAAGACACAGCCACTTGTACACAAGAGGCTGCCGACCTGAACGACTGTTTTTCACCAAAAATTTTTCTGCTAAATGAAGTATCAGTGAAGTTTATTTCGGAACCTAATGTCAAATATTTTCTCCATTAGAAGTAAGTGCAACAAGGAAAAGAGATGCAATGTCCTTGGCGGACACAACAAATAAGCATAAAACTCAAAAGACTTCAGATCCAGTCCAGCATTCTTCATGTGATTCCAGTTGTTCGAATGTAAATATAAAGGATACGGAGGACATGTCTCACTCTGTAGAGGATCAAGGATTGGAACTAAAACACTTTGAGGGTGGTCATGAGAAGTTGGTTTCTTATTCTTCATTCAGTGAAAAGGAGTTAAAGATGAAAACAGAGGATAATGATGCTCAAGTTGGAACACTAAATCATTTGCAGAACGCACAAAACGTGAGTGTGAACAGGGATGGTGTTGATGCTTATAAATCAGCGGATAGTGAAAATAATTTACAATATATCCCTTATCAACCCGCAAGACCTGTCCTGGAGCCAGTATGGAGGTAAATATGGTTATTTTCTTTGACTGATATCTTCAATTATAACAAGACTTGGTGGGTTGGGTAACAGTTGGAAATTGGTTCAAACTAAATATCAGTGGATTCACAATTTCTTGTCGTTTCTTTAGAAAATAATAGTAACCTATAATCATTGTATTGATTACTAATGTGAAAATTTTATTATAAAAAGCTACCTTTTTTTTCATGAATTTTAATGTGGGTCAGAATGGGTCGGTTTGGGTTGACACACCGACATTTCTGATTCCTTTTTACTTGAGTTACATAAAAAATGAATGATGAGATATGATTGCAGAAACTTTATTACCATGACATGATTCATATTTATTATTAGGAAACTATAATAAGTTTAGAGTAAATTACATTCCCTGTCCCTGCGGTATGCTATCGATTTCAGTCCCTTGACCCGGGTTTTCGTTTCACTCCTAGTCCCTCCTCCAATTAGGAAAAGGGTAAGATAGTCTTTTTCATATTATATAATAATTAAATACATTATTATTTTTATTTTTATTATTATTATTATTATTATTATTATTATTATTATTATTATTATTACAAACCTTAAACACCGGACATGAGACTCATCTTCTACGTCACAACTCACAACATCCCACCAACATCGGTGCCGGCCACTGGCATTGTCACCGGCCACCACTATCATCCCGGCCACTACCTGCAAACACTCAAAGAAAACCTAAACAAATCAAGTCTAACAGATGTCTCCACTGTTGAAACCGTAAATTTTAAATCCTTAAATCTAGGAAATCGAATCTAAATCTGCACACCTTCATGGGAGAGTAGCAATGGCAACATAAATGGAGATGGTGGTGGTTCAATCGTAGATCGTGACTGCACGTGTCATCACCATTAACGTCATCTCGTGTTTTCTGTTAATGACTGGAAATACAGCGTTGCCGCCATCACCGATGTTCATCTCGTGCCGTGGTCGCCATTAACTACCAACGATGTTCCGGTGAAGGAATTTACGGTGATTGTCCTATTTGCTGCAACTTAGTCATGATAAAACCCCAAGATAATACACAAATTAGGGAAGGGTGAAACCTTACAGTAGGTGTGTTACAGAATTAAAAGCTTTCAAAGATATTGATAAGCCTAAACATGTGAATTTTAGAGAGAAATAGATGAATGTGGTGTGATCTTATTTTTGTTTGTGTTGAAAGAAGGGTGTACATAAGAGAAAACAACCTGCTGATGTAATGGAATAGAAGAAATTAAATGAGATGGGAATCACGTGATGCACCTTAAAAAATGGATTGCTTATTTTTAATTTTTTAATTTTATTATTATTATTATTATATGTATTGTTATTATCATTAAAAATGACTAAATAAATAATTTAAGGGTATTTTAGTCAGTTCCAGTGGACTTAGGTGGATGAGGGATCGGGAGTGAAACGAAAACCCCTGTCAAGGGATCGAAGTCGCAAAAATTTGACCCAAGGACCGGGAGTGAAACCGATAGCGTGGACGCAAAAATTTGACCCAAGGACCGGGAGTGAAACCGATAGCATTCCACGGGAACTCTGGGAATGTAATTTACTAAAAAGTTTATGATATAGTATTTTAATTAGGGTTATTATCTTATTCCCTTATAATCTTATTCCCTTATAATGTGTGTAGGGGGAGTTCCCCCACACACTTTTGAAAAGACCAAAATACCCTCATTGACATCAAACCTACACACTTTTCCCCACGTTCTTTAAAATTAAATATCTCAAAAACGGTTAGTCAAAAATTTATAATAATTACATCATAAAAATTAGCGTATTTTTTTCTTCGATTAGACATCTCACTTGATATACTTTCGACGAACTTTTTTCTTTCATTTTTTGGAATAAAAATTATATGTGTTATCCCGCGATTAAACTATATATAATTAAACATTTATAAGTTTAAGTAATAGACATCTACATATTTCATCTAAATAATCGTTTTATATTTGAAAACGAAACAATATATTTACCCGCTGCAATGTGCGGACACATTTTGCTAGTTATTAGGAAAGTATTATTAGTAGCCAGTTTAATTAGGTAAGTCTTAGGGAACAAATTAAGTAGAATCTATATATAGGGTTTTAGGGTTGTAATTGAAGGGATGCTGAATATTGCTTATTGATTTTGATATCATTGGGAGTTTTGGTTTACCTCTCGACAGTAAACCGTAGGAGAGCTTATCAACCTCTCGAAAGTCGGTTGTTTTTTTTTTACGATTGGAGAATTGGATTCGTATCAATTGGTATAAGAGCAGTCATTTCTGGAATGATTTAAAAAAAAGATTTTGAATTGCTTCATTTTTGCTACTAATTTCGGATTTAGATGCGGATATCGGTCAATACCGAACTGAAATTGCAGCGCGATTCACTACTGTGGAGGAAAAGTGTAGGTTCCCCTGGTGTTGGATACACGAGGTAAATAAGTAGAATTGAGTGCGGAATCCTCAATAAAAACAACGATAATAAACATGTTAACACGAATATGTAAAGATGATAAATTAAGCTTTATTGAACATAAACTTTGATTACATTCAAATTAAGACTCAAATACTAACAAAGTATATGAACTTGCTCTCTGAAACTCAGTTCTAAACTCACAAATGCAAAACCTATGGACTTATGAATATATAATCATCTAAGTTCGTATGGGCTGGACCCTACGAACTTCACTAAGTTCGTACGAACTTACAAATATAGTCATATTAAACTAAAGTTAAAAATTACAATGATTATCAAATTAGACTAATTGCAAACTAGATGTTGTCACATAAGATGTACCCCAACAAAAAGATAGTATGTAAAGTTGGGGCATTAAGGTTGGAAGCGGATCAACGACACGAAGAAGTTGATTCACAATGCCGATTAACAACATGAGGAATTGATGAAGTTGATTCTCAACTTAGCTCCAAAGCTAACTAAGAATACACTAGAGGTGAAAGAGTAAGGAGATAGAGAAAGATGATGCAGGTAGGCAGCGAGCACAACACGTCGAGTTGTTCTCTGCAGTCACGAGGAAAAGGGAAATCAACAAAGAGAATCATGATTCTGGTCTGGCAGAAACGAGTTCCTTGGGTTAGACCCCACTTGGCAGTATATGAAACATGATTTTGGTCCATTTAATGCACCAACTTTGTGGCCGGGAAGAGTCAACAAAGATGTCGATTATGATCTTAGAAATATATTGCATCAAAGGCCTAATTGTGGAGCAAAATCTGACTAACTATATGGGCATACTTTTGGATCAAGTTTTGGGAACCTAGAAGGGCATGTCATATATTTGGCGTATAAGCAACCATCGGATGTCTTTGGACCTATTTTCAAGTCACATTATGATGCTTCCGAGACTAAAGTATGGCATCCCGAAATCAAGAATGTTCGAAGCAACACTTTGAGGACAAGGTGTTTAATGGGGGTGGGAGTAATGATACGATTCAGATTTATTATTAGGAAACTATTTAGTATTAATTAAGGGTATGATCTTTGGAAAGTATTATTAGTATCTAGTTTAATTAGGTAAGTCTTAGGGAACAAGTTAAGTAGAATCCATTAATATGGCTTTATGGTTGTAATTAAAGGGATGCTGAATATTGATTAGTGATTTTGATATCATTGGGATTGTTGGTTTACCTCTCGAAAGTAAACCGTAGGAGGGCTTATCGACCTCTCGAAAGTCAGTTATTCCATCTTTTAATTTTTTATATCACGATATGAGAATTGGATTCATATCATACTCCACACCCATTTGACCTATTAGAGGTAAAATGCAACCCGAATTAGCACACTATGTTGAATGGGTTGAAACTACCACCGCTAGGCCGTAGCTTATGCGTGTTTCTTTCAAACTTGCAGGGGATCCTTTGATATCACTCAAACAGATTATGATTTATTTGAAGGCTTTGTTGGACATTTGTCAAGTAAAGCTTGTTACATGGTCTGTGCTGAGGCAACTACACTTCCATCAATGCTTAGCCTGCAAATGCAACCAAAGACTGATCTATGGCCAAAGAGCTTCTTGGAGTCTCAGCCATCCGATGAAAACATTGCTCTCTACTTTTTTCCTGGAAACCTAAAGTAACATCCTACTTGATTTGTTTGATCGTCCTACTTTTTTTTTTAGTTTTCCGTTTGCCACATTTTTTATTTATCCTAACATCATGTTAATTTTGACTCCAGAAATGAAAGTGGTTTTGAACAGTTGGTAAATGACATGATAGATGAAGACCTTGCAATGAGAGCCACAGCCAAAAATGCAGAGCTATTGATATTTACTTCTAGAGTTCTGCCTCAGTCATTCTGGAGTGAGTCATTCTAGACCAGTGAAAGCTTTGAACCTGTTATTAAACAGGGATTATTATACTAGATAGATGATTTTAATTCAAGGGAAAAAGTACCGATTAACCAATCTACCATGATCCGAAACGCTATTTTGCTTTCATATCTACTACTATTATATAAAGAGTTTGTGTCTTTGAAGTCTTAAGTATAAACAACAGAAATTACTAATGTACCCTTTTAGTTAATACAATATCTAATGCAAATGCTACAAGCATTTAAAGCAATAAATTGTTATTTTTTGTAACTATCTCACTTAATAGCTACGTTAATTGATTTCTAACCTTTTTCTTTAAATTTCAATTATTATAATCTGGACTGACAGTTCGGTCAGGTCTGCTTATAATATTCAGGGTGACGGGTCAAAGGTTCCAACCCCGAAACTAAATTGATTAAATAAAGAGGTGGGCTGGTCAAAATAACCACATCGGGCACGATACGCATAACGCATTTAGTTAGACTGGTCAAACAGGTTGACACGTTGGTTTTGGGTTGGTGGGATAGTTTAAGATCAAACGGGTCGAAGTTGACGGAGGGATTTCGGGTTGGCGTGTTGGAAATTTTATTTTTTAAAAAACTTCAAAATTGTTTTCGCATTGGCGGGTCAACCCATTAATCAAACCTGACCCGGAAATTATAAACGGGTTGGTGGACTTCGAGTTAGCAGGTTGATAATTTAAAAATCTCAACCGTAAACCGTTAATTTAAGAATTAACACCCCTAATTATAATCAATTGAAATATGATGTATAAAATAAAGTAAGAATATAGTATATCACTTATTTCCCAATTTTCATTCAAGAGCAAGATGGTATTGAATGAACGTATTACCACATATAAATATTTTGTCGCTGGTGCATTGCATGGGCGATATGCTAGTTATCATATTTTTTATATATGTATAAAATGATTTGATTGTAGGGTTCCAAGGGAATTACTATCTGTGGGGAGTTTTTAGACGCAAAAGGAATGGTTGTCCGTCACCTGTGAATGCAGCCACAAACACCAGCGATAATTGTGGTCAGTCAGAAATTTCTCAGAATGAAATAACAGATGGAAAATAAATCCTCACAAAGGTGAAAACTCGTGGTTCTGAGAGTCCTCAAAGTCCTTTGTGCAGTTACAGGTATATTCCTTTATTACGTTCATTATCTTTTACCATTAAAGGTGTCAAAATGGATGGGTCGAGGGAGTTGGGTATGCTTTCTGTCAAAATGAGTAACTTTTTAATACGCGTTAAAACAGTTTTTTGACCAAAGTAGGGACACTACTTAGCAAAAGATATCAATATAGTGACCAAAAAAGACATAATGAGTCAAACTCTTGGTTCTTAGGGCGTGCCAAAAGTGGTTTCCCTCTTACAAGTTATGATGATTCTATGTTGATTCTCATGAAAGTCAAATGAGTCAGTTTCTTATCAGCCAAATTAGGACTAGTGAGCAAAAGAAAATATTAAAGTCGCAAAAAATTATACTTTTTTACCGGTATCAGGTTCAAACAAATACGGAGTACTTGTTTTATTTTGTTCATTGTTTAAAAAATGTGAATATCATTTAACCATGGTGGAACTGAATCCTGAGATTCTTCCAGATAACCGTATGGCCTCAACTTGGAAGCTGAAAGCTCACCAACTTCAATGAAACAGTATCACTTTACGATGGGATGCAAATGCCATCACAGCCTACTGTCGAGAATGTGTCCTTCTCGGTTACTGACCGTCGAACAGTAAACTGCTATGATGGTGAGTTTGGAAGTTTTTAGTTTTAGTCTAGTCGTACGAAACATTGCAATCTGAGGAATCTCATGTGATCTGAATGTGAAATTTCCAGTCAGAAACTATCATTAACCTAAATAGACTAGTTCATCGGTTGCTTCATCATCTTCCAACAAGTACATTAAACTTTGATATGCTACAGATATTCAAAGCTTTTATCATGGGTTTTTTTTCCTTCTCTGAATATCGTTATTGCAAAAATAGGACTTTTATTTGCTTCTATACTTACGAGTTCTTGTTTGCGGAAAAGATAAAGTACGATGGTCTGAAAATAGGTATTGAGTTTGTTTGTAAATGGTACTATTAGAAGGTACAATCTAATATTAATATGATTTTTATATTATTATTAATAATTTTACTATTAGAAGGTACAATAAACTTAATAGATCTAGTTTTTACTAAGAATTGATATACTTTATTTAGATTTTACTAGGAATGTTTGGGTTATTAGTCCTTTTACTCAGTCGAACATGTTAATGTCAAATCAAGTTCAAAAGCCGGTTACTATTTTTCTTAACAAATATATTCAATTCTTAGAAGTTAATACTAAATACATTTCAAAACTTTTAATTGTTTTAATTAATCATGTTGAATATGTTGAGACCAACATTAATTTGATTAAGTTAGTCTATAAATTTTCTTTAAAAACTATCAATCCAGTTATATTTCAACTCTTCATAAGTAAATTATCCAATTAATAACTCATCTAATTGAATGTAAATGTAAATAATATTTTCATTTGTTAAAAACACTCAATAGGTATATACTTTAGATGATATTTAAATCTTTAGTCAATTTGATTGTTAAAGTAAACTTGTTAAATTGAGTGTATTTATTATGTAACGAAACTTTTATAGATGTATAAAATAGAAGAAGTAGATTGTGAAATTATTTAAAATTCTTAAAATTTTTTAGGGTTAATTACCTAAATTTACAATTTGGGCTTAGTATTTTATATATCATTATTTTAATAACAAATTTCACAAAATATCACTCAATTTTGCAAAGATGGAGAAAATCGCAATAACGCTTCACAAATTCGCAATATACATTTCGCAAGGGATAATTATTCTTTCGCAAGATACAGTTTCCAATATTAGTTTCGCAATGAGCAAATATCTCTAACTACATATTTTACATCTTTACCATTATCTTAAAATTAGTCTCAACACAAGGAAACGTCTAAAATACCCTTAACTCATTTATAGTATTTTCATTAATAAAACTATTCTCTATTTATAATTCATAATTATTTATTATATATAAATATATAATGTATAAATACAACTCTTTGTTATATAAAATAAGATAATAATCCATACAAAACACATAAAACAATTAAACAATAATAATTTTTCATTACCATCACCATTACCTACCATTGTTATTTCTACCGACGCATTGCACGGGTATCATTCTAGTAATTTTACAGTACATCATATATCTTGCGAAATTATCCAAAATTTTATCTGTTGGTGAAATCGCAAAAAGGATTCGCAAGAAAAGTTGAGCGGGGAAAATCACAAAATGGATGGAGCAGAATGCACGAAGCTTGCAAATATGTTGATATTATGTGAAATTTCTTTTTTTTTTGGGCAATTGGTAATATATGGAAACCTATTTAAATAATAGGGTAATTAACCTATTTTTTTAATTACTACTATTATGAATAAGATTAGATTATGCAATTACTTATACTTGTATGGGTTAATTCATTGCAACGTACTGCCACAAAATGTTCTATCTATACAAGCTACTTATTTTATTGTCTGGATATACAACACACCGGAAGAAAGTGTTTCCATAGTCCGTTTGTCTCGGTAATCGGATACCATGTTGCATACATCGATACAAAACCTTCTAGTTTGTTATATACCCAGACAATAAAATGGGTAGCTTTTATCCACGTCACTTTTTAAAAAATAATGAAAAATGCTTACATATACATTCTTACCTATTGTCCCGGTAACCGATTACCATGTTGCATACATCGATACATAACTGTCCAGTTTGTTGCATACTTAGACAATAAAAAGGGTAGCTTGTATACATGGAACATTTAGTGTAATTACTGTCACACCCCGCTAAAGCGGAAACACGAGATGTAACAGTACAATGATTTCATAATCGAAAATTACAAAAGATCACCGTTCAACGGTCTACAATTAATACATTACATAAAGTCTTACAAGCGTTTACAGCACAAAAGTAAATAATCTAAACATGCGATTACATCCAAAAGAGACAAAATTCTGTAACGCTACAGCAGCATAGATCATATAATGGGTTCAGCTTCAATAGACAAGTTGTGACTAATTCCTGAAAAGCATGTAAAATAACAGGTCAACTATGAAACATAGTTGGTGAGTACACAGGTTTTGTGAAATGAAGACCCTTTCCAAGAGTTTACAAATCTAGTTTAAAAGTTCCACGTTACTACGTGATTAGTTTGCAAAAGTTTAGTGTCGAGGCTCATACAAAGACGATAATCATCCGATAAGTTCTTAAAATCAATTTTTAGGATAATCAAATGCTATTGCGCGAATAATTATGAAGTAATTCATTATAACTAGGCTCATTTAAGAGCGAAACTCATTTGATAGTTAAATTCATTTGAGATTCGATGTTTTGTTCGCAAAAGAGGTTTAGTTAAGTACGAGATTCATTAAGGAGCGATTCCCTTTTTGTACTCAATTAAAGGTCGTGATTCATTTATAACGCCGCGCTCATTTTTTTCAAAGGAGTGTTTAATTCACGTTTATAAAGCTCAAGATATAGTGTTTAATAAGTTCAAGTTATGTTTATAAAACTCATATTGTAGTATTTAACAAGTTCAAGTTACGTTTATCAAGTCAATGGATCATCAAATCAATATCAAAACGTTTATAATCTCAACGGATTATTATGTCGAAGTTCATAAGAATGCGAGGCGTTATTATGAAATCACGTTTATCATTAACCAAAACCACAATGATTTATAGTATGAAACTCAGGTTATAAAATTTATGGTTTTAAAGAAATATCGTTTCAAATGACAAAGTCATTGTAAAGCTCGGGTCGTAAGTTTTATAGTTTCAAAGAAATATCGTTCAAATGACAAAGTCATTGTAAAGCTCGGGTCGTAGGTTTTATAGTTTCAAAGAAATATCGTTTCAAATTTCAAAACGTCATACGTTTATAGTCGTTTATGAATTTCTATGCTATCACGTTATATTGTCTATAGTCACAATGATTTATTATGCTTGAGTCCACAACCAAACCTACAACCGATAAACCTTTGCCCCAAAAGAGAGATGCCCTATCGTTGGCATTTAGGATGATGGGATGCACTCACGTGGCCGCGTGAGTGGGGAGGTGGTCTCGCTCCCAAATAGTACTATTCATATGCATCATTTGGCTCATATAGAGTTAATGGTCGTGTAGATATATCGGGGACTTTAGATACGATAGAAAAAAAAACAAGCATATAATCATGTTCGTATAAACTTCAAACATTAAAGAGGTTATTCGTAATCAATACGACATTTTAACCATGTCAAGTATTCGAAAGTAAGCATAGCATATACCATAGCATAGCATTTGTAAATCAAGGATAACATAAGAATAACATTTGTAATCCAAATATAGTAATTAAATCATATAACATGCTTTTCACCCCAAAACATTTAAGTAAAACGTTAAACAGAGGGGCTGTGTAAACTCACAATCGTTAATGAGCGTACGGAATGGATGTAGTGCGCGTTTCGACCGAGTGTGACTCCTATCCAAGACCTACGAATACAAGGTTCCTAATTAGATTCTCGTCTAATATGGTTTGTTAAGATTGCTTAGCTAGTCAAATACGTTACAAAGTGCCGTTAGAGTTTGATTTGTCGTTTAATTAACGTTGTCGGTAATCATTCGGGTTGCGAATAAAATAATGGAAACACATGAAAACAGACTCCAAAAATTATCAAATTTAGTATACAATATACAATATGATTTACAAATTTTCTGTGAAAATTTGGGGATTTTTAGACTTACAGTTTATTTTTAATCAAATAGTGTCTAAAAGGTGTGATAAATATGGGAAAAATAGTAATTATTCATGAAAAATTCTGGAATGTTTACTAGATCCTTTTTAAGTCATTTTTAGGTTTGTGTAAAATTTTCAGCTCGTTTTGAGCACTGGAACTTTGGTTTCCAACTTTATGTGTTTTAACGAGACGTAAATCGGAAAACATATCAAAACACTTCCAAGGAGTGTTAAATTTTGAGTATAGTGTCATTTTCTGTGTAAAATGACACAGGAATTTTCCCATATTTATTTGATGTCAAAAAGTATTTTTCATGAATATTTTTATTTTTGTAGTCTTTATTTGTATTAATCTAGGAAAAATTACTTGTGTTTATCCAAAAATTCTCATTTTTATTTTCAAGATTCTTTTCAAGATATAGTTACTGAGAAAAATCATCCCCAAATTTTTAACACTTTTTATCTAATATTTTTGTATTTTTGCTTCATCACAACACAATTATTTACATTTTACAAGGCTAGAATAATGCATGATGTTCATGCATTTTCTAAAAATAGTAAATCACCAAGATAAATTCCTATCTTTTTATACTACTGAGATACACATGTTAGGAGTCTAAAAATAATTTTTCTTAGATTTATAAAACACCTTAAGACCCATGAACAAGTATCACAACAAGGTGCTCACAGAAAAGTTACTGTTTGCGCATCAGTTTTGTGTGATATATTTGGAGGTCGTAAACTCAATGGATTTGAGTGAGACCAGTGGGGTTTTAAAGGTAAGACATTAAGCTAAATTCTAGAAGAAAAATCAAGATTTTTGGACCATTATTCACTGAGTTATGGTCGTTTCAAGTAGGGTCAAAATCTGGACAGATTGCATGCATGACAAAGTGATCTTTTTTGTGTGATTTCACTACCAAACGATTTTTAGACCTCATCCAAAGATTGAAGTCTTGTCTTTTATGCATGAACATGTGTTTTACAGAAACATAAACATATTTTAACATTTTAACCATTTATTCTAGCAAGAACATGTAAATAAACTCTATAACATCAAAAAGTCGACTTTTCGGTTTGATTTTTGGTTTGATCATAGGTTGCCCTTTTGTTTTAACACTTAAACAAGTGTAAGGGAACCTACAAACCATCAAACCTTGTATGAGATTTTTATCCATGGTAAAAGGCATAAAAATCATGTTTTTACAAGATTCAAAGTATGAAAATGCAAGAATGGAAGTTAAAGATGGTGTTCATACCTTGGAATGTTGGTTTAGGTGTATGAACACCTTCAAAGAGATGATTTAAGGATGATAAGTTGCTGGAGTTTAGTGTGTGTTTAGAGAGAATTGTGTGTGTTTTTGAAAGTGGAAATGAGAGAAATGATGAAAGTGGAAGAGTGTGTAAGTGTAGAAGGCTTTTTGCATGGAATCTTGATATGTGAGTGGTGGTTTTGAGTGGTCAAAGGGGGAGGCCGGTTTTTAGGCATCAAAATGAGTTATTATTTTCATTTTTTTGTTAAAATATCATATATATTATTTTTGATATTTATTTGTATTAAAATCTCACAAGTCTTGCACATTTGAAAGCTTTAAATTGTGTTGTTTTTATGCTTAATATAAGGGTTATAAAAATTGATGTTCTAAATTTCTAAAATACTTCAAATTGTATTTTAGATTGTTTATAATGGATATTCAAGTATTAGTTTGTCGGATTCGAGTTTCGTTTATTCAATTCGGGTCGCGTTTGCCGAGCTACGAAATTTCGGTTAATTTCCGATTTTCGTGATTTTTTTGTTGGTTAAAGTGTGAGTCATAAAACTTTATTTTATAAGTTTATAGCATTCATCAAAATGTATTTGATTCGATCACGATTGACATTCGCGAGTTAATAAACCGATTTCCAGTCGTGTTTACCGAGCTACGGAATTTCCGGTTAAATTCCGATTTTTGAGATAGATGAATATTTTGTGATGGCTTATGAAATTTAATTTCATTTGTTTTCTTTGGCACTTTGTAACCTAATTTAAGGTTCATCACGGTCTTATAGTCCGCTAAGCAATCTTCAAAGACGTCACGTGATTTCGGTAACTTACGGTTTCGGTACTTAAGGAGTCGAACCTAGACTTTTCACTAGGATTTTAGAGTGCTGTAAACGTAATTAAAAGTACTAGGGATTCTAGTGCGATGTTGACCTGAGATTTTTTTGACGGTTGTCACAGTCTCCCCCAGTTAAAATGAATTTCGTCCCGAAATTCAACTGGTCATGCTGTGAGATTCAATTCGCGAATGGATGAGGGTATTTCCGTTTCATGAAATCCTCTCATTCCTAAGTGTACTCAGGTCCGCGCTTAGAATTCTAACAGACTTTGATGATCGGAATATTTTTTTATTTTTTATTTTTTCTTTGTCTTAAGCGTTTGACTTCCTTGTCAAGGATTCCAGTCGGTTCTTCGGTTAAGTGTAAGCGATCGTCGATTTGAATTCCCTCTAGGGGTTGGATATGTAATTCACCAGCTAGACATTTCTTTAGATTCGATATATGGAACGTGTCGTGAATTGCACCTAATTCTAGTGGTAACTTAAGTTTATAGGCTACTGGACAGATTCGTTCAATGATTTCGTAAGGTCCGATGTAGTGTGGGCTTAACTTGCCTCTCTTTCTGAAACGAACCATCCCTTTCCAAGGTGATACTCTCAAGAACACTTATCACAAACTTGGAATTCTAGGGGTTTTCTACGGTTATCTGCGTAGCTTTCTGCAGATTCTGGGCGGTCTTAAGTCGATCTCGGATAATTGAAATTTTTTCGGTAGTTTCCTAGACACGGTCAGGTCTTGTAAAGTGTTTGTCACCTATTTCGTACCAACTCAATGGTGATCGACATTTTCGTCCGTATAACGCTTCATAAGGGGCGCATTGTATGCGGGTGTGGTAGCTATTGTTATATGAGAATTCTACCAACGGTAAGTGAATATTCTAACTTCCTCCGGAGTCTAATACGCATGCTTGAAGCATGTCTTCCAATGTTTGAATTGTTCGCTCGCTCTGTCTATCCGTCTGAGGATGGTAAGCCGTTCTTAGGTTCAATTGCGTACCCAACGCTTTCTATAAGGATTGCCAGAATCGCGACGTGAAATGGCTATCTCTATCAGAGATAATGTAAACAGGTACTTCGTGGCGCGACAAAATTTCGTTAATGTAGATTCGAGCGAGTTTCTCCCTGTTATAGTCCTCTCGAATGGGTAAGAAGTGAGCAGATTTTGTCAATCGGTCAACGATAACCCATATAGCATCATGTACTTTAGAAGTTCGCGGTAGTTTGCTGACGAAGTCCATCGTTATTTGTTCCCATTTCCATTGGGGTATCTCTAGTTTCAAATATTTGCTTAAGGCCGTGCAAGGTTTCTTCCTTCAGATTCTCGGTCCTCAAGGCCTTCTCTTGAGCAAGTTGAATTTGAGTTTTCAGACTAGTTTGCACTAGTGTTACGCATGCTCGTACTTGTGAGGGCTTGACTCTTTCTTTTCGACTTAGCGCGTTTGCCACTACATTGTCCTTGCCTGTGTGGTATCGAATTTCGCAGTCATAATCATTTAATAACTCCACCCATCTCCTCTGGCGCATATTGAGCACCTTTTGCTTGAAAATATGGCGGAGACTCTTGTGATCCGTGTATATCGTGCACTTAGTTCCGTAGAGGTAATGTCTCCAAATCTTAAGTACGAAGACTACGGCTCCCAACTCCAAATCGTGGGCTGTATAGTTTTTCTCGTGGGTGATAAGTTGTCGGGATACGTATGCTATGACTTTTTCCCTTTGCATTAATACACATCCAAGACCTTGGTGTGAAGCGTTGCAGTAGATTAAGAAGTCCTCGGATCCTTCCGATAATGTCAAGATTGGCACGTTGCATAACTTATGCTTCAACGTTTGGAATGCATCCTCCTATGGCTTTCCCCAGACAAAACTCTTGTCCTTCTGTGTTAGCGTGGTTAGCGGTTGTCAGATTTTTGAGAAATTCTCGATGAATCTCCGATAATAACCAGCTAAACCCAGAAATTGTCTAATTTCTGTTGGAGTTCTGGGGGCTTCCCATTTCTTAACGACTTCAACCTTAGTTGGATCTACGTGAATCCCATCCTTGCCGACTACGTGGCCGAGGAAACGTGCTTCTCTAATCCAAAACTCGCACTTGGTGAGTTTGGCGTACAGTTTCTCGTTTCTAAGCAGTTCTAAAATCTGCCTTAAGTGTTGTTCGTGATCTTTCTCGCTTCGTGAGTAGATGATTATATCGTCGATGAATACTATCACGAATTTGTCTAAGTATGCTCTACATACTTTGTTCATTAAATCCATGAATCACTGCAGGCGCGTTGGTCAGATCGAATGTCATAACTATGAATTCGTAATGTCCATATCAGTTTCAGAATGCGGTTTTGGGTATATCCCTATCATGGACTCGTAATTAATGATAATCTTATCGCAGGTCGATGTTCGAGACGTATGAAGCTCCTTGCAACTGATCAAATAGATCTTCGATTCGAGGGAGAGGGTATCTATTTTTGATCGTCAGTTTGTTCGACTCTCTATAGTCGATACACATCCGTAACGATCCGTCTTTCTTTCAAACGAATAGAACTGGGGCTCCTCATGGTGACGAACGAGGTCGCATGAATCCTTCCTCCAAAAGATCCTGGAGTTGACTAGATAGTTCCTGCATCTCCATAGGTGCTAGGCGGTACGGTGCCTTAACTATCGTGGCGGCTCCTGGAATTAGTTCGATTCGGAACTCGACTTGTCTAGACGGGGGTAGTCTACGTAAGTTATCTGGAAATACTTCGAGGTATTCGCGCACTACCGGAATATCTTGCATACGTTTTTCTTCTGATTCCTTCTCGACTACATGAGCCAGAATAGCAAGATACTCCTTTTTCACGTACTTGCGAATCTTCATGGATGACACCATCTTCAAGCTCCTTCCGGGCTTATCTCCGTGTACGATGAGTATTTCATTTTCCCGTAAGTGAATTCTTATCACCTTATCGTGACTCCCTATGTTCGCGTGATTTCTAGCTAGCCAGTCCATACCCACTACTAGGTCAAAGCTTCCCAGCTTAATCGGGATTAAGTCGATGTCGAATAGTTCGTTTTCTAGATTTAGGACGCAGTCAGACACTATCTCTCTCATGATGGAATCTACACTTATTGCACCTCATCACGAGTTCCCAAACTCGAGCATCCAATACTTCTGTCTGATCTTCTTAGTCTTTCATACTCGTCTACATATATTACCCCAATGTTCTGATTCTCGTCGACTTCTTCGACTATCTCTTCCTTAGGAACTACCTCCACATCGAGGCATTCGTACTAGATCTGTTCCTCGTGGATTGAGTCGTTGTCGGACGAGTAATTGTTCATAATGAGGCATGTCATTTCCTACGACAGTGCATCCTAATATTAGTGACAAAATAAAGATTTTCTTTTTGTACGAACTTGACCTTAAAGAATTCTCACGTATGATGTACAAGACTTGAAATTTCTACTAATAATAATCGTGTAGGTAAACAAAACGTCTAAGGATTTTCATTACATTAAACCAACGTCTTTTACATGGTTTTTTTTTTAATAGGACGTGTATCATAATAGTCTTTTTAACAAAATCTTAGCACCAAAATTTTAATTTCAAAGTCGCTAAAACGTTAGGGGAGACTAAAACAAAAATGTTTTTCTTGTACAAAAATTTTAACAATCTATGCCTTTGTCACTAAGCACTTCGATAAACCCGGAACATAGTACTCAAAATAACAACACCAATGTGGGCGATTCAAGTCCTCTAACTAACAAGGATAGCAACATCATCCTCCTAGTTGTGTTCTTCTCCGCACTTGCTGCCACTCGTGCCTTGGTCGTATACTCCGACAATTGCTCTAACCTCTCTATCTGATCGTACATCAGTTGCTGCTAATGATCTATTCTCATTCGGCGGTTATTAGTTCTAACGTCATGTACCGGATTCTTTGCACTTCTTCCCAAGATAGGCCAGACGTGGGCCTTACTGACGTTTTTATGACCTCCCGTGGTATCTCACTAGTCTCCTGAGGCGATGGTGGCATCAACACTCTGCTCAATATTGGAACTCTCTTTCTGGCCATATGCCTAATGTGCGGTCCTTGGGGAAATTGGTTGGGGTAGTACTGGTGTCGGATGATACTTTTGAAGTGTCGCCAGTTACTTCGTGTCTAAAATCGATTTTCAAAGCGTTGATCGTGCGATGAGTTTGTTTTTCTATTAAATTTCGTCCCATCTACTAGAATCTATCTTTGATGGGCACTTCTTGCCTGTTTAATTTGAAGTTCGGTGGTTACGGCGTTCATACTAAGTGCTATCCGGAAGGTCATATCAAAGTTTCGTGATTTCGGGATTTCGAAAATGACTCTCGGAGGTTTTGCGGCTGTGGACGTAGCGCTCTTAAAGATAATCGGGTGAGTATGGCGATGGTCTTACGTGCGGTGATCTTCGAGCGTGATCCTAATAGTGGTGACTGGGATAAAACGGGCGTAGGTGACGTATATTGCTCATTTCGTGTGGGGATTCGTTCTCCATCGAGGGCTCCTCTTCCTCGGGTTCGGTGTTAGGTGGGTTAGTCCTAGGTTGACTAGTGACGTAACGAGTACAGTTGGCCGATTCGGTGGCGTGGAATGAGAAACGCGACATGATAATACTATCAAAAGTGAACTTAACTCCTAGAGTTATATCAAGTCCTAGCATATGAAGGTACTCAACACACTTTTAAAAAGAAGTCGTACTAGCTTAAGTGAGTTCTAAAGCGTACCCTATTCCTATAACCAATTCTGATCTTGCATCGTTTCTCCTTTAATTGTACATAGTTGATCAGGCTATGTTAAATTAAATTCGAAGGATGCAACACCTGAACGAGTCATACTTAAAAGGGGTACTAATCTTAGTGGTTATAGTTTCTAGGTTTTCCCTAAGGAGAACCGGTGTTTCTATAACCTTCGGCTCTGATACCATTTTCTGTCACACCCCGCTAAAGCGGAAACACGAGATGTAACAGTACAATGATTTCATAATCGAAAATTACAAAAGATCACCGTTCAACGGTCTACAATTAATACATTACATAAAGTCTTACAAGCGTTTACAGCACAAAAGTAAATAATCTAAACATGCGATTACATCCAAAAGAGACAAAATTCTGTAACGCTACAGCAGCATAGATCATATAATGGGTTCAGCTTCAATAGACAAGTTGTGACTAATTCCTGAAAAGCATGTAAAATAACAGGTCAACTATGAAACATAGTTGGTGAGTACACAGGTTTTGTGAAATGAAGACCCTTTCCAAGAGTTTACAAATCTAGTTTAAAAGTTCCACGTTACTACGTGATTAGTTTGCAAAAGTTTAGTGTCGAGGCTCATACAAAGACGATAATCATCCGATAAGTTCTTAAAATCAATTTTTAGGATAATCAAATGCTATTGCGCGAATAATTATGAAGTAATTCATTATAACTAGGCTCATTTAAGAGCGAAACTCATTTGATAGTTAAATTCATTTGAGATTCGATGTTTTGTTCGCAAAAGAGGTTTAGTTAAGTACGAGATTCATTAAGGAGCGATTCCCTTTTTGTACTCAATTAAAGGTCGTGATTCATTTATAACGCCGCGCTCATTTTTTTCAAAGGAGTGTTTAATTCACGTTTATAAAGCTCAAGATATAGTGTTTAATAAGTTCAAGTTATGTTTATAAAACTCATATTGTAGTATTTAACAAGTTCAAGTTACGTTTATCAAGTCAATGGATCATCAAATCAATATCAAAACGTTTATAATCTCAACGGATTATTATGTCGAAGTTCATAAGAATGCGAGGCGTTATTATGAAATCACGTTTATCATTAACCAAAACCACAATGATTTATAGTATGAAACTCAGGTTATAAAATTTATGGTTTTAAAGAAATATCGTTTCAAATGACAAAGTCATTGTAAAGCTCGGGTCGTAAGTTTTATAGTTTCAAAGAAATATCGTTCAAATGACAAAGTCATTGTAAAGCTCGGGTCGTAGGTTTTATAGTTTCAAAGAAATATCGTTTCAAATTTCAAAACGTCATACGTTTATAGTCGTTTATGAATTTCTATGCTATCACGTTATATTGTCTATAGTCACAATGATTTATTATGCTTGAGTCCACAACCAAACCTACAACCGATAAACCTTTGCCCCAAAAGAGAGATGCCCTATCGTTGGCATTTAGGATGATGGGATGCACTCACGTGGCCGCGTGAGTGGGGAGGTGGTCTCGCTCCCAAATAGTACTATTCATATGCATCATTTGGCTCATATAGAGTTAATGGTCGTGTAGATATATCGGGGACTTTAGATACGATAGAAAAAAAACAAGCATATAATCATGTTCGTATAAACTTCAAACATTAAAGAGGTTATTCGTAATCAATACGACATTTTAACCATGTCAAGTATTCGAAAGTAAGCATAGCATATACCATAGCATAGCATTTGTAAATCAAGGATAACATAAGAATAACATTTGTAATCCAAATATAGTAATTAAATCATATAACATGCTTTTCACCCCAAAACATTTAAGTAAAACGTTAAACAGAGGGGCTGTGTAAACTCACAATCGTTAATGAGCGTACGGAATGGATGTAGTGCGCGTTTCGACCGAGTGTGACTCCTATCCAAGACCTACGAATACAAGGTTCCTAATTAGATTCTCGTCTAATATGGTTTGTTAAGATTGCTTAGCTAGTCAAATACGTTACAAAGTGCCGTTAGAGTTTGATTTGTCGTTTAATTAACGTTGTCGGTAATCATTCGGGTTGCGAATAAAATAATGGAAACACATGAAAACAGACTCCAAAAATTATCAAATTTAGTATACAATATACAATATGATTTACAAATTTTCTGTGAAAATTTGGGGATTTTTAGACTTACAGTTTATTTTTAATCAAATAGTGTCTAAAAGGTGTGATAAATATGGGAAAAATAGTAATTATTCATGAAAAATTCTGGAATGTTTACTAGATCCTTTTTAAGTCATTTTTAGGTTTGTGTAAAATTTTCAGCTCGTTTTGAGCACTGGAACTTTGGTTTCCAACTTTATGTGTTTTAACGAGACGTAAATCGGAAAACATATCAAAACACTTCCAAGGAGTGTTAAATTTTGAGTATAGTGTCATTTTCTGTGTAAAATGACACAGGAATTTTCCCATATTTATTTGATGTCAAAAAGTATTTTTCATGAATATTTTTATTTTTGTAGTCTTTATTTGTATTAATCTAGGAAAAATTACTTGTGTTTATCCAAAAATTCTCATTTTTATTTTCAAGATTCTTTTCAAGATATAGTTACTGAGAAAAATCATCCCCAAATTTTTAACACTTTTTATCTAATATTTTTGTATTTTTGCTTCATCACAACACAATTATTTACATTTTACAAGGCTAGAATAATGCATGATGTTCATGCATTTTCTAAAAATAGTAAATCACCAAGATAAATTCCTATCTTTTTATACTACTGAGATACACATGTTAGGAGTCTAAAAATAATTTTTCTTAGATTTATAAAACACCTTAAGACCCATGAACAAGTATCACAACAAGGTGCTCACAGAAAAGTTACTGTTTGCGCATCAGTTTTGTGTGATATATTTGGAGGTCGTAAACTCAATGGATTTGAGTGAGACCAGTGGGGTTTTAAAGGTAAGACATTAAGCTAAATTCTAGAAGAAAAATCAAGATTTTTGGACCATTATTCACTGAGTTATGGTCGTTTCAAGTAGGGTCAAAATCTGGACAGATTGCATGCATGACAAAGTGATCTTTTTTGTGTGATTTCACTACCAAACGATTTTTAGACCTCATCCAAAGATTGAAGTCTTGTCTTTTATGCATGAACATGTGTTTTACAGAAACATAAACATATTTTAACATTTTAACCATTTATTCTAGCAAGAACATGTAAATAAACTCTATAACATCAAAAAGTCGACTTTTCGGTTTGATTTTCGGTTTGATCATAGGTTGCCCTTTTGTTTTAACACTTAAACAAGTGTAAGGGAACCTACAAACCATCAAACCTTGTATGAGATTTTTATCCATGGTAAAAGGCATAAAAATCATGTTTTTACAAGATTCAAAGTATGAAAATGCAAGAATGGAAGTTAAAGATGGTGTTCATACCTTGGAATGTTGGTTTAGGTGTATGAACACCTTCAAAGAGATGATTTAAGGATGATAAGTTGCTGGAGTTTAGTGTGTGTTTAGAGAGAATTGTGTGTGTTTTTGAAAGTGGAAATGAGAGAAATGATGAAAGTGGAAGAGTGTGTAAGTGTAGAAGGCTTTTTGCATGGAATCTTGATATGTGAGTGGTGGTTTTGAGTGGTCAAAGGGGGAGGCCGGTTTTTAGGCATCAAAATGAGTTATTATTTTCATTTTTTTGTTAAAATATCATATATATTATTTTTGATATTTATTTGTATTAAAATCTCACAAGTCTTGCACATTTGAAAGCTTTAAATTGTGTTGTTTTTATGCTTAATATAAGGGTTATAAAAATTGATGTTCTAAATTTCTAAAATACTTCAAATTGTATTTTAGATTGTTTATAATGGATATTCAAGTATTAGTTTGTCGGATTCGAGTTTCGTTTATTCAATTCGGGTCGCGTTTGCCGAGCTACGAAATTTCGGTTAATTTCCGATTTTCGTGATTTTTTTGTTGGTTAAAGTGTGAGTCATAAAACTTTATTTTATAAGTTTATAGCATTCATCAAAATGTATTTGATTCGATCACGATTGACATTCGCGAGTTAATAAACCGATTTCCAGTCGTGTTTACCGAGCTACGGAATTTCCGGTTAAATTCCGATTTTTGAGATAGATGAATATTTTGTGATGGCTTATGAAATTTAATTTCATTTGTTTTCTTTGGCACTTTGTAACCTAATTTAAGGTTCATCACGGTCTTATAGTCCGCTAAGCAATCTTCAAAGACGTCACGTGATTTCGGTAACTTACGGTTTCGGTACTTAAGGAGTCGAACCTAGACTTTTCACTAGGATTTAGAGTGCTGTAAACGTAATTAAAAGTACTAGGGATTCTAGTGCGATGTTGACCTGAGATTTTTTTGACGGTTGTCACAATTACGTTGCACTTTTAATGAATTAACCCTACTTGTATTATATATTGTTCATATAATAAAAAGAGTTATAATTAATATAAACATAAAATATATTATTAGTATTAAATTATTTACCTAATGCATTTAATACTATCATGTATTACATAAGTACTCAACTTATATAGTATTTTAGATTCTAGACTAGATTATAAAATAAGCTAAAAGATTATCACCCTTTAATATCAATTAGTTTTATCAAGCTAACTATGATTAGTAACTTGCCTTTTTACTGATAAACAATAGGAAAATAAAAAATATGCCCTCATATTTAAATGTATAAAAAAAATTGCTCAAAAAAATTTAACGAAATGCCCACCCGAGCACAACTCGCAAATTATGAGTTACGGGTCGCAAAATGCAACTTGCGACTCTCAATTTGCGAGTTGCAACGCGGGGTTTGGGACTTTCATGTTTGAGAATACGAGGTCGCGGCCCGGGGTTTGCGACTTGCGTGTCTGATTTGCATGTGGTTGCATTTTTTTTAAAAAAATGTTGTATCTTTATTCGCTTTGGATAAGATTTTTTGATATTTTCGGGATTACTAAAATTTCTACGAATTCAGTAACCGTAAGATAAGATGATCATCAACTTGTTTCACAATTCTCATAAAAATACTCCCACTTTTTGTTGGTTGGAAAATAAAATACAATAAAATAAAACACTTTTTGAAATGGTTCATGTTGATCATTTTTGGAACTTTCAATCTCCAAATGAAGAACCAAAAACTGATGATTATACGCAAGAGTTCCTGAGTTGTTTACCATCGTGCTTCGTCACAGTAGAGATTTTTAGGGTGCAAGAAGAATGTACACGCAAGGCTTATTAACGTTTATTGATTGCGTATATGTTGATGATTTTTCAACAAACTTTTTGGAGTGCGCTAAGGAAGAGATGGGTTATTAGGTTCCAAATAAGTGGTATTGCTATTTTAAAGAGTATGATAAATACCTAGATACTGATTCACAATTGATAACAGATGATATTGAGCAATTGAAGCATATTACTACCTATGCAAAAATACATATAGAAATTGAGGTCTATGTTCACATTCGTCAAATTCTAAAACTATGATGTCGGTAGCCATTTCTAAGATAATGATTGGCTCTTCAATTGCAAGATGTTTGTTCGATTAGTTAATAGTCAGTTATTGTAATTTATATTTATCTTTCAATCACTTGGATAACTACCAAACTATTTATTTCACTTGGTGCGTTGTTTAATTTTGTGGATGTAATCTGTAAGTCAAATTTAAGATGATATTAATAACACAATGTAATATTTATGTTTATATATACTAAAGGTTAGCAATTTACTATTTTAGTTCTTGATTTGGATCTTGAGGTGCACCTTGACTTGGTTCTTGGTCGGCTTTGCTCGTCTGTTCTATCGTAAGGAGCCATACAACCAGATCACATATGACCGTATTCCTTACAACGACTGCATTGTTGATTAGGTTTCGTGTTCTCTTCTCCTTTGGAAAGAATACGAGCAGGGCCAGGTGGGCGACTTGTTTACCTCTTCACAAGGACCTGTGGTAACATAGTTTGCATATCACCTTGATCGACCTATTCTGGAATATGAGCCATTGGGTTTATAGTCTCTGTGTAGGCCACTCGATATGTATCTCATGTAAAATACCTCTCTACATAACAACTTATATCGTCTTGTTTGAAGAAACGGGACACTGCCATAATGTGTCCGCCAGGTAAACCGGACAACTATCATTGCATGCAAGTGCAAGTTGGTGTTTCCAAGTAGAATTTCCCATTCGTTTTTCCACCCACTATCTCACAAATCATACTTGCGGATGGATTCACATTCCAACTGAGTGATTTCCCATTCCTGTTTCTAGTTTTGTGCTCGACATATGGTGTGCCATGTGTTTTAATTCCGGGATGCAGTGTTTCGATGTTTGAAATACCATTGTTGTACAGAAGATAGAAAAAACTCCAACAACATTGTGACAACGAGTCTTCTTGCATGCTTGCTCATCATGTTAATGGACTTTGTGTTGTTAGTTATGAGGTAAGCATATTGTATACGTGTAGCATGATGCCTTGACCATTTTTCTTTCCAACATCTCTAAGAACCTTAGGTGAGGCTTGTAAACGTTTGGAAATCACATCAGAATGATGATCAAAATCTATCTTACGGTACGCCTTACAGATTTTCTTCTCAAGTTCATCAACAAATGACGATGGCATAGAGCATCAAATGTCTCTGGAAAGACAGTTGAAATACCGGCTGTACCTGAAGGAGCCCTATCAGAAACAATACTCAGGTAAGTGATGCCACATGCGGATTCAAGGGCGTCAAGTAAATATCCCAAGAACCACATCCAAATGTTGACCGTCTCCTGATACCCCAATTCTATAGCATAGTGGCAAGATATCATTATTTCCATCGATCGCCACAATAATTAAATTAGTTCCCAAGTAACCCCCCCTTCAAATGTGGCCCGTCTATGATAGTTATTGGGCGCGTATGGTTAACAAATGTATGTATTTGCAACGACATTAAAAATATCAATTATTGTAGAATATACTTATGTGAACATAGATGAAAACCAATTATAGTTACTTACAACTGCACCAACAGATATGTAATACATTACAAATTTATCTTTCTCATCTGTAGGCACATTCGTCTTGCTCCTCGGGTTATACAGTTTTAGGTTGTGTAGATAAAGCGGAAGCATTTGAAGTGATTCTTCGACACTACCTCTAAAAAACTCTATAGAATAACCTTTGCTCTCCAGGCATGGTTGTATGAAAGACTGATTTTAAAGCATTTTTCCTATCAAGTAGATGCATCAAATACAGAGACACGAGTTGTGAGCCTTGCTTTTCCATAAAACGCCGCTCCACGAGCATGATAATACATACACAGACACAATCCTCGTCACTCATTTTCGTCAACCTACTATACCTATAGAAGGTCTCATCTCGTGAACCTCCTTCAGAATGTAATCCTTCATGCTCGTGTTAGGAACAAACCGTAATCCGATCACCCAAATAAACTCTCAGCCCTTGAATAGTATCACATATTGGGTGGTGAGACTAAACCACAACTCCTCGGCCTCGTCCTAAGGCTTGGTAAGTTTTGGACTTCACAACATCTCTGAAGTAAGTTATGTACATAACCCGAGTCATTGTCCAAACACGACACATCTAACCAAGGCCCAAAACATGTGCGTCAAAAGTTTTTCTTCTGGTCATCTGTCAAGAACTTCTTAATCTCTTTAATAATACTCATATGGTTCTTCATTGTTAATGAGCTTCATACAATCTTTGAAAATTCATCAATTACACCATTAGTACACAACAGTCAAACATACTGAATGAAAGTCAAAAACTAATAGTCAAACATTGTCAAAACATGCCAGCAGCAGTCAACAGTTATCGACAAAAGTCACACCTAGTTAACAAAAGTCATCAAGAGTCACAAATAGTCAAAAAAAGTCAAACACAATTAAATAAGGTGAAACTATGTCAACATAAGTCTACAAACTCAACATAAGTGAAAATGATCATAGGAAGTCAATATTAGTCAAAACAGGTCAACAACGGTCAACAAAATTCCACAAAAGTCAAAAGTAGTCAACATAAGTCCGCATAGTCAAGAAAAGTCAAACAAAGTCTATTCAAGTCAAATATGGTCAACCAAAAGTCGAAATGGTCAACTAGATCAAAAATGGTCAAACTAGGTCAGATGGTTCATTACCAAGATCGTTCTCGGGCATGTCCGGGATTTACTGCTCACGAACAGCAAGTTCTCGGTCATGATGTGACAACTATCAAAATCTCATGTCATTACCGCACTTAAATTTTAGAATCTCGATTACGTTTACAACATTCTCATAATTCTATCGGTAAATCTAAGTTGCGACTCCTTAAGTGCACCGAAACCGCTGAAAGGCCTTGGCAATTGCTTAGTGAACCCTAGGTCTATGAGAATTATTCAATTAGGTTATAAAGTACCAAGAAAAACAAAAGAAACAAAGTCTCATGACTTATCTCAAAAACTCTCTCACATTACAAAATCGAGATTAATTAAAATCCCGTAACTACGTAAATGAAACTCGAATTCGACAAATTAATACTTGAACATCTATTATAAAAAATCCAAATACAAATTGAAGTATTTTTAGAAATTAAGAACATCAATTTTTATAACTCAAGTATTAATCCCTAAAACATCAGTATTAATCAATTTTTATACACCATTAATACAAATTAATAAAAAGTAAAAATAAAAAAATCATGTGTGCCTCCTAAACTCCCTCAAATGCCCCCCCCCCCCCCCCCCCCCCGCCCTCTCCATACAATTTCCAACTTTTTCTTACACACTCACTCATTCACTCTTACACACTTCCAAAATACACGCACTTTCTCTCTAAATTTCTCTCTAAACTCCTTCCAAAATCAATCAACTTTAAGCCTAACACCCTTCCTTACATTATAGTCTTTAAATCCTTGTTTTCTTTCACAAATCTTAGATTCTATGCCTATCTATGGTTAGAATCCTCTATTTGAAGCTTGATGTTTGTAGAACATACTTAACACACCCTCATGTGTTTAAAAGAAAGGATAAACCATGATCAAACCAAAATCAAGTCCAAAAGATGTAATTTTTGCTCATAATCTTACAAAATCGTATTTTTCAAAACTTTTGATTGTGATAAAAGATTATTATGATAAAAACCACTTCTAAGACATCATGGATGTATTTAAACACCATGCATGTGTTAGAACATGAATTCCATGTGTACAAATCAAAATCTCTTTTGGTTCAAGATGATGTTCTTCAACCATGAACAAGATCCCCATTTTTGGGACTATCAAGAACCAAAAATCGTAGCTAGTTTTTTTGCACTTAAAATAACATTTGATCTCCGGAAAAATGATGGTGTATGCTTGTAAATCAAGGCCTAAACCAATGATTAGGGTCTAGGAGTTAGAGTAGTAGTCTATGACTCAAAAACTTAACTTACACTCTACATGCAATCTGCCAGATTTCGTTGTCCAACTTTGAAAGGCCATAACTAAATGAATAATTGTCAAAAACTTCTGATTTTTCTTCTAGAAATTATCCTTGGGTGTTAGATTTCAAACCCAAGTTGTCTCACTAAAAAAAATCGAGTATTCGACCTCTAAATATGTCACACAAAATTGGTGCGCCATCAGAATGTTTTCTGAAATCATAAAGTTTGAGATGCATGTTTATGTGTTCATATACATCATCAAAATTACACCAAAAACGTTTTTAGTCTCTTAACATGTTGGTCTCAGTAGGGTAAAAATATTATGTCTTGAAAAGTTATGCTTGTATACTTAGAAAATGCTTAAACACACAACATTGAAAATCTTGAGAAAAATGACTAATAGTGTGTTGTTAATATTGTAATAATCCTAAAATGGGTTAAAAACGTGTTAAAAATGAGAATATGATTTTTCTCAGCTTAGTTATGTAATAAGTACTATGGGAAATAAATTTAGAATTTTTGAAACTATTTTCCCAACCATAAAAACTATTTTCTTGGAACTATTTTTATTATAACAAGGAATTAAATCATAAAAACTATTTTTCCAACCCAAAAATTCTTGGAACTTTTTCTGTGTTATTTTTAACAGAAAATAACACACCCTACCAAAAATTACAATATTTGAGAGCTTTTTGGTATTTATTATGATTTATGTGTTTATATTCATGATATATATTAAGAACATAGTTTCATTGCTCCAAGCGACTTGAAATTTTTACAAAAGTCTATTTTTTGATAGAAACTAATGTGGTAAAATTTTGTATTTTTTCATAATCATTTGCTATATATTTTGAATTTCCATCATATATTAGACATAAATTAATAATAAATAAACTATAAATCTAATAATTCCCAAATTTTACAGAAAATTTATAAACAATATTATGGAGACAAAGTTTCGTAATTTTTGAGTTTTGTATTCATGTGTATCCACTATTTTGTTTTCAAATCAACTATTAATATTAACAAACTTCAAATAAAAATCAAACTTATAATGGCACTTTATAATTTAATTAGTTAGTTAAGCAATTCTAACAAAATAAATTAGATGAGAACCTAATTAGAACCTTTGTGTTCGTAGAACTTGGATAAGAGTCGAACTAGTTTAGCACGCGGAATACATCCAACTAAAACGCTTGCACTTAATCATGAGTACACACAACCCCTCTTTTTAATGTTTTTATTAAACGTTTTGGGCTGAAAAGCATGTTATACTTGATGCAAATACTTATCTTGAATGCTTACTATTTATACGCTCATGTTATATGCTTGTTTTATCTATGGTATCTAAGTCCCCTGTTTCTTTTACACAACCCACTAACTCATTATTGAGCCGATGATTGTTATGGATAGTACTCTTTCGGGGGCGGTTTCCTCCCCACTCACACGCGCATGTGAGTGCATTTCACCAACTAAACATGTTCACGATAGACATGACTTTGGGGTATCGATTCTTCCAGTAGGTTTGGTTGTGGACTCAACCTATATAACTATCGTTCTTAAATGAACCACGTTCTTAAATGAACCACATTTTGCGTATAAACAACTTCTGACGTAGCAACGTGAATCACTTAAACCTGATTTTGATAACTCTTAAATGGTTTTCCGCATTTGAAACCTGTGAACTCACCAACTATTTTTATAGTTGACCCCTCATTATACATACTTTTCAGGAAACGGTCAGTAAATGTGGATTGAAGCCACTTTTATCTTTAATAATTTTGTTGTCGTGATACCGACTTTTGTTTATCTTTTGGATGTATTCGGATGTATGATTCTGTATTTTATGTTGTAAACGTATGTAAACACTTTGTAATCTCTTGTAGTAGCATGTTGTGGATGGTGAACTTTTTGTACCTTACGTTATGAAACCATAGGGTTGTTACATCTCGTGTTTCCGCTTTAGCGAGGTGTGACACATGACTAAGAATTCATGTCTGACTCTCGGTCACCGGGCGCAAATTCTCAGTCATGGCCGCGAACTTGCGTATGATTCTCGGTCACTGACTGCAAATCTCAGCCATTAACATGAATTTGCGCCGGTTGATGGAGATCGTTCTCGGTTAATACACATTATTTCGGCCAACGCAATTTTTGCTCGTTTCTTAACAAGAAACTAATATTTTAATGTTCAAATCCACATCAAGAACACATATACATCAAGTAATAACATAAATACATAAAAATTTCATACGAAAAAGCTAAAAGTCCGCATGAGCACCAAGTATTCAATGAAATGTCTAACACAAAATACAAAATTAAAACCTAGATTTCAACTTCAAATGTATGTGTACCTTATAATTGTTCGTTTTTAACCTTTGATTTGTGAAAATCCATGAATTTTCTATTGGAACTCGATCTTGCGGCTCGCATCTTACGAGTGTTGTTTTGTGTTTGCGGTAGTTGAAGGTGGTGGTTGTGGCGGTGATTGTGGTTGCGGGTGATGGTGGTGGTGGGTGGTGGTCGCGGTGTTGAGTGGATTGAGGTGGCGGTGGTGGTGGTGGAAAGGTTTTTCAAAAGGGAAACTAACTAAAATGTACTAAAAATACATATTTACATTTATATCCAAAAGAATACGGATAATAAAAAAACTACCCTCCACACGAAATCCGCAATTTGCGGGTTGTATCTCCAAGGTTGCGTTTTGCGTGTCTAAGGAATCTTAGTAGTTTTCGGGCTCGTGTCCAAGTAATGCTTGGTCGTAGCCATTTTTAGTAACGAGTACGCAACACGCAAACCAGAACACGCAACTCGTAAATTTGTGGGTTGTATGTTCTAGTTTACAGATTGCGTACCCGTTTACACACACATTTGAGGCCCAGGTCACTTTGTTGGCTAAAAAATCTTTTTTCCTGTTTCGGATAAGATTTTTTGAGTTTCCAGGATTGGTAAAATTTCTATAAATACTCTGATCCTAAGATAATATGATCATTAGCTTCTTTTACAAATTTAGGTAAAAGTATATCACTTTTTGTTGTTTGAAAATTCAAGAAAACACTTTCTGTAATGGTTCACGTTGATCATTTTTGAGTTTTGACAGTTTCGATCTCCAAATAAAAAACTTAAAACCGATGAGGTTTTTAGAATCGCGCTTCGTCACGGTGGAAATTTTCAGGGCCCAAGAAAATGTACGTTTAAGGTTTATTGATATTTACTGATTATGTAGATGTTGATGAATTTTCAAAAAAAAAAATTTGGATTACGCTTTGGAAGAGCTCGTTATTAGGGTCCAACTAGGGGGTGGTACTACTACTTTAAAGAGCATGACAAACACCTATATACTGGTTTACAGTTGTTAATGGATGATATCGAGCAATTAAAGCAGATTACTACCTAATGTGAAATACATAGAGAAATTAAGGTCTATGTTACACGTAATAGTTTGACATGTCCGTAAACTTATGAAACTATGATGCCATTACCCACTTCTAGGATTATGACTGGCTCTTCAAGTGCAAGACGGTTATTCAATTACGTAATTATCAATTATTTATCTTTCAATCATTTGTAGAATTGTCAAACTATGTATTTCACTTCGTGTGTTGTGTTGTTTTGTTTTTGTAATGTTTTAAAACCCCCATCTAATGAAATGTTTTAGTCTTTGTCAAACACAACAATGTGAACAATAAGGAAAGATAATGAATCATATACAATCAAAAACAGCTATAATCCCAATGCAAATACTATCTCATACATATCCAATACAAATACAATCTGTAACTCTAAGCAATACTAATATCAGGGAATGTCTGGTGGTGGTTGTGCTCGCTTTGCAAGAATGTGATCCCAAGCGAGCTCCCGAGTCGACCCACTCTCCTTTAACTATACTTTAGAAACCACATTCTCCATGTTCTTGCACACCCAGACTCCGCAATCACCTAATGGTACATCTTGTTGAGGGAAAATCATGATAGGGTGTATACAAAAAATTAATAGTACAATGCAACGGCATCTCACACCCAACATTCTCCCAATAATTTGTAGCCTTTAGATATTCTTTGAGACCGTCACCAAATTCAGTGAATGCCTCGAGTCAATCTTCCATTTTACTGGCATTTTGGGTAGGGGGAACGAGTGTCATTTGCATACCCCAGACCAGTGGCGGATCTTAACGGGGACTGGGAGCGGCTCTGGCCCCACCAAAAGTTTGAGCAAGTAATGGTTTCAACGAAAAAAAAACATGTTATATAATCTATAACTAATTTTAATAAGGAAGAAAGAAAGTTTTGTCTTTAATGGAGAATATTGATTTGGGGAAGGTGACTCAAATCCCATGTACAACTTTTATTTTCACTAAAACCCTTTACTATTATTATTATTATTAATTGTACAAGACAAGTAAGTTGATATCTTTCACATTTAACTTATTTTTGAAAGAGAAATTAAAAAAATCGTAGCAGATTAAGTTTTCACGTATAGTCAAAAACTATATTTCATTACATAAAATATCATCTTATACTTTTAAAGATAGTAGTTTCATAAGGTATTGAAAATTAAATGTTATTAATCTCTTTATGAATATGAATATGATGTAATCAAAATAAAGTTAGCATATTTTATAGTTAGATGAATTTCTTATCTTTTAGGTCTATTTATTTGCTACAACACATGAACATTTAAATCACGAGACAACTATGTGTTCAAATAAGTTTTACGCATTAAATAATTTTCGGCCCTCTAGAAAAACAAGTTCAATTTCTGCCACTGCCCCAGACATTATGTGACAACCGTCAAAAAAATCTCAGGTCATTAACGCACTTAAATTCCTAGTCTATCTAATTTTGTTTACAGCACTCTAAAATCCTAGAGAAAATTCCAGGTTACGACTCCTTAAGTACCAAAACCGTAAGTTACCGAAATCGCGTAACGTCTTAGAAGATTGCTTAGTGGACTTTAGGGCCTTGAGCAACACTAAATTAGGTTACAAAGTGCCAAAGAAAATTAACGAAATTAAATTTCATACATCAACATAAAATATTAATCATATCTCAAAAATCGAAAGTTTACTGGAAATTCCGTAACTCGGTAAACGCAATCGGAAATCGGTTAATTAACTCGCGAATGTCAATCGTAATTGAATCAAATACATTATAATGAATGTTATAAACTTATGAAAATAAAGTTTCATAACTCCAACTAAACCACAAAGAAATCACAATTAAACATTACAATATTCATCAAAACTTGTACTAATTAAAGATGTAACTTGAGGCTTTTATTTACAACTAATATAAATTAATTTTGACAAAAAAATAAATTAAAAATCCTCATTTTAATGCCAAAAATCTGCAGCCCTCTCTCTTGCCACTCAAATCCTCCACTCACTTGTTTAGTTCACATGCAAGAATCTTTACATCCATTCCTACACTCTTTCTCTCATCATTTCTCTCTTTTCTCTCAAGAAAACACACACAAACACTCCCAAAACACACACTAAACTCCAGAATTTCCAGCCCCCTTTTCATCCTTAAAACACCATTCCAAAGGTGTTCTTACACTAATACAAGATCCTTAAGGTATAACCACTCATCCTAGCTTTCATTTCCTTCTTTTATCATGTTCATTTTAAGGATTTCATGCCTTTTTCATGGCTTAAATCCTCATATAAGGTTTGATGGTTTGTAGGTTACACCTTAAACACATTCATGTGTAAAAGAAGGGTAACCTATGATCAAACCAAGAATCAAACCGAAAAAGTCGACTTTTTGATATTATTGTATCTATTTTCATGTTCTTGCTAGTTTGAATGGATTAAATTGGTAAATATGTTTATGTTTATGTAAAACACATGTTCATGCATAAAAGACAAGGCCTCAATCATTGGATGAGGTCTAAAAATCGTTGGTAGTGAAAAACACACCAAAATGATCACCATTGTCTTATATGTAATCTGTCCAGATTTTGACCTCACTTGAAACGACCATAACTCAGTGAATAATGGTCCAAAAATCTTGATTTTTCTTCTAGAATTTAGCTTAATGTCTTACCTTTAAAACCCCACTGGTCTCACTCAAATCCATTGAGTATTCGACTTCCAAATGTATCACACAAAACTGATGCGTAAACAGCAACCTTCCTGCGAGCATTTTTGTTGTGATACATGTTCATGGGACTTAAGGTGTTCAATAAATCTAAAAAAAATTGTTTTTAGACTCCTAACAAGTGTATCTCAGTAGAATAAAAATATAGTAATTTATCTTGTTGATCTCATATTTTTAGAAAATGCATGAACATCATGCATTGTTGTAATCTTGTAAATTGTAAATACTTGTGTTGTGATGATTCAAAAATGTATAAGTGCTAGATAAAACGTTTTAAAATTTTGGGGATTATTTTTCTCAGTAATTAGATCATGAAAAGAGTCTTGAAAATAAAAATGGGAATTTTTGGAAAGACGTAAGTATTTTTCCCAAATTAATGCAAATAAAGCCTATAAAAGGTGAAGTAATCATGAAAAATACTTTTGGAGACCAAATAATTATGGGAAAATTCTAATGTCCTTTTCCTTAGAAAATGACACTATCCTCAAAATTTCACACTCTTTGGAAGTGTTTTGATATGTTTTCCGATTTACGTCTCGTTAAAATGCATAATGTTGGGAACCAAAGTTCCAGTGCTCAAAACGACTTGAAAATTTTACACAAAGCTAAAAATGGGTAGAAACTGATCTGATAAAATTTCTAGAATTTTTTTGTGAATAATTACTATTTTTCCCATATTTATCCCACTTTTTAGACATAAAATGATTATAAATAATCCATAATTCTAAAAATCCCCAAATTTTCACAGAAAATTTGTGAACTATATTTCATGTTTCATAGCAAGTTTGGTAATTTTTAGATGTGTATACATATATTTCCATTATTTTGTTCACAACTCGAACAATTACCGACAACGTAAATTAAATGGAAATTCGAACTTTAGCGGCACTTTGTAATTTAATTAGATAGCTAAGCAATCCTAACAAACCATATTAGTCGAGAAACTAATTAGAAACCTTGTATTCTTAGGACTTGGATAGGAGTCATACCCGATCGGCACGCGCATTACATCCATCCGTACGCTCACGCTCAAACTGTGAGTTTACACAGCCCCTCTTTTTAACGTTTTACTTAAATTTTTGGGGTGAAAAGCATGCTATATGATCTAACTACTATATTTGGATTAAAAATACTATTCTTATGCTATCTTTGATTTACGAATGATATGCTTATACTATGCTCGTTTTACAAATGCTATCCTTGATTTACAAATGCTATGCTATGCTTACTTTCGAATACTTCACATGGTTAAAATGTCGTATTGATTACAAATAATGTCGTGAATGTTTTCCGTTTATACGAACATGATTATATGCTTGTTTTCTATCGTATCTAAAGTCCCCGGTATATCTACACGACCATTAACTCTATATGAGCCAAATGATGCATATGAATAGTACTATTTGGGAGCGAGACCACCTCCCCACTCACGCGGCCACGTGAGTGCATCCCATCATCCTAAATGCCAACGATAGGGCATCTCTCTTTTGGGGCAAAGGTTTATCGGTTGTAGGTTTGGTTGTGGACTCAAGCATAATAACTCATTGTGATTATAGACATTATAACGTGATAGCATAGAAATTTCATAAACGACTATAAACGTATGACGTTTTGACATTTGAAATGACATTTCTTTGAAACTATGAACTTACGACCCGAGCTTTACAATGACTTTGTCACCTGAAACAATATTTCTTTGAAACCATAAACTTACGACCCGAGCTTTACAATGACTTTGTCATCTGAAACAATATTTCTTTGAAACCATAAACTTACGACCCGAGCTTTACAATGACTTTGTCGTTTGAAACGACATTTCTTTGAAACTATAAACCTTACGACCCGAACTTGAAAATGACTTTGTCATTAGAAACCATATTTCTTTAAAACCATAGATTTTATAACGTGAGTTTTATACTATAAATCAATGTGGTCTTGGACAATGATAAACGTGGTTTCATAATAACGTCGCGCATTCGTATGAACTTCGACATAATAATCTGTTGAGACTTTAAACGTTTTGATATTGATTTGATGATCCATTGGCTTTATACACGTAACATGAACTTATTAAATACTACAATATGAGTTTTATAAACATAACTTGAACTTATTAAACACTATATCTTGAGTTTTATAAACGTGATTTAAATATTCCTTTGAAAATATGAGCGGGGCGTTATAAATGAATCACGACTTTTAATTGAGTACAAAAAGGGAATCGCTCCTAAATGAGCCTCATTCTTAAATAAACCTCCTTTGCAAACAAAACATCGATTAACAAATGAATCTAGCTATCAAATGAATATCGCTCTTAAATGAGCCTTGTTTTAACGAATTACTTTTATAATTATCCGCGCAATAGCGTTTGACTATCCTAAAAATTGATTTCAAGAACTTATCGGATGATTATCGTCTTTGTATGAGCCTCGACACTAAACATACTACTTTTGCGAACTAATCACGTAGTAACGTGGAACTTTTAAACTAGACTTTGTAAACACTGGAAAAAGGGTCTTTCATTACACAAAACCTGTGTACTCACCAACTATGTTTCATAGTTGACCTGTTTACTTTTACATGCTTTTCAGGAATTAGTCACCACTTGTTTATTGAAGCTAAACCCGTTATATGATCTATGCTGCTGTAGCGTTACGGGATTTTCTCTTTTGGATGTAATAGCATGTTTAGACTATTTACTTTTGTGCTGTAAACGCTTGTAAGACTTTATGTAATGTATTAATTGTAGACCGTTGAACGGTGATCTTTTGTAATTTTCGATTATGAAATCATTGTCCTGTTACATCTCGTGTTTTCGCTTTAGCGGGGTGTGACACATTAGTTTAAATCTTGTGCCTCCCCTGAAATCATCTCACTAACGACACCCTTCTTATTCTAATTCTTTCTAGAAAGTTTGATTACGTCCGTAAAATGTATTGGCATAGTTTTCGACCGCCAGTCCTTTTGACAGTTAAGTTCGAAGATGGTTAAACGAACTTGGGAAATTTCGAAGACAGTTAAGTTCGTACGAACTTAGGAATGTTTGAACAACAAGTAAGTTCGAAGATGGTACTAAGTTCGAAGGGTCAACGAACGATGTCAAACGAACTTGACTACCCAAAAACTATACGAACTTAGGTTAAGTTCGAATGATAGGTTGTAAGTTCGTACGATAGTTTCTAAGTTCGTACGACGAACTGATGAAAAACCTCAAGATCTAAAATTTAAAATCTGGGCTCTTCTAAAGTGTCATTTTCGAATAACCTAGTATCTGCAGTGATCTTTAACACTTTTGGACGTAAAAATCTCTGTTTAAACGTCGAAGTCTTTCGTATTCTCTTATTCTTTATTGAGTAATACCCCGAACCTTAAACGAATCAACCGTTTATAGCTTTGATACCACTTGTAGATTCCTATGATCTGGATCAACAAGTATAATTGAGTGCGGAATCCTCAATTAAACACACGATAATAAACAAGTAAACACGAATATGTAAAGAACACTTTTATTGAACGTAAACTTTGATTACATTCAACCTAAGATACAAACTCTCTCTTTTAGCTTTCCGCGAACTTGTACTAAGATGTAAGACAGAGTTCCTTCAATTCTCCTTTCAACCTACGGATATATGTATATATACTACTCAATATCGTATGTACTAGGCCCTACAAACTTGGGTTACTTCGAAGCCAATACGAACTTGGCTAAGTTCGTATGTCTTCCTTAGTTCGTACCTACATATAAGTTACTTACATATACTCATATAAGACAAAAGTTAATGATTACAATTGTTGGATCTTAACTTGTGATTTGGATGTGAATTGAATGAAAACCGAATGTAAATGTGCGTATGTATATGTATGTAATTAGAACGAGTAATCAAATGCTTCTATATTGTTCTTACTGATCTATTACAAGCTCTAATATCTCTCTCAATATGATATACAAATGTACGCTCACAAAACTCTCTGGTTCAAGCAACCAAAAATGAAAAGCAAAGTCTGGTATTTATACAGCAGCACCTGCGACTTTGTTTATGCGACTTTAGCAGCACCCGCGACTTTGTTCTGCGACTTTATTCTTAAAGTCGCATATTGTATTCCTGCCACACTAACTTAAAGTCGCATGACCAGTTTTTCACTTACAAATGCAAATCCTATTTTTATATCTAACAATCTCCCCCTAGGATTTAGTATCTTGTTTTTCTTGAATATCTTCTTTGAAGATCTTTCTTTATATTTCGTTGATTCAGCTTTTTGTCTTGAATCTTTTGAATGTCTTTGACATAGAGAAATAGAACTTTCTTTTGAGTTCTAGTCTTCTCTTTTCCTCTTTGACTTTTCTTCACATATGATTGTTGACTTTGAACTTCTTTTCTTATGTAATCTTTTCTTTTAACCTTCTTTTGAGATAGACTGTCAGCAGTCTTCACTTCATTTTGAAATTTCTTCTGAATTTATTTCTTGACTCTTACTTCTTGATTTAGCTCCCCCTTAAATGTATATCTTGATCTTCTAGAGCTTTTAACCTTTACTTTGACAGAATCTCTTCTTTATTTCTTTTCTATTTAGAGCACTTGAGCTTGTAACTTTAATCATTCTTCCTTGATAGTAATTGTGATATAGCATGAATATCTTGAACATGTCATTCTTGGAAGAGTGTTTTTCTCATTTGTTTTAGTAACAAAAGGTAAGCAACGATTCATTTGATGTAATCTCAGAAAAGTTGATTGTATAATCAGAAAACACATTTATGAAAAATACTATAACTCCTGGATCACATAGATTACCAGTTAGCACAACAATTGAATCAATTAAATGTTTCAATTGAGTGACCTATGCTTAATGTTGGCTTTGATGTTAGCATTGGTAGGATTTCCATTCAATCATTGTGGAATACCATTTTAGGTATCACTATGAATGTTCCGACAATATCACATAGATATGCATAATGTCACTTAGACATAGAGTGTAATAATACACATGTGTCCTAAAATATATTCTTTTCAGGCTCTAGACTCGATTAGTGCATTAATGATGTCAGGGACTGGAGCAGACTGTCCTCTTGTTTCAATATCAACAAACTCCAACAGAGTTGTCGATAGATTATGTGTAAAATCTCCGTGAGAATACTGAAACAAGAATTTGTTAAGAAATTCTTGAGTGGTTAGGAGGGTATATGTGCATTGCATTACTGGGTCCATGATGTCTTCTTCAATACCAGAAATCAACACATGATTTCCGATAGTAGATGTGGCTACCCGACGATTATTTGTTTAGTGAGGGTTTTCTTTTTCTTTTAACCCTTTCACATTCTTCACTCAACCTTACTCAATTTTTCTACTCCACCCTCAGTTGGGATTTGGTTTTTTTAAAAATATGATGTTCCGTACTAGAATTTTCAACCTTACTCAATTTTTCTACTCCACCCTCATTCTAAGACTTAAACTTTTATCCTATATTTGGAAAGTGACTCCTTTGGTAAATCCAACCGGCTCTGGAGGATTATAGGAGTAGTTTATAAACTAACACTCTTAGTACAAAAAATAGCATTTTGCCAAACGATTTGATTGAAATTGGTAATCTGATTATCCATTAATCCTTGGAGTATCAAAAAGTCTTTGAAAATCTTTCAAAGTGTTGAGCAGTATGCAAACAGATTTGAACACTTGAAAGTTTTGGATTTTGAAAAATACTCCCCCTTAACATATGCCTAAGATTTATAAAATATTACATATGAAGGTGAGTTATAAAAACAAAATCTCTTTTTCTTTTGAAGATCGGGTTTTACTCTGAATTTGAGTAAAAACCATCATGTATCACATATGCAAAATATTTCAACTCTTCTCCCCCTCAAAATATGACAGTATTTTGCATCTCGAGTTGAAAATGACAGATTATTGCTTAAGTGAAAGCATGCCTAACCGAGTCACCAAAAAATGAAAACGTGTGTCATCTAATGGTTTGGTGGATAAGTCGGCCAATTGATAATCTGTTTTGACAAAAAATAACTCGATATGCCCTTTTTCAATGTTATCTTTTATAAAATGATACCGAATATCTATGTGTTTTGTTTTCGAGTGTTGTACCGGATTGCAGGAAATAGCAATCGCACTTTGAGAATCACAATAGATAGGTATCTTTTCAAATTTGAAACCAAAATCCATGAGTTGAGACCTCATCCACAAAACTTGTGAACAAAAAACAGCAGCTGCAACATATTCTGCCTCAGCTGTGGATGTTGAAACACAGTTTTGTTTCTTGGAAGTCCAACTAACTAGCTTATCACCAAGAAATTGAGTACCACCGGATGTGCTTTTTCGATCTAACTTACAACCTGCATGATCTGCGTCTGAATAGGCTGTTAGTTCAAAACCAGTATCCTTTGGATACCACAATCCCAAGTCAATTGAAAATTTTAAATATCGTAAAATTCGTTTGACTGCTTGGAGATGTGATTCCTTAGGAGCTGCCTGGTAACGTGCACAAACACATGTAGAGAACATGATATCTGGACGACTTGATGTCAAATACATCAAAGAGCCAATCATGATTCTATATAAAGTTTGATCAACTGATTTTCCCGTTGAATCAACATGAAGTTTTGACCAAGCAGCCATGGGTGTAGAAATAGGTTGACAGTCTACCATTTGAAACTTTTTCAATATATCCACAATATATTTGGATTGATTAATAAAGATTCCATTTGGTAGTTGTTTAACATGTAATCCAAGAAAAAAGTTCATTTCACCCATCATGCTCATTTCAAATCTAGATACCATTAATGCCGAAAAATTCTTGCAATATTTGGCATTAGTAGATCCAAATATGATGTCATCAACATATATTTGAATTAAAATTATATCTTCTTTTTGTTTCTTAATGAAAAGTGTAGTGTCAATTGTTCCTTTTGAAAAACCTGATTGAACTAGAAACGTGGACAAGACATCATACCAAGCTCTCGGGGCTTGTTTTAGTCCGTATAAAGCTTTGTCCATAATGTAGACATCGTTTGGTCTCTTCGGATCAACAAAACCTTCAGGTTGACCCACGTACACCTCTTCCTTAAGAATTCCATTTACGAAAGCTGTCTTCACATCCATTTGATAAACTATGAAAGACTTGTGAGCAACATATGCTAAGAAGATACGAATCGCTTCAATTCGAGCGACTGGAGCAAATGTTTCATCGTAGTCGATTCCCTCTTGTTGACTATAGCCCTTTGCAACCAGTCTAGTTTATTCCGTACCACAATTCCATGTTCATCTTTTTTATTCTTAAAAATCCATTTGGTTCCAACTATGGACTTATCCTTTGGTCTTTGAACTAATCTCCAGACTTTGAGTCGATTAAACTGATTCAACTCATCTTGCATGGCAAGAATCCAATCTTCATCTTGAAGAGCTTCCTTTACAGTCACTGGTTCAATTGAACTTAGGAAATTTGAATAGAGACACTCATTTTGAGTAGCTTTCCTAGTTTGTACCCCAGTGGTAGGATCACCAATGATTTGAGAAGATGGATGCGATTTAGTCCACTTACGTTCAAAAGGAAGATGTTGATATTCAAAACTTGAATTTGAAGAATCAACATATGGAATGGGAGGAATAAGTTCTTCAGCCACAGTAGTTGGTTGAATTGGTGAGATAGCTGAAGGTGATTCGGTTGGTTGTATTTCAGGATTGGTTTCAGGTTGTACTTGAGGAGACTCAGTTGTAGTTGACTGAGTTGGAGTTGAAGTTGTGGAAGTACCAAAGTATTCTTCATAGAAATCAGAGAACAATTCAACAAGATCATTCACAATTGCCTGTGATGTTTCAGGTTGATCTTCTATTGAGCTAGTTAGATCGGGTTTTGAACTGTTTTGTTCAAAAACCATCTCTGACATTTCATCAAACTTCACATTCACACTTTCATTGATAATTCTTGTACGTTTGTTGTAAACCCGATATGCAACTTTATCCTTTGAATATCCAATGAAAATTCCTTCATCACTCTTTGGAGAGAATTTTCTCAAATCTTCTCGATCATTTAAAATATAGCAGGGACATCCAAAAATGCGAAAGAATTTCACATTTGGAGGACGATGGTTAATTACTTCGTATGGTGTTTTGTTGAACCTCTTGTTGATGATAGACCGATTTTGAGTAAAACATGCAGTATTGAGGGCAAAAACATTGGTAGCTTTGAATAGCACAACATAGTTCTAGCTGCTTCAACAAGAGTACGATTTCGTCGTTCAACAATACCATTTTGTTGTGGAGTTCGTGCAGCGAAAAGTTGATGAGTAATACCAACTGATTCCATATATGAAGATAAGATCTTATTCTTGAATTCCGTGCCATTATCTGAACGAATTGAGTGCACAGGAAGTTGTAGATTCACTTGAGTAAGTTTGAGGAAGTTGATTAGAGTCGTTGGGGTTTCGGATTTATCCTTTAAGAAATATACCCATGTATATCGTGAGAAATCATCTACAATAACAAGAATATATCTCTTACCATTGATTGATTGTACACGCATAGGACCACATAAGTCCATATGTAGCAAATGGAGTACAGACTCTGAACTTTGTATCGATTATGCGTGTGTCATTTTACCCATTGCACAAGATTTACAAAAATGATCAAAATCATATTTAACTTCTGGTAAACCAAGAACTATTCCGGAGCGAGTAAGATGATTAATTTGTTGAATACTTAAATTAGATAACCGACGGTGCCACAACCATGATTGTTGTGAAGATGCTTTGGAGAGTAAACAGACATCGGCCATGGGTTGTGCACTATCTAGATTAATAGTGTAGAGGTTTGTTGAACGTGTGCGATTGAGTAATGGTTGACCGTATTCAGTTCTAACACAACAACTACGTTTGCGAAATAGTACTTCTAAGTCTTTTATCACAAAATTGACCAATGCTGAATAAGTTGTGCCCTAAGCCTTCAACATAGGCAACCCTTTTAATTGTAATTTTACCTCGAACCAGATCGCCAAATCCCATGATAGCATCAAAATGATTATTTCCAAAACGAACAGTCCCCATAAATTTTTCAACAAAGTTTATCAAGAGGGACTTATCTCCGGTCATGTGTCTGGAACATCCTGAATCAAGATACCAAACACATACTGAGATTTTCTGCAAAATCAAACCATTTGAAAATCCTTAGGAACCCATTTTTCAACGAGTTCGTCAGGGTTAGTGCAGTTTATGGTTGATTGATTCCTTTTAGGTACCCATTTTGATACAATTTTGGGTGGACTTTTAAGCTTAGGAATCCATTTGGAAATCATTTTGGGTGTTCTTTTTTGTTGAGGAACCCATTTTGAAATCCATCCTTTTGATTTCCATGATCTAGATTGATATGGCATAGCAGATTTATAGAAATTATTACGTCTAGCTACAATTTTATCATGCAACATAGATTCATTCACATTCACAAGATAATTTCTATCATAACGCAAAGTATGATTACAACTGTTTGAATGCTGAAAATACAACGAATCATGTTTGTTGATATTATTGTAGTTACACGAATAAGAACTATTTAAAGTGCGATTAAGCTTTTGACTCTTTGGACTTCGGGATTTGTCATGAAGATTTGTCGTTTTTAGATCTGAAACACGAAAAGCACCAGTATTAGTATTTGCAAAATTTGATCTAATGCTCTTATTTGAAGAAATCTTAACATACTTTGTATTCTTTTGCAAAGAATAATTAGTAAATTGAGATTTCTTTGGAGCATTTACTGAGTGCTTTGATCTAATTTCTTTCAGAGATTGTTTAACAGTTGATTCATCCTTCTTTGGAAACGTTGTTTCCAAAATCTCTTCAGATTCCATAAGTTTATCAAATTCAAGTTCTTGAGAAGATTTTGATATCGATGCTAAACTTGATGTCAAAGAAGTATTTTTGAGTTGTTCAATATTTTGTAAAAGCGTTGTTCGTTCTTGATCAAAATGTAGTTGTAGAGTGGTTATTTGTTTTTCAAGATCAAAAATTTTATTTTCCAAAATTATATTTGGAATATAAAGTTTTGTTTTAACCACTTGTTCCATAACCTCATCTTGATCAATAACAGGTGTTGAACAACTTGGAAAATAATCCTCAGAAAGTGGTATTTTCCTTGTGCCATAACTTTCATTTAATTTCTCATAATTAAATGAAAATTGTGCATTCTCAGTTTTTGCTCTATTGAAATTCTCAATAACTTCTTCTTCATTAGTTGTCTTTACAAAAAAACATTTTTAAAATACTTCCCATGTCACCGTAGTTATACAAGGTAGGTACTTTAGAAATAACCTTTTGTAAATAGCAGGGATTTTCAAAACCTAGTATTTCTCTTGGATTATAGAATTTGATATTCTTAGGTTTGTTTAAAAAGATTGTTTGATCTGTTTGGCCACGTTTAAACAACTTATCTTGAAGTTCTTTGACCTTGTTTAACAAACTCATTTTTTCAGTAATTGCATGATCGTACCTTTGTTTAACACGATTTTCAACTTCTTTTGATGCTTTGCATCGAGATGAAATTTCAAGGATTTCAGTTATTAAAGATTTATTTTCTTTTTCAAGTTTCTCATTGGTAATGAGATACTCATCCCTATGAAATTTAAAAACATCCCTTTCCCGAGTCAGAGTTTTTAATACTGCAAGTTTACTTTCTAATTCTGTTTGCAGTTCACGCACATGAATTCTTTCATCTTTTAATTTAGTAGTCAGATTAGCATTCATAGTATGCAATGCAGTATGTAAGAATTCAGAATCTTGTACCTCAGAATCTAAATCCGCATCTCCTTCAGTGGAGGTAGCTGATATGTTGGCCATGAATGCCATGTTGACTTCCAGATCTTCTTCTTCTGAATCAGTCAAATTTTACCAAGCATCATTCTCAGCCAATAAAACTTTCCCAGCTTCCTTCTGTTTGGACATCAGCATCTTTGCCTTGTAGTAATCAGAATTACGAATTCTTGGCTTCTTACAATCCCTAGCAAAGTGTCCAAATCCTCCACAGTTATAACACTTGTTATCTACTTCTCCTCGTGAATTCCCATCAACCTTTTTCCCTTCATAACTTCCCTTGTATTTCCCATCATCATTATTTTTGAAATCTGAGCGTTTGGTGGATGATGATGAAGTACGCAAGTGATTTTTTGTAGGTTTCTTCCAATACTTTTTTGTCATGGCTTTGGTGATCAGTGCCATTTGCTTTACAATCTCCTTCATATCCTCATCCGACTCACTTTCTTCCTTATCTGATATAGATTCATACTTGATCTCCCTTTTAACTCTTCTTGATCTGATGTGTCCCCTTCTATCAGTAAACAAAGCAAGAGGATCCTTTGTTTCTTTCTCCTCAGTACCCTTAACCATCTCATTTACCTCATCTTGGTTATGATTTAAAATTTAATATACATCATGTATATCAACTGAAGTCAAATCTCGGTTCTGGATGATGTTACTTGAATATTGTTTCCATTTGGTAAGCAGATTGTTCAAAAACTTAATGTTTATCTCCAAATTCTGTTTCTGAAACTTATTCTTTTGAACTTCATTCAACAGTAAACAAAACCTATTGTAGGTTGTTTCAAGTTGTTCACCCGATTTTGCTTTAAAAGCTTCATATGCTTGGAGACAATGAGTCATCTTTGTTTGTTGTCCTCGTTCAGACCCTTGCTGTTGTCTACCAATAGCATCCCACATTTCCTTTGCAGTTTTGTAGCTGTCAACTTGCACGTAGATTTCATTTGTCAAGCCTTGGAGAATATATGATTTCATTTGTTTGTTGTCCCCGAGGTATCACCAGCTTTATAAAACGGTTGTTCTCCTTTAGTCAATGATTCCTTCAACAATGAATAGTTGTCTTGTCGTTCAATCCAATCAATGAATCTGTCTTTCCATTGAGAATAGTCTCCTTTGAACAAGACTGGAGGCTTATCCTTAGTTCCAATTGCTAGTGCTTCTCTCGACATTTTTCCTGTATGCGAATTTTCCCTCCAAAATTTTTGAATTTTGCCCGAGTAAAATGAAAATTTTCTTAAACTAAAAGTAGTCAACGGGAAGCTTAAATTCAAATTTTGATAATAGTAAAATTTTCCCGCCTTTTTTTTAAAAACAAATGAGAGTATGCGAACTTACTGTTATGCGAACTTGATATGCGAACTTAATAAAGTCGCACAATATAGTCGCACAATAAAGTCTCACACTAAGGTCTCAGATATAAAGTCGCAGAGGATCGCAGGAATAAAGTCGCTGAATATAGTCGCAGAAGCTGTTGAACAGACTGTGAAGAACAGAAATTTGAGCTTGGATCAAAACTTGAAATTAAAACCTGTAGTTGATTCCTTAATGTTTCTGAGTACTAGAAGAACATTTTGATCGGTTGAAATTCTCTAATTCGAACTCAAACACCTTGAATCAAAACTTAACCGCCATTTTTGAACTTTTTGAACTACGAATCGAATTTGAACTTCTGTAAGTTTTGACCGTGAATTCTTGTTCCTCTTTGTTGTATATCACTATTAGAAGCTTCGTTGATGCTTTAATTGTACAGAAACATACAATTTTGATGACTTTGATCACAAAACCGAAATATCTTCTTCAAATACCCATTTTGCAATATTCTTTAAATTTGAGCTTGATTCCTGCAATTGAACCGTGTAATCACTTCCAAATCCTTCAACCAATGTTCTGATACCAATTGTTGGATCTTAACTTGTGATTTGGATGTGAATTGAATGAAAACCGAATGTAAATGTGCGTATGTATATGTATGTAATTAGAACGAGTAATCAAATGCTTCTATATTGTTCTTACTGATCTGTTACAAGCTCTAATATTTCTCTCAATATGATATACAAATGTACGCTCACAAAACTCTCTGGTTCAAGCAACCAAAAATGAAAAGCAAAGTCTAGTATTTATACAGCAGCACCTGCGACTTTGTTTACGCGACTTTAACAGCACCTGCGACTTTGTTCTGCGACTTTATTCTTAAATTCGCATATTGTATTCCTGCGACACTAATTTAAAGTCGCATGACCAGTTTTTCACTTACAAATGCAAATCCTATTTTTATATCTAACAACAATGATTAACAAAATGCCCAATTACAAACTAGATGTTGTTGTCACACAAGATGTACCAACAATGACCTACTTGCGGAACGTAATCGGGTTACACCTTTTCCGGAGTCGATTTGCAATGTTATCTAACTACTTACCGAAATGCTTGTTTTTGAACAAACAACTAATTTTTTGTTGGATTTTATTATTCGACTATTTGTTTAGTGTTAAACCAAATATTTTTAATGTGTTCCAAAATAAATGATTTTGAATTGAGGGACGACATTTTTGAACACATGGTACAACCAATGAAAGTGAAATTTATAAAATATTTTAAAGAAATGCCTCCCATTATAACTTGTTCCACTGCTTTGAACCTGGCTATAAATGTTAGTGGGGTTGAAACTTTACTTCAAAACATTTCTTACATTTAGGTTTGTTAGACAAAGACCTGAATTTCGCGAAAGATAAAATTTCTAACTTCAAAAAAGTTTTCGAAAGTTTTTTGGATGTCTATTTATCAAAGTATGGTTCCACATCCTTTCATGGCGGCATTCGAAATGAGACGGCATCGGAATCAAGTTTGCACGGCAATAACGAAATGATGTGATTATACAACACTTTAAGAAATGAGAAGACGAAAAGAGCTCGATCAAGCACTCCTAGTAGCGAAATAGGAAGGTATATTGGTTCCGAATTTTTGACATACTTCACTATGGATAAGTTTAAGAATCTGGATATTTTGGCTTGGTGGAAAGAACATGAAGCTAAATTTCTGATTATAGCCACTATGGCCCGTAAGAGGCTCGAGCCTTAGGGTGTTCAACAAGTGCCATTGAACAGGGCCCAACTTTGATATGGTGCCTTTTAATTCAACATGTCCAATATATTATATACGTATATATATATATTCATTAAATTTTAGTCCACATAATAAATGAGGCCCAATTCAATTATGCTTTTATTTGGTGGTTTAGAAGTTATTTGGCTGCCAATTTCTCTTCTTTATTATTCGTTTTAGTTTAAATACTAGGTACATAAATTCACAACTGAAAACAAAATTATATTTTGGTCAACGTAATTAGTAATTGCCAACCATCCTACATAATTTAGGATTTAATGATTCGTGATGCGCTTAACTTTCACGTTTTTATATTGTATAGCATTAACTTTGAAATTCTATATTGTATGTTGTGTGTCATTTGAAACCGGGAATTGGATGACGTGTAACCAGTTTAGCATATTTGACCCGAAATAAAAGGGTCCATTTCTCATACCTAAACCCGTTTTTGAACAAATCCTCATGAAACCCATGAACCATTTAACATATCTGAAACATCAACTGACTCAGTTTCTGGAAATCACAATCATTTATTCTTGAAGATCTTGAACTATCCCATTTCCATGAAAACCCATCAAAATTAGAGTGAGATATTGATTAAATGAAACAACAGATCAAAATGAAGGCAAGAATACTCATTTTCCATTTCTTTTATTCATCTTCAAATCAAAATCAAAATAAAAGAATACTACACTTCTAAATTAAAGGGAGGGATGTGGTGAATATCTGCTTCATTCATTCCTGAAGACAGGAACCACAATTTCAAACATTCCAAACCCGAAAGCTGTCATCTTGTTTCTCCCCAAATTTACATACATATTACCTTTTTGTTTGTAACTAAAACAACCTTTCTTTAAAATAATGCAAGAAATTGAAAACCAACACACACATACATTGCATAATTGCCTCCCATTTACAAGTTTTGAATCATGGAAATAAAGTGTTTACTAATTCTCAGATTTCTTCATCGCAAAAAACAAAAATATTCGTTGGGTCCAATTCCCACTTTACTTTTTGTTTCCTATTTTACGGAACAGGAAACATTCAGTAATGCTCAACAACTACAAATCTTTACATCTATATGTAAACAAAGAACCTATATTCCATTATAATAATGCAAGAAGTCCAACATGGTTCTCCTTTTGATTTTTGTAAGTTAAGAATAGTGTTCGTACGCATAGCAGATCCAGATTGCAAACTTCCGGTCATCTCGCGAACTTCCTGCAACATCGTCAATTTTTGATAATGTATCTATTTTGTGTTGTTCCCGGCTATTTACAAAAAGTCATCTCTAAAGTACCTACCATGTATAACTACGGTCACATGGGAAGTATTTAGAAATAAACCAAACAATTGTTCTTCGAACTTCCTTTGGTTTATTTAGAAAAATTGTTTGATTTGTTTGACCACGTTTGAACAGCTTATCTTGAAGTTATTTGATTTTGCTTAAAAATGCATTCTTGTCACTTATTGCACACTCATATTGTTCTTTATATTTGTATGCATGTTTTCTCAATATTGTGCATTTTTTATAAGAATCATTGACTTCTTGATTTAAAGAAATAGTTTTTTTTAAAAAAAATTTGAATAGATCTTATACCCTTCCAAGTGATTATCTAAAACCAGTTTATCCCGAGTCAAAGTTTTTATCAATGCAGAATGACATTCTAATTCAGTTCTCAGTTCTTTAACAAGATCCTTTTTTTAATGTTAACTTTTTCGTTAGATTTTCACTAAGAGTTTGTAATGTAAAGATCATGGTTTTCGAATCTTGTACGCCAGTATCAGAGCTCTTTGTATTCTTCATCACTATCACTTTATTCATTTTCAGAGTCAGACTTATATTTAATCTCTTTCACACCCTTTTGAGAACGGGAATGAGTTCTTCTTTCAATAACCAAAGCCAATGGGTCAGCTTTCTCCTTTGAATCACCAACACTTTCATTCACTTCATCTTGATTGTGATTAAGAATCTCAAAAACATCATGAATATCAATTGACGTTAAATCTCGATTATGAATTATATTGCTTGAATACTGTTTCCATTCTGTCAACATATTGTTCAAGAATTTGATGTTGATTTCTAAATTCTGCTTCTCAAATTTGTTCTTTCTTACTTCATTCAACAACAAACAGAATCGAGAGTAAGTAGCTTCAAGTTGTTCTCCTGATTTAGCTTTGAACCCTTCATATGCTTGAAAACAATGAGTCATTTTCGTTTGTTAACCTCTTTCGGATCCTTGTTGTTGTCGAGCAATGGCATCCCACATCTCCGTTCTTGTTTTATAGCTGTCTATTTGAACGTATATTTCATTTGTTAGCCCTTGAAGAATGTAGGACTTCATCTCTTTGTGGGCCTTATGCATTTCTTTTTGTTGTTTATTCAGCTCATTTGTTGTCAGTTGAACTTCAGAATCAGTACCTGACCTCACAAATTGTGTCTCTCCTTTAAGTAGTGATTGTTTGAGCATTTCTTCATTGTCTTGTCTTTCAATAAAATCTAAGAATCTGTCTTTCCATTGGGAATAGTCTCCTCTGAACAAGACTGGAGGCTTATCCTTAGTTCCAATTGCTAGTGCTTCTCTTGACATTTTTCCTGTAGTTAATTCCAGTATGATCCTTAACACTAGTAGAACACTTTGATCGGTTGAATTGATCATATTCAATCTCAAACACCTCCTATTTGAATTTAACCGTCATTTTCAACTTTTGAATCAAATTTAAGAAATTGTATGATTTCACCATGAATTCTTGCTCCTCTTTGTTGTAGATCACTATAAGAAGCTTCGTTGATGCTTTAATTGTACAGAAACACACAATTTTGATGACTTTGATCACAAAACCGAAAGTTCTTCTTCAAATACCCATTTTGCAATTTTCTTCGAATTTGAGCTTGATTCCTGCAATTGAACCGTGTAATCACTTCCAAATCCTTCAACCAATGCTCTGATACCAATTGTTAGATCGAATTTAGTGATTTGGACGTGATATGAATGTAATCCGTATGTATGTATGTATGTATGTATATGCGTATATGAACGAATAATAGTCGAATGCTTATATTGAATGATAACTGAATGAATACAAGCTCTGAATACTCTCTGTTAATCTCACATACAAATCGCTCAAGTTCCAACCGATTTCAAGCACTTACAAATGAGATAGCAATAGCGTATTTATAGTCACTTTAACAGGTACTGCGACACTATTTTTAGTGTCTCGTGAACAGTACTTGCAACACTATTATTAGTGTCTTAGATAGAGTCTCATGAATAGTACCTGCGACACTATTATTACTGTCTCACTAATAGTGTCTCAGATGTACAAGTGCAAATCCTATTTTATATCTAACAAGATCTTTTGTACAGATTGAATGTTTGTGTATGTGTTTATGTGTGGGTTTTGTAAAGATCTTTTGTACAGATTGAATTGTTTGTGTATGTGTTTATATGTGGGTTTTAAAATTGAATATGGTATATGTATATGGGTCGGTTTAAATGGGTGGGTTTTACAATATGGGTGGGGTTAAAAGGGTCCACAAAATGCTTACGTGTAATGCCACGTATTACAAAAAGATGACGTGGTAAATTTTTACCGGCTACCTACACTTCAAGTGACATACAATAAGAGGTATAGTAAGTTTACATGTCGCAACCCCCAAGACGCGTGGCAGCGGAAGGTATGAGGTGTCAAGGGGGCGCCGACCAAATCAAATATCACAACACAAGAGTTACAACGAACGACCTCTATATGAGACGTTTTCAAAAATCATTACATTACAAACTTAAAAGTGTTCACATAAAACTAGGAGTTCGCATCCGATACGTAGAATTACATAACTATTATTACAAAATATAGTAAATGCAATCTAATTCCTTGGTTGTTTCAAAATATGCGACTCGAGCTATTGCTTCCAAAGCATCCTACTGCGGCTGGTCACCTGAGAATACATACTAAAAGAGTCAACATAAAGTTGGTGAGTTCATAGGTTTGAAAACAGATGATATCACATCGTATGGAACGTTTGGAACACAAGATTTCCTGTTTGTATCATCCAACAATGATAGTAATGTATTACAAAAATGTAAAAGAGGTGTATATTGTTGCCGTTAGCCCATAGTTCGAGCTTAACTATGGTGTCGGGTCACAATCAAGTGCCACGATCGTGGTGCCTCCCAGCGAGTGCCTAATCCAACACTCATAAGAACAAATGATAATGTGTCCGTTTGACCAGTTAGTGCGACTAACTCGGACGGGGGGAGTCAATCCCAAATAGTACTATTCATTAACATTCACGCTATAACGATACTAACAAACTATGTGTGGGGGACTTTCAGGATTAGTTAAATAACTCATGCAACCAATATATCGTGTACTTGCGTTCACATAAAAATAGCAGTTGTTAAAAGTAGTTGTATGTATTCTCACCCCTGAGTGGAAATAGTAGAAAAAGGGGCTATGAAACTCACCTGAGATTAGTATGTTATCTAGCAAATAACAAATAGCAAGCAACTTGTGTTCCCAAGAGTAATCTTCTAACGCCCTAGACGTATAAGATTGTGTAAGTAGATGTCTCAAAAGACCATCTATAGTGATTGTATAAGTGGAGGGTTAATGTCCACTTAAGCCAATCATGTAGGTGGAGGGTTAATGCCCACCTATTCGCTAGTAGTTCACTTAACTAATATGTCCATTCTTGTTTGCTTTGTCAAAAACGTGTACGACCCGTTGGTGAAAGTTTGTGAAAACATAATGTTGATTAGTGTGATAAGTGAGCGAAGCCCACGAATGACGGGGGTCCGGAGGCAGCGCCCCTGGCCAAGGGGTGGCAACCCCTAGTGGGGTCCAAAGAGCAGGGCCCCTGGCTGGATTTTTAGCTACACTAGGACTAGTGTCGCAAATGGTTCGATTTTTGGGTCTTCAGCGACACAAGACTAGTGTCGCTAATGTGATTTTGGCGACACAATGCTAGTGTCGCTAAGGTGACGGTTCAAATGCTATAGCGACACAAGGGTTAGTGTCGCTAAAGTGACGGTTCAAATGCTATAGCGACACAAGGGTTAGTGTCGCTAATGTGATTTTGGCGACACAATGCTAGTATTGCTAAAGTGACGGTTCAAATGCTATAGCGACACAAGGGTTAGTGTCGCTAATGGCTATTGGGCATCTGCGACACAGGGATAGAAACAGACCAGTTTTGCCAATTTTATTTTGTAATCCAAATGTTTGAGATAAAATTCAAGAAAAATATATGTTGTTTCTTAGTATGTTAGGTATTCAAAACAATTTTAACAGAATTTTTAGACAAGTCTAAGTATTTATAAAAATTGTAGGTTCCCACAGAGGTCAAAAAGTAGCCAATCAGGGGACATGCAAGGAGATCGAGTTTCTAGGCAGAATGCGTGCATATTTGGAAGAAGTCATCTAAAAGACTATTTTTCTCAACAAAATTTCAGAAGTTTTGGCGGTGGTTTCAAGTCTTTTGGACATGTAAATCTCGAGTTATGACTAAAACAATGAGGGACAATTTTTCTGCCTTTTACCCAGCCCGTCTATATGTTTTTGTAAAAATTATTTCGGGTATCAAACGAGCTTCAAAAATTATGAAACCAGTGGAAAATGAAATATAACTTCTTAAACTTAGTTTTAGCCTTTTGAATCATTCATTTTGGTTAAGTTTTGAGGGAGATATCACCTCCCAAAGTCGGGCAAAGTTTCCTGGTCGGATTTCATGTAAGGTTCTTGCATGTTTTAAGTTATGAAAACGATTTTTGTGTAATCTTTTGGACATATCTTTGTTAAGTGAGCATTTTAACAGGTTTATAGATGTGTTACAAATATTCTAGATGAGTTAGATGTTCTTACAAGCTTGAAAAACCGATCACAAAGGAGAGGGAGGTGAGGAAAGGGCTTGATTCTTGACTTCTTCTCGAAAGTGTGATGGCGGCTTGTGGTGGTGGAGTGGTGGTTGATGGTGGTGAGGAGGTGGTGGCAGATTTTTAGAGAGAGAGAGAGTAGAGAGAGTAGAGAGAAGGAGGAGAGAAATGTGGGCTTGTGTGTGAAAGTGGAGCATAGTGAGGTGTTTTTGTGGGGTGGGCTTGGGCCTATTTGGGGTGGGCCTCTTGGACCAGCCTAGGCCGAGTTGGGCCTGGCCCAAAGGTGTTTCGGGCTCGAGACTCGTTTTCTCGACTTCGTGTTTCGTTCCCCGTTCGTTTAAACGTTAATTTGTGGTTTTAAAAAGTTGATAATTTGCGTTAAGCTTTTGTATATACTTTTATCTTGTGAATAATATTCGGGATAAGTAAGTATTCTTAAAATACTAAATTGAGTTACAAAAGTCTATTTCGGGTGTTGCTCGGGTGTCGGGCTCGATTTGCGCGTTTTCGTCGCGTTTGTTACGTTTTAAACAAAACGTCAAAGTTTTTCGTGTATTATTATATGAAATAATAATATAAGGTATATAACCACTACTTTAACTATAAAATATGATTACGTTATCTATGAAAAGTTTTCACCAACGTCGTATAAATAGTCGGACCACGTCCGGTTGTTTTGCGTAATTACGAATAATTACGAAGGTGTAAATCAAACAATTACGTAAGTGTTCATACACATATTTACAAATAGTTGCAAGAAATCACAAGTACTTAGCCTAATAAAGAACTAAATACAGTAATTAGAGTTCTAGTTTAAGGTAATTATTACCCTAAAGTGTCGGGTGCACATTACATCATACAATAGAAAATTTCAAAGTTAATCCCATACAATAGAAAACGTTAAAGTTTACCGCATCACGAATCAATAAACCCTATAATTTAACTTCATATAATACTATTGAGATAATAAATTTTGATGCTTTTTAGTAATATATGAAACTTCGTTACTTGATTTTGATATTTGTAGCTTATAACAATTTCGAAGTAATACTAAGATTATAATTATGTATATATATACAGATATAAATAAATTTCGTGTTTTAAAGGGGGCTCTTATTTCGTAGTCGCACAAGGTCACCGAATTTCACGGGCCAACCTTTTAGAATATGACAGATTACTTCTAATAACATACACAAAATTGAGGACGTGATAATCACTATCTTTAAAGAATATTAGCCCCCACTATTAATGCTGGTGGGTTTCAACCCTAATTTCTTCCCAGGATTCGACCTCTATGATTTGAAATTTATGCAGCACACATAAACTACCCTATGAACATCATCAGATTGCATTTTGTGTATTCTTGTGAATTGTAAGTTTTATGTATGTTTTCAGGCAACCAAATATACCTTTATATAGCATTTAAAACGAACCAACATGATATTTAATGAATCAACATGTCCCCTGGAAAGTTAAGTGCCAAACCAACCAAAACAATGGTTACTTTTTCCTTCCAAAAATAACTGCCAATAACTGTCATTAATTAAAAACATTTCTACACAAAATTAATGACTAATTTATTTTCTAAGGATGCAAAGGTGCCAAAGGCTAAATGTCAAAGTCTCCAAAATGACTTTTTGACATTTGAGTAGAATAGCACTTATTAGCCAAATGATAAGTGTCAAAGCCTCTTAAAAGACCTTCACTTCTTTAACCCACCTATTTGGGATAAATACAATACACAAAATTGTTGATAAAACCCATAAGTTTCAACAATCCCCCACATGGGTTTTATTAACAATATCCAACAGATTATGCATAAACTAAGGTAGCTTTCGGTTTGAACCTTAACATAGTGTAGCTTTCGGTTTGAACCTTAAAATAGTGTATATCATTCAAATAGCCTAACAAAATCAATGGATGCTTTACAACATTTGAGCCATGATTCTTAGTGTTAAACTCAGAAAGATAACACACATAACATGTTAATTTGATGTTCATAACATGATAGCACTATTATGGCCATGTGCTAATCCCACTTACATGGACATCACCAAAGTGATATGCACCTTTGTAGGAGCGGCACCACTACTTATGTCTAAATAGGTGAAGCCTTTTAATTACCAAAGGTATACTTCATTAAGAGTATAAATACTCACCCTAAAAGAATTACTCTCTAGTTAGTTTCTAAAACTAAACTAGTGTCCAATCGGTAATCAAAAACTTGTTTTTACCACATTGAACCTTTAAGTAGATTTTAGTCTAAGTAAAGGGTGAGTTCCCATTGTTGCCAAATTTACTCAATGGGTTTTACCCTTCTCTCTTGTAGTTCAAAAGACTATATATTTTGGAAGACCTTTTGTAAACAGATCTGCAAGATTCTTACAAGAGCATATTTATACCATTCGATATTAACTCCTTGATATAGGCATGTCTAAGGCTTATGTGTCTAGATTTTCCATTATATACCTTATTATATGCTCTAGATAGTGTTGATTGACTATCACAATGTAAGGAAATGGCTCGCATGCGTTATGGCCACAACTCTATGTCTAACAACATGTTTCTTAGCCATTCTGCTTCCTTACCCGCGGCTGCAAGTGTTAAAAACTGAGCCTCCATTGTCAAATGTGTAATACATTTTTGTTTCTTTGAACCCCAACAAACAGCCCCACCACCAAGTGTAAAAATCCAACCGGGTGTGGATTTACTATAACTACTACCGGTTATCCATCTAGCATTTGAGTATCCTTCAAGTACAGCAGGAAAATGTCCATAATACAAAGCTAATTGCTTAGTTCTCTTAAGATAACCAAGAACTCTTCCAATTGCTTTCCAATAATCTTGACTTAGATTACTCGTATATCTTGAAAGTTTGCATACAACATATACAATATCAGGTCTAGTACAATGTGTAGCATACATTAAACAACCTATTGAATTTGCATATTCTATTTGAGAAACAGCTCTTCCATCATTCTCAACCAGTTTACAAGCCTACTCATATGAGGTGTTTGCCTCCTCTATATTAAAGTGTTGAAAATTTTCTATAATCTTATCAACGTAATGACATTGATTTAAAGCATAACCCCCACTATGCCTTGTAACTTTTATCCCCAGTATAGTATCAACTTCATTCATATCTTTCATTTGAAAGCATGAAGACAGAAACTTCTTAGTTTCATTGATACCTTCCATACTGGTTCCAACAATCAAGATATCATCTAATAAAGGCATAAGATGATCCATAATCTTTTGTAAACTTAGAATACATACATCTATCAGATGAGTTATGGGCAAAACCATTTGAAAGTATTGAATTATCAAATTTCTCATGCCATTGTTTTGGTGCTTGTTTTAACCCATATAAAGATTTCCTTAATTTGCAAACTTTATTTTCATGACCAGGCAACACAAAACCTTCAGGTTGTTTCATATAAACTTCTTCATCTAAGTCACCATTCAAAAAGGTTGTTTTAACATCCATTTGATGTATAGGCAAATTATAAATTGAAGCTAATGCAAATAGCACCCTAATTGAAGTGATTCTAGCTACTGGTGCATATGTATCAAAGTAATCAACTCCTTGTCTTTGACTAAAGCCTTGAATTACCAACCTAGCTTTAAAAGTTTGAATGGATCCAATCGTATGATATTTTACCCTAAATACCCATCTACACCCAATTGCCTTGGAACCTGGAAGTAAATCTGAAAGTTCCCAAGTATTGTTAAATATTAGGGAATCCATTTCATCATTAATTGCCTCCTTCCAAAATGCAAAATTCCTAGAGGTTATAGCCTCTTTATATGGTTTAGGTGCATCCTCTAAATTAAGTAGAACATGTATTTTATTAATAACATGATTCTCATTATCACATTCAACAAGGAAGACTATAGCTTGAGAATCAATAAAATTAGGATCCGAGTTTCTTTCCTTTCTAGCCCTTTCACTTCTTCTAAGTGAACTATAAGATTCTGCCTAATTCCTCTTATTGTTAGAATTCAAATTTAGGCTAGATATATCTTGTGGGATGTGAGTCAAAATTTCATTTGTGCTTATTATATCATGACAAAATTTATTCTCAAAAAATTCTACATCTCTTGATTCAACAATAACATTCGAATCTAAATCTAAACAACGATAAGATTTAGAACTTTCTGCATATCCCACAAATACACTCTTTAATGCTTGAAGTCCTAGTTTAGACATCTTAGGTAAGGGAACCTTATAATAGGCTAAACAACCCCAAACTCTAAAATAACTTATGTTTGGCTTTCTACCTTTCCAGATTTCATAAGGAGATACTTTTAGTTTCTTTGCAATTATTTTATTACTTACATGACATGCTGTAAGCAAGGCTTCACCCCACAAATTCTTTGGCTAGTTTGCATTGACTAACATAACATTAATCATATCTTGCAAAACTCCATTCTTCCTTTCAGCAACACCATTCTGTTGATGTATATGGTGATGTTCTTTGATGAATCAAACCTTGTGATTCACAATAGGAAGAAAATTCGGTGGGAAAGTATTCACCACCTCTATCACTTCTTAGAATTTGTATCTTTTTGCCTCTTTGGTATTCTACTTCAGCCTTATATGCTTTGAACGTTTCAAAAGCCTTGATATTTTGATTTCAACAAATAAAAGTATATCTAGACAATCATCAATTAAAGCTATGAAATACCTATTTCCACCTCTAGTTAGTTGTCCATTTAATTCACATATATCATAATGCACTAACTCTAAAAATTCATAGTCTACTCACTTTAGGAACTGGTTTTCTTTTCATTTTTGCTTGAACACATATTTCACATTTGTCTTTATGTTCACCATTATAGGATATAATGCCTTGTTTTAACATATCTCTCATAGTCCTATAATTTATGTGTCCTAAATGACTATGCCATAAATTAAAAGTAGAACATTCAATGTTAAAACTAGAAATAAAATTGCAAATAAGCAAGTAAGTAGAACTAGTGATTTTATTGATATTCAGTTTGAACATGCCATAACAAGCCTACGCTTTTCCTACAAATACATTGGCTTTGGATAGAATCACTTTGTCCGATTCTATCACAACCTTAACCCCATTTTTACAAAGTTTAAAACCAGAAACAAGATTCTTTCTAATGTTAGGAACATGAAGAACATACATGAGAGTCAACTTCTTTCCAGATGTGAATTGGATCTCCAAGTTTCCTAGAGCCAATAACCTTCGAAGTATGATTATCACCCATTATCACATCATGTCCATTTACAGTTCCTTATAAGTTTTGAACAAGTTTTTTTTGTTGCAAACATGTGTTGTTGCACCAGAATCATACCAACAATCATCCAATGTTATCATACTAGCCATATGCAGTTCTTGAATCATTCCAATGTTCAGTTCAGAAACCATAGCAGTGATTTCTGTGGTATCAACTTGTTCTATTGCATTTGCAGATTCATCCTTCTTGTTTGAAGTCTGATTTTTCTTCTTAAGATTCTTATAGTAGCACTTGATATGCCCTTTGTCACCACACTTGTAACACACAATCTTAGACAATAGTTTCTTGTCTTTCTTGTTGTCATTGGGTCAATTCCATGTACCTTTCCTCTTCTTGTCATTTCCTTTGTTGTTTTTCCCTAAATCAACATAATTAACCTTAAAGTTGATGCACCATTTAGATTCTTTTCACGAATACGAGTTTCCTCTTCAATTCATAAATGTTTCTTAATTTGATCCAAAGTGAAATCCTCTTAAGTATGCATCAATTTCTTCCTGTAATTGCGCCAAGAAGATGGTAATTTGGTAACGATGGCCCCAACCAATAATTTTTCTGGGATTTCAATGTTAAGATTTTTGAATTTTGAAACCAGAATGAGAAATTCATGAACTTGATCTAGAATAGAAACATTATCTTCCATGGAAAATTCAAAGAATTTAAAAGTGATGAACTTATATGGCCCTTCCTTTTCAGCAGTGTATTTCTTTTCAAGAGAATCCCAGATTTCCCTTATAGAAGTCATTGGTGTGTATATCTCATACAATCAGTTAGTGAGGGTACACGGAATATATCCCCTGCATAGTGTTTCATCTTGATCACACTTCCTTTGTTCCTCTTAAGTCAGAACGCCCATCTGTGGCCCTTCCACCCTTCCAGAACATAGTAAACTTTGAATGCAGTCAACAAAAATTTTGTTAGGATCGATTCAACCTAATCTCAATCTATAGTTTTGATTTAATATCAAGAAATTTGCGGAAATAGTACTTGATACTTATAAGAGTAATTCAGTAATCAATTAACAAGAATGAATAATCAAAAGCTCCAATATTATTATATGAAATTATACGAATACATAAAATGTATTAGGATTTACACCTTGAAGCTATTATTACTTCTCTATTCTACCGGATCTCTATTTATATGAGTATAGAGTCCTTAACAAGCTTTCCACTATATTCGTATATGATCTTATCTGTTACCATAAGTATAATATATGTAAACAGTATAAATTATGTAATAGTACAAACTATAACTAACAGTATTAACTACCACGAACAGTACAAACTGCATAACAGTATTAACTTTGTTGCACAGCAGTAGTAAATCTTCATAGCAGTATAAATTATGTCTTCAGTAGAAACTCAGGCATTTAGTAGAAACGTTGAAGCAGTATAAATATAGGAGCAATACAAACTCTGTATCAGCACTAAATCTTCAATCAGTAGAAACTTATGATCAGTAGAAACTTCTGCAATCAGTTAAAACGGATTTATACCCAACAAATTTCATCTTTTCCTTCCAACGAGTAAAGTTCATCCCATCCATTCTGTCCAGTTTGATTGTGTCGCTTCCAAACATCCTTAAACCAGCACCTTGATCCATGATTAATATTCTTTAAGTTTGTTAGAATAACATATTACTTTTAATAACATAAACGAAATTGAGGACGTGATAATCACTATCCTTAAAGAATATTAGCCCCCACTATTAACGTTGGTGGGATTCAAGCCTAATTTCTTCCCAGGATTCGACCTCTATGATTAGAAATTTATGCAATGTACATAAACTTCCCTATGAACATCATCAGACTGCATTCTGTGTATTCTTGTGAATTGTAAGTGATTTGTATGTTTTCAGGCAACCAAATACACCTTTATATAGCAGTTAAAACGAACCAGAATGATAGTTAATAAATCAACATGTCCGTTGGAAAGTTAAGTGTCAAACCAACCAAAACAATGGTTACTTTTTCCTTCCAAAAATAAGCTTGACTAAGACAATTCTGCACAAAATTAATGACTAATTTATTTTCTAAGGATGCAAAGGTGCCAAAGGCTAAATGTCAAAGTTTCCAAAATGAGTTTAGACATTTGAGTAGAATAGCACTTATTAGCCAAAGGCTAAGGTGTCGTTTGTTTTTTGTTCTGCAGATCTTATTAGCCCTTATGTCTGCGGGCGGGCAGACATTTTTAATTCAGATGGTTTGTTTTTCTGAAGACATAATACAATATAAGAGCTTATTTTGTCTGCTAATGAAAAGATCTAACATATAGCTTCTAATTTTATAAGACATTTTAACCTAATGTCAAAACCTCTCATCTCATCTTCCCCTACCTCTCCAACCCTTCCCCCACCCACCACATAGCAGCCAACCACCTTTAGAAGGTGCTGACCATCTCCTCCGACAGCAGCGTCACCTCTGGCCACGACATCTATAATTTCCTTTTCTACCACCTCCAGCAGGTGTTACTTTTTCCTTTCTGTTTTCTTTTTCTTTTTAATTTTTTTTTTAATTGTGACTGTAACCAGGTCATCTTGTGAGATCTGTTAAAATTGTGACTGCAACTTTCAACTCGTAAAGGACTTGTAAAAGCACAAGTTAATAAAATGAGTTGTTATAATTATTCAACAAGTTTTACCTGCTTGCTTTTACCAACTATTCTGGATAATGTGTTTGTGGACACAAAGATTCTCTATAATGACATTATTTAATTAATACTATATAACTTGAGAAATCTAATTAATTTGGGATGAATAATTCTTTTTGCAATGTTACCAGATGTGTCAAGCAAAATCAACCTAAATAACTCTTTAGTATTTTGTGTCAAGTAGAAAATGATATGTGGCAATTACTTAATTAATGAAAACGATGATACGTGGCAAGTAGTCAAAGATGGTTTTGTTTTACAAATATATGGATAAGACTTGGGAGATGGCAATAGGACAACTTATAAGCATTAACAAAGTAGCAACTTCTAATTTAGTTACTCGTCTCGAAATTATTTTTTGTTTACAGAACCAATTTGGCCAAGTTTACTTTTAGCATTTCACAGAAGTCATCAAAATAAGTTTTGTGTGTTTATTAATATTCTCTACTTTTGGTTTCTTAGTTCAAAATGGATGAAAGTCGAAACCATTGGTCGAATGATGTACTTAAATGCTTATTAGATATATCACTTGAAGAAATTGCTAGAGTAGGAAGAAGGGGAGGTAGTTTACAAAAGGAGTCTTGGACTAAATTGGGCAAAGTCTTTAAAGAAAGGTTTAATTTGGAGTTGACTCAAAAGCAAATTAGAAATGGTTATGATACTCTTAAAGCCAAATACACTGGATGGGTGTATTTGAAAAACAAGACAGGGAATATCTATAATCCTCAAACGAATATGTTCACTATGTCGAGTGAAGATTGGGATGCATTTAGGAAGGTGTGTTCATTTCTAAACTTTTACCGTATATACCACATACTTATAACACCAAGAAAAATATTTATATAAGTCTTTATTGATTTGGATGTAGGGTCATCCAAAGGCAGCTTCTTTGAGAAATTACCCATTACCTTATCCCGACCTTTGTATTGCTTTGTTTGATGGTGCTAGTGCTACTGGTAATAATAAATGGGCATCTACCCAAGTTTCTGGGGCCTCATCCTCTTCTATTAATCAACGGGTCTTAACACTTCAAATTGAAAATGACCCTTTTGTTGATTTAGATGAGGATGTTGGAGACTCCCATCAACAAAGTTCTCATACCCGGGATGAGATTCCTACAACTGAAGAAGGGCCGAGTGCTTCGAATGGTCCTAATGTTGATAGAGGCAGGCCTAAGAAAAAGGCTAAAACATCTATTACTCTTGATGACTTGACAATGGATATGCAAAGTGCACTTAGGCATATGGTTAAAAGTAAGCAAGGGCCATCAATAGATGAATGTTATGAGAGGTTGAAGTTAGTTGGGTTAGAAGCAACTGATCCTATATTTTTAGCCGCGTTCAATATTTTTGGGCAATCAACACAAATGAGAGAGGCATGGATGACATTGCCAGCGGATCCCGAGGTTTTAAAAGGGTGGATTAAGTTGACCGGGGGGACACTAGGGATGTTTAAGTAGGATATTTTATTTTCTAAATTATATGAATGATTGGTGTTTTTAAACTAGTATGAATGTATGGTCTTTTGAACATGTACGAATGTTTGGTGTTTTGGAACCAATATGAATGTTTAGTATTTTTAGTGCTGATAATTTGTTGGTGTTTTGGAACTTTTGCTAATCATATGAATGTGGGTGTTATTCTTTAACAGGTGTATCATGGATTACAATCAAAAACTTTTGCTAATCATCGTTATGTATTTATATCTTCATTACTTTTGGTCAAGAAAAAGAAAACGAGATCTAGGTTCTGTGATGATGGGGCATCTATTTACCTTACAATTATTGCAAGGAAATGATACTCAATGCATTGAGTTGCTACGTATGACACGTGATTCATATGTTCGACTTTGCACTCACTTTAGAGTAAATGGTTGGTTAAAGGATAGCAAACATTTATTGGTTGAAGAGAAGATTGCTATGTTTTTGATGATGTTAGGTCACAATCAATGTTATGTACTTATCAAACGTTTATTTCAACACTCAAAACAAACAATTCATAAGTATTTTCATGAGGTATTGGCTACAATGTTGGATTTTGCTAAAGAGGTTATAGTACCAACATCTTTTAGTCCCAATCCAAACGTTCCGGGACATAACAGGAGGTTACGCCGAGTTTTCAAGGTAATTTTAATAAAGATTATGTTTTGTCTTTTAACTTATATTTTTATTATTGACTACTATATTTTGTATAGGGAGCGGTTGGCGCACTTGATGGGACTTTGATACATACTCGCGTTTCTATTGAAAAGCAACATTTGTATGGAGGAAGAGGAAAAGGAGATTGCTATCAAAATGTTTTAGCAATATGTGATTTCAACATGATTTTCACCTTTATTGTGGCCGGATGGGAAGGGGTAGCACATGACTCTCGAATTTTATCCGAAGCTTTAGCAAATCAAGATGCACCTTTTCCACTTCCTCCGTCAGGTATATTCAACATTCAAATTTTAATAATTGTAATTTATATCAAATACTGATTATTATTTTACTTTTAGATAAATATTATCTTTGTGATGCTGCTTATACACACACTCGTGGATTTATGGCACCATATCGTAATGTAAGGTATTGGCTTGGAGATTATCGTCAAAGGCGTGCATTAAACAACAGAGAAAAATTCAACCACGCGCATGCGAAACTAAGAAACGTTATTGAACGTTCTTTTGGTGTCTTAAAAGCACGCTTTGCGATATTAACAAAAATGGCTCCTTTTGACTTGGTTACCCAACGAAATGTTACTATTGCACATGCTTTGCGCTTCATAATTTTATAAGAAAAGAGGGTTTAAGTGATGAGCTTTTTTCAGAATATGACCAACCCAACGTGCAACTTGATAATGATCTATTACAAGATGATGAGGAGGAAGAGGATGACGATGAGGACGATGAGGAGGAGGATGAAAATGAAAATGAAAATGAGGAGGAGGTTCAACCTAATGGAACTAGAGGAGATCGTCAATATATGATTAATTTGCGAGATCAAATTGCTCAACAACTTATGCAAACTAGAGTATGAATATTTTATTAGCTTTGTTATTCCAATTATTAGGTAATACTACTTTGAAATTATTATTGTAATTCGAAATGTACTTTAAATGTTAGATGGACGTTCTTATTTTGTATTAGTTCAATAGTGTCAATTCTTCGATAAAATTCCAAAATTACATAATTCAGAACCAGATTGCAGACAAAAAATTGCAGACAAAAAAAACAAACAGTTTTCTATATTCAGTTTGCAGACATCAAGACCACATCTTCTTTGGCAGACATGGTTACAGACATCAGACATATAACATCTGAAAAAACAAACAGCACCTAAGTGTCAAAGCCTCTTAAAAGACCTTCACTTTTTTAACCCACATATTTGAGATAAATAAAATACACGAAATTGCTCATAAAACCCATAAGTTCCAACACGGCCTTGTTCCTTCACACACACTTCAACTTTCTTGTTAATTCTTTCATAGTCATAGTTATTATTAATCGATTCTATCTTCTTGTTCATCGATTCGACTCAACCATTACCGCCAACGTTGTGAACCTCCACCGTCGTTCTATGCTGCTCCTTTGCCGTCTGTCGCTGTATCTGCAACAGTTAGTCAACAACTAAGAAGATCGATTTTTGATAAACGTTAATGTATTATTCAAAATTGTAAGTGAATATGTTTTACAGTGAAGATATGTATAGATATAAAATTGGAGGTGACACAGATTTGCCTCGGGAAGAACAAAAAGAGAAAGATGAAAGTCAGCTGTATTTGTTGATTTAAATTTCTTTTATTTCCCTTTTGATTATACTTTTTGTGTAGATGTAGTTTTGTGAAAAGACATTTACCTCTTTTCATAAGAAAACATTATTCTCTTCTTTGATTTTGGTAGAATTATTTATATTATTATACTACATTCTTAACTAGGAACATCAACTGATGTTTAAGTGACTTATTTTCTGCACATCTATAATACTAAACTTTTTTGTTGATACAATTGACTTGTGTGTAATTACATGTAATTATTTTTTAGTGTTTTATCACATGCAAGTGTATATGTGATCAGTCGTAAATTAAAAATCTATAAGTATTTATCACATGTTATAACAACTATATCACATGTGATAACAATTAAATGTTACATGCGATAACAACTATAATCACATGCGGCAATAATTATTATTGATTAGTATGTAATCACATCAATTACCTTTGATGTTCTATTCGCAACTAATTGTATTTCTAATAATATGTAAATTTCAAACCTGCTAGTATTTATCACATGTGATTATAACTAATATCACGTATGATAATAACTAATATCACATGCGATAACAATTATTATTATTTTAGTGTTAAGCACATATTATTGTAATTTTAATCATATGCAAACTCAGGGGCGGATCTAGCTGCAAGTGATGGGGGGCTAGGGACCCCAAATTTGGCCCATATAGTGTTAAGTGTGTAGTAATTTTAAATAGGCCTTCAAGCCCAAATTTAGTTGGCCCCCAAATTGAAACCCACAATTTGAAATATGTTAAACCCAATTTATGTTGTTTCTTATAAGTAAAGGTTACAAGTCATTCATTCTTCCTGATAGATTGTCCATGAGTTTGTGCTTTTTTGTCATGTTGCTAATTGTCATCCATTTGTTTGTTTTCGTGTTGTAATTTGCTGCTTTAGCTACTATTCTTATGCAGATAATAAGTGCAGTTTTTGTCTATTTTTAAGATGTATTATGTAGTTTTTTAGTGCTAGTTTTGGCAATATATAATTGCAGTTTTACTGCTTTTTGAATAAAATTGTTTTTCATAGTTATATTTGCCCCCACTATTGAAATTTATGGATCTACCACTATGCGAACTTTAAATCACAATTATAATCAGATGTGAACTTTATCTGACAATTAAAATAACTTAGATAAACCTCAGTTTTAATCACGTGATTCTAAACAGTATCACATTTAATACTATAACGTGTAGTTAAAACCTATCAAAAAATGTTTGTCAAAAGAATACCATGTGAAATATAGAATCAAAAAGAAGAAAACATTAAATTTTATGATGCAATCTTTTAAAAAATTTTACTAATAATTTTTAGGATATTTAATTTTAGAAAACGTGAGAAGAAATTAAAAGTTTGGTTAAATTTAAATTTCTATCCCCGTAAATAGATCTCTATCATTGATTCATTTATTCTCTACTCATTTAAACTCAACTCTCACTTTGAACAATAATATGCTCTTTACTGTAAGTTGTATCTGCGCTCCTAAACTAAGCCAACCTAAAAATTATGTTAACTTAAGGCACACTAACAATTAAATAATATCTATAGTATGATACACGATCACAAATATATATCTTTTACAAACTTCAAGATTCAAGTACAATGACATCTGCGTGGAATAGACACATTGAGCGGTTTTCTCTTCTCTCGAACAATAGCCGCTTTAATCATCGGCAACTTTTGGTGAACCTTCCGCCATATTTGGTTCACTGCACCATCAAGAGGGATCGGGCCAATACCACCCGGATAGCCATTATCATATTCAAAAACCGACTGAACCTGACCCATATTATATCTGAAGTTACTTTTCTGCACATCACTATAGCTTTTGAGATGATTCACAAGCCAGTTTAGTTGTAGTGCTTCACTTACAGCTACAAACACGGAGAATTTTGTGTAGTCAATGGTGCCTTCAAATGGAAGCTCGATGTTGTCACTGACAATGACGGGTATACAGAGACTTTGAATGGCGTCAAAAAGACGACATGAAGTTGGAGTATCTCCTGCTGGATGCAAACAGAATTCAGACGTTCTCATTCCTTTTATTGATTGTTCTTTTCCAGTTGCGTTTGGGAACCCTTCTTCCATTATAACTCCAGGTTCATTGGTTAATAAGTCCCATAATTTTTCTCGTACCAAACCACCCTACAGATTTACACCCAGTCAAGAATTAGAGAAATTTGACATTAGAAAATGCAGATAAAATTTGAAAAAGATAACTGTTTTTTGTTTGTTATTAAATAGAATACTTACGACCACATTTTGCCTCCAGTGAACACTATCATGATATCTTTAGTTCTTTACAATAGTAAATTTGACATATATGTTGAAAAATGAGACCCGAGTAGCGAAACTAATAAGATAACTTCTGTTGTACAATGGTCAAAACCTATTTAACCGAATAAGATGGGGGCAGAAAGACATTTTCCACCTTTTTGCTGGTAGGACCTCAATTATATTTTGACAACCAAACCCAATTTAAGGCTAAATTTAAATGTTATAACCAACTTACCCTTTTTAAAGTCCTGATCAAAAAACCAAGTTAATATGTTGAATCATGAGAGTAAAATGGTCAAAGCAATAAAATAATGCCTTAAAAGGGGTTATGTAGATATATGTAAGAGTGAATTACAAAAACCGTCCCTGTGTTATGTTACATTTTTCAAAAAACATCCCTACTTCATGTTTTTTGCATAAACCATCCTTAGTTGACATGTTTGGTAACACTTTCAGTCCCTCATACTATATTTGTCTATTTTTAATCAGTTAAGAGATGTCACGTGCAAATCACATGAGGGTACTTTTGTCATTTTAATATTTCCACTCTCTATTTATTATTCTATTTTTTCCAGACACATAAAAGAAACTCTTCTCCCTCATCACCCCTAAACCCTAGTTTATCTCTCAAAGAACAATGGAGAATTGTAGACATTGTAGCTCATCTTCCATGATTAACGCCTCTTGGACATTGTCTAATCCTGGGAGACGTTTCTATTGATACTCAAGATTTGTAAGTTTTATTTTTTCTATTCGCTTGAATTTTTATACATTATTGTGATCTAAATCGAAGATGAACACGGATCACAAGGTGGAGAATAAAAAGCAATAGAAACGTCTCGATCCCTATTAATATTCGAATTAGATCACAATAATGTATTGAAATTTAAGATAATACAAAATATAAAACTTACAACTCTTGAGCAACAATATAAACGTCTCCTAAGATTAGACGGTATCTAAGAGATGTTAATCATGGAAGATGAGCTACAATGTCTACAATTCTCCATTTTGTTTGAGAGAAAAACTAGGGTTTAGGGGTGATAAAGGAGAAGATTTGTTCTTATGTGTCTAGAAAAAATAAAATAATAAATAGAGAGTGAAAATGTGAGAGGAAATATCAAAATGACAAAAGTGCCCTCGTGTGATCTGCACGTGACGTCTCTTAACAGATTAAAAATAGACAAATATAGTATGAGGGACTGAAAGTGTTACCAAATATGTCAACTAAGGATGGTTTATGCAAAAAACATGAAGCAGGGACGGTTTTTGAAAAATGTAACATAACACAGGGACGGTTTTTGTAATTTACTCTAAATGTAATAAACTTTTGGAGTACAATGAGCATAGAAATGAAGTTTGTAATGTAGTGGCAAACTTTGGATTATTTGACTGCTACTTCCTAATGAAAGTTCAACATGCAGTAACAAACTTCGGATTATTAGCCCACTACTTTCTAATGAAATATTAACTGTTTGACATATTGCCCTTAAGGTGAACTAACTCCAAATACCTTTAACTAGGGGAAACTGGTCAAGTACTTCTTTGATGGAAAATATGTGGGTAAAAATCAGTTCAAATATGAGGTAGATTGTTTAAAGTTCCAAATAATTAACTGCAATACATTGATCAAGCTAATGCTTTTCAGTAAAAGTGGGAACTTTTAAAAGCTTACTCGATGCCGATGCTTAGCTCCTTTAAAATATAGAAGAGTTTGGCGTTTCTGGTTTTCTGATAGGTGCAACCTCGGTAGTAAATGAGTATAGGGCACTATAACATCTTTCAGTAGTGATACTTGGGTATGTTGTATCATATCAGACGAGTTCCCATTAGAAGCTTTCGAGTCAACCCTGTACCACCCACCAAAGTCAACAACAAGCAGAATGGCAGGAGCTATCTCATCTTTAACATGTGACATTGCAACAGGGTCTGCCAAAGAAAGCTTCAAGTTTTAACATAACCTGAGAATCCAGACATATTTATGGTTCATAAACTAAATAACAGCAAAGAAAATGACGAACTGATACTGAGCCCACAAACTAGATAGCTATAAGCTTTCATACAAGACATTATTTGTAGCATACCTAAATTGCAAAAAGGCTTTAGAGTGAAAGGTCTCGTCGAAGAAATGACAGAAAAATGAACTTTCCCTTAGGAACCGATACTCCGGTTGAATTATGCATATTGTGATTAATATATTCAGTTACATTAAATCGTAGATATGTTGCTTCTTATTAAAATTATTTTAGGAAAAACAATATATTCATTTCCCCTTAAGTTAATCAGGGTTGTAAAAGTCGGAATTAATCGGCGATTAATCAGATTTAGGGCTTATCCGAAGTGACTCAGCCTTAATCGGGCTTAAAAGTCGGTCAATGGTGATCAACGTCGCTCAACGGGTCAAAGTCAGGATTAATCGGTCAAAGTCAAACATGGTCAACATTTAAATATGACAATTATGTTTATGTTTATCGTTCTATTCTATATGTACACATTAACTTTGAAATTTATTGATGTACCTACATGTAAAAACAAGTCCAATCTGAGTTTACCCGATTACTCCCTGACTTGCCGATTAATCGCTACAAGGTCCCGGCCGATTACTCCCCACCTAGCGAATAGTTAATAGATCCATTACTTCTTCAGCAACTCTGAAGTCAACATATTGATTTTGTAATTCTGTGATTTTTTATACAAAACTTTGACGTGCACAAATGTACAATAAATAAACAAAACAATTAGAGCATACTGATGTAAAAAGGAATTTGTTATTATCTAAAACAAAACTATTAGAATAGCACTTCAGCTAAGTTGTACAAGTCTATGCGTCCTACAATTCATTGATACTCGTTATGTTTATTCAAGAATTGGGACAAACAAATTAACTGCCACCAGATTTGAGCCAATATTTACCTATTTGATATTTCATACAGCCAGTGGCAATTGCATTTTACACTAGCAGTGGGATGTTACCTGTATCTAACAACTTATAATATGATTAGAAAATTTTCAGATTAGAGGCATGGCATTTATAGAACAGGAATCAAAGAATATTGCAAATATCTCATATCTAGATTTGGCAAAGTTCCTACTAATTGGTAAATGTAATACGATGTGTAATTCAGAACCTAATGTACAGAAATTTAATCATCATGTTAGTAGAACTTGACTTTAACATCTAGATTTTATTCCAGAAAGAAAGCCATATCATAACCTCAAATAAACAAGTCCTTTTCTCCTTTATCTTCCAAATCCACAGATCTAATTATAAATCAAGGATGAAGATCGAGTGTAACAGATGAGCAACCTATTTTTATATAGGACACAGAGCAACCTTTATAAGCTTAGCTCTACAATATCAAACAAAACTCAAACTACGTTTGACAAGCATACGTATTCATAACATGGTCAGATATCCGATATTACACACAAATAATTTCTTTTGTTTAAAAGTTAAATAAATAAATAAAATACTTAACCTCCTCGTCTCAAGTATTAAGACAAAAAAATTGAATTTTTATTTATATAATGTGATTTATGATAGATTAAAAAATACAAACTACCAAACAAAATTCATAATTATGAAGATTTAAGTAAAAGAGGGAAGCAAGTTACCAGTAACAACAAAGACGTGATCTCTGCCACCAGAACGTTTCCATGCCTCAGTCCCTTTAACAAAATCCAAAACCTCCCTCTGTCTTGCATAATCCTCATTTCCCACCTTCTTTCTGAAAACCCCTTTCGCAGTACCAAGCTGCAATTCAGCACTTATTGTAGCAAAAAAAGGAACAAAAACGACATCGGCCTGTTCAGGAGCAAAAACTCGCCTCGCAAAAGATGTAGTTCTTAACTCTTGTGGAGTTTCAAGATCACCCATAATCCAGTACTCAGCACTGTATTGTTTGATCAACGGGCTCTCAGGATAAAGGAGGGCTTTTTTATTATTATTCCAAGAATAGGTCGATCTGATTTGGTTGTCAACATCACTACCTAGCCTCGAATCATGGGATAAAGACCAATATTTTTCTAAAAGTCCATAGTTGAGTGATCTAGGTAGATCTGAAACATAGACGTTTATCGAACTGCTGATAGCATTATCGTTGAGTAAGTCAATAGAGGTGGTAGACTCGAGACATGATAAAGATGATGTGGATTTGATTTTTTGATTAGATGATAGAAGGAAAAGGGAGAGTAAAATGGTACAGACAACAGAAATCAACAGAAACAAAGTAGAAACTGAACATGTAAAAGCTTTACTGCTAGTATTGTACTTAAGGGCCATATTTTGGTTCACTTGCTCTTAGCTGCAACACTATGACCATATACAAGACATAGTTTACTCACTCATATTTGGGCGAACTCAACTTGTAGTGTTTGAGAAGTCACTCCTGCACAACAAATTGTTCATTATCTTCCAGAATAAGAATCGTGATTCCAATTTTTAAAAGTGATGAACATTACATGCAATTATCAATTCGTATATCATTCTATGGTTCGTTAGAAACTGCATCGGGATATATATTAAGCTGCGCGCATACATGAAACTAAGAGCTAAATCAAAGGTGAAATTATGCTAAAATATTCAGCCAAACCGCGTAAAAAACAAAAGGCAGCAACAACAAGGCTTATAACAAGTGTATATTGCTAAAAGATATCTATCTAGATGCATACAAACATACATACTTATATGCATACATATATTATAAGTATCCACAAAGAAACGGTACTTTCAAATCAATTTCGCAACCTGCATTCACTAAACAAGAAACGAGATCCGATTTCTACAAACCATAAACCTTGCAGATTCAAAGAACACACATACACGATCAAAAAGATAGAAATAGCTAAAAAATTAAATCAAAATCTGAAGAATTAAACAATGTAATCAGATAAAAGTAAAACCTAAAATAGAGTATAAAGGTATCGTTATTATCAGTTGAGAATTGAGATGCGAAGAAAACAGAGAGAAGAAATCGTATAAATAAATATAAATGGTGCTTCAATGTAACTTACGCCGAACGACGTCGGCGATATACGGCAGAAATCTGATCTGATCCAAGAAAACCAGGGGAAGTGACCGACTGTTTTTAATTTTTGTTTTTATTTTTGAAGGAAAAAAAAGAGAAGAAACAAAGTTAGAAAAGCGAAAATAATCAGGAAAGATAGTTAAATTACTTTTTATTGTAATGAAAAATATTAAAAATTAAAGTTTGTCCAAATTTTTTGTGTTCCTGAATTGATGAGAAAAATAACTATTAATTTATAAATTCAATGAAAATAAAGATGACTTTGTAGTTTTAACTTATGCTTTTGGTACTAGACTCGGATGAACTTGCATGTTACTTGCGTAATCTTGCGTAATGTAGCAGATATTAAATTTTATTTTGATTAATTTGTCGTTCAACATATCATGCTTGAATGGAAAATGAAAAAGTAAAGGTATATCATATTTTAAATAAATATAATTAAGGGTGACAATTCTCAAGACGATCTAAAACTCTATTCGAAATTGACACTAAAGTAAAGGTATTAAGGTCCGGATTTTTACCCATCAACTTACTGAGCCAAAACCCGCAAATGTGTTTAATTTTTCTATTTAGGGTTAAGTCAAGGTTCGGGTTAACAGGTCAACCCATCAAACTGTAAAAAAATCAAGTTTCAATTCAAAGAAAATTTTCAACACAAAACAAACATGCCAACCACCAAGTTTTTACCCAATTGACCAGAAATCAACGTGCCAACTTGAAATCAAACAAAAACCTATCAATCTATTTACCTAAGGGACTTATGTTAGTCATTTTCGAATTGATTACTTTCGAAATGCCAACTAATTTGTCAAATTGAGTTCTGACTAAGAATTAACTCTTGACCCGCTAACTCGCCTTGAATGGTCCTCTAATAATGAGAAATGAAAGCTATAAATATTAAGTTACAAAAATATAATATAAATATATAATGAGAGAATTAAATTGATGATTATTACAAATAAATAATTTTTAATTGCGTTAAGAATTTTGTACTATTTTTGTTAAAGAAGGGAGTATAAAGGTAATTTTTTTTGTCACCTTTTAAATGATTAAAGTTTTAACATGATTTATATAATAATAGTGATAAACGATTACTAATAAACATAAAATATATATTTTATGATGTAAATCATTAAAATATAATTCTTAAGTAATTAAATAATGGGTTTATGGTATAGATAGTAAATGTATTCTTTTTTTCAAGATCATTAATATGGCTTTTTTATTTTTATTACTAAAAAAAAACTTATTAAAACTGTATTAAGACCCCCCCTTAATGGGGCTCATGTAGCATATCGTGCAAGGAGCACGGACCATGACGGTCCTAGTGGGGTTTCGTCGTTAGCAGAGCACAAAGACAACATGGGAATTTGCATGTCCCACTTATTTTTTATTCTTTTGTCCCCTTTATTTATTTTAAATAATATCTAGATACAATAAATAAAGTACAATGTACAACTTACTTGATAAAAAAGTAGGTCTTAGTTGTTAGTTGTGAGATATCATGGAGATTGCATTGTGATTAGTCGTGAGACAATATATAGTCGTGCTGACGTGACGTTCACGATATCTCACGAGGAACTATCGTAAGCTTAATGATCTAATAGCACCATCTAAACTTTACTGACAACCTTTTAGTACACGTGGCCTACACATGGATGTTGACTTCATCTTCTCAAACTACCATCAAAATCAAAATCTGAGGCCTACAAATCGCCCACACGTAAGTTATTCTAGTACTGACATTTAGTACTAAATTAGTTTACATCTCTTTGATTATGATTTTGATTCATGTAAATTATTTTAGTACACGTGACCTACACATAGATGTTGCTCTTTACACTGCTTGAGTGAGAAAATATCAGAATGTCATAAGAGTCACATCGTAGGTCTATATCAAAATACCCTCTTTTTCTTTTTTCCATTCCTAATTTTTTTATCCAACTTACATTTTTACTTTTCATATAGTATAATATTTCATAAATCTAAACTTTTTATCGACTACAACTCAAATACATTAAATGTGATTGGTTTATTTTTTCTACTTTCCAATAAATTCTTCAATGGTATTGTTATATTTATTCAACTCTAACATATTTTAGATTTTATAATCTAAACCCTTTTTGTTACATTAAAAAGTAGTATCTTTCTGTTTTATTTTCATTACTCTTTCATTACTAAAATAAATGTTTAAATTTCTATTTCGATTGTCCAATATAAGTGACCATTTTTATATTTTTAAAAGAATTAAAAAAGATTTTAGAGCGAGTAAAGATATGTGTATTGGTAAAGATTGTAAAGACTTTGGTGAATCTTCCTTCTTATGGGTGTTTCTAGTTTAAGACACGTGAATTCGCAAAACTATTTATTAAAATTTGTTGATAATGAGAGTAACAACACGTGTACATGTATTTTATCCAACGATACCTTAAATTTGATGAAAAAGGTTATCTTTTTATGCAATTACGATTAGTACATTTTCATATGCATTCATATATTTATATCTGTCAAATATATCTGTCAGTAATGGTATAGCAATTTCATATGAGTGTCGACAATAATATATTTGTAACCCTAAGCTCTTATTTTTATCTATGTTTTGATATAAAGAAAAAAAATAAAAAAAAAATTATACATTTAATTGATTAAAAATCATTTTACGATAAATAAATATCACTCTTTAAATAAATTTGAAACGATCATAGTGAAGAATTTAAAAATAAAAGAAAGTTATATCGGAAATTTTATAAATGAAAAACATAGTAATACATCAAACAAAGAAAATATATAGCATTATCTTTAACTAAAGCATCACCATCTAATCATTAATCGTTTTATGATTGCACTTGACTTTTAGAGTGCAAAAAGCACTTTACTCCATGCAGATAAAATTAACCCATATCTTGATGTAATCAGAATCAAAATTACTTAGACCACTCCCTATCATGACGCTCTCAAGACTGAGGATTGAACTCCTCATCAGCGCCACATCAACACGAGGACTGAGGTTTGACCCAGAATTGAACATTGCCTATCCTGACGCCTCAAAACTGAGAATATGGCGTCACGTCAACGCCACGTCATTTCTTAAATATTAATATAAATACATATTAATATAAATACATTTATATTAACAACAAAAATTACAATAATTAAAAAACTACGTTACATTAATAATTAAAATTACAATAATTAAAAAACTACGTTACATTAATAATTAAAAATACAATATTTAAAAAAACTACGTTACATTAATAATAATAATAATAAAAGATAAAATTACTCGCGTCCGGGTCTTCGCTCGTGGGTTCGTTAAACATAACATTATTTCAAACACAAAAATTTGACGGGAGGTTCAAAATGTGTTCGATAAGATTATTACGATGCAAATAATGCGTTCGCATATCGCATAATTCTTTGTCCATACGATTATGAACTGCCACCCTCTCTGACCAAGAACGTCTCGGAAAATTATTCGGGTTTCATAGGTAGTCTTCCTCAAGTTGACATATATTGTGTCTGTTGTCTTCCGTTATCATGTCGTGTAAAATCGCAAACATGTACATGATTCTTCTTATCAAGTTGATGTTATATGGTCTTTCCGGATTTTTAAGTATTGCTCAGCGACCTTGAAGCACACCAAATGCTCTTTCCGCGTCATTTCTTGCATCTTCTTGGAATCTCTTATATTTGATTTTCTTTTCCTCAACCGAACATTTAATCGATTTAACAAGAGTTTCTCATTCCGGATAAATTCCATCAGCGAGGTAATATCCTTCGGTATATTTAACCCCATTCACAGTAAACCTTGCCTCAGGAGCTCGATCCTAGTGTAAATCTTAAGTACTCAGTCGAGTTTAAATGAAATACACATTTACAAAAGTTGTCCAAACAATCGTATTAAGTTTGTTGGCCCATGTGTAAGTATTCATTAAACACATCGGCGGCACAACCGTATCTCAATATTCGTATGGCGGAAATGCACTTTTACAATTTATAACCACTAGCAACTATACATTATATTATCCAATGTACAAATCATAACCTTTTATGTTGCGAAAAATAAACGAAAGAAATGCAATGAAAAAGTTGAAAGGAATTACAAATGCATTAAAAGAGATCCATACAAAAGCTTACATATTTGTAACACAACTAATATACCATTGGCATGTACAAATCATATTATGTCACACGCCGCCAAAGCGGAAACATGAGATGTAATAGTACAATGATTTCATAATCGAAAATTACAAAAGTTCACCGTTCAACGGTCTACAAATAGTTCATTACATCAAGTCTTACATGCGTTTACAACACGAAAGTACATAATCTAAACATGCTATTACATCCAAAAGAAACAAAATTCCGTAATGCTACAACAGCATAGATCATATAACAGGTTTAGCTTCAATAGACAAGTTGTGACTAATCCCTGAAAAGCATGTAAAAATAAACGGGTCAACTATGAAACATAGTTGGTGAGTACACAGGTTTTGTGTAATGAAAGACCTTTCCAAGAGTTTTCAAAGTTTAGTTTAGAAGTTCTACGTTACTACGTGATTAGTTCGCAAAATAGTTTGTTTAGAGTCGACGCTCATATAAAAACGGTAAACGTCCGATAAGTTCTTGAATTCAATTTTAGGATAGACAAGCGCTATTACGCGGGTAGTTATAAAAGTAATTTTTTTAAAACAAGGTTCATTTAAGAGCGATACTCATGTAATAGTTAGATTCATTTAAGAATCGATGTTTTGTTCGCAAAAGAGGTTCATTTAAGAACAAGGCTCATTTAAGAGTGATTCCCTTTGGAGTTCAATTAAAAGTCATGATTTGTTTGTAACATCACGCTCATATTTTCAAAGAAATGTTCAAGTCACGTTTATAAAACTCAAGTTGTCATGTTTATAGTTTCAACGGATCATCAATTCAATGTTAAAATGTTTATAATCCCAACGGGTTGTCATGTCAAGGTTTATAAAAATACGAGGAGTTATCATGAAATCACGTTTATCATTGCCCATAAACCACAAGGATTCATCAAATCAAGCTTGTAAAGCTCGGGTTATAAAGTTTATAGTTTCGAAGAGTTAGCACGTCAAATGTCAAAATGTTTGTAGTTTCTATGAATTATCATGTCATCATGTTAAAAAGAAGTTTATGATCACATCGAATTATCATGTTAGCGTTTATATTTACGAGGAGCTATCATGAAATCATGTTTATCATTGTAAAGCTCGGGTCATAAAGTTTATAGATTCAAAGAGTTATCATTTCAGATGTCAAAACGTCACACGTTTATAGTCGTTACTGAATTTATATGCTATTACGTTATAATGTCTATAGTCACAATGAATTATTATGTTTGAGTCCACAACCAAACCTACAACCGATAAACCTTTGCCCCAAAGAGAGATGCCCTATTGTTGGCATTTAGGATGATGGGATGCACACACGTGGCTGCGTGAGTGGGGAGGTGGTCTCGCTCCCAAATAGTACTATTCATATGCATCATTTGGCTCATATAGAGTTAATGATCGTGTAGATACAAACCGGGGACTTTAGATACGATAGTTAAAACAAGCATATAATCATGTTCGTATAAACAGTAAACTTTCAAGACATTATTTTGTATTTAAGCATAGCATAAGCATATCTTGAGCATAGTATATGTAAATCGAGCATAGCAATAGCGTAGCATTTGTAAATTGAGCATAGCATTTGGAAATCGAGTATAACATAAGCATAGTATTTGTAAATCAAGTATAGCATAAGCATAGTATTTTTAAAGAATATATAGCATTTAAATCATATAAGCATGCTTTTCACCCCAAAACATTTAAGTAAAATGTTAAAAAGAGGGATTGTGTAAACTCACAGTTTGAGCGTGAGTGTACGGATGGATGTAATGCGCGTGCTGACAGGGTATGACTCTTATCCAAGTCCTAAAAACAAGGTTTTTAATTAGTTTCTCGACTAATACAGTTTGTTAGGATTGCGTAGCTAGCTAATTAAATTACAAAGTGCCGTTAAAGTTTGAATTTCCATTTAATTAGCGTTTCGGTAATTGTTCGAGTGGTGAAAAAAATAATGGAAATATATGACTACAACATATAACAATTACTAAACTTGGTATGAAACATGAAATATATTTCACAAATTTTCTGTGAAAATTTGAGGATTTTTAGACTTATGGATTATTTATAATCATCTTATGTCTAAAAAGTGAGATAAATATGGAAAAAATAGTAATTACTCATGAAAAAATTATGGAATTTTTACCAGATCAGTTTTTACCCATTTTTAGGTTTGTGTATAATTTTCAAGTGGTTTTGAGCACTGGAACATTGGTTCCCAACATTATGCGTTTTAACAAGACGTAAATCGGAAAACATATCAAAACATTTCCAAAGAGTGTGAAATTTTGAGCATAGTGTCATGACACAGAAAATTTCCCATAATTGTTTGGTGTTTAAAAGTATTTTTCATGAATATTTCACCTTTTATAGGCTTTATTTGCATTAATTTAGGAAAAATACTTAAGTTTTTCCAAAAATTCCCATTTTTATTTTCAAGACTCTTTTCATGTTCTAGTTACTGAGAATAATAATCCCCTAAATTTTAACACGTTTTATCAAGCACTTATGTATTTTTGATTCATCACAACACAATCATTTTCAATTTACAAGGCTACAACAATGCATGATGTTCATGCATTTTCTAAAAATATCAGATCACCAAGATAAATTACTATCTTTTTATTCTACTGAGATACACTTGTTAGGAGTCTAAAAACAATTTTATTAGATTTATTGAACACCTTAAGTCCCATGAACATGTATCACAACAAGATGCTCACAGAAAGCTTGCTATTTGCGCTTCAATTTTGTGTGACACATTTGGAGGTCGAATACTCAATGGATTTGAGTGAGACCAGTGGGGTTTTAAAGGTAAGATATTAAACTAAATTCCAGAAGAAAAATCAAGATTTTTGGACCATTATTCACCGAGTTATGGTCGATCAAGGTGGGGTCAAAATCTGGACAATTGCATGCATGACAAAAATGATCTTTTTGGAGTGTTTAGACTACCAAACGATTTCTAGACCTCATCCAATGATTGAGGCCTTGTCTTTTATGCATGAACATGTGTTTTACAGAAACATAACTATATTTTAACATGGATCAAGATCTAGCTACGAATTTTGGTGCATGCAAACCCTAGAGTCGGGTTTTCGGTTCTTCATGAAGAACACAACCTTGCTGCCAAGCTTTTGATCTTTGAATCTATGTAATCTTTGTAATCTTTGTTCTAACACATTCTTGGTGTTAAAATACATCAAAGATGTGTTAGAAACGATTTTTAGTAATTTAAACCATTTAAACTAGCAAGAATATGTAAATAAGCATTATAACATCAAAAGTCTACTTTTCGGTTTGATTTTCAGTTTGATCATAGGTTACCCTTCTTTTAACACATGAATATGTGTAAGGTATAACCTAAAAACCATCAAACCTTGTATGAGGATTTAAGTCATGAAAAAAGGCATGAAATCCAAGAAATAAACATAATGAAAGTAGGAAATGGAAGCTAGGAAAGGTGATTATACCTTAAAGTTCTTGTATTTGTGTAAGAACACTTTTAAAATGGTGATTTAGAGCTGAATATTTGCTGAGATTTTGTATGTGCTTAGAGAGAAATGTGTGTGTTTTTGAAAGTGAAAATGAGAGAAATTATTAGGGGAAAGAGTGTGGAATTGGTGTAAGTGTATTGCATGGAATCAAATGAGCTTAGTGGGGAGTTTATTAGTCACGAGAGGAGGGGGGGGGGGGGGGGCTGGCCGGTTTATCATAATGTATTTGATTCATTTACGATTGGCATTCGCGAGTTAATCGTGCGGTTTCCGGTTGCGTTAACAGAGTTACGAAATTTCCGATTAAATTCCGGTTGTGATACCATAAATATTTTGCATTGATGTATGAAATTAAATTTCATTTGTTTTCTTTGGCACTTTGTAACCTAATTTAATGTTGTTTACAGTCTTAAAGTCCGCTAAGCAATCTCCTAAAACGTTACGTGATTTTGGTAGTTCACGATTTCGGTACTTAAGGAGTCGTAACCTAGACTTTTCACTAGGATTTTAGAGTGCTGTAAACGTAATTAGATAGACTAAGAATTTTAGTGCGTTAATGACCTGAGATTTTTGACGGTTATCACATATTATTCATAGCTAAATATGATAATCATTGATTATTTAAAATTTTTGATTTTTACTTATATTTTATCTTGATTATTTTTTCACTACACAAAAATCTCCTCTTCTTTAGCGGTTTATAACATTATCTAAATTCAATTAGTCAATAAGCATGCTTAATTTTCTTTTTATAAGCTAAAATTAAAAATTAAAATGACAATATAAATCATGATTTATAGAACAATTAATATTAAGTAATTGTGTTAAAAGTTTAATTTGTATAATTCCTAAAGAAAGTATCACATCTTTATTTAAATTTAAAAGATTATTAGTCCTTAATTAATATAAGAAATCCACGAATTTATTACTACTTATAACACATTTAACACATTTTGCTTAATTTTCAATTTAAGAGTGTCTATTGTCTAAATTGACCTTTTAAGAACAATCTATCGAAACTAATTAATTCAAATTGTTTGATTATTAATTCAAATTGCTTTAAAAAAATAAAAAATCAATTCCAATTAATATTTATATGTATTTGTCAATACTATAATTCTATCATTTTTAATTTGAACTCTAAAAACCTAAATAATTTTAATGTCGCAATTACTGTGTATATAATTTTGTATTAAATCAGCGCTATCGTTAATAATTAATCATATGATATTATGTTGTACGTGCATATTCAATTATCATTATACTTAATTAATTGTTGTATTTTGAGCTACAAACTCTTCGGTGCAAATAAAATATTAATAAACCAAAGAACCTAATCGAACATCATAATAGAAATAATCACCCGTTGCTTTGCACGGGCATTATACTAGTTTATAATGATTTTTTTTAGCAATTATTTGAATGCTATCTGATATGGTCTAATTTGTACATATTTTATGGACCATATTCTCGTGCTTATTTCCATTTTATTTGCAAATCTATTAAATTTGTTCTTATTTGGTTAATATTTGCATTTAAGATTAAGAATGGAAGTTGGATCGAAAAGAAGTTGAAAACGGCGCAAAACGAAGGAAATCTAGCAAGTTCAGAAAACTCTCATGGAAGCACACTATCCGGCGGATAACATCATGCTCTCTAACGGATGAGGAGTCCTAACTTTCCACATATTCGGTGAGGCTTCACCATTTTGGTCATAACTTTCTCATACGAACTCCGAATTACTTGATTCAAAAGCTCACATTTACTAGATAAAGAGAGCTTCCTTCTCATACACAATGACCACTATCCGGTGGATATGGCACTCCTATCCGGAGAATAGGGTATGTCGACCAAATTTCTATTTAAGCAAACTTAATCTAATTAATTGGGGATCTTTTCCCATTAACCCTAGTTCGACTAAGGCACCTGCAAAAGGGGTTTTTATGTAGTTTTTAAAGCATTAGAAGAGTATGGATTGAAGAGATTCAACCGAGCTAAGAAGATTTCATTATTGTGTTCGGTTTGTGTTAATTTTACTATCTTGCATTCGTTCATGTCTATATGTATGGATACTTGTTTATATTTATTATTTTCTGCAACCTAGCATTGGATTAAACCTTTTTATGTGTATACTTAAGTTGTTAATCCATTAGATAAAGACTTTATGAGTTTACTTTCGAGTTATGAATTTTATTATAATTGTTAACATTTAATTGGAGATCCATGGTTGGTCTTAGTGTTTAATTTTTGAGTCTTAACAGGATTGGTGGATATATGCTATAACTAGCGTTTGTTAGGTATTTATGATTATTTAACCTATTAGATAATTATAAGTTGAGACTGTAACCGGTAATAGGTTAAGAAATACGCAATTAATAATCTTGAATGAAGAGCGTCTAGTTAAGAAATACTCAATTATTGTACTTTAGCATAACTTCTAGATATAATTATTAGACACTCGTTAGCACGAGGTCGCTAGATTAAATCGTTAATAAATAATGAGGAACTTAGCACATAACTTGCGATGGTCACATAAGAATAGCTTCTTTCGTACGAATTACTTCGTAGGGACTTTTCAATAATTGTAGAACAAGAGGACGTTAGCAGGAATCCTAATTAACATTAGTTATTCATGATAGAATTCACCGAAGTAATCAAAATCAGATAATTGGAATCTAAGTAATTATGCATCTAATTATATACATCTTCGTATCTTTTAACTTCGTAAATCTCTTTTGTAGTTGTTTGTCGAAAGTGGGCCTTTAATATCCGTTAACAATTTAAAAACCTTTTTAACTAGATTAACTATTAGTTAGTGTAGGTTCCCCTGTGACGGATCAACGACGTACTCAACCATTTAGAGTGTGGAATCCATTAATATAGATATAAACGATAATCAACGAGTTCAAACAAATACGTAAAGAATATGAATATCAATCTTTATTGAATATAAACTTGGTTACGTTCAAACTAAGATTCGAACTGTCTCTTTTAGCTTTCTGCAAACTTGTACTAAGCTCTAAGATTGAATTCATGAACTCTTTTTCAACACTCATAAAACCAATGGACATATGCATATATATTGGTCAAGTTCGTATGGACTGGGCCCTACGAACTTAGCTCACTTCGAAGCCCATACGAACTTGTCTAAGTTCGTATGATCTCCTAGTTCGTACATACTCTCTAAGTTCATACGATTATACATATAAGACAAAAGATAACAATTACAATGATGTCAAAATGACCTATTACAAACTAGACGCTCTTGTCACACAAGATGTACCAACAGACTCCCTCTTGACAATAGCTCTAGTTGTCTTCGATCTTGATTCTGTTAAGCTCTTTTGACTGCCTGCCTACAATCCTTTCTCAACACAAACCTTCACAACTCTCTGATATCTTTTGCCTTCATGTCTCCAACTATCTCTGTAGTTTCATGAAGCTTCATCAGATCATGTCATTCACCCTCAAAAACTCTTGTAGATCAATCTTTTCAGCTTCCGATTCACCTTCAGGAATTTCGTCTTTTTCAAATCTTAATTCCTCTAGGTCTATCACTCCGATTCACCTTCAGGAATTTCATCTTTTTCATATCTTAACTCCTCTAGGTCTATCGTCTTTTCTCGAGATTTTTGATTCACCTCCAGAAGTTTCATCATTTTATGAACTAAACTTCTCTAGGTCTATCACCTTTTTCTCTTTCCTTTAACTCAGACTCATCATTATTGAACTCGTTAGTTCAATGGTATCATTCTCTGTTAGACTTACTGGAGTTTTATCAGTATCAGTACCACCTCTTTAGCGGTATCTAAACAAAACTTCTCTAGGTCTATCACCTATGTCTCCTTCCTCTAACTCAGACTCATCACTATTGAACTCGTCAGTTCAATAGTATCAGTCTCTATTAGATTTATTGGAATTTTATGAGTATAAGTACCATCTCTTTGTTGAATAGACTCCCCCTTAACCTGTTCAAGCTTACCAAGTCTTCCAGTTGAAGAGTTAGGTACCTCACCATCTTTTGGTGTACTGCTGCGTACCAAGTCTTCCAGTGAATAGTTAGGCAGCTCACCATCATTTGGTCACCATCATTTGGTGCACTGGGATCATCGTCTCTGTCTCTGTCTCCGTTTCTTTCTCAACTTCTCTTTATAACCATTCTTCTCCCTCTGAGCTGTTGCGCGCTTCAACAAGGGATTTATCTCCGCCTAAGCGAATGCTAGTTCATATGGTGAGATAGTTGTAATAGGTGCCGTTGGAATTGTTGTTGCAATTGTGGGTGTGGTGGTGGTTGTGGGTTGGGCAACCTGCTCACTAATGACGACCCCACTAGATCGTCCTCTTGTGGGCCTTCTAGTTGGTAACGAGGTATCATTATCAGAATCATCATCGCCATCTTGCAATGTATAATCATCGTCTTCATTCAACTTATGTTTGCCTTTATCCATATTAAAACGAGACCCGGAGTGAGATCTAAGTATTTTTAGATCGAGATTCATCCAACAGTGGAGTATCATCTTCATCATCACTTTCATCAGCACTCTCGGTCTGTTTAGTCGCAACCCGAATAACATCCTCGAATTTAGATCTTCTAGCTTCAACAATTAGTATTACCTAGGCTTTGAACTAATCGCGTTCTAGTTGTTTCTCCAATTGTAGAATAAAACAATCAAAAATAATTATCTCCCCATCTAGTAAGAACTTAAATGTGTACAACTTAAAATATAATATAATTATGTTATTCGTACTAACAAAATTCACATTCTTTTTGTGATAGCCATTGTTACGAAGATCATAGTAGCCATGATGTAGACTGTACACAGTAGGAATTATTGTATCCCTTTGTTATTATTTATGTAGCTAATAGTCCAAGACGATTATTGGTATTGTTGTCCACATAAGCACTCAACATTCAGAATTTTCAAGTGTGATTTTAATTATTATTCACGATTACTTGTGTAGCTTCGCATTTGATATACTCTTATGATCAAGATACGCTCATAACTTCCATGTAATGGGTGTTATTATTTTATTTCATCTTTAAAGTCAAATCATTTATAATTTTTCAAGTACTGTTGTACAAGATTAATGATTAAATTTGACTAGGGTTAGAACAAAACAAATCTAAAATCAAACCATTGGTGACATGTCTGTACAATCGTACAACAAAGCGACGTAGTTTGACTAGAGACCTTGATAAATGTATTCTTGTTTCTTGGTCTAGTTTGTTCTATGTTAAGATATACTGAATTAAACTAGGTTAACATGTTTCGAGATGTAGCAGAAGAAACACTTAGTATAACTCCCAGATGAAGTCTTTATGGTACCCAATAACATGTGTTATGATATAATCTATCACATAAGAATTAAGACTTAACGTCATATGTAACACCCATATTTTTCTTTTTTTTATATAACACTTTATTCAACAATGTAAATGACATTTCTTATATATATATATATATAAACAACACATTGTTTACAATTATTACAAGCGTGAGTTTTCTCTATCAAAAGACTCCCTCAATATCCGAGCATGATTTAATGGGGGTAAACACTTACTACCAGCAATAGTAAGTACACCACTATTCGCGCTGCGGCTCCTTCCCAAGTCCCTCTTTCCCTTTACTTGACCCACCTGTATTAAACAGCAACAACAGAATGGGTAAGCACATCGGCTTAGTAAGTAACAGAATCACAACAATAATATAAGATAGAAATCTTATCAAACACTGTAACCACTTATAATCTCTTGCCTCATTTAGAGTACACAATCACACTGCTAGGCCATTTATGATCACTCAGCATAAAGAGGACCAATAATAACATTGCCAAGCCATTTATGATCACTCAGCATAAAGAGGGCCAATAATAACACGGGTAGACCATTTATGATCACTCAGCATAAAGAGGGCCAATAATAACACGGCTAGACCATTTATGATCACTCAACATAAAGAGGGTCAATAACAATACAGCTAGACCATTTATGATCACTCAGCATAAAGAGTGTGACAACCGTCAAAAATCTCAGGTCATTAACGCATTTAAATTCCTAGTCTATCTAATTACGTTTACAGCACTCTAAAATCCTAGTGAAAAGTCTAGGTTACGACTCCTTAAGTACCGAAATCGTAAGTTACCGAAATCGCGCAACGTTCTAGGAGATTGCTTAGCGAACTTTAAGACTGTGAGGAACACAAAATTAGGTTACAAAGTGCCAAAGAAAACAAGTGAAATTAAATTTCATAAGTCATCACAAAATAGTTATCATATCGCAAAAATCGGAATTTAACCGGAAATTCCGTAACTCAGTGAACGCAACCGAAAATCGGTTAATTGACTCGCAATCAAATACATTTTGATGAATGTTATAAACTTATAAGATAAAGTTTCATGACTCAAACTTTAATCACAAAGACATCACAAAAATCGGAATTAACCGAAATTCCGTAACTCGGCAAACGCGAACCGAATCGAATAAACGAAACTCGAATCCGACAAACTAATACTTGAATATCCATTATAAACAATCTAAAATACAATTTGAAGTATTTTATAAATTTAGAACATCAATTTTTACAACCCTAATATTAAGCACAAAAACAACACAATTTAAAGCCTTTAAATGTATAAGACTTGTGAAATTTTAATACAAATAAATACTAAAACTAATATACATTTTATTTTGACAAAAAAATAAGTTAAAAACCTCATTTTAATGACCCAAAACCGGACCCCCCTTTCCCTCTCTCTTTTTTCCACTCAACCTCTCCACTAACCACTTATATTCCATGCAAAAGTCTTCTACCACTTACACACTCTTCCTCTCATCATTTCTCTCATTTTCTCTCAAGAAAACACACACAAACCTCTCTTTTCACACACTAAACTCCAGAGAATATCCATCCTTAAATCATATCTTTGAAGGTGTTCATACACCTAAACCAACTTTCTAAGGTATGCACACCATCTCTAGCTTCCATTCTTGCAATTTCCTACTTTGATTCTTGTAAAAACATGGATTTTATGCCTTTTTCATGGCTAAAATTCTCATACAAGGATTGATGGTTTGTAGGTTCCCTTACACTTGTTTAAGTGTTAAAACAAAAGGGCAACCCATGATCAAACCGAAATCAAACCGAAAAAGTCGACTTTTTGATGTTATAGAGTTTATTTACATGTTCTTGCTAGAATAAATGGTTAAAATGTTAATTTATGTTTATGTTTCTATAAAACACATGTTCATGCATAAAAGACAAGACTTCAATCTTTGGATGAGGTCTAAAAATCGTTTGGTAGTGAAATCACACCAAAAAGATCACTTTGTCATGCATGCAATCTGTCTAGATTTTGAGCCTACTTGAAACAACCATAACTCAGTGAATAATGGTCCAAAAATCTTGATTTTTCTTCTAGAATTTAGCTTAATGTCTTACCTTTAAAACCCCACTTATCTCACTCAAATCCATTGAGTTTACGACCTCCAAATGTATCACACAAAACTGATGCGCAAACAGTAACTTTTCTGTGAACACCTTGTTGTGATACTTGTTCATGGGTCTTAAGGTGTTCTATAAATCTAAGAAAAATTATTTTAGACTCCTAACATGTATATCTCAGTATTATAAAAAGATAGGAATTTATCTTGATGATTAAGTATTTTTAGAAAATGCATGAACATCATGCATTGTTGTAATCTTGTAAATTGCAAATACTTGTGTTGTGATGATTCAAAAATATATAAGTGCTAGATAAAACGTCTTAAAATTTTGAGGATTATTTTTCTCAGTAACTATATCATGAAAAGAGTCTTGAAAATAAAAATGGGAATTTTTGGAAAAACATAAGTATTTTTCCTAAATTAATGCAAATAAAGCCTACAAAAGGTGAAATAATCATGAAAAATACTTTTGGACATAAAATAATTATGGGAAAATTCCAGTGTCATTTTCTGACACCATCCTCAAAATTTCACACTCTTTGGAAGTGTTTTGATATGTTTTCCGATTTACGTCTCGTTAAAACGCATAATGTTGGGAACCAAAGTTTCAGTGCTCAAAACGTCTTGAAAATTTTACACAAACTTAAAAATTGGTATAAAATGATCTGGTAAAAATTCCAGAATTTTAAGTGAATAATTACTATTTTTCCCATAATTATCCCACTTTTTAGACATAAAATGATTATAAATAATCCATAAGTCTAAAAATCCCCAAATTTTCACAGAAAATTTGTGAACTATATTTCATATTTCATACCAAGTTTGGTAATTTTTAGATGTTGTATTCATATATTTCCATTATTTTGTTTCCAACTCGAACAATTACCGACATCGTAAATTAAATGGAAATTCAAACTTTTACGGCACTTTGTAATTTAATTAGCTAGCTAAGCAATCCTAACAAACCGTATTAGTCGAGAAACTAATTAGAAACCTTGTGTTCTTAGGACTTGGATAGGAGTCAAACCCAGTCGGCACGCGCATTACATCCATCCTTCCGCTCACGCTCAATAGTGAGTTTACACAGCCCCTCTTTTTAACGTTTTACTTAAATGTTTTGGGGTGAAAAGCATGCTATATGATTTAATTACTATATTTGGATTACAAATATTATTCTTATGTTATACTTGATTTACGAATGCTTTGCTTATACTATGCTCGTTTTACAAATGCTATCCTTGATTTACAAATGCTATGCTATGGTATATGCTATGCTTACTTTCGAATACTTGACATGGTTAAAATGTCGTATTGATTACGAATAACTTCTTTAATGTTTGAAGTTTATACGAACATGATTATATGCTTGTTTTTCTATCGTATCTAAAGTCCCCGGTATATCTACACGACCATTAACTCTATATGAGCCAAATGATGCATATGAATAGTACTATTTGGGAGCGAGACCACCTCCCCACTCACGCGGCCACGTGAGTGCATCCCATCATCCTAAATGCCAACGATAGGACATCTCTCTTTTGGGGCAAAGGTTTATCGGTTGTAGGTTTGGTTGTGGACTCAAGCATAATAAAATCATTGTGACAATACACAATATAACGTGATAGCATAGAAATTCATAAGCGACTATAAACGTATGACGTTTCGACTTTTGAAACGATATCTCTTTAAAACTATAAACTTTACGACCCGAGCTTTACAATGACTTTGTCATTTGAAATGATATCTCTTTTAAACTATAAACTTTACGACCCGAGCTTGGCAATGACTTTGGCATCTGAAACGACATTTCTTTGAAACTGTAAACCTTACGACCCGAACTTTATAAAGACGTTGTCATTTGAAATAATACTTCTTTAAAACCATAAATTTAAAACTTGAGTTTTACACTATAAATCATTGTGGTTGTGGACAATGATAGACGTGGTTTCATAATAACGTTTCGCATTCTTATGAACTTCGACATAATAAACCGTTGAGATTATAAACATTTTGATATTGATTTGATGATCCATTGACTTTATAAACGTAACCTGAATCTATTAAATGCTACAATATGAGTTTTATAAACATAACTTGAAATTATTAAACACTATATCTTGAGTTTTATAAAAGTGAACTGAATATTTCTTTGAAAATATGAGCGTGGCGTTATGGAAGAATTACGACTTTTAATTGAGTTCCAAAGGGAATCACTCCTAAATGAATCTCGTACTTAAATAAACCTCTTTTGCAAACAAAACATTGATTCACAAATGAATCTAACTATCAAATGGGTATCACTCTTAAATGAGCCTTGTTTTAATGAATTACTTTTATAATTATCCGCGCAATAGCGCTTGACCATCCTAAAAATTTATCTTATAAAATTATCGGATGATTTTCGTCATTGTATGAGCCTCGGTACTAAACAGATAACTTTTGTGAACTAATCACGTAGTAACGTGGAACTTCTAAACTAAACTTTGTAAACTCTTGAAAAGGGTCTTTCCTTAAGCAAAACCTGTGTACTCACCAACTATGTTTCATAGTTGACCTGTTTATTTTTACATGCTTTTCAGGAAATAGTCACAACTTGTCTATTGAAGCTAAACCTGTTATATGAGCTATGCTGCTATAGCGTTACGGAATTTTGTCTCTTTTGGATGTAATCGCATGTTTAGATTATTTACTTTTGTGCTGTAAACGCTTGTAAGATCTTATGTAATGTAATAATTGTAGACCGTTGAACGGTGATCTTTTGTAATTTTCGATTGTGAAATCATTGTACTGTTACATCTCGTGTTTCCGCTTTAGCGGGGTGTGACAAAGAGGGCCAATAATAACACGGCTAGACCATTTATGATCACTCAGCATAAAGAGGGTCAATAACAATACAGCTAGACCATTTATGATCACTCAGCATAAAGAGGGTCAATAATCACTTGTATCGCTGAATTAATACAGTATACTCAAGTACTCTGCAAATCTGGATATTCTCATTCAATTATTATCCTTCTATTACTTACCTCGAGAAATATGTAGATGAATATCCTCGATTATCACGTACCGAATACCGGTCTGTAAATCACATATAAAATAATTAACCCTTTTATAAATTTAGCGACACTTCATTAAAGTCGCCACAACACAGCATGCGACACTATCATTAGTGTCTCAAAACAAGCCTATGCGACTTTATCATTAAAGTCGCATCACCTCAAAGTCGCTTATGCGACTTTATCACTAAAGTCGCAGCCTGGAGTCAGCCTAGTGCGACACTACCAGTAAAGTCGCATACTGCGACTTTACCATTAAAGTCGCACGACGAACAGATCAGACCCCCAAATCTAAATTTCTCGAATTCAGACTTGATATAATCAAATTAATCCGTTCCAATCCGTTCAAAACACTTAATAATACTTATAACACATAATAATCAGAGCCTTACCTTGATTTCATGGTTCAATTGCTTCGATTTTGAATTCTAAACTTGATTTCTCACATTCTCTCTCTATTTCTTCGTTTTCTCACTCTAAAACGCTTTCAGGAACTTGTTTTCTGTTTATGGAAGTGTTTAGACGAAGAAAATATATATATAAGTCGCAAATTACACTTAAGCTCCTCAATTTCATTCAATCAAATCAGTTATGCGACTTTATCATTAAAGTCGCATGGGTCATAAAGTTGCTGCTTGCGACTTTACCACTAAAGTCGCAGGTCTCCACCAACATTCTCAAACTTTAAATTTTTCAGCTATTTCGGGATGTTACATCATACATCAAAAGAGAGTTTTCACATGATAATACCCTTACTTGAGTTTATTTTTGTGCACTTAAAAAACCTTTATGTTGGATACCTACCTATACATCATATGATGAAGCTATTAGTCACGTTGAGATTATGGTACATTGTACTGTGTAAGTACTACATCTTAAAGCCACACTTAATAAAGTTCTAGGCATGGGTAACTTTTTCGTCATTTCTTCGCGTCATCATAGTGACACTCAAATTTTTTCTAGTTTTTCAAACTTACTAAGAATACTAAAAAATAAAGATAGATAAAAGTTCTTAAGGGAGATACGTTACTCAAAAATTGTCATTCCAACGATTTGGACTAACAACTCAAAACGTGATTTATCAAAAGCCTTAGCATAAAGGTCAACTAGATTATCGTCTGAGGAATTTGTCATCCCAGATTTGATCATGTCTCCCCTTAGTCGCTACCTCTTTTGCAGTAATTTCTTTCGCTGAACTTGTAGCCTCTGAAGTCTGTGATTGTGCACTTGGAGATTGATCAATTACCTCTCTTCTTTTCACAACGTCTACAAGAACTTGCCTCTCCCCGATCATGTGCATTGAGCAATCGCTATCAACATACCACAAGTTAATAGCCATTCTGGTCAACTCCTGCACATAAATGAAAACGATTAGTTATTACGGGGGACCCAAGCCATCATGGACTTGGGTCGGCCATTCTCATCAACAAATGTAAATTCCTTCATATATCTATCTCACCTTTCAAGTTACTTGGATACTTTGGAAATTTCAAGTGTTTGTGAATGGGGAGTACAACCACTAGGCCTTCTATCCGAAGACTTTTGGAAAAGTCTCTGATTGACTGGCCTTCGGTTTGAAGTAGATCTAACCCTAGATTGATAGTTATAATTCGAATTTTGAAAAGTCCTGTTACTACTACCTTGGTTAGAAAAACTTTTGTTGGGGGTTTGAAGACGTTTTAGAGTTTTCGAGAAAATTGATTCTCCATTTGAGCTTCCTGTTTCAGGAGAAGTGCTCATTGGACTATCATTTGTCGAAAATCCTGATTTCTTACTTGGACATACATTTGCTACATGTCCCTTTTGATGGCACACGAAGCACAAACGTTTCTCCGAGGCTTTCTTATGAGCCTTGAGATTCGTTTGGTGTTCCATTTTGTGTGGAGTCAGAGAGGAGCCTAGTTCGGTTTGCTTACTTTTTCCCTTTTTATTATTAATAGAATCTATTTTCGGTTCAACAAACTCAACTTTAGATTGTGACTCCTCATTTTGTAAATTGAGTTCCATCACACCATCATTTACAAAAGACACTTTCTTTTAAAAATTTTGTGGAGGTGTTGTGGAAGTCTCAGTTTTTACTTATTCTATTTTAGGACTTGACTCTTCTTTGGTATCTGACTCAGCTCTCTCTGATTTGGTTGACTTGATTAAAGTAACATTTTCAGTGACTGCTGATAATGTAGCAGAGTCATCTCCTTTTAACAACGCATGATCGTTTAATAAAAATGAACAGTTATTATTAACTGGTGGGGGAACTTTTCCGTATCTCACTCCACAATGATCTCTGGGCTATTTTTGAACACTTTGCAAATTATCTAAGGTCTCAACTAAAAATCTTCTTAGTTGAATTTTATTTTTAAGCTCAACAATTCTAACCTTAGTGTGTGCTAGTTCTTTTTCTTTATTTGAAGAGTTTTAGTTAAATCTGAAACATGCTCACGAGCTAAATCAATTATTTGACTCTGCTCGTTGACTCGATCTTTTAAAGTGATTAAATCATTTGCATCAAATTTAGCTTTATTAACTAACTCAGAGTTTCTCTGTTTTAAAATTGTGTTCTCTTCTTTTAAGGCATTTAATTGAGCTGTAAGAGTTTTTGATGCGTCTATTAGATTCTCAGCCTGCTCTCCAAAGTTAGTACATAAAACACAAGCTTTTACTACAGAGTCTAAGTTTAGAATTACCTTATGCTTCTCAACATCCATTTTGGACATATATGCTATAAAGTCCTTTGAATTCATATTTTCAGTTGACTCCAGCCTTATAACCTTGGTCTTTAAAGCAGGTATTTCTCTTTCAGTCTCCTTCTTACTAGCTTCCTTTTGATCTTCCATTTTCGCCTCATCAATTGTGGCCATGAACACCTGAGGTTCTTCAGCATGTGTACTCCAATCATATGAACTGTCTTGTGTTTGAACAACCAAGGATCTGAAATGTGTACTATTCCCTGAGTTTTGATCTCTCATAGAAGTCCCTTGATATGAGTAGCTCTGCCTTCCCTGGTTTGAAGTTTGTTCTTTTATATCGGTCTTTGACATTCCCTGGCGAAATGCCGAAACCATCGCAGTTATAGCACTTAACCTTTGTCTTGTTAAATCCAACCTTTCCTCCAACAAACATCCTACCCGTTCGATACATGAACCTCTGCGCCCTCCTTGCAACCATGGCCAGTTGCCATTGCAGTCCTATCTATTCAAGATCATCAGGGTCAATCTGGTCATAATCCTCATTTTTCATTGCAGGATCCGTGACTTTTCCCTGTATGAAGTTCTCATGAGATGCCACAAACGATGATGGCATTGCCATCTGACCTTCTGCTGAGTTCATGCTCATAGACATCGATTTGAACCCATTAACATTTCTAGATTGTGGGTTCCTATCTTTGCCTGAATCACCGGATGATGCAACAGATATAAACGATAATCAACGAGTTCAAACAAATACGTAAAGAATACGAATATCAATCTTTATTCTGCAAACTTGTACTAAGCTCTAAGACTGAATTCACGAACTCTTTTTCAAAACTCATAAAACCTACGGACATATGCATATATATTAGTCAAGTTCGTATGGATTGGGCCCTACGAACTTGGCTCACTTCGAAGCCTATACGAACTTGTCTAAGTTCCTATGATCTCCTAAGTTCATACCTACTCTCTAAGTTCGTACGATTATACGTATAAGACAAAAGATAACAATTACAATGATTATCAAAATGACCTATTACAAACTAGACATTGTTGTCACCCAAGATGTACGAACAGTTAGTTTAGATGATTAAAAATAGCCATCGTTCCCCAAGAGTTCGACATCCAAAGTAATCATCGCTATATTACTATATGATTAGGTGCACTTGCCTATATCGTGAAATAATCAATAACGCGTGGTAAAATCCTTTAATAAATTAAAGCCTAGATATTATACATCAAGTTTTTGATGCTGCTGCAGCGGAACGGTTTTTCCATTTTTGACTGTTTAAATGAACTTTTGGTTAATCAATCCTTCCGGAGAGATTGTATCTTGACGAAAGTTATTTTTGTGGTTTTTACTTATATACATTTTTGGGTATTAATTTACTATACTTTAGGTGGTTGATTTCGGTTATTTACGATTCATATATTATTCCCTCTGGTTAGATGGGATTCGGTTCCGAAATTTTCTATGTATTTGTTACACCCCGCTAAAGTGGAAACACAAGGTGTAACAACACAATGATTTCACAACGTAAGGTACAAAAAGTTCACCGTTTACAACATGCTACTACTAGAGATTACAAGTGTTTACATACGTTTACAACGCAAAGTGCGAATCATACAACCGAAATACATCCATAAAATAGAACAAAAATAGAGTACAAGACCGTAGTATCAAAACAGCTTAGACGTGGCTTCAACCCTTTATTACTGACTGTTTCCTAGAAAGCATGTAAAACGAGAGGGTCAACTATAAAATATAGTTGGTGAGTTCATAGCTTTCAAGTTTCAAAAGCCATTCAATTTTTTTGAAACCGTGTTTAAAAGATTCACGTCGCTATGTGAGTAGTTTGTTTATACGCAAAAAAGTGGTTCATTTAAGAACGAGACTCATTTAAGAGTGATATTCATTTAAGAGCGACAGTATTATATATATATATATATTGCTTGAGTCCACAACCAAACCTACTGGCCCGAATTATGCCCTAAAGCAATGCCCCATTGTTGGCATGTCGGTGGTGGTATGCACACATGGCCGTGTGAGTAGGAAGGTGGTCGCCCTCCAAATAGTACTATCCATAGAAACCATTGATACTTGGCAAACAAAATAATAGAAACCTGAGAAAGTCACACCTAAAAATTACCAAATTTTGTATAGTTGGCACAATATTGATTATGGAATTTCTATAAAACTTTGGGAATTTTTAGGTTTATAGATTATTTATTATCACTTTTTGTCCAACATATGATGAAAATTCAGATTATATAGCAAATGACCATGAAAAATTACGATATTCTATCACATCAGTTTCTATATAAAACTGGACTTTTGTAAAAATTTCAAGTCTTTTGGAGCTACAAAACTCTGTTTTCAAATATTTTATGATTAATAGCACCCAAATTAGAATAAATACCAAATAACACCCAAATAATTTGATTTTTTGTGTGGAGTGTTATTTTATGTTGAAAATATCACAGATAATTTCCAGGAGTTTTTGGCTTGAATAACTAATTTTCATGGTCTTATATATTGTTAGTTTTGTATTTTTTTAAAGAAAATACGTATAAGTTCCAAAAGTTCCAAATTTTCTTCCCACAGTACTTGATACTATAAGGGAGTTGAAAAAAATAAGTTCCATATTTTTAACATGTTTTTGGCCCATTTTATGAATTTGTAATATAGACAACACACATTTAGCCATTTCTTCAAGTTTTTATATGTCATGTGTTTAAGTAATTTATAAGCATATAAGAACAATCTTTCAAGACATAAGATTTTTACCCTACTGATATCAACATGTTAGGTGTCTAAAAAAATGTTTTTTTTGTAATTTTTAATACATTAGAACCCTTGAACATGCATCACAAACTAGTGCTTACAGAAAACATTTTGTTGGCGCACCAGTTTTGTGTGACTTTTTTGGGGATCGAATACTTAATTTTTTAAGTGAGACCACTTAGGTTTGAAAGCTAACACCTTAAGCTAAATTCCAGAAGAAAAATCAGAATTTTCGAACAAGTATTCGTTTAGTTATGGCCTGTAAAAGTTGGACTAAGGAATCTGGCAGATTTCATGTTTGAGTGTAAGTTAAGTTTTGAGTCATAGACTACCACTTTAACTCCTTGTTAAGTCATGATTACTCCTATGATGATTTCATGATGACAATAACTATATAAGTATGGTGGGATTTCTTTTAAAAGAAATGAAATTCGCTTTGAATGAGCCAAGTCTTTTGTATGCTGGCTGCAAAGGAGTTGCAGTTGTTTAGTTCACCCAGCAGACAGAACTGCCAGTTCACCCAGCAGACAGAACTGCTAGTTCACCCAGCAGACAGAAATCTTTGAAGAGTAATCAGCTCTGAAATATTCAAAGTCTTATATCACATACATGTTTAAGTATCCTTCAGTTAAGCTGTGGAAACTTTCTTTGTTCATCAAGATCAAGTTTGAACATTGAAATGAAGACCCAGCATAGGGTTCATTATCACAGTTCACCCAGCACTGAAACTGAAGAACACTTGAGTTATAACAGACTCAAGTGATCATGCTTTTAACTCTTAGTGAATGTTTGTGCATAACAAAATGGCATCTTCTGAGGTTGTACTCAATGTATATATCTGCTATTCTTGGCTCCTTATGCACAACATGTCTCCTTATCATGGTCAGCCTACAAGACAAGAATGCAGTGTACTTTCTGACAGACTGCCAGACCTGATCGTGCAGACTTCATCAGAACACACAAGCAAGCATGTCTGAAGTCAACCAATGAAGATGAAGACATTTGGAAAACATTCATTGGCTGATCAAGTTTCAAGCATCACACAAGCTCTACTATAAATATCAGACTTGGGTTACAAAGCTAAGTGTGAGTGCGCGAGTAAATCAGCAAGAATTCTTAGTGAATCAATAATAGTTCATAGAGCATTTGTGTTAGCAGATTTGTATTGCTTGTAATCAGCTTTGAGTCTGTTCTCAGCTGATCTTAGTAATAGGATTCTGTATTCAATTAAGTTAGAGATTCCGCATCTAACTTGTAATTCTTTGATTTATCAAAATAAAAGAATTATTTGAAAAATCTCTATATGTTCCTATTATACAACTAAGTCTGATTCACAATTTCAATTAAGAAAACGAAAAAGTTGTATTCACCCCCCCCCTCTCTACAACATTGTTGTTAACCTTTGGGACCAACACTCCTAGACCCCAATCATTGATTTGGGTCTTGATCTACACGCATGCACCATCATTTTTCCAGAGATGAACTTATTTTTAACAATAAAGTTCTTTTATCCACATCAAAAGTTATGAAAAAGACAATTTTGCAAGATTATGAACTAGTTTCACATTTTAGCACTTGATTTTGGTTTGATCATGGAACATCCCTTCTTTTAAACACATGAACATGTGAAAGGGGGGGTGTTCCGGTTTGGGAAGTCTAGGAGGCACAAATTTTAAATTTTTTTGTTAAATAAAATGTGTTAGAAGTTGTATTATTGGTTTGTATTAAAAGTGTATAAGTTTTGTGTAATGTAAGGCTTAATTTGTGATGTTTTAGTGATTAATAATTGAGTTATAAAAATTGATGTTCTTAATTTCTAAAATACTTCAAATTATATTTAGATTATATATAATGGGTATTTAAGAATAATTTTGTCAGGGTCTGAGTTTCGTTTATGTAGTTACGGGGTTTTAATTAATCTCGATTTTGCGATACAAATTTTTTTTTGAGATAAGTCAATGAACTTAATTCTTTCAATTTTCTTGGCGCTTTATAACCTATATAAGTAGTTCTCATGTACCTAAGGTTTGCTAAGCAATTTCTAAAGTGTTTCTGCAGTTTCAGTGCACATAAGGAGTCGTAATCTAGAATTACTGAGATTTTCGAGTAAGCTGTAAACATAATTGATATTCTAGAACTTAAGTGCGGTAATGACTTGAGATTTTTTTGACAGTTGTCACAATATTGTTCCGTAAATTAATATGTTTTGTCTATTATTGTATTTGTATAACCTGCGTCGTGTATCTTTGTGTTTTCGTGAATGCAAAAATCTCTTACAGATGTACCCTATCTGCCGGATAGGCTATTCCAATCCATTGTATAGGTACTTTATGTCCTTAAATTTCTATTTTGCGTTATGTAAATTATATTCTCATGTATAGTCTTTTCTTTTTGTTTAATTTATTTTACAAGGTTCGACTGATTTTCTTTTAGTTTTGTAGTTAGTGAATGACTCGGATGTTCGAGTGATGGTAGAGTCGACCTTCCAGGAGGCCAACCGTTTCAGGCGATGGTGGAGTCGACCTTCCGGGAGGCTAACCGTTTTTGCTTCACTATTGCATTTTCATTGTTGTATGTTTTAGTTAGTTTGGGTGCGAAATCTGCGTTATGGTAGCCGTCTTTCAACAACTTCTCCATGAACCACGGAGCTTCTATTTTCTCGATATTACTATAGGAGTTTTTCAGTTCTATTTCCTTTTCTCTTTCTCATATTTGGTTTACGCCTTTTGTGTACAATGTGGGCATTGTACAACTCAAGTGTGGGGAGGGGGTGTAGAAAGAGAAGTACTTGAAACTGCTTGTCCTAAACATGAATATTTATAAAAGTTATATTATTTATATCATGTTTTTAGTAATATTGTTTTAATTGGTTCCATAGCCTAGCACATTTATATCTTAATATTCATTTCGTGAGGAAATTTGAGCCTATTTGATAGCATACATTGTTTATGCTCGTTTTTTCCTTCTTGTATGAGTGTGTCGGTGGCTTGTAGTAAACTTTAGAACTTGACATAGTATACGCTCTGTTGGTGCACGTTTGGTGACAACAGCTTCTAGTTTGTAATAGTTAGGTTTAGAAGTCATTTTGTTAATCATTGTAATCATTAACTTAAGTTTTGTTTGTGTATTTTGTAGATTCGTACGAACTTGTAGGTTCGTACGAACTTAGAGTAGGTACGAACTTGTAGGTTCGTACGAACTTGGTAGGTTCGTACGAACTTAGAAGCAGCTAAGTTCGTACGAACTTAGTTGCCTACAAATACACAAGTCCGAAAAAGTGGGTGGAAAGGAGTTTAGGAACTGGGTTTTTCCAGCTAGGTTCGAATACTCTGTGTAACTTCGAATCTAACCTCGTTTACATTCAATAAAAGTGATATTTATACTCGTTTGTTATCGTTTATGTTTATGTGAGGATTCCGCACTCATATAAACGTTATTACCCCGTAGATTCAAGCCCGGAGGGGACTTACAAGTGGTATTAGAGCCATTAAACATTTGGTTTTTGGTTCGGGGTAAAGAAAAGATAAAGAAACGAGAGATTACAAGTGTTTTGGAAGATAAAAGTTGTACTTTCGGCTTCCTCGAGTGCTTGTGATTCATATTCTTTAAGTTTCAATCGATTTCAACGGTTGAATCTTTCTAGATCTGAGTTTTTGCTCAGATTTGAGTTTGAACAGCAAGTTCGTACGTTTCAGAAAGTGTCGTACGAACTTACCCAGAATAGCCATTCGAACTTAGGTTTATACGAACATACTAAGTTCGTACGAACCTACCATTCGAACTTAGATTTTGTTCGAACATACTAAGTTCGTACGAACCTATAAGTTCGAAAAATTTCTAACTTCGTACGAACATATAACCTTCCATAAGTTCGTAAAAAAAATTAAAAATAAAAAAAAAATAAAAAAAAAAAAAAAAAAAGAGTTATTTGGCGGGAAATCTCCGGAAAATTTTCTTTGACCGAAATTTGAATTTAGGCTTACCATTGTTTAACTTTGGTTTGAGAAAATTTAAATTTTACTCGGAAAATATTCACGAAATTTTGGAGGGAAATTTGTGTTTTGAGTGAACTTGACATTAGTTGACTCTCTACTACAAACTTACCTCAAATCCGTATATACTCTTTTTTCGATGTCAAACGTGAACAAGCTGAGAGAATTGAATCATTCTGCACCACCAAAGCTTTTAGCTGAAGATTACTTCGGGTGGAGAGATAGATTTGAATCTTATGTCAAATTCAATGACATCAATATGTGGATCTGTATAAGTGAAGGGTATGATTTACCTTCTTATGAATTCGAAGGGAAACGTCTGTTTCGTTCGTATTCAACGATGAAGGAGGCAGACAGAAAGATGCATGATGCAGAGAACAAGGCATTGTCTGCTATCATCAAGTGTCTTCCTGATGATATTAGATATACCTTCAAACAACGTTACCACTTTTCTAGAGAGCTCTGGGTAGCTTTGGAGAAAATATTTGACGGTGGTAAACAGATCAAAGAGAGTAGGGTTGACTCACATCAAGGGACGTCTTCTAATGACCAATACTCAGGGAATAGTACATATTCTAGAGTATTGGTTACTGAAACACGAGACAGTTCATATGATTGGAGTACACCTGTTAAAGGGCCTCATGAATTGGTGACCACAATTGATGAGGCAGATCAACAGGATACTAGTGAGAAAAAGACTGAGAGAGAGTTACATGCTTCAGAGACCAGGGTTATAAGGATGGAGTCTACTGGTACTATGAGTACAAAAGACTTCATTGCATATATGGCCAACATGGATGCTGAGAAGCATAAGGTTACTCTAAACTTAGACTCTGTAGTTAATGCGTGTGTTTTATTTACTAACTTAGCAGAGCAGGCTGAGAAATTGATTGAATCATCTAATATGATGACGGCTCAGCTAAATGCTTTAAAAGAAGAAAGCACAATTTTAAAACTGAGAAACTCCGAGTTAGTTAATAAAGCTAACTTTGATAAAGAGGATTTAAAAGTTTTAAAAGACAAAGTGAACGAGCAGAATCAAATAATTGATTTAGCTCGTGAACGTGTTTTAGATTTAACTAAACAGTCTTCAGATAAAGAAAAAGAACTAGCAGACACTAAGGTTAGGATTGCAGATCTTATTAGAAAACTAGAACTAAGAAGATTTTCAATCGAAACTTTAGATAATCTATTAAGTGTTCAGAAACAGCCCAGTGATTACAGGGGAATGGGTTACACTAAAACCCCTCCTCCATTTAATCATAATTATAATTCTACATCTGATGAAACTGAGCTATCAACTGTTAATGACTCTTTCAATCAATCAGCAGTCCCTAGGTTAATACAATTTGTTAAGTCAGAGAAAGCTGAGTCAAGTACCAAAGATGAGTCAAGTTCTAAAATAGAGTCAGTAAAAACTGAGACTACACGAACAATAGTCTCTGAGATGGTAGACTTCACCGAGTCCACCAAGTCAGAGAGAGCTGAGTTAGGGACCAATGAGGGGTCAGAAACTAAACTTGAGTTTGTTAGACCTAATATAGAAGATGTTAAGAATAGAAATGAAAAAGGTAAACAAACCGAATTGGAACACCAAGCGATTCTCAAGGCTCAAAAGAAAGCCTGGGAGAAGCGTTCGTGCTTCACATGTCATCAAAAAGGACATGTAGCAAGTGTGTGTCCATATAAGAAATCAAAAGTTTCGACAAATAATAGTCCAAGGAGCAATTCTCCTGAAACAGGAAGCTCAAGTGAAAAATCATTTCGGTCGAAACCTTCAAAAAGTTTTAACAACCCCAACAAAAGTTTTCCTAACCAGGATAGTAGTAATGGAAATTTTCATTATAACTATAAATCTAGGGTTAGATATTCTTCAAACCAAAGGCCAGTCAATCAAAGACTTTTCCAAAAGTCTCCGGATAGAAGGGCTAGTGGTAGTTCCTCCCATTCCTCAACAAGTAAGAATTCCAGAGTATCCAAGTCACCTGAAAGGCGAGATGGATATCTGAAGGAATTTACTTTTGTTGATGACAATGGTCGATCCAAGTCAGTGTTGGCTTGGGTCCCCCTTTGTAATTGATGATTTTTTATCTAGTGTGCAGGAACACAAACTTCATAGGCTACAAGTTCAGCAGAAGACGTAGCGATGAAGGGGGAGATAAGATCAAAGATGAGATGATAATCTAGCTGATTTGTATGGTAAGGCTTTTGATAAATCAAGTTTTGAGTTGTTAGTCCACATCGCTGGAATAACAAATCATGAGTGACATATCTCCTTTAAGAACTTTTATCTATCTTTATTTCTTAGGATTTTTAGTTAGTTTGAAAAACTATAAAAATATGAGTGTCACTGTAATAACGCGAAGAAATGACGAAAACATTACCCATGCCTATAACATTTTTATATGTGTGGCTTTTAGATGTAGTACATACACAGTAAAAAGTACTTTAATTTTAAACGTAACGAATAGCTTCATTATAAGATGTATTGGTAGGCATAAGGCATAACGGTTCTCAAGTACCCAATCAATATTAAATAATACGATTTTTCTGTGTAATCTCTATTTTGATGTATGACATTAAGTCTTAATTCTTAGGAGATAGATTGTACCTGAATACATGTTATTGGATAAATAAAAACCAATTCATCTGGGGGGTTCACTGATTGTTTCTTTTGCAACATCTTGAAACATGCTGACCTAGACTTAGTCAGTGTATTCTAAAAATAGAGCAAACTCGACCAAGAAACAAGAATACCGTTTTCAAGGTCTCTAGTCAAACTATGTCGCTTTGTTGTACGAAAGTACAGACCTGTCACCTCTGGCTTGATTTTAGATTTGTTAAGCTCTAACCCTAGTCTAGTCTCTTCACATGTACAAAAGTACATTGCTCTTAATATGAAGGACTTGACTTTAGAGATGAAATTTAATTTAAAAAACATCCATTACATGGAATTCTTGACTTTCTTGATTCTTAGGGTATATCAAATGTGAGATACATAGTTAATCGTGAACAATAATCTAATAAGTACTTGATAACTCTGATTGTCGAATGCTTAAGTGGACAACAATACCGATAATCGTCGTGAACTATAAATTACATACATAATAACCAAGGAATACAATAATTCCTACTGTGTATAGTCTACATCATGGCTAATATGATCTTCGTAACAGTGACTCTCCCAAAAAGAATGTGCTTTTTAATATGAATAATTTCATATTTGTTTGTTTATTTTTAGTTATTTTTTCATTTTAATTTATACAAATTTAAGTTCTTACTAAATAGGGAGATAATTACTTTTGATTGTTTAACTATGCGATTGGAGAAACAACTCGACTGCGATTAACTCAAAACCTAGGTATGTCCATGCATTTAAGCTAGAAGATCTAAATTCGACGAGGATATTGGGGGTTTGCGTGTAAACAGACCGAAAGTGATGATGAAGATGATATTCCACAGAGTTGGATGCATCTAGATCTAATAAAACTTGGATCTCACTCAGGGTCTTGTTTTTCTACGGATAAAGGCAAATATAAGTTAAATGAAGACGATGATTATCCATTGCAAGATGATGATGCTGATTCTGATAATGATACCTCGTTATTCACTAGACGGTCCAACAAGAAGACAGGTCTAGTGGGGTTATCATTAGTAAGCCGACTGCCTAATCCACAACCATCACCACCTACACATTACAACAACAATTCCAACCAAGCCTATTACAACTATTTCACCATAGCTTAGGCGGAGATCCCTTGTTGAAGAGCACAGCAGCTCAGGGGGAGAAGCCTGGCAGGGGGTGAAGACTGGTTGTAAAGAGGAAGTGTTGAGACAGAGACATAGACGATGATCCCAGAAACCAATTTGAGAGCTGCCACACTCTTCAACTGGAAGACTTGGTATGCTTGAACAGGTTAAGGGTGAGTCTAGTTAATCTAACAGGGAGAGATACCATTGAACTTACGAGTTTAATAGTGATAAATCTGAGTTAGAGAATACCTACAGAAGTCTAGTTCAGAAATGAAGAAATGTCTGAAGGTAAATTGTAGTGATAGACCAAGAGGAGTTAAGATCTGAACAAGATGAAATTCCTAAAGGTGACTCGAAAGCTACAAGAGTTGTTGAGAAGTGTATGACATGATTCGATGAAGATGTCAGAAGCTAGAGATAGTTAGAGACATGAAGATTGAAGATGTCAGAGGGTGTTTGAAGATTTTGTGGAAAAGGTGTTCTATGCTAGAAGACAAAAGAGCTTAAAAGAATCAAGACCGAAGACAACTCGGGTGACAACATCTCCGGTGAAACCAGAGCTATCGTCAAAGGGGAGTCTGTTGGTGCATCGAAACTAGAGCTATTGTCAAGGGGGAGTCTGTTGGTGCATGTTTTGTGACAACAGCTTCTAGTTTGTAATAGTTAGGTTTAGAAGTCATTTTGTTAATCGTTGTAATCGTTAACTTAAGTTTTGTCTGTGTATTTTGTAGGTTCGTACGAACTTGTAGGTTCGTACGAACTTAGAGTAGGTACGAACTTGTAGGTTCGTACGAACTTAGATGTTCGTACGAACTTGGTAGGTTCGTACGAACTTAGAAGCAGCTAAGTTCGTACGAACTTAGTTGCCTATAAATACACAAGTCCGAAAAAGTGGTTTTTAAAAGGAGTTTAGGAACTGGGTTTTTCCAGCTAGGTTCGAATACTCTGTGTAACTTCGAATGTAACCTCGTTTACATTCAATAAAAGTGATATTTATACTCGTTTGTTATCGTTTTGTTTATGTGAGGATTCCGCACTCATATAAACGTTATTACCCCGTAGATTCAAGCCCGGAGGGGACTTACACGCTCGAGACCACCAAAATGAGCTTTACATTAGGTTTCCTTCATGTAAGGTGATGTAACTAGTTATGAGTCAAATTAGGTAAAACCCGTTTAATTAGCATGTTCATTTCTTGTTATGGATTTAGCTTAATCATATTAGTTAGCTAACATTTGAATTTTACCTTTGTTAACACTTATTTTTAGTGTTAGATACTTTAGTATACCCAGTTGCGCCTAATTTAGTGTTTATAGTATTAGTATTTCTTTAATAAAACAGTATCACTTTCGTTTCATTCTATTTCACTTCACCTCATATATGATATGCTTGTCGAAGGTCCAAGTATGTTATTTACGATCATATTGTTTCATTTCACTAATAATTCTGTTTACCAAACAACTTTCTCCGTTACTTAAAAGCTCCATTTACATAAAATTCTACCAAAAAACAATATTAAATGATAAAACGTTATGATACATAAATCCATTTATTTAAGTTTTATTTTTATCACCATAATCTACTACCAGCCAAAACAATATTCTACTTATGTTCTAGTTTAATCACATATTAGTTAATATGTTTTAGGTTTATAAATATTGAATTTGTCATCATACATTTGAGAGTTGAAATAATTGCACCCTAAAACTAACGGTGTTAAGATAATTATCGGTTCTTCAACTTAATATTAGTTTATTTTATAGTCGAACAGTTGCAGAGATAAAAGAAAATATTCATATCCAATTGTTTAATTTGTGACTATTATATTTTAAGTCTGGTATTGATGGAACTAATATAATGCATGACACATCTAAAATTTTTATGTCAAAAAACGTAATTTGTTAATATCATATATGTTTTTAGGGAATTGATAAAAGAAGCCCTAAGGACTGTGAATAAGGGACGTTTTAAAAATAAAATTAATTTAAATATGTAGACAATCAAAACCTATAACCCCACGTTTCTCTTTGGTCAAACTTCGCTCCATCTTCTTTCGGTAAAAAATAACTTCCGATTCTTTTTCAAAATAATTCATGTACTTCAAATTAATTATCTACCATCAAATTCAATATCAGTTTAAATAGATTCGTGGGGCTAATACGCAAAAGCAGAACGAGATTGTATCTTCAATAATTAAAAATCAAGCAACCCATTTAATCTGATTCAGCTCGTACGACGATCAGCGGTAAAACATATTGTTACACTTTTCATTTTTCACTAACAATTCGTTATAATTAACGTTTCGTCTTAAAAATGTGATGCGTGTTTATTCATATATTGAACTTGGTAATTGTTTGAATATTAAAATTGACTGGCAGGACTAAATAGATGCTCTTTCAATTTAAAATTGGCTGACTTGAATACTAGACCAATAGCAAATTTACATGAAAAGATATCAAGGATACTAGTTTGCTTCTTCTAGTTTAGATAAGTCATATATGCAGCAACATTATAATTCTTCGTATGTAATACGATACTAGAAGTTTTCCCTTCAAATTAGTCATGATCTCAATTTGTTACAGTATTTTGCTTAACGACATGAGCATACATTAACCTTAATTCAGGTTTAACTTTTACCGGCCTTAATCTGTTGCTCTTGACTTTTACTAATATGTTTGTGCAAACTATTAACTATGTTGGATATGAACAATCCTCCCGATGACGATTACAACAAAGTTTTTACTAGCGAAACACTAATAAATGAACCCTTCATTGGCAAATCCTTTGGCACTTTCTAGGAGGCATACGTTTTCTATTAAAATTATGCTAAGGAACATGGTTTTTCAGTACGTAAATATTGTTCCGACAAAAGAAAAGGTAGGACGGTAAGACGTGATATTTGTTGTCATTGTGAAGGTAAGAAGCCGATAAAACCGATTGACATTTCCAAACCTCAAAGAAACCAGGGAGTCGATAAAAGGTGGGTGTAACGCTCGTATGCGGGTTGCCATGAAAAGGAGCTTTGATATATTTCCGGAAGAATGGCATGTGACAAAGTTCATGAAGGATGGATCACAATCACAAATTACTATCACGTTGTCACACCCCGCTAAAGCAGAAACACGAGATGTAACAGTACAATGATTTCATAATCGAAAGATACAAAAATTCACCATTCAACGGTCTACAAATAAAGCATTACATCAAGGTTTACAATCGTTTACAACGCAAAAGTACTAAAGTTAAACATGCGATTACATCCAAATAAACTTTACATAATATTCAAACTTGCACAAATTTAATTATGTAACATTCAGGCTTATTTACACAAGATTTAACAAAAAAATAATAATAATCAAAATACTCCCCCCCCCCCTCCAAAAGGCAGTCCACCCCTATACAAATGTTCACCGTTCAGCGGTCTACAAATAAAGCATTCCATCAAGGTTTACAATCGTTTAAAGCGCAAAAGTCTTAAAGTTAAACATGCGATTACATCCAAATAAACTTTACATAATATTCAAACTTGCACAAAATTTAATTATGTAACATTTAGGCTTATTTACACAAGATTTAACAAAAAAAAAAAAAATCAAAATACTCCCCCCCCCCTCCAAAATGCAGTCCCCCCCCATACAAAAGTTCACCGTTCAACGGTCTACAAATAAAGCATTACATCAATGTTTACAATCGTTTACAGCACAAAAGTACTAAAGTTAAAGATGCGATTACATCCAAATAAACTTTACATAATATTCAAACTTGCACAAATTTAATTATGTAACATTTAGGCTTATTTACATAAGATTTAACAAAATAAAAAACAATCAAAATACTCCCCCTCCCCCCCCCCCCCCTCTTGACTACTCAAATCCCCCACTCACCTGTTTAGTTGCATGCAAAAATCATTTACACCACTTCCACACTCTTTCTTTCACTCATTTCTCTCTCAAAAACACACACTAATTCTCCCATTTCACACACTAAACTCCAGCCATTTTTCAATTAATTATCAACCTCTTAAAGGTGTTCTTACACCAAAACAATTCTCTTAAGGTATAATCATCAACTTTAGCTTTCAATACTTGCATTTCTTTACTTTAAATTCATGTAATACTTGGATTTTATGCCTTTATCATGGCTATAATCCACATAAAGAGTTTTATGTTTGTAGGTTGTCCCTTACACATGTTTATGTGTTAAAAGAAAAGGGCAACCCATGATCAAACCGAAATCAAGCCGAAAATCATCTTTTTGTTGTTAAAATGATCTCATACTTGTTCTTACTAGTTTAAAATGGTTAAAATAGTTGGAAATCATTTCTAAAACATCATTTATATATTTTAACACCATGAATGTGTTTGAACAAAGATTTAAAGGGTTGTAATGATCAAAAGCTTGGTTGCAAGTTGTGTTCTTCTTGAAGAACCGAAAACCCGATTTTGGGGCTTGCATGCACCAATTTTCGTAGCTAGATCATGATCCATGGAAATGTATGTTTATGTTTCTCTAAAAATACATGTTCTAGCATAAAAGTCAAGGCCTAAATCATTAGATGAGGTCAGAAATTATTTGGTAGTGTAAACACTCCAAAAAGTTAACTTTGGTCATCTATGCAATCTGTCCAGTTTTTTACCCCACTTTGATCGACTATAACTCAATGAATAATGGTCCAAAAATCTTTATTTTTATTCGGGGGTTTAGCCCAATGTCTTAGCTTTCAAACCCTGGTCTCACTAAAATCCATTAAGTATTTGACCTCCAAATGTGTCACACAAATCTGGTGCGCAAACAGGAAACTTTCTGTGAGCATCATGTTGTGAAGCATGTGCATGGGATCAAAGGTGTTCAATAAATCTACACAAATTGTTTTTAGACTCTTAATACATGTATCTCAGTAGGATAAAAAGATGGTATTTTATCTTGGTGATCTTATATTTTTTGAAAATTCATGAACACAACACTTTGATTTAGCTTTGTATTGTGAAAGCTTGTGTTTGTAATATTACAAAAATCCAAAAATGCTTGATAAATCGTGCTAAAAATATGGGGATTATTTTTCTCAGTAACTTACACATGAGAAGAGTCTTGAAAATAAAAATTGGAATTTTTGGCAAAACATAAGTATTTTTCCTAAAATAATGTAAATAAAGGCTATAAATTGTGAATTATTTATGTAAAATAGTTTTAAGTCCCAAATAATTATGGGAAATTTTCTGTGTCATTTTCTGAGACACTCCAAATTTCACACCTTTTGGAGGTGTTTTGATACGTCTTTCGTTTTACGCTTCTTTAACTCGTAAAATATTGAGAACTAATGATCCAGTGCTCAAAATGATTTGAAAAGTTTACACAAGCCTGATAACTGGTAGAAACTGACTAGGTAAAATTTCCAGAGTTTTTCATGAATATTTTCTATTTTTCCCAAATTTTGAACTATATTGTATGTTGTATACCAAGTTTGGTAATTTTTGGATGTTGTCTTCTTATATTTCCATTATTTTGTTAACAACGGGAACATTTACCGATAACACAATTCAAATGGAAATTCAAACTATAATGACACTTTGTAATTTAATTAGCTAGCTAAGAAATTCTAACAAACAGTATTAGACGAGAATCTAATTATAAACCTTGTGTTCATAGGACTTGGATAGGAGTCATACCCGAACAGCACGCGCTTTACATCCAACCGTACGCTCACTCTCAAATGTGAGTATTCACAGCCCCTCTTTTTAAATGCTTTTCATAAATGTTTTGGGGTGAAAAGCATGTCTACTTGATTTCAAATGCTTACTTGATTACAAATGATATGCTTGATTACAAATGCTTTGCTTGATTATAAATGTTGTATTTGATTACAAATGATGTCTTGAATGTTACCGTTTATACGAACATGATTATATGCTTGTTTTATCTATCGTATCTAAAGTCCCCGGTTTGTTCTCTACACGACCATTAACTCTATATGGGCTAAATGATGCATATGGATAATACTATTTGGGAGCGAGGCCACCTCCCCACTCACGTGGCCACGTGAGTGCATACCATCATGTCACAACCCGTCAAAATCTAAACATGATTAAGTGCGGAAGAACGAGGCGTGACGCGATTAGTCATTTAACTAATCAAGAGCATATGATTATCAACATAACATAATATTAGAATTTCATATATTGTTTGTTACAATGCTACAACTTAACCAGTCATCAAAATAATAGTGTTATCAAAATAACAGTAGTTTAGAGATTTCACACATATAACTAAAAATCGTTTATGATAATACAAAAAGAATCCCTTAAGTGTTTCCAAAAGTGGCATCCTAACTTCATATGTAGGCGTGATCCCAAACGTGAATGCAATTCTTACATGGATGTTAATTCCCTGTAAAACATAGTAAAACGTCAACAAAATTGTTGAGTGAAATCCACAGGTTTAACACTCAATCATTAAACCAAGAGTTTAGTAAACGTTTCGCAAAATAGATCGTGCCATCCATGGCCAAAAGTACGATGATTTTCAATTTAAAACAATAAATAGCTTACGGTGATCCCCCGAAGGTTAGCTAGACCTTACGAGTTAAAGTGCCGACACCTAGGCCTATAACCAAACCACGACTGTTTGTGAATCGTTTGCCTTGGACAGTTAAAATATACGCTCCTCGTCTCGACATCCTGTTGGCAGTTAGCATGACTAACAAAAGTGGGAGTGACGTCATCCCAATAGTACTATTCGTATCTTCGGTGGATAGCGTCATCTAGCTAATGGTTACAGTTTGTAGTCATGATGACTTCTATGCACTACAACTAGCTTAACGTAGGTTCGCACAAGGATTCGTTGTCAGTTTTTCAATCATCGCATGAAAACAGTTTGTATGTAAACAGTACATATGTTTTTTACCCCAAATTTAGAAAGCAGTAAAATAGGGGTTGTGAACTCAAATGGTGAGTTGCGCGAGTACTAGCGTTTATAGTGAATAAGTTTCCCCAAAAATAGCCTCCTAGCGCCCTATACGTATGAGGTCGTTTGTATAAGTAGATGGCTACCCGCTCATCTATGCTAGTTGTTCACTCAACTAGTAAATTGAAAATGTATATCGTTTTCGAAAAGTGTACGACCCATTGGTGATAGTTTTATAAGGTAATATTTCTCAAAATATTAGGGTTCTCGTATTGTATTACAAAACGTGTCATTTAACGAGTTCCTTTAAAAGTTCAAGATATAAAAATATTATTGAATTACTTCCATGTTTAAAACATGATTTTTGTTATTTTAAACCACATTCAAGTATTTTAACAAGGTCAAATATGTTCATAGTTCAACATGAGGTTGGAGGTTTTCGTTTCTCGTTTTAAACCTTACGTTTTGCTTTTTGAGTATAACACATTTTCGATGTTTCTCCTTCGTTTAAAAAAATCCTTCACCATTTTTAACCTATACATCCATTTTAACACTTCCAAATTATCACATAATATACATTTTATCCAAATCATATGCTTATCATGAAAGTCATACATCTAGGTACTTATTATACTACCAATTATGTTTATTTTCATTTGAACAGATTATGTCCATTTTTTACCCTTCTTGTGGTATCTTTTTGACTAGTCAAACGGACTTATTTTGTCATGAAATTTTTATCATATATTCCTACATGTGTTAGGTTTGAATAAAAGTAAGATTCATAACTTTTGGACATGTACAAGGGGTTCAAAACTATTTATTAGTACACAAGGGTCCAACAGTTACTTTTCTGGACAATTGTTGAGAAAATCATTGGTTTACTGAGTTAGACTCATATTCACAAGACGTGCCTATACTACTTTTAAAGCTAAGACAAAATTTGATCTTTAGGAAAAAGAATCATGTCTTTTGGATGCGTGGATAAAAAGTTATAGTCTCACAAAGTAGGATCAAACTTCGTCTCCTGATGACAGATTAGACACATGTTTTTCTAAAATCGGTTTGGGGTATCAAAATTTGTCCAAATTGAATGAGACCACTTGGGTTGGAAACCTAAATTCTTAAAATTAATTTTAGGCTCAACAATAATTCAATTTGGTTATGTTATGTCTGAGTTATGATGTTCCAAACGAGACAAAAATTTCGCACAACAGGTTTATTTGATTTTGAGTTTGTTTATTTTTATACAACAACGTTTTAACAAACAATTATTCGATGTTAACACAAGAGTGAACATAGAGCATGAAATCATTCAAAACTAAGGAAATAAAGAGATTACAGTAGAGATTTCCTTACAATGAGTTAGATGAATGATTATAACAAGAAAAGAAGAAAAGAACTTGATTCTTCAACCCGAAATCCTTTTATATAAAAATCCAAATTTGCTAGCTTTCCTTTAAATGATTCAAATCTCAAGATAATGAGATTAAGAAGATGATTAAACCATGTTTATGAGCTTAAAAGAGTGTATAAATGATGTAATTATAGTGTTAAAAGGGTGGATTATGATAGTGTTTCTTGAAGCTTTCCTTGAAAATGAAAATGATGAATGGCATGGGAGGAGGGAGTATTAGAGGGAGAGATGGCAGATTTTATAGAGCAGAAATGTGTGTATGTTTTTAAGTCTTGCAACTACATTTAAGCAGTCATTTACAAGCTTACAAGGAAAGTGCATGGCATGGCTTTTGAATTATTTTAATAGATTGGAGTATTCAAGTAAGTAAGAATAAGAAAATTGAGGAGGGGCATGGGTGGTGGATTGACATAGGGATAAGAAGTCAAGGGGAAAGAAAAGCATGGGCACCCTTGACTTTCTTGTAGTTAGGCTAGATATTTATATAGTTAATGAGGTCCTTGTTTAACTAGGTGTTTTATTAGATGTAAACTAGATAATTAGGCTTAATTAGTTTAATTAAGGGAAATTAAATGAAACTAGAATATTATTAGTTGTTTCGATAATATTCACATGTTTCTGTTGGTTCGTTTAATCAAATTACGAAATCTCTACGTTGTTGTGTTTAATTCAAATCGCGTATAAGTGTAAATTCTGAATATCAAAAAGTTATGCTATAAATCCTTGCATAATAATATAAGTAAATAACTACTATTTGATTATCAAATAGTTTTACTTTATTTATGAAATTTTATCACCAACATTCGTATTTGTCGGAAATCATCCGATTTAAATCGCGCAATTCTCAATAATTATGTAAACGTAATGCATCATGCATTAAAGTAATGTGCACCAAAATGTACAACTTGGGCGTATGCTAGACTTATCTCAGTTTGAATCACATTGATTTCAATTAAGAAGGAATTAGCGTGAGAATGCATGTAAATTGTGTACGGAAAATATACCGTTTTTCGAGGGTTGTCACACATCATCCTTTATGCCGACGATAGGGCATTGTTGTTGTTGGGGCGTCAGAATCGGTCGAGGGTTGGTTGTGGACTCAAGCATGATAACTCATCGTAAATATAAACTTGACATGATAATTCATTGAAACTATAAACATGACAACATGAGTTTTATAAACATGACATGAAAATTCTTTGAAAACATGAGCGTGATGCTTACAAACGAAACATGACTTTGAAACGTTATTGAACTTCAATGGGAATCGCTCTTAAATGAGCCTCATTCTTAAACGAACCTCTTTTTGCGCATGAAACATCGATTCTTAAATGAATCCAACTTTCTTATGAATATCGCTCTTGAATGAGCCCCGTTTTTAAACGAACTACTTTTCGAACTAATCACGTAGCAACATGAATCTTTCTAAACTGAATTTCGAGAACGCATTGTTGAGACATGTTTTGTGACAAAGATCTAGCTTGTAATAGGACTATCTAGCTTGTAATAGGACTTGTGATAATTGTAATCGAGTTTGTACATTGGTTTTGAATTGTAAATGAAAAATATTGGTCGGAAAACATTTTAGAGTAAAAAATTAAAATGCTGAAAAATGTTGACCAAGTTTGACCGCGAACCGAGTCAGTTCGCAGGTCAATATTGGACTGCGAACCGAGTCAGTTCGCTGGGCCAAAGTGGGCTGCGAACTGAGTCAGTTCGCAGAGCCCATGACCCGCGAACCGAGACGGTTATGTAATGAAATTAGGTTTTAAACCTAATTAACTTTTGCCATTAATCTGATACGAATTTTCTGAGTTTCCAGGTTTATTTCAAAGTAATCTAAAGGCTAGGTATTGATAGATAACATCTGTTATAATCGATACAAAGCGTATTAGTATTCGGATTCACTAAATAAGTGTGAAACAAATCGTTATAGATCCTATAACTTAGTATTGAGGGATTCCGCACCTTAATACCTTAAGATAATCTCATTATCGATCCTATATATACGGACTTACACGCATGTTTAATTTTAGTACTTTTGCGCTGTAAACGTATGTAAGACTTGATGTAATGTTATATTTGTCGACCGTTGAACGATGAACTTTTGTATCTTTCGATTATGAAATCATTGTACTGTTACATCTCGTGTTTCCGCTTTAGCGGGGTGTGACACACGTGAGGAAATCCACTTTCTTGCGGCTAACCGCATTATCACTCTGGATGATGAGGAACAAATTTTATTTTACAAAGAGGCTGGACTAACTATTCGGCAAATAATACGAATCATGGAGCTCCAAAAACAAGTGAAACATGGAGATCTTTCATATCTTGATAGAGATATTCGTAATTCATATACATAAGTAAATCAAATGCTTAGAGATAATGATGCAAAGGACCTAATAAAGTATATGGAATCTTCAAAGAATAAAAATTGCAAGTTTCAATATGTGTACACCGTAGATGAAGAAAGGAGGTTGGAAAACTTGTTTTGATGCCATCCTCAAAGTTTTGAATGGTATGAAAAGTACGGTGATGTAGTTGTCTTTGATACCACTTATAAGGTCAATGTGTATGACATGCCTTGTGCTCTTTTTTTTGGCGTTAACAATCATGGGAAGACCATTTTGTTTGGAAATGCATTACTTCGTAACGAGACCACAAAAACCTTTACGTGGTTGATGAAGGTACAAATATATTTATATGTTATATATTGTGTTTAACAACTGATTAATGTTCCCCAACTTTTGACTTGCAGACTTCCGTAGAAGTAATGAAAAAACCGCCAAAAACAATCATAACTGACCGAGATTGATGGATGTCAGAAGCAATTTTAGTTGAAATGCCAACTACAAAACACAGTTTTTGTATATGGCATATCACTTCAAAATTTAGTTGTTGGTTTACGGGTCTTCTTCGCACAAAGTACCAAAGCTGATGTAGTGATTTTTATACACTATATAGAAAGACTTCTATTGAAGAGTTCGAGCATAATTGGCCATTAGTTATTGCAAAATATAATTTGGAAATCAATAATTATGTGAAAGGTTTGTATGAAATAAGGAAATCTTGGGCACCAGCTTATCTACGTCTACTTCTTTGCGGGAATGGCATCTACTAGCGATCAGAGAGTATAAACGCATTTATCAAAAGATTTGTACCCTCTCATACAAGTTTGAGACAGTTTGTTAAACAGGTATAACTTGAATGCTTTAGATGTCTTCAGTGTATTGGTGCACAATTATGCATAATATGTCTTATAATGTAATTGTATTCTTTTAATTTCTTCTTAATATTATGGTTGATTGTAGGTGGATCTCCTGTTGAGGAAATACAAAATGGAGAAACACATGATAGGATGTTAACTACGCTTAGACGTGCTTCTTTAAGCACGAAATCACCACTGTAAAAACAAGCATATGTTGTTCTTACACCATTTGCATTTAAAAAGTTTCAAGAAGAATTTGAACAAGCAAGTAAATATTGTTGTTCACGTAGAAGACCATGATTGTATTGTTAGATATTTTGAAGAAGGAGATCATAAAAATCATAAGGTGTTTTTGGGATGGATATATAGCTTTATGCAGTTGCAAGAACTTTGAGTTTTGGGGAACACTTTGTCGTCATATATTCCGGGTACTCCTCCAAAAGGATTGTTTTAAGATACCACCGATATACTTACCTTTAGGTTGGTGTTTAGATTCATTACAAAGTGGAAGCGATTTGCAAGATATGTCAATGGAAGAGACTTTAACGAATAATGGACCTATTATTGTAGACAATACACCACCGCAAAAAGAAAATAACATTTTATGTCTTCCAAATCAAAAACAAAAGGTCGTCCAAGGAAACGTCTCAAGGGTGGAAAAGAATTGGCAAGTAAGACACTTAACAGATGTTCTATATGCAAGCAACTTGAACACACAAAGCCCAGGTGTAAAAGCAATGAAAATATTGTTCTCATGGAAATTGTCTCTTCCAACATAACACAAAAGAAGGAAAATATTGTCGATTGGGAAAATGTATCTTCCAATATGTAACAAAGGAGAAGAAGAAGAAGGAGTTGGATCGTAATGTAGGAATAAATCCCGTGCTTACGGTGAAATGCTAGATAATTTTATATTTATTTATTTACTATATAGTTTGATTTTTGCATTATGAGTTCTTGTTTATTGTAATCTATGCTAGATTTTATTTTTATGTGGATGTAAGAGTTGGTTATTTTGTGTGACATAACTATGTTGCTATCGTTTAATTTAGGTCAATTACAGCTCATTCTATAGTTCTATGAACTACAATGTTAAAGATTTGTTAGTTCAATTTATTAGTTTTCCTGCATTGCAATGTTTGCATACTAAAACATAATAGTTGATTGAATAATGTGCAGGCTTGTGATGTGCAATCAAAGCTACAGAGATCATTAGCCTACTTGAAACATATTGTAGTGTCACCACTAACGATAGATGAATTATTTTGAAAAAGAGTCGGAAGTTATATTTTACCGAAACAAGATGGAGCAAAGTTTGACTTGGGGATATAGGTTTTGATTGTCTACATATTTAAAATTAATTTTATTTTTAAAATGTACCTTATCCACAGCCCTTGGAACTTCTTTTATCAATTCCCATGTTTTTATCATAAAACCTTAAACGACCATATATATACACCAGTACAAAAGCTACTATTTTCATTAGACAAAATTCACCTAACCTTCTCAACTTGTATTACTCTGTATGTAAACGACAGGTGATAAGAATTTCTCCGGTTTATATCTAAAGAAAAATATCCATAACGATATAGATATTTATTTATTCTCTTTCACAATGAATCACATTCACTGCTATCTCTCACTCTGTTTTCACATCAACAATCCAACATATATATTTAATGTAAGTTTTTCTTTCTTTCCCTCCAAATACTCTACTGTTTATAAATATTACCCAGCATCATGTAAATCACATCATATCCAAATTATATAATTTCTAGCACCATTGTTTCTGCTGTTTGTATTAGAGTTGTATGTTTACTAATTCTATACTGTCAAATTAAGTGTTTTGAATTTAAATACTTTTGCCTAAACCCGTTAGATATATAGAGTGCTAATTCATGGTCAAGTAATGTATATAGATACACCTTAGTTGTGTCATTAATCAACAATATGCTATATTGTATGTGTTATGAGTTAAAACCCTTTTGGATAACAATAATAATAATAATTTTTTTTAAAATTAAATTGAACAAGTGGGAGCAGGTCCGGAACTCAATTTTGTCATAACGGTAGGTAATGGTGATTGGTGGCTCGTATAGCTTAGCTTCATTTGGTGAGTAGTATATCACCTGTAATTGTAGTAAGATTAAATCCAACTTCTACACAATAAATACGTATATTGAATAATAAAAGCATATTTAACAGTAGTATATCTTTTTTCATACCATGGCCAATTCCTTGCTCCCATGAACTCTCTCTTTGTAGGTTGACGGTCAAATTTGGAGTAAACTGTTTCATTATCTACCCAAGAAGTTGCAAGTGCAACAGTGGATGGACAGCCAGAAGTTCTGATGCTCAGCCTAAAGATAATGTCAAGCGTGATAGTCTTTACATAGACAAACAAGGGAAATTAGAAAGCTTTAATTATAAAAAAGTTTCACGTAAAAGGGGTACGTATACACATGTCTTAGAAGCTATCTCTTGTTCTAAACATGGAATCTTCATTTAACCTTCAATGTTTAAAGGTGGGCTTCAAATCAAAAACCAATATGGAATGCCGCAACTATACATGAATTAGTCTAAGGGGTGGCAATTCGGGTTGGGTCGGGTTGGTGGGTTCGCGGGTAAAAATAATTCAAACCGAAACCGACCTGAGGCCGTATTTCAACCGTATCCCATAACCTACTATCCTGGACAGGACCCATGTAACCCATTGAGGCAAATGCGTCAACAGGTTAGCCGGTCGGTTCCGGTCAAACGGGTCAGTTTCGTCAAATGGTTCAATCTGTTTATTAAAACTTTCCTAAAGTTGCATCTGATGATTGATAAAACTAAAAATTATAAAAGTACATATAAGATTCAAAGCACAAATGAAGTTAAGCAAGTTATAAGTGAAGTTCAAAATTCTGAATACGCATTATCAATTGAACCTTACCATTGAAACATCAGAGATGCTTGTTTAGTTTTTATTGTTATAAGGTACTTTAAAGGAAGCGGCCTGTAAAAGTAGCGGTGATGGTTATGGTTTTTTTGTTTCTTGAAATTGAACAAGCGACAAGGTTTAATTATATATATGAGTGTACAGTGTAAGCAACCAACATACAGTCTAAAAAACCTGTTATAATTAGTCCGAATGAGATTGAGAAGCAAGAAATAATTATGGTATATGCAAGTGGGAAATGGAACTAGGCTAGGTTAAAATTTGGTTCAATCAATTAAAAGAAAACACCTGAAAAAGGAATTCAGGTTGGCGGGTCAACCCGGTAACACATATGCTGACCCGAACTTGACCTGAAAAATAAACAGGTTGGTGGATCAGAAATCTGAACCAAAACCGGTTTGTTTTCATGTTGGGTTTCATTGTGTATCAAGAATTCCCAGCTAAATTGAACACAGAAGTACTGTTTGTAAAACAGATTATGCTCAAAATGCAAAAAATATGTGCCAAAGTGGTGGGCGTGTTTTTTATATATAGTATTAGAATAGAATATGTTTACTGCTTTCATTATTTTATCACATAAATATATGTTATATGATCTCTATATAGGTGGTTCTTTAAGAGGACAAGGGTGGAAATACGGGTCAGGGTTTGTGGATGGGATCTTTCCCGTGCTGAGCCCCGATGCTCAGCAGATTTTAAACTTCATGAAAAAGGAAATGAATGTAGACAGGGTATGGCATGCTCTTAGTAGTCTTCCTCCCACCAACACTACATGGGATGATATCATTAGTGTTGCTGTTCAACTTCGTCTCAATAAAAGATGGGATCCAATCATATTGGTAAGAAATCATATGTTTATGTGATGTATAAAATATTCTTGATGATAAAGTTAATGCGGAATTAATGTGAATTTAGCTAATTGGTAAAATTTCATGTTGAGGTTCTGTTTGGCTTTATTTTAAATATGTTGGTTTGATTTACAGATGTGTGAATGGATATTGTACAGGAGTACTTTCCAGCCAGATATCATTTGCTACAATTTACTTATTGATGCTTTTGGTCAAACGTCAAGCCCTGATAAGGCAGAATCTACTTATATAAACCTTCTAGAAGCGAGGTGCATTCCTACTGAGGATACTTATGCACTTCTTTTGAGAGCGTATTGTACATCTGGATTACTAGAGAAAGCTGAAGCTGTCTTCACGGAAATGAGGAAATATGACCTTTCACCAAGTATGTCTTAACCATTGCTGTTAGTAAACTCTTAGAAAACTTTATGAGCATTACATGGATTAGTCATGATTAGTGATACTTTTAATCTCAGATCTGTCAGGTGTTTTGAATTGCTTATTTTAAAGCGGCTTATCTGCTTAAAAAATAAGCAGGTGCCAAACATGTTTATTTGTAAGTGTTTAATCCTTATAAAATAAAATAATAAACAGATAAGCAGGATATAAAAGAGTGTTTGGATTTGTTTATCTGCTGTAAAAACACTCCCCTAATGATGTCTTTTAGGATGGAAACCTTTGATATTTTGAGATAATTAAGTTTCTGAACATTATGGGTTGTGTTAGTACCCATCTATAACTCCAGACCATGATATATTATGCAGATGCAGTGGTTTATAATGCTTACATCGAAGGGCTTATGAAGGGTAGAAATTCTCAGAAAGCTGTAGAGATCTTCCAAAGGATGAAGAGAAATTGCTGCCAGCCCTCTACTGATACCTATACAATGTTGATCAACTTATATGGAAAGGTAATTAAAGTTTTATTGCCGTCGATTACCGTTTCATTAATTACCAATACATTATATTATTAACAGTGAATTACAACAGATCAACCAAGAACTATGTTGGCAAAGTCAACCTTGATAATTCTCTATAAAAAAGAATTTTCTCTAGTTGACTCTGTTTTGATGGTAAGTCAATGAGTGGATGAGCCAGTTCAACTTATTTTGGAACTTGGTCAAATATTACGTGAATACAAGGCAACCTGGATATAAGTTTGAAAGCCTGAATGATTTGGTGTTGGTCAAGTACTATGCTAGGTTTAGCATTGTGAATAAATCAATCTCCAGTATTATTCAAGTATATAGCCAGTAGAGGTGGCAAAACAGGTGGGTCAGGAAGGTTGTGTGATGGGTCAAAGAGGTTAGGGTCAAAATGGACTAAATTTATGTGCAAGTCAAAACGAATCAGGTAACATTAGGCTGACCTGCCAACACTTTTCGGTCCATTGTTTTGTATGTTTAAATAAAAAATGGGTTTAAGATGATTTTAAAAGCTATATTATTTAATAAACAACATGATTTCTATATATTAACCGGTTTAAGATGTTGTAAGTATTTAACTACATATTAGGAAACTTTCAACCTGTTTGACCTGTTTCAGTTTTAGCTAATTTACAACATTCGGCATCACATGTTATGAATAACAATCCATCTGACTTGATCCTGTTCTGATACAGCAATTCCTAATAGCTGCTTCTCATTTGAAGTTCTGTTCTTATAGTTCTCCATCTAGGTTTAAAGGTTGTCTAATCTACTTTGCAGGCAAACCGTTCATACATGGCATTGAAGGTGTTCCATGAAATGAAAAGTCAAAAGTGCAAACCCAATATCTGTACTTACACTGCTTTGATAAATGCATTTGCCAGAGAAGGTCTCTGTGAGAAAGCAGAAGAGATATTCGAGCAGCTGCAGGAAGCTGGGATTGAGCCCGATGTTTATTCTTATAATGCACTCATGGAAGCATACAGGTCATTCCAGAAGCTCCGTATCAACTTTTTTTGTCGTATCTAATAGTTAAGGAGAATTCCAATTTAGTAAAAGTATGGTTTTTAAAAATATGATGGAGCCAGTCCAATTGAAAACTTTTCTTTCACGAGTTTCTTTTTATGGAAAGCTTTAATATTAATATTTAAATTTCCTACCACATATAAAAAAGTTTCTTTTTATGGGTTAAAGCCAAGGATAGGTAGGTTAAAGATACTTCATCTTGTGGAAAACTAAGATGTGAATGTGGATTAAGAGAAACATATATAGGCTGGTGAGAAATGGTATGATCGAAGGCAATTAACCATTTTTTTATGAAAATAATAATCATTCTTGACATAATAACTAATACCAATGTCTTATATTTTTCTAACAGCCGGGCAGGTTTTCCTTATGGTGCTGCAGAGATATTTTCGCTTATGCAGCATATGGGGTGTGAACCGGATAGAGCATCATTTAACATCATGGTTGATGCTTATGGAAGATCCGGTCTTCATGAAGGTAAGAAAATGCTATTCTGCGAACTGTATCATTATTTTTGTTCAGGTATTTAGTAAGAATAGTGTTCTCTTCTGGGGATTTTTGATGGGACAGACAATGGTTCTTTGGTAGCTAAAACCAACTACAATTTTCACAGTTGCTAATTATTATTAAATTTATTTAATTTTCCTATTTCAATTCATTTTATGCTCGTCTTTTGCCTACATGATTTACTTTCAAGCCAAACATTGCTATTCTCATTTGGACATATCAATACATCAACTTTTGGAACAGATGGACAAAAGATGGTGGACATCATGTTAAATGACTAACTAAGTTGACTTATATATAACAATGAATAATCACTTCTCTTAGAAAGCTATATATATATATTTGAAAAATTCAACAGAGTCACAAAAAGATTCGTTTATGATATGATGCTGGAATGAAAACGTTGAACTAATCATTCTTTATTTTTGTTTTTACTTTAGATGCTCGATTAGTATTTGAGGAGATGAAGCGACTAGGAATTGAACCAACTATGAAATCACATATGGTTCTTCTATCAGCCTACTCCAAAGTTGGAAATGTGTCGAAATGTGAAGAACTTGTGAGCCAAATGCACAAATCAGGGCTCGAACCAGACACATTTGTGCTCAACACTATGCTAAACGTTTATGGGAGAATGGGTCATTTCAGAAAGATGGAAGAAGTTTTAGCAGTTATGGAAAACAGACCGTATTTACCAGATATCAGCACATACAACATCTTGATAAATATGTATGGGCGTGCAGGCTATTTTGAACAAATGGAAGAGATTTTTCGAGTGTTGCCAACCAAGAATTTGCAAAGGGACGTGGTGACGTGGACTTCTCGTCTTGGAGCTTATTCTAAGAAAAAACAGTACACAAGATGTTTAGAAATCTTTGAAGAAATGATTAGTGATGGATGTTACCCTGATGGAGGAACTGCACGAGTGCTTCTTTCGGCTTGTTCTACAAAGGAGCAAGTTGAACAAGTGTCTTTAGTACTTAGGACTATGCACAAGGAGATGAAAACCGAGTTACAAGTTTGACGGTTCTGTATCCAATATGTGAAAAGTCATACAGCTTCGTACCTACATTTCGGCCATAAAAAGGAATGAATTTGGTTCATTTGGTTCAATTCAGATGCTATTATTGTGATTATATTTTAGATTATGAAAAAGGGTCATTTTATTTGTATATTTGTAGAGACGAGCCCTATTAACAGAAGTGACTTGAGAAGTTAATAACCTTTAGAGAAGTTAATAAGAGTGGAGTGGTAACTTTATAGAAAATGATATTTTATAAAATGCTAATGTGACATGACGTGAAAATAAATTTGATCAAAGTTTATAACATTTAAGATGCTCTTGGATCATATCACATCAAAATTTAAAGATATATACATGTACTTATAATCCTTAGTTTTAGAGTGACGAAGACGTCTAAAACTCATTCGGTATACCCAAATAATAACTTAAACAAAATCATAGTAATATACAAGCCCACATTTAAGTAAATCAACACATGCATTACTTACGCATGTAGATATGTATTTATTTATTTAGGGTTTATTGTTCAACATATTTTATACTTTACTTTTTTTACAATTATATGTGACGTACTTTTGTTCTACTATATGTATTAAATATGTCAATTTCATCTATTGTATGTAGATTTTCTTTTTTTCCTTTTTATTGTATGTTATAGGTAACATACAATAGAAGGGCAAAAAACGAAATTGTGCATATAATAGATGGAATAGTGTCGACATATACAATAGTAAAAGAGGTAAACTGTAATACACTTTGAAACAATAAATCGATTTAGCTTGCAGTAGACGTAGTCGTTGCACCTCTTTGTCTTGTATTTTTGTGGAATTTCTTGATTGATGAGCTTTGGAGTTCCTCCAACCTCAAACTCTTGTGGTGGCTCTAAAAACATTGGCCAAGACATTCTTGTTTTCTCCTTATTTACTGTTGTTCTGTGATACACACTTATATTTCCCATTGCTCAATATCTGCCAACTTTTATCTGTACTGGTTTTTAACATTGTTTAAACATAGCTCTTACGACGAGCAAACTTTCATTTAGCGACACATAGATTTGGTGACCGACAAAAAAGGCTATCGTGACAATAGCACAAAAAATGTTTTACTAAAACAGTTAACATGTACCACTAGTAATTTTTTAATTTAGAGATATGAATATCGAATTTCATAAAAAAGAGTCAAAAATCAAGTTTACCGACAAAAAGTACCCTTAAAGAGAAGAAAATGACACCAAAATGAATAATTTATCAACCAAGTTCCACATTATTACTTGCAAAATAATGTACATGAAACTACTAATAAACTGAACCCACATTGAAAAAATTCATTATAAAGAACTATATGCATAAGATTGAGATCAGCTCATAGTGCAATTTTAACATGATTAGTCATGTTACATGTCTAGTCTAAATAGCCCAATACCGGGTTAAACTATTTGGACCAAAAAGCTGTCAAATCAAGTTGTCAGTCAAATTATTTCTATCGCCATCACTAGATTATTATTATTACTATTAAATAATTAAATAATAATTTAATTATAAAAAAAAGTATTATGGGTTCTCGTAATGTATGTATGGATGGATATGGATTCTTATAATTATATATGTATGGGCAACATCATCAACTTCTTAAAATGTGTGCCAAAATTCATTTATATACGAGCTTCTAAAAATTCTTTCACACCATAACATCTTCTGTCTTCAGTAAATAGTTCCAGTTTCAATTTCAATTAGTACATTTAATTTCAAAGAAATACTCTTCAAAGTTTTATTATTAAATACTATGAATTGGAATAAGTATTGGCAAATACATGAAGATTCAAATGTTGAGGTATACAATTTTTTTTCCATAAATATATATCTTTATATGTCTTATGTATAAGTAAAAAATTTGTATGTGTCTTATTTAGGGAAACAACTTCAGTTCGTGAACCAGTTCGTGAACCAGTTCGTGAACCTAAGGCTCACGATACTACTCGTAGGCATAGCTCATTCAGAAAAACTAATGTTGACCCCTCCCGAAGCTGAAGAAACTCGTAAACGTCGCTGATCATCCATATACGAGAACCAAACATACTTCTTACATCCCTTAATGAATCGGATTCCAGATTTTTTTCATCCATATGTAACACAGATACATAACGTAATTGGTGATGGAAATTGTGGATTTAGATCTGTAGCTGCCTGGGTCTTCATGAAGAATCATGGCCCCAAATTCGCATTGAATTAATTCATGAGTTAGTCATGCGCAAAGTAGAATATACAAATGTATTTGGAGATCAAGACGTGCAATGACTTCATAGTTCGATAAATCAAGATGGTCACTGGATGATTATGCCTGAAATTGGTTTGATAATTGTTTCAAGGTATAAAATGGTTGTGCTTAATTTAAGCAAAAATGGAAGTACAACGTACTTTCCACTTTGGTCCAACCCACCAAAATTGCAACAACAATATATATGTGCAAATTGCACATGTATATGGTAACCACTATGTAAAAGTGGTATTAAATGGATATTACCCGATACCTCCTGCACACCAGTTATGGATTCACTATAGATATGACATGAGATGGGAACATCCCTATATGAATCAGCAGAATTTGTACAATCAACTTATAAGATCTAATTACAATTCCGCATATGTAAATACTGGTGATTAGCGAGTTACTAGAAAGTTATTTGTTATTGTTACTTTTTTTTTTTGTCTTTCATTACTATCTATAACAACTTATTTGAGATCACCTCCTATAATCAAATTTTGAAAAATAATCACAGGATTGTAATGAAAAGATCAAATACGAAAAATGTTATATCAAACATCGTTTTCTACATATTTTATGAATATATAAAATTTTATAATCGATATTATAGAAACCTTATCACAAAAAATACATATATATGTAAGAAGCACGTTATTTAAACCAATAGCTACGTAGTTAGTATCTACTAAAAAAATATTTTCTAATTAATTAAAAAAAATAACTACGTAAGAAGCTCAAATATAAAAAATAGTTACATGTTAAATTCTTATTTTAATATTTGAAAGGAAAGGATGTCACTTATGATACCATCAACTTGATGGGAGTCGATACATTATTATTTTAATATTTTGTTACATGTTACGTTTTGTTCAAATAACAATATTTTTGGTCCAAATAGCCTCCTCCCCCAATACCTCTAGTGACTTTTGATTATAGTGAAATATCTAGATAAAATTATAAAGATTGTACTATGTTGGTATATATGCAATTAATATGTTCTCCGTAGACAGAATTTTGACATAAAGAATCACATGTCCTGTAAATGAAATGAGTTAGTTAGTTTAATTACCTCAATTAGGTCACCAATAAGAATAATGAGAGCATTAGGGATGTAAGAAACATCATACCAATGATCATCTTTGAATACTTGGAGACCTTGAACTTCATTTGGAACAAGTATAGTATAACAAAAGACATATCTGTATGAGGTACAACCCCTAGAGCAAGTTCAGGGCATGGGCAGGATGGGTAGTAGTTTATTTTTAGCAAATACACCCACTCTTCACCACCCAATCCTTGTTTCAGTTCATCTTCTTCTAGTCCTAGACCTTTTGATAACAATGCAAGCAATTTGTTTGCCACCGGTATCAAGCTTTGCGTATATTCCTTGTTAATTTCTCTGTGTGGTTTCATATGTAAAAACAATTAAGAGCTAGCTAGAGAACTATTAAGTAAAACGATCAAGTAAGTGAACGATTAAGTAAAATGCAAAAATATACTCATTATATGGTATTTAATATTTTAGCAGACTTACATAAGTGATCCTTGGTTATACCCTAACAGCATTATAGTTTCGTGTTGTTAACGACACATAAGATTTTTCTTACTTTTAACGGTGTGTAGATAAATGAAGGTGTACCAACAAGTTCCCATCGTTTTTTCTTAGCCTCATGTATTAATATCCTGCTTCTAATTTTGCTTAAGATAATATACCACCTTTATACGTCATGTCCTAAACGAGGATCTGATGACCGAGCGCATATTGCGGTGGGTTATGATTATTAATTCTGTTTTTAGAAATTTTTTAATTTGTTAATGCTACGTAAATGGGAGCAACAGTCTTAAGCAAAAGTTTAATAGATAAAAATAATAATAATAACAAAGTAAAAGTAGTATCTTCTAAACAATAACATTTGGAGTTCTTCCTTTGCTCCCATTCAACCGTCCGTTTTCTATTTTTACCCATGAACTTTGATCTTGTTGAGATCGATCAGCATAACAAAAAATATTTTTTTTTTTGAGTAAAGAGTTATACCCGATAAGATTTATAAATGACAATAGAAAGTTATTTACAAGATGGAATGACAATATACCACCCAAAACAAAACAAAATTATATCGAACATGCTTGATACAAACAACCAAAAGACAACAAGAAATTATGCAATCATGAATAAACGGATAATCATATAACAAACATACCAAACAAAAAAACAATACTCACAAACTTCTTAAGGGAAGAGTAAAAATCATGGGACCCGAGTCCACTTAAATCAACTACATGAAAGATATTACAAGTTGGAGACGGTCAACTCTTGATACTCTTAAAAAATCCTCACACCGCTATTATTACAATAATGGAATATCCCTCGACGTTATTGAATCACTGGAGCTCATCACACGGGATGAAGAGAGACTCATCATTCGACTCTCTTATTCTCTTAACCTCCTCACAAATACTTTAACATAACTCCTATATATTTATATAGACAACAACTTTTTCTCCAAATTAATTTGTTTGGTAAATCAACCCAATCTCCAAATCTCATTAGTTTAGGTATTTGAGTCACCATAGGCGATCTTATTTGGTGGATCTTAATTGATGAGTTCTATGTGAGTATGTTATGATAGAGATTAGGGAGCAATATCTAGATTTTAAAGGTGCATCACTACAGTAACTAAGTTACTCTTAGTAACTATGCCGTTAATAAATATCTAAGGTTTGAAATCATATGGGAAGAGGGAAATGTGAATCGGTTGGATTAAAAATAAATTGCTAAGATAAATAACAATTTTGTCATTATTTAAAAATAAGAGGATAAAAGTTAAGAGAAAAAAACATAACACCAATTTTCATTTGTACCATCCACTTTCTTCCTCTTTTCTTTTTCAACCCCTCCACTTTCTTCCTCCTCTCTCATCCTTCTTCCTCACCCCACCCCCACCACCCATCACCAATGTCGGTCGTCGGACTCCGCACAACCGCTAGCCGCCACATCCATTCACCAAAAAAAAATTGTCTTTCCTTTTAACTTAACTTTTACCTTTTCTATTTTATTTTTTTTACTTTTTTGTTGTTTTTATTTTCATAAAACTTAAATGTAAATTTTCTTTTAAGTTTTTTGTTAAACATATTCAAGCAATTTTATGATGATTCAATGATATATTTGAGAGAGTTTCCTTTGAATGTGTTTTTCTATTAATCTTGGAAAACTTACAAATGATTAACCCTAACTAGCTATTTATACTAATAGACTAATCACATGGTTAATTACAATAACAATGTTTACAATCTATATTTTAATATCCAACAATCTCCCCCTGATTGTAAACTTTGCTTGGATAGTCTTCAATTCATATATGTATCCTTTAAGCTTGAACTTCGAGAATCTTTTGTAAGCTGAAAACCACGTTGTAGCGCACTTTTTGATAATTATGTCTCAGCTTTTATCTTTGATGTTAATTCTCGAAGAAAATCTTGAAGACAAATCCTTTTCTTGATCTTCAAAGGCAACTTCTAATCTTGAATGTGTTGTTGAAATATTTCTTTTGAAAGCTCACTCTTTGAAAGCACCTTTTCTTTATCTTAATCCTGAAAGTATATTCCACCTGGTTGTTGCCGATGAATCCTCTTTGAACTAATGAATTCCAATGTATGAAATATTTATGATTTGATCTTAGAATTTTTGATCTTTCGTTAATACTTTTGAAGCTTCTCTTCTATTGCTCCCCCTCAATTGAATATTGATCTTCTGGAGCTTTTACTTTCTAAGTTGAATCATTTTCGAATCCTGTGTTGCTCCCCCTCAAGTCAATAATCTACTTGCTCCCCCTCAAATCAATTATCTTTTCCCAAAGTTGTAGAAAGATGATATTAGTTCTTCATTGAAGCTTTATCTTTCATTAAACATATTATCTTCAAAATACAAACTCTTTTCTTCACTTATTCTCAAACACTAACTCTTTTCTTTACTATCTTCAAACACTATTTCTTTTCTCCCCCTTCATAATGATTATGATACATCGTGAGCATCAGGAATATAGTGTAGCACAACGAGTTTGAAGAATAGTAGACTACAACAAATCATCGGAGCAACGAACTTTCAAGAACATTCCGTTGAATGTTGTATCTTCAATAAGCGACATACGTTACAAATCTGATACTTGCTTAAAATACTTATCAAATCAATAATCTCGAGATAATGATGCGGAAAATGATATTAAACTTCAAGTAAGCATCAATTTTGTAACCATTTGGGTAAGACAACTATTTACTTGAGTAAATCAAGAAAAAGTTGTTTGTATTTTCATAAAACACATTTATGAAAATACTATAACTCCTGGATCACATAGATTACCAGTTTTTACACATCAATTGAAAACATTAAATGAATCAACTGAGTGACCTACTTTCAATGTTGACGTTGATGTTAGCATTGGTAGGATTTCCATTCAATCATTGTGGAATACCATTTTAGGTATCACTATGAATGTTCCGGCAATATCACATAGATATGCATAATGTCACTTAGACATGGTGTGTAAAAATACACTTTGTGTCCTAAACATATTTTTTATATCTTTTGGCTCTAGACTCAATAGGTGCCATGACATGAAGGCGGGGACTGGAGCAGACTGTCCTCTTGTTTCAATATTAACAATCTCCAAACGAGATGTCAATAGATTATGTGCTAAATCTCTGTGAGAAAGTGAAATAAGGACTTTTTAAGAAGTACTTGAGTGGCTAAGAGGGTAATGTGCATTGCATCACTGGGTCCATGATGTCTTCTTCAATACCAGAAATCAACGGATGAAATCCGATAGTAGATGTGGCAACCCGGCAATTTCTTGTTTAGTGAGGGTTTTCCTTTTCTTCTAACCCTTTCACACACTCCTCACTCAACCTCTCACATTTTTCAACTCCTCCCTCATTTTCATTTGGCATTATTGAAAGTATATTGATCTGCACTTTTAATCTCCACCAACCCTCTCACTTAGACGTAAGATACCCTTGCATCCTAAATTAGGGAAGGTGGCTCCTGTGGTAGATCCATCCGGCTCTGGTGGATCGTAGGAGATATTTGAAATCTATAACACTTAGTGCAGATTGCAGCATTTGCCAACAATTGATCATGTATGGATCATTGTATCATAATGTTGTGATATGTGAACTTCGTCTGTTTGATGTTTCAAGAAAATTTCCTCAATGTGAGAAACACCGAAAAACATTGAAAATCTTCCAAAGTGTTTGATAAATACAAGTAGTTTTAACACTTGGAAGTTTTGATTTTGTACGAGCTCCCCCTCAAATATAACATACATTTCTCAAAACAAAGTATAACAGGAGCTCGATCTCAAGCTTTGAGCTCTTTCAATTATAACGGGTTTGAACTAAAATGTTCAGAAACCATTTTAATTTTAAAAACGAGTTATGAACCGATTTGTTCATAAGTCAATGAGTCTTTTAAAACCGAGTTATGAACTGAGTTGTTCATAAGTCAACGAGAAACTAGACAACAACTTTAGGAACCCATTTAAGCACAGTACCAATGGATTTTGAGAATTTAGAAAACCATTTATAAATTGTGTCTATTTGGTTTAAAGACGTTGAATTCCATTTTGAATTGAAACTCGGTGTTTCATTTCTAAATAAGTTTCGTGAAATCAACGGTGAGTGAAATCTTTTGGGAATGGGGGTTACAAAATCATTCATTCTTTGCACCGGATAAGAAACGTTTTGTGGTGCAAGAGCAAACATTTTCGATCTTGAGTAGTTGAATGACTTTGGTTGGGAAGATTGTTCAGAATAGCTTTGTTTCGATTTCCAAACTTTGGTTTTCTTTGGAAATTGAGAAACCGATTTACGTGAAGTGTTGAAAGCATAAGAATCTGAACGATGAAAATTAGTTTGAGTAAATGTTCCAGGTGAATGTGATTTCTTAGAATAACCCTTATTCTTTTGCAAAGAATAATTGGTAAACTAAGAAATCCTTTTTGAAATTGGTTTGGAAGATTTATCCGTATAAGTCTTCTCTGGAACATTCACTTGTGGTTTCAAAACTTGTTTGACATTTGAGGCTTTCTTTTTGTCAAACTATTTTCCTAAGTTCTTCTCAAATTTAAGTTCATCGTTAGATTTTGATAATGATGCTGAACTAGATGAAGATGAATTACTTTTAATTTGTATAGTGGTTATTTGTTTTTCAAGATCAAAAATTTTATTTTCCAAAATTAAATTTGGAATATAAAGTTTTGTTTTAACCACTTGTTCCATAACCTCATCTTGATCAATAAGAGGTGTTGAACAACTTGGAAAATAATCCTCAGAAAGTGGTATTTTCCTTGTGCCATAACTTTCATTTAATTTCTCATAATTAAATGAAAATTGTGCATTCTCAATTTTTGCTCTATTGAAATTCTCAATAAGTTCTTCTTCATTAGTTGTTTTTACAAAAAAACATTTTTAAAATACTTCCCATGTCACCGTAGTTATACAAGGTAGGTACTTTAGAAATAGCTTTTTGTAAATTGCAGGGATTTTCAAAACCTAATCTTTCTCTTGGATTATAAAATTTTTATATCCTTAGGTTTATTTAAGAAAATGGGTTGAACAATTTGATCACGTTTTAACAAAGTATCTTGAAATTCTTTGATTTTGCTTAACAATCATTCTTTTTCTTTAATTGCAAAATTATATCTTTGTTGAACAAAACCTGCATGTTCTCTTAATACTTTGCATTCAGAAAAGATACCAAGAACTTCTTGATTCAAAGAAATATTTTCTTTTTCATATTTTTTAGAACTAGTTTTATAACCTTCCATGTGATTTTGTAAAACCAATTTATCCCGAGTCAAAGTTTTTATCACATCAAGGTTATTTGCTAAGTCATTTTGCAGTTTATTAACCTTTTCCTTTTCTGAGTTTAATTTGTTCTGACACTCAGTTATAACTTTAGAATGTACCTCAGATTGTGTCTCAATTTGAGTTTCAAGAAGCTTGACTTGATGCAAGGCATTGAACTTTTCAACTGACATCTTGACTACTTGATCATGTTCTTCCCAATATTTCACTTCCCAATTTTCCGTTATAGCTTTTTCCATTTCCTCTTTCTGTGTTATGAGCATCTTTTTCTCATAATACTCTGACGTTCTTTGAACACTTGTTGTAGTACTCTCTTTCTTTTGCAAAGATGATCTTGATTTAGAATGCATCTTTTTGTAGAGATCTTGTAAACGTTCACACTCTTTGAACAGTTCTTCATCAGAATCGCTCTTGATTCTGTCTCTCGACATCATAAAATTGTTGCTTGAATGGATCTTTTAAAGATTAAAGATTTTGAAGTGGTTAAAGAATCCTTTTCTTAAAGAAAATGTTGATCGAAAATTTCAAATTTGTCCGAACGAACTTTCCCTCCAAAATTCGTCGAAAAATTTCTCGAGTAAAATGAAAATTTTCTCAAATTAAAAGTACTCAATGGTAAGCTTAAATCCAAATTTTGGTAATCGACAAATTTTCCCTCCAAAAGACTTTTTTTTAGTATTGAAATTAAGTTCGCAGGTATAACTTTGAACCTGAATGCGACTTTAATAATAAATTCGCATAGATAAGGTCGCAGAGGCAAGTTCGCAGAGATAAGTTCGCAGAAATGAGGTCGCTGAAGCTGATATGCGACCTTACTGATAAGTTCGCACAAATAAAGTCACTGAAGCTGATATTCGACCTTACTGATAAGTTCGCATAGATAAAGTCGCAGAGTTAAAGTCGCAGGTATCTGTTCGTCAATCTCTTGAACAACAGATGAATACCTAATTCGAATATGATCAAAACTTGGAATTAACTTTTGAAATTGATTTATGTATGTTCCTTAACACTAATGGAGTACTTTGATCGGTTTAATTTCACCGAATCTAGCTCAAACACTACAAATCACTATTTAACTGCCATTTTTTAACTTGAATCAAATTCGAGAATTTGTATGATTTAATCGTGAATTCTTAAATCTATCTGTTGTATATCACTTTATGATCCTTCGTTGATCCTTAACTTGATCAGATACACACAATTTTGGTGAATTTGATCAAAAATCCGAATGTTCTTGTTCAAATACCCATTTTGCGATTTTCTTCAAATTCAATGGATTCTGGATTGAAGTATATGAAATTGATGCTTGATTCTTGTTCCTTGATCAATAAGCTTCAATTCTATCGGATTACTTTCAAAAAAACATGACTGAATTGATGAATTTGAACTTCGAATTTTGAACAGTTGACTTTTTGTTTGACTTTTTATGAACAACTTCTTGTTTTCTTTGATGATTTCGATTCGTTTTCCTTCAATTCTTCAATCACACAAGCTCTGATACCAATTGTTAAACATATTCAAGCAATTTTATGATGATTCAATGATATTTGAGAGAGTTTCCTTTGAATGTGTTTTTCTACTAATCTTGGAAAACTTACAAATGATTAACCCTAATTAGCTATTTATACTAATAGACTAATCACATGGTTAATTACAATAACAATGTTTACAATATATATTTTAATATCCAACATTTTTTAAGTTCTTTTTTTATCATTTTCGTTTTTTTTTTAAATCTCTTTTAATTTTTTTTTTTCCTTTTACTTATGTTTCCTTTTTTAAGCAATTGGTAACAACTTGTTTTATATTTTTATTTCATTTTTATTAATTTTCTTTTATACAACTATGACGAAGTTGTTTTTTTTATTTTTTATAAAAAACAGACATAGTATGTTTGATTAAAAAACATGATGCAATGTCTTTTATTGATCGATGATGCACTGTTTATTGAAATATGATGTAGTGTGTTTAATGTAAAAGTATGATGTAGTGTGTTTGATTTAGTAACATGATGCATTGTATTTTTATTTTTTTGAAAGAATGATGCAGTGTTTTAATTTTAAAGTATGATGCAATGTGTTTAATGTAAGAGTATGATATAACGCTTTTAATTTAAAAGCTTGATGAAGTGTTTATCGACCGATAACACAATGTATTTAATGTAAAAGCATAATGCAGTTTGTTTAAATTAAAAGCATTACACTGTTTATTGACCGATGATCCAATGTGCTTAATGTAAAAGCATAATACAATGTGTTTATTTTAAAAGCATGTTTTAGTGTATTTAGTTTTTTCTTTTAAAGATGCAGTGTTTTAATTAAAAAAGATGATGCACTAGCAAAGAAGAAAAAAAAGCAAAAAGAAAAAATCTGGTCGCCCAAATTCGACAACTAGCTGCGGCTGAATTTTGAGGGCGGCAGAAGGTGATGGGTGGATAGTGGTGAGGTGAGGAGGGTGAAAGATGGTAGAGAGTAAAATGAAAAGAAGACAAATGGGGTAACATAAATAATATTCCATTCTTCCTCACCATTCCCCTGTTGATAATAGGTCCCCAAAGATTCATAGTGAATTTCAATGGGAGTTTCTCTTGCAGCAATAACGCGTTGATCTAGTCGCCACCGCAGCCACAAAGGGCAATTGTCACTGCTTATGGACCCGAACCTGGGTGATCTATCCATGACCAGGATGAAGTCGAGATTTCTTATGGGCACAGGCATCCCAGGTAATTCAGTCTTATGGTTTTTCATTATCCGCATATGGCCTTTTTTTTACTTTACTCGATATCTTATAATTACAAGCAATCACCTTTTTAGAGTAAATATTTTATTTCTTCGATAATGAAAAAAGAAGAACTAAAATATCTTTTTGGTAAGCATATTACTCTGTATTAATTACTCTACTATTATATATTGGTTGTTTGCTGACATAAAACAATTTCATTTTGATGTTTCAACATCTTCGATCGATTCATATTTTCATGTACACTAATTTTGGGAATATTATGTTTTCTCTGATCAATTTTTATTATTTATTTTATTTTCTTTGTTTGTTTTAAAAAGACTATAAATTTGTAAAAATTTATTATTAAAAATTATTAAACTCGTCATTTTACTCTTATTTATTACTTTCAAGTTCTAATGTATCTTTTTAAGCTTTTTGACTAAAAATATTTTTTTATTACATAAGTGCAAAACTTAAGCAACATTCTTGTTTACTTATGTTATATGTTAACTTTGTGCTATACAATGGATAATGAGAGCAATAAAGAATCTATATTTAAGTATGTAATTTTAAAGAACATATAAATACGTTGACATTTTAATATAACTTTTCTTCAACAATATGCATATAACTAAAAGATAATTAAAGAAAAAGATCAAGGTAAATTAATTAAACTTGTAAGAAGGCGGATTCTTGGGCCCAAAGTGATAGTTAATAACAGAAGGTGGTCAAACTCTATGAAAAAGATGATTCAACCCATCCTTTGTTCCCTTCAACTTCCTTTTGTAGCTTTGTTCCATACCCTTCAATACCTTCATACCCAATAGGTTTAGCAATCAATTGTTTTTCTTCTTGTGGTAACTCAAAAAACTCTTTTCCAACTTTTTGTAACATACTTATAAGTTGATTTGGTATCCCATAGTTCACCACTTGAAAGACCCCCAATCCTTGCCGGCTTCTGAGATTGAAGCTACAAGAGATTGGTGATCAGGATGACTAAATACGATCACAGGAACTTCGAGCACAACACCTTTGATGGTTGTGATTGCCGGTTGTTCGTTTTCTAATCTTATGTATTCATTTGGGATTCTGCCTTTTAGGTTTGAGAATGTGGCTATTTCTTGAACTCACTCAGTCTCCATTGTATTTTTTCACTTATTGTTTTTATTGTGGTTTAATTTGCATGCTAGGGTTATATTCTTCTTTATATTGATAATTTTTATTCTTTTTTCTAAAATAACAATCTATCTCTCATTTTTATCCTTTTAAGCCATGGTACTTATTTATCTCCCTCGGGGCCATTGAAACTTGATTTTTTTTTGTCATTTGGGGCCATTATTCACATGAGTCATTGATAGATCCGCTAAATAATTGATGATGTGATCATTTTTATAGATTTGATTTTTTGACATGGAATCGTAATTTTAAAATATCAAAAATAAAAAAATTTACTCATGAAACGACATTGTTTTATTTACACAAAATACTTCCGATTCCAACAAGAGTTTCAAACTACGTATTGGTTTTAACACGTCAAACGACGTCATTCCATATGTACTTTTTAAATTATGTTTTACGTTTTTAAATTGTGATTCCATGTTACAAAATCAAATCTATAAACTTGATCATATCATCATTTGTTTATGGAATCTCTCAATGGATATTGCGTATAATGACCCCTTAGGATAAAAAAAGTCAAGTTTGAATGGTCCTGAATAACAAAATAATAAATAGAATGATTCAAAAAACAAAAATGTATAGTAGGCTACTATTTTAGAACAAAAAACCTATAATTTTTCCTTACCTACCTCCGTTATATTATGTGAGTTAGCTTTGATTTATTAAACAAAGAAAACAAACTATACAAATGAATACACGTTTAAAAAATGTATCATCTTTTGTATTTTTAACTAATAGGATGAAATATGTTTGACAAAGTTTGTTATTATTTTTAACTAATAGGATGAAAGAACCATAGAAATAGACCACCCCTAATAGATCATTTTTTGGAAATAGTGAAGAAATTATAAGACTCGTGATCCATTTGCTAAAAATTGTGCATTTTAATATATATATTTTTTAGATAGACCACAACTAATAAAAGATGGACCACGATTTCTACTTGTGAACTATGGTCTATTCTTTTAAAAACAAGAACTAAAGTTTTAATTTCACAATATTAGTTTATTATTATCAAAAGGACAACAATTCTCATTGGAAAAACCGTGGTCTATTTGAATTTTCAAAAGGACCAAGGTTCCTAGTGTGGAAACTACGATATATTATTTTAAAAAGTTAAAAAATTAACTATCTGCCTTTATTTTTCCCTATTCCTCAAAATTCTACCAGATCACTTCTACCTCTAGTATTTTTGTCTAAAAACCTCCATTTGCTCCATTTTCATTATTTCAAATATTCAATCTTTGATTTTCAAATCAAAAATCCAATTTTATTATTCTTCACAAATATCATCTGTATCAAAACACTACTTCTCCTTCATGTACGATTGGTTGTTCACTCGATTTACTACCCAATGAGATTATTTAAGGTGATTTCTTACGTGCTTCTATTTCTTCTTTCATTTATTACTTTGATTTGGTTTTAAACTTTTCTTTTCTTTTTTGAAATTTTAATATGAAGGTTGTATCTCTTTTGGTTGTACTTCAAAATTTCATGCATTATATATCCTTTTTACTTCCACTTTTTTAGTTACTTTCTTCATTTATTGATATTACTTCTAGTTTAGGTGTTTGATGTAGTGCTGAAGGAGTAGTACTTTGGTTTAACGGAAATAAGAACCACATGTTATGGTAATGTTAACTTAATTCATATATTTGCTTTTCGATGTTAGTTTAAATATTGTATTAGAAATAGTTTGAGTTCAAGGGCTGTATGATTTATTAACATTGATGTAATGAGTATCGTTTGTTTATATTACTTATAAAGAGTAAGATAAACAAAATGTTTTCAAGTCGTTATTTATGTTTTTGTTAGAATCATAGTTTTATTATCAGTTTTAAAATATGTTGTATATAATGAACTAGAAATAAATAAGAAACAAATATATAATTAGTCAGTGTGGGAACTGTAGTCCTTTTGCCAAATAGACTATCCAAAACATCTGTGATTTTTTGTTTTTCAAATAAACTTCCTCCTTAATCGACCATCTCACGAAATTTGTGATCTATTTGTATTAATAACAGTGGTCCTTTCGCTTTTTTGTAGTAGTGTTATAAGTTTAAGTTAGTTAACCCATTTTTCAGTCAAATGGTCTTTACTTGGTTTTTAGAAAGTAGTCTTAAAAACTATGAACTCAGGGTTGTCATCAATATCAGAAAATTGAGATCTTAACAAGCATCATTATCACGTTAAGGGGGAACCTCATTTATAGTTGAAGTGTTTTAGCTAACCGTTAGGGTGAATTTGATGTATTAATGTTTTTCGTTTTCATAACTCAAATGTATAGATTTTTTTGACATACAACTCAAACTCAAACTCCAACAACAAACATACTAGATAATCACCACATTAACACGTACACCAACTCTTTCGATTTCTGACTGCTGTTACTTCTGTAACAGGGCCGTCTCATTAATTTTATAGGCCCCGTTCGATAAATATAAATAGGGCCCTAAACATAAAACTTAATGTATAGCGGAAAATACGCATTAGTATTACAATAACTTTTAAAATTATTAAAAAAATCATAAATATGATAACAAAGTGTTTTTATTTCACACGCTTACATATATTGTAATTTATTACTTGAAAGTTGTAATTCTCCTAGCATTCTTAGAAGCAAAAGTCGTCAATCAACTCTTTATAATTAAGTTCTCAAATAGATTGCTCTCAATAGCTATTAATGCTAATCCTAAAAGTTTTATATAACATTGATCAACAAAAGTTCAAATAAATTGAATGAATAATTATATTAATAAACTATTTAGGATAATATAATTAAAAAAAAAACTCAAAAATTAAAAAAAGAACACACACCTTTTCTATTCGAAATTTGAAATCGTAATTCGCAAATTATGTTGACGTCTTGCAGCAACTTGTAGATAACTAACTTATTTATTTGTATAATTATATAATAATATCATGAATATGAATATGAAAGGATCTCTCCGTATGTGAATTGTGAAACTATTAACTCAAGGAAGTTGAAGGTTGTAATACATAGCCTTTTTGGGCTGGCCCAACTCCAAATATACCATGGTCTGACATTTACCACTTACCAATATATATATATACAACTTGGTAAAATAGCCCCTCTATGAATTTTGGGCCCTGTGCAATGGCTCACCTTGCACAGACCCAAATTCGGCCCTGCGTTTTATTTATTGAAGTTACAAAGATAAAAGAAATTGATGTGTGCCTAAAACATGCGTTGAAAAATACACCTAATTAATACCTTCATTATTTGACACATACCTTCATTATTTGACACATGTACATGTAGTGTTCGATACTTTACTTTTCCGTTATCTTTACTACCGATTTTATCATTAATCACAATCTCTTTGTTAGACATAATTTTACACACATTTTATTTTATACATACCAATTTCGAATTTCAGACCCTATTGATCATACTAAATGCTCATCCCTAGCTATAAAGTGTATCGATCTTTCAACAAAAATTTGTGGCCAGAAATCCTACCAATATCTACGTTTCAATTTTCAAACAATGCTAGTTGATCTTAATTGGGTTGTTCGGATGATAAAGAAACACTTAGAATATATGACATCCATTCATGACTTTGCATCCCCTCCTATGCTCTATCTATATTTGGTCAACTAAAACATGTTTTGTTACAATTTTTACTAAGATCTAACAAGGTTCTTTTGCTATTATCTACTAAATTCCCATATATCATATATATGTCTTACTTATAGAATGATGAGCTACAACAATGTGAGTTCCTTATTTATATAACTTCCAAGTTATCGGGTATTATATTATTTATGTGTCATAAAGAAAATACATATTTTGTATCCAACATAATTTTGAGAAGTTTAACAATTGTTCCTGTCTCCAAACTCCAAAGATAACATATTCTTTACCATTTTGTGTATCCGAAGAAATGAATCGTTTCATAATTTTGTATCCCGGAAGAGAACCTACCATTTCATTTCGAAATTGATACATCACAAGAATTAGTCAAGGGGTGGCAATTCGGGTTGGGTCTGATTGGTCGGGTCAAAATTACGCACCCCGAAACCTACCTGATTTAAATAAATGAGTTGGGTATTTCAACCCTAACCCGTAACTAACCTGGACACGACTTATGTAACCCATTTAGGCTAATGGGCAACATGTTAGTGGGTCAATATCGGGTTAATGGGCCAGCTTCAAGTAAAATTGGTCAATCTGTTTCAGCATTAACACTTTGTTAAAGTTACATCTGATCATTGATAAAACTAAAAAGCATTATAAATGCATATAAGATTCAAAAAACAAATTAAGTTAAGCAAGTTATACGTGAAGTTCAAAATTCTGAATATGCATCATCAATTCAACCTTACTTTTACTTTGAAGGCACCCTCCTGTAAAAGTAGTGATGATGGTTAGTTGTTGACTTATTAACTTGAAATTGAACACGGAAGGAACACTATTTTAACATGAAACCTTGAAAACAAACAACAGGGTTTAGTTATAGGTATGAAAGTATAGAGTAAGCAACCCACGTAGACTATGAAAAACCTGTTAACATAGTTTGGATGATATCAAAAAGGCAAGAAATAATAGTTGGGAATTGATGAAGTTTAATCAAGAAGTTTGATGTGAATTTGGACAAAAGGTCCCATCCGGGTGGGTATCAGTTGATCTGTTTTGATTTAACGACTGAGCGGATCTTCTAGAGGAAACGATTGGGAATCTTCAAGTGGTGTTTGGAGGTAGTTGATCTTCTAAGCCCTAGTGCGCTTTCGGGGTATTGTTAGAGAGTTTTGGGAACTCTTAGGAGTTTGGTAACAGAGGGATATGTTGAAGCTAGTGGGAGCCTTGAGAGGGTTATGCGATTCATGGATCTCAAGTTTCTACAGGTTTAGTGTGCGGATTCCATGCAACACTAGAGTGTTCAAACCTTTGAATTTATATTCTTTAATGGCAAAGTAATTTGCGACTGTCAGACAGCCTCAATTGTTATTTAAATCCTTACGGTAGGTGTGGGCTGAGTGGGAGAATATATGTTCATGGAAGAAAACTGTAGCTACGTTTTGGGTCAGCGTACCAGCGGTAAAGTGAATGTTAAAGAAGGAGGCGTTCAAGGTTGGGTTGCGTTTTCACAGGTGAACCTTGAAGTGACAGCTACGTGTTAGTTCTATCAAGGATCTCTTAAGGCTGGGAAGGAAAATTGAATATAAAAGATTTTGTACGGGTGGTCGATGACATGTCGGTGATGAGCTGAAGAGGCGGGTGTCTCTTGATAGAATCATGTGATTGTGGAAACAACGGATTTGGTGTCATTGTACACTTTAAGTATCTTCTTGAGGTTAGAAGATGGTGGTGCAGATAAGTAGAGACTGGTCTCAGACGATGTATATTGAGGTTACAAGATTTCATTAATAAAAACAGATTTATGACGGATTGTAAGCATCTGAATACATGCTAGGCAACTTTCAACCCATTACCTGTTTCATTTTAAATAATTTTTCACATTTGACCTGTTTCACACGCTATAAATAAGTAAATAACATGCAATCTGAGGTGACACGGTTCCATATAGATGGGTTGAAATAGTCATTTTCAATTATCAGGAACTAAATTACTAGGCAGCTTTGGTAGTATCTTGGGCAGGTTGTATTGACCACTAAAAGGTCGTCATTGATTTTTTTTTCAAATTAGTGAGTTGAAATTCTCTTCTTGGAGAATATTCTTAGAAGAAACACTACACAAGATGTTTAGAAATATTTGAAGAAATGATTAGTGATCGATGTTACCCTGATGGAGGAACTGAACGAGTGCTTCTTTCCGCTTGGTCTACAAAGGAACAAGTTGAACAAGCATCTTTAGTACTTAGGACTATGCACAAGGATATGAAAACCGAGTTACAAGCTTGACGGTTCCCTTTGATCCAATATATGAAAAATCATACAGCTATTATTGTGATTATATATCAAATTACGAAAAAGGATCGTATACATTTGTAGAGCCGAGCCCTATTAACAGATGTGACTTGAATATTAGTAAAACTATTCAAATGTGATATTATACCTTGAAAAACCACGAGGAAGATGTCTAAAATAGTAAAGGAATGTGAAACGATTTAATGTATGCTCAAATAACTTTAACTAAAGTAGACATAGTAAACAATACAAGCCCAGATTCAAGTAAATCAACACACTACATACACAAGTTGCCGGGGTAATCCCCTTCACTGAAAAACACACACTAAATACACAGATAGATATATGTTTTTATTTATTTATTGAGATGGTATCTGTTCTTCATTGAGGAAGTTTGTTTAGCTTGCAATAGACATAGTCTTTGTACTTCTTTGTCTTGTGTTTTGGTGGATTTTCTTGACTTATGAGCTTTTGAATTGGCCCAACTGCAAATTCTGGTGGTGGCTCTAAGAACATTGGCCAAGACATCCTTGTTTTCTCCTTATTCACAGTTGTTCTATGATACACACTCTTATATTTCCCATTGCTCAATATCTGCCAACAAAATTGTTCCTTATGGCCAACAACCCAATATACCTCTAGGGACTCTTATAATTATAGTGAAAATGGAGTACAATTATAATGATTACTATGTTAGCAATATGAAGTCAACATGTATTCTAAAGATTCAATTTTGACATAAAAAATCAGATATAAAAATATATGATGAAATGAGTTAGTTAATTTACCTCAATTTGATCACCAATGTGGATAATGAGAGCATTAGGGATATATGAAACATCATACCAATTATCATCTTTGAATACTTGGAGACCTTGAACTTCATTTGGAACAAGTATAGTGATGGAAGACATGTCAGTATGTGGTACAACCCCTAGAGCAAGTTCAGGGCATGGGCACGGTGGGTAGTAGTTTATTTTCAACATATAAACCAACTCTTCACTACCCAATCCTTGCTTAAGTTCACCCTCTTCTAGTCCAAGACCTTTTGATAACAACCCGAGTAACTTGTTTGCTACTGGTATCAAGCTTTGCGTGTATTCCTCATTTATTTCTCTATGTAATTCGATTCATATGCAAAAATATGTAAGAACTAGGTAGAGAACGATTCAGTAAAACGATCGAGTGAGTAACTATAAGTGATTGCTGATAGAACATGTGCTATGATGAGTTTATGCTAAAAAAGGCTTGCTAGTTATCGTCAATTCTTGGTTTTTCCATATTACTTGAAGCAATTTGTGTATCACATATGCTGGCAGTGACGGAGCCGGGGCACGCAGCCAGAAATTTCAATTTATATAAAAGATTAAATTTTAAAGATTATTAATGATTTTTTATAAATCTTTGCCCCATTGAAAATGAAAAAAGAACAAAAACAAATTTGTTGCGCCCTCAAAAATGAAAAAAAGAAATTGCCCTCCCACTCATTATATCGTAGCTCTACTATTGCTAATTGATAAAATATTATGTGTACTTGTGAACACGCAAATTTGTGTGCTTTTAGGCTAAATTAAAATAGTAAATCCTATGTAAACAATAATATATGTTGAGATAAGACATTCCTCTATAATTTATAATTTATAAAAATATAAAAGAAAGAAGTTATTATGCAGATATTAATTTAGTTAAACTGTTACTCCGTATAATAGAAAACCTTACATAGTATATGTAAACATGCGTTTTAAATGATGAGTTTAGTTAAACTGCTACACACAAACTTAAATTTATAGCATTTTTAACTATTATTTAGCCATGTTAATATTCACACTCGCTAATAACACGTGCCACCGCATCTTATAAAGTGACTCCGCCAATGGATGCACTAATACTGGTGTTGTAAGCATTATACAATATGTTCCGCAAATGATTAGTTTGTTTAAAAGGTTTTGCAAAGATTTTGTCATATCTTTTTCATTTTGAGTCTCCACCGTCTCTTTCTGTCTTTTCCAAATTTATTTCTTTATTCATTTGAATATTTTCTTATTTTTTACAAAATAAAATAATTATAAAAACTCATTTCTCTCTCCGTTACATTTTTTAAACATATACTCCTTCTCAATTCCATAGACAAAACAAACACCGTCAAAGTTTTATACACAAATTTTATTTATTTTATTATTTTAAATGGTATTTTATACTTTAGTAAGCTCTTTTTGAATCTCACTCGAATAATGATAAAATATGCATAATAATACCTCTAATATATACATAAATATACAATAAATTTTACATAGATTTTATTAATTCTCTCCATTTTTTTCTTTCACGCATTTGATTAAATGTGTACAATATTTTTGTACACCAATAGTTTTTTATGTGACGAAGCATGTGGGTCCAATTAGACATGTCAAAAGTAAACGAAGTTAACGCCGTTGCACTTTCTAAATGTTTAGACTCCGTAGCTTCACACGTCATATGTCCTAAACGAGGATCTTATGACCACATATTGCGGTGGGTTATTAAAGAGTGTATTCTTTTTGTATAATTTTTTTTATTAATGATTAAATAGTATGGGCAATTAATGACAGTAGCAGTCTTAATAAAAGTTTAACAATTGTATAGACAGAAGTAAAAATAGGATATTCTTATAGTAATAATTATAATAATAATAATAATAAACCATGCATATATATATATATAATAAATCAAATATCAATGATGTAACAATATTTATTCATTTTCATAATGCTAATTAAAACCAATAAAGTAAGATAATTAACAGTAAAAAATATACAGTATGTTTTTCTTCTAAATAAATAAATTTTTCTTACTAACATCTGATTATTAGAGCTTTAGAAGGCAAAAACATCGTGATAGCTTTCCTTTTTCAGTTACAATTAGTATTAGTAGTATTGATTGATTCATCACGTACGTATGTGTATCCCAAAAACATCATTAACCTTTTTTAATAACTTTTCTTCAAGAATATGCATATGAATGCAACTCCATATAAATTAAATGAAAGAAAGACAATAATGAAGGTAAATGAAACCTGTAAGAAGGAGGGTTCTTAGGCCAAAAGTGATAGTTAATGACAGAAGGTGGCCAAACCCTATGAAAAAGATGATCAACCCAACCTTTTTTCCCTTCAACTTCTTTTTGAAGTTTTGTTCCATACCCTTCAACACCTTCATACCCAATTGGTTTTGCAATTACTTCTTTTTCTTCTTGTGGTAACTCAAAGAACTCTTTTCCAACTTTTTGTAACTTACTTATTAGTTCATTTGGTATTCCATGATTCACCACTTGAAAGATCCCCCAATCTTTGCTGGCTTCTGAGATAGAAACCACCAGAGATTGGTGATCAAGGTGACTAAGATCGATCACAGGAACTTCGAGCACCACACCTTTAATGGTTGTGGTTGCCGGTTGTTCATTTTCTAATCTTATGTACTCATTTGGGATTGTACCTTTAAGGTTTGAGAGTGAGGCAATTTCTTGAACTCTCTCAATCTCCATCTGGTTATTGTTTTGTTGGTGCTTTTGCATGCTTTCACTCTCCTTTATATTGATACTTTTTCCTTACCTACCTCCCTTTGTTATATTAAGTAGATTAGCATACTAGAACAACAGATATACCTTAAATATTGAGTATCTCCTTTTGTTTTTTCTTTTTCTTTTCCTAAAACTTAGATAAGTCTCGTTTGTAGGACATGTTTGTGGCTATACTTTTTTATATTGCAGATTGAATCGTAATTCTACTTGCAATAAAAAAATGTTTGACATAACTGGTTACAATTATTTTTAATTAATAAGATGAAAGAATTGTATGCTTAATATGGTTAACCTATTCTCAGTTAAATAGTCATTACATGGTTTTTATTATCTATTTGTAAAAGTACGAAAATCAAGGTTGTCAACATCGAGATTTTATTTCATATATACCGGTTTCGTTTATGCATAATTTTGATCTTTCCCTATCTAAATTTTTGTTTCTTTTAAATTGTGCTGGACATATGAAAAGCTATTGCTTTGAAAATGTTCTAGTAACATTATGACAAAAATAGATCATTTGTAAATATTCAACATACAACTTCAATTCTATCTAGTTAATTAGGTCAAATCGGATCGAATTGAGATATATGATGTATATATTATGGTCAGGGTCAATTGACTATGCAAGATCCTATGCCTATACGGATACGAATAGGAATACGAATACTTGATGGAAAGACGGACACATTTTCACTTATCAAAATCGTAATGTTGTAAGACTTACTATTAATGTTGAGATGTTAACATTTAACAACCATCATCATCAAAATTATTGGCTATCTCTCTGGCTTTCAAACTTGAAAAATGCTAGTTGATGCATCTTGGCTAGTATGAAACACCTTAGCATATATATGACTTTTTGACTTTGCATCTTCTCCATTAATTTACTATCCTTACTATATCATTAACAAACATTTTTCTAGTCAGAGCTAGTAAATTAATCCCAAAGGTGGTGTTGCCTTGTAAAGGAAAAGAACAATGGAATAGTTAAATTATAGAAAAAAGTTTATTAAAACATAAAAACTTTTACAAATATGAAAGTACAAATTTCAATTATTTATTTTCATTAAAATAGCAAAACTCCTACATTCTTAAAAATTGAATCTCAAAAACGATAAGTCAAAAAATTATAAAAATTGCACTATAAAAACAAACATTTTTTGCTCTTCAATTAGAGATTCCACATGACATACTTTCGACGACTATCACATGTGTTACCACCGACTATCACTTGTAACACATGTGATAGTCGCGGATAACACATTTATTAGTCAATCGTAATACATGTGTTAACCCACAAAAAATGAAAAAGAAAAGTTCGTCGAAAGAATACCTTGTGAGATGTTTAATCAAAGAGAAAAAATAGTAATTTTTATTGTGTAATTTTTATTATTTTTTTACTTCCGTTATTGAGATATTTAATTTTAAAAAATATGAAAAAAAATAAAATTTTTGCTAAATAGCTTATTTTTATTGATACTTTTAAGAAACACTCATAAACAAATCTTAATTACCAAATCTTAATTCTATTTAGAAAAAGAAAAAAAAATGTATTCATTTTTCTCCTTTACAGAATTATTAAACTAACTTTTATAAGAAAATTTAACTTTGTTTACTTGTCCCTATCTTTTGGCATTCCACACCATTTTTAATATAAAACTCTTTAAAAAACGCTTTCACTTTAATATTAACGTCATTTTTAAAGCTTTTCGAACATAATGACCGGATAATATGAAAATAAGTAAATAATAAAGCTTTACATCCAACCTTCCCACTAAAAAAGGCTTTTTTTTCGTGAACAAGAAATTTTCTATAACTTTTTTGAATAAAAATATCTAAACAAAACTTTCATTAAAAATACTCTCACGACATCTTTATTTGCTACAATAATATGATTTATTGAGCTCGTACCAATACTTCATACTTATTTGATCGTTCCTATTTTATACATTCAAGCTTGTCAACTCAATTTTGACAGTGGGATAGCTACGAATATAAGTCGACTGTCATAAAATAATACATACCCTATCTAGAAAAAAAGACAAATTACTTAAATGTACATGAAGTAATGCTAAATAAACTTAAAACACAAATACATATATGTCTAATTCATACAATAAATGACATATATATCCTACTTATTAGTTATTATCTCTTTTTCCTTTCACAAAATTTTAAGGCCTACATGGTAGCACGATTAGTGAAACGAATGAGAGATAACAAGTGATGTGTCTCGTATAAATTAGACATATTTAATTTCATATTTTATTCCTATTTAGTATTACTCCTAGTACAAAACATAATTTTCGGGGGAAAATTACCTTTTTAACCGTGTTGAAAGAATAGAGGCCGGTTGTGAGCTGACAATCAAATTGTTAGTGTCATTTGTATAAGCTACAATGAGATACCTATATAAATTGTCACTGTTAAAATATTACATACAAATAACAATAATTGACGTTGAACACTCGTACTAAAAAGTTTAAAAGTTCAATCCACTTAATAAAATCTCACTCAAAGTTTATTTGGTTTCATGACACTTAATCTAAACTAACTTGATATGATTTAGAAAAATATTATTGTACTATTATTTCTCTTTAAAGACTAATCTTGTTTCAAAAGTACTCCGTGACGAAGTTTAATTTATTACATTAATTTCTTTATAGGTCATGGTATACGGTTGTCACATAAAAGCATATGATACGAAACCGATTACGATGTAGCTGACGTGGTTAAATGCAGTTCGCCCGATAGAACTACCGAACTTGCTTCCAGATTAAAGGTTTGTTGAAGGCAACAACCACATGATATGCGGTCACATGCATTTAGAAGGGTAGTAGTTCAATATTTTAAATCAGAGGTAAGCAAAAAACCGGATTAATCAAATTGTGACCAACTTAATTGATAAAAATTGAATCGAATTAATCCAAAAAATTGATTTACTGATAGATCGCTTATAAATTTTGATTAATCAAAATAAATGGTTCGGTTATAATTTTATATGTCAATCGTAACCAAATTAATCAAACCGAACCAAAAACATAAATAAACTATCTAAATTATTTTTCATTACATGTTTTATCATATGTTGATCATAAACTTTCTTAAATTATATTATTTATATTTTTCACTGGAGATTAAATTACAAATTCTTTTTCATTATGTGTTTCATTTTATGTCTATGTTATTTTTCTTAGTAAAATTAAAACTCAGATAGTAATAACTTTTAGTTGAATAAAATAAGGATGGCAATTATTATCATTTAATTTAAATGACGAAAACTAATAAAAGTAGTTTTTGTCACTTATAAGTCGTTTTTTTATTATGAATATTAACAACGACTATTGACACTATCTTCAGATTTCGTTATGTTTTTATCTTGTATTTGTCCATCTTTGATTATTTACCAAATTAATCAAAAATTGAACCCAACAATTGAGTTCAACCATTACCCAATCTACTTTTTTAATCATAACCAATTGGTTAAGATTTCCAATTAACCAAAAGTTTAGTTATAGGGACGGATTTAGATCATAAATGCCCCAAGCGTCCCATGCTCAGCTCCATTTTAAATCGTTATCTTTACATTTGTATGTGTTTATTTATTTCAATATGTTAAGATGTGTTTATCGTTATAAACAATTTTAAATTTTATAGCTTCTTTTTCATCTTGAAATGTAATCATGTTAATGATGACAAATGTTTTGTTGTTGTGCACTGCTTGATTATACTTCTACAAAGAACATATAATTTTGTTGTGCAATTGAAGTAGATTGTGTTTAATAAAATCTACCTATGTGTCAATAAGAAGTGCATAAAATACCTTAAACTCAAAGCATTTGAAATTAATTTGATTTTCACGAAACTGATTTCACACACACACACAAATGAAAAAGAAAAAAAAGGGAAAAAAGTTTAGGATTAAGTTTTTATTGGTGTATCCAAGTGATAACGAACTTTTATTATTTAAAATCGTTTTTTAAGATGTATTTAATAAGCTTTCAATTATTAATATTGTATATATTTACTGAGTTTTTCATCGGATAGGAAGTATATCATATGAGATTCAAATGTTACGACTGTCACATTACCCAAAGTCTTACGCATAATAAAATCCATTTTAGTCCTTTACACCAAACATAAATTTACCAAAGGTTAAACTTCAATAAACATAAATTTTTAAACATGCACGAGTTTTTAATTGTATTAGAAGCACCGCATGGTCTACACTTAATGAATCGTAGTTATAATGACAATGCATTGGTGTTTTATCTCACACAAAATTAGTACATTATATTCTAAAGTACATTAGAGTGTTTAATACTTGGAGCATCATAATTATAAATTACTATGTCAATAATATGAAATTAACACATACTCCAATTTGCATAATGCACAAACATGTTTGAACATCCACAAATACATAATATAAGCATCTAGTATGCCAACTTGACAGAAACTGAAAGCAAATAAGTTGATTTTTTATAGCACTAACAAGCATCACAACTTAGCACCATATATATAGTAATATAAAAGTTAAGGAGGAGGTTTTAGCAACTTACAACAGCCTCCTCGATATCCTTCCTTCCTAAATACACATCTTCAAATGTACCACGCGGACGCATCTTGACAAAATGCCGTCTGTGCATCAAATCTGGAGTCACGGGTATTATTGTCATTTCCATTTAGGTTGTTGCCAGCACCAAAACCGAAAAAACCATCATCAAGTTTAACCAGATCAAGATTCCCAGAGTTGAAGTTGTTATTTTGCGTTTGTTGAAGATTTGTATCGTAGAATGACATGAGATCAGCAATCATTTTTTGACCATCTTCTGGCAGTCCAAGTTCTGCAATGCCACTAACCCCAGTGCCCCCGTATGGTGGTGCTGCAACCTGGTTCAAAAGCGGAGGTACAGTATTGACCTTAGTTTGACTAAATGATGGCATACCAAACACAGGTGTTTTCTCAAGATTGTTCATTTGGAAGTTTGGGTTACTGCCAGCTGGTGAATTAGCAATTGGGCGGTATGCACAATTAATTTGGTGGTTGTTCCTAGCAGATATGTCATGAAACCCTACACGAACATCTTTATACCGACATTGAGGATACTCACACGTGTATATCTTCGGTTGAGGCTGGCCGTCGTTAGACGATTGCTTTCTTTTCATTGTGAAATTCCCAGAGTTCATTGAGTCAACAAGCTCCCCTTTGACTTGAACAAGCGGAACAGATCCCGCCATTCCTAAACCATATAGATTTTGTGGCTTGCAGTCACCTAATGCAAGAATCGACTCATCAACCGCTCCTTCAACATCATAATCACTCGCTTCATTGATCAGATAACTGCCAACAGTTTCAGGAGGGTGGCTGTTTGGATATACATTCCTGCAAAGTGCTTCCTCTTGGTTGATAATTGCAAGCCATGTAGCGCTTTCTTTAGCTGTCATCTTGTCTTGTAGGCATTTTGACTGCCTAACAAGCCTCCGTATCTTATCAATATTTGGTGATATATGCTTAATCACTGCGGTCAAAACGTTGACTTTCCATGCCTTTTTTAGATCGTGTGGCTTCTTATACGGTGGCGGGCCATTTTCACTCGGCATTCCTGAATCAACCCACCATTGCTCATCTCCACTAGGCCACCATGGCGGTGCAACACCCTTCTCTAATGGAAACCGCCGTTGAGGTGGGTCACAATGCTGCATCAAAGATGACAAAAGTGAGCCAAGTGTCGTATCTTGAAGCTCTTGCAATGTGTGAGGAGTCGACACTGGCGTAGGCGTATCGTTTTCTCCAGGAACCGAGTGGTCAACACGATATTTCAAGATGGCGGCAGGCCCGTTTCGGTCAAACCGAGCCTTTTCTTTCCACCATTCCCGTAGATTATCAGAAGCTCCACTCACGGGTTTACCCTTTTCAGGAATGATTCCATAAACGAACCCTTGAGCTTGACAAACTTCCATCATTTTAAGCATGTATTTCAAGATCCCGTCTTGTGCACGAGACATCTTTTTTCGTCTCGCTTGCTCTTGGGACTGTTTTTGTTTTGCAATATCGATACCTTCTTTACATTTCTTTTGATCTTTCAGTCGTCTATAAAGCATTTTGTCACGCCACATCCTTCTCTCGAGTTCATCGATATCCATTTCATCATCACTGTAACTGTACTCTTCCTCCACGGGTGCTTCTTCAGTTGCGCTCTCAATTTCAAATAGAGGAGCCGAGAGGAAATCGAAGCTTCCACCAAACCCCATTTCATCATACATCCCCATTTCGATCCAGTTAATGTCTATGAACATGATCAAGATTCAAATGACCTTTCTTTAAACTTTTTGAATATCAATAGTCAATCAGCTACTCTCCTGACACAATCATAAACTTAAAAGGTAGTAACAAACACAAACAACTCAAAAAACGAGTCTGAAAAATCAATAATTACGAAAATTAAGAGGGTGTTTAGATGTGTATTTTGAAAGTGATTATATGCTCAAATAACATTACTTAGATTAATAAAAGATTGTCAAAAAGTACATTACAATCTCAAGCACCAAAAACACATTCAAACACCATTTCATGTGAGATTTTTAGTATAGCTGTATCTCAAGAAGCAAACACACTTCCAAACACCCTCTAACCAAAGGTTACAACAATATTAAAGCAAAGCAATCATTGAAATCACATTTACACTCACATGAATGAAATACTTAAACCGTGAATTAATGTTTCTGTTTTTCTTTAATCCGTAACAGATAACAACATAGCTTTAAGCGAAACTGAAAAAAGGAACAGAACATAAAATGAGTTTTCTAATATTATTAGCAAAATGAAATCAAGTATTAAGTCCTTAATAATATCATGTATTTTTCTTTAAACAGCTTAATGATCGCTTGTCTATAATTCATTTTCTACAATTGAAACATGCAAATAGACACAAATACTATACGAGTCATATTCCTTAAAATGTCAAATTTTTGTACCACTGTATTTCACACTCAGATTGCATACTACCTATTTATAAGATATCAAAAACATCATAGTTTACAAAGAACGAGCAACTTTAGACAAACTGTGACAACCATATTTGGCATTTTTTTGTCAAAAACCACTCACCTAGCAAAAGGTACAAGATGGTACCTTTTGCAAGGCGAACTGCTTAGAATATCATTGAAAAGTACATTCAATTATTAAGATCAGTAGAACAATAGCAAAAAAGTACAAGTGATTGACTTCCTCAACCATGGCGTTTAGCTTTCATATTCTGAAAACGGTAGCCGAACTAAAAATATCTGTAAATTTGACATAATTTTATACAGATTGATGATATTTTTTATTTTAAAATTCTTTTAAGTATGTTTTATACTAAAATCTTTAAACCCCCTGATAAATATCAAAATAGGAGGAGGACCAAAGTTTGTAAGATTAAAAGATTCTTGAAATATTAAAAAGATATAAGTACAATGACAGCAATTGTACTTTGCACTGATTTTCACATATTTGAAAACAATATGCAGAAAAAAATAGAACTTCACAAATTTATTCATTCTGATGAACATAAAACTTGATTAAAATGATAATAATGTTTCAGTCCTATTATTCCAAGTATAAAAATATGTTTATATATTCCAGTAGAAATTTCTTAAAATCAATTTAAAATTTAATATTTTGGTTAAAATTGGAATAAACACACCACAAACTCATCTTCTTTCCATTTAAAAAGATCTACTCCAAATTATTAGTATTTAGTATAAAAAATAATAAGAAAAAGTCAGAGCAGGGGTGACAATTCGGGTTGGGTCGAGTTGATCCACTCGGGTTATCGGGTTGGTGGGTCATAAACCCAAACCCGACCTGATTTTCTAATCCAGTTGCGAATTTCAACCCAAAACCAAAACCTGCTAACCTAGACCCGACTCAGGTAACCCATTTATCTAATCGGGTTAGATTTCGGGTCAAATGGGTCACATGGACAATCCCTAAGTTTATGATTCATACTAATAAGCATAAAATGTTTATAAAATCCTAAAAGGATCATATTACCCGGTATTTTCATCGAAATTTAATATCAAAACATCATTTTGTATTAAATTAAAATAAAACATTTAAATTTCTAATTACATTTATTTGGGTTGTTGGGTCAACCCAAAAACTGATTCGATGATCCAAACCCAACCCAAAAATTAGCAGGTTGCGGAGTCTCGCGTTGACGGGTTCGCGGGTCAGAAAACCCCAACCCAACCTATATATTTTTAAGTAGGTTCGGAAATTGCCGGCGCTAAGTCAGAGGAATCAAATTTAACAACCTTTGCAGTACTAAAAAGATTCAAAAATCAATCACAAAACCCATATGAACAAGTAAAAATTCAACAAATGGGGTTTCATTATTCATCAAAAAGATGATAAATTTATTCACGGAATCAAAAGAGTATCAAGTAAAAAGGGTGGAATGAACTCACAAAGCTTTATGCTGCAAGTCTTTTTGCTTCACTGCACTTGAGTTCAACCCATCTTTCAGCAAGTAGATAACGCGCTTCTTACAATCAATCTGTGTAGAGTTCTTGGAACATACAATTATAACAACTAAGAATAAAAATATAGTATAGAATTAAGACAAAGGTGAAGAGGGGGTATTTTGGGAAATGAATTTTGAATCATACAATGAGATGCTTTTATTCGTTTACTTCCTCTCACTCGTAATAAGTATCATAATAATCATACAACAGTTACAAAAATAAAATAAAAATTAATACGTTATTTAAGAAAAAATTAACAGCTTTACTTTTACTTATTTGATAACTTTTTATGAATTAATTAGAAAAAGAAATAGATTATAAATAAATGGATAAAATTAGTATCTTATAAGAAAAATTTAGAATAAAAAAATGAATATTTTTATTTTGAAACGAGAAAATAATTATTTTTTACTTTTTTAAAAAATGAAAAAAAGAAAGGAAAACAAAACTCTAATCTATAAGTTGATTTTTATTTCATTTGTGTTGTAGTAAAGTGAATAATTCATGGATACAATCAGATTATGGACGTAAAATGTTTAAGGCAAAAATTTGAGAAAGATGGTTTGGTTTATGTCATCATCTTAATTACATAACCATGATTAAGTCGATTCGTTATACTTATGGACATGTGGTTAGTGATTGAAAGTATCTTATGGCCACTTATTTAGAGGGTTCAAATCTTGTTTTGAAATTAAATTTTGCTTTTTAAAATGGTATTTAGAAAAAAAAACATATTTTAAACTTTTTTCTTTTTATTTATTAACCATATTTTCCTCTCTTTTTTTTGATAAAGGGTTGATTGATAATAGCAACAAAAAATAACTTATAATCGCCTATTTATTCATAACGTGTGATTATGAGTCGTTGAAAAATATAAACTTTTTACATGTTAGATGCATTGTTTAATTACTTACGTTTTATCATAGACATAATAATAAAATAATTGGTAATCAAATAGTAAATGTATTTAAAGTATGTACGTATTTGATTAGAGAATATTTTAGGTAGACTCGCAGTCCACAAAGCAACATGTCAAGAAGACTAAGCGGTTGTGTTGGCCATGTCGTGAACCTTTTGGGAAATGCAAAATAAACTCATCGTCATGTCATTGACCTAACGAGTTTTAGCTTCGTGAATGTTTTGAGTCGGTTACTACGTTTATAGACTTTCACAATCATAAATTCTATAAGCTCTACATTTCCCAATGAACTATTTGAAAAAGATGATTTTCTAAGGCGGTGGAAGAAATGGAACTTTGGATTGATTAAAAAAAAAAAACTTCAAACCGAAATAAAAGTAGTAAAAAGATTAATTATGGATGTGATGTGGATTATTTCAAGTTATGGAATATTAGGATTCAACTTATGCAGTTCATTATGAAATTCATTATTACAATAACACTATCATAAAGGTTCAGTTAGATACAAAAATATGGCACATGGTGCTCATTTCAATGGCGGATCTCACACTTCAATCAAACTTTCGTACTTGCTCATTACGGCCGGGTGTTGTTGACGGGGAAATCAATAGTCAAAACAGAAGGTATTATCAACATCAGCATATATTATTAAAACGAACGTTCTTGTAGGTCCTTTACGTTAGAATTTAGATTCGAACCGAACAATTTAAATGTGCGGAATCCAATTTAGATTGTTTAGTATGTGATGGTAATTAAATCAAATGACTTCTTTCGATTGATTTGCAATACGAATTATAAAAGTACTTTGCAATATAAGCTCAACTCTCTCAAAACTCAGTTATGAACCACTTAAAAGACACTGACTCACTGCTCATATATATATATATATATATATATATAGTTCATGCAACAGGTGACACTACTGAGCGACACTAACAAGTGTTGCTAAAATACAAACACTGTCGTTTTTCTTTTCAAGTTGATTGTCACATGAATATGTATCAACAAACTCTCCCTTGACAGCAGCTTGTAGAAATCTTCTAATCTTCAACCTTAACTTGATGGTCTTCCAGCGCACATCCTTTTCTTTACACAAATATATGCAACTTTTTCTTCTAAAAGTTGTGACCCCTTTGAAAGTCCATTGAACTTTGCATTCGCGTGAGCTTATGGTCATAAAACAATATCACCTTCCCCTTGGCAAAAACTTCAAAGAAACCTTCAAGAGTCTGACTGTTCACCATCCTGATTATCGTTCATTCCCTGAATCTCCCGAATAAGTTCCCAAATAATCATCATAACATAATTCTCCCCCTGAACAACAGATTTCTTTTTTAACTCTTGAAGGATCTTCAGATTCAAGTGTTCGTTGTTGAGCATCAATCGTGAAGTGATATTAAGAAATGGCACTGGTCTTCTCTTTTTCTTTCTCCTTTCACCCACATTTTCTCCCCTTGGTCTTCTAATTTAGAAAACACTTTAGTAACCCATTTAAACACGATGCCAATAGGATTTGAGGATTCCGAAAACCATTTATAAGTTGTGTCAAGATAATCTAAAGACATTGAGTTCCATCTGAAATTGAAACGCGGTATTTCATTTCTATAAACTTGTCTTGGAACCAATGTTGAAAGATTTATTCTTGAGGAGAAAGGAACAAATTTTTTTTTGTCTTTTCACCATATGGAAAGAATGTGGTGGTGAAAGAGCAAACATTTGTTGTCTTGTATATGCAAAAGATTTTGTCTCACCAGATTCTGGTTGTGTCGGTTTTTGAAATTTTTGCTGAGCTTTTGATTCGTTTAAAGGCTACAGAATCACAACAATCAACCTTTTATTGATCGAATATTCTAGTTGATTGTGATTTCTTAGAATACTTCTTATTCTTTTGCAAAGAATAAGTCGTAAACTGAGAAATCTTTTTCGCACAAACCATTCTCGAACATGGTTTGGAAGATTTAGTCAGGTAAATCTTCTTAAGAACCTTGACTGGTGGTTTAGTTGAGTGAGAGACTTTAGTATTTTGCTCCCGAAGATCTTGAATAGTTTTTAATGCAAGATCATGATCTTCTTGAAGTTTGGTTACTAGCGTTTGTTGACGCTCAAGTTCTAAAATTCGCTCTTCAAGTCCGACAATTTTTGAACGCATTTCTTCACGTTCTGTCTCAATGTTAAGTATTTGTATTTGAAGGGACTTAATCTCTTCTTCTTTCTTTATGAACTTTTCATTGATCCCTTCCTCTGGACTTTTCTTCAATTTATCATTTCTTTCGAAAACCGCTTCCCACAATTCATAAGAGGTTTCTTGATTTTTGAAACATGAAATCACATCTTGTGGTAAACACATGGGTAATTGTTTCATATGCTTTCTTTTATTTGTCAAAAGCTCTTCGTTCCTCTGCTGACATTTGTCATATTATTTTAAAGGGAACTGCATCTCGGAAAGTCCCTTTAGGTCTCACATATCGCTTAGTAATAGAAGTCCACAAATTTGGGTCGGTGCATCAATAAAATCTTCAAACTTAGTCTTCCAACTAGCATAGTCTTTAAAAAAAAGAGACTTTAGCATCGTGTGGACCTTTGAGAAAGCCATTTTAGCAAAAACTTTCCCTCCAAAATTTTCAAAAACTTTTCGAGTAAAATTTAAATTTCCTCAAACCAAAATTAGTCAATGATAAGCTTAAATTCAAATTTTGGTAATCGAAAATTTTTCCGTCTAAATAACTTTTTTTTAATAATATATAGCGACACTGACCACTGTCGCTTGAAGTGTCGGTAGTTGCTGTAAGAAGCGACCCTAAACAATGTCGCCTGAAAAAAGTGACGCTTGGAGGAAGAGTGTCGCTTAAAGTGTCGCTAGATATATGGTAATGTCGCCCAAACTCAGAAACTGTCGCTAATGAATATCAACTGCAGAATCTCACCAATTTCAACGTCAAATTCTCTAACAATTAATCACAAATACATCCTAATCACTAATACACTCCATTACGCATCCTAAATTGTTCATACAATCAGTTTTCAATCCTAATTTTGATCAAATGAAACTTGGAGCTCAAAAATACCCAAAAACCAAAGGAAACATTCTTAGAATCACATAACCTGATCCGAATCACCTCTAATTGCTCTAACACCATTTGTAGGTCCTTTATGTTAGGATCTAGATCTGAATCAAACAATCTAAATGTGCGGAATCCAATTTGGTTTAGTATGTGATTGTGATTAAATCAAATGACTTCTTTCTATTGATTGCAATACGAAGTACAAAATTACTTTGCAACATTAGCTCAACTCTCTCTCAAAACTCAATTATGAACTACTTCGACGACACTGACTCACTGTTGATATATATACAGTTCATACAACATGTGACACTACTGATTGTCGCTAACAGGTGTTGCTAAAATACAAACAGTGTTGTTTTTCTAAACAAGCTCATTGTCACACGAATATGTAACAACATAAAGTAGAAAGTATTATCAACATACACTGTTGAAACAAAAGTCTACCACCTGCATCTTGCTAGATTATTTGGGGTTTGTGAAAACGGTGAATGATTTGAATGGTGAGATATTTCTCAGTGAATCGTTTATGAAAATCACTTCTCAAATGCCATATTTCAACCCTTAATTGCCTGGATTGCACGAAATTTGTTCTAGATAGTTCAAGAGAATATTTAAGTTGAAGGCAATAAAAAACTTAAATCCGTATGTTTCTAGGTGTTTAATTTCATACTTCTATACTTTAAATATTGTCTAGATAAGTTTATACAATTTAGGAGCAGTTTTCTAAATTTTAGGAGAAGTTACGTCGCAGTTACAAAACTTGAAATCTGGTCAATAACGATGCTCAGTGTCCCTCACGTTGATCTGGCTACTGACGTTGATGTTAATCTGTTATCGAAACCCATATCAGATTCTGGTCAACTCCAGCTCATATGAAAAGCCATATCAGATTCTGGTCGATGATGTTGACCTGGTTACTGATCTAGTCACTGATGTTGAGTTAGTCACTGATTTGAGGTCATTGTCGCTGATCTGATCTGTTCACTTATCTGAGCAATATGGTTACTGATCACACCAACTTGGTCGTTGATTCATACTTGGTCACTAATAATTCAACAAACACACTAGCTTCAACATCTGCATTTCACCATCTTATCATCACACGTTTCAATAATTTCAGCAATGCATTTCAGGACACATTTCAACAGTTATATCACACCCCCAAATTTGACATTTATAGTTAATCATGCGGAAGCTTTTGGGACGTGACGACGATCGAATAACAATACCTCGAGCGTATGGTTATCGCAGAACATCTAGATTATTAGGATGCCAAAATAGTTTTACAAACGTTACAGCTTGTCAAGCCGTCAAAATAGTAATGTTTACAAATACATTGTTCTTAATAAAGACAAGTTCTGAAATCTCGTAATTTAAACTACGTTAAGTTAATAAATAAATCTCATTAATTTCAAATTGGCATCCTAATCGTCGTGGCAGGTACGGTCCCAAATATGCATGTGTCTTACGGCATAGCTAATTCCCCTAAAAATCATATTTTTAAAAGGTCAACATAACGTTGAGTGAATTCACAGGTTTTATGACTCGATCATAAACCATCATTTAGAAATCATTTCATCAATAGATCAAAAGTGGCATCAACGGCCTATTGTGCGATTATTCTCAATTTAAATCAATCAAAACCTCTGACTACGATCCCCTGAGGGTTAGCTAAACCGACGAGTTAATATGCCGAACTAAGCCTATAACCAAACCACAACACAACAATGGATGAAACATTTGCCTGGACCGGTTAAGTATACTAATCCCCAAGAACACGCGAAGGAAGTCGCAGGTTAGTGCGACTAACTTTAAACAAACTGGGATAGGCCTGTCAAACCCGATAGTACTATCTGTATACTTAGTGGTTAGAGTCATCTAACTAATGGTTATAGTATTGCATGCTAGGCCTTCGGCACTACAACTTATCCAACTTAGTCGCTCATAAGGATACAATGTCAGGTTTTAATAATCGCATACATTCAGTTATATGTTTTTTCACCCCAAGTTGGAAACAGTAAAAATAGTAAAAATGGGGTTGTGAACTCACCTAAGTCCGAGCGTGCTAGCAAAATAATTTATATAAAATGCCCAATCAAAGTCTCTTAGCGCCCTAAACGCAAGAGTTTAAATCAATAAATGTAGACGACTCAATAGTCAGTCTATGTCAGTTGTTCACTCAACTAGGTTTAAATATGCCATCGACGGGCTTGAATATCATGTAAGGCCATTATAGGCAAAAACGACACGTTGTGATCTTTTTAGTTTTCAAAATAGTAAAATCATTTACGTTAACCTTTTAACATATTATAAGTCATAATATATAGATTATTGATTTTGATTCGTTATTTATACGTTGTCTTCATCGTATATTGTCTCAAGTTCTCGACTTCGTTATGTTGACTTTTAAGTCGTTAGTTGTACGTTACTATAACGTAATAATGATACTTAGACCATATATATATATCTACATATTTCTATATATATATATAGTTTTTAATAGCGTTATAACTCTCATAAGCTATATATATATAATTGTGTCGGTAGTGTTTGATTCAAGGTTTAGGATTTCGTTAAATCGGCTTTTAAATCGGGAATCGTATGTTAATAATATCGTCGTGATACTTAGCCGATATATATATATACTTATACATGTATATATATATAAATATCGTTATAATTTTTATAATTCATTTTTATAACCTTTATCGTTATAATACTATTTAACTTGTTATAATTCCGTTTTCGCGATTTCTAGATTTATACACTAATAGTTATTCGATTTATATTTTTTATAATTTAGTTCCATGATTTCTGGAGGGTTCATAATAGTCCCTAAAGTTCTCAAAATTATAGTTCTAATCTTTGTATTTCATATTTTGTGGGTTTGGGTTAAACCGCACGGTTTCTCCGATTTTGACCGTATAAGTTAGGTTTTCAATTGTTTAAGCTAGAGATTTCACTTTAGTATATTTTAATTTACAAATTTCACTATCTTAGTCCACTACTTACAAATCTTATCCTTTTAATCCCCATAGTTTAGATTTTCCCATTTTAAGCTCAACGTTTCGGTCTTTGGATATTTAACCGTACAAGTCTCGATTTTTATACTCTAAACTACTTATTAAATCATAATATTATTTTATTAATTTATTTCCACATCTCATTACTTTTTCAATTACAGATCTTTACATTTTAGTCATTTTTAGTTTTCCTTTGTCACTTTTAAATCAAATCTATCCAAGTTTTAGTCCTTTTTTGGCTACGATTTTGACTAGTCAAACAAGCTTAGATTTTTATGAAATTTTTACCACATGTTTCTCTTTGTCTTAGCTTTACAGAAATATAAGTTTCATAATTTTTGGTGACCTTTAAGGGGTTCGAACATATTTAATACCACACAAAGGTCCAACAGGTACCTTCATGGACAGTTGGTTAAAGATCTGTTTGTACACGGAGTTATACTTATTTTCACGATGTGTATTTATACTACTTTGAAAGCTAACAAAATATGTGACTTTTAGGAAAAAGAATCAAGTAATTTGGATCTTTCGTTTAGAAGGTATGATTTTGCAAATTAAGGTCATAATCTGTCCTCAGAAGGCAGATCAGACACTCTTTCTTATAAATTCGTTTTGGAGTACTTATACTTGTCCAAAATTCATGAAACTGGTTGGGTTGGAAAGCTAACTCCTTGTACTTAAGTTTAGACTCAAGAAACATTAGATTTGGTTAATTGTTGACCAAGTTATTCACTTCCAAAATCAAGCAAAGTTTATGTCCGAATTTTATAACTTTTGTTTTGGTTCTTTTTAACACATTCTTGTTATAGTTCATACAAAGACGAGTTTTTAAGGTTATATCTAGCATGAGTGAACATCTAAACACATTATAACTATTATATAAGCATTTTAATAAAAGAGCCAAAGAGTTTCTAGTTAGAGTTTCCTTATAAAGCCTAAAAAGGCGATTTTGAGCAAGATGAGTGTTGGATCTTGGTATAGTTGACCTCCTAGCTCCAAGTCCGAAAGTTTATGTTCGATTTACCATTAGTATGGAATGGAATTGAGATGAGCTAGTGATTGTGAGTAAAATGAGGGTAAGATAAGTGTTTTTGGAGTGGTGGTTAATGGTGGTGGAGTGGTGGATGAGTGGTGGTTGTATGGTGGACTTGTGGTGGTTGTTTGGGAACAAAGAAGGAGAGGGGAGGCTGCTGATTTCCAGCAGAGATCTAGAGGGAGAGAAAAGTGTGTGTTCTTGCTTGGAAATGTGGAGAATGATATGCATAAGTCAAGGTTAAGAGGGACATGGAAGCATGGGACCTTGTTTCCTTGTTTTAGGGGGATGATTATGGGGGATTTTGGGCAGATTTTTGGTCAAGGGGAGGGCCCACTTGTGATTTCCCAAATCAAATTAAGTATAGATATTTTAGTCATTAGGTATTAATCTCGATTAGTTAGGTTTTAATTGTGTGATTAAGGTTAATTAGGATTAATTACGCTAGATTAAGGTTAATTAGAATAGTTTATAGTAACTTGATTAATTATAAATCATTTCGGTATCATAAGTATGTTTCCGATACTTCGTTTGTTGTTATTCACGAAATCTCTACGTATCTCCGTTAATTGATTTCGTATATTCTTTGATTCAATTATTTGAATTGTTATACAATATCTTAGTATAATAATAGTAATTTACTACTATTAAGTATAATAATATTCAATTATTTATCGAAACCTCGTTCGATTAAATTTACAACTTAGTTTTGTCGTTGCACGTTTCTTAGATCACGTGAACGTTAATTGGGTTTCAAAGTTTGTTATGCTTATTAATTAGCATAATTATCACTATAATAACTACTATATAATTGAATAGATTTACGTTATTTTCGAAAATAGATCACTAACGTTCAGGTATCTCGGTTTCTACCGATTATTTTATGAAATTCTCAATAATCACCGATGCATCTCGCATTAAAACTTTTGTGCATCTCATGTGCAAACACGGGCTTTGTGCTAGACTTTATTTGACAATAAATATATACAAAACAAAAACGAACTAGTTCGGAACACGTGCAATTACGAAATGATAGTTATATTGTTGCATTTATACTCATAAAGATTTACAAAATTCAAAGCATGATGCCTTTTATGAAATTTAAATATTTCCAATATTTCCTATGCATCTATGGCTTCATTTTCAGAATATCATCTACAGATAACTCTTTATTACTACCGATCTCGTCTACAGATGGGATTACAAGTCGTGTCAAGGCGTCGTTAGCCCTCACTGCCCTCCCATGGCAATCCAGATTGATCCTCGCAACTATTGGCTCGGGCAACGGGTCGGGAAAATTAGGCACATGAGCATTAAAGAGCTCAACTGCTTCCAGGAATCCCACCTCCTGAACCACCTTCAGCAGCTCCACAAATGTCTCGGTCAAGGCCTGCGATCTCATCACAGTTTTCACGATACCAAGGATGTCGGCCTAGAGACGAGCAAGCTCACCTTCGAGCTCCTTGTTATCTCTCTCTAAGGATCTTGTAGTTCTTATTGATCTTGTAACACCTTAGGCATATCCCACATCAGCTGTGGACATGAGAGATATTAGGCTTATAAGGTAAAACTCATCCTTACCAAATACAACGCGTTTTCGAGCCACAAGCACAGTAGATCCCGTGAGAACTCTATCGTTAAGCGTGCTCGAGCGCGAGTAGTACTAGGATGGGTGACTTCTTAGGAAGTCCTTGTGTGGCCGCTAAGAAAAAGTCGTGCGCATGCGGGCAAAGCGGCCAATATTGTTGTCCTGGTATGACGGGATGTTACAAATGGTATCAAAGCGACTCATGTACCATACAAGATGGTGGGGAAAACCTCATTGAGGAGGATGAGTCCCAAGGGGGGGGGGGGTGTTTGTAACACCTTAGGAAAGTCCCACATCGGTCGTAGACATGAGAGATCATAAGCTTCCAAGGTAAATTTCATCCTTACAAGATATAACGCGTTTTGGGGCCACAAGCACAGTAGATCCCGTTAGAACTCTGCAGGTAAGCGTGATCTAGCGAGAGTAGTATTAGGATGGGTGACCTCCTGGGAAGTCCTCGTGTGGCCGCCAAGAAAAAGCCGTGCACTTGCGGGCAAAGCGGACAATATTGTGGTTGTGGTAAGACGGGATGTTACAGAGCTCGTCCCAAGCGACACCCTGGTTAGAGATCTCTTTCGATGCATCGACTAGCTTATCTAGTAACTCAATTAATTGATCATGCAGCCACCGATCTTTCTATACGAATAAAGCTTTCTCCACTTCCACAACAACCACACGCTGCTCGTCACGTTCATAAGCTTTCATTCTTGTTAGCATTTGCCAACCGCAACGCTTCCTCTAGCTTATGCACCTTCCCACGCCATGTGCGCCTTATTATCGATGGTAGCTCGATAAGCGATCTTCAACAATCCCTCCTCCACCTAATTGCGCTCAAGATCATCGCACAAAAGTGCAAAAAATTCACCAAAGATATCTAAGCCTAAGCACGCCTCGCTTCGCAGCCCTTCATTTAATGATCTCATTGCAAATGGATGGAGGGATGACATTGTTGATGAAGTCCCGGAGTAATTGGCCATCAGTAGCCAAGTTGTCTTCTTTGAAATCCCATTGTGGAATGAACACATAAGCCCCAGTAATAGTGTGGGATACTTGATGTGAGGTAAAAACTCATGGTTTTACGCACAATATCTCCCCTATTTCAACTCTAATCTTGATGAAAACATTTACTTTAAAGGATTGTACACTTAAAATCGCCAATGGGGTTGAAATAAATACGTTGCATTAAAAATCAAAGAAAACGATCTGAAAACGTACAAAACAAAGAAAAATAATCAAAGCACGATTTACTCATCATTCTAATTACCTTTATGTTCCAAAATGAGAAATGATTCTTAATTAGTCTTATTTTATTCCTCAGGTAATTACGAGATCGTGGGTTCAAGGATCGTGCAAAACGGACAAGAAACGAAGAAGTTACGCCTAACCGAAAGATCACAAGAACTACGACCAAACGAACAAAGACTTACGATCTCGTACACGGCCCCACAAGGCTTCGTATACGGCACCCCAAGGTCCCGTATACAGCACCCTTGGTACTGTAGTACCCCCACATGAATTGCTTTGGTGTCGTAGTACTCCTACACGATTTGCTTAAAGATTTGATTTTTATAAGGGACATGCATACAGGACCCTGTGAGATTTTGCTAGGCTCCTGAAGCTTATAAACATGGGATCATCTTCCCCATTTCGCATACACCAATACCTCCATCCATACACTACCAACACACACCTCTCTCTCTCTCACACAAACACACTTTCTCACTCTAGGTTAAGTAGTAGTTAGTTTCTAGTTAAATCTTTGTTAGTATTTAACTAGAACGTTAAAGGGGAATTATTGTAATATTTTGGAAGATACTTGGAGTTCTGCTTTTGTATTCTTTCACGATTTTTTCAGGTACACTCTTTTCACGATTCTATCTTTCCTTTATCTATTTTAATTAAAATGCATGTTGTTTTAATTATTTTAGATTTAGTATTTTCCATGATTAGCGAGTAGTTACTTTGTGTGTTTGTTGTGATGTAGTTAGCCGTTATAATTTTTGATGATGTTATTATAATTTTTATAAATGAAAACTGGTATTCTAAGTTAACTTTTCATCAATGATCTTGAACCTCAATTATACTATCAGCTTTCCACCAATAAACATGATTAAAACCTTTTGTTAAGACGTCATGAACCTTAGTCAAACGGTAAATAATTATTTGTGTTCCAACTATAGCTTGATTACAACACTATGCAATCATCGTGAAGTACATCATATGTTATTATGAAAACACAACAAGTGGAGTACATCGTAGCTATTATGGAAACATTATGAAGTACTCAAACAATGAAACAACTGTTCGACAGTTAAGATACATTGTTAACAACCATAGAATATATTCTAAACATGGTCTAGTTTTGAAGCTGTGAAAATATTGTCTTAAATTCGTAGAGTACATCGTGAATTAACCTAGAGATTTATTGGTTAGTTTAAGTAAGGGCTTGCTTAAGTCATAAATGGGGAATCTTTAATCTTAAATACAAACTTGCTTCATTAATCCTTAAGGAACCATTATGAAGAAAACAGAAATACCATAAAAAATGGTTGAGTCCTTGGCATACAATTGTGGAAGGCACGAATTGCCGTTGGTATAGTACCATGTGGATTATAGTTATCTATCACCATTGGATTCCGCAAAACCATTGATGAAAAGTAATCAGACACCAACTAAGTCTTAAACTTAGATGTTTGTTGCTTAAATTAGATCTTGTTGTGGTATTAAGAAAGGTCGGACTGTTAGTGGATCTGTTACTCTATTCATGCACCCAGGAGTCACAATATTCTAGAAAAGGGTCATTGTTCCGTAATAGGACGGAGTTGAGAGTAGAGCAGCTTCCTCCGATCAGACTCATGATAGCCTAATTGCTCAGTGACATGATGTTTGAGTAATCAAACAATTGGGAACTAATGCTTACACAACACATATCTAAAACAAATAAAATACAAATGTTTTGAAATACATTTCCATATTCTAAAAACATTATCCCAACGCAAAGCTAATGAAATCACAAAAAAAAACCCTCCTCTATCCTGACTATTATTTACATTTATTATCGCTTATTTTATAGTATAGTTAAATCTCAAACCAACTCCGTCTTATTTTAAACCCCTTGCTAAATTGAATTGATCATTCTCGACTTCTCTGCTTCATATTATGATTGATCTTAAGAATGACCGTAGGTCATACTTATAACTATATTCCCTTAGCCATAGTAAACTTAGGTCCCTAACAAATATAAATATGAAACTACCCTAATCTGTCGTCCCGTCCTTGTCTCGTGTTCCAACCGAAAACGTTCACCATGGCGACACTTGAAGATGCATGAATGGGCACCTTCAAAAAATGCTCTAAACCGGTGGGCTTGATAGCAACACTAGAGAAAGTGAGAGATTACCACCTTCCACATTAACCAAGTTGACATCAACTTGGTCATCCCCCACTTCTGCAGCTGGTTCAAAGGTGGGCTCCGTAGTTGTCTCCACCTCAGCGGCGGAGCTCTTGTCCTCCACACCAAGGCTTTTACTGGAGATGGTTACCACCTCCTCTTCTTCCTTAGCAACCACGTCCAGCTTGGCTGAAAGCAAACACAAAATACTTTGCTATGTTGGGTCTCGAACAAACAAAGGTTCATTTCTACCACCTGCTTTGGTGTTAGATGCTTTTTCTTGGAGGCTACCGACTTCACAAGAGGGCCACCTTTCCGCTTAGCCGACTCAAGGGAGGTGACGACGGCTATCTTTGTTTCTCCTAGTGCCTCACCAGGATTCGCCACCATTACCGAGGGGCCCGAATTGGCACCCCTCTTTTCTTGGTCTCATCCTCGATACAAACATGAGCATCTTACACACCAACACGACAAAGCTTCTTCAAGATAACGTTCAGGTTCATCTCTACAAAAGCAAAAAGCGTTGGTTAGAGACATTTCCATAGCAAATATACATCCCCCTTACCATAGCCCCCAAGCAACACTGCAGGCAACCTATCAACATGCAGGCAATACAAACTCATGCACCCGAGTACGAGTTCGTAATCGTGATAGGCTCACATCGACTACTTTGCATCCTTGCACAATTCATGCAAGTGTTTCTCCTCTGCGGTCTCAGATGCCAGGAGAACTGCCGTAGGAGTGTTTCCACACGCTCAACAGGGACCACTGTTTGATTAACAAAAAATAAGTTGTCCCGCTAGTCATGCAGAGAAGAGTCCTTCTTGCTGGTGAATTCCGTTTTCTTATCAAAACTTTAATCCACTGTTCTCGGATGAAAATATCTAGAAGTTGGCTCGAAAAATGTTAACGGAAGGATTAACTTTAACTAGCGAAAGAAAAGTTAAAATATAGAATTGTTTGCACCCGGAAGAGGTGCAATTGACTAAAACCAACGTTGTAGAAAGATACAACGTCAAGAAAAAATGGGGTAGGGGGAAGACGAAGATTCCCTATCTTCATGGCTTTACCATACACTGCCACCTTTCCTTTAGGTGGAGCGTTAGCTCGTTCATACGGTGTTGGGGCAATGGGGTTATACTTTTTGATCTCGGAAAACCTATTTAACAGGGCTTGCATTACGCCAACGCCTGCCGAGCTAGCCTCAATATTTACATTGGTCGAGGGCGACTATCCTGCCTTGCCACAGGGTTGTCATCTGGAATATTAATAATATATACTTATTGCGCCATTGAATATATGTAAATGCGAGAAGATGGATAGCTAACCTTGAAGATTTGAGAAAGTATTGCCAGAATCTGGAAAAGCTTGATCGGAAAGTATGAATGATCGTCATAAAGTTCTTGAATTTGATGATCGAGTAAAAAAGTAAATGCACGGAATAGGGGTTGGTATTTATAGTACATGTCGCGATGGGCCGAGCCGTTTGGGCCTTAATGGTAACCCTAAACGTGTATGGTTTTAACGGGGTATGCAAATTAACCATTCATATGTAAGCATGTATAGTGATGTCACTAAGACGTCAAGCACGCTTCTGTCCTTTTAATTGACACACGCAGACCTATGAGATGACATGTACTTGATGAACATACCATGCACATTTAATGTGAGCCTTCATAATTATTTTGTAATCTGCAGAGCAGGAAACAATGTGTTACTCATAAGTTCTTGAGTTCGGCATAGCATCCCTATGGAATATTATACATAACTGAATGGACTTAATGATCTACATAACATCATGATCATCTAAAACACTCAAAAAATATATTCAAATCGAGCTGAGCCGATCTAGCTATGCCATGACGGATCTCGGACCTCGGAAATCACTTTCTAGAACGAGCTCTCATTGGCATTACGGTTCCTTTCCTAAAACTGAAATCCGTTTAGCGACATCCGAGCCCAAAGGTCATCAATCTTGAGCTCGGCTAACACACACCTTGTATAATCTCCCGAAAACATTTGACAATAGTACGAAAGGAAATATTCATGTATTCATACAGGTTTTTCAATGGCTACTCATTTAACTTGGTTGGTCCATTCTATTGGTCCACGTCAGCATGAATCTCAGAGAATGTTTACATTCTCACACCTTATTTTTACATATTTCTATAACCTTTTAGAAGGTAAGGTTTTACTATATAAACAAACTAGTATTTATTTCCTTTCATTATTCAAGCACCTCATACACTAAAAATTATTTTACTATATAATTTTAATAATTCGTCTCTTGACCACCCTCATAATAGAGTTAAACTAAAACTAAATTTGCACGTTCATCAAAATATTAAAGATTAAGGCACGCATAAATCGATTATGATTTTGCATTCAAATAAAATACCCTTAATCATGTATTATTTAATTAATGTGTTGTTAATATGTAATGTAATTAAATAATAAATAAAATAATAACATAGTACGTGTAGCCAAGCAGATGACAGATACACACGTGTCACCTAAGTTAATTGATTAAAACAAGAAAAAACATAAGTTGTCTCGATCTGGAAACCTCTCGTGTGTTTTACGGCATGCCTTCCGTTGGGCTAGTACCCCATTGATTGAATCCTTCCTTTGTTGGTTCTACATTAAACGAAAATTGGGAAACATGGCAACACCTCATTGGGCGTGTTACATTTCATTGTTATTAACGGTAATTGCATATGGTACAAGTACTTTTAGTATTGCTTCATTTGAGGATGCTTGTAAGGTGGTTACACATGATCAACTCTTTTTAGGATCAACTCTATTCATACTTCATAGTCTGGGCGATTTGAAGATACTGAAATAGTGTGGTTTTCAAAAGTTCGACGTTTAGAAAGAGCAATATTGTCGATAGTATTGTTGTTAATTCATTTGATTGGTTTTCTCATAGATATAAAAAAATCTGGGATCGCTTGGACCTTATGGTTACAAAAGCCAACATTATCTTTGTAATTTGTTTCTAGCTCCTTGCTAGTTTTTTAATTGAAATTTCAGCCGTTAAAAAAAACATAATCAACTCTTTCTCCATTCTTTAAATCGGGATTTAGATTAGACATAGACATATAAAGCATAAGATAAAATATGATATTTGACAAGATCATGTGAACGATATTTTTCCGCTACACTTAATGTCTCAAACCAGATTTTGAGGACCATAAATAGGTCATGTTACATGCCAATGTATGTAGTACAAAATGCACAAAATAATTGGGACTGAATTTGTTAGTTTAGTGATAGACATAATACACTTTCCAAAATATGAAACGCAAAACATTTGTTTATCTAAGCATTTATTTCCCTGAATTTTAGAAAATGCATGAAAAGTTATAATGTCGATGCTCTTACAAAGAAACGTTTATTTATGTTATCGAAAGGACGCGATACAGTTGTTACTACCTTTATACCTTTCGATAGTATCTGCCAATGTCACTGTTTTCTTCCTTAGAGGTATTTATTAGGTGGGCATGGATAATCAAACTGTCAAATTAGCCAATTTAGTTTCGATATTTGATTTTATGGATCGGTTTGTGTAGAAATCAAACAATCATATCGGTTTCAAACTAACAAATTAGTACTGTTAAGATATACTCGTATATGATTTGTCAAAGGATTTCGAAGTATCATATATTTTAGGGAAATTGAAAAAAATACCCCTTTTTTATAAAGTATATAAATATTTACCCTTTTTTAGAAAAAGTTGCAAAAATGCCCCGTTTCTTCACAATCGCAAAACGCAATACGCAGTACGCAAATTTCGTTCGCAAATCGCAACTTTGCGATTCGCAATTCGCAATCTGCAATTGCAATTCGCAATTTGCGATTCGCAAAACGCAAATTGCGACTGATTTTGACGGTTTGACTTTTTGACTTAAGATATTTTGTATACTTTTCGGATAAGATAAAAAGATAACATTTTTGCGAGATTTCCGCGATTTTAGATAATATTTTGTGAGATTTATGCGATTTTGGATAAGATGTTATAATTTCTATATATAGTTTTATCCATAATATATACTAGTCATCAGATTGTTTCATCTTTCTTCCTCCTCATTTTAACTACCAATATGGTTGACACTGATCACTTTTGGAATTTTTGGTCTCCAAATGAAGAACCACAAACTGAAGAGTTATACGCTATAGTTCCTGAGTTGTTTACCATCGGACTTCGTCATTGTGGAGATTTTCAGGGAGTAAGAAGATTGTATGTTCAAGGCTTATTAACGTTTATTGACTGCGTAGATGTTGATGAGTTTTCAACCAAGTTTTTAGATAACGCTTTGGAAGAGCTAGGTTATTGGGCTCCAAGTGGGGGGTGGTACTGCTACTTTAAGGAGCATGATAAAGATTTAGATACTGGTTTAGAGTTGATAACGGATGATGATGAACAATTGAAGAAGATTACAACCTACGCGAAGATACATAGAGAAATTGAGGTCTATGTTACACGCAACGAATTGACACATCCGTCAAATTCTGAAACGATGATGCTGTTACCCATTTCTAAGATTATGACTGGGTCTTCAAGTGCAAGACGGTTGTTTGATTAGTTAGCTTTCAATTATTGTAGTTTGTATTTTTCTTCCAATCAATTGGATTAATGCCAATAAATTTTAATTTGTAATATGTAGTTATCTTTGAAGTGCTTGTCATATACTTTAAGACCTAAAATAAGTAAATAAATAAGTAAAAACGATTCATTGATAACATTTATAATGAATACATAATATAACATATTACAATGATAATTTAATGGTGTCCCAAATGAACACTTGGAAAAGATTGAGACGGGTCATATTCTAATTCTTCGACCTTTACTTTTTCGTGTAACCTTGAAGTGGATCTTGATTTGGTTTTCTTGATCCGACATGCTCGTCTGTTTTATCATAAGGAGCCATACAAGACGATTGACTATGACCTCTTTCTAAGCAACGGCTACATTGTTGCTTTGGTTCTTTTTTCTCCTCACATTTTGAAGGAAAACGAGCGCGGCCAGGTGGTCGACCAGATTGTCTCTTGACAAGGATTGGGGGTAAGACAGTTTGCAGATCACCTGGATTGATCCATTCTGAAGGATGAGCCATTAGGTTTATAGGCTCTGCGTACGCCGCTCGATATGTTTCTATCGTGAAATACCTCTCCTCATAGCAGGTTACGTCAACCTGTTTAAAGAACCTGGCTACTGCCATAACGTGTCCGCAAGGTAAACCGGACAACTGCCATTGCATGCAAGTGCATGTTCTATCTTCCAAGTTTACTGTCCCATTCTTGTTCCCATCCACCACCTCACAAATCATATTTGTGGATGGATTCACCATCCAGCCTCGTGATTTCCCATTCCTTTTTCCGATTTTGTGCTCGGCATATGGTGTAACGGGTGTTTTAAGTTCTGTTGCAGTGTTGCGATGTTTGAAATATCATTGTTGTACTGAGGATCGAAAAAACTCCAACATCATTGTAATAGGGAGTCTCCTTGCATGCTTGCTCAATGCGTTAATAGACTCTGCGCTATTACTTGTCAAGTAAGCATATCTTGTACGTGTAGCATGATGCCTTGACCATCTTTCCGGTCCAACATCTCTAAGAACCTTGGATGAAGCTTGTAAGCGTCTAGAAAGCACACCAAAACGGTGATCAAAATCTGATTGACAATACGCCTTACACATCTTCCAGTAATGCCATTCGTAGTGACTTACTCTAGAAGATCTGTTTCGCAAGTTCATCAAAAAATGCCGACAGCATAGTGCATGAAATGCTTCTGGAAAGACCCTTGAAATAGAGACTGCAATTGAATGAGCCCTATCAGAAATGATGGTCAGGTTTTCTACACAGAAACCAACAGATTCGAGGCTTTCACGTAGGTTTCCCAAGAACCACGTCCAAACGTCGTTTGTTTCTGATGCCCCGATTCCATAGGCCAGTGGCAAGATGCCATTATTTCCATCCATAGCAACAGCAAGTAAATTAGTTCCCAGGTAACCACCTTTCAAATGTGCACCATCTATGATAATTAGTGGGCGAGTATAGTTAACAAATGTATGTATCTACAATAAGTGTAAACATAAATATTAATTATCAATTATTAATTATTAATTATAATGTGTAAACATATATGAAAACAACTTATAGATACTTACAGCTGCACCAATAGACATGTAACACATTAGGAATTTATCGTTGTCATCGGTAAGCAAATTGGTTTTGCTCCCTGGGTTATGTAGCTTCAAGTTGTGTAGGTAAAATGGAAGCATTTGAAATGAATCTGCTGGACTACCTCTCAACAACTCAATAGCATAACACTTTGCTCTCCATGCTTGGTTGTATGAAAGGCTGATTTTAAATCGCTTTGTCATATCGAGTTTGATTTCTTTGCCTCTGTACATACGTCCTTCTAAAGTCATCAACTCGCTTAATACGTGACCAAGCACCTTTTTGCTTGCATGTCGGTTATTTGACATGATTTGTGTACGAGAACAAGTGTAAACATCAACTAACTTTCTAACTTGGAAGTTGTTACTATCTTTAATCTGAAAATATACATGTTGTTGTATACCTTGTCTTGTCCGACTTTTTTGGCTTAATCTGAAAACTTTCTTCAAGACACTTGGTATGCAATTGAAGAAGAAACTCCTCTTTAGCTTCAAATGTTTGTCCAATTTGAACACTTAAAGAGGTTTGATACATTGTAACCGGACGTTTTTTACTTTCTGGAAGGTTATCGCTTAACAGGGGTGGCATATTAAAGAATATATTCTTCATTGGTGTTGCTCCCTCGTATGTATCTCTTTGATCTTGTTCCTCCTCGTCCTCCTCCTCTTCCTCCTCCTCCTCCTTATTATCATTATCAGAATCAACATGATGAACAAATGGATGGTCAAATGGTAGATGTTGATTGACATTTTGTTCATTATTGATCATCATCTGGAGGAAGTTCAACAATATATGGAACATCCTGATGAGGTTGTATATTTGTTGGGTATTGTGTGGTGCTTGATGGATATTGTGGGGCATCATGATAATAAAATTGATATTGTGGTTGTCTTTGGTTAGAAAACGGAAATTGTGGATGTAGTTGATAGTGTGGTGGTTGGTTATAATGTTGAGTTTGTAGTTGTTGAAAATGTTCTTGAAAACCAGGACTACTGCTACTAGTAGGTTGATTGCTACCAGAACCCGAAACATTTGTTACATTATCAACAATGTAAATCTCTGTCGGAGCATTATTAATTGCATGGGTCAAAAACTCCCCGAAATCTTCAACATCATCAGTTATATCAATAATATATTGATCAGCCTTATATTTCATACAAATCGGTGATTCAAGTGGTAAACCTAATTTTTTAAAAACATTTTTTGATAAAACTCTGCGTGTCAATGGTTTTTCTAGTGCAATAGGAAGTTTTAAAGGCACTTTTTAACAATCTATTGGTAAATACGTTGGCATGTTATTAATAATTTCAAAACGACCTCCAACACAAATAAAAACCTTAAACTTATCAGAGAATTGACTCATTTTGATTAACCAAACAAAGTAAATAAGAAGTTTCTAGATTTTGAATCGTACCTTTCGGATAACTTATGAAATGATGATATTGAAGATTGAGAGAATTTGCTGAATTTGGTGTGAAATAAACTGATCAAAATCGGATGTTTTAAAGGTAATAATCTTATCCGACAAAAATCTATAGAATCAAAAAAAATCTTATCCGAAATGTCCTTTCGGATAGGAAATCTTATCCTATGAGACGCAAACGCAAACGCAAAACGCAAACGCAAATGACAACACGGATAAGATTTCCTGATACTTGATAAGATTTTCTAGATTTTTGTCGGATAAGATTAATCCACAACTATATGCATATAAATCCATGCCGAACCAGAAGCATTTTTCTCATCCACCACCACCACCTGTTTCAGCACTCTTCTTGCTTCTATATTGGCATCACCAGAACCAGAAGCACCATTATTCTCCTTGGCAGCTAGGGTAAAAAGAATAATGATGCTTCTGGTTCTGGTGATGCCTGTATGAAAGTAGATAAAACCGGGTGGGGGTTTGCCAGCACATCTATTGTTTTGTAATCTTTTTATTAATTAATTTGAATCATCATGGAGTTACTCAGCTACCTACTGTTTGAGTTGATATGTTTCTTGCTTCTATATTGGCATCACCTGAACCTGAAGCACCATTATTCTCCTTGGCAGCTAGGGAAAAAAATAATGATGCTTCTGGGTCAGGTGATGCCTATATAAATTGATGGTCAAATGAACATTCAATAAAGATTGTAATACCTGACGACCCTCTACAGCCTCCAATAATCGTATCCTGTACGTCCACCCGCTTAAGTAAGGTTTCCACCTAGGCTCGTAGAGAGGCCACCTCTGTAGCTGATGCAAGCTGATAAGTGTCACGACCAGTGGTATACTCATGGCAATGAGATCGGGTGTCCCGAGGAGTGGTATGCTCATGGTGCTCAAAAGCCTCGTGATGAGATCGGGTGTCACTCCTAGTAGACTGCTCCTCAACCACTAGCTTCTCGACAGGAGGTGGGCTGTGATGATCACTAGTATCATCAACCTCCTCCCCGTCAAAGAATCGGCAACTATCAATCCACTAGTTGCATGAAGCCTCAATCTTAGTCGGCCTCAATGTCCTCAAAGGTCGATCGTCTATGTCGATATCATCCTGTAATGAAAAGTCAATTCAAGTTAAAAATAGTCAACCTAAGTCAATTCAAGTAAAAAATAGTCAACCTAAGTCAAAAAAGTCAACCTAAGTAAAAAATAGTCAACTTAAGTCAACCTAACTCAATGCAAGACATAAATAGTCAACCAAAGTTAATCCAAGCAATAAATATTTGACGACCCTTATTTAATATAATCACTTACCAAAATAGTCAATATGTCGACATATTCCATCCAACCACTAACCCTCTTTAGCCGTATCCAATACACTCCTCGAGGCACTCCATCCTTATTAGTCTTAGATGCATGGTGACGTAGCTGAAGGTGAAATGCCTCCCAGATCTAAATCTGAAAACAACCAAATATATTAAATAACAAATACATACTGATAGCACCATTAGAAAGTAACTAAATCAAATAGGTAACTCCAACAAAGTTACCTTAAAAGCCCACATGAAACCAAGCAATGTATACTTCTTCGGCTGAGACACCTGACTGATCTGACTACTCTAACTGCTCCTAACACTCAACGCATTCTTCAGATGTGGATATGTATGATCCCAAAAATGAGAACCCCAAGGGTACTGGTCAACAGTGCTGAGATCCTCAAGCATATGCATCAAATCCGGAGAAACATTCTGAAACCCCTGTTTTGCCGTAAAGCACCTCTCCACGAGCATGATAATACATACCCGGACGCAATCCTCATCGCTCATTTTCGTCACCCCATTAAATTTATAGGGCTGATGAAACAACATATCTATATGCACAAGACCTATATCCTTCAATGCCGCATGAGGAGTGAATACCCAATCGCGTAAAGCAGGTCTCTACGCCCGAATCAAACAGGAAACCGGTAACTAAACAAAACTCTCTACGCCCGAATCGTATCTCATAATGGGGCGTCAGTCTAAACCATAACTCATCGGGCTCCTCTATAGGCTTGCTAATCTTCGGCCGATCACATCGTTTTTGAAGTAAATGATGAACATATCCAGGGTCGTTGTCCAAACACTGGACATCTAACCAAGGCCCAAAACATGTACGTCTAAATATCTCATTTTGTTCGTCTGTCAACAACATATTAATATCCTTAATTACCGTCATGTGGTTCTTCATTGTTAATGAAGCTTCAAACAAACCCTAAAATCAATCAATTACACCATGTCAAACGTGTCAAAACAGTCAAAGTGTGTCACTAACGGGTTAAAAATAGTCAAACTAGGTTAAACACGGGTCAAAAACAGTCAAACTAGGGTCAAACACGGGTCATAACAGTCAAACTAAGTCAAACGGGTCAAAACCAGTCAAACTAAGTCAAACAAGGGTCAAAACAGTTAAACTAGGGTCAAACACAGGTCATAACAGTCAAACTAAGTCAAACACGGGTCAAACGGGTCAAAACCAGTCAAACAAGGGTCAAAGCAGTCAAGCTAGGTCAATAGTAGTCAAACTAAGTCAATAAAGGCTCAAAAACAGTCAAGCTAGGTCAATAACAGTCAAACTAGGTCAAAAGTGGGTCAACCAAAGGTCAAACTAGATCAACACGCTTATAAATTGGTCAAAATAGGCTAAGTCAGTCAACACGGGGTGAGACTAGCTTAACTAAAGGTCAAAATGGTCAAATTTGTAAAAATAGACAAAGTGAGTCAACACGGGTCAAACTAGGTCAAAAGAGTCAAACTGGGTCAACATATAGTCAAACTAGGTCAAAACATTAAAAGTAGGTCAAAGAAAGGTCAAACATCATGAAATTGGTCAAATAGGTCAAAACCGGGTCAAATTGGGTCGTAACCGAGTACGTTCTCGGTAACGGCTTGAAATCTCGGTCATGGCCGAGATTTTCAGGTCGTAGCCGAGTACGTTCTCGGTAAGGACTTGAAAGTCTCGGTCATGGCCGAGATTTTCAGGTCTTAGCCGAGTACGATCTCGGTAACGACCCAAACGACCCCGCTAGCCGCACAATCCGATTACGATCTAGGTGAAACTCAAAACCGTTGATCCAAACACATTCAAAATGCAATTTCAACAAAACAATACACTCAATAACACATATACAATGATTATATACCAAAATACTAACAATTAAATCATAAAACACAAAAATATACAATGCACATCAAGTGTTTGATAAAATGCCAAGTATAAATTTTGAAAATATTTAAACAATTCGGAATGTAAATGTGTTTATACCTCATAATTTTTCATTTTGATGTTGAATAAACAAAACTAAAATAGTCTCGTTCGTTTTTTCGAACGAAAAATGCGGTTCCCGATTGCGGTTTTGGTTTGCGGTTTGCGCTACCCCCTTTGCGGATGTTTGCGACGGCGGGGACACGGAGGTGGTGGGGTGACGGTGGTGGTGGGCTGGAGACAGAGGTGGTTGGGACGGTGGTGGCGGGCCGGAGGGATTTCGAAGGAGGGAAGTAAGTTTTGAAAAACAAATTTTTTTTTTTATTTAAGTTATTCGGGTTGGTCCCGGGTCACTCGCAGTTTGTATATGGTTTCACGGGTCACTCGCAAAACCCGAACGTATATTGCGATCGCAATTTGCGAACGAAATTTGCGAGTTTCGTTTTGCGTTTTGCGATTTCAAAGTAACGGGACATTTACAACTTTTTCTAAAAAAAGGTAAATATATTTATATACTTTAAAAGAAAGGGTATTTTTTTCAATTTCCCTATATTTTATTCATCCAACTCAAGTTATGACTATAGTTGTACGACAATATAAAAGCCTATAATCAAAAGGAAGTATGTGGAAAGTTTGAACTATCAGAAAAATTAATAATGTAAAATATCATCAAGAGAATCATAACGTATTTTAATATTTCCACACATTATCTTTATCTTGAATCTTAAGTAATACCACAAATAGTAAGCGAGTTTTCCCGAATGCACTTTTGGAAAAATGGGTATGGCGTCAACTAGAGCTAGTAATTTCTGACACGATTTTAAGTTCAATATGAAACTAACACAAAAATAAATAAATTTAGGTCGAGTTAGGGATTTTTAATCCGCCAACTCGTCAATCCTTTGTTACTCAATGTGTTGCACATGTTTGATATGTTACTAACTATATTTTGGTACATTTTGACTTGATTAGGTTTTGGTACTGAATTTTGGATGGACAGAATCGGTAATATGATTATTAAGTATTTATATGTTTATTAATGATCAATTATAATTTCAGAATAAATTGACCTATTTGATCTGAAAACAACTTGTTATTGACTAGATAATATAAACAGATTACCTTAATCGTATCCCGAGCTAGCAAGTTTTGAGTTTGGTTGAAATACTCAACTCGTTTTAATAGATTGGGTTTAGGTTAACTAATTTTTACCTACCAATCTGAACTCGCTAACTCAACCCAAATTGTCACCACTGTTGTCACCTACATCTAACACTAAGTGTTGCTATTTGTAAACGAGGAGATTAATGTGTATACGTGTAGAAGTTGAAAGAAAATATATAAATATATGTTTTTGGAAATATGTCTCAAAAGCACCAAGATATAGGCTGTTAAAATGCGTTGCAGTGATATACGAATACTGATGTTAAAATGCCTTATTGTAAAATTCGTGGATATGTGTATGAAAACAGAGGAGAAAAGATCTGAAGGGGAATAATGTCAAACTAGTTTATTTGGGATGTCAAATGTAGTAGTTGTATGTGTGAGTGCTTGCCGTTTAAAATAAAATAAAAAAAGAGTTTATTATTTGATTACGTATCGAGCTTTATATTTTTTACTATTGTATGTAACCATCTTTTAAAAGTGTTATTGTATGTATCGAACCTTTACAATTTCGTATATTGTATATAACGGGTGACCGGATGAGCACGTATCCAGATTTTCCTCTTGAAAAAATATCTATTGTATGTATTGAACTTTGTAAAAATTGTATATCGTATGTATCGAAACCGGTGATTTCCGGTCATCCGGTCACCCGTTACATACAATATATGAAATTGTAAAGTTAGATACATAACCAAATAATTAAAAAGGAAAAAAAAAAAAAAAAGGTCCAGTTTAATGTGGAGTCAATACTTACTTAGTAGATACTATACAAGTGTTTAAAACATCTTAAAGGTTCATAATCGTTAAGTGTTTAAAATCTCATAATTCATAATCGTTAAGTGTTTAAAATCTCATAATTGATTTCGACATTGTCTTTATCAAGAAGAAATTAAATTAGAAAAACAGGTAGTGACGATTAGTTAGGACGAAGTGAAGACAGGACGACATCTTGTAACGAGCTGTCTTTTGCATCGCCGCTTTGAATTCATCAAACGTTACTTTCCCATCGCTATTGGCATCCATGTGGTCAAATATTTCATCTAGTTTTCCTGGCTCGGTTATATCAATTGTTAAACAGTCATCCGGCAGCGCCTGCACATAACACAATTCATATAATTGATAAGTTAACCATTACAAAACACGCCTTTAGTGACACAATAAGCTAAGCAAACATTCTAATAGAGTGACACATACAATTATGTCGGTAATTTTTCTGTGTTGTCTCGATTATTTGTTGCGACACAAATATAGAGGGCCTACAATATTTTTTTGTGAAAGATTATGTTGGGGCTAAAACATAACCTAAAGATGTGACTAACAAAATAATTAGAGCACATGCCCGTATCGTTGGTGGATACAAGTAGAGGGAATAAGTGTAAGACGGACGTCAAAGAATATGTAGATACATCTCTAGACATATATTTTAGGCACATATAATATATTTTTCTTTCCCATTTAGTCGACCCACAGAAACCAACTCCTTGGATTGTCCTATATCTAGAGTTTTGAGTGGTGACTCTTTTAGAAACACAATTAACAGTCATTGGGGACCTCGAATAAATGAAACAAATGGTATATTTATAAGCTTATAACTATTTAAGGTTGGAAATTAGCATTTATAAACGATTTCTGTGTCATGATAGACCATCTTTTGTATTGGCTCAACTTATAACCAAAGACCATTATTAGTTGTTAAGTATAAGGTTACAACTTACACGAAGCATTGATGCGACTTCCTCCTTACTGATGCAGCCTGAACCGTCCATGTCATACATCTGTCACACGCAGAATGTAAGGCATAGGCACCAACATTAATAAGATGTTTGTTCTACTAATATCTAAAATACTACTGTTTTGCATTTTATGTGATGGAAAGAAAGGACACCTGGAAACAAAGACGAAGTGCATAGGCTCCTTTGAGATTTTTGAGGCTAGAAAAACCACAAAGTATCTCCCTCATATCAATTGTACCATCGCGGTTGTTATCAAAAAGGTCAAATATCCGTCCTGCTAAAGGTATTAGCGACGTCATTTTCATTGCTTTCAATACTTCCTGAAACTCACTAAGTGTTGCGTTTTCACCATCCGCACATCTGTAAAGTCAAACATACCAATTTATAACTACAACTTTCATGACGATTATCTAACTTATCGAGAGAATTCGAAAAACTAATGTAAACTTAATTTTAGCACACATGCGGACAATAAAGAAAATTTCTTGTTTAGATCACAAGTGACATCGAAATTGAATTTATAAAGTACTAGAGTTAATTTCAGAAGTCAAAGATGAGAGAAACAATCCTTACTTACAATGTTTTGAAGTGATTTCTAAGATTTTGAAGCTCCTCTTGGTTCAAGTCATAAGATCCAACCAAGTTCTTGAGTTTTTTTGTTCTCAAGAAAATGGTGCTTGTATACATGCTTGCTATGGCAGCTGCCCGAAACTTGCACCTTGCATTGAAGCTCTGCAGCCGCGATACAATCTCAGGATCGATTTGTCGCTCTGTTGCTGAGTCTCCAATCACCCATGGATGTTTAAGAATCTATATACCATTAAAATCTGTCCATTTAGTGTTGCGTATTCTTAATGGTTCCATATATGTAACATACAGTTTGACTTGCAAAGTGAAATAGAACTTTAGCATGACTATATAATATATGTATGTAATGTCACCCGTGCAGATGAAGTATATATATATTTTAAGTATTTTACACAAAAAATAGTGAATTCTGAAGAAGCGTCTCTATGGAGACCGAATGTAGATAGTTAAGCTTTATATCAAAAAGAATTATGATTTGGTACCTGATCAGCAGTTGGTCGTTTTTCAGGGTCGGCATTTAACAAACTAGAAATCAAGTCCTTGGCTGATGAAGATATTTTGTTCCATGTTTTTTCATAGAAGCTAAAATTTGCCTGCACACACAATGACACTTGATGTAAGTTGGGTCGTGATTATAAATATGTCCGTCTAATGAAATAACAGAAAATCGCCATACATTCATAATCATTTGTTTTTTCTGAAGATGTGATTGCGCACTAAAAGGCGGGTACCTGAAATCATCCAAAAACAATTAGTTCATCCTAAACAAGAATTAGTGTAGGGCCACCTTGATTGCAACTTCTTGTTGACCATCCTCAAGTTCTTTCTTTGACTTCTTTATACCTTTTCTTACAATCGAAAATCCACCTCTTCCTAAGATTGTTGTAACTTCATATTCATCACTAAGTTTTCTTGCTCCATTTTCCATTGGATTTTTGGTTTTAATCAAATGTGTTTTGAGAATATGAACTAAAGTCAAAGAAAGTTAGGATTAACTAGTGAACTTTCGAGGTTTGTTTAGTTATATTAGATTAGATGGGTCATTAAAATAATAATATATTTTTTAAATATTAAATTATATAAAATTAGAGAATGATTAGATCAAGTAGGAATTGGTAGGATAGAATAAGCGTGTGGGATGGAAGCTCATAAACAAGAGACAAATTCTCAAGACCAAGTCAAACTAATTGTGCCCTTAGGACTTTTAGGTTTATAAAAATGAAAACAGTTCGTTTGTATAAAAGATGTTACTGTATTTCAAAAAGATTGTACTCATAATCTAGCCGGTCATAAAAAATTAGTTTTACATGTCTTAAACATCCTCACGTGGTCAAAATGCAATAGTAAATTAAACATCCTTGTGTGTTGACTGCTTACAATTTATGCCATTATTAAGTTCAACGGTTGAACTTTATACATTATTAAGCTTTAGGTAAAAACAATAAATAAATGTGTAGTTTAGTTGGGACTAGCTCTCCTATGCGTAGCTTAGTTATGAAGAAAAGGATTTTGTAATAAATGGTAAGTTTATCGTTATGACTAGACACTCTCTTGAGTTCTGAGCGGGCCGCTAAATCAGTATGAACATTGTATTTCACATAGTATCGTTAGAGTGAGACATGTGAATTAATCAGTGTTGTCGTTGTCAATTATCAATGTTTTACAAAATAAATAAATGTATTAATTTTATTCTGTCACATACTCAAAGGAAATATTATTTTATCATTGTATACTTAGACAAATAAATATAATATTGTTGACACTACTTATTACCTAATTTTGTCAAATTCCTTGGTCACAGATCATCTATAACATTTTGGTTAACTATGTTTTTGTCTAAGTGTTTTCTCTGGAAATTTCTTATCTAAATTATTCAATAATACTATAACTCAGGTTCAAACTAGATAGAGATGATACAACTAAACAAAAAGTATTTATTTTAAGGTGGAGATCATAAAGAACGGTGATTTGAAAAGAGCAGAAAGAACACATGATCCTAATCTTTGATTTATATGATTTACAATTTAGATTAACTACATCATACATACACTCCATTATAATAGCATTACATTTTACTCTTACAAATTTGACTTTGTCATAATTTACTATCTCTCCGAACCGGACTCTGACTTTAATATAACTATTTTGAAATGTTCTATTAAAAGATTAATTTTATGCTTGCAAACTCTTCGTCATACTTTTGATATCTGGTGAGCCGACAGATTCATATTTAATCGACATATATTTAATTTCTTAATGGGAATTCCCTATTTTTTCAAATTTAAAAACCGCCTTTAAAATGATATATAAAATCTAAATGGTCAAACATTAATCGTCGGTGTGGACTGCGAAGTACTTAAATAAAAGATGAAGCAAATATGAAGCTGATTCTTTTTAGGATTAAGGTAATCTAATTTAAAGAATCAATGAACACTTTAAACAAAACATAACAGAATAATACTTGCACTACGTGGTTTTACCACTTGGGCTACATGACTATTTACATAACCAGCAAATCCACCAATGTTATATGATACACATATCAAGTTCACCACTCCTTTTTCCATCTTTATTTATTCACTTGAATATATACATAACACTGACAAATTCATCAACCACCAAAATTATATCAATCAAGCGCCACCAGCAGTAACGCTCGTTGCATTCAATTCAATATGTTGTTTCCCATTGCTCTGTGGATGCACAATAAAAGTCACACATGCCTCTTCAGAAGAAGACCGATCATCACCTACACGTGACGCAGATATTGACCCGGACATAGGTTCGTCAACTTGGTCTTCTGAAACAATTTCCCATTCTTCTTTGAGTGAAATTACTTCTTGGCCTTTGTCACTGTGCCTTTCAATCTCAAATAAAGTTGGTAGGATCACATAATCATTTACAGGGTTGTAGAAAGGATCATGATCCGCTTTCAGCCAGTGTTTGACTATCCTGAACATGTGCTTGTCACATAGGATCCCACGGTGTTCACCCGGGATGCCAACCCTAGCTTCCGCCTTCAGCCCATCAGCCTGTTTCAAGAAAATTATGAGTATTAAACAAGTTTTGAGTCCACAGCAGCAGATTTAATACTTGATCTATAAAGATATGAAGATAGGGACTCACCAATAGACCCACATTACTTAAACAAAAATAACAAGGTAAAATAAGGGGTTTTGTGATTAGCATTATGAGACTGATTTTTCTTATGTTCTGACAAATAGATTCTGCATCGTATTATCTGATTGTTTGACGGTCAAGTAATCAGTCTCATTCAGGTTGCAACAAAATGATTATTTAACGCTACAATGAAAATACTTGGTTACCCTTGACCTTAATTTGAGCTACTTTAACTCCCAAGATCATCTCACAAGATGCATCTCTCTTTCACAAGGATATCTGTTTTGGTGCCCCTTTATTCATTAAATTATCTGATTTTTTACAACTTTAAATAGCAAAAGCAAACCCGACTCTATCTCCTAGAGTTAATAACCTTCATCATGTACATCCAAACACCTCCCTAAAGAGTGCTTGTGCAATCAACTTTGCACACAATTACAAAAGAAATATGAACCAACCAATATTTTGCAAGATTATATTAGGGATCAAGCAAAATGGGCTCATATCAAAATGTCCAAATAATACTGGATGAAATGAAAGCAACACAAATAAATTAACAAAAACCAACATTACAAGAAACCAACTGTCTATGCGTTGGATCACTATAACTTCCAAATACTGAAAGAGTTAGAGAAGAAAGCTGGGAGAAGTTTGATACGGTAACATACCCTGGCAGATTCTACAGGTACGGTTCCATCACCATCAACGTTGACATACGTTGCCTGTAGAGAAACCACCAAAAATTAATATATATCCATCCATTCTTCCAAATAGGTAACCTCAAGGAAAAGAAGTATCCATGCATGGTCATAAGAAGCACCAACAGATTTCATGTCGATAGTAGCTAAAAATAGCAATTTCAGGCCATTTATAGATAAACTGGTCCACTGGGTCAAAATTCAGAGTTTAAAGTCATGCTAAATGTAATCAAATGCATAAAACCTCATAAAATTATTTTATTTCAAAATCTGGATTATCATTGTAGTAACATAGCTTCTTAATAACATTCAAACATTATATTCAAATTTCAACAGAAGAAAAGCCAAAGAGACTTGGCAGATCTTCCTGAAACCGACAGGGTCTGTCATGATCCATTCTAGAAACTACACATGTTGATTTTTGACCCAAACCTGTTTTGACCGGTTCCCCAGCCCACCCGATTTGTCAGTTCCAATTATAACCTAAAGATGCCCCGGATAGTAAAACTAGTGGTAATGTGTAAAATTTCTAGGTAAAGAATCATTACCTCTAGCAATGGTAATTCTTGTAAGTCCAAGACAGGAGAGTCTGTGCTTCCATAACTACAAGCATGCAGTATACAGGTTATTTACCCTTCATGATAACAAGATTCGAAATTTTTTTTTATTTTTGGGGGGGATTTTAAGAAGGGGAAGAGAAATATTATACCATACACTCTGTGGAGTGTCGAGACCAGTGCCATAAACATTATAGAACTTAACATTGGGTGGAAGTTTGGCTGAAGATAAAATCTCTCGTGTTCTATTAGCCCATTGCAATACTTCTTTGTTGAATGGTAGAGGTATATCGACTCCACCATAGCTCAGCTGTGAAGAGACCCGTAAGAAAACGTTGAGGAATAAGGTAGAATTGCTTAAGTGTCCCTAACTTCAGTCAAATGATTGTAGTACCATCTAATTATCTCATTCTAATGCTTAAATTCACATCACTTCCAGAAAGCAATTTAAACAGCAGAAGCTCACCGCATTAATTGAAAGAGCTTGAGTGAAAATTGAAACTGCTTCTATTGGGGTGAATGTCTCGAGCATAGCAGCAGAGTTACCATTATCATCCTGAAGTTGCTTCCAAATTTGTAACAGAGGAACATGTTCCCATTCATAGTCCAGACAGGCCATCAATTCATATATGGATGGACATTCTATAAGCTGTCAATGCATGACCAAGTTAGTAAATGATGCTACAAAGGATCACATTACTTTTTTCTACGCTTTACACAAGAACGTTTGAGTTTATATCTACATAGATAAAAACCACATACCAACTGATGCATACTCCACTTGGATACGAAAAAGTATGCTTCCCACCCAGAGACAAACGACATCCCATTCATTAAGGTAGATGTAACATATCCAGGCGCACCTGTTGGTTTAGTGAACATTTATTGCATTAAGATAATCCAAGTTCAACAGTAAAGAAAAGTGCCAATTTTTTCAGGATATTCTGCGCGTCAATTTGAACTTCTAGGTTTACCAAGAATATGCCCCTAAAATGACTGCTTCATTTTATTCTCTTACCCTGAAATGGTGCAGCAATTGCTATCCAACTCTTCACATATTTCTCAAAAATCTGCAGCAGTGCATCTTACATTAGACGGTTTTCACATTTATCAAAAATAAAAGTGATGATAATAATAATAATAATGTTAGATAATAATAACAAAGTCAGTAACATGGAAAGAACCATAAGAATAAAGATAATGGCGTACATCGCTATGCAGGCTCATAAAACATTTGACAAGAAGTCCTCCCATTGAATGAGTGATTACGTTTATCTTTTTTCCCCCTGAAGCAGTATAAATTGCTTCCAATTTTGAAGCAAGACGATCCATCGTTTCTTTAAGTCTGAAATATGTGTGCAAAGAATGAATTAACATAAAATACCTAATACTGGTTTAATATGAGTCCTTCAACGGTTGCACGCAGAGGTGCAAAACCAGCAGGTGGGGTCGAGTTTCTGTGCTGGATTCTTAAAGTTTTGGGTTTGTACGCATCTGCTTTAGGATTAAGAACAACTCATTGTGAAAATAAATCCTAGTGCATCCTAACAGGCAAAAAATAAATCTATGGGCAAAGGATTATGGTCCCACAAAAAAGTCATTGTGATTTTATTCTATTTTATTCACATTGTTGATGTTGATAAAATCACAGCTTATGCTGATTATTAAACTTCTGTACTTAGGAGACACGGATATCATACTAGAAATTGGGTATAGCATGCATCATGATTCATGGATATCCATGAAGCAAGTCAATTTGATGCGTTTGGTTTAAAGCTCACTCTATTAAGATGACCAGATGAGATTCAAATATTAAAAAGTTGCATTTGCTCAAATTTATAGGGAGATATATGTAATTTAAACATGCAATTGGTAGAAAGTTATGATAGAAAACTAGAAATCCTTGAAACCGTAATAACCAAGAACTGTTAGTTGTAAGGGCCAGCTTACGGGCCAGGCCTCTCTCTGACCTGATTACTAGTATCGCCTTCCCACCCATCTCTAGGTTGCTATGAATGCCAAGCACTAAAAATACAAACATTTATCTGGCAACTGTTCATATGATTTTCAAGCTAGCTTACAAACCAAAATCAATTAAATTTTGATCACAATGGATATCAAAAAGACGCTCAATGATTGCAGAGAGTTAAATAAACTACCAAAAGAAATGTCTATCATTCATGCGCATTGTCGCATGTAACTAGTGGTTACCTGTTGCTTTGTCGGAAGTCATATCCAAAACCAAAAAGCGTTTTTCCTTCTTGGTATCCCCAGCTTGTCATTTCTTTTATCATTTCATGAAAATAGCACACATTATCACGCCCAATGATCTGACAGAACACGTATTCACATGAGAAAAACAGTTCAAATATTTAGACTATAATAAAAAAATTCATTATTTTCTATGCCCAAAGTAAATGCACCGTGCAGAGGTAGATGGCATCACAAGCACAACCAGTTTAATGAAAATCTCTCAGTGACGGAGGCAAAGAAGATGATGAGGAGCCAAATCGAAAGAAAGCATTTTAGGTAACGACCATTTTACGACTAGATTCCGTACAACATATTCAATTAGTATGTAAAATGTAACAAGTCCCAGACCAGCCTCCACTATGTTTAACCATCATTAAGACTGGATTTATTCAGAGTTTATAATGTGAAGAATGTTAAAAAACACAGTCCAGGACCACACACTGGCTTAATTGTATTGTAACTTCCAGGTTTGTAAAACTCGGGATTACACGGTGTAATTGGGGCAGGTTTCTAAAACTCAGGATTACACGGGGCGTAATCGTGACTCGGGCCTTGGACGAGGCGATTTGGTCTGAGTCGGCCTAACAAACGGTCAAACTCAGTCAACAGGAAAAACTCAGTATGACTTGGGATTGCTCGAGATTAATCAGTCAAACTCAGTCAAAATCGGTCGACATCAAACTTGATCAACGTTTTAATATGATTTAAAATTAAGATTTTTAGTCCATTTAACAAAATTAGGTCGCTTTCTCTAGTAACAAATATTTATTTTTGAAGTATTTGAACAACTGAACGATTATGTTTATATTTTTAAACAAATATGTTTACTTTATGTTTATGTTTATGTTTCTATTCTAAACATACCATTTTGAAATTTTTTATTTAAATGTAAAAAATGTCCAATCTGAGTACTCCCCGACTAGGCCGAGTACTCGCTACAAGGCCCCGGCCAAGTACTCCCCCTGGCCCCTCTAGCGAATTTTAAAAAATTGTAACTTCAATTGCTTGCTTATTGCATACGACCTATTGATTGGGCACAGAACATCCACGAAGACTCTCCAACAAAAATACAAAACACACAAATGGAGTTGCTATTCCACTATTTTATTGCAGCCAAGAGTGGTCTATAACTCTATATCACTTTCAGTCAATCATAGTGTAGAAGTGGGTTACTGTAATTAGTTTCGTTGTTCCAAGAACCAAATGCCAAGTCCACTCATTTAAATGCTAATCTCATGTCGTGGAAATATATCAAAGTCTATTCAGTTCAATGCATAACAATGTTCCAAAATATAAAAAGTTAACTATAAAATGCAGATACTTGGCGGTTTACTCCACTTTTTTAGATCACCAATCACTATAATTACTGAATACAAGACTCCACACACAAGGAATAAAGGAATCTATCATCAACTCTACAAACAGTAATATATGCTAAATGCAAAATGAAGCTGATATGATACAAGTCTTGAAACACCCACCATATCAGGATCCAAGCAATCAATTGCATACAGGCCATCTCTGTCTTCAGGAACAACAATGCTGATATTGGGATCCAAAGACACAGTTTTACCTGGTTAACAGAAAGCCATTGATAATTACATTACAAACAACGACGCAGTACTAAAACATCGTAAGGAACATTTAGCTCTCAGAAAAAAAGTACACAGCACAAATGTATAGACGTATAGTAGACAAGTATTGGATAGCAATCACCATTAACACCCTACATGTATGTATTTCTCCGGAGTACAAGCTAGGTTTTTAGCCTGTTGATCAGTTATTCCTCCATATTCTCTATTGACTTATAACTGCTATTTTCTTTTTTCTTTTTGAGCTACAACCTATCCCACCTATTATGTACAATCACACACACACACACACACACACACACATATATATATATATTGTCTCTGGTGAAACTTGAACCTGCAACCTTTTGGTTGACACATAACTACCATTTTTGGTATAGACAAATACATCCTTGGGAGATATTAGCTGCTAGACCAAGCAGAAAATTATGTGTATGGGAGTGTATTTATATTCGCATTTGAGCTACTTAGCTAATTTGACAAGCAGCTGTTATATCCAGAAGAATTAGCTATTATTGCACTTTCAAATCGTTAGAGTTCCTGTGAACACATCAATGAATGTATTCGCATGTGCTAATAAATATAACTGTCTGCAATGGTTAGCAAAAAAATATTAACTATCTGAAAAAGACTAACTTGATCATCTTACTTCTCATAATAACTTGCTGCATAACGTGCATGTTAAAATACATAGCAACTTTATTTTGGAACAGCATAATGAACAGCAACTAACTTTAATTTTATCTATAACTGAAACATTATATAATTAAAATTTATAATAGTGTAAATTAATACCAGTTTCAGAATCAAATTGGCACCAAAGTTTGGCACGAAATTCACGATCAGCTTCCCAAATACGAACCCAAACACGTTCTTCTTTACCAGTTTCAGCATCTTTAGCATTTAAAATCGAACCAGCAATACCTGGAACTAAAAGAACCGGGTCAAGATTCGGATCTACGTACGGTTCTACTGGATCCTTAATAATCCTTAACCATGCTTCAACCGCTTTAACTATGTCCACCAACAACACCGCCATCCTACTTAATTCTGATAATAAAAAACCCTAACTAACTGAAATCGTTATTGATTCTTAAATGAATTCAATAAATCTGATTTAATGATGCTGATTGTATTGAGTGAATTTAATTTGAAGTGAAATTAGGGTTTGTGTTTTACGTATTGAAAGAGGATGACGTGAAAGATATGAGCAGATAATATTTTAATCGTATCAAAAGACGAAACTACCTTCTATCTAGTAAATTGAAACAAATAATGCCACCAACTGGTTTAACTCTATATTCACACAGGATAATCGAATTTAAGTTAGAGATTTGCTATAGAAGACTAATTTCGTTCACCTACATATAAGCCTAAGAATATGAAGGTGACATCTGTCATCTTATACAACAAGTTAATTCACTATTTATATAATTTCAAACATACCCTTACCCAAAATAAAAAAGTAATTAATTATTTTCTTGCTATAACTTTTCTCTCTCATAGATTATATATTATTTTATTTTTCCTACAAAATCTTTTGAACAAATAATTGAAATTGAAACCCAAGATTATATAAAAAGTACAAATTCGATATGCATGAGCAAAGTTAAAACCCAAGACCATACAGTCACAACCATGTACGTATGAATTCTATAATCTTTCAAAATCATGAATTCATACGTGCCTTTGTAAGCCCAAAAACTATAAATTAAATTCCACAAAACAAGATCAATCAGTATCAAATACTTATGGATTTGTATGGGTATATCAATCTACTCATACAAATACACCAGTATCATATTTAGATTGTAATACAAAAAAATCAAATGTCATTGATTCAATAAACAGCTTGAATAACTTGGATATCTTGGGTTTCTTCATCTTCAAAAGTTTCAATATCATTCGTGTATCTGCAATTACTAAATGATCAATTAGAAACCGTATTTAGCAAATACATAATATAGATGACAAATATAAATGGATATAGTATTACATGTGTCGTCTTCATTTTCTTTACAACTTTTTCTACTTTTGATTCCTTTCTCTTCGAGGGTGGACGACCTTTACTACGTACTTGCAAGGGTGGTAGCAATTCTCTGGTGGAGTCTGAAACTTGACGAGGAGCCCAAATCGAATCATCCTGCATCTTTTCTTTTGCCATATGTAAACATTTAATTAGATACTGATGCTTTTCCTGAGAATTGGCAATATGTGCCACATGGTAAAAGATGGTAAACAAGTGATCAAATTGTGTAGCTTGCTTCCCGCAGTTCACATCATCATAACAATATGTCACAAAGTGGTGTTGATGTTTAACATCTTTTCTCCATCGATACAAAATATAACGTAAAGGAATTTCTTGAACATCCTTTTCGATCAATATTTTCACCATATGCTTACAAACAATCCCTCGAAACTCAAAAAAATGACAAGAGCATTTGATATCACATCCAACCATATCGTAACTCACGGTATATACAACTCTTCTTTTGGAATCTGCATGTTTCCTTTCTACAATATCCGTGACATGAAATATGGATAATGTACCATCTGTTTTGATTAATGAGTGATTGCAAAACAACATACCTCGTAACTCATGTTGAAATAACTTGAAAATTTCATTGGTGTAAGCTTTCTGAAACTGTTTTTCAAAATTATATCCCGTTATCAGGTTATAAGAAGCATTAAGTGAATCAAAATCAGCCTTGTGTTCTTTCTCCATCTTGCTTTTTAATGCGTGGTCATATTGTTCGACAAATTGCCGCAAAGACGTTTTAGAATTAACATACCCATCGAAAAAAGCATTCATGCTTTCACTTCTTTGGGTCGTAGACATCCCTGCCCAAAATCTTACTTTTACATATATTGGAACCCAACGTCTTCGATCATTAAACAAAGAGCTTAGCCAATCATTTTTTTCAAGATTGAAATCTTTAATCATCTTGGACCACCTGTCTTCAAACTCTTGAGAATCTAAAGACTCGTACACAATGGCTTTTAAAGTCTTCTTTATTATTTTGTATTGACTAAACCGACCCAATTTTTCAGGGATCTTTTTCATAATATGCCAAAGACAAAGACGATGATAAGATTCGAAATACCCGTGCGACTGCTGCTTGCATTGATCGACACTGATCAGTTATGATTGCATTAGGCGGGCACTCATCCATGCATTCTAACCATGACCTGAATAACCATACATATGTATCTGCATCCTCTCATGATATTAAACCACACCCGAGCAAGATAGACTGTCCATGGTGATTAACCCCAACAAACGGGGCAAAAGGCATACTATATTTATTAGTTAAGTAAGTGCTGTCAAAAGTCACTACGTCACCAAATGATTTATATGCTGCCCTACACCTTGCATCAGCCCAAAAGACATTTCGTAAACGACCTTCATCATCTATGTCAATCACATAATAAAAATTTGGAGTTCGTCTTTGCATACGAACAAAATAATTACGCAATGCTTCGGCATCTCCCACCCCAAGTCTTAGTTGCCTTACTTTTGCAAGGTAGTTTCTACAATCTTTCTCACCAAATGACAAATTTTCATACCCTTTACATTCAACTACTAACGAATGAAAGTTTTTGTTCAATGGAATTCCAGCATAGTCATTTAACTCGAGTCTTCTCTTTATGTATGAATCGATTTGCTTATGAGAGCGTTGATATCGTGATTTCTTGGGACTTAAAATATGATTATGCTCCAAAACAACACTAGATATTTTGCATATTCCATCACCATCAACAATGACTCTGATCTTAGCCTTACAATCCGTTTTGCTAGACAGTCTAGTCCTGCTAGATTCGGGCTTCGGTAGATGTACACCTCCTTTAGCACATTGAAGCTTGTAGTATATTTTATTCCCTTCTCTTCTAAAACTTGCTTTGCTAATTCCAAATCCAACTTGGTAGGCATACTGATTGTAAAAATTATAAATTTCATCTTCCGAATCGAACTTCATACCAACATTAGGAGTTACATCAGGAGATGGTTCAACATTTATAGGATTTTTTTGTGCAAGAAAAGGTTCAACCTCTTCAAGAACTTGTTCAACATGAGAAGGCTCTATATCTTCATGAAGTTGTTGGACTGAAAATTCAACATCTTGAGCATCGAGACTTGTATAATATTGTAATATCTCCTGCTCCATACTGTTACAACAACTTAGGATCATTAAAAAAATTCCATAAAATATGAAAATAAAAGGTTTCTACCACTATGAAAAAGTGATAGATGGCATCTGGGTCCCAAAGAAATGTGATATCAGCTTCTTTTTACAAAGGACAATTTTACTAAACTAAGAAAGTTAAGAAAAACAAACAATATTTTATCATTTCTCTTACAATTAATATAGATCCTTTTGTTTGTTTCTAATGGCAGACCCCACAAACAAAATTGATTTTAACCTACAATTAATATCGACCAATTTAAAATAAAGAAGCAATATTGTGTAGTCTACAGAGGATGTTCACAATTAATACGTACAAATTTGTGGGCACCCACTCCAATTAGCTATTTGTAACATTAAAGAATTAGGGTTTTAAAATTAGGGATTTCAAAATACTAACCCATAAATGATGATGAGGTAGCTCAAGATCTGAGAGACGATATCACACACGAGAAAATACAAGGACTAGCGAAGCATGATGGCACAGGGTGGGAATCGAAATAGTCGATTGTTTTTGTGAAAGATGAAGATAAGAAAGATAAAGTTAAATTATAGATTATTATTTTACTTATAAGGACATATTAGGAAATGAAGTTTAAAGTTGTCTGACACTCTTTTGACGATGACAGATGTCACCACCATATTTTTAGGCGTGAATTTAGTCAAATGAAATTAGTCCCAACTAGCATTTCTTAATGTTTTCAAGAACGACATATATTATTAAGGATTTTGCTAAAAGGACTATGTATCTTAATTTAATAATAAATATTAATTTTATCTTAATCTTAAATAAATATAATAAAAGAAGTAGATTATGACATCATCGTAACAAATTATTATATTTAAGGAGTGGTTCAAATAAGAAGACAAAATTAGTATAGAAGAGAAAGAAACCATTGAGAAATATACAAATATCCTTATTATTTCTCTCCCATTTCTAGTGTTTTTAAAATCGAGTTTTTGATTGACCCGGTCCCGGGTCCGGTCCGACCGGCCGGGTCAACCAGTTCAACCTCACATCCAAATTTTTAGATTTAGTCCCCAAACTATTAAAAATGTCCAAATTTAGTCCCTAAAATTAAAAAAAAATATCCGGTCCGATCGGTCCGGGTTAACCCCAGTTCGACCGGAAAACCGGCCGGGTTTGGCCGAGTTTGACTTTGAGGGTGACCCGCTAGTAGTTCGCCCAGTCTGACCCCCGGGTCCCGGGTCGACCTGGGTCTGAAAACACTGCCCATTTCTCTTCCCTTCTTATTTCTTCACCGTCCATCTTTCATCTCCTCTTCGTTTCTCCTTCCTCATTATTTCTCCATCTTTCTTTTTTTTTTTTTAGTTTTCATTTTTTCGTTTTACTTCTTTTTTTTTCATTTTTTTACGTTTTTCTTCGTTTTTTATTCGTTTTCTTTATATTTTTCTTCGTTTTTTCTTTATTTTCTTTACGCTTTTTTTTGCTTTTCTTCCTTTTTCACGTTTTTCTGTGTTTATTTATGTTTTTTTGTCATTTTTCGTTCTGTTTCGTTTTAACCTTTTTTTTTGGCTTTTTTTCGTTTTTTACGTTTTTTTTCGTTTTTTTTGTTCCTTTTCGTTTTTATCCTTTTTTTTTGCCTTTTTCTCATTTTTTTCGTTCTTTTTCCCGTTTTCCCCCTTTTAACTATGATGCACCCCAAATTTTGAGACAACAAAGTTTATAACTACGATGCGTTGTAAAAATATAAGTTACTACATCGTATTATATAATTATGATGCACTTAGACTTATATGATAATGATGTTTACTACGTCGTATTGTATAACCATGATGCACTTAGGCTTATGTGATAATGATATTGTATATTTACTCGATCTCAGACATTTATAACTTATAAATATGAAGCAATGAATTTAAAAAATTTACAGTACCATACTTTATAAATATGATGCACCTAGATTTTGAAATAACAAAGTTTATAACTACGATGAATCGTAAAAGTGTAAGTTACTGCATCATATTCTATAACTATGATGCACTTAGACTTATATGATAATGATGTTTATTGTATATTTACTCGATCGCAGACTTATAACTTATAAATATGATGCAATAAATTTTTAAAATTTACATTACCATATTTTTATAACTTTGATGCACACAGATTTTGAAACAACAAAGTTCATATATACGATGAATCGTAAAAGTATAAGTTAGTGCAATTCAATCTATAACTATGATGCACTTAGATTTATATGATAATGATGTTTATTGTATATTTACTCGATCGCAGACATTTATAACTTATAAATATGATGCACTGAATTTACAAAATTACATTACTATATTTTTATAACTATGATGCAATCATATTTATATGATAACAATATTATCGTATGTATCTAGAAATTAGAGTGACATTTTTTTATAACCATGATACACCATATTTTATAATATGATGCATGTAGGTTCCTGATCTGGATCAATAAGGTTACTAGCTTAATTGAATGTAGAATCTTCAATTAAACACAACGACAAATAAACGAGAAAACACGAATATATAAAGATCACAATTGAACACGTCTTTATTGAATCTAACGTTGTTTACATTCAACCTAGACTCTACTACTTCGCTCTTGCTCTGCAAATGCTAAACACAACGAAAACAACTAAATTGAAAATATGTATGCGAAAACATACAGACTTGAGTATATAATCAGTCTAAGTTCGTAGGGCCCAACGAACTTACCTAGTTCGAAGCCCATACGAACTTGGCTAAGTTCGTAGGCCTTCCTAAGTTCGTACGAACTTATACTCAAAACCATACAAAACAAAATCTAACTATTACAATGATTATCAATAAGACTAATTACAATCTAGACGTTGTTGTCGCACGAAATGCACCAACAAACTCCCCCTTGACAATAGCTTTAGATGTCTTCAATCATCTTCATTGTCTCTAGTCGTGATTCTTTTTCAGCTCTGTTGACTACCTGCCCACATACCATTTTCTATACAGACTTTCACAACCCTTTGATATTTTCTTCCTTCATGTCGCCAACTATCTCTATATAAGATCTTGTTCACATGAAGCTTCATCAAATCATCTTTAGATAAGTTTACTAGATGTAAACTATCATATACTCTCAACAACTCACTCCCTTCAACATCTTCCATTACGGCCTCTGCTGTCTTGTTATCAACATACCACCATTTAAGCTTAGCAATAATATTTTGCGACATCTTTTTCAACGGAACTTTCTTCAAACATTTAACCAATTTGTATACCATCTTCATCCAAGGTTTGTTTCTCACTGGATCTATCTTTGTTAAATCTTGAACTCTCTTTCCAACTCTTGGTTTTAAATCAACAAACTTGTTGGATCTTCCTTCACGCTTAACTATTTTCTCCATGGTTTGAGCGTAAGGATTTTCTCCGATGTTTATCAATTCGAGCCAAGCCAGTTCTTTCAGCTCAATCTTTGGCAGCGAGCTAAAAACCTTCAACTTGTTTTCCAAGTATTGAAGTCCATCATATCTCTTTAAAACGAATAACTTCAGGTCGCTGTCATAAAACCAGCTTATAATGCCTCGTTTTAGCTTTCCTGATCCTTTAACTTTGATAGCTTCTTTAAATTTTAGCTCAGGTTCCTTCTCAATCTTTTTAAACCACAAATCTCTTAGCTCTGCTCTAGATGGTTCTTTATCAGCCTCTGAATCACCTTCAGTAATATCATCATCTTCTGATTCTAGTCCCTCTCTTTCTATTACAATCTCTCCAGCCTCATATTCTCTAACCACATCTGTTACTGGTTGTTTTGTCACAACATGTTCATCAATATCAGTATCAACTTCTGGTATGATCTCATCGTCGGACCTCCATTCTGTAACATATGTAGTTAATATCTCTCGTTCTTCTAATTTAGACTCACTACTATCATAAACATCCAGATTGCAGAGTGCTTCTATAGTGTTAGTCTCTGTCAGAATAACAGGAGTTTCCTCTCTTCCGCTTCCACCATCTTTCTGACTGGACTCCCCCTGAGGTTGTGCAACTAGTCCTCCAAGTGAAGAGCTATGAATTTCACCGCCTTTTGGAGCGTTGGGATCATCGTCCCTATCTTCATCATTTTTCTTTTTCAGTTCATCCTCCTTACATCCTGATTTCTCCCCCTGAAATGACTCGCTCTTCATCAATCTATAGATTAGCATTTCATTACGCAAGCATTGATCTTCGAGACGTTCATTTATGTCAGACAAGGTCTGGATACGTGTCTCATGACTGGTAACAACCGCAGTCAGAGCAGTGACCATATCCATTAACGTTGTGACCCGGCTCTGAAGATATGAAAGATTGTCCGAGGCAGAGAGACTGACCGTCGGGGTGGAGACTGATGGTGTTGGTTGAGTTGGTGGAGGAGCGGTGGCTGGAGTAGTTGGTGTGGTTGTGGAAGGTGTTGGTGGTGTAGGTGATGGAGTCGGAGCTTGAGTATCAGTTTGCTCTTGAATAACAACCCCTGGAGCACGCCTTCTTTTAGGCGGCCTGGTCAAAGGAGTGTCATCATCATTGTCATCATCATGAAAGATATACGGGCCTGATTCAGCAACTTCACGTTTTCCCTTGGCTTTACTGGAATTATGCCTTGTCAACGGAGGAACATCAGTTTAAGTATCACCGAAAGTGTCCTCATCATGCTGCTCTAAACCTTCCAGAGGATCAGCTAGTGAATGAGTGCCCTCATCATCACCTCCCTGATAGTTATCAACCTGTGTAAGAATCTTGTTCAATATTAGCCTGTGGATCAGACACGAACACATCCACATCGGCCAAGAAATCAGGTCCACCAGCACCTTGAAGAACATCATTTACTATAGCGGCAGCAACATTAGTTTGAAGTTGAGCACCCTCCTGAGGATTCTCTAGTTGGGCCAAAATATCTTGAACAACATCCTGCTCAGTTTGGGGAACAGCTGCCTGAGGTGGGTCAGGGACAGGGGTGGCGGCTACGACCGGAGGCTGTGGCGCATCCATCCACCCATTATTAGGTGGAGCCACATATTCAGCATGTGCCAACCGTCAAAAATCTTAGGTCAATTGTGACAACCCTTGAAAACCGGTATATTTCCGTACACATTTAACATGCATTCTTACGCTAATTCCCTTTTAATGAAGTCAAACTTGATTGAAACATGAGATAAGTCTAGCACACGCCCACATTTGCACATTTTGGTGCACCTTACTTTAATGCATGATGCATTACATTTACGTAATTATTAAGAATTTCGTGATTAAATCGAATGATTTTCGACAAATGCGAACGTTGGTGATGCACTTTCATAAATAACGTAAATCTATTGAGAATTTTATATAGTAGTTATTTACTTAGACTATTATGCTAGAGTTAGAGCATAACATTTTCAGATAATTGAACAAACGCGTACACAATTTAAATTAAGTTCAACGAATACTACGAATACTGCATTTATTTAAACAAATTAAATCGTGACACACGAATATTATCGAAACAATTCACAATACTCTAAGCCATTGTTGTTATCTTAAATTACCTAATTAACACTTAATTAAACACTAATCTACCTAAGTACCTACCGGGTTAGGTTCAAATGAGAACCAAATAAAAGGTGAGAACCGCGAGAACCACTAAATTACACATTTTTTCACATGTGATTGACTTCATTCATATGTGAACATTCATATACATTTGATTTATAAAGAAAAAAAGCTAAAAAACTCTAAAATAATATCTCAAAACACAAAATAAGAAATACATGTTCATAGGTGAACCATAATGTGAACAAATCGGTAAAATATGTTTTAATACGTAATTTTGGGGGTTTTAGCTTCTTTTTCTTTATAAATCAAATGTATATGAATGTTCACATATGAATGAAGTCAATCACATGTGAAAAAATGTGTAATTTAGTAGTTCTCGCGGTTCTCACCTTTTATTTAGTTCTCATTTGAACCTGAACCGGTACCTAAATATCTACTAAATGATCCAAGAGACAAGCATGTCAAAAAGTCAAAGAGGCCACCACCTCCTCCTTGACTCTCCTTGGCTGCCGTTTTTCCTCCCAAGCCCACACCACCTTTATAATTTTCTTTTGTTACTACTTTACTCCACCTTCCATGCCTTCCTTAATTATTTATTGAATAAACCATACTCTTGTATCTATTTAAATATTGTTTAAGTATGCAAGAGCCACACAAGCAAACAACACATTTCCACTTATAAAAATCTACAACTCACTCTCTTTTCTTTCCCTCCTTTCCAACGATTTTCCATCATCATCATCTCCATCTTCATCATTTTCACATTAAGGGAAGCATCAAGAAACAATTACATAAACCACTCCTGCTACATTTCTACTCCATGTATCCAGCTTTTACTCATCACTTAGTAATCTTACGTTCTTAAAAATCTTGAGATTAAATCACTAAATGAAAACCTAGCAAATCTGGGTTATATAAAAGGATATCGGGTTGAAGTTCAAGTTTTTTTCTTCTTAATTATCTCATCCTAAAAGCTTTGTAAGAAACTCTCTTTAACTTCATTATTTCCTTCCATTTTAAATGCTTGCAATACTAGAAGGTTACTATCTCGTTAAAATCGACCAAAAGCATGCTAGAAACTTTAGTTAGAAAGTTTAAACGGTTAAAAACGTGTAAAACGTGCTTAAAATGATCGAGAACGAAACGAGTGTTAGAATGAGTACCTAGATATATGATCTTGATGATATGCATATTATGATGTGTTTAAAGGTGTTAAAATGGAATTGTAGTTAAAAATGGTGAAAGAATCATTAAACGATCAAAAACGATTTATAAACGAAAAAGCAAAACAAGACGTTAAAAACAAGTGACGAAACTCTCAACTATCTCATTTGATCAAGAACATGTTTAAACATGGTAAAATGAAAAAAGAATCGATTTAAAACATCAAAAACGGACTTTAAACTCAATTTATGAAAAACTGGAAAAATGGCCGAAAATGGCCTTACCCAGACGGGTGAGTGTTCACCCTGACGGGTGACGTCTGATTTTGCCTTTACCTGGATGGGTGAGACCTCACCCGGACGGGTGATTTAACTTGGCTGGAATTCTGTTGGCTAGTCACCCGGACGGGTAACCTTTAATAGGACGATAAAGATTATACATATATTTTTGAAAATTGTAGAGAAAATGAAATCACTAAGCTTTCGAGAAACTTACACGTATACTGTTACACCCAACTTTTAAATACCGTTTGAGAAAAAAAAAAAAATTTCCGGATGAATAGTAACTTGTGAATAGTGCTATCCGCCAGATAACCTTTTTCTGTCGAAAATTGCTCCATCTATCCGCCGGATAGACCTCTGCTGTCCAGTTTTTGACCCTTTTTCATTTTTCAACTCCAAATGCAATCAAAATACATTCCATTGTTTCCAATGACTATTTACAACTTATAAACCAACTTAAATCGCATATATTCATCCTTTACAATCGAACACATACCAAAACATGTTTGACCCATTTTGACACCGTTACAAAACTGGGTTCAATGCAACAAGCTTAACTGATCTCGGCTGTGATTCAAAGAGATTAGCACTTGCAAACCTATAACAAGTGCATTGCAATCCTTCTCTAAGCATTCCCTTTTCCGCGAATTCCCCTCTTACCAAATTCACTTGCGCCTACAAAATAAAAACAACTAAAAGAGTAAGCGAAACGCTTAGTGAATTCATAGATAATTAAACAAGTGAACAACTAGCAACTTTTGATCAATTTGATCCATTTCTCATCCAACTTAATCAACTTATCATTCACTTGAACACAAAGTGCTCAATTATACAGCATGGCATCAACTAGTCATTTAAAGTCAATCAACAACTTGACTTCACTATCACAAATCAAAAGTCAACAACTTGATCACATTTTAATAACTTTACTTGATTCAATAAAATGAATACAACTAACAATTAAAGTCAAGTGCACATCTCAATTGATCAACAACTAAGACAATTAACTTGACAACAACAAAATCTACTATAATTGAAATCAAATAACAATAGGGATCAACAATCAACTTTAACAACTAACGATTTGATTTCAATTTATAACTGGAGTCAAAATGAATTGACCAACAACTAACATATACATGATATGCACAATTATACGGATTCGTACTTTGTTCCACTTTCTCATCTCAATTGAGCTAGCACAAGGCTAGGAAATCTCTACAAAGTAGAGAATCTAACATGTGGTTTATTCACAACATGAAACCACCTATTCATCTGTCATGTGGTTCATTTACAACATGAAACCACCTACTCAACTATCAATTGGATCCTCTTACACGGATGTAATCCGGATCCATCTTTACAACTCCATTGTGTGGTTCATATACAACACGAAACCACTTATTCCACCATCATATGGATACAACTCAACAATGTGGCTCATATACAACATGAAACCACCTATTCCATCATCATATGGATCCTCTTACACGGATGTAATCCGGATCTACTCAATCAACATAACCAATTTAATTACAATATAACTCACCTTGGTGATTAAATGAAGATAACTTGCCATTTGCATTTTTCACTTCTTTAACACCTATCAACACCATAATAATCAATTTAACAACAAATAAGCATGTATCACCATTCATACCACTTCTCTTGTCACTAATCAACAACTAATTCAATCATGTGCAATTTGACTTTTCAAAGTCAAACTAGCATAAATTCATCATATTTGCTCATGAACCAATTTATAATTCAATTGCTTAAACCACCACTTTAATAACAACTAATAACATCAATATGACTCTTTTAAACTAACAATTTTTTGGGTTATCATATTAAACCCGAATTCAACTCTTGTAAGTTGGGTTTCATAAGCTTCTAATCAAAATCTTACCATTTCATGATTTGAAATCAACACACACTAACTATAAACAACTACTAGCATCAAAATAACTTCCTTGAGCTAACAATTTAATGGGTTTATTAGTCAAACCCGAATTTAACATTTCTCATACTTCGGTTCATAAGCTATCAACTCAATTTTGACCATTTCATGGTTAAATTCAATCACCAACAAGTTATAAACTCTTACAAGCATCAATTGAACATAATTCAAGGGTTATTTCATCTATCACTAGCAATTCAACTTCTATTCATCATTTTACCCAATTATTAGGTCAACTAAGCAAGAACAAGGGCTTACCTTAGGTTAGAGATGGTGATTGGAGCTTTAATTAAACTTATCTAGCTTCAATATGATGATTAAAGGCTGATTTCTCTTCTCTCCTTCTTCTTTCTCTTGTTACAGAATATCTCAGACCATTTTTGTGTGTGTTTGTATGTACGTATGTGTGTGTAAAGCTCTAGAGAATACTAGTTAGGAGTATTAGTTAAAATGTTACATTCCTTACCCCTTAGTCTTATTTGCTCAATATTACACCCCCACAACTTGTATTTAGGTAACTTAATTATTTTACTAATAACAATAATAATACACATGTCTTATATAACTTTTAAAATAAGCACATATAATGAAATTTTAAATTACCACAAATTTTGGGATGTTACATATACATACAAAACTATCACCAACGGGTCGTACGTTTTTCGAAAATAAACATAGATATGCGGGTAGCTATCTACATCGGTTTCCATGGTTCTAGGGGTGTGTTACTTGACCCCAAGGCAGCAAGGGAGAAGGAGAAAGGGAAAAGAAAGGTCCAGGAGGACGATGACTATGTTCCTGGGGGCCCAGATGACGAGTCCGAGGACGAACAGTACATGGTGCGAGCTCGTAAGCGCCAACGTCCAACTGGAGTTGTTATAGGAGAGGGTGGTCCAGCTCCTCAAATCATAACTTATACACCACCACCCGTCGCTCCACCCACTGTACAACCACCACCTACCTCAGTACCACCGGTTACTTCCACTTCAACACCACTAACTCTACCATCAGTTACACCAACAACCGCTCCACCTACAACTCAACCCTCTCAGACTATACCCGACCCGACTGCTAGTTTGTCTGATCTAAAAAATTTTAAATTTCTTCAGGGCCGGATCACAAACTTAACCAACATAGTTACGTCTCTGACTCATCTTGTTGATAGTCATGAACGTCGTATTAAGGTCTTAGCTGATTTGAATGACAAACTGATCAAGCGTAATGATAAACTAGAGGAGACATAAAGGCTGAATGAGATCACTCTCTATCGCCTAAAGCGTCAGTCAGTCAGGGGGAGTCAGATGCTCGGGTCCAGGGAGGATGAGCTGAGATTTAAAGCTGATAATGACCGTGATGATGATCCCAACGTACCCAAAGAAGGTGAGCTGCCTGGCTCTTCATCTAGAGAGCAAGGTGTAGCAAAGGCTCAGGGGGAGTCTGGTCAAGGTGCTGGTGGGAGCGAAACCGAGGAAACTCCAGTGAATCTAACAAAGTCTGATACTATTGAAGCGTTGCTTGGTTTGGACGACTTTGATAGCGAGGGATCAGAGTTAAAGGAAGGAGAGATCTTGGATAAGGAGGTTGCAGATTGGAAATCAGATGATGAGATCATTCCAGATGACGATGCTGATATTGATGAACATATAGTGTCGGTAACTGAAGTAGTGGTCGAAGATGAAGATGGTGAGAAGGTGATCAACTTGGAGCAGGACTTAGCTCCTGAAGTTGAATCAGATTCTGAGGAAGTTGAACCAACTCGAGAAGAGTTAAAGAAGTTATGGTTCAAAAAGGTGGAAAAGGAACCAGAAATTAAATATAAAGGTGATATCAAGGTCAGAGGATCGGGCGAGTTGAAGCGAGGTATCATAAGTTGGTATTATGACAGCGATCTGAAGCTGTTCATACTAAAAAGATATGATGGGATTCAGTACTTGAAGAACAGGCTGAAGACCTTTAGCTCGTTGCCGAAGATTGAATTGAAGGAGCTAGCCTGGTTAGACTTGGTAAATATTGGAGATGATCCTTACGCTCGTACTTTAGAGAGAATATTAAAGCGTGAAGGAAGATCAAATAAGTTTGAAAGCTTAAAGCCAAAGCCGGGGAAGAGAGTTCCTGATCTGAATAGGATTGATTTTTATAACTAACAATCCGTGGATGAAGATGGTCTACAGACTAGTAAAATGCTTGAAGAGGGTTCCGTTGAAGAGAATGCCACAGAACGTTCTTGAAGATCTGAATTGGTGGTATGTCGATAACAAGACTGCTGAAGCAGTGATGGAAGACAGTGAGGGAAAGGAGCTGCTGAGAGTGTATGACAGTTTACATCTGGTAAACTTGTCGAAGGATGACCTGATGAAACTTCATGCAAACAAGATCTTGTACAGAGACAGTTGGAGGCATGAAGGTCGAAGATATCAGAAGGTCGTGAAAGTGTGCGTGGAAAAGAGCTTATGGGCTGAGGGTCGATAGAGTTGATCGAGAATCAAGTTCGACAGAGCCAGAAGACTGAAGACAGATAGAGCTATTGTCAAGGGGGAGTCTGTTGGTGCATGTTTTGTGACAACATCTCTTATTTTGTAATAGTTAGTTTTGTAATTAGGTTTGTAGTTAATAAATGTATTTATTATTAAGTTAAGCTTTTTGTTTGTATTTGTGTAAGTTCGTACGAACCTACATGTTCGTACGACCTAGGATGTTCGTAGGAACTTAGCTAAGTATAAATACTAACATGTAACACTTCATTTGTAACACTTTTGAAACTAATATATTCGAATATATTGTGCTAGGTTTGAATACATACGAATATACATTGATAAACACTTTTATTACACTTGTTTAATTGTCGTTTGGTGTATTAAAGGATTCCGTACTCTAATACACGTTACAATCTCGTTTGGATCCGTTCAAAGGGGACTTTCAGTTTCGCAAAATAGATCGCGCCATCCATGGCCAATAATACGATGATATTCAATTTAAACAAATAAATAGCTGAAGGTGATCCCCTGAAGGTTAGCTATACCTTACGAGTTAAAGTGCCGACACATAAGCGTATAACCGAACCACGACTGTTTGTGAATCGTTTCCCTTGGACAATTAAAATATACGCTCCTCGTTTCGACATCCTGTCGGCAGTTAGCATGACTAACAAAAGTGGGAGGGATGTCATCCCCAATAGTACTATTCGTATATTCGGTGGCTAACGTCATCTAGCTAATGGTTACAGATTGTAGTCATGAGGACTTATATGCACTACAACTAGTTTAACGTAGGTTCGCACAAGGATTCGTTGTCAGTTTTTCAATCATCGCATGAAAACAGTTTGTATGTAAACAGTACATATGTTTTTTACCCCAAATTTAGAAAGTAGTAAAAAGCAGTAAAATAGGGGCTGTGAACTCACCTGGTGCGCTGTGTAAATGCTAGCGTTTAAAATGAATAAGTTTGCCTAGAATTAGCCTTCTAGCGCCCTATACACATGAGGTCATTTGTATAAGTAGATAGCTAACCGCTTATCTATGTTTACATAAGTAGATGGCTACCTGCACATCTATGTTCATAAAAGTAGGTGGCTACCCGCACACCTATGTTCATAAAAGTAGGTGGCAGTTCATAAAAGTAGGTGGCTACCCGCACACTTAGAGTTGTATATGTAGATGGCTACCTGCTCATCTATGCTAGTTGTTCACTCAACTAGTAGGTTGAAAATGTATTTGGTTTTCGAAAAGTGTACGACCCGTTGGTGATAGTTTTGTATGTAAACTTGTATGTTTCTCGAAAACATAGTTACTTTGCTATTAAAGTATACGTTATAGATTTATACTTTTAAAATGTATATTGTTCGTGAAAACGCGCCTTTCAATTCGTTCAATAGTTTTCGTTAACGTTTGTCTAAATATGACGTTAAATAAGTCCTTTTACAAATTCCAATTGTTCATTTCATACATGTTTTACCCTCACAATATCTCGCGTTTTATCCGTATTTATCATTAGTTTAATATACTTTTGGTACTTAAAATGCTTAAAATGTGTTTACTATCGTTAGGAACGGATGTGAGAAGAAAACGAATGAAAATGAAAAAAAGATAAAAAACAAAGAAGTATTGTAGTTTCGGCGAGGCTCCACGGTTTTGGCCATAACTCTCTCATACAAACTTCGATTGACGTGATTCAAATGTCCAAATTTTCGTAACTCAGAGGGATACAACTTTTAAAAAGGTGTCAAACGCTGAAAAACAAGATTTCCTACCGGGAAATCCAATCTCCCGCCAGGACCCATTCTCCCGCCGGGAAAAAGTGTCTCAAACTGGAAATTTGTCCCAGAAACTTGTCACGCGATATTTCCCGCCGGGAACTCCAATCTCCTACCGGAAAGCTGTTAGATGACGGCTTTTTGACCTTTAACCTAATTTAAACCCAAATTTCACATATTTTTTTAGCTATTTTACCATGTTTAAACATGTTCTTTGTCAAAATAAGATATTCGAGGGTTTCGTTACTCATTTTAAAGTCTCATTTTGCTTTTTGTTTATAAACCCATTTTTCGCTTGTTTAATGATTCTTTCACCATTTTAGCCATAAATCCGTTGTTGACTTCCAAATGAAGCATGCAAACGGGCGACTCTTTTTGGTATCTTATTATGGACGAGTACCATGGCCGCAACCTCCCTTTACCCGTACCATAGAAGCGTTGACTTCCAAATGAAAGAAACTCAACGCCGTTTGTCAAAAGTGGGGAGGCATATGGAACCGGCTTAACTCACAAAGAAGAAGCGGCGAAAATGATGATGACTTTCGGATTTGGGTGGAGGCGCAATTTAAGATGGAAACGCTAAAAACTTTTAAAAGTTTTCAAGTGTGGAACTTCTTAAAGGACCGCCAAAAGTGGTTAACTTCCGATCCCGTTAGTTGTCGGACAGCGAAACGATCTAAAACGCCGCGAGACGATTCACTTAGATGACTTAGATTTGGACATGGAACCGGAGGACAACCTAAATGCCGCGTTATTCGGTGATGATGCATTCCAACGTCTACGGGGAAAAGCTAGAAAATTATGATCCCATAAGACGACATCCGGTTCTAACTCTTCTTCTCGCACTTCCTTTGACGAGTCTCTCACTGGTACCTTTTAAGGCATCCGTTTCAACAAACAAGCCTACTATCGGAATAAGGATTTGGAAACACAACTCCGAATCTTGACTATGATGACGAGACAAACAAATCATTGAAAAACAAAAGGCGAAAATTACTGTTGCTTTCAACTTTAGTATTACCAAATAATAATTATCAAATTGTTTATTTTTCTTCAAATTTTCTTACATGTATACTATATTCAATATATATTACTTACATTAATGTTGGCTAAAAAAACCTTAACATTACAACATACGTACATAAAGAAAAAATATAGTTTACAAAATGTATTTTCATTTACATTTAGCCGTCCATCGGACGAGTTTAAAATTAATAATAATAATAATATTAATAATAATAATAATATTATTGCACTATTATTTGTAGGTACATTGTTTTTATCGGGACAAAAACGAGATTGTGAAATGTCTCTAAAGAACACGACCCGTTTATTGAACGGGTCACGGTGTTTAACCCGCTAACCTATTCAAACCATCCTAACCCGGGTATATAAAGTACGTAATCCCGTAAATTTTTGCTGCTGTCGGGAGGGGGAAATTATCGACGGTAGTAGAATCATACAAATTCAAAAATTAACCAAATAGTTTAGTAAAGTTGCAGCCGCAGAGTAAAGTAGCAATGGACAGCAGCGAAGAAGAAGAAGAAGATTTTCCGTCGATTGAATCCGTCACTCCCCAATCTAAGATCGACACTATTTATCAATCGAAAACCGAAAAGGTACCTACTATTAACCTAATTTTTCATTTCAAATCATATTTATATTTCACTCTACTTCTGTAAGCTCATATTCTGTAATTGATTAATCTAGGTTTCAACTTCAAAAATCTCGTATTGACTCTAATTATAAGATGATGACATTGTGTTTATGCACCGATTTATATCTTAATAATGAGATTGTAGTATTAACGGAATGATAGTCGTTTTATGTACAAATAGTTTGTAGGATATATTATATTGTTAGGTGTCTGGCTTGAATTTTTGAATTTACCATGTTTTATATTAATAAATCTGGTAAGGTTGCAGCATTTTCATCGTCATTTTTTATATGTTGATTATGGTTTTGTGATTAAATGAATTTTTGTGTGTATGTGTAGGGCATCAGAAAGCTTTGTTTTGAGCTTCTCGATTTGAAGGATGCAGTGGAGAATTTATGTGGCAACACTCAATCCAAGTATTTAGCTTTTTTGAGGTATTTTTCATTCCTTCCCTTTTGCCTCTTATGTATGTGCTTTTGCATTAGTATTTGTATATGATGTCTACTCAAATGAAGGGGTAATGGCTCTCATTGTTGAAATATTAGTGAGATTTAAGTGAAAATCAGGTGACATAGCTCATAGAATGGCTATTAACAGTAACGTTTGAACATATAGAGTCAAACGTAGAAAGATATTCCTCAGGCAACATAATTTTCAGAAAATACAGATCTTGAGTGTATAATCATAGAACAAGGAGAGTTGCAATTTATAATTGATAATTTAGAACAAAGCTTTCTACAATAGTCAAATTTTGATAGTAGGGTCAAGGGTGGAGCCTTTTTAGAAGATATTGAAGGGCCTTCCTAAGTGGCGTGCTTGAGAGCTTAGAGTGGTGGGTATTAGTATACTCGAGACTCGAAAGGGCTTCATGATCTCATATGTCAGAATGTTATGTGGTGTCCTGGTAATAGTTTTTTTCAATGGCGTGTGCCATTTATTGTTATTCTCGTGGTGATGGCATGTATCTTTTTCTACCCCAGATCTCACACAACATCTGCATAAATGATTACGTACTCTTTTGTGTTTAGTTAGTTTTCGAACATTGGGGAACAACTTGAGAACCCTCAATGATAAACCAACCCCGATTAGATACATTAGAGCCATTCGTGATATGTACGAAGGGGCGAAGACCTGCATACGGACACCAGTGGGGAACACCAAGTATTTCCCAGTAGAAATAGGCTTACATCAGGGTCATCCCTTAGCTCGTACCTTTTTGCCTTAATTCTGGACAAGTTGTTGCGTAGGATACATGAGAGCATCCCGTGGTGCCAAAGATGGGCTAAATAGAAGGCTGGTGCAGTGGAGGGAGGTCTTAGAAGACCAAGGTTTACGAATGAGTCGACAAAAAATTGAATACCTACAGTGTAACTTCGACAGGAATGAGGACGAGCAAAACGATGGAGTGGACATCCATATTAGGGATCAAATCCTACACTCGCAGGAGTCTTTTAGTTACCCGAGCTCGGTGCTACATAGTTCAAGGAGAAGTGACGAGGATGTGACTCACCGTATAAAGATAGGTTGCTTGAAGTGGAGAGCGGTGACATGTGTCACGTGTGACAAGAAAGTTCCTCTTAAACTGAAAGAGAAATTTTATAAGGTTGCAATAAGACCTGCTATGTTGTACGGAGCGGAGTGTTGGCCGATGACTAAGGCATAAGAAAGGAGGATGGAAGTGGAGGAAATGAGGATGCTAAGATCGACATGTGGTAAAACTATGTTAGATATGATACAAAATGAAGTTTTAGGGCGGCGCTAGAAGTTGCGAGCATGTTCAACAATTTGCGAGAAGGAAGACTAAGATGGTTTGGACACATAAGGAGGAGACCACAAAACGATGTCAGTTAAGAGAGTGGAAGCCCTCACTGTAGACGGCTTGAGGAGAAGGGGTAGACCAAGACGTAGGTGAGAGGATAAACCCCTGAAGCTCGACATGAAGGAGCTTCTCTTGACTAAGAACATGACCTCTGGTAGGAATTTGTGGAGGATTAGAATTAAGACAGAGTAGGGTGTTTTTGGTAGATTGATATATGTATTGTATATTGAGATATTTATATTACACAAAATAGTTAAATAGGGTGTCTATAGGTAGAACTAGAATATGTGAGTATGGTGTTTTAGCTAGATAGATATTTATAGATATAAGGGTGTTTATTGTAGGTTTATGATAGATGAGTAGGAAGTTTTTAGGTCGATAGACATTTTTTTTTTTTTAGGGTGTTATATGTAGATATATGCTTATTTATTTGAGTGGGTGTTTTAGGTAGTATTAAGATAGTTAGGTATGGTGTTTTAGCTAGATATATATCTATTGTATTTATACATCTATTGATATATATATGTATTTATATATTTATATACATACTTAACAATTAGTTTTTAGGTATACTTATATATATATATATATATTTATTTATGACCGTCTACATCTTACCTTCCCCGTACTCCGCCTTCAGCGGCATTGGGTAATGTTGTTGTTGTTCGGTTAGTTTTCAATCATTGCTACTAGAAAGGAATATGAAGTGCGCTGCATTCCACAGCTTACTGTTGGATCAACCATGGTTGTGCCATGTGCTATGGTTGCATGCCCCATATGGTATGGACAGATATTGATAAACGGGAGGATTTAACTTGGTGGCTTAATGTGTTAATTACTCTCAAATAAGACCATAGAGATCTATGAAATTAAGTCTGGCCTCTAGCATATGCAAGGGAAAGGAAAAATCAACTTGGATCAACCTATGATTTAATTGTAATCATATACATCCACTTGAAAAGTAACAGGTTATTTGGAAGAAAATCATTTTTGTGTTGCAATATGGAGGCTTAAAAAGTTGAATTCTGGCCTGTATAAGTGTATGGAATTTACTTTTGTTTTTTGTTGGTTTTTCAGTTGAGAAACTCACACTTCTTGACTTTAAGAACTATTTTCACTAATCAGTTTAGTTTTTCTTGTAATTTGTCTCTTAGACAAATCCCATTAGATCTATTGGTCAACTGCAGTACCAGGTACCCCTATATTGAAGCAGAGACACGTTTTGCTTTCTGAGTTGCGTAATGTTTCGAAGTTTTTGCTTCTTACATATAATGATTCTATAAGCTGTGGTTTTATCCTAATTTCGGCTAATTTAAAGGTTATCAGAAGAGGTTGTGGAAATGGAGCATGAGCTGATAGAGCTACGAAAGAATATCTCTGCACAAGGAATTCTTGTACAGGACTTACTGAGTGGTGACTATCATGAAATGGGAGAGTGGAGCAGAGCCAACCCAAACCTCCTGAGTACAGAAGAACTTCAAGAAGACTCTGAATTCAACAACTTATTTTCGGATGAAGCAGAAGATGAGAAGAGAGGAAATATTGATTCTCTTCTGGCTGAGCACAGAGTAGAACAAGCAATAGAGGCTATAGATGCAGAAGAAAGGAAACATCCAGAACTTAAAAATTTGTCAGACACTTTATCAAATGAATTGTCGTCATACAGATCTGCTTTTCTGAAACGGAAATCAATGCTTGAGAATCAACTGATTAAAATGACAGAACAGACATTGATTGGTGCTGCTGATCTGAAAATGGCTATTTCTGGTTTATTGAAGCTTGGGAGAGGTACTCTTGCTCATCAGCTTCTACTGAAAGCAAAGGGAGCACGCCTTCAGAAAAGTATCGATGTCTTTCTTCCATCATGTCCTTGTTACCCAGAAACATTTCCTGCTACTTTGTCCAACCTTGTATTTTCTACTATCTCATCAACAACAAAAGAGATGAGTACGATGTTTGGAGATGATCTGGTTTCTCATAACAGAGTTGTTCAATGGGCAGAGAAGCAGATTGAATTATTTGTGCGGTTGGTTAAGGAGAATGCACCCTCTTCTGAGACTGTTTCAGCCTTACATGCTGCAACCATTTGTGTTCAGGCTAGTCTTAATCACTGCTCTGCATTGGAATCGCTGGGGCTAAAGCTTTCAAAAGTGCTTTTGGTGCTTTTGGAACCATACATTGAAGAAGTTCTAGAATTGAATTTCAGAAGGGCAAGAAAACTAGTTTTTGATTTTTCTGCAAATGATGAAATCTTGCCACTGTCACCGCGCCTTGCATCACCATTATCTACTTTTGCCATATCTTCCGATGGCGGCCTTCTTGTTGATAGTGGTACGAGGTTCATTTTCATGATCAAAGTGAGTAATCTTCTCTATCTTCAGGGATTTATATTGAGATTTTCTTTAGATACTAATATGGAACATGCTTTACCAACCTACCAATGAGACATATGGTAAACTTAACTTTAGAGGGTCCCAGAACAGATTGCATATAAACATGGTAATTGTTACAAAAGCAGTTCAGAATGGTCATTGTCAGGAGTGAGGCATGCAAGCGAAGGTGATAAGTATCAGACATGTCCAAAAAGCTGCAGGATATTTTCTCATACTATTTACATAATCTCTGAGACTTGCCTGACACTTAGATGTCTAAAATAAAATATGTGATACCAACAAGAGGCTTAGAGACATCAAATATATACCTTGCAAGGAAAGGTGGTAAAATGGCCGGTTGGATAACAAGTCATAATGGGCAGGTTGGGTAACGAATTAATTGGTTCAAATCAAGTCCATTTCTTTCTTGTTAAAAATCAATCAGCAACTATTTGATTTCCATATTTTAGACTTTTGCAAATAATTTATGTATTCAATATGATGCGAAAACTAATATTATTATTATTTAAAAATAAAATAAAAATAGGAGGTTGTATACAATTGAATACACTATACAACTTTTGACCTGATTCTTTGCAGCCTTGTATATATAAATATTTCCTGTTTGACTCGTTATCTATACAATACTGTCTGAATTGGCCTGTTTTCATATGAATAGGTTAAAACTGAAAGTGGCACCTCCGCTGTAAGGTATACAAGTAAAGTTATAAAAATACGAAGTGGTTGAAATGTTGTTTAGTACAACTAAAAGGTTATCAATTTGTAAATCCGGAACTTATATTGTATTTGTATATATTATATCAATATAATACATCAAGATATATATATATATATATAGAGAGAGAGAGAGAGATTGTTAATCTAAACCCTAAAGCCCATTGTATAACTTGGGCTTAACCATATGTCTAACACGCCCCCGCAGGCTAAGGGCGGGAAATGACCTGTAACTTAGATCTTAGAAAGAGAAATTGATGAGTCCGTAATGGCTTTGTGAAGATATCAACAATCAATCAACTGTGGATATAAATTGTAATCGAAGATCCCCTTGGCAACCTTTTCACGAACAAAATGAAAATCAACTTCCACGTGCTTTGTCCGCACATTGAAAACTGGATTGGCCGTTAAGTAGGTTGCACCTAGATTGTCACATCACAAGATAGGAGCCGAAGGTGCAGGAATGCCGAGTTCACGAAGAAGAGCTTGAAGCTAAGTTTAGCAACAGTGTCGGCGAGAGCTTTAGATTTTGATTCGGTAGAGGAAAGCAAGACTGTGTGTTGCTTACGTGCCGTCTAGGAAAGGAGATTAGAACCTAGGTATATCGCAAATCCCCCTGTGGATCTCGTCTCGTCGATCATCTGGGCTTCTAACCTAGTCAGCATCGGAAAAGGCTTCAAGAGATTATGGTTTCCCTGACAAACTACCTTGCGAGAGTGTAACATACTAAAGAGCACCGACAACTTTAAATCCACTTAAAATCAACAACGTTAGTGTTAGGAATACAGGGAAGAAGAGACCATGTGCCATTTTTAACAAGAGCAAAATATTCATCTGCATGCCACTCAAGATATTTGTTAGCAATGGTAAATGATGTCGGTTCAGTATTACGTGTGGGGCGTGATTAGATGAAGGGTTAAAAGGGATCCGTTGTTTGGGATTTTGACGAAGATTAGGTGGACGCTGCTGAAGAGGTGGTGGTGGCGGTGGCAGTGGCAGTGGCGGTGGTGATGCAGTGGATGTTGACGATACCGATGCAGAGTTGAAGTCTATAGGTGAACTAAAAAGTGGGTCTGTGTCGCGGACCACATGAGGGGAGGCCGAGGAATAGTAGGGTTTTGATGATGGGATTGTTGTTGGAGAATTTGATTCGGGAGTAGAGAAAGGAAATGTTTCTTTATTAAAGTGGACATGACGAGCAATGTAAAGACGCTCAGTGGATAAGTCAAGGCATAGGTAGCCATGATGAATAGGATTGTAGCCAAGAAAAACACATGAGGTGGATCTGAAATCCACCTTGTGACGATTATATAAACCACATGTTGAAAACATCGACAACCAAAGACTCGAAGGAAGGAATAGTTTAGAAAACGTTTGAAGAGATGTTCAAAAGGAGACTTTGTAGTGGATGTTTGAGAAGGCATACAATTAATTCAATATAAGTTGTCTCGAATGCATAATGCTAGGTGAGGAGTGTTCACTTGAGCAAGAAGGGTAAGGCTAGTTTCAACAATGTGTCGATTGCGACATTTAACAAAACCATTTTGTTCACTCGAGTGAGGACATGATCGTTGATGAATAATGCCTAATGAGTAGTGAAAATGAGTTAAGTTACGAAATTCACCACCCCAATTAGTTTGAACATTTTAAAGTTGTGTTAAATTGTCTTTTCAACCATGGTAACAAGGCGTTTGAAGGTATCATATACATCGGACTTTTGGGCTAAAGGATAAATCCACATGTAATGAGAATGGTAGTCAACACACAACATAAAGTGCTGACGCTATCAAATGATAAAACAGGTGCGGGACCCCATACATCATGATAAACCAAATCCAAAATATTATTACTACGAAAGTCGAAACAGTGATGATAGTTATGTAGATTTACACATTTGACATGTTGTACATAAACTAGAACAAGTTTTATATGTTACAGGTTTGAGAAAATCTAGAAAGCATAAATCGTAAAAGACGATGATGAGGATGACCGAGCCGCCTATGCCTAGTGGTAGAGGATGCACGACAACTGAAAAAGCAATTTTTTGGACTGACTAAAGTTGAGGAAGACGGATGGTGTAGAGACCATGTTCACTAGGGCTGTGAGTAGGGTAGTGTGTGTAGACTCGTCCTTCATACTAAAGAAAGTAGAGGGAAATTCAAAAATATATGATTATCAAGACAATTTTTTAATAAGGTTCTTTTTGATATCCGGTACATGAAGAAGATCGGCCATGTCGGCTTTAGTGTCGGGCTCCTAACTCGCTCGACAGTACGACCTCTCCGACAAATAGACTTGATACCGTTCCGTTCCGCTCATGCTACTCGAGAGGAAAGAAATAGCTCGACTGCTAAGGAGAGGAAGCACTCCCTACACTACCCTACAAATCTAATGATGGGCATGCAAGCAGTCCTGCTTATATGAAGGCTTAGCTAAGTTTGAAGCCCCTTGAATGACTTAGCTAGTTTACTAGACCATCTATCCGACCCCCTATCAAGTAAGGAGAGCTAGGCTGTATGACTACCTACCGGTCTTTGAAGCTATTAACTAATCTCTAAGGCAAGTAAGCCTACTCTTTATGGCCCTATGATTTAGGAGTTGTTGGAAGGTTTTGTGTGGCGAGTGAATTTTGGTAGAACCAATATGAAGTATGGGGAGACCCTTACCATTGCCAAGATGGAGTGTGTCATTACCATGATATGCTTCTAAATAATCCATGCTTGCTAAACCAGGCGTGACATCATTGTTTGCTTCTGTGTTAGGAAGCTATGTAGTAGATGCAGCCGATGAGGTATGGTCTAGCATGAATAGTAGATGGGTCGTGACTAGGGCATTTTGATGGAATGTGACCAATCCCACATTGATTGCAAGTGCCATATACCATTGGAAGCCCAACTAAATTGGCGAGCATTACCACGACCGCGGTTGTTGTTACCATGAGAATTCCTACGTCTTCGTGTTCCACAGTTATTGCTATTAGGCTGATGGGAACCGTAGAAGGCTTAAGAACCCGATTATGCCCAATCTGAAAACCGAGGGAAGCCAACAATTGTTGAATGGCTAAAAGTTGAGGCTACTGCAATGTACTACTTGCTGATGAACTGATAGAGTGATTGAGATCTCTGGTGGTGGCAATAAAGACTTGACTAGGGCACGAAGTGGTTGCACGATTCTTTCCAAGCATTTAATCGTGATCACTAAGAAGACCATGAAGTTCACTGGATGTGGTCTGACGTGCAGTGATGGTAGACTTGAGACCATTGTACTCTTGTCGAAGAGTAGAAACTACGAGCATAACAAGGTCTTTTTCTTTGACTGCTTCCCCTTCCCCAATGGCAGCAAGGGCATCAACATACTCTTGTGTACGGTTCAAATAAGCATCGGGTGTTTCATCACCGCACATCTCAATCTTTAAAAGTTGGTTTTTCAAGGTGTATTCTGTTGATGATGTGTGAGGTGCGTAGGCTTTTTCCAGGGCAAGCCAGACATCTGTAGTAGTTTCTTCTTCGACATGTCAAAAGGAGGCTTTAGAGATTGTCGATATAATGCATCATTAGAAATCCAGATTGGGCAGTTAGGGTTATCTTTTGGAGCAGCATTGGCTCTAGTTGGTTGCAAATTTGTAAAGGCTGCAATAAGTGCCATTCATATCTTTTTCTTCTCTTGGGTTCTGGCGACGGCGACTGCGACTGACGGCAGTGGCTACAGGTCTATAGTAGGAATATGTCAAGGATCATTAGTATAAGCAGTGGTTCGAAAACACCGGAAGATTGTGATTTCTGGCTAGATCAGTAACAATTCCGGCAAACCACGGTGGCGACGTGTGGCTGATTGGAAAGACATGAAAGTTTTAGGGTTCGTTCGGATATTGTGGTCCGAACGTAGTGGTAGTGGAGGTGTTACGTGATTGTGTGCAGAAAAGAGTAGATCTGAAAGACACTTGCCGGATTATGTATGGCAGCCTGATTTTGTTGGTCGGGAAACGAGCTAGTTTGACCCGGACTCTGCTACCATGTAATTTCGGACCTTATATCTTATTTGTATATTTTATATCAATGTAATACATCAAGATAAGATATATAGAGAGAGATTACTAATCTAAACCCTAAAGCCCATTGTATAACTTGGGCTTAACCATATGTCTAACACAATTTAAACAAAAAATAGCTTATGTTGTGGGGGATAGTATGTAATGAAGGACACACGTCTAGTATTTGATTGTTCTTGTGCTGTTCACCTTTGTAGAATCAAAGAACATGTGTTTTCTTACGCAGTATATTCGGTATCTATAATATGCTGTTAGATAATTCTTCTTCTGCAACATAATATAAATAATTTGAACAGGATATCGTGGATCAGCTAACACGCCTAGTCATTTTGCACTTTGGAGGAAATGTGTTGACTAGAATTTTGCTACTTTTTGATCAATATATGGATGAACTGATAAAAGCTTTGCCTGAACCTTCTGAAGACGATAGTTTGGTGGAGTTAAAAGAAGCTGTACCATTTAGAGCCGAGACAGATTCCCAACAACTTGCCTTGTTGGGGACTGCATTTACCATTGCAGAGGAGCTATTACCGATGGTTATGTCCAGAATTTGGAGTATTTTAAATGAAATCAAGGAAGCAGGAAATGGAGTTGCTGATAACATCACCCCTCTAATGAACAGTATGATAGATTACAAGGATTGGAGAAAGCAGCTACAGTATTCACTGGATAAGCTAAGAGATCATTTTTGTAGACAATATGTTTTGAATTTCATTTACTCAAGAGATGGTAAAACACGACCTGATGCACACATTTATTTATGTGGGGATGGTGATGATAGTTGGAATACTGATCCTTTGCCTTCATTGCCCTTCCAGGTTAATTCTCTTACTGTAGGATGCATCCTTGGCTCTAGATGCTGCTATGTAAATATTATGCATTTTTACTACTTCTGCTGCATCATGATAGTTTAAAAATCTTGGGGAGTCCGAAGATATTCTCTCTTTAGTAACCATTTAGGAGAATTCACCTATTTAGCTGCGAGCTTGCTAGTTATAAGAGGAATAAGTTTATTTGTTATTCGAAGGGTTTCCTCTCTGATTGCCATGTAACTATTAAAATAAATAAATAAAAAACAGCTCACATGTATCAAAGATATCCTTGAATTTAGAGTAGTCGCCTCTCAAGGTGCACCTATCAGGCACATGACTAAGGTTTGTTTTACAGAATGATTTTTGTTATTCTACAGGCATTATTTGGGAAGCTGCAGCAGTTAGCAACAGTTGCTGGGGATGTGTTACTTGGTAAAGAAAAGATACAGAAAGTTTTACTTGCCAGGCTAACTGAGACTGTAGTGATGTGGTTGATGTCTAATGAAGAGGATTTTTGGGGTGTTCTAGAGAATGAAGTGTCAAAACTTCAGCCGCAAGGGTTGCAACAGGTAACTTATTAGTGAAGAATACGTTAATGAAATTTTAATTGTGAACTGCTACGATATGTACATTTCTTGTTTTTGTATTTGTATTTTTTATTTTATAAAAGGCTTATGAAGTAACAATGTACACATATTAGAGATCATTAAAATGTTACCAGTATATGAAGGTAAAATAAATCACAATGCTTCACCAATACAATCCAGTCGTGAAATGGTCAAACCTTTGCTTGCTTTATTCTTCTGTCTCATACTATCTTCATTGTTTGATTAGATGTATTCAACATTATTTATTGAGTTGGAATGCTACATCTTTGTTGCAGTTGATTCTTGATATGCACTTCACTGTTGAAATTGCACGTTTTGCTGGCTACCCTTCCAGAAATGTGCACCAGATGGCATCATCCATAATTGCTCGTGCTATCAGAACATTCTCAGGCAGAGGTTTAAACCAACAAAGGTATGCCTATCCTTGATACATTATAACATATGTTCCTTTATCCTCACCTGTCCCATTTACATGCAAGTACAAACTAGTTTGCACTATAGGTGACAATATGGACATGCTGGGCAATGGGTCCAAACGATTCAGGTTAAAATAGTTAACGTTTAGAACAGTCAAGACATAAGCTAGGTACACTTGTTGTCCAATATTTCAAATTTGATAGAGTTAATATATTAATTCTACATGCAAAAAGATTCAGTAAATCCAGTCAAATAACTAAAACACAACTATTTTTAAATAAAGTGATTCAGGAGGTCGTTTCCTTCTAGACTATTCTATTATTTTTGGATCATGTGGGTGGGTGACGGATCATAACGACTTCCTGTTGAAACTTGTCATTTGGTGTTGAATCAGGTCGGGCCAGGTTGACCTCAAACACATTTATCTTCTATTTGACTTTTATTCATAGTTAATGTATTAGTTAAGATTACTGTAAAAAATGTAATTCCGTATGTATTAGGATCGATAATGAGATTATCTTAAAGTATTAAGGTGCGGAATCCCTCAATACTAAGTTATAGGATCTATAACGATTTGTTTTACAATTATTTAGTGAATCGGAATACTAATACGCTTTGTATTGATTATAACAGATGTTAACGATCAATACCTAGCCTTTAGAATGCTTTGAAATAAACCTGGAAACTGAAGAAATTCGTATCAAATTAATGGCAAAAGTTTTTCCAAAGGTTAATTAGGTTTAAGACCTAATTTTCATATATAACCGTCTCAGTTCGCGGGTTTGGGCTCTGCGAACTGACTCGGTTCGCAGCCCACTTTGGCCCAGAGAACTGACTCGGTTCGCAGTCCAATCTTGACCTGCGAACCGACTCGGTTCGCAGTTAAACGTGGTCAACATTTTTCAGCATTTTAATTTTTTACTCGGAAATGTTTACCAACCAATATTTTTCATTACAATTCAAAACCAATGTACAAACTTGATTACAATTATCAAAAGTCCTATTACAAGCTAGATCTGTTGTCACAAAACATGTCCCAACAAAAAAAACTTTTACTTTAATAATCAAAATCATTGAGTGAATTGATGAAGGTTATATGCATTAATATTAGATTTTATGGACCTTAAACCTATTTGATCCTTCAGCTTGTAGGGTTCTTTTATTTTTTTTTTCAATTTTTTTTTTTCTGTCGTTGTCCTTTTCTATTGTTGCTTTGAATTTGACACGTATGATCTATTTGATACTCCCTAAATACATATATAACAATTAAAAACTGACCCATTCATAAGTGAGCTGTTCCAAATTGCTACCACTAAAATAGGCCAAATCAACCCATTTTTACATAATGAGTTATAATTCCTCCTCTTTTTTGCTCCTAACATTTTAATCTGACTAGCGTGCTTCCGGAGGATGAATGGTTTGTTGAAACTGCCAAGGCTGCAATAAACAAGCTCTTGATGGGAGGTGATGGATCAGATACTTCTGAAATTGATGAAGACCATATAATCTTACACAATGATGATGACGATGATGATGAAATACATGATGAGGTGATCTCGGATTCTGACGAATCTCCGTCTTCTCTCTCAACAATTACAACATCTGAGTCTTTTGCTTCTGCAGAAAGTCAAATGTTGGATAGTCTCTCTGATTTTACAGATACAGAGTCGTGACATGTTACTTAATGAAGATATTAACCAGCAAACTTGTGTGAATTAGATGTATCATTACTGGGGTTAGTGAGGTTAGTGCCAATCAAATCTAAGGTAGTTTGCATGTAACACATATTTAAAAGAAACTCTTGCTGTAATCTAATCAAAGAATTCCATGGAAGCTATTTCGTATGCTCTTTCCTAAAACATCTTAGTTATCATTTTTTTTTGAGTTAATAGACAAATTGCGTATCAAATTTTACTCAAATATTCACTTTCATGAACCATCTTCATTTCGATTCAATTAAAGAACAAACTTTTAAAATATTCACTTACGTTGTTGGTCGGTTAATATAAATGAATAAACATTATTAAGATAGTTTATCTCGATGAATGAATTTCATTAGATGGACTATCTTGTTGAATAATTTTAGAAGTTTGTTCATCCAATCATATTGAAATGAAGATGGTTCATGAAAATGAACATTTGAGTAAAGTTTGATACCCAATTTGTCTATTAACCCTTTTTCTTTTTTTTGCTATAATTTACAAAATCAGTATAGTTTCATGTTTTTCATTTTTCATTGCTAAGCTGATTTCCTTTGAGAAAACTCATCTTCAGCTAGTGGTAAACTAGGAGTTACTGAGGAAAAGGGTAGATTTCCACAATGAGTGAAAAGAAAAGAAAAAAAAAAAGAAGAAAAGAAACAAGCTGAATAAGTACGTTACAGTGTTATACTTTCATGTGATTTTCTTTTACAAAAAATGTGACATTTTCTTCTACAAAAAATTTGTACGGTGAAGATGATTAAAAATTACTATTTGACATAATTCAATTTTGAATAATTACTTTTATCGACACACTTTCAGGTTTCAACTATAACTTTTATATTTCTTTTTCATTTTGTATTTTATCCATTTATTAAAATTATCCATTTATATATCGCAGTTTAAAACAGGAAACTTATATAATATTTTATTTTGGGAAAGCAAAGGAAAAAAGAAACCAAAAAAAGAAAGGGTTTATAGTTGAATGTATACGACACGAAAATGTGTAAAGTTCAATACATAACCAAACTATTAACCCAAAAAAGAAACTAGATTTTGAAATAAGATCAAATGAGAACTGCATACACAGAAACAAGAGGAAGAGAAGGATATGATGATGCCGTCTACATCATCATTCCATGTTCTTCATATCAAAACATTCTTCTGTTACAACAATAAATCATCATCTCAAAACGGCAAATAGTGAATTGGAGTCACAAGTCATGAGACGATCTCTATCTCTTTTTGCAACTGCAACTGCGTTTTCAGTTCTACTTTTGATGTCCTATTCTTCAGAAGCTGCCACTACTACTCCTCAGTTTTCAGAACTAGCTGATTCCGGAGGTGTCAAGGTGTTGGACCTTCGACTTGGTGTTGGTGATTCTCCTGTTAACGGTGATCAGGTTTCACCTGCATTCACACACAATGATGGTAGAGTAACGGTAAATGTGCCTAAAAAGTAGGCCTAAAGATGTGCCTAATATGTACAATGAATGACACATAGATTCCCTATATTCTCTTTATCTTTTTCCGCCAATCATTTTATTGTTTGAACCAACCAATCAAACCTTTTTTCATATGTTTAGGTCTACACTTTTAGGCACGTTAATCATTTTCATTATATAATATATTAATGATATTATCGATTCATGAAAATGTAGGAAACTTAACTCAACCAACGCGATCTGACTGGTTTCAATTGTGCTTAAAAAGCGCTAGACACATTATGAACCTATATATTTTTGTCACCTCACGTTAACAGTTAAAAGAAGAAATATTGTATGTAAAATTGAGTAATGCCCCCAAAAGCATGATTTTCTTTTTGCTAAATTTTCAATACTTCAACATAACTAAATTGCTCATTTATTAATCTTCATGGACCAATGTTGATTGAAACTTCAATTGTTGACATAGATCCTACACAGGTTTCCATACATTACTATGGACGGTTAGTGGCGCAACAGGGCTGGCGCTTTGACTCAACATATGACCACAAAGACGAAAGTGGTGAACCGGTTCCTTTTGCATTCACCCTTGGTTCAGACAAAGTAAGTGTCTTTACTTCGTATGGTATTGATATACTTATATTCATGGCTCGTGATTTGTGTATTGTGTTTTGTAAAAGAGAACACTCTATAACATTCAATCCAAAATATAGCCATTGTAGATGGATTTGAGGTGAGTGCAATAATACTATTCCATCTGTGGGAAGAATGTCTAAATGTTTTTTTATACAACTATCATCTTGGTTCCATCACTAGAGATAAATGAGAGGTGGAAATTCAGCCCATTTGTGGCAGAATGGGCCGGTTTGGGTTATGTTTCATCTCAAAAGTTTAAAATGGGTAAAACATATAAATAATTTAAGGCTTTAAGCTAAAAAAGAAAACCCTTCCATGAAATGAGTTGAATATGTCCAAAGTCGTCCAAAGATATTTTATTGCATACTACCTCCTAAATTGTTTAGATGATTTTGTTTTTGTAATCAAATTTAACGTATCATTTTTTTTATAAAAGAACATGAAAAATAGACAGAAAATCGTTTATGGGTTAACCTGACGAGATGTAACGACCCACACTAAAACATTACCTTTTTTGATTCATTGTCCAACCCGCTCAAGTATTGTATCTTTGATTTATGATTTTGGGCATAGGCCCGTGTATATTATCTGTTGCGGCTAAGTGCATCAGAATGTATTTCAACTATGGTCGGATTTCTATTGTCTTTATCCAACTTGACCAATTTAACTGTAAATATCCAATTTAAAATATTTCCATAGTATGTGTCCTATGATTTAGTCATCAGAGTCATTTTGGCTGATGTGGCAACCATGCAAGTTGCCAGTCGTTTGCCACATCATCACCACATCCTCAAAGCCGGTGCCACATCATCGGTTTAAAAGTTATTAGAGGTCGAAGACATATAATTGTAATAATTGAAATTTTGATACAAGCAATAGTAGTAGATAAAGTTAGATACACAAAATAGAGATCCAACTATAGTAGAATTCATTTTTGTAAACTTAACCTAGTCCAGGTCATAGCAGGAATTGAAGCAGCTGTTAGATCGATGAAAGTGGGAGATATTCGTCGAGTCATTATCCCACGGATATCAAAACATGGATCAGGAGCCCATTCCACCAAATGTAAGCTCTCAAATATATCAAATGAGCATTGGTTTATGCAACTTTCTCGCTTTTTAGTTTTGTGGGTTGCATCTTCATTCTTAATGTATGAGACGTGTAGTCACATCTTCGTATTTCAGCCTTTTTACATCATATAAATAGGAGGACCCACCAGATAAAATTTTTAGATCAATAATTAGGTTCTTTTGGTAAATAGTTTTAGTTACACTAGCATAGCACCCGCGCAATGCGACGGTAATAACAAAATATTATTTTAAAGGTTGAGTGTATATTTCTATGAATTTTGTGTGAAATTTTTATTTATATAGGGTAATAGATTGAAATTTGATTTATATATACTATTAGACAATAGTACTAATAGATTATTAATGGAAAGTAAAATTGTTGAGACAATTGAAATATTGTATTAATTAGATAGGGGTAATATAGTATTTTCTCATTGAAAGTCCCCTTTGAACGGATCCAAACGAGATTGCAATGTGTATTAGGTTGCGGAATGGTCTAATACGCTAAACAACAATTAAACAAGTGTAATAATAGTGTTTTCAATGTATATTCGTATGTATTCGAACCTAGCACAGTATATTCGAATATATCAGTTTAAAAAGCGTACAAATTAAGTGTTACAACTTAGTATTTATATTCAGCTAAGTTCGTACGAACTTAGCTGCTTCTAGGTTCGTACGAATTTACCATGTTCGTACGAACATCCTAGGTTCGTACGAACATGTAGGTTCGTACGAACTTACACAAATACAAATAAAAGGCTTAAGTTAATAATAGATACATATATTAACTATAAAACTAATTACAAAGCTAACTATTACAAAATAAGAGTTGTTGTCACAAAACATGCACCAACAGACTCCCTCTTGACAATAGCTCTATCTGTTTTTAGTCTTCTGGCTCTGTCGAACTTGATTCTCGATCAACTCTGTCGACTCTCAGCCCATAAGCCTTTTTCAACGCACACCTTCACAACCTTCTGATATCTTCTGCCTTCATGCCTCCAACTGTCTCGGTATAAGATCTTATTTGCATGAAGCTTTATCAGATCATCCTTCGACAAGTTTACCAGATGTAAACTGTCATATACTCTCAGCAGCTCCTTTTCATCAGCATCTTTCATTACTGCTTCAACTGACTTGCTGTCAACGTACCACCACTTGAGATTCGAAAGAATATTCTATGGCATTTTCTTCAAAGGAACCCTCTTCAAGCACTTGACGGGTCTGTAGACCATCTTCATCCACAACTTATTAGTAATTGGGTCAATCCTGGTCAGATCAGGTACTCTCCTGCCTTCTCTTGGTTTTAGATCAACGAACTGATTCGATCTTCCTTCACGCTTAACGATCCTCTTTAAAGTCTGAGCGTAAGGATCATTTCCGATATTCACCAAGTCTAGTCAGGCTAGTTCCTTCAACTCTATCTTCGGCAACGTGCTAAAGACCTTCAGTTTGTTCCCGAGATACTGAATCCCATTATATCTCTTGATTATGAACAGTTTAAGCTCACTGTCATAAAACCAACTGATGATGCCTTTATTCAGCCCGCCCGATCTTCTGACCCTGATATCACACTTATACTTAATTTCTGGTTCCTTTCCTGTTTTCTTGAACCACAGCTTCTTCAACTCTTCACGAGTTGGTTCAATCTCTTCTGAATCAGATTCAACTTCAGGAGCAACTTCATCCTCTAAGTTAATCACTTTTTCAGCTCCAACTTCATCTTCTATGAACACTTCAGTAATAGGTTGCTTATCAACAAAAAATTCGTCAACATCAGCATCAGCATCAGGTAAGACCTCTTCGTCTGATTTCCAATCAGCAACCTCCTTATTGAGGATCTCCCCTTCCTCTAACTCTGACCAATCACTATCCGGATCATCCTAACCAAGCAAAGCATCGATAGTTTCAGTCTCAACTAGATTTACTGTAGACTGCTCTGTTCCGCTCCCACCAGCACCTTGACCGGACTCCCCCTAAGCCTTTGCTGCACCTTGCTCTCTAGATGAAGAGCCAGGCAGCTCACCTTCTTTGGGTGCGCTCAGATCATCGTCACGGTCATTATCAGTTTTAAATCTCAGCTCATCCTCCCTGCACCCGGGCAACTGACTCCCCCTGACTGACTGGCGCTTCAAGCGATAGAGAGTGAACTCATTCAGCCTTACTTGCTCCTCCAGTTTATCATTACGCGCAATCAGTTTGTCATTCAAATCAGCTAAGACCTGAATATGATGCTCATGACTATCAACAAGACTAATCAAAGACGTAACTGTATCGGTGAGGTGTGTGATCCGTCCCTGAAGATATTCATACTTTTCCGGATCAGATAAGCTCGTAGTCGGGTCGGGTATACACAGGTACATGTTTAAGCTATAAGACAATACTAGGGTTAGAAACAAACAAATCTAAAATCAAACCAGAGGTGACAGGTCTGTACTTTCGTACAATAGAGCGACATAGTTTGATTAGAGACCTTGAAAACGTTATTCTTGTTTCGCGGTCGAGTTTGTTCCAGTTTTAGGATACATTGACTGAATCTAGGTCAGCATGTTTCAAGATGTAGCAGAAGAAACAGTCAATGAACTCCCCAGATGATTTACTTTTATTTTATATCCAATATCAAGCATTCAAGTACAATCTAATTCCTAAGAATTAAGACTTACGTCGTACCAAAATAAAGATTTCACAGAAAAATCATATTATTTAATAGTTTAAGTACTTGAAAACCATTTTGCCTAATGCCTACCCATACATCGTGAAGTGAAGCTATTAAATACGTTGCATATTAAGTACATTTGCTGTGTATGTTCTACATCTAAGAGCCACACATATAAAATGTTCTAGGCATGGGTAATGATTTCATCATTTCTTTGCAATTAATACAGTGACCCTCAATTTTTGTTATTTTTGCAAAGATAAAAGAAAATAAAATAAACTAAGAAGTAGAAATATACAAGTTCTTTGTGGGAAAAATTTATTCAGGATTACTCATCCCATTTAATTGAATTAAAAGCTCAAACCGAGACCTATCAAATGCCTTGGTATAAAGGTCAGCTAGATTGTCATCGTCTTACTGTGCTAATTTAATCAAGTGTTTTTCTGCACAGTGACGAATGAAATGATGTCTAATGTCAATATGTTTCGTCTTACTGTGCTTAACCGGATTATTAGTTATAGACATGGTTGATTGATTATCAATCATAATAGGGGTATTTGTGAAGTTTAAACCATAATCACGCAGCTATTGTTGTATCCACAAAACTTGTGAGCAACAACTACCTGCTGCTACATACTCAGCCTCACAGGTAGAGATAGCGACCGAGGTTTGCTTCTTACACTGCCATGAGACAATGCCACCACCTAGTAATTGACAACCACCTGTAGTTGATTTCCTGTTCAAGTTGCAACCTCAATAATCTGAGTCGGTGTAGGCTAAAAAGTCAAAATTGCCTCCAGAGGGATGCCAAAGACCTAACTTCGGTTTTCCCTTTAGATATCGCAATATTCTCTTTGCTGCCTTCATGTGTGACTCTTTAGGATTCGATTGAAACCGAGCACACAAGCAGACTGCAAACATTATGTCCGATCTAGAAGCAGTTAAATACATGAGAGAACCGATAATGGCCCGATATTGAGTCGGATCCACATTTTCAGTACTCTCTGTATCTGGTCTGAGATTATGATTCAGTTGAATCGGAGTGCCATAAGACGAACTATCTTTCATATTGAAACGAGTAAGCATTTCATGCACATATTTCGTCTGATGAACGAAGAATCCCTCCTTCTTTTGATCAACTTGTAATCCTAAGAAGAAGTTTAATTCACCCATGGTACTCATCTCAAATCGCTGCTTCATCACTTATTCAAAATCTCTGCACATATTCTCGTTAGATGACCCAAAGATGATGTCATCGACGTAGACTTGTACTAGTAGGAAATCATCCTTTTTCCACTTGATAAACAATGTACTATCTATCTGTCCTCTCTTGAACCCATTGTCTAAAAGATAGGTAGATAGAGTCTCATACCATGCCCTTGGTGTTTGATGTAGTCCATACAGAGCTTTGTCCAATTTATAGACTCGGTCTGGATGGGCTGGATCACTGAACTGTGACAACCCCAAAAATTAGGTATTTTTCGAACATTTTAATTACGTGCATTTAGGTTAATTCCCGATTAACTATGTGAATTCGTTCTATTTTACTAAATTAAGTCTAGCACAAATCTATGATTGCATTAGAGATGCAATTCATTTTAATGCGAGAAGCATTCTTGAATTTTGAGAATTAACTAAGGAAATCGGTAGAAACCGAACTACACGAACGTTAGTGATCCTTTTGTGAAAATAACGTAAATCTATAAAAATTATATATAGTCGTTATTTTTATTATTATATTGATATATATGCTAAGAAATAGGCATAACACTTTTGAATTCGATAAAAATTCATGCGAAATAGAAAACGTGCAACGAATGAAATAAAACGTGAATTAAATCGGTTAACCTATCAATCGACTCCCGATTATTATTTATAGCAAGTAATAATAGGTAACCTACTACAAATAATCTAAATTAGGGCATAATAATCCAAGAAATCGAATGAAACAATTATGCCGAGTCAAGTATCACAAAACCGTAGAAATCCCGGTTAACGATAAACGGAACATCGATAACCATCCGAATATTGATTCAATCAACTAGTGACACTCTATTAACCATAATCTATCTTAATTAACGTTAATCAACCTTAATAAACTCTAATCTACCCTAATTATACAATTAACACTAAACTAATCGCAATTAACGACTAACGACCAAAATATCTAAGGATTAATTGTGATTAGCCTCAAAGGGGGGCCCCTTCCCCTCTCCCCTCTCCAAAACCGGCCACCAAGGGGCCCTAGGGACCCCTTTGGCCTCTCCTCTTTGATCCACATTTCAAGGGAATGGCTCACCATGCCACCACCTCCCTTACACCCTTGACTTCACCATTCCCTCACCTCACACACACACACACTTGCAACATTCTCTCCCTCACTCTCTCTCTCTAGTTCACGGCCCAAAGAGGGCAGCCCTCCCTCCTCCACCTTTTCTCTCAAACAACCACCATAATCCACCATAGAACCACCATTGCACCACCCTTCACCACCTTGAACCACCACCCTTAAACCTCCACTTTTGTGCACTTTGAAACCTTAAAAACGTGCACATTATAATCCTTATACCATTTCTAAATCAAACAAACCATAAACCAAGGGATTGGAAGCTAGGAGCTCTTGCAAAACCTCATACACCTTCATCTCACTTCCATTTGCTTCCTAGTGCATTGTAAGGATGATTTCTCCTATAAACTACTAATGTTTCATGATAAAATGCTTATTTTATGGTTATGATGTGCTTAGATGTTCACTCTTGACAAGATCTAGCTTTAAAAATCGTTTTTACATGTTTGATAAGTGATTTATGCAAAAATATACCAAAACAGTCCACTATTATGCATTTTGAAAAACGTCAGAAAATTTGTCTAACTTTGAAGCTTCATAACTTGGTCAAATCTTGATGAAATTACGTGTTTCTTGGTTCTAAAGTTAAGTTCAAGAAGTTATCTTTCTAAATCCACTGGATTCATAATTTTTGGACGAGTATTACTATTTTAAAATAAATTTCTAAGTGTATGTATAAAGGCTGTACTGTTGTGACAGAAAATGACCTGACTTTAAAGTATCATAACTTTCAAACCGTAGATCTAAACATGTTGATTCTTTTTCCTGAAAGTCAAAAATTGTGTTAGCTTTGAAAGTAGTATGATCTCATTTCGTGAAGTTAAGTAGAACTCAAGATACATACGGATCTATGACTAACTGTCCAAAATAAGAACTGATGGACCTTTGTGTGATGTAAAATACATTTGGACCCCTTAAACTAAACTAAAAATTACGAATCTTATGTTTCTGGAAAGATAAGACATAGGAGAACATGTAGAAAAATTTTTCATAATTTTCTGAATATGTTTGACTAGTCAAAACCGTAGGCAAAGTTGACCTAAAAATGGGACAAAATCTGTTAAAAATGAGTTAACTAAGTTGAAAAGGTTAAAAATGATTAAAACCATATATTAAGGACTTTTAATGTAAAGATTAGTGTATTTCATGTAATTTGGTGTAAAATAAGTACTAGAATAACTTAGGACAAAATGTAGGTTATTAAACTTTAAGTTATAAAAGTTAAGTGTTTAAAATAGAATAAATAAGACATTAGGGACAAAATTGCAAAAACATAGGAAATAGGGACTTTTATGCAAAATCAGTAAGTTTAAGATATTTTAAATAAATTAATAAATTTTAAATAATAAAAACGAAACTTAGACATTAAACGAGGATTTTAAAACGAAACTGCGAGTTAAAAACGCGAATTTATTTAATTAAATGTTAAACGTATAGAAATCGGTAGATTTGGACTTTAATTTGAAAATCAATGAATTAAAAGGTTATTTAAATATTAGTCATGTCTTGAAATGTTTAGAACGAGAATTTAATTTATTAAAACCTAAAGTTAGGTTATAAATGGAATTTAAAAGGGATTAAATAATATCGTAAGGTAAAAGTATGAAAAATAAATTATAAAGGCGTATAACTATATTAATATGTGTATAGGAATGTATGTATGAATAAATGTACATATTGTTGGTCAATATATCATAACGACAAGTAAAATGTGTAAATGATTTTGAGGATACATATATATATGCTAACGTTTAAAATATGGTAACTATAGTGAAAATGAATATATATATAAATAGATGCCTACATGAGTATATTTATATATTTATATGTGTATATGGAAATAGATGACGTGATGATAATAATAATAACGAAAGACTACCAACGTTAATACATGTCATGAAACCCTAAATCAAACGTAATTGAGATACATAAATATATATATACCTATGTGAAAGTATATGTATTGAATAAATGAAAGTTACACATTAATAGTATAATACGTTTAATAAGGTATTTTTAATGTGGACTTAGTTACGATTTAATGATTTTGAAAACAAAGTGGGATCACAACGTGTCGTTCTTTTAAATATAAGTTGGATGTTTTCGAAAACCCGTTGATGGCAAATTTTACAAATCTTGTTGAGTGAACAACTGGCATAGACTGACCATTGTGTCGTCTGCCGATATTGATTTAAGCTCTTACGTTTAGGACGTTAAGAGACTTACGTGGGAATTATTATTAAACTGTTTTGCTAGCACGCTCGGACTCTAGGTGAGTTCACAACCCCATTTTACTGTTTTACTGCTTTTAAGCTTGGGGTGAAAAACATATCAATGATTATATGCGATTATTAAAACCTGACATTGTATCCTTATGAGGGACTGAGTTGGATAAGTTGTAGTGCCGAAGTCCTAGCATACAATACTATAACCATTAGTTAGATGACTCTAACCACTGAGTATACTGGTAGTACTATTGGGCCTTACAAGCCCATCCTACGTTTATTTTAGTTAGTCGCGCTAACTCGCGACGTGGTTTCGCACTTTGGGGGACATGTATACTTAACCGGTCCAGGCAAACGATTCATCCATTGTTGTGGTTTGGTTATAGGCTTAGTTTCGGCATATTAACTCATAGGACTTGCAAACCTGATGGGGGATTATAGTCAGTGGTTTTCATTTATAATAATCGTACTTAGGCCTTTGATGCCAACCTTTGAATTTCCGATGAAATGATTTCCAAATAATGGTTTTATGAATGAGTCTCTAAACCTGTGAATTCACTCAACTTTATGTTGACTTTTTATAATATGTTTTTCAGGGAATTAACTAAGCCGTAAGTTGCATGAATGATGGGACCACATACTCACCACGAAGAATTAGGATGCCACTTTTGCTAAAACTATGAGATTCAATCTCGTAGATTTATTTTATCGTAATTGTTTATGAAACTTTGAAACTTATCTTTTGGAAACTACAACGATGTATTTGATTTACATCGGTACTTTAACGGCCTGATAAGCGGAGAAATTTGTAAAACATTTATGGCATCTTAATATATATTGTTCTGCGATAATCATATGCTCCTGATTGTGTATCCGATTACTCGTCACGCCCCGACAAGCTTCCGCATGCTAATTCGTATTTATGTTAAATTTGGGGGTGTGACATGAACCCTGGTGCTTGTTGGACAAAAACTAGTTCCTGAACTTTACCATAAAGGAAGGCACTCTTAACGTCGAGTTGATAGACTCTTATTCTCTTATGGGCAGCATATGCTAGAAACAATTGAATTGCTTCTAGCCTTGCAACTGGTGCGAACACCTCTGTATAGTCAATCCTTCCTGTTGGTTAAATCCCTGAACTGCTAGCCTTGCCTTGTTTCGAATAACAATCCCTTATCATCACGTTTACACTTAAACACCCATTTGGTGCCTATTGCATATTCTCCCTTGGGTACATCAACTAGCTCCCAAACTTTGAGCTTCTCGAATTGTGCAAGCTCCTCTTGCATAGCTTCTACCCAGGAGTTATCCTTGAGAGCCATTTGAACATATTCGGCTCTATTTGAGATATAAAACAGCTGTACATGCACTTATGCATGATCCCAGTGTCTTGGATCGATACATATAGACTATTGCTGTCAGAGATCTCTCTACGAGTCTTTACTCTAGAACTCGGATCACCAACGATATTATCATTTGGATGATACTTGTTTACACGAGTCGAGATCGTAGTATCAACCGGTAGGTCAGATCCTAGATTTGATCCAATCTCCCCCTCAAGTGTTACTTCTTCTTCAGCAATTTCTTGCACAGACTTAGTAACCTCAGATGAAGACGAGATATTTATTGAAATGGGATCTAAGTCTACAGTCGGTTCATCAATAACTTCTTTGCCCTTTTCATTTGAAACTTCTGAACTAGGTACACTAGATCTTGGTGCGAACACATTATCCTCACCATCATCTAGTACAACATGTTCTAATCCTAAAGTATCAACTTCACTTAGGATCGGAAGATTAGATTTGGAAACAGCGTCATAATCAAATAACCATTCTGGTCCTGTTTGTACAGCTGGAGTATAAGATGTAACTTGTATGTTGTATATAATCTCAACTCTACCAGCTGTCTTATTAAAGACCCTTTTGTTTGGAGATCCAGCTTCATATCCTAGAAAATATCCTTCGTCAGCCTTTTCACCAAATTTTGGTTGATTTTTAGTCTTTAATAGAGTACAATGAACACCGAAGGGTTCAAGACCAGTAACGTTTGGTTTTCGACCGTTTAGAAGCTCATAACACGTTTTGTTATGTCTTTTCACAGTTAAAACCCTATTAAGCACATGACAAGCTGTATTCACTGCTTCTCCCCAGAAAATGATGGAAGCTTTGAATCAGCTAGCATTTTTGTTGCTGCTTCAATTAATGTTCTATTATTTCTTTCAACGACCCCATTTTGTTGTGGCTCATAGGGTGCACTACTGATGCCGAATTCCTTTGCTTAAGCAAAAGACATTCATCACTGAGTTTTTGAACTCTAAGCCATTGTCGCTTCTAATTTTCCGGACTCCTCGACCATATTGATGTTCAAGCTGGGTAAAAAATGTCATCAGCATTTTAGCTGTCTCATCCTTTGTTCCCAAAAAGAATACCCATGAGAAACGTGAGAATTCATTAGTGACAACTAAGCAGTAATGTTTACCGCCTATACTCCTTGCATTCACAGGACCGAAAAGAACCATGTGGAGAAGGTCAAAAGCTGAGGCAATGAAATTTTGAGATTTTGACTTATGAGGTTTCTTGTGCTGTTTTCCTTTCTGACATGGTACACATTTGTCCTCAAGTCCAAACCTCTGCACTGGTACACCTAGCACTAGTCCATTTCTGACTATATAATTCATCTTTCTAAAGTGCAACTGTGCCATTTTCCGATGCCACAATTGAGAATTATTCTCATATGCTTTGGATATAAGACATGTCGACTCCTAAATAGATTCAGTAACACTCATGTCCATCACATAAGTATCATTCTTTCTAGGAGCCCTCATGACTATCCACTCTTTTGGAATGACAAATCCAGGTTTTAAATCCCAACCCATTTCTGCACTGGACAGTCTCTGTTGTATGTTAGTCGTCTTAGGAGACTTTCTCCTTTTCGAAGACGAAACATATTTCACATGTGATTGGTCTTTCTTCACCTGTGATTTTCCACTTTTGCCCTTGATTGGACAAATACTTGCAACATGCCCCTTTTGATGGCACTTGAAGCAAGAACGTTTCACGAATGCCCTATTCAAGGCCTTTTGAATCGTTTGATCGTCCAAATTAGACAAACTTGGAGATGAGACATTTTCAGTTTGTTTACCCTTATCGATTTTAGTATTTGCATTTTCAGTTTCAGAATTGGGTGTAACAAATTTAGTAGTTTAAGTTAATGTCTCCTTGACACTTTCTGTTTCCAATACACCCGCTTTTACAAAATTTATTTTCATTTCAGAAATGGGTGTCTTGGATGTGTCAGCCATGGTTGATTCAGGTTCAGTTACGGTTTCAGCTTTCGCAGGTCTAACAAATTGCATTAGACCTGGAACTACTGAGTGATTGACAGAATCATCTAGTGTTGACATCTCAGTATCATCAGAAATATAAGTATAATTGTGATTAAAGGGAGGTGGACTTTCAGAGTAACCCATTCCCCGATGATCACCGGGTTGTTTCTGAACACTAAGCATAATGTCTAAGGTTTCGATAGAAAATTTTCTTAATTCTAATTTTCTATTCAGGTCTGCTATCCTAACCTTAGCATCAGCCAACTCTTTTTCTTTCTCGGAAGATTGTTTGGTTATTTCAAAAACATGCTCATGAGCCAAGTCAATAATCTGACTCTGCTCATTTACTTTTTGTTTTAAAACCCTTAAGTCCTCTTTCTCAGACTTAACTTTATTTACTAGCTCAGAATTTCTTAGTTTTAAAACAACATTTTCTTCTTTTAATGAGTTTAGCTGAGCCGTTATCAAGTTAGATGACTCGATCAATTCCTCAGCCTGTACCTGAAAGTTAGTACATAACACGCATGCTTTAACTACTAAGTCTAAATTGAGAAATACCTTCTGCTTCTCAGCATCTAGATTAGCCATGTAGGCTATGAAGTCTTGTCAAATCATGTTCTCCGTTGACTTCAATTGTACCACTCTAGTCTCTGAAGCAGTAGCATCAATCTCCATCTTGTCCTCTAAGTTTTCCCCAACATCTGACTCTGACTTATCATCTCCTTTAACTTCCTCAATAGATGCCATGAAAGCTTGAGGTTCTTCAGTCTTAGAACTCCAGTCATATGCTCCTTCCTGTGACTGAACCACCAGAGCTCTTGAGGTCTGATTACCTCCTGAGCTCTGGTTGTTACCAGAGGAACCTTGACTGTAATGACTGTGATCGTTATGACTATGAGTTTGTTCCCTCTTAGGTCTTTGGCATTCTCTAGCAAAATGCCCAAAACCATCGCAGTTATAGCATTTAACTTTGGACTTATCAAATCCTAATTTGCTACTAACGAACTTTCTCCCAGTCTGGTTCATGAACCGTTGAGCTCTTCTTGCGATCATGGCCATTTGCCATTGCAAGTCTATCTCCTCTAGATCATCTTGGTCCAATTGATCATAATCCTCGTTTATTAATTCGGGATCCGTGATCTTACCCTTGATGAAGTTCTCACGAGAAGCTATGAATGAGGCAAGTAGGGCTACTTCCTCTTCAGCGGATTTCATACTCATGGGCATTGATTTGAGACCACTTGTTGTCCTAGATTTTGATCTCCTATCAACCCCTGAATCTTCAGATGAGCCAATGTAACATACATTGCTACCATAAATTTCTGATAGCCGAGTCCGTTTCAGCCTCGCCAGTATAAAAGGCTGCAACTCCATTACTTGTAGATGCAACGGAATCAGACCGTTTACCGTGCTAAACGCTGGGATCCTGAACCTGATCGGATCCGGTCTCTTTCCTCTGCATGCTCAAGTCGTAGACACGCAGTTTCCCTATCACTTCATCAAGCGTGAGAGTCTTATAATTGCTACTCTCCTTTATCATCAAGGTGTAAATGTCCCACTTTGATGGTAGAGCCTCAAGAAGTTTGTTATTCTTCATGGTGTTAGAAAATTTAAGGCTAGTATCTTCCATTTCTGTCATTAGATGATAATATCGAGTGATAATCTCTTCTAATGTTTCATTTTTCAAGTGCTTGAATACATAGAACTGTTTTGTAAGTAGCTCAACATGACCTTCCTTTATATGATCATTCCCCTCGAACCTCTTCTCCAGAGCTAACCAAAGCTCTCTAGATAGGTCATATTTCTTGAACGTGTGTTTGATCTCCTATGGCAAACACATTGTAAGAGCAGACAATGCTTTATTCTCAGCTTTATACATCTTACGTTCTTCTTCTTTCAAAGACGAATATTGCACAACTCTCTGTTTGCCCTCAAACTCATAAGTTGGTGCTTTGTATCCATATTTTATGCAAATCCACATTCTTACATCATTGTACTTAGCGAATGACTCAAATCGATCCTTCCACCAGAAATAGTCTTCTCCCTTGAGAAGTTTCGGTGGTGAGGCGGATTTACCCACCTCATGATCCATTTCTATCATCTTGCTTAAGTTAAAATTTTTCAAAAAGTCAACAAAAGTCAAGCACAAAAAGTCAACAAAGGTCAAACTGGAAAGTCAACTGAAGTCAAACACACTAGGTTTATACGAACTTAGATCAATTCGAACTTACTAAGTTTGAAGACTATCTAAGTTCGAACAGGTCAACCTTTTGGTCAAACGAACTTACAAATTCAAATGTACGAACTTATAGGTCGAAGTTGTAGGTTCGTACGAACTTACATCTGGCTATGTTCGAAGGCTATTGTAGGACCGTAAAGGACAGACCTTTAACAATGAATCAATATAATCAAAAGCTAAAGCGCGGAATTCAATAGCTAACCAAAGTACGTTATGAACCAATATCAAAACAAACAATCACAAACAATTATATTAATCAATGAGACCAATTGTGATTTACAGATGAATGACCAAAGACAAAATTCAAGCTGCAAAATTTGTATGTCAACACCTGCTAAAACTGAAACCCTAAAAAAGTATTTATAGGTAACTAATCAGTAACATAGGCGATATTGGTGATATCGCCTATGCGATATTGTCAATATCGCTAAGGCGATATTGCCAATGTCGCCATTACATAATATTATCAATTTAATTACAACTCAAAGCCTAGACCAAGTGACAGACACTCTAAATGTACCAACAAACTCCCCCGTGTCTTCAGCTTGGTCTTCAAAAAGAATCTTCAGTTTAAACCCATCCAGCAGGAAACTTACCACCCGCATGGATTCCATGGGTTACACAAATATCCACAATTTTTTGAAATTGTTGAGCAAGCTTTTCATTTGTTTGATTACCTCGGTAATATCTTATTCGATTATCAAGCAGCTTCCTCATATCCCCCTCTGATAAATTTATCAAGCTCATGGGATCAAAAACTCGATATTGTGCTTTCTTCAACCCATAGAGAGAAGTCTTCTCAGGTTCAACATTCTCTGGCACAAAAACCAATACAGCTTCTCCAGTTTGGCTGTCAAACTCCCAGTAGTGAAATCTTCTAAGAAAGTTTAAGGGAACCGTTTCCAGAGTAATTCTCTTTACACGATCAGCCGGAGGATAGCGCATTCTGATCAATGGCTGATTTGTAGTTGGATCTAGCCGTTTCTTATAAAAAATCCTTTTACCCAGAGTTGGCTTTATAAAACTGTACCTCTTTGTACGAATTTCTCTTTGTAGCGTAGTCTGAATGAAGTCTGCACGGTTATCTCTTTCAGGATTTATCAGTTGTAACTGAGCAAGCCTATCTATTTCACCTTTAGGCAACGTACTCAGTTTTTTGAATGAAAGTTTGAAATATTGAACTCCATCGGTTCTTTTGATCATGAACTTAGCATTCCATACTTTCCAGCTCTTGATTTGTCCTTTATATTCTCCCTTGACCTTATAAGATTTCCAAGTAACAGGCACAATCTTTTCTTTACCATGAGGCCACCAGGATGCCAGACGAGCCGCTCTTTCTTCTGCGGTTTCCGGAACCTTAGGAGATTCAGGCATTTTAGCTTCTGGTTCAGTTGAGTTATCAGGTGATTCATCTTCTTCTTCAGATGAGTCTGACTCAATAATAGGAGCACCATAGTAAAATTCATCCTCATCAAATGTTTCATCTTCAGCTTCTAGGTCTGAATCTTCTTCAGGTGTATCCTCCCTCACATTGTCAGATCGATTAACCATTTTTGCCAGATATGTCAGGTCAGCACATGAATAGTCAACGACCAATGGTCTTGGTTGACCAGGGATATCCTCAAACGAGAAGTAATCTAAACGAGCACTTTCATTCCCTGATTCAACATTTACATATTCAGTTTCAGGGGGAGTTACATTTGGTCTTTCATTTCTATCACCTATCTCCCCCGAAACGACCAATTAGGACTCCAATGCTACAACCCTAGACCTAAGCTCCTCATTCTCTTTCTCCACAACTTCAACTCTAGTAGCTTGAACTTGGATGACAGCAGCTTGGGAATCCAGGGTGTGTTGCATAGAATCCAGCCTCTTTATTAATTCCTGGATAACCGAGGGATGAGGTTGAACTGGAAGGTCCACATGCGGTGTATCCTGAGGCATTGCAGAAGTAGAGACCAACCGAGCTGCCTTAGATTTCTTTGGTGGAGGAGGCACAAACTCGTCGGAATCTTCAGAAGATTCTCGTACCCGCTTGTCTTTCGGCGGTACGTGCTGCTTGCCTGCAGCAATCCTCCTTTGAATCCTCAAATACCGCTGAGGATTGATCCGCCTAAGATATTCAATCTCTTGTGGAGGCGGGACCAGACCCTCAGAGTCGCTTTCAGTAAAACCACCAGCAGGCCCAGAAGATGTAGAATCGGATGACCCCTCAGAAGTGTCATGATGAACATGCAAAGTGTTCAAAGCACCCTGCGAAGTAACACTCATGAAAACACCCTCTAAAGGATCTTCCGTAGCTTGTACGGGAACATCTTCAAGATTTTCTTCTTCCAGTTCGGGCTGTCGAACGACCGGATCTAGATATCCTTCATTTGCTGGCGGCTGGTAGTTCGGGTCAACTATGTGACCAAAAAGAGGAGTATCTGGAGGAATTGGAAACCCCTTACCGTTTGAGCTCATAACCCCGAATATCCGATTGGACATTGGGGTTTGTCGATATACACGGGTGGCATCAGTCGCCAAACTCGGTAGCTCCCTATTAATCACAGCTGAATGAACCGGGGATACATATACTAGCTATTATTCCATAGCTGAGCATTGTCCACCATAGCCCGAAAAATGTATCCAGAGTAATTATATGGCTTGTTGTAGACCAAAGCCAACATTGCAGACACAGTGCGATGGCTGGTACCGTCATACCCAGCTTTTCGGTTTGAGAGGCACAAGATAAAAATGTGCATTAGCCACCTCCAAACCCGAGTTAAATGATTCTTCCTGTATTGATCTGAATGGGTACCAGTGTAACCCATTCGATCCATTGCGCCAACAATGAATTCATTGGAGAATAAGATTGGCATGTCAGCATCATCATCAAAGCGAAGAACCTCGCAAATCAGTTGCTCAGAAATAATAATGTCGCGGCCGTGCACTGTCGAGATAAGACGTGTGTGCTCAAAAGCAGAACTGACAGTGGCATTCCTCCAAAACTGCTCGACATGATCTCTATATATCGTATCGGAGGCAGTGATTCCCGTGAGAATACGAGAACGGCGCAGGAAGGCAATCAGAGGCCTAAAGGGCTCATCAGAGTCCTTAGAATCATCCAAGAAGGCCGTGATATTGTGACGAGTGTCACATTTGAGATCGAATTGCGCAAAGTGTTCCATATCTGTAAAATATCAATACAAAGTACAGAATCTCGAAAACAGTTAGCGATTTAGTGAAAACAGGCCAAAATCACATTAGAACACATAAACTGGGCCCGTTTCGTCAACAGTTTGAGCCTGGCCCAATTGACAATTTGGATTTAAGCGATATTGAACTAATATCACCTAAATCAATTTAGGCGATATTGTGTTCAATATCGCTTGAATTAAACAGAATTGATGAGTTTAGTGTTAACTTGGCGATATTGGAAATTAATCCAAGCTTAAGCGACATTAGACAATATCGCCACTAATATCGCCAATTAGAAATTGATTAAGGCGATATTGTCACAATATCGCTTAAATAAAAACAAAATGATTAATATCGCTTAATTTTGGCGATATTGGAAATTAATCCAATTCAAGCGATATTATATAATATCGCCATCAATGTCGCCCTCAATATCGCTCATATGAAGCGTCATTTCAATATCGCTAAGGCGATATTGCAATATCGCCCCACAATATCGCCGAACAAACGGCACAAAACCCTATGGTCGAAAAAACGAAGAAACAACATCATCCAAAACCTAAAACTCGACACACATATAAGGGGCAATACACAGAAGCGTTTGACACAAGTTTTTATTTGTTTTTAATAGTTTAAAACACAAAATTCTACTTGGGCACAAATCCGAACCAAACACTCTTCAATGTAGCATAAACATAAAATAATAAAGCACTAAAAACGTACCAAATGATGAGGGAAGAATAGACGAGCACAGAGAAGTTGTTTGATTGATGTAAGGATCAAAAACACGAAGACAGTCGAAAAAAAAAATTTCAATGTCGCCAATATCGCCTCACAATATCGCTCTCAATATCACTAGATTGATTTTGAAAACGTATCGAATACTGTAACATACTGTTGTATATATACAAGTATACGACTAGGCGATATTAGCAATATCGCATACAATGTCGCATACAATATCGCTTTCTTTCAAGGTCAAAAATAACTTGTTACAAAATTGAAAATAAAATAAAAATAAATAAAAAAATAAAAAAATAAATAAACATTAAACTAAAAGAAATAAACTAATAATTAAATAAATTAACAGGAAAAATAAAAAATAAAATAAAATACAAAAATATGAAAGTAAAGAAAAATTAAACTTTACTTATTTTTGGTGACGAAATAGATGATGTCGAGTTAGGGATCAGTGAAACAATATTAAACAGTAAGCTTTAAATTTTAATTTGATTATCAGTATATTGATCCACATTTAAATTTATTTAGCATTGCAGACATAACTTTAGCACATTGTGCAACAAGATGATTATTGGTATCGTTTTCCACTTTAAACATAAAACATATTCATTTTTGAGCTAAGGAATTATTGTGCGTGTGAATTATTCTCTATGGGTCTAGCAAAAGATATACACCTAATATCAAGACATGATCTTTAAACTTCTATAATTTTGAGATAGTATACAAATTTAAACATTTTTAAGAATCAAGTCAGCGGTGACAGGTCTGTGCAATAACACAACAAAGCGACTTAACTTGATTCAGGTTTAAAGCAAAAAACATAATTAGGTCAAACCTTTAGCGACCATATTATGTATCTTTGATTTTATAAGATATGTAAAGTACATTGACTTTCGTTTTGCTTAAATTTTGAAAATATACACACTGAGACTAGGTCTGTATTTTCATACAACAGAGGAACGCAGTAGTATAGATCCCCAAATGTATTTATATAAAATCTCAGTTTAATAGAAGAAAGTCAAGCTGATATTTTGGAATTAAGACCTAATGTCATACATCTCATGATAGACACCATATGATAGTAATCACACATTTTAGATTTTTGTTAATAGCTCAAAAATTTATAAGTTATGCTTACCAATACATCATATTATGAGACTAATGTGTTCAGGAATATGTGTAGCATATACTAGATAAACCTACTGATATAGCAAGGTTAAAACTTAAATTTTACCGTGTAAGATTGGCTCCTAATGTACTATCATATCCCTAGTTGTTTTCAGACACAACTAAACGTCTTTTTGAAAATGTTGCAACCTTGCATTTCTTAAATGTTAAAGAACATTAAGAGTGGCTATTGCGTAAGTTTTTTTTTTTTTTTTTTTTTTTTTTTTTTTTTTATAAATTAACTAAGAAACTTTCAAATAAAACAAAAGAATAAATTGTCACAAGTTACTGTTTTACTTGAAAGATTCGCAACCCTATCATGTCAATAAGCTGGTCAAACCTGGTTCTAGAGAAGGCCTTGGTAAACAGATCAGCATTTTGCTTATCAGTTTCTATTTGGACAAGGTCTATCAAATGCTTCTCATAGCAATCCCGTATAAAATGAAACCTAATCTCTATGTGTTTGGTTTTAGAATGTTGTACGGGATTTTTAGTTATACAGATAGCAGCAGTATTATCAATAAATAAGGGAGTCATAGTTAAGAGTAAACCATAGTCACGAAGTTGGTGCTGAATCCACAAGATTTGTGAACAGCAACTGGCAGCAGCAATATATTCAGCTTCAGCTGCTGAGGTAGAAACTGTCGTTTGCTTCTTGCATTGCTATGACACTAAACGTGAACCGAGAAACTGGCATCCTCCTGACGTAGACTTCTTATCAATACTACAACCACCATATTCAGAATCCGAAAAAGCCGTGAGAGCAAATGTCTTCTCAGTTGGATACCATAGACCTAGATTAGGTCTATGTTTGAGATACCTAAAAATCCGTTGAACCGCTTTCAAATGAGAGACCTTGGGTTTAGACTGATATCTTGAACACAGTGAGATAGCAAATACTATATCAGGTCGGGAAGCCGTAAGATACATTAAAGATCCAATCATCGACCGATATAGCTTTTCTTCACAATCCTCCTCATCTACGTCTGGTCCAAGATTGTGGTATGTAGGAATGGGAGTTCCATATGCTCTACAATCATGCAACTTGTAGCGTGTCAACATGTCGTTAACATACTTGGATTGATGAATGTAGGTGCCCTTTGATGATTGATCAACTTGAACACCCAGAAAGAACTTTAGCTTCCCCATCGCACTCATCTCAAATTCAGATTTCATAATCTCTTCAAAATGTCGACACTGAGATTTATCAGTTGATCCGAAAATAATGTCATCCACGTAGACTTGAACTAGCAGTTGACTATTTCCAGTTCTTTTGATGAAAAGAGTGCTGTCGATGTGACCACGTTCAAACCCATTCTTGATCAAATGCGTTGCCAACCGTTCATACCATGCACGCGGAGCTTGATGAAGACCATAAAGTGCCTTATCCAGCTTGCACACATAATCTGGGTTGACCGAATCCTCAAAACTAGGAGGCTGCCTGACATAAACTTCTTCAGCAACCTGTCCGTAAAGAAACGCACTTTTCACATCCAGCTGATAGACACGAAACCCCTTAAAAGTGGCGTAGGCTAAGAAGATACGAATAGATTCCATCCTTGCAACGGGTGCAAAAACTTAATCATAATCTAATCCTTCTTGTTGTGTATATCCTTGAACAATGAGCCTAGCCTTATTGCGAATCACCACTCCCCTATCATCACGTTTAACTCGAAACACCCAACAAGTTCCAATTGGGTGTACACCTTTTGGAAGTGGAACTAAGTCCCAGACTTTCAGCTTTTCAAATTGTTGCAACTCTTCTTGCATTGCTGAAACCCAATGAGAATCCTTTAGAGCCTCATTAATCTTTGTAGGCTCAACTTGAGATAAGAAGCATTCTTCAATTTCAGCCTTTAGACATGTAAGTGAAGGATCTTCAGACGATTCATCCGAAAGATCATTCGTTGGAGAAGGTTCAGCTGCTTTGCTTCTAGTTAGAACACCTGCATTCACATCTCCAATAATATTGTCAATAGAATGATTCTTATGAATACGAGAGATAGGTATTGAATCAGGTGTGAGGTTTAATTCCAAATTGTTTAGCTCAACCTCTTGAGCGATCGGATCATCTTCATTTTCAGGAAAGATGTCTTCCACAACTTCACCAATTGTAGGAGAAGCTTCAGGCTGTTGATCTGCAGAAGAGCTCTCAGGAAAATCAGACGGTAAAGAAGGTTGAGGATCAGAAGTAGCAGGAGTTGAAGAAGGTGAGGATGAAGAGTTATCCGGATTAAGATGTAACCCATGAAGAAGCGTTACAACTTGATCCACTTCATCAAATGTTGGAAGATGGAATGAGTTAAATAGATGATCATACTCAAACAACCAATCCGGACCTTTTCCTTTGGGAGTCTCCGTGTACTTTAAGCATTTAACTTCAAAATGCTCCTCAATCTTTCCCGTTTCCTTGTTGAAGACCCTCTTGTTAGGAGAATTAACCGAAAACCCCAGAAATAACCCGTCAAAAGCCTTTTCACCGAATTTAGAAACTTTATCCTTTGTGATCAGAATAGTGCAAGGGCATCCAAAAGGTTCTAAAAATTTTAGGTTTGGCTTTCGGTTATTGAATAACTCATAACAAGTCTTATTCCTTTTCTTGTTCATCAGAACACGGTTTAAAACATAACATGCCGTGTTAACTGCCTCTGCCCAGAAAGTGATTGGCAGATGTGAATCCGACAGCATAGTGCGAGCAGTTTCAATGATTGTTCTATTCTTTCTCTCTGCTACTCCATTCTGTTGTGGAGTTCTTGCAGCACTAAACTGATGAACGATCCCTTTACGTAGACAATATAATTCAAGAATTTTGTTCTTGAATTCAGTTCCATTATCACTACGAATCTTCTTGATCTTCAAGTTGCATAGATTCTCAAGTCGATCAAATAAAATAGATCAAAATATCTGGCGTTTTGTCCTTTGTATGCAAGAAGTAGACCCACGAGAAACGAGAGTAGTCATCCGTAACTACCAAGCAGTAAGATTTTCCTCCAATACTCCTCGTACTTACAGGTCCAAACAAATCCATATGAAGTAATTCCAATGGAGATTCAATGGAATTAACTTGCTTAGACTTGTGAAATTTCTTGTGCTGTTTACCTTTTAAACACGAGACACATTCATCTTCCAAAGCAAAAGATTGCTTAGGAATCCCTTCCACCAAGTCATGTTTCACCAGATAATTCATTTTGCGAAAATGAATATGACCCATCTTTCTGTGCCACAATAACGAATCCTTATTAGACGCCTTGGTTAGAAGACAGGTACGTTCCTCAGTTTCCACTGTCCTCATGTCCAAAATATAAGAGTTCTTCACTCTTGGTGCTCTAATCAGAATCGATTCCTCGGGAATCACAAATCCCGGCTTCAAAATCAAACACTCCAAATCTGTAAACGCAGCAGTGAACTTCTTGTCGCAAACTTGAGAGACGCTTATCAAGTTGTGATTCAGCTCCTCGACAAAGTTGACATTCTCAAAGCTCACTTGACCATTAGTGAGTGTTCCTAACCCAGTTATGGTACCACCAGTATCACCAGCAAAAGCAACATGTCCCCCATTGTATGGTTTAACATCTGAGAGCAGGGAGATATTGCCTGTCATGTGTCGCGAACAGCCACTGTCAACATACCACTTGCTATCCTTTACCTTTGACTGTCACAACACAAGAAAAAGAATGTTAGTTTGAAATGGAGACCCAAGCCTTGACAGACTTGGGTATTCCTGAGACTTCATCGATTATTACCACATCAGTTAAAACTTTGTTTTTCAGTAAATCATTATCTTTTACTGATGTGATAATTTCAGATGACACCTTATCCTGTACTCTTTTCTTTTTCCAAACTTTCTGAAGAAAAATAGATTGCTTATTAATAACATCAACCTTTCTAACCATTGGTTGAGTAGGAGTAATGTTATTAACTTTTGAAATTGGAGCCTTTCGAGATAATCCAGGTTGTTTTGACTTTTGAAAGTTTCTATTTTTAGAATGACCTGGATCATGTCGTGATGCCCATTTTCTAGCAAGCATTGGACATTGATTAATGAGATGACCCTGCTTCTTACAGTAGAAACATGATCTTCTCTCTCGGAAAGTTTGATCATCACTCGACAGTGGTTTTGGTGAAAGAGGTGATCTACGAGGTTTGATTTCAGGTACATTTACGGCACATGAACACTTATGTGAACATGATGGAGTAAATGTATTGACAGTTGAGGAAATCTTCGTTGAAGGATTTTTAATTGAAACTTTATGATTTTGAATATTCTCTACCTGTTTCATTTTTAAATCCTTAGTGATAGATTTCTTTTTAGAAAAAATTTGTCCTGTACCTTCAATAGTAAGGATTAAATTTTCTGGCTTATTGTTATTTTTCTCAACTTTCTTTGTAACTTCGTAAGTTACATCCTCCACTTCCACCACCTCTTCAACATTTGTTGAAGGTGTAAACATGATTGGTTCAAATTTAGGATTAATAGGCTCAGCCTTCTTATTATTTGAACTCAGAACTTGAAGCAACTCAGGTCGCTTGACATCAACAGCCTTAACAGTCTTAGGCTGTTTACCTTTTCAACTTTGACAGTCGTAGGTTGATCAGTTTTTTCAACAATAACTGGTTTCATCACAGAGCTTGTATCCTTCTTGAGAACAGAAGGTACATAATCTTTTATTTCATCCTGTGAAAGAATGGGCTCATTCAAGTTTGAAGGAGGAGGTTGGTTGTGATAACCAATGCCTGCCTTACTCTTTGTATTAGTCCTTTGACTTTGCAGGATGTCGGAAAAGACCATAGTAGATGTTGAAATATTTTCAAGTCTTCGTTTTAAATCAACATTATCAGATTGAGTTTCAGCGAGTTCCTTTTTAAGATGAGAGATGAGTTTTAAATAACTGTCAATCGCATCTTGTTTGTTAAAAATCATTGCTTTTAACTCTTTCTTTTCTTCCATGATAGTTTTCTAATTTATTGTAAAGACCTTTTCATTTTATTTTAAGACTTTGTTTGCTTCAATAAGATTGGTTAGATCTGTATTCAAACGATCATTATCTACTACGAACCTGTTGATTTTACCAGTTAATTTGATACAGGTTTCACAATTAAGGAGTCACATTCTACCTCATTCTGAACATCTGCCATAAGGGCTACTTTTTCTTGATCATCCATAGCCGAAAAGTCATAGGCTTCTTCATCTTCTAACATAATAGCAGCCTTGGCTACTTCACTATCTTTCTTGAAGGTAGAGGGTCTTGTAAAACCTGTAGATGGTTGTCTACCCTTCTCACATTCTCGTGCAAAATGTCCCATATTTTGACATTTGTAGCATCTAATCTTGGACTTGTCAAAACCCATACTTGTCTTATCAGTGACATCTTCAAGAGATCTCTTTCCAGTTCTCTTTAAATATGTTTTAGTCCTTCTGGTAAGCATGGCCATATTCCAACGAAGATCCACTCTCTCTAGCTCATCAGGATCAACTTGAGCAAAATCTTTATCGGTAAGATCTACCGAGCTAATCCTCTTTGATAGAAAATCATTGTAAGATGATAAAAATGCATTGAAGATTACTGCATGCTCATTATGAGATGCAGTAGTAGAGGAAGATGGTTGAGTTGGAAAAGAAGAGAATGTGCTAACAGAGTGATTTCCCTGAGGATAATTGGGTTTAGACGCAGAGGTAGACGGCCCAGATAGAAGTGCTGTACTTCCATATCCAAAATTACTATTATCAGGAAGCAAGGAACTAGATCTTGTGCTTTTCTTTTGAATATCCAACGCACATGTCTCCAATTTGCCAATAAGTTGATCTAAAGTCATTGCCAGCACATCTGGATCATTCTCCATCATTAGCACTCGAGTTTCCCAGTGAGGAGGTAGAGCATTTAGCAGTTTCTTGTTGACCTCAATTGAACTGAATTTGTATCCCCCCTCAGTCAGTTCATTTACAAGACGTGAATATCTACAAAACAAATCCTTAACTGTTTCATTCTTCTGGATGTCAAACAGATCATACTGTTTCTTCACAAGCTCCAGTTTACTTTGCTTATACTCAGTTGTACCTCCACATCGTTCAGCTATGCCATTCCACAGATCATAAGCAATGTCGTGTTGTTTGAACATTTTCATGGCATCGGCAGGAAGAGACATGGTTATAGCAGAGTGAGCCTTTCTCTCACATTCCCATGCTTTGCGTTCTTCAACAGTCATTGAACGAATCGGCTTTGGTGGAGGAATACCCACATGCTCTCCACTTGAAACAGGTCTAATGTATCGTTCAAGTAAAGATATCTCCATTTCAGGGTCGGTAAACGCAACGAACGATAAGAATCTCCCACGCCATTCAGAATACTCCATTCCAGGAGCAAAGAATGGAGGTTTGTTTGCAGAACCAACTTCAGCATTGTGTTTCAACATAGCATTTACAGCTTGTAAAGTCGACATTTTAATAAAATTAAGTTTTTTTTTTTTGACTTATTTAAAAATCTGATCTAAAATTAGTACAGTTATATTGATGATATCGCTAAATAAATTGACAAGGCGATATTGATAAAATCGCTATCAATATCGCTAATTAAAGCCCAAAACAAAATCAGATAACAAAGGCGATATCACATGCGATATTGAGACTAATATCGCTAAAATTAATCAGGCGATATTGAAAGTAATATCGCTAAGATTGACTTGGCGATACCAAGTAATATCGCTAGTTAAATCGCTAGTGATATCGCTCAAATTTATGAGCACAGTACAGACAATGTCGCAGAAACCCTAGAGGCGATGTTAATATTAATATCACTTCTAATATCGCTAAAACGGCTGTAAACCCTAAAATTACTAATAATGACGAATTAATCAAAAAATAGGGTTAAAAATGACGAACACGACTCCAGAAATCACTAAAAGTACTGATTAAATAGCTTTTAAGAATAATAAATGATTTATTTATACGCAAAACTAGTTAAAAAGACTTTTAAACGTACGAACATTGATTCAATAAACCACCAATCCAATGATTAAATGGCTCTGATACCAATTGTAGGACCGTAAAAGACAGACCTTTAACAATAAATCAATATAATCAAAAGCTATAGCGCGGAATTCAATAGCTAACCAAAGTACGTTATGAACCAATATCAAAACAAACAATCACAAACAATTATATTAATCAATGAGACCAATTGTGAATTACAGATGAATGACCAGAGACAAAATACAAGCTGCAAAATTCGTATGTCAACACCTGCTAAAACTGAAACCCTAAAAAAGTATTTATAGGTAACTAATCAGTAACATAGGCGATATTGGTGATATCGCCTATGCGATATTGTCAATATCGCTAAGGCGATATTGCCAATGTCGCCATTACATAATATTATCAATTTAATTACAACTCAAAGCCTAGACCAAGTAACAGACACTCTAAATGTACTAACAGCTATTTAAGGTAGGCTCGTACGACACTTTCTTGTTCGTACGAACTTGCTGTTTAAACACAAATCTAAGCAAAAACTCAGATCTAAGCAAAATTGAATGAAACTTGAAGAATATGAATCACAGACACACAAGGAAGTCAAAAGTACAACTTTTATCTTCCAAAACATTCTCAAACTTGTTTACTTTGTGTTTTTCCAATCCCGAACCCAAACAAAGACTTGTTTAGCTCTGATACCAATTGAAAGTCCCCTTTGAAAGGATCCAAACGAGATTGCAATGTGTATTAGGTTGCGGAATGGTCTAATACACTTAACAACAATTAAAAAAGTGTAATAATAGTGTTTTCAATGTATATTTGTATGTATTCGAACCTAGCACGGTATATTCGAATATATCAGTTTAAAAAGCGTACAAATGAAGTGTTACAACTTAGTATTTATACTTTGCTAAGTTCGTACGAACTTAGCTGCTTCTAGGTTCGTACGAACTTACCATGTTCGTACCAACATGTAGGTTCGTACGAACTTACACAAATACAAATAAAAGGCTTAAGTTAATAATAGATACATATATTAACTATAAAACTAATTACAAAGCTAACTATTACAAAATAAGAGCTGTTGTCACAAAACATGCACCAACACTCATGTTTGAATTGATTTTAAGACAAAAGGCTAAATGCATTATATATTAGAATAGATGATGAAACTGAAACATAATATACTCCTTTGACAAAGAGCTTGGATGATGTTAGGTGCCAAAATGGGCACGTTGGATGGGTTACTCAATAGGTTGAAATTGGTAACAGTTGAGGGCTTGTCAAATGGATTGGGTTGAGATACCGTTATTTTTTGTCCATTTAGTATTGTAATAAACAAATTAGGAGGTTTTAAACGAGTGTAATATAACTGTTGCACTTGTTTTCTTTTTAGCTGTTGACCAGTTTGACTCATTATCAATGAGACCAAAGATGACTCGTTCATACATAAAACGGGCGTAATTGCCCCTATTATCAGATCTCATAGCTCCGATGCTCCATGGTGCTTCCTATATCAATTGTAACTCAAGTAATGCAAAGAACTGGACCCTTACTCGAGCATCAAGTGAATGAGATAAAATTAGTTTATTTAAACAGAGTATCTATGTACAGAAGGTAGAGTGTTTCAGTAGTCCTTGATCTATTGCGTATATTTGTGTCATTTGTGTGTGTGTGTAAATGGAGTCTTTAAGAACCGAAAAGACTAGCGTTTACTTTGAAAGATAAAATGTATAGTAACAGATAATTAACGACCATTCAAACACTTGACTTCATGTACATGTAGTTCTTGTTTACATGGGTTTTGGGTCTCAAATATCTGTGATTACATCAACTTATGTATGTTCACTTTTGATAGTGTTTTGATAGACAAAGGCTTTTCACTACCATTTTCAATCCCACCCGTCTTGCAGATGGAGAAGGGTCTACCTTGGGGATTATCATATTTGGCATTGAACTTGTCAGCCTGAAGCACTTGTGAATTGGTAACCTGGAGAAGTATAACCTGTGGTACTTTGGTGTACAGAACAAATACCACATATTTAATTTATCTAGTTACATGACAAATTTTATTTGAATACCTGTGGTAGTTTGGTGTACAGAACAAATACCACATCTGTTCTCTAATACAAAATGAAGATGCAGTCATGTTGGTTTCATTTCCTTAATGCGCTTATTCATTTATAAGATAAATGAACTCTGCAAATGAATAGACAATTTTTATTATCACTAAGAACATATGTAGTTATGACCGGTCGTCGTACATGACTGATTGTAACTGCTGATTCCATAACTGCCGGTAGCCATGACCAATATTCAGTTTACATTTTTCTAAAAAATATGTAACATTTATATACTAAAATTATATTAAATATAACAAAAATACATTACATATAATTAGAATAAAAAAACATTACCATGAAAAAAAGAAAATTATAATAATTCAAAACGGTAAGTCTTCCTCGTTATTAGACGTTACATTTTTATATTATTTTTTATAAACAAGCATTACACTGATAGTTTTGAGGAAAAAATTAATTATTCTACTGATTAAACCACTTGAAAAAAAATAAAAATTCCAAACACTCCCTTCTGTTCCCATCAAGCGCACCACGACAGACTCAAACCGTTGTGGACAACGAGTCACCTGTAGTGGTGACAGCCCATGGTGAGGGCACAACGAGGCCATCAAGGTTCCCATTACAAGTCCTTTGATTGCATGAATTACTGTCACATCGGCATGAACGGTTTCTAACCCATAATCGCCCGTAGCTATGACATTGATTGGCCATGACTAACTAATTGGGACAACTTTTCTTTTAATCTTCATTTTCCTATAAAAACACAAAAGATTTATAATAAGAATACACAAAATATAAAAATGTCACTTCAATTCAAATAAATTACACTAATTGAAATAAATTACATTAATTAAAGAGAAACATGATAACTTATTTTAGTATGCGTAAAAGCATGATCGCCATTGGCCAAAATATTCGAAGAATGATCCTAAGTCAACTGCCATATGTATAATAAAATAATAGGAGGGAGGCGATGACTACCTCTGACTAGCCAATCGTAATGGTCATGACTAGTCATGTACTCATGACAAAGGGTCGAGTAATTCTAGTTCGAAGAACCCAAAGAAAGGGCTAACTTGTGGTTTTCTATTATGGTAGTTGTCTAGTTAAGGAATACTCATAGTCATGATACGGCCATCTCATGTGTTTTATTATTGGTATGTCATGACTATGAGGGCGTTAATTTGATTTGTTTCATTTGGTTATTTGTTGTGTAGTCTGTCTTGTACACCTCGCATGTGCAAGTACTTAGGTTTTTTAGTCTAAGTATCCATGTATTGAATGCTTATCTTTTATCATTTATTAATTTTACCGGGGTAAAACCCTTTACCCTATATTATATATATATATATATATATCTGTAGAGGGTTGATGTAGAGGGCTGATCTACAGGGAATGAGTAATCTTGGGGAAGCAAATCTGGACCGTCCGTTAACATTCGTCACGGCGAATGTTAATTAACATTCATCGTGACCAAAATTAACATTCATGACCGTGATGAATGTTAACGGACGACCCAAATTTGCTTCTCCCTTCCTCCAAGATTACCCCTTCCCTCTAGATCATCCCTCTATATATGTATATGTATATATATAAGTATATTTTGACACGCTCCTTGTTTCCCTTTGATGAATTACATTTGTATGTTTTTTCAGAGATGTGAAAGAGTATTTTTTTTTTTAATTATGTAACGTATCAAATTATATAAAAAAACGTCGTAAGAAAATGCACATGAGATGTTAACTAAATAAATTTAATAATAAGATCATAGGGGATGTGGTGTTATGTGGGGAAGAGATTGTACGGTTTTGGATAAAAAAAGATATCTATAGTAAAATAAGATGTCATTTTGTAACTAAATTGAAAAATGAGGAAGTATGATGCAGTGTCTTTAATGTAAAAGCATGATGCATTGTACTACATTTAAAAATAAGATGTAGTGTGTTTAATTTCAAAACATTATGCAGTGTTTATTGACCGACGATGCATTGTGCTTAATGTAAAAACATGATACAACATATTTATTATAAAACATGATGCTATGTTTGTTTACCATTAATACATTGTGTTTAATGTAAAGCATAATGTAGTGTATTTAATTTAAAAGCATGATGCAATAATTATTGGCTGATAATGCAGTGTATTTAATGTTAAAGCATGATGTAGTGTTTTGTATTCATCGATGATGTAGTGGTTTTGATTTAAAAACATGATGTAATGTCTTTTATTAAACGACATTGCATTATCTATTAGTACAAAAACCATGATACAGTGTGTTAAATCTAAATTATAATGCAGTATATTTAATTTTAAAGCATGATTTAGTGCTTTTTGAAAGATGATATAGTGATGTAAAAGTATGATGCGATGTGTTTAATTTAAATGCATTATGCAGTGTTTATTGTCCAATGATGTAATGTTTTTAATGTAAAAAAATGATGCAACACATTTAATTTAAAAGCATGATGCAATGTTTATTGACCAATAATGCAATATATTTAATTTGAAATTTTGTTTTAAGAAATAGTTTCACATTATCAATCTCTACAACATTGTTACCGGTAATAACAATATCATCAACATAAACTAGTAATGCAGTAAACAAATTAGCTCAGACTTAATAAACAAAGAATAATCATTCTTACTTTGTTTGAAAACATTTTCAATTAATGCAGCACTTAAATTTCTCATTCCACTTTTTAGGAGCTTGTTTCAATCCATAAGAGATTTTATAAATTTACAAACTTTGCTATTGGATTGATCATAATATCCTAATGGCAGAATCATATACACATCTTCATCAAGATGACTATATAAGAAAGCAATATCAATGTCAAGTCGAAATAAACTCCAATAATTTTGAATTGCAACATTAGTTGAACTTCTACTTGTTACCATTTTTACCATAGGAGAAAAGGTTTCATCAAAATCTATACCCTTTCTTTGATTATACCCTTTTAGCAACAAGCCTAGCCTAGCCTTATACCTATCAATCTCACCACTAGACTTATACTTAATCTTATATACCCATTTACAACCAATATGCTTTCTATAAGGTGGTAAATCAGTAATTACCCAAGTACCATTTATGAGAAGGGCTTCCATCTTAGAATGCCAATCCCCCGGGTTTATTTGTAAAGTCTCTATCCCTTGGTAATCAAAGCCCAAAGATCTATGAATTAGCCCATGCTTAACGAGCTAAGAAGACAAATACCCTGCATCTTTGTATCTCTCCCGCATTTTTTTGTATAAGTATTTCAGATTTACGATGAAATTTCTGAAGATTGAGCCACGACTTTTTATTCTGTGCAAAGGAATCTTGTCTAATTTACTAATTCAGGGGAGGATACTGAACTTTTGTATTTGAAAAATATTTTAGGAGGAATCTCTGAGGTAGATGGCGGTTGATAAAGAAATCCTTGATCATAATTTCCAACATTGAATACTGAAATCATGGCATCTACCTAATGTTTCTCTTTACTAGCCTCCCAATAAGTACTAGGCTCATTGCTCACTGTTCTTATTTAAAGCAAACACAAAACATTTATTCTCAGAAGATAAACAAGAGTAATTTATCACTCTTTCAACAACATATTTTACTTTACCTTCTACAACATACTCTCCAAATCTCCTTGGTAAGTTCACATCCCTTTTTGATCTTCTTAAATGTGAAACATCATATTGTGACTGAAAGTCCCCTTAGGGTCGGATCTACGAGGTAATATGATGTATAATCGAGTGCGGAATCCTCGATTACACTAAACGATAACAAACGAGACAAACAAATGTGTAAATCTCACTTTTATTGAATGTAAACGAAGTTACATTCGAACATACAAAGGGTATTCGAACTAAGCTTTAAAACTCAGTTCCTAAACCCTAAAAACCACTTTTAAACCTATTTTCGGACTTGTGTATTTATAGGCAGCCAAGTTCGTACGAACTTAGCTGCTTCTAAGTTCGTACGAACTTACTAAGTTCGTACGTACTTCAAGTTCGTACGTACTTCAAGTTCGTACAAACTTACTAAATTCGTACCTACTCTAGTTCGTACGATCCTACAAAATACACTGACAAAACTTAAGTTAACGATTACAACGATTAACAAAATGACTACTAAACCTAACTATTACAAACTAGAAGTTGTTGTCACAAAACATGCACCAACTGACTCCCCCTTGACAATAGCTCTAGTTTAGATGCACCAACAGACTCTGTAAGGTCGCTAGATCTTGGTTCGATAACGGATTATCTTTAAGTATTGAGGTGCGGAATCCCTCAATACGTTAGGTTTTAGGCTTATATAACTAATCTATCAATTAACAAGCTTCGTTTTGATATCAACTAGTGTTAAACAATCAAAACCGAGCCTATTCAATGATAGCCTTAAAATATTTATATTTGGTTCAACTCGCAGGCCATGGGCTTTGCGAGTTGACTCAACTCGCAGCCCATGGGCCTGCGAGTCCAGATTTATTGCGAGCCCAGATCTCAACTCGCAGCTGAGAGCTGCGAGTCCAGATTGGACTGCGAGTTGAGATCTCAACTCGCAAGTCTGTTGACCTGCGAGTTGACTTCTCAATTCGCGATTCAGACTTTAACTTAAAATCGATATTTGTCTAATAACATTTAACAAATAATAATGACAAGTTAATATCATATATTTACAAGTCTAAACCAATATATACAAGATCGATAATAAATACACTAGTCCTATTACAAGCTAGATCTATTGTCACAATAACATGTCCCAATAGACTCCCCCTTGACAATAGCTCTAGTGTCGTTATCTTCAACTTTGTCTTTGGTCTTTACTTGTAAATACTACTGCCCATATGAATCTTCATTCTAATACAAGTCTTCACCATTAATTGATAATCTCTTGCAAGATCACCCCATGCTTCAGTCGTTAAGATCCTGTTTTCGTTCAACTTCAACAGGTCCTTCTTCGACAGATTCATCAGGTGTCGATGGTCATAGACTGTCAGAATTACTCTTTCTCCTCCTTCAACTTCATCATCAGCTTCAACCATGACAGCTTCACCAGTCTCTGAGTCCACGTGCCAGTTCAGAAGATTTCCCAGAATATTCTGTGGCATTGTCTTCAGTGGTATCTGCTGTATGCACTTGACAGCTGGATAAGTTTTCTTCCTTAATCTTCGGCCAGTTCTCTGACTTCGTTCCTTTAATTTGATCGTCTTTCCGACTCTTGGCTTAATCTTCTCAAACTTCATTGATCTACCCTCAGTCCGAATGATTCTCTCAACATACGTTGCGTAGGGATCATTACTGGGATTTATCAGTTCTAAGCGTGCCAAGTCTCGAATTTCAAATCGAGGAAGCGAACTGAATACTTTAAGCTTCTTATCGAAATATTGAACTCCGTCAAATCTTTTGATAGCGAAAAGTTTCAAGTCAGAATCAAAATACCAGCCGATGATCCCCTTCCTTGGAGCTTTCTTTCCAGTTATATCTACTTCAGACATCCCAACCTTTTGCTTTCTCCTTTTCAGAGGTCTAAACATGGGATTATTTCTGAGTTTTTCTGGAAGGTCATCTTCTGATTCAGAACTGGTTGAGTCATCTAGACTTTCATCTAACTCAACAACCCTTTCTCCATCTTCTTCCTTGATGACCACTTTAGTTGTAGATGGTCTTACAATGTGTTCAACAACATCAGCGTCAAGATCTACACATTCGTCTGCCCCATCATTAACAATGAAAGTCCAATCTTCAGGAGGTACAAACTCTCCTTCTTCAAGGTCAAAGTCAATGTCCTCATCTAATTCATCTGGCATGTCGCCTTCAGAATCTGATAAGTTCAACATTTCATGACCTATAGAAATACATACACAAATAGATTAATATCATAAGTTCTTTCATTGATTTCCCTGAATCAATCTAAGATTTTTCTTATTAATCCCTTTGTGTATTTAAAATATATTATATATATATACTTATTCAAATTTTTCATCGATTATGATAATCGATCTAAAATTTGAATAAGTCTTATAATATGCGAACATCATATATTATATGATCCTATAACTCTTTTATCGATCATAGTCAATCTAGAATTACAAAAGGCTTATAATATACGAACATTCATAATTATAACATTTTAAACATTCAAGTTTAAACATCTTAATTACAGAATTATATTACAAAATAATTCAAAGTTACAGTGTATTAATAATTACAATCAGTCTATATTAATACAAGTGTCACCTTCTTCAGCTCCACCCTTCGCAGTACCAGCACCAGCTCCACTACCACTTGCTTCAGCAGACTCCCCCTGAAATGTAGTCTGCTGACCAGTCGTTGAAGGACCAGCCAGCTCACTTTCTTTTCCAGCTGCGGGATCATCGTCTTCATCATCTCGGCTCTTCTTAGCCAGCTCATCCTCTTTACAAACTTCTTCAAATGCAGCCTTCTCAATTGCAGCTTTCTCCCCTTGAGATGGCTGGTTCTGTTCTAAGAATGTAATACGACGAGAGAGACGATCAAGTTGTCGTTGCTTTTCAGCCACGTCATCTACCAGAGTGCTGTTGGTCTTGAGTAGCAATGAGTAAGCATTGTTCTGTGTAGTGACATTGTCGGACAGTTGTAGAAGCTGATTAGCAAAAGTGTTAGCCACTACTTGCAATTCTCTAACCCTAGACTCCAATTGTGTAATGCGTTCAGCATCAGTCATATTGAGAGACTTATATAATCTACGAACTACAATTGAACTATTAAGTTAAGAAACTTAATCAACAATTATAGTCGTTCATTATATAAATTCAATAAATCTAATGTTCGAATGTTCGTTTAAAGGTAATACGGCTTATTACTCAAAGTCGTAAGCCTTATAACCATTTAAAGTGTACAATTTTACGTGTTTTCATTTAAGTCTACACGTCTAATTGTTAACTAATTTATAACTCTTAATTAATAAAAAAATCTAGAGTTCGTAAATTAAATTAAATTACAAATTAAAAAGAATTTCAACTCGCAAGCAGTTCAACTCGCAGAGTCAACATAAGTCAACTCGCAAGTTCAACTCGCAGGTCAACATAAGTCAACTCGCAAGTTCAACTCGCAGGTCAACATAAGTCAACTCGCAAGTTCAACTCGCAGGTCAACTTGCAAGATTGACTCGCAGGTCAACTCGCAGGTTCAACTCACAGGTTAGACTTGCAAGTCAACTCGCAGGTTGGACTCGCAAGTCAACTCGCAAGGTTGACTCGCAGGTCAACTCGCAAGTTCAACTCGCAAGTTAGACTTGCAAGTCAACTCGCAGGTTGGACTCGCAAGTCAACTCGCAAGGTTGACTCGCAGGTCAACTCGCAAGTTCAACTCGCAGGTTGGACTCGCAGGTCAACCTTCAAAGTGGACTCGCAAGAGCGGGCTGCAAGTTGAGTCTGGATCTCAACTCGCAGCATGAACTGCACAGATGACATCATCAATAAAATTTAATTTTGGCGAGTTTTGGTGTAATCAAGGTATGCCATTTTGTTTATAATACTTTAATTAACATAAACCCTAAGGTTTCTTGTTTAATCTAAGCATTATTTTAGTGATTTTGTAATTTTAAAACCAAAACCCTCATTTTTTAATAAAATGTCGATTTATAGGTTAATTACTTGATGGAATTAGATGATGTATACCTCAAAATGTTCACAATCCAAAAATGTATAAAAGCTATGAGGTCAAAGATCCGATCCTCTAACAAAAATTTCAAGAAAAATGGAAAGTGGATTCGGTTCGCAGTGTGTGTGGGTTCGCAAGTGAGTTTGGATTCGCAAGTGTGTGGGGTTGTATGCGGGCTCGCAGGTATTTATACCTGTTGACTCGGCTCGCAGAACTCAACTCGCAGAGTTGAGTTCAACTCGCAAGCCCAGTCAACTCGCAGCACTGTTCTCGGCTCGCAATTTTTGTCTAAAAATTACATTTTAATTACAAAACGTCATTTTTAAGTCAAAATTGCGTACAAGTCTAAAATCTGAGGATCTTTCACTTGTTTTTCTTATGGAATAGCGAACAAGTCTAAAATAAAATCTTTTTAAATAAGATAAAATGAAATATATAAACGTACAATGATTCATAATAAACATTGGTATCAAGTACCCTTGTATTAATGAAACACTTTGACTAAAATAAAATTACAATAAAATAAAGTAAAATAAATCCTAATCGAGGGCATTAAGAAATTTATCGACAGTGGGATCATATCAGAAGGAAACAGCTGAACCAAATGATGAGTAAAAAATCTAAGAAGATTGTTAGTATGCAGACCTTATGAAATTCACAATAAGTTACATAAGAACTCACAACTTAACCATTTATCAACTTACATTTATAAGAGTATAACTTGGTTAACTATTTCCACAAAATATAATATTCACATCAAAATGAAGTGATTTAAATATCATAGACAGTTCAAGATGATTACCGGTATTATAATCCATATAAACAAAGTCTACACTGATTTCCAAGCAAACCTTTTATTGTTTGAATGTGTATTACCTAATGTGATTCAAAAATGACATACTGAGAAATTTAGTAAAACACATAACACTGTTTCTTTCACTTTGCAAGATAGAGGTCACTAAATGATGTTCTTTTCGAAACATATGACATACCCTTGAGTGAATTTATAAAATGTGACAAACATCAAACCCGTTTTGTAGATACTAGTGGTTCTAGATCTGTACTTAGTACAACATAAGATCCCTTAGTATAGACAAACCAAGCTTGAAACCATTGGCAAAACTAAAGGGGTCAGGTCTGTACTTAGTACAATAAAGACACCAGTAATTTCACTAACAGCCATAATTCTTATTATTTGTCTTGACATATTTTCATAGATTCTTGATAACAGTGTATGGTCAGACTATCTTTCATCAATTAAGACTTATGTCATGCGTCATATAGTAAATCACACGAGATACCACACAGAAGATTTATAGCTTATTATATGCTCAGAAATCAAAGCAGAAATTGCCTACCAGTACATCATATAATGAATCTGTCTAGATCTAAAGTTTTTCAAGCAAATTATATCGTGTGGAGAGAGGAGTATACTAAAATAAAGATAAGTGAAGGCTTGGTTTTAAAGATGTAAAGTTCATGTAACAAATTTGAATCTACTAACACATCTAACTTAAGACTTTTACCTACATTTATTAAGCCAATTCCTCTAATTTACTGTCATTTCCCAGTTGATAAAGACTTAACCTGTATCGGAGGCGATTCCCCAACGGTAACAAGCAAATGAATGCCATACGCCTAACCCCCTTTTCCCTTTTCTTCTTCTTTTTTTTAAAAAAAAAAATAGGCAGAAACTAATAAATAAGACCAGCTAATTATTACAAAACAACTCTATGGAAGACTAATCCTCTGGATTTCTCATTCCATTTAGTTGCACCAATTTCTCGAATCGAGCTCTGTCGAACGCTTTGGTGTATAAGTCTGCTAAATTATCCACAGATGGAACCTTAGCTAACTTTATCAGGTTTTTCTCAGCACAGTCTCTAATAAAGTGATGTCGAATATCAATATGTTTAGTTTTGCTGTGCTTGACCGGATTATTGGTTATTGAGATCGTTGATTCATTATCAATCATCATAGGAGTATTTGTTATACTCAACCCATAATCAAGAAATTGTTGTTGTATCCACAGAACTTGGGAACAACAGCTGCCAGCTGCAACATACTCAGCTTCACATGTAGAAATGGCTACTGAGGTTTGCTTCTTACATTGCCAAGAGACCAGTCTACCTCCTAGGAATTGACATCCACCGGTTGTAGACTTTCTATTCTGATTGCACCCTCCGTAATCAGAATCAGTGTAAGCCACAAAATCTAAGTCTCCATCAATCGGATACCAAAGTCCCAGCTTCGGTTTCCCTTTGAGGTAACGAAGAATTCGTTTTACAGCTTGCATGTGAGATTCTTTAGGAGTAGCTTGATATCTTGCGCAGACACATACTGCAAACATTATATCAGGCCTTGATGCTGTAAGATACATTAGTGATCCAATCATGGCCCTGTAAAGAGTAGGATCCACGTCTCTATCACTCGATGTATCTGGACCAATACCATGGGCTTCCGGAATAGGAGTATGAAAAATTCTTGATTCTTCCATCTTGAATCGTTCTAGAAGCTCATTAGTATACTTAGTCTGATGAATGAAATATCCATCTTTCTTTTGATCGACTTGCAATCCTAAGAAGAATGTCAATTCACTCATTGCTGACATCTCAAACTTGTTCTTCATAACCTTTTCAAATTCACTACACATCCTTTCGTCAGATGACCCAAAGATGATATCGTCAACATATACTTGAACAAGTAGAAAGTCTCTTCTTTTCCATTTCACAAAGAGTGTACTGTCAATTCTTCCTCTTGTGAATCCATTCTCAAGAAGATAAGTGGACAGTGTCTCATACCACGCTCTCGGAGCTTGATGTAATCCATATAGAGCCTTATCGAGACGATATACTCTATCTGGATACTTTGGATCAGTAAATCCCGGTGGTTGAGAAACATACACCGTTTCTTTGACTTTGCCATACAAGAAGGCACTTTTAACATCCAGCTGAAATACTTTTATTTTCTTTGAGGCTGCAAATGCTAAGAATAACCTAATTGCTTCAAGCCTAGCCACAGGCGCAAACACTTCATTGTAATCAATTCCCTCCTGTTGATTAAAACCTTGGACAACTAGACGAGCTTTATTGCGAATCACGATTCCTCGATCGTCTTTCTTGCACTTAAATACCCATCTAGTTCCAATTGGATATTCTCCAACAGGTAAGTCAACCAACTCCCAAACTTGCAATTTTGTGAATTGAGACAGTTCTTCCTGCATTGCCTCAACCCACGAATTTTCCTTCAAAGCTATCTGAACATTCTTAGGTTCAATTTGTGAGATAAAGCATGAATATAGACATAGATTTGAGATCCCTGTCTCGTTCATTTCAGCATACAAGCTTGAATGAGTGGATGTACTAGCTTTAGATTGATTCCGAGTCAGAACAGGAGAATTTGGATCACCAATGATATTATTTATTGGATGAATCCTATTAATTCTTGTTGAAGTAACAGGTTCAACTGGAATATCATCCTGTAAGTTGGCACCAATTTCCTCCAAGGGTGGTATACCTTCATTAGTAGTTGATATCCTTAATTGTCTCAGAGGAGTAAGAACATCATCCATAATCCTTTGAGAAGCAATTTCAGGATCTTCACTCTCTTGAGGTATATCATCTTGAGGTTGTAGTGACTCGATAGGGGGGACCACATCAGTATCGACAATATTCCTAGCATCAGACGTTTGAGCACTCGATGAAGGAGAAGGAGTGAGATCCTCATCTCCCGACAATAAATGCTCAGGAATGTCTGAGTTACTGACATAGTCACTGATAGGGACTTTAAATGACTTGAAAAGATCTGAATAGTCAAACTGCCAATCCAATCCCTTATGTGAGTCATGTGTATAGCTCGTAACTTCGATGTTATAAACTATTTCAACACGTCCCGAATTTTTATTGAAGGCCCTTTTGTTTGGTGAGTTAGGCATGTAACCTAGGAAGTATCCTTCGTCAGCCTTCTCACCAAATTTAGGTTGATGACTTGTTTTCAACAACGTACATGAAACTCCAAAGGGTTCAAACCCTTTTAAGTTCGGTTTCTTCTTGTTCAAAAGCTCATAACACGTCTTGTTTTGCTTTTTAACCGTAAGAACCCGATTGAGAACATGACATGTTGTATTCACTGTCTCTGCCCAAAATATGACCGGAAGCCTTGAATCTGCAAGCATTGTTCTCGCTGCTTCAATTAGAGTTCTATTCTTCCTTTCAGCAACACCATTTTGGTTATATAGTTCATATGGTGCACTGAATTGATGTTGAATGCCTTTGCTTAAGCAATATACATTCAATGTAGAATTCTTGAACTCGGTCCCATTGTCACTACGAATTCTCTTAACTCTTTTTCTATAGATGTTCTCTATTAGATCTAGAAACTCCATAAGAATGCCCGGAGTTTCATCCTTAGATCCCAAAAAGAATACCCAAGAGAATCTAGAGAAATCGTCTGTGACAACCAGACAGTACCATTTGCCACCTATGCTTCTCTTGCTTATTGGGCCAAAGAGATCCATATGTAGCAACTCAAAAGGCGAGGAAATAGAGTTCACATTTTTAGACTTGTGTGGTTTCTTATGCTGTTTTCCTTTCAAGCAGGATATACACTTGTCTTCAAATGCAAAACTCTTCGGTGGTACACCCAGAACTAACCCATGTTTGGTTATATAGTTCATTTTTCGAAAGTTTAAGTGTGCCATTTTCCTATGCCATAGGAGAGAGTCTGATTCTGAAGCCTTGGATAACAGACAGGTAGACACCATTGAAGTAATAGGAGCATTCATGTTGATAGCATAAATGTCCTTCTTCCTTGGAGCTTTCATCGGTATCCATTTTTCGGGAATGATAAAACCCGGCTTCAGGATCAAGGCCTCTTTCTCAGTGAAGAGAACAGGATGACCTTTATCACAGACTTGGGAAACACTCACTAGGTTGTGTGTTAGTTCTTCAACATAATTCACATCCTCTAGAGTCAAAGTTCCATTAGAAACTGTTCCTTTCCCAGTAATTACTCCTCCTTTATCACCGGCGAAGTGCACTCCTTGTCTCAGTCCACCTCTGAAGTCTGTCAGTAGACTTCTGGTTCCTGTCATGTGCCTAGAGCATCCACTGTCAACATACCACCAATTATCATTGTTCCCAGTCTGCTCCTGCACATACAAGTTATAAACAATCAGTTATCAAGAGGGACCCAAGCCATTACGGTCTTGGTTTGTCCCTTATCATCGACAAACTGTAGCTCTTTAAAGTAACCATCCTTCCCATTAGGAGCTTTGGTCACTTTTGAAGGAGCATCAGCTTGCTGATGATTACTGGTCCTGGGTCTATGAGTTGACTGACTTCCAACTCTCCCCGATACATAACCCTGGAATTTCTGCCCTTGGTTACGATTATTATAGGACCCTTGGTTAACTCCTTGTGAACGAGATGTAGATCCAATCTCAAAGTGACTTTGGTTCCTTCTCGGAGTCATAAACCTCGACGGCACTTGATCCTTAGCAAAGTTTTCATGCCGTTTAGGTTTTGGTGGCGAGACACTGTGAGACGCATCTCTTTTCAGAGCAGTCACAGGTTTAATACCAATACCAGGTCTGGTACCTAACCTGTCTGTGCTAGAGATATTTTTAGACTTATCACTGGCCTCGCGCTTAGGAGCAGCTTCATTCTTCTTATTGGGACAACAAGAAGAGACATGTCCTCGTTGATGACATTCGAAGCATGACATCTGCTTTCGTGACTTAGCAGTCTTAGCAGACTCCTTCTTTATCTGATCAAAAGACACTGAAGGTAACTCCTTATGTTTCTTAATGACTTCATTATTTCCATCAGTACTTCCAATCATCCCACTTGATACGAATTGTACTTTAGTGAGAGATTTGACTGTATTCTTGGTTAATGATGAATCATTTACAGTCTCTTTTTGGATCTCAGATGCAATAGACTGTTGATTTTCCAAATCCTCAGTCTCAAGATTAACATCTGTCATTTCTAAGTCAACAGAAGTGGAAGCAGTGTAATTGGCATTAAAGGGCGGAGGAACATCTGAGTATCCTAGGCCAGTAACATCCTTTACACTACGTTGAGAGCCAATGATTCTATCTAAGGTCAAAGAAGAAGTTCTATAACCTTCAAATTTTCTATTCAGCTCTACCAGTTTCATATTTGACTCTGATAACTCCTTATCCCTAATAGCTATATTTCTATTAAGCTCATTAAGGTTTAGATATAACCCGTCTATTTTAATACATTGTTCATTTATAATGTCAGTCAGACTGGTCTTATCTAGAGCATCACTCTTAATCTTCTCGTTCAGTGCTAATTTATCTTCACCTAACCGACGAACATCAGACTTAGCTAAGTCTAATTCTGAGGTCAAGGTTTTGTTAGATTCTGCAAAGACACTAACCTGTGTTTGAAGATCAGTAACTAAATAGCATACATCAGTGAGAGTAAGGAGATCTAGACATACCTTTTTCTTTTCGGATTGAATATCAGCCATATATGCCACAAAATCATTGGGACTCAATTCTTCTGTCGAGTTGATGTAGAGAACATCTTCCTCAATCCCCTTAACTTCTGTGTGTGGCACATTAGCTTGAGGTTCTTCAGTAGTCGGCAAGTAGGAAGTGGATTCAATTTGTTTCTCTAGATCGTCAATCTCAGCCATGAGAGCTTGCTCTGATGGTGTAGACCAATCATAAGATCCGTCTATTTGCTGAACCACTAAGACTTTGGAAGTTAGATTACTTCCCGAATCTTGTTTTGAAGTTCCAGCATCAACCTTTGGTCTTTGGCATTCCCTGGCAAAGTGTCCGTAACCTTGACAATTATAACACTTGACCTTGGATTTGTCAAAACCTGGTCGATTTCCAACCACTCTCTTACCCGTACGCTTTAAGAAATTCTTTACTCTCCTTGACACCATAGCCAGTTGCCACTGGAGGTCCATTTCCTCTAAGTCATCAGGGTCAACCTGATCATAATCTTCATCAAATTGTGCCGGATCGTTTATCTTCCCTTGAATATAGTTTTCATAGGAAGCAACGAACGATGCCAACACAGAAAGTTGTTGTTCGGCTGATTTCACACTCATCGGCATCTTATGATGCCCTTGAGTGGATTTATCTGAGGTGGTGTTCCTGTTTCGTTTATCACCGCTATCCGAAGCAATGAAACAGAGATCCTCAGTCAATTTTTCTCCAATCTCATCAATTTCACCCGCAAACAAAGCCGTGGTCAAATTGGATGAGGAATTAGAGATACTAGTCTTTCCATGGTACAGACCAGGATTCTGTAGATGATCAGAATCCGTATCTCTCGTTCTCTTAGAGAAATCATAACCCCTTAGTTTATCAATCGCTTTCTCTAGGGTCATGGTTGCATATCTTTCATCATTATCTTTCAGCATGATACCGTACATCTCCCATTTACAAGGTAAACCCTCAATAAACTTGTCGGTTTTCTCCTTGTCATTATAGAAGATAGCATGGTCGTCAAGCTCACTTAATAGATGATAGAAACGGGTGGTGTAAGCCTCAAGATCTTCTTCTCTAAAAGCCTTAAATACCATAAACTGCTTTTTTAGAAGATTACATTTACCAGCTTTCACCTGAGGGCTCCCCTCACATCTCTTTTCTAGAGCGTCCCACAACTCTTTAGCTGTGTGATAGGACTTCAACTGATGGTTGATCTCCTTAGGAAGGCTCATCTTAATTGAAGAATGTGCTTTATTATCGATGGTGAATTCTTTCTTCTGATTGTCATTCATTCGATCATAAGTCACAATCACTGTTGCGTTCCCTACCTCAGCTGTAGGTGCAACATATCCGTTTTTAATACACAGCCAGATAGTTATGTCGTGGAATCTACAGTAACTTTCAAATCTGTCTTTCCACCCATAATAGTCCTCAAGTCTAAGTAGCTTCGGTGGAACATTAGATTTTCCAACCTCGTGTTCCATCTCGATCATTCGGCTTAAATCAGACATTTTAAAGTGAAAAATTAAGTTATATTGCGAATTCAATAATCTCAACTCGCAACTAAACTCAGTTCGCAAGTAAGATTCGGCTCGCAGAGAATCTCAGTTCGCAAGTCAATCTCAACTCGCAGGAACTCAGTTCGCAATGGAACTCGGTTCGCAGAAACTCAACTCGGTTCGCAGAGAATCTCAGTTCGCAAGTCAATCTCAACTCGTAGAGAATCTCAGCTCGCAGGAACTCAGTTCGCAATGGAACTCGGTTCGCAGGAATCTCAACTCGCAGAAACCCTAATCTCAACCCGCAGATAACAGTAACCCTAATCTCAACTCGCAGAACGGCGCCTCGAAATCTGGGAACTGAAACTTTTTGGTATTTTACGAATAAATCCGTAGATTTCGTTCGAAAAACGACCCTAAAGATGTTATATAACCAAAAACCTTGTAACCACAACGTTTCTAAGCCCGAAAGCTTTGATACCAATTGTAAGGTCGCTAGATCTTGGTTCGATAACGGATTATCTTTAAGTATTGAGGTGCGGAATCCCTCAATACGTTAGGTTTTAGGCTTATATAACTAATCTATCAATTAACAAGCTTCGTTTTGATATCAACTAGTGTTAAACAATCAAAACCGAGCCTATTCAATGATAGCCTTTATATCAGCACGAATTTCGAGGAGAGTAATTAAATATTTGGTGTGTGTATTAAAAGCACGGATTTCTAGGTCTCTCCCTAATAGTGAGCAGCATTAAAATATTTATATCTGGTTCAACTCGCAGCCCATGGGCCTGCGAGTCCAGATTTATTGCGAGCCCAGATCTCAACTCGCAGCTGAGAGCTGCGAGTCCAGATTGGACTGCGAGTTGAGATCTCAACTCGCAAGTCTGTTGACCTGCGAGTTGACTTCTCAATTCGCGATTCAGACTTTAACTTAAAATCGATATTTGTCTAATAACATTTAACAAATAATAATGACAAGTTAATATCATATATTTACAAGTCTAAACCAATAAATACAAGATTGATAATAAATACACTAGTCCTATTACAAGCTAGATCTATTGTCACAATAACATGTCCCAACAGACTCCCCCTTGACAATAGCTCCGGTTTCACCGGAGATGTGTCACCCGAGTTGCCTGCGATCTTGATTATGTTAAGCTCTTTTGTCTTCTTGCGTAGAACACCTATTCCACAAAGTCTTCAACACCCTCTGACATCTTCAATCTTCATGTCTCTAGCTATCTCTAGCTTTTGACATCTTCATTCGAAACATGTCATACACCCTCAACAACTCTTGTAGCTTACCTTTAGGGATTTATCTTTTTCAGATCTTAACTCCTCTCGGTCTATTCACTAAAATTCACTTTTAGACATTGTCTTCATTTCTGAACCAGGCTTCTGTAGGTATTCTCTAACTCTGATTTTTCACTATTAAACTTGTCAGTTTAATGGTATCTCTCTCTGTTAGATTGACTAGACTCCCCCTTACCCTGTTCAAGCGTACCAAGTCTTCCAGTTGAAGAGTTAGACAGCTCACATTGTTTGGTCACTGGGATCATCGTCTGTCACAACACATCCTCTTTACAACCAGTCTTCACCCCCTGCCAGGCTTCTCCCCCTTCAGCTGCTGCGCTCTACAACAAAGGATGTCCGCCTAAGCTATGGTGAAATAGTTGTAGTAGGTGTTGTTGGAATTGTTGTTGTGTAGGTGGTGATGGTTTTGGATTAGGCAGTCAGCTCACTAATGATAACCCCACTAGACCGTCTTCTTGTTGGACCTTTCTAGTGAATAACGAGGTATCATTATTAGAATCAGCATATTCATCTTGCAATGGATAATCATTGTCTTCATTAACCTTAGGTTTTTCCTTTATCCGTAGTAAAACGAGACCCTAAGTGAGATCTAGGTATGATTAGATCTTTCCAACTGTGGAATTTCATCGTCATCATCACTTTCATCATCACTTTCGGTATGTTTACTCCTCGAATTTTGATCTTCTAGCTTTAATGCTTTGACATTCCTAGGCTTTGAATAAATCGCATTCGAGTTGTTTCTCCAATCGGAGAGTTAAACAATCAAAAGTAATTATCTCCCCATTTAGTAAGAACTTAAATTTGTACAAATTTAAAATGAAAAATAACTAAAAATAAACAAACAAATATGAAATTATTCATATTGAAAAGTACATTCTTTTTGTGAGAGTCACTGTTACGAAGATCATATTAGCCATAATGCGTACGATACACAGTTAGGAATTGAATTATTCCAATGTTATTATGTATGTAATTTATAGTTCACGACGATTATCGGTATTGTTGTCCACTTAAGCATTCAACACTCAGAATTTTCAAGTACACGTTTAGTTACTGTTCACGATTAACTATGTATCTCACGTTTGATATACCCTTAGAATCAAGAAAGTCCAGAATTTCATGTATCGGATGTTTTAACTTAAATTTCATCTCTAAATTCAAGTCCTTTATATTAAGAGCAATGTACTTTTGTACATGTGTAGAGACTAGACTAGGGTTAGAGCCTAACAAATCTAAAATCAAACCAGAGGTGACAGGTCTGCACTTTCGTACAACAAAGCGACATAGTTTGACTAGAGACCTTGAAAACGGTATTCTTGTTTCTTGGTCGAGTTTTCTCTATTTTTAGGATACACTGACTGAGTCTAGGTCAACATATTTCAAGATGTAACAAAAGAAACAGTTAGTGAACCCCCCAGATGAATTGGTTTATATTTATCCAAAAACATGTATTCAGGTACACTCTATCTCCTAAGAATTAAGACTTAATGTCATACATCAAAATAGAGATTACACAGAATAACCGTATTATTTAATATTGATTAGGTACTTGAAAACCGATATGTCGTATGCCTACCAATACATCATATGATGAAGCTATTAGTTACGTTTATATTTAAAGTACTTTTTACTGTGTATGTGCTACATCCAAAGGCCACACATTTAAAAATGTTCTAGGCATGGGTAATGATTTCATCATTTCTTTGCTTCAATACATTGACACTCATATTTTTATAGTTTTTCAAAACTAACTAAAAATCCTAAGAAATAAAGATAGATAAAAGTTCTTAAGGTAGATATGTCACTCATGATTTGTCATTCCAGCGATGAGGACTAACAACTCACGACTTGATTTATCAAAAGCCTTACCAACAAATCAGCTAGATTATCATCCCAGATTTGATCTTATCTCCCCCTCCATTACTACGTCTTCTGTTGAACTTGTAGCCTATGAAGTTTGTATTCCTGCACAGTAGATAAAATCATTAGTTACAAAGGGGGACCCAAGCCACCACGGACTTGGATCGACCATTCTCATCAACAAATGTAAATTCCTTCAGATATCCATCTCGCCTTTCAAGTGACATGGATATTCTGGAATTCCCACTTGTTGGTGAATGGGAGGAGCTACCACTAAGCCTTCTATCTAGAGACTTTTGGAAAAGTCTTTGATTGACTGGCCTAGGTTTCGAAGTATATCTAACCCTAGATTTATAGTTATCATTCGAATTATGAAAATTCGTATTACTAAAACCCTAGTTAGAAAAACTTTTGCTGGGGTTGTTAAAACGTTTTGAAGGTTTCAACCGAATTGATTCTCCATTTGAGCTTCCTGTTACAGGAGAAGTGCTCATTGGACTATCATTTGTCGAAACTTTTGATTTCTTATATAGACATACACTTGCTACATGTCCTTTTTGATGACACGTGAAGCACGAACGCTTCTCCCAGGCTTTCTTTTGAGCCCTGAGAATCGCTTGGTGTTCCAATTCAGATTCTGCTGTTTACCTTTTTCATTTTTGTTCTTAACATCTTCTATTGTAGGTCTAACAAACTCAATTTTAGTTTTTGACTCCTCATTGGTCGCTGACACAGCTCTCTCTAACTTGGTCGACTTGGTGAAGTCTACCATCTCAGAGACTGCTGGTTGATTGAAAGAGTCATTGACAGTTGACAGCTCAGTTTCATCAGATGTAGAATTATAATTATGATTAAATGGAGGAGGGGTTTCAGTGTAACCCATTCCCCTGTAATCACTGGGCTGTTTCTGAACACTTATGTGACAACCCTCAAATTTCGGTAAATTCCGTATATTTTAAATTACGTGCATTTAGGCTAATTCCCTATTAAATTAAAGTGAATTCATTTTTATCAAATAAAGTCTAGCAAAAAGCCCACATTTGCATATGAGATGCACAATAATTTAATGCAAGATGCATTAGTGATTTTTAAGAATTATACGAAACAATCGGTAGAGACCGAAATACCTGAACGTTGTGATCAATTTTCAAAAATAACGTAAATCTATTTAATAATAAATAGTAGTTATTATTACTATGATAATTATGCTAATTTAAGAGCATAGCAGATTTCAAAAATTGATAAACGTCCACGTGAACTAGAAACGTGCAACAACGAAATAAATTGTGAATTTAATTGAATAAAGTGTCGATAAATACTTGAAACATTATTATGATTAATAGTAGTTAATTACTATTATTATGCTAGATATTTTATAACATTCCAAATAATCAAATCAAAAGATTATACGAATTCGATAAACGTGAAAATGTAGAGACTTCGCGAAAACAACAAACGAAGTATCGGTAAACGACTTGAATACTATTTCAATCAATTAACAACATTATAATATTTTAATAACCTTAATCTATCTTAATTAACCTTAAACTACCTTAATTAAACCTAATCACATAATTAACGCATAACTGATCGAGATTAACGATTAACGACCTAAATATCTAGACTAAGTATGTAATTAACCTACAAAGGGGGCCCCCCTTGTTTCCCTCTCCAAAAATCTGGCCAAAAAGGGGCCCTAGGGACCCCTTTGGCCTCCTTGATTCAAGCATGCAAAGCCATACTCCATTGTCTCCAAGCCTTGCATCCATTTCCACTCATTTCTCATATTGCAAGAAACTCACTCTCTTTTCTCTCCCTCTCAAAACCCACGAAATCAGCAGCTCTTCCCCCTTATTTTGCCCAAGAACAACCACCAAACAACCACCACAAGTCCACCATTACACGACTACTCAACCACCACTCCACCACCATGAACCACCATGAACCACCACTCCAAAAACACTCATCTTACCCTCATTTTACTCACAATCACTAGCTCAATCCAATTCCATTCCATACTAGGGGTAAATCGAACATAAACTTTCGGACTTGGAGCTAGGAGGTCAACAACACCAAGATCCAACACTCCTCTTGCTCAAATCTCTCTTTTAGTGCATTGTAAGGAAATTCTCACTATAAACTCTTTAGATCTTTCATTTAAATGATAATATAATAGTTGAAATATGTTAGATTTTCACTCATGCTAGAAAGGAACTTAAAAACACGAACTTGTATGGGTTATAACAAAGATTAGCCAAAAAGAAACCAAAGTAAACTCCAAAACAGGAAGTGTAAATTCGGACAGAAACTTTGGTCCACTTTCGTGTTATATAACTCCGTCAAAGCTTAACCAAATATAGTTTTTCTTGAGTCTAAAATTCAGTTCAAAGAGTTACCTTTCCAACCCAACCAATTTCATGAATTTTGGATAAGTATAAGTACTCCAAAATGAATTTATAAGAAAGAGTGTCTGATCTGCCTTCTGAGGACAGATTATGACCTCACTTAGAAAAATCATAACTTCTAAAAGAAAGATCCAAATGACTTGATTATTTTTCCAAAAGGTCACATATTGTGTTAGCTTTCCAAGTTGTATGATTACACCTCGTGAAGATAAGTATAACTCCGTGTACAAACAGATCTTTGACCAACTGTCCAGAAAGGGTACTGTTGGACCTTTGTGTAGTATTAAATAGGTTTGAACCCCTTAAATGTGACCAAAAATTTTGAACCTTATATTTCTGGAAAGCTAAGACATAGGGGAACATGTGGTAAAAATTTCATAAAATTCTAAGCTTTTTTGACTAGTCAAAATCGTAGCCAAAGAAGGACTAAATTCTGGACAGAAACTGTGAAAAATGGACAAATGAAAACTAAAATGGACCAAAAGGATAAAAATCATATATTATAGACTTTTAATATAAAAATCAGTAAGTTTCATGTATTTTAGTATAAATCAAGTATTAGAATAAGAATCTAGGTTGTTAAACATTAAATCACTAAAGTATTGTGTTAAAAATGAGATAAATGAAACTATAAGGACTAAAATGTAAAGATCCGTAATTATGGGGACTGAGATGTGGAAATCAGTAAATAAAATAATATTATGATTTAATATGTAGTTTAGAGTATAAAAATCGAGACTTGTACGATTAGATATTGAAAAACCAAAATTTAGGTTAAAAACGGGATTAAAACGAGTTAAACGGTATTATAATGATAAAAGTTATAAAAATGGATTATAAATATTATAACGATATTGAAAAATATATATATGTACATACATAAGTACATATATATATATATATATATTGGTTAGGAATCAAGACGATAACATATTACCATACGATTCCCGAATTAAAGTTATAAAATAATGAATTAGAAAAGTTATAACGATATTGACATATAAATATATACACGTGTATAAGTATATATATATATATATATAATTGTTAAAGTATCATGACGAGATTATATTAACCTACGATTCCTGATTTAAAAGTCGATTTAACGAAGTCGAGAACTTGAGACAACGTATAAATAACAAATCGAAATCAATAATCTATATATTGTGACAACCGTCAAAAATCTCAGGTCAATAACGTACTTAAATTCCTAGTCTATCTAATTTCGTTTACAGCACTCTAAAATCCTAGTGAAAAGTCTAGATTATGACTCCTTAAGTACAGAAACCGTAAGTTACCGAAATCGCGTAACGTTTTAGAAGATTGCTTAGCGGACTTTAAGACCGTAAACCATATTAAATTAGGTTACAAAGTGCCAAAGAAAACTAATGAAATTAAATTTCACATGTCATCACAAAATATTTATCATATCGCAAAAATCAGAATTTAACCTGAAATTCCGTAACTCGGTAAATACAACCGAAAATCGGTTATTTAACTCGCAAATGTCAATCGTAAACGAATCACATGAATTTTGATGTGAATTATAAGCTTAGAAAATAAAATTTTATAACTCCAATTTCAACCATTAAAACATCACAATTAAACATTTCAATATGTAGAAACTTATACCAAAACAATATGTAACATTTAAAACCTCTAATTACTTAACTTTAAAAAAAAATATATATATATTTTTTTTACCCCACCCCCTCCTAAAAACGGCCAGCCCTCTCTTGACCACCCAAATCCCCCACTAACTTTATTAGTTTACATGCAAGAATCATTTGAACCACTTCTACACTCTTCCCTTCACTCATTTCACTCATTTCTCTCTCAAAAACACACACTAATTTCCAGCCACATTTTGAATAAAGATCATCACTTTGAAGGTGTTCTTACACAAAAACAAAACCTCTAAGGTATAACCACCCATTTGTACTTTCATTTCTTGCATTTTCTTACTTTAATTCTTCTAAATACATGGATTTTGTGCCTATTTCATGGCTATAATCCACATAAGGTGTTTGATGTTTGTAGGTTGTTTCTTACACTTGTTTAAGTGTAAAAACAAAAGAAAAACCCATGATCAAACCGAAATCAAACCGAAAAATCGTCTTTTTGATGTTTAAGTGCTTGCATGCACCATTTTTCGTAGCTAAATCTTAATTTATGTTAAAATATAATTTTTTTTCTGTAAAAATACATATTCATGCATATAAGACAAGGCCTCCATCATTGGATGAGGTCTAAAAATCGTTGGTAGTGAAAAACACACCAAAAAGATCACTTTGTCATGCATGTAATCTGTCCAGATTTTGACCCTACTTGAAACGACCATAACTCAGTGAATAATGGTCCAAAAATCTTGATTTTTCTTCTAGAATTTAGCTTAATGTCTTACCTTTAAAACCCCACTGGTCTCACTCAAATCCATTGAGTATTCGACCTCCAAATGTATCACACAAACTGATGCGCAAACAGTAACTTTTCTATGAGCACCTTGTTGTGATACTTGTTCATGGGTCTTAAGGTGTTCTATAAATCTAAGAAAAATTATTTTAGACTCCTAACATGTATATCTCAGTAGCATAAAAGATAGTAATTTATCTTGTTGATCTCATATTTTTAGAAAATGTATGAGCATCATGCATTGTTGTAAGCTTGTAAATTTCAAATACTTGTGTTGTGATGATTCAAAAATACAAAAGTGCTAGATATAACGTGTTAAAATTTTGGGGACTATTTTTCCCAATAATTAGATCAAGAAAAGACTCTGGAAAATAAAAATGGGAATTTTTGGAAAAACATAAGTATTTTTCCTAAATTAATGCAAATAAAGCCTACAAAAGGTGAAATAATCATGAAAAATACTTTTGGACACAAAATAATTATGAGAAAATTCCAGTGTTATTTTCCTCAGAAAATGACACTATCCTCAAAATTTCACACTCTTTGGAGGTGTTTCGATATGTTTTCCGATTTACGTCTCGTTAAAACACATAATGTTGGGAACCAAAGTTCCGTTGCTCAAAAAGACTTGAGAATTTTACACAAACCTAGAAATGAGTACAAAATAATCTGGTAAAAGTTCCAGAATTTTTCGTGTATAATTACTATTTTTCCCATAATTATCCTACTTTTTAGACATAAAATGGTTATAAATAATCCATAAATCCAAAAATCCCCAAATTTTCACAGAAAATTTGTGAATTATATTTCATGTTTCATACCAAGTTTGGTAATTTTTAGATGTTCTATTCATATATTTTCATTATTTTGTTGACAACTCGAACAATTACCGACAACGTTAATTAAGGGGAAATTCGAACTTTTTCGGCACTTTGTAATTTAATTAGGTAGCTAAGCAATCCTAACAAACCATATTAGTCGAGAAACTAACTAGAAACCTTGTGTTCTTAGGACTTGGATAGGAGTCAAACCCGGTCGGCACGCGCATTACATCCATCCGTACGCTCACGCTCAATAGTGAGTTTTCACAGCCCCTCTTTTTAACGTTTTACTTAAATATTTTGGGGTGAAAAGCATGCTATATGATTTAACTACTATATTTAGATTACAAATACTATTCTTATGTTATACTTGATGCTACGCTTATGTTATGCTCGTTTTAGAAATGTTATCCTTGATTTACAAATGCTATGCTATGCTTACTTTCGAATACTCGACATGGTTAAAATGTCGTATTGATTACGAATAACTTCTTGAATGTTTGAAGTTTATACGAACATGATTATATGCTTGTTTTCTATCGTATCTAAAGTCCCCGGTATCTCTACACGACCATTAACTCTATATGAGCCAAATGATGCATATGAATAGTACTATTTGGGAGCGAGACCACCTCCCCACTCACGCGGCCACGTGAGTGCATCCCATCATCCTAAATGCCAACGATAGGGCATCTCTCTTTGGGGCAAAGGTTTATCGGTTGTAGGTTTGGTTGTGGACTCAAGCATAATAATTCATTGTGACTATAGACAAAAATGCGATAGCATAGAAATTCATAAGCGACTATAAACGTATGACGTTTCGACTTTTGAAAAGATATCTCTTTAAAAATATAAACTTTACGACCCGAGCTTTACAATGACTTTGTCATTTGAAATGATATCTCTTTTAAACTATAAACTTTACGACCCGAGCTTTGCAATGACTTTGACATCTGAACGATATTTCTTTGAAATTATAAACTTATGACCCGAGCTTTACAATGACCTTGTCATTTGAAACGATATTTCTTTGAAACTATAAACGTATGACTTTTTGTCATTTAAAACAATATTTCTTTGAAACTATAAACCTTACGACCCGAACTTTACAAAGACGTTGTCATTTGAAACAATACTTCCTTAAAACCATAAATTTAAAACTTGAGTTTTACACTATAAATCATTGTGGTTGTGGACAATGATAGACGTGGTTTCATAATAACGCTTCACATTCTTATGAACTTTGACATAATAAACCGTTGAGATTATAAACGTTTTGATATTGATTTAATGACCCATTGACTTTATAAACGTAACCTGAATCTATTAAATGCTACAATATGAGTTTTATAAACATAACTTGAACTTATTAAACACTATATCTTGAGTTTTATAAAAGTGAATTGAACATTTCTTTGAAAATATGAGCGTGGCGTTATGAACGAATTACGACTTTTAATTGAGTTCCAAAGGGAATCACTCCTAAATGAATCTCGTACTTAAATAAACCTCTTTTGCAAACAAAACATCGATTCACAAATGAATCTAACTATCAAATGGGTATCGCTCTTAAATGAGCCTTGTTTTAATGAATTACTTTTATAATTATCCGCGCAATAGCGCTTGACCGTCCTAAAAATTGATCTTATGAAATTATCGGATGATTTTCGTCATTGTATGAGCCTCGGTACTAAACAGATTACTTTTGTGAACTAATCACGTAGTAACGTGGAACTTCTAAACTAAACTTTGTAAACTCTTGAAAAGGGTCTTTCCTTACGCAAAACCTGTGTACTCACCAACTATGTTTCATAGTTGACCTGTTTATTTTTACATGCTTTTCAGGAAATAGTCACAACTTGTCTGTTGAAGCTAAATCTGTTATATGAGCTATGCTGCTATAGCGTTACGGAATTTTGTCTCTTTTGGATGTAATCGCATGTTTACATTATTTACTTTTGTGTTGTAAACGCTTGTAAGACTTATGTAATGTACTAGTAGTAGACCGTTGAACGGTGATCTTTTGTAATTTTCGATTATGAAATCATTGTACTGTTACATCTCGTGTTTCCGCTTTAGCGGGGTGTGACATATATCATGACTTATAATATGTTAAAGGGTTGACGTTAAATGATTTTACTATTTTGAAAACTATAAAGATCACAACGTGTCGTTTTTGCCTATAATGGCCTTACATGATATTCAAGCCGTCGATGGCACATTTAAACCTAGTTGAGTGAACAATTGGCATAGACTGACTATTGAGTCGTCTACATATATTAATTTGAACTCATGCGTTTAGGACGCTAAGAGACTTGATTGGACATATATATATATATATATAACTGCTTTGCTAGCACGCTCGGACTCAGGTGAGTTCACAGCCCCACTTTTACTGTTTTAATGCTTTCAACTTGGGGTGAAAAACATATAACTGAATGTATGCGATTATTAAAACCTGACATTGTATCCTTATGAGCGACTAAGTTGGATAAGTTGTAGTGCCGAAGTCCTAGCATGCAATACTATAACCATTAGTTAGATGACGCTAACCACTGAGTATACAGATAGTACTATCGGGTTTGACAGGCCCATCCCACGTTTCTTTTAGTTAGTCGCGCTAACTAGCGACCTTGTTCGCATGTTTTTGGGGACGAAGTATACTTAACTAGTCCAAGGCAAACGATTCATTTGTGTTGTGGTTTGGTTATAGGCTTCGTTCGGCATATTAACTCAACGGTTTAGCTAACCTTCGGGGGATTCGTAGTCAGAGGTTTTTATTGTTTTACATTGAGAATAATCGCATAATAGGCCGTTGATGTCACGTTTGATCTATTGCTGAAATGATTACTAAATGATGGTTTATGATCGAGTCATAAAACCTGTGAATTCACTCAACGTTATGTTGACCTTTTATAAATATGTTTTTCAGGGGAATTAGCTATGTCGTAAGACACATGCATATTGGGACCGTACCTGCCACGATAAATTAGGATGCCACATTTTAAATTTGAACAATGGGATTAATTGACTTGTAGTCTTATTTATAAAATCCCGAAACTTGTATTTTATTTAAAACGATGTATTCGATAACCTTGACAATTGAACGGCTCGATGAGCCGAAATGTTTGTAAAACTATTTTGGCATCCTAATAATATAGATGTTCTGCGATAATCATACGCTCGAGGTGTCACACCCCGCTAAAGCGGAAACACGTGATGTAACAGTACAATGATTTCATAATCGAAAATTACAAAAGATCACCGTTCAACGGTCTACTGCTAGTACATTACATAAGTCTTACAAGCGTTTACAACACAAAAGTAAATAATCTAAACATGCGATTACATCCAAAAGAGACAAAATTCCGTAACGCTATAGCAGCATAGCTCATATAATAGGTTTAGCTTCAATAGACAAGTTGTGACTATTTCCTGAAAAGCATGTAAAAATAAACAGGTCAACTATGAAACATAGTTAGTGAGTACACAGGTTTTGCGTAAGGAAAGACCCTTTTCAAGAGTTTACAAAGTTTAGTTTAGAAGTTCCACGTTACTACGTGATTAGTTCACAAAAGTAATCTGTTTAGTACCGAGGCTCATACAATGACGAAAATCATCCGATAATTTCATAAGATCAATTTTTAGGATGGTCAAGCGCTATTGCGCGGATAATTATAAAAGTAATTCATTAAAACAAGGCTCATTTAAGAGCGATACCCATTTGATAGTTAGATTCATTTGTGAATCGATGTTTTGTTTGCAAAAGAGGTTTATTTAAGTACGAGATTCATTTAGGAGTGATTCCCTTTGGAACTCAATAAAAAGTCGTAATTCGTTCATAACGCCACGCTCATATTTTCAAAGAAATGTTCAATTCACTTTTATAAAACTCAAGATATAGTGTTTAATAAGTTCAAGTTATGTTTATAAAACTCATATTGTAGCATTTAATAGATTCAGGTTACGTTTATAAAGTCAATGGGTCATCAAATCAATATCAAAACGTTTATAATCTCAACCGTTTATTATGTCGAAGTTCATAAGAATGCGAAGCATTATTATGAAACCACGTCTATCATTGTCCACAACCACAATGATTTATAGTGTAAAACTCAAGTTTTAAATTTATGGTTTTAAAGAAGTATTGTTTCAAATGACAACGTCTTTGTAAAGTTCGGGTCGTAAGGTTTATAGTTTCAAAGAAATATCGTTTCAAATGACAAAACGTCATACGTTTATAGTTTCAAAGAAATATCGTTTCAAATGACAAGGTCATTGTAAAGCTCGGGTCGTAAGTTTATAATTTCAAAGAAATATCGTTCAGATGTCAAAGTCATTGCAAAGCTCGGGTCGTAAAGTTTATAGTTTAAAAGAGATATCGTTTCAAATGACAAAGTCGTTGTAAAGCTCAGGTCGTAAAGTTTATAGTTTTAAAGAGATATCATTTCAAATGACAAAGTCATTGTAAAGCTCGGGTCGTAAAGTTTATAGTTTTAAAGAGATATCGTTTCAAATGTCGAAACATCATACATTTATAGTCGCTTATGAATTTCTATGCTATCGCATTTTTGTCTATAGTCACAATTAATTATTATGCTTGAGTCCACAACCAAACCTACAACCGATAAACCTTTGCCCCAAAGAGATGGTGGGATGCACTATCGTTGGCATTTAGGATGATGGGATGCACTCACGTGGCCGCGTGAGTGGGGAGGTGGTCTCGCTCCCAAATAGTACTATTCATATGCATCATTTGGCTCATATAGAGTTAATGATCGTGTTGAGATACCGGGGACTTTAGATACGATAGAAAACAAGCATATAATCATGTTCGTATAAACTTCAAACATTCAAGAAGTTATTTGTAATCAATACGACATTTTAACCATGTCAAGTATTCAAAAAATAAGCATAGCATTTGTAAATCAATGATAGCATTTGTAAAACGAACATAGTATAAGCATAGCATTCGTAAATCAAGTAAAGCATAAGAATAGTATTTGTAATCCAAATGTAGTAATTAAATCATATAGCATGCTTTTCACCCCAAAACATTTAAGTAACACGTTAAAAAGAGGGGCTGTGTAAACGCACTATTGAGCTTGAGCGTACGGATGGATGTAATGCGCGTGCCAACCGGGTTTGACTCCTATCCAAGTCCTAAGAACACAAGGTTTCTAATTAGTTTCTCGAATAATATGGTTTTTTGTGAGATTGATTAGCTAGCTAATTAAATTACAAAGTGCCGTAAAAGTTTGAATTTCCATTTAATTTACGTTGTCGGTAATTGTTAGAGTTGGGAACAAAATAATGGAAATACATGTATACAACATTTAAAAATTATCAAACTTGGTATGAAATATGAAATATGAAATATGAAATATAGATCACAATATTCTGTGAAAATTTTGGGGATTTTTAGACTTATGGATTATTTATAATCATTTTATGTCTAATAAGTGGGATAATTATGGGAAAAATAGTAATTATTCACGAAAAATTCTGGAATTTTTACCGGATCATTTCCTACCCACTTTTAGGTTTGTGTAAAATTTTCAAGTCGTTTTGAGCACTGAAACTTAGGTTTCCAACATTATGCGTTTTAACGAGACGTAAATCGGAAAACACATCAAAACACTTCCAAAGAGTGTGAAATTTTGAGCATGAAATGTATTTTGGTATCCAAAAGTATTTTTCATGAATATTTCACCTTTTATAGGCTTTATTTGCATTAATTTAGAAAAAATACTTATGTTTTTCCAAAAATTCCCATTTTTATTTTCAAGCCTCTTTTCATGATCTAGTTACTGAGGAAAATAGTCCCCAAAATTTTAACACGTTTTCTCTAGCAATTATGTATTTTTGAATCATCACAACACAAGTATTTGAGATTTACAAGCTTACAACAATGCATGATGTTCATGCATTTTCTAAAAATATAAGGTCAACAAGATAAATTACCATCTTTTTATTATACTGAGATAAACTTGTTAGGAGTCTAAAAACAATTTTGTTTGAATTTATTGAACACCTTAAGCCCCATGAACATGTATCACAACAAGATTGCTCACAGAAAGGTACCTGTTTGCGCATCAGTTTTGTGTGATATATTTGGAGGTTGAATACTTAATGGATTTGAGTGAGACAAGTGGGGTTTTAAAGGTAAGACATTAAGCTAAATTCCAGAAGAAAAATCACGATATTTGGACCATTATTGACTAAGTTATGGTCGATCAAAGTAGGGTCAAAATCTGGACAGATTACATGCATGACAAAGTGATCTTTTTGGTGTAATTTCACTACCAAACGATTTTTAGACCTCATCCAATGATTGAAGCCTTGTCTTTTATGCATGTACATGTGTTTTAAATAAACATAAACATATTTTAACATTTTAAACCATTTATTCTAGCAAGAACATGTAAATAAACTCTATAACATCAAAAAGTTGACTTTTCGGTTTGATCATAGGTTGCCCTTTTGTTTTAACACTTAAAAAAAGTATAAGGGAACCTACAAACCATCAAACCTTGTATGAGACTTTTAGCAATGGAAAAAGGCATAAAAATCATGTTTTTACAAGATTCAAAGTATGAAAATGCAAGAATGGAAGTTAAAGATGGTGTTCATACCTTGCAATGTTGGTTTAGGTGTATGAACACCTTCAAAGAGATGATTTAAGGATGATAAGTTGCTGGAGTTTAGTGTGTGTTTAGAGAGAATTGTGTGTGTTTTTGAAAGTGGAAATGAGAGAAATGATGAAAGTGGAAGAGTGTGTAAGTGTGGAAGGCTTTTTGCATGGAATCTTGATATGTGAGTGGGGGTTTTGAGTGGTCAAAGGGGGAGGCCGGTTTTTGACTAAAAAATATGAGTTTTTATTTTATTTTTTTGTTAAAATATAATGTATATTAGTTGTGGTATTTATTTGTATTAAAATTGCACAAGTCTTGTACATTTCAAGACTTTAAATTGTGTTGTTTTAATGCTTAATATTTGGGTTATAAAAATTGATGTTCTAAATTTCTAAAATACTTCAAATTGTATTTTAGATTTTTTATAATGGATATTCAAGTTTAGTTTGTCGGATTCGAGTTTCGTTTATTCGATTCGGGTCGCGTTTGCCGAGTTACGGAATTTCGGTTAATTCCGATTTTTGTGATGTTTTTGTGGTTAAAGTTTTGAGTCATGAAACTTTATCTTATAAGTTTATAACATTCATCAAAATGTATTTGATTCAATCACGATTGACATTCGCGAGTCAATTAACCGATTTTCGGTTGCGTTCACTGAGTTACAGAATTTCCGGTTAAATTCCGATTTTTGCGATATGATAAATATTTTGTGATGACTTATGAAATTTAATTTTATTTGTTTTCTTTGGCACTTTGTAACCTAATTTAATGTTCCTCACGGTCTTAAAGTCCGCTAAGCAATCTTCTAAGACGTCACGCGATTTCGGTAACTTACGCTTTCGGTACTTAAGGAGTTGTAACCTAGACTTTTCACTAGGATTTTAGAGTGTTGTAAACGTAATTAGATAGACTAGGAATTTAAGTGCGTTAATGACCTGAGATTTTTGACGGTTGTCACACGAGGTATTGTTATTCAATCATCGTCACGCCCCGAAAGTTTCCGCATGATTAATTATAAATGTCAAATTTGGGGGTGTGACAACTTAGTAGATTATCTAAAGTGTTGATTGAAAATCTTCTTAGTTCTAGTTTTATAATAAGATCTGCAATCCTAACCTTAGTGTCTGCTAGTTCTTTTTCTTTATCTGAAGACTGTTTAGTTAAGTCTAAAACATGTTCATGAGCTAAGTCAAGTATTTGACTCTGCTCGTTCACTTTGTCTTTTAAAACTTTTAAATTCTCTTTATTAGATTTAACTTTATTAACTAACTCAGAATTTCTCAGTTTTAAAGTTGCGTTTTCTTCTTTTAAAGCATTTAGCTCAGCCGTCATCATATTAGATGATTCAATCAAATTCTCAGCCTGCTCTGCAAAATTAGTACATAAAACACAAGGATTAACTACTGAGTCTAAGTTTATATGTAATGAAGTCATTTGTACTCATAGTATTAGTTGACTCCAATCTTATAACCCTGGTCTCTGAAGCAGGTATTTCTCTTTCAGTCTTCTTCTCATGAGTACTCCAATCATATGAATCGTCACTAGTAGACGTCCCATGAGATGAGTATACCCTGATCAAGTCATCCCTACTCTCTTTGATTTGTTTACTACCATCGATTCTTTTCTCCAAAGCTACCCAGAGCTCTCTAGAAAAGTGGTAACGTTGTTTGAAGGTATACCTAATTTCATCAGGAAGACACTTGATGATAGCAGACAACGCCTTGTTCTCTGCATCATACATCTTTTTGTCTGCCTCCTTCATTGTTGAATACGAATAAAACCTACGTTTCCCTTCGAATTCAAAAGTAGGTAAATTATACCCTTTAGTGATACAGATCCACATGTTGATGTCATTAAATTTTACAAATGATTCAAATCTGTCTTTCCACCCGAAGTAATCTTCTACTATAAGCTTTGGTGGTGAAGTAGCTTTACCCACTTCATGATCCATTTGTATTAGCGTCTTCACGTTTGACATCGTGAATAGAATGTATTCGGATTTGAGGTAAGATTGTAGTTGAAAGTCAATTAATGTCAAGTTCACTCAAAACGCAAATTTCCCTCCAAAATTTCTCGAAAATTTGCCGAGTAAAATTTAAATTTTCTCAACCAAAGTTAAACAATGGTGTCACACCCCGCTAAAGCGGAAACACGAGATGTAACAGTACTATGATTTCACAATCGAAAATTACAAAAGATCACCGTTCAACGGTCTACAATTAATACATTACATAAGGTCTTACAAGCGTTTACAGCACAAAAGTAAATAATCTAAACATGCGATTACATCCAAAAGAGAAAATCCCGTAATGCTACAGCAGCATAGATCATATAACGGGTTTAGCTTCAATAAACAAGTGGTGACTAATTCCTGAAAAGCATGTAAAAGTAAACAGGTCAACTATGAAACATAGTTGATGAGTACACAGGTTTTGTGTAATGAAAGACCCTTTTCCAGTGTTTACAAAGTCTAGTTTAAAAGTTCCACGTTACTACGTGATTAGTTCGCAAAAGTAGTATGTTTAGTGTCGAGGCTCATACAAAGACGATAATCATCCGATAAGTTCTTGAAATCAATTTTTAGGATAGTCAAACGCTATTGCGCGGATAATTATAAAAGTAATTCATTAAAACAAGGCTCATTTAAGAGCGATATTCATTTGATAGCTAGATTCATTTGTTAATCGATGTTTTGTTTGCAAAGGAGGTTTATTTAAGAACGAGGCTCATTTAGGAGCGATTCCCTTTTTGTACTCAATTAAAAGTCGTGATTCATTTATAACGCTCCGCTCATATTTTCAAAGGAATATTTAATTCACGTTTATAAAACTCAAGATATAGTGTTTAATAAGTTCAAGTTATGTTTATAAAACTCATATTGTAGTATTTAATAAGTTCATGTTACGTGTATAAAGCCAATGGATCATCAAATCAATATCAAAACGTTTAAAGTCTCAACGGATTATTATGTCGAAGTTCATAAGAATGCGCAACGTTATTATGAAACCACGTTTATCATTGTCCAAGACCACATTGATTTATAGTATAAAACTCAGGTTATAAAATCTATGGTTTTAAAGAAATATGGTTTCTAATGACAAAGTCATTTTCAAGTTCGGGTCGTAAGGTTTATAGTTTCAAAGAAATGTCGTTTCAAACGACAAAGTCATTGTAAAGCTCGGGTCGTAAGTTTATGGTTTCAAAGAAATATTGTTTCAGATGACAAAGTCATTGTAAAGCTCGGGTCGTAAGTTCATAGTTTCAAAGAAATGTCATTTCAAATGTCAAAACGTCATACGTTTATAGTCGTTTATGAAATTTCTATGCTATCACGTTATAATGTCTATAGTCACAATGAGTTATTATGCTTGAGTCCACAACCAAACCTACAACCGATAAACCTTTGCCCCAAAAGAGAGATGCCCTATCGTTGGCATTTAGGATGATGGGATGCACTCACGTGGCCGCGTGAGTGGGGAGGTGGTCTCGCTCCCAAATAGTACTATTCATATGTATCATTTGGCTCATATAGAGTTAATGGTCGTGTAGATATACCGGGGACTTTAGATACAATAGAAAACAAGCATATAATCATGTTCGTATAAACGGAAAACATTCACGACATTATTTGTAATCAATACGACATTTTAACCATGTGAAGTATTCAAAAGTAAGCGTAGCATATAGCATAGCATAGCATTTGTAAATCAAGGATAGCATTTGTAAAACGAGCATAGTATAAGCATATCATTCGTAAATCAAGGATAGCATAAGAATAGTATTTGTAATCCAAATATAGTAGTTAGATCATATAGCATGTTTTTCACCCCAAAAATTTAAGTAAAACGTTAAAAAGAGGGGCTGTGTAAACTCACTATTGAGCGTGAGCGGAAGGATGGATGTAATGCGCGTGCCGACTGGGTTTGACTCCTATCCAAGTCCTAAGAACACAAGGTTTCTAATTAGTTTCTCGACTAATACGGTTTGTTAGGATTGCTTAGCTAGCTAATTAAATTACAAAGTGCCGTAAAAGTTTGAATTTCCATTTAAATTACATTGTTGGAAATTGTTCGAGTTGTGAACAAAATAATGGAAATATATGTATACAACATCTAAAAATTACCAAACTTGGTATGAAACATGAAATATCGTTCAAACATTTTCTGTGAAATTTGGGGATTTTTAGACGTATGGATTATTTATAATCATTTTATGTCTAATAAGTGGGATAATTATGGGAAAAATAGTAATTACTCAGGAAAAATTCTGGAATTTTTACCAGATCATTTTCTACCCATTTTTAGGTTTGTGTAAAATTTCCAAGTCGTTTTGAGCACTGGAACTTAGGTTCCCAACATTATGCGTTTTAACGAGACGTAAATCGGAAAACATATCAAAACACCTCCAAAGAGTGTGAAATTTTGAGTATGGTGTCATTTCCTAAGGAAAATGACACTGAAATTTTCCCATAATTATTTGGTGTCCAAAAGTATTTTTCATGAATATTTCACCTCTTATAGGCTTTATTTGCATTAATTTAGGAAAAATACTTGTGTTTTTCCAAAAATTCCAATTTTTATTTTCAAGAATCTTTTCATGATCTAGTTACTGGAAAAAAATAATCCCCAAAATTTTAACACGTTTTCTCTAGCAATTATGTATTTTTGAATCATCACAACACAAGTATTTGAGATTTACAAGCTTACAACAATGCATGATGTTCATGCATTTTCTAAAAATATAAGGTCAACAAGATAAATTACCATCTTTTTATTCTACTGAGATAAACTTGTTAGGAGTCTAAAAACAATTTTTTTTGAATTTATTGAACACCTTAAGACCCATGAACAAGTATCACAACAAGGTGCTCACAGAAAAGTTACTGTTTGCGCATCAGTTTTGTGTGATACATTTGGAGGTTGAATACTCAATGGATTTGAGTGAGACCAGTGGGGTTTTAAAGGTAAGACATTAAGCTAAATTCTAGAAGAAAAAACAAGATTTTTGGACCATTTTTCATTGAGTTATGGTCGTTTCAAGTGAGGTCAAAATCTGGACAGATTACATATAAGACAATGGTGATCATTTTGGTGTGTTTTTCACTACCAACGATTTTTAGACCTCATCCAATGATTTAAGCCTTGTCTTTTATGCATGTACATGTGTTTTACAGAAACATAAACATATTTTAACATTTTAACCATTTATTCTAGCAAGAACATGTAAATAAACTCTATAACATCAAAAAGTCGACTTTTTCGGTTTGATTTCGGTTTGATCATGGGTTGCCCTTTTGTTTTAACACTTAAACAAGTGTAAGGGAACCTACAAACTATCAATCCTTTTATGAGAATTTTAGCCATGAAAAAGGCATAAAATCCATGTTTTTACAAGAATCAAAGTAAGAAATTGCAAGAATGGAAGCTAGAGATGATGTTCATACCTTAGAAAGTTGGTTTAGGTGTATGAACACCTTCAAATATATGATTTAAGGATGGATATTCTCTGGAGTTTAGTGTGTGAAAAGAGAGGTTTTGTGTGTGTTTTCTTGAGAGAAAATGAGAGAAATGATGAGAGGAAGAGTGTGTAAATGGTAGAAGACTTTTGCATGGAATATAAGTGGTTAGTGGAGAGGTTGAGTGGAAAAAAAAGAGAGGGAAAGGGGGGTCCGGTTTTGGGTCATTAAAATGAGGTTTTTAACTTATTTTTTTGTCAAAATAAAATGTATATTAGTTTTAGTATTTCTTTGTATTAAAATTGCATAAGTCTTGTACATTTAAAGGCTTTAAATTGTGTTGTTTTTGTGATTAATATTAGGGTTGTAAAAATTGATGTTCTAAATTTATAAAATACTTCAAATTGTATTTTAGATTGTTTATAATGGATATTCAAGTATTAGTTTGTCGGATTCGAGTTTCGTTTATTCGATTCGGGTCGCGTTTGCCGAGTTACGGAATTTCGGTTAATTCCGATTTTTGTGATGTCTTTGTGATTAAAGTTTGAGTCATGAAACTTTATCTTATAAGTTTATAACATTCATCAAAATGTATTTGATTCTATCACGATTGACATTCGCGAGTCAATTAATCGATTTTCGGTTGCGTTCACTGAGTTACGGAATTTCCGGTTAAATTCTAATTTTTGCGATATGATAACTATTTTGTGATGACTTATGAAATTTAATTTCACTTGTTTTCTTTGGCACTTTGTAACCTAATTTTGTGTTCCTCACAGTCTTAAAGTTCGCTAAGCAATCTCCTAGAACGTTACGCGATTTCGGTACTTAAGGAGTCGTAACCTAGACTTTTCACTAGGATTTTAGAGTGCTGTAAACGTAATTAGATAGACTAGGAATTTAAGTGCGTTAATGACCTAAGATTTTTGACGGTTGTCACAAATGGTAAGCCTAAATTCAAACAGTGGTAACGTTTTTTTTTTTTTTTTTTTTTTATCGAAATTGTGATAGGTTAAGTTCGTGCGAAGTTAGAAATTTTCGAACTTTCGAACTTACCAAGTTCGTACGAACTTAGTATGTTTAAAGGGTAAGTTCGTACAGTACTTTATAAGTTTGTACCTACTTTATAAGTTCGAACGTACTTTGTTCGCAAGATTTGGTAAGTTCGAAGGATTTGCTGTTGAAAACTCAGATCTGAAATTCGAATACCTTTAACATTAAGTGATAATATACAACTTTGGAAGCTTAAAACACCAATCTAACTTCCGAAACTCTTGTAATCTCTCGTTTCCTTAAAGTTTCTTTACCCCGAACCAAATCGAACGAATTCGTAGGCACTGATACCAATTGAAAGTCCCCTTAGGGTCAGATCTATGAGGTAATATGATGTATAATCGAGTGCGGAATCCTCGATTACACTAAACGATAACAAACGAGACAAACAAATGTGTAAATATCACTTTTATTGAATGTAAACGAAGTTACATTCGAACATACAAAGAGTATTCGAATTAAGCCTTAAAACTCAGTTCCTAAACCCTAAAAACCACTTTTAAACCTATTTTCGAACTTTTGTATTTATAGGCAGCCAAGTTCGTACGAACTTGGCTGCTTCTAAGTTCGTACATACTTCAAGTTCGTACGAACTTACTAAATTCGTACCTACTCTAAGTTCGTACGAACCTACAAAATACACAGACAAAACTTAAGTTAACGATTAACAAAATGACTACTAAACATAACTATTACAAACTAAAAGCTGTTGTCACAAAACATGCACCAACAGTGACGAATAATTTAAACCTCGAGATATTCCCTCACGGATAGTATTCTCTTCATTTGGTGTTGCAATGCTCATCAATAGTGTGCTCATCTGAACTATCTACTAAATCACCTTCCTTACCATCACCTTGTGAACCATCTTCCCCTTCATCATTAGGACTTTCAGAGTTTTGGATTTCTTCACACATAATCGAAAAAATTCAAATTATTAACCTCACTTTCATTTTGAAAAACTGCAGTTGTCTTAAAAGGAAAAATATGCTCATAAAATTTCATATCTCCTGAAAACTCAACCAATTTTGTATCAAAACTATATAGTATGTATCCTTTTTTAACACTGGAAAAACCAACTAGAGCAAACTTTTCACCCCTTGTTTTAACTTAACATTGTTATTTAAAATAGTTGCAGAACATAAGAATCTAAAAACTGTCAGTTGGGAAAAACTTGGTTTTCTTTTAGAAATCATTTCAAAGGGACACTTACCAAGCAAAACGGAAGAAGGTAACTTGTTGTTAATTAAATATGTTGCAGTCAGTATACACGCTCCCCAGAATTAAAAGGAATCCCCCCTTGGAACATAAGAGCCCTTGATGTATCAAGCAAGTGTCTATGTCTCCTTTCAACAATCTCATTTTGTTGAGGAGTATAAGTACATGAAGTTTGAAGAATTATACAATGTCGATGTACAAATTTATCCATTTTGTGATTCACAAATTCTGTCCCATTATCACTTCTAAACACTTTTGCAAACCTTTAAATTGATCCTTAAGTATGTAATAAAACCTTTCAATACATTTAAACACCTCATCTTTTGATTTTAAAAGAAACACCCATACAACTCTTGAATAGTCATCAACAATGGTTAGAAAAAACCTCAAACAACCTTTGCTTTGAACCCTACAAAGACCCCACACATCTAAATGAACCAATTCTCTTAAATCTTTTGATTTATGATCAATTAAAGAAAAAGGTTCCCTTTTTTGCTTTGTCTTATGGCAAACCTCACAAGGAACATGTTTTTCAAGAACTTGCCGATTGAGATCCTTTTTAAGAACATTTAACACTTGATCGGATGACCAACTCTATCATGCCAAATAGTTTTAGACAAAAAAAAATATGAATTTTTATCATTTAAATTTGATCTAGTATCTTGCATATTAAGATTAAACACATATAGACCATCACATTGTCTACTAGTCCCCAGAGTTTTGAGAGACTTCAAATCCTGAATATAACATGTATTTTCATCAAAACCAACAAATAACTTGTTATCTCTAGCCATGCAATACATAGATAGTAAACTCACACAATATTGAGGAACAATTAACACATTATACAAAGTAACATGATCTGTTAATTTAAAATCACCAATTTTATTAACTTTAGCTCTAGTCACATTAGCATGACCAACAGTTAAGTTTTAACTCAGAGACATCAACAACATTTATAAAGTTTTTATCATAATTAGTCATGTGTTGATTAGCTCCAAAATCAATAATTCACCCATAGTTAACTTTATTACCACACGTTGTTTAATTTGTAACAAAGAACTTATCAATATTTGCATTAAAAACACTATTAAAGTTTTAAAAATCACCTGCCATATAAGCATGAACATGTTTTGACCCAGTTTTATCATCAAGAATTATCATCAAGAAGACTTAATAACCTAGCCAATTGATCATTGGTCAAGGTCATAGGTGCAGATGAGCATGTAATTACACTATCACACACAACATTATTAGAAGAATTCCTTACATTTATAGACAGATTAGTTGGACATCCAACAATTTCTAAACATTTTTCAACAATATGATTAGTCATTCCACACTTAGAGCATTTCACATTTGTGTCTATGAGTGGATACTCAACTATTTCAAAACACCTTTATATAGTGTGTTATTGGCTATAGTCCAAAGTGTGACTAGTGAAGGCGGTTAGACAGATAGTCACTTAAACAAATAATCAACAAACTAATTTGCACACAAGCAAGGAGCCTTGGCTATAGTCCGGGTGTGACTAGTGAAGGCAGTTAATTCCTGTAAGAAGAGAATCTCTCACCAACAGGTACTTGCTACGTCACAAGAAGGATCAGATAAACCTTACAATGAATTCCACGTATGGGATGCCTAGCGATTTAGGAAGACACTCTAAATTAAAGAACGACAAACCCTAAGTTTTCAAAACTAGGGTTTCTGGATAAAACACCTTTAAACCAACATTCTAGGCCCTAATTAATTCTAGGAACCTAATCGAAACCCAAATGAACCAGAAACCATAGATTTAGAGAAAAAAATCTAAATCGAACGAAGAATGAAACCTTAAACCTTTTCCACGATCAAGATATGAAATCAACAACTAAACCACAAATCAGGTCGTAACTCTATACCATGAACAAATATACAGAATGATAATGATCAACACCAAGAATCACAAGAATTCACTTTCATTAAAGTGAATCACAACCAAACCCGGGTTTAATAATAAAAAACAAGACCAAGTGACCTCACCACAAGAAAACCATCTACGATTCTACACTAATAGGTATAGATTATATACACACAAACTTAACTTGATCTCTATCAAGATGATACATATTCAAGAACTATGAAAAAGATCAAAGATACATCTCAGTCTGGTGACCATAACCTTCAGTATGTGAGCTTGCTCTCAGTTTGTGAACCACAACAATAATAACGAATAATAAATAAAACTTAACAAAAAGAAAACCTTATATAATTACAACTTTCAACAATTACAAAATAAACCCTCAACTTTCAGTCTTCTTAACTTTGCCATAATTTTTAACCTGCAACAAACTAAAACTTCTAAAGATACAAATTTGGCCACAAACATATAACAACAATAACCAAACCTAACTCTATACAATTAGGTTATATTATTTAACTAAATTTACTTGAAATTTCACGATCATATTCCGCCTCATTATTTGACACATCAAATGCAGATCTTGATTAGATTGTAATGTGGTTATCAAGCCTTTTTGTGACAAATGGGGAGAAATGAAGATTCCACGTTCAAAATGAGTGTTACCGATCACCTCTGATCATTTGGGAGGACACTTTAATAAATCATATAAATCTTAAGCCCCTAGGATTACACATATTCACGATGATCACAATAAATCAAATTCATTATGAAGGGGAGAACATCTAATAATGTTCGAAATGGTTTAATCAAATGTCCAAAAAGCTACAGAAAATGACAACTTGATTGAGGGGGAACACAGACTAAGAAGATTCAATAGTTATCAATGAAAGATCAAGCTTCAAAAGTTTGATCATATTGTTAAAGATGATTTTTCAGCAACATATTTTTTAGAATAATCTTTCGGAATCAAGATCGTACAAGATGCTTTCAAAGTTTGGATGAAAAAGAAAAATATTCCAACAATTTTTCAAAGATTTAAAGTTGCAGATGATGAACAAGTTTAACATGAATGGAAAACATCAAGGGAAAAGAAGTCGGATGCTAATAAAGAAACTATAATAAAGCCTTTCTACATATGTCAAGAAAGATTTGTCTTCAGGATACTTTCCAAGAATTATAAATGGGGGAGATTGTTCAAGCAAAGAAGATATAGATAATTGAAGACAAAGAATATGTTGATCTAGACAATTATTACATAGGTGAAAATTGTTAGGTCAAAATATGATGTAATAATAGACTAGGAGCTATCTCACTAGCTCTACATTTTGGGGTGGACAAGGAAAAGATCATAAACGATTACGAGAATACTCCAATTAGGTTATGTACATATGAGTATACTCGCCCTTCTCAGATAATCGGATAACCTGAACGGGGAAAACCTCATCCATTTAATAATCTAGGGGCTTAATATAATATCATATACTTAGAAGTCAATATATATATATATAAATATGCGGCTTGTATTTATGTAATTAACTCTCTTCGTGAACTCACAATAGATACACACATTACAAGTTCTATTTTGCTCTCAACTGTTCATAAATTCAATATTTGATTTGCTTGAATTGGACCAATAAGGTTCTATTTTCCAGAAATGAAGATGGGATCTCAAGAAAATAGTGAATAAAGTAAGGTCATCCACAATGGGCTTACGTGGAGAGTTTAATAGAAAGGATGTGGATGAATGATTGTGAGTTGAATGCATTATGAGCTTGCCATCTAAGGGATCGTGTAATATGCTTTTGTACAGTCTGGAATCCTCAACAAACTCATATGCTGGACCATTTTATACTTAAAAAAGAAAATATACACCATACTCTAGTTCCTTTTCTTTTATTACACATTAATAATAATAATTAATAAATTAATAATTGGATTTGGATATTACGCTGATGTACGTAAAATTTATATTAATGTTAAAGACAAGTCAAGTCCGTTTAAATGTTTTAAGATCATCATTTGAAGCGTTAATTTTATTATATGTTTGGTAATAACCTTTTTATGTCTATTAAGTTTTATAATGTTGTATTCGTATGACCAAGATCATCATTTGAGCCAGGTTTTAAAGGTTTTCCGATCTAAAAATAACCAGTTTTCTAGCTTTGTTGACTTAGTCAACCACCGCCGGTCGAACCGGAACCGGAATCGACCGGTTTGTTTTCTTAAGAAAAATCTTTTTTCAATGTTATTCATTTTTAATTAGCGTGCGATGGGAACTCACTAGACTGCAACTGCTTCGCCATAAGAGGACGAGTGTCAGGCAAAAACTCATAAAAACCGTTGTCGGAGTCGCTGGAGTTTCAGACAGCCACAGATCGAGCACGAATTGTTGGGGCAAATACGAACCTCTGTCGTTGATTTTGTTGTACGTTGAAGATGGTGACGCTTGAAGGTTCAATCGTTGAGTCAAACTACGCGTGCGGCCTGTGGCAATTTAGTGACGGTTGTAGTTCTCACATACTCACACCAAGAAGTGAAATATAAAAGGGTTAAATACTAACCTAATTTTAGAGTGTGCGAGACCTGGTGGGCTTCTTCGGTGGGCCAGATAAAGTAATAAAACAATGGAAGTAAATTGTTCAAGGTCCTGGGCTTGGGTTTGGAAGTGTAATATAACAAGACCGATCCGACCGGAACCGGAGGGATAGAGGTGCCCAAAAAAACCGAATCGGGATCCGAAACCGGTTTGGTCAAACTGGTTTTGACCAAACCGGTTCGATTTGAAACCGGTTTGTCCGGATTGGACCGGTTTGAGATCCTACGGTTTAAAACCGGTTTGGATCGGGTTTGAAACCGGTTCGGACCGGTTTCAAACTGGTTTGACCGGTTTCGATCGGTTTGGACTTTTTTCGAACCAAACCGGTTCGGTTTGAAAACCGGTTTCGGTTTGGGCCAAAACCGGTTTTACCGTCCATAGACCGATTTCAAACCGGTTTGACCGGTTTCGATCGGTTTGGACTTTTTTCGCACCAAACCGGTTTCAATCCGATCCGGTTTGAGTCAAAACCGGTTTTGACCGGAGTTGACCCAAACCGGTCCGGTTTGAAAACCAGTTTCGGTTTGGGCTAAAACCGGTTTGCCCACCTCTACGGAGGGACAGCGGGTCCAACTCAATAACTGATTTTTAAAACATTGCATATAACTGTTACATTATTAGGTCTTTTATTTTATATATAATTTAATTTGTCTACCATCTATAATTAATGTATCTATTTTATATCTGTATAACTCCTAACGTTTAAATAATAAGCATTTTTAAAATATTATACATGTAAAAAGTAAATCATAATTAATTGAAAATGGTTCAATGATGTGGCAGTCTATCAAACTTAATGGATTGTAGAAATATTTGTATAAACTATGAGATATTGAAGTGACATTCTATTAAACCTTCAAATGTTTAATGCATTGTTGACGTCTAACCTTATATGACATTTTATAGATATATGGATTATCAATGAGTTAGGCTTATCTTGACTATGATATCAATCAACTATGATATCAACTTAATTTTAATCCATAAACCAACAAGTTATCTCAGATTTAAATGGATCTTGATACCTTAACTTTAACAATTATACTTATTTATACATAAAAAGGGTTTCTATCAAACAGATTGTGGATTGTTTGGCCATAACACTACAAATGTGGGTGGATCATGAACACAATCAATTATCTTCGGCAAATAAAATGAACACCAAACTGCGGGTAAGACAGTTTGCACTTTATGATAGCAAGACAATATTACAAACTCACGTACATAAGATTACAAGATTTGATTAGAACAATGTTTGATAGCTAAAATAATTATTATTGTAGTGCATCCTGTTATGATACTGGTCAAAAATCCTACTAGCTAGGCAAAGGGAAACGAACTAAAGGAATAGATTGTACAACAAACTATGATAAAAGAGTAATTCTATATAGACCTACTTAGATGGACCTAAATGTGAGCCTAGTACATTCGATTGATATAGTTTCTTCCTAAAAGTATGTCTAATACATTCATAGTTTCTTTCTCCTGATCAAATTAATTAAATTTGAGACATGTCAGTCTCAAATTTTTAGGTCACGTTTTAGGTCTATTTAAGTAGCTCTGTATATCCTTTTTCATGATTATAATAAGCAATATTGTTGGATTTTGAGCTAGATGACTACTATTAAATGTATATAAAGCAAGAGAAGTAACTCAAGGGTCTTGAATATTATTTTGGTTTTAATGAATTTTTTAGACTTTCCCATGTGGCAACACCTTCAGGATGAATATGAACAAAATATTTCACAAACCTCACATCTGAACATGCAAGAATAGTGCTCAATGATAGCTTCGGCTTTGCTGCACCTCTCTCCAGTAGCCATAAATACATCGAGAATCTGAGATTAATCCTCTGGATATCATAACATAAGTATGATGGAAACACTACAACGGCTTCCAATGGATAACCTAAATCATTCACCAAACAATCAATCTTTTTTTCAAGAAGATCTTTTGTCTGGTTTAGCACAGAAGGAGCTCGCTTAATCATGCTTGAAACTACATTGTAATCAAGTCCAGCTTGCACCAAACAATCAAATCTTTCTTGTAACTGGTCGCCTCTACCTCGAAACTTTCTCAGGGCTTTTGATAACTCATCAGAGTTTTCAATATAACCCAGTCTTAATAAAAAGTTTCTTCTCTCCACGATTGTATTAGAATCTTGATTGTCAATCGATTTAGAGTCTGTTTTGGTAGCTAAATTAATTAACTCTAAAGGATCTTTCTTTATAGCTCGACATAATTCATCTTTTTTAATTTTCAAACTGTTCATGACAGTTATTGGCGCTTTTAATGAATTAGAGCCAAGAACTTCCATATGGGTAGCAACAATGCATGCAATTCCTTCCGTCTCCATTCCTATTTCAGCCAAGAAACACACTGCTGTCCAAAGATTCTTTGCACACTTTGATGACAAAATTTGGGGGCTTTTTAAGAAAAGGTCATAAATTTGTTTCATTTTAAGACCTAGTTTCAGTAATTGGCCAACCAGAACATAAATCTGTTTCCCTGAACCTTCAAACAAAAGCGCAGGGTTATCTGTAAATAAAATTTTCATCTGTTTATCATTGTAACCCACTTGCATAAGAAAACTCATCGTGTCTAACATTCTATCCCAATTCAATGTGGTCTTCTCAGAGACGTAACTACCAATCCATTCTTTTCCGAACCCAAATCCTTTTAGCTTATGAAGAACAACAAGAAACTTATTATCAATATTCCCAATCAATAGTGAAGGGCAACACGTTACGAGTCTAATAATGGTTGATTTACTCAGTCCTAATTTCTCATAAGCCTTAAGTTTCATAGATAATACTCCAATGTCGTACCTGAATATCTCCTTTGCTTCCTTATACATCTGCCCAATCTTCATTCTTGGAATCCCATAACCACAGAGAACATGAAAATTATCAAGCAAGAGATCATCATCTCCCAAAAATATTAACGACTTAGGAAGTAGTGACGGGGACTCAAAAGGGTTCAGACCTAAACTCTCCAAGAATGGTTCAAACTCATTGATGGGATTGTACCGAAAGTACTTTGACAAAGCTCGTGATACATCTTGCTCGTCATCAACCACAGACAACAAATTTTGAACAAACTGAGGGGAGTTCTTGCTTATGTACTCTGCATCGGTGAAATGGAAGCCTCTCGTAAAATGCAAATAATCAAAAACTGCAGTTTGTGCCTCGGTTCTTACAACCCGTGAAATCCTATAACCGCTACCATTAACACCAGCTTGCGATTGATGCGAATAAACAACTCCTGCATTTCCTTGAAGACTAGTTTCAGATATGCAAAAGTTTCTCCTTTTAACTAATAAAAAAGATAATCCATTTCCGGTACAGGCATTTTTACAAACAGTTGGTGTGCAAAACACATAATGCAGTTCAGAAATCATGTCAGACATACAAACTAACCTTTTACTGATCCCACGAATCAGCATAGCAAATAATTCTGCGAAAGAACAAAAGGGTATTCAGTGATTTATAGAAATGTTTTAGCATGCTTTATATGGTTTTGAGTTCAAACGAACGCAAATTGTAATATTTATGAAGCATGAAAATACAGCTGAAAGAAAATAAATTGATAATTAATATCGAACATTTGAACTTACAAGACATTTTGTTATATATCTTCAGTTTGAATCTAGAAAGTACTGTCCGTTTGATTGCGTCATCTGATGGAGGGTTATCGTAAAACCCTAATTTGAGGATTTTGATTTTTGGTATATGTTATTCATTAAATTAAATTAAATTATACGGAGTAATCATTATACACCCTTAATATCATGGAAATATTTAAATTGGTCCCTTACAATGCGCATTTTGCATTGCATCCTCAAAGTGTGCATATTTAACATGAAGGACATTGAGCGGAAGTATACAAATTAGAGATCGGCAAAAGACCCATATCCGATGGAAAATCGATACCTAAGATTGGATTGGGGAATCCTGATGTGATCGGGTACATGGATGGGAATCACCGATATTGAAATCAGGGATTGGAATACCTCTCGGGTCCCTATACTCGTACTCGAACTCATACCCGATAGAAATTTTATTGGGTCTCCGAATTCATACCAGAATTAGATATATTATATTATATATATATAACAAATTATATACATTATATGATATATACAATACACGTAAACTGCTATATTGTTATTCTTAAATCCTAGATAATTTCAAAAATTCTAGAGAATTGTCCGTTTTTATCCATGTGGTAGGTTTCATGGTTTTTATCATTTTCCGGATTTGGTCGCGATTTTTGTCCCTACGATTTTCAATTTTGCCAAAATTGTCTTTTTCACTAACTTTCGTTAAGCTGTTAGTTAACTCCGTGTAAAATGACCAAAATACCCTTTTGTCTTGTTCCAAACTCCCCACCTAACCCTAAAGTCACTAACCCATCCAAATTCATCAACAAACTTAATTCTTCAAATTCAAACTCTAACTTTTGTAGACACAGTTTCATCAAACATCCAATTCATCAAACCCTAATTACATAAACATTAAATTCATGTTCACAAACATCAAATATAAGCCGATTCAGTCATTTAAATACATAAGAAATTCACCGTCGCCATTATACCTTACCTTTGTTACATCCTCCGCCATAAATTTTCCAATTAAAATTGAACAAATAAACAAAACAATTAGAATGTTTGTTTACAAAACAATCTTTGAGAAGTTGAACACTAAAATGATGCATTGCTTTCTTTCTTTATCAGTTCCTCAAGACCCGTTCTCAGTTTATTAGAATAGGGGAGTTTGTTTGGTTGAACTCAATAGAAGATTGTGTGAATCAAACTCGAATCACAAATATATCATAATAGATCTAGACTTGGAACTTGGTCAAGCTATGGGTCTTTCTTTTTCTCTTCCAAAAGGAATAAAAAAACAAACATGAGAACCTGCTACAAATTAAAAACAAACAAGAACCAAACAAGCACACACATACAAGAACTTGCAAATCATTTCTTTCATTAATCCCACCAAACAAAAACCAAAATCCAGATCTGAAAGTTGGTTGGATTTGAAAGTTGGCCGATTATATCGAAACCTGCAATAACTACCCTCATTTTCCGACAAGTAAAATCAGATTCCGGTTAGATGCGATTCCAGATGTCCGTAATTCCAGTCATTTCCTCGTCACAGATGCCATGAGATTACGATTACAACCTTCTCATTTTTCCATCGAGATCCAAAAGATAAACACATACACATACACCCCTTCTTGTTCATAAATTGGGTTTACCTCATGGTTTTGAAACCCGAGTTAGACCAGCCGGTTTGACCGGTCTGACCCGGAACCGGACTCCTGAGCGGCCCAACTATACCTGGTTCAACAGTGCTTTTTGACTCGAATAGACCCGGGCGGTTCATCGGTCGAACCGATTGACCCAGACAGGTTTAAACTTTTTTTTTTCGACCGGAATTGTGTAGGTCAACCTCCAAATTAGTAGGTCAACCATGATTAGGTTGGAATTACTTGTGTGGTTGGGTTGGAATATATAGGAGATTATAGAAGGTTGTGGTTTGTGTTATCACCGATGTTGGACAACTTCAATATTAAAGGAAAAGAAAACACTATAAAAATGCCTACCCCATGTTTCGAACCTAAGACCTCATGCTTGTTAGATGGGTTGATTGCCAATTGATCTAGCTATGACTTTGTGATAGTTTTGTATTTATAAATATTTATTACTAGTTTGTAAATATTTATTATAATTTTTAGTGATTATTTTAACAATTCTACAATAAGTTAATAATCATCATATATTTCATTTAAAATATTATAATTTATAATTGTAGTTTTAAAAGTTTAAGCGTATAAATTCAAGTAAAAAAGTCGAAAAAAGTCTAAAAAAACAAAAAGTCGAGAAAAGTCAAAGACCAGTTTGACCGGTCTAACCGGACGGTTCGACCGGACTCGGAGGCTCAGCCGGGTCAATGGTTGACCCGGGTTTCAAAACATTGGTTTTCCTCATATGCACAATCGACGGTTTAAGCACAATCTCTTAGTTCACAACAGATGTCAAAATGCAATTTTATGCGGCAAAATAGCAAAATCTTAGGGTTTTTTACCTGAACTAATTCATATTGCCCTCTCGTCAAATCCCTTTTATGTATGACCTGATAAAACAAGCAACAAAATCAAACACTTGATGTTAATCTATATGTGATATCAAGTAGGCAAAAACATATCACTTCAAATTAGCAAAAACAAATTTCAGTTATAAACTTAGGCGTCTATTAAAGCATACCATTTCAAAAAACATTTTGTTAAACTCACTAATATAGATTAAGAACTTATAATGGAATGTTTTTTTAAAACAATTGACTAAAGGGAAATGGAAAGAAACCAAATAATGAATCAAGGGTCTACATGTCAAAGAAAAGAAAGATATCTACCCGTTCTTGGTGAAGCTTTTTACTTTATAGAATGATGGAACTTTAAATTGTGCGAAATGAGAGCTCTTGCCCGAATACAAAATAAGACGAATGCCAAAGGTTATAAACCTTTAAATACAACTCAACTCAAAGAGATTCATCCTTGTATAACTTTTCAATTTATAATGAAGCAATATGATAATGTCTAAGCTCTGAGAGAATTATTTAAGCAACTAATGATTCCATAAACAAATGTAAGTTATTCAAAAGGTAAATTCTGATAAATGGTCTTGTGATTCTGAAAATTATCTTGGTACCTACAAAAATAAAAAACACATGCAGTTGAATGTCAATCTCTAAGCTATTTTACATAATCATATAAAAATATGCTTATGATACAATTATAACAACCAGTTGCCAAACTTACAAATATATTGTAACTCAGTGAACTTTCTGTGTACTTTATTATGTATATGTATATGTATAATGTATATATCTACAAAATTTTAAGAATATATGAAAGATTCATTCACAATCCCTTTCAACATAAGTTCAAAGTTGAGATTGGTTGATTAGTTCACCACTTTAATGAACTTCAACGAAGCATACCTTCAAAATAATACATAAACGAAAGAAAATCAGAAAAATATCATAAAAATAAAATAAAATTTGCCCAACAAACAAATTTAGAATAAGGATTTAAGAAGCACACTTACTTAAGAAGCCAAATGATTAAGTGTTGGCCTGTGATTCAAACTTATGTTTTCTTGATTGGGCATGAACCACAACATGATCAAAGTCTTTTATTTCCATAAAGGAATGTACGTTGCAAACAACATTCACTTTTTAAGATTATAATAAAATATCGAATACTTCACCAAAACAACTTAAAATGCATATATATATTTTTTATAACAAATTGCAAGGAAAATATCGATGCTCCCATATATAGAAGTAATGATAGATGGATGTAAACAATATTCACAAAAAGCATATAAGTATATATTTCCATTTTGGATAAAAAAGTATTAACATTATGCATGAAAATATGATTTTGGCAGAGAAGTTTTATACATGGCACAATAAAAAGAAAAGGAAAATTACATTGTTACATCGATAGACAATCGTGATGTATTTCGAGGCATTTGTTCTTTTATCATATATGATGTCGTCAGAAAATCCTGAGTTGGTGTTCGTCGATCTATTTTCTCTTCAATTTTGAAAAAGAAACGTATATAGTTTAAGGAAAAGTATCTAATACTACTTGAGATAAGTATTATTTATATTGCTAAGTAAGTCTCAATATGTTCCTCTTTTCATCTTTTTTGTTTTTCTTTTCTATTATATAGTTTACGTTTACAATTAGCTTTACTATTTTACGAGAACTCATCTTTTTTCATTTATTATAATATCTTTTATTATAATTATTATTTAATTTTTGTTGTGAAATGTTAGCTTTCATAAGGTGATGATTTTTGCATACATTAAATTAAATTGGGATCAAGGAGCGTTTGTAGTTTATGTTAATTGGTCTAACATGTTTACGAAGCAACTGTTTTCTTTTGATGGAGGAGAGATCTATCAGAAAATTGGGGTTGTGAAAGTGAATGATTTTAATAACCGGATATGTCAAATTGTCTAGGTATCACGAAATTCATCACGGGATAATTCAAGAGAATATTCAAGTTTATGGCAACCAAAACTTGAATCGGTATGTTTTTGTGTCTTTAATCTCATGTTTGTATACTTTACTTGTTGTCCATATTGTCCATATTGTCCATAAGAATTTCTTGAATACCCTGACCGCTAAACCAGGAGAAATTATTTCGCGGGATGTATGTGTTTATGATGTAAGGTAAAAAGTCATATTTTTACGTACATTATTTACCCGATTTCAACCCTAATCTTGACATATTCTTATGATTTTAAGGTTTTATGACCATAATCTATCAAGAGGGCTAAAACTTAGATGGTATTTTAAAAATGAACAAAAAAGCTCAAATAACATGTAAACTAGAGCTAAAACAAGCACATTCGATTCGCACGAGCTTTTAAGCACCTGAAGGTTCAAAAATAGGAAATTAAGTTTAATTAACTTCATAATGTTCCTCAGGTAATTACAAGAACGTGGGCGAAAGAATCATGCAAAACGGACGAGAAACGAAGAAGATACGACTAAACGAAGATACGAGATCGCACAAGGCCACACACCACCACACCAGGAGGGCGTATGCGACCTCCCATAAGGGCGTATACGGCCACTAGGGTGTATTACCCCCTCCCAAATGAGTGTATTCACCCCCCTTTGGGTGATTTTCGGTCCTTATTTGGTCTTGTGAATACGCCCAAGCTCCAAAAGGTGTCAATGTGGGGTGTCGAATTTTAGTCTATAATGAAGATTGGGTGTATTTTGGGCACGATTTAGCCTATAAATACCCCTTTCAACCTCCTCATTTCACACATCTCATTCTACACACATCTCTCTCTAGTTTCTCACTCTAAAATTAGTTAGTTAGTTAGTTAGTTAATTAGTAGTTAGTAGAGAGCTTAGAGCTCTAATTGTACGGAGGTGCTCCGAGACTACGACTAAGTAAGATTTTTTGTAACACCTATCTAGATTCTATTATTTATTCTATCTTCGTTATTTTTAAATATGTCGTGCTATTGCCATGATTATTTAGAAATGCATGCTAGGATTATAATTATGTTAGGCTAAACAAATCTATGTGGTTGTTATGATAGTCGTTATGCTAGGGTATTTATGCTAGGGTAGTTATGATATAATATATGTCAAATGCTTATTTATCCAAATTATGGTGTGGTTGAGACCTACTAATGAATCTCTAGATGTATGTCCCTCCGTTATTTGTGTCAGATGTTCGATGAACTCGACAAGGCCGGTGTTCTCCCGATTGAAATATATTGATAGGAGACACGGAGCATAGGATTAGAGATAGATTAGATTTATCTTCATTTATCAAATGTTTTAGAGAGAACTTTCGGAACATTTGTGATTTAATTATTTATCTAAACATCCCGCATGAAGTGAACTGAATGTTATCCCTATCACCCTACTGTATGTTCTTGTTTGATTGTTGCCTTAGGTTTGCATGCTAGTATTAAGTTGCCTGATTGCTGCAGTTAGATATATGATTAGGTTTTCAAACATGAAATAATTCCATACATCAGTTTAACATGCTTAGAATAGTTATGATGATTAACATGTAATAATGATGAACAATTTTACTGGCCGTTTGACAAAACCATTCCAACTCATTCCGTGGGGTCACTCTCGTTCATATTATCATTTATTCAACGATTCATTCCATGATACGAATATATCTGATGTCTGAGCTTGGGGAATGAGACTCGAGGATGGTTGTCGGTTATATTGGTTACTACATTTAGGACAACTTCTGGTGTATAGTACATTTCATAGCTTTTATTCATGTGACATATTGTTTATCTGATTGTGGACAACTCTACGTTAGGTAAGTAATAGGCTAGGAGCTATGGCTCATTTGGACATAGAAAATAGATCCCATAAGGGAAGACAATGAACCTTCTAACGAAGCAACGTATTAGCTAGCTGAGTCCGTGGTATAGCAATGGAAACACCTCCATGTGTAGTACAATTGTGGAAGCCCGGAAAAAGCCGTTAGTCTAATGCTTTATGGATTATCGTTCATTGTTTCAAACTTTTCTATCAACCCTAGGTTTATCATCATTACTAATGCCCTAATTAAAAATAACTACCCCTAAATAGCATATACGTAATTCATAGTAACCACTCGCTTAACTCTTAGTACTCTGAGTAACCTCCACTCCTATATTAGTTTAAGTATTGCCTTAGATAATTTGAAAACCAAAACAACCAACTCATCCAACTATCTTATCCCAACTAAATTACAAAGGATAATTGAACCTCCCTAAATTCCTATGCCTGTGTAGTTTGAAGAATGATACCTGAGTCATACCTGCTTACTACCCTAATAATAACCTTAATAGATAATAAGTAGTAGTAACTTAGGATACCCAGCATTAAAAATATAAAACACCCACTGATCCGGTCGATCGGTTGCCGACCGGCAATTACCCCGACGACGCTTGCTGCGATCGACCGTTTGGCCCTCATCAATGACTCAAAACTTAATTTACACTCAAACATGCAATGTGCTAGATTTCATAGTCCGACTTTAACAGGCCATAACTAAATAAATACTTGTCCAAAATTTCTGATTTTTCTTCTGGAACTTAGCTTTAGGTGTTAGCTTTCAAACCCAAGTGGTCTCACACAAAAAGATTGAGTATTCAACCTCTAAACATGTCACACAAAATTGGTGCGTCAGCAGAAACTTTTCTGTCACCATAAGTTTGTGAGGCATGGTCCAGGGTTCAAATGTACTATAAAAATTACAAAAAAAATATTTTTAGACACCTAACATGTTGATCTCAGTAGGGTAAAAATATTTTGTCTTGAAAGATTGTGCTTGTATGCTTATAAAATGCCTAAACACACAACATAGAAAAACTCGAAGAAATGGCTAAATGTATGTTGTCTATATTACAAAATTCATAAAATGGACCAAAAACATGTTAATATATGTAAACGATTTTTCTCAACTTCCTTATGGTATAAAGTACTGTGGGAATTAAATTTGGAATTTTTGGAACTTATATCTACATCAGTTTCTATCAAAATTTAGACTTGTGTAAAAATTTCAAGTTGTTTGGAGCAACGAAACTCTGTTTTCTAATATATCATGATTATAAACACATATATCAAAATAGATACCAAAAAAGTACCAGAATAATGTAATTTTTGGTGCGGAGTGTTATTTTCTGAAAATAACACAGAAAAAGTTCCAGGAATTTTTGGCATTTTTGGCTTGGGAAGCTAACTTTTATTATTTAATTCCTTGTTATATTAATAGTTCCGTTGAAAATAGCATGTGTTACCAAGACGACCATCACATGTGTTATTAGCGACTATCGCTTGTAACACATGTGATAGTCGCTGGTAACAGTTTTCAAAACCCACAAAAAAATGCTAAAAAAAGTTCATCGAAAGTATATCTTGTGAGATGTTTAATCGAAGGGGAAAAACACCGGTGTTTATGGTATAATTTTTATAATTTTTTACTTGCCGTTTTTGAGATATTTAAATTTAAAAATGCAAGGGAAAGTGGGGTTTTTGCAAATAGAGCACTCCTACTGGTTTCCCATTCTCACAAAAAAACTCATAATTATTTGAACTCGCCTCCACAATTATAATAAATATATAGAAGAACTAATTTTAGAAGTTAGTTATTTTGAAGAGTAAATTCGAAGAATAGTCCATGTAGTTTATACAAATTTATGAAAATCGTTCTTTAACTTTTTTTTTCGCACCATCAAGTCCAATAAGTTTACTTTTGAATCGTAAATGGTCCCTCCTCCACCTGAAAAGAATAAAATACCCCTTACCTCTTTATTAACAAACTACCTTGAAAAATATTATTGGTTAGCAGGGTCGACCCATTTGGTAAAATCTTGACCCTAACTCGACCTGAAATCTAAATAAGTTGGCTGGTTTTCACATTGCTAGGTTGCATTAGCTTGGATCAAATTTCTGGCTTCTAATGCTTACTTCTTCCCTCCTTGCTAAAGTAAGATAGCCAACTAAGTGAATTTAATTATAGATACACCAAATAAGTTTATACAAGTAAAAACATATTTCCTCGATGATATATTATATCGAAGCTTCTTTTGATCCATAGGATAAAAAAACATAATGTTATTTTTGGTGTATAGAAAATAACATTTGTAAGTGGTTATAATTTTAGTAGGGATATATCGAGTAATAAAATTGAGTCGTAATTAAATTAAACGGACCCAGTAAGCTGCAGTAAAACCGGTGATCCCAGATGATAGATGACTGACATAACCCCCGAATAATCAATAACACCCCAATGATACAAAACACCACCACCCCATAGACTAAACGCACCGCCGGTGTATGAAAAAACCAACCACAGTGGAACAAAAGCCATCCAAGCCCTGATATTCATCCTCCCTAGAACAGATCTATTAAGAAAAATCATAGTGATGGCTACTAAATTGAACTGAAAATACGCCAGTATAGCAATATAATAAAACGGTTCGGTTGCTGGAGTTTCAATTTCACCGCTTCTGTAATAATGGGTGCTCTCAGGCACCACGGCTTGATAGATAAGATATTTCTGACCCAACGCCGTTCCACCCTTCCCCAGAAAGGCAACAACTGGTCACCAAAAGCCATACGATAGCAGAGTAGGATCCAACATATGAGAATGGCCGTGGATGCGTAAAGGGCCATGAACACGGAGTTAATTGCCCATTTCTTTTTGATGATGGAAGCTTACAGGATCACCAGTCCCGACATGCTCTGAAGCCCCACTAGTGTAGGTGCTGTCATTTGCCATGCGTTATCCCCTTTGTTCAGCAATCCCAGGACCGTCAGTGGGTGTGCTTCATATGCCGCGATTGTTGGTCTTAAGAATTTTTATTTGTCCAGGGGAAATAAATTCCAGTGACAATTATCTGTGTTTATACGAAAATGTTCCGGTTAAAGTTAGTTGAACCACTACAAAGTCTTACCTTTCTGAGTATTTATTTCATTCAAGAAGATTGGTCACAATAGTCCAAAAGTCTTTGGTCTTTGGAGGCTAGTGGTGCTCTTTTAGTTTTTTCAACTGAAAGTCCCTTTGAACGGATCCAAACGGGATTACAATGTGTATTAGTTTGCGGAATGGTATAATACACAAGAAACAACAAGTAAATGCAAGTGTTAAGTGTATAGATTCGTATGTGTTCGAAGATATCTCTGTATATTCGAATAGTACTGATAAAAAGCGCTGTTTAATAAACATTACAAGTTGGTATTTATACCCAGCAAGTTCGTATGAACTTAGCTGGTCCTAGGTTCGTACGAACTTACATGTTCGTACGAACTTCCTAGGTTCGTACGAACATATAGGTTCGTACGAACTTACAATACAACTTACAAAAAGGCTAAGTTAATTAAACAAACTACAAATTAACTAAAAAACTAATTACAAAACTAACTATTACAAAATAAGATCTGTTGTCACAAAACGTACACCAACATCAACTTTGAGGCTTCTATGTTCCAATGAAGTGGATTATGGGAGGGGGACACCTTCGAATATTTGAACTTTTTCAAAAAGACTACCCTCAAGCTTTCCCATGCGCCGCTCTTAGTTTTCTTCTTCTTTTATATCTTTATTAGCTTTTACACCCGTGTATACAAACAAGTCATTTTAAAAAATATGAAATAATATTATTTGAACATTTAAAAATAATTGCAAATTTAATTCGTAAAATATGATTGGTAAACTTAAATCTCAAAGAAAATGTTAAGCAACTAAAATATATGAAGGAAAAAAAAGACAAATACTAGAAGATGGTGTATTGCATATAGGTCAAAGTGATTTTAAACATATTTTTTTGTAAGTTATATAGGAATCACCTATGAAATTATTGACATAAGAAGCGAGCTACATGTGAACAATTAATTTATATAATATATCTTCTTTATATATCTAAGGGTTAACAATTTTGATAAAAAATAATAGAGTATGTTACACGATTTTCTTAAATTAAAATAAGTACTTACAATACATTAATCAAACTGTTTGATTTTCATAATATTTAAAAAGAATATAAGATTATCATTTAAAATTGTTGAAAACCTAGTGTAAAGTTATGATCTAATTTAGATAATGTTAGTAGTATAATAAAACTATAAAAACCAACTTAATTAGCATGTGAACTTGCATATGTGCGATGATTGTCTAATTAACTTTTGATATTTGTTGTCTTTGAAGTTAGAAAAGATACGTTCAAATGACTATATATAAGTCAATCTAAAACTTTATATTAACATAAACTACATATACATGCAACTATGCAAGTTCCTTCTAAATATGTTCTCTTAGTTAATGTTGTTAAATCCAACTATTCATGACTCCATACATTAGCAATTGAAGCTAGCAAAATGAGTACTTTATCTATAGTAATAACTCAAAACATGTCATTCATCTTTATATATATTTATTATACTATAAATAAATAAATAATAATATCCGGTTAAAGTTAGTAAACACTCATGGTGATAATGTCTCCGGTTCATACTAAATAGTTGAAGTTTGAGTTTAAGTGTCGCAACCCCCAAGACGCGTGGCAGCGGAAGGTATGAGGTGTCAATGGGGCGTCGACCAAATCAAATATCACAACACAAGAGTTACAACAAACGACCTCTATATGAGATGTTTTCAAAAATCATTACATTACAAACTTAAAAGTGTTCACATAAAACTAGGAGTTCGCATCCGATACGTAGAATTACATAAATATTATTACAAAATATAGTAAATGCAATCTAATTCCTTGGTTGTTTCAAAATATGCGACTCGAGCTATTGCTTCCAAAGCATCCTACTGCTGCTGGTCACCTGAGAATACATACTAAAAGAGTCAACATAAAGTTGGTGAGTTCATAGGTTTGAAAACAGTTGATATCACATCGTATGGAACGTGTGGAACACAAGATTTCTTGTTTGTATCATCCAACAATGATAGTAATGTATTACAAAAATGTAAAAGAGCTGTATATTGTTGCCATGAGCCCATAGTTCGAGCTTAACTGTGGTGTCGGGTCACAATCAAGTGCCACGATCGTGGTGCCTCCCTGCGAGTACCTAATCCAACACTCGTAAGAACAAAAGATAATGCGTCCGTTTGACCAGTTAGCGCGACTAACCCGGATGTGGGAGTCAATCCCAAATAGTACTATTCATTAACATTCATGCTATAACGATACTAACAAACTATGTGTGGGGGACTTTCAAGATTAGTTAAATAACTCATGCAACCAATATATCGTGTTTTGTACTTGCGTTCACATAAATATAGCAGTTGTTAAAAGCAGTTGTATGTATTCTCACCCCTGAGTGGAAATAGTAGAAAAAAGGGGCTATGAAACTCACCTGAGATTAGTATGTTATTTAGCAAATAACAAATAGCTAGCAACTTGTGTTCCCAAGAGAAATCTTCTAACGCCCTAGACGTATAAGATTGTGTAAGTAGATGTCTCAAAAGACCATCTATAGTGATTGTATAAGTGGAGGGTTAATGTCCACTTAAGCCAATCATGTAGGTGGAGGGTTAATGCCCACGTATTCGCTAGTAGTTCACTTAACTAGTATGTCCATTCTTGTTTGCTTGTTGAAAACGTGTACGACCCGTTGGTGAAAGTTTGTGAAAACATAATGTTGATTAGTGTGGTAAGTGGGCGAAGCCTACGAATGACTGGGGTCCGGGGGCAGCGCCCCTGGTGGCGGGGTCCAAGGGGTGGCAACCCCTGGTAGGGTCCAAGGGGCAGGGCCCCTGGCTGGGGTCAAGCTGGGTTTTTAGCGACACAAGGATAGTGTCGCTTAGTGTGATTGGCGACACAAAGCTAGTGTCGCAAAATGTTCGATTTTTGGGTTGTTAGCGACACAAGGCTAGTGTCGCTAATGTGATTGGCGACACAAAGCTAGTGTCACTAAGGTGACGGTTCAAATGCTATAGCGACACAAGGCTAGTGTCGCTAATGTGATTTTGGCGACACAATGCTAGTGTCGCTGAGGTGACGGTTCAAATGATATAGCGACACAAGACTAGTGTCGCTAATGTGACGATTCAATGCTATAGCGACACAAGGCTAGCGTCGCTAATGTCTACTGGGTTTCCGCGACACAGGGATCAGAAACAGACCCGTTTTGCCAATTTTATTTCGTAATCCAAATGTTCGAGATAAAGTTCAAGAAAAATATATGTTGTTTCTTAGTATGTTAGGTACTTAAAATAATTTTTACAGGATTTTTAGACAAGTCTAAGTATTTATAAAAATTGTAGTTTCCCACAAAGGTCAAAAAGTAGCCAATCAGGAGACATGCAAGGAGATCGAGTTTCTGGGCAGAATGCGTGCGTATTTGGACGAGGTCATCTAAACGACTATTCTTCTCAACAAAATTTCAGAAGTTTTGACGCTGGTTTCAAATCTTTTGGATATGTAAATCTCGAGTTATGACTAAAACAATGAGGGACAATTTTTCTGCCTTTTACCCAGCCCGCCTACATGTTTTTGTAAGAATTATTTCGGGTATCAAACGAGCTTCAAAAATTATGAGACCAGTGGCAAATGAAAGATAACTTCTTAAACTTAGTTTTAGCCTTTTGAATCGTTCATTTTGGTTAAGTTTTGAGGGAGATATCACCTCCCAAAGTCGGACAAGTTTCCTGGCCGGATTTCATGTAAGGTTCTTGCATGTTTTAAGCTATGAAAACGATTTTTGTGCAATCTTTTGGACATATCTTTGTTAAATGAGCATTTTAACATGTTTATTGTGTTACAAGTATTCTAAATGAGTTAGATGTTCTTACGAGTTGAAAGACCGATCAAAAAGGAGAGGAAGGTGAGGAAATGGCTTGATTTCTTGACTTCTCCTTGAAAGTGTGATGGCGGCTTGTGGTGGTTGATGGTGGTGAGGATGGTGGCAGATTTTTTTAGAGAGAGAAAGAGAGTAGGGAGACTAGAGAGAAGGAGGAGAGAAAGTGTGGGTTGTGTGTGTGAAAAATGGAGTGTAGGGAGGTGTTTTTGTGGGGTGGGGTTGGGCTTATTTGGGGTGGGCCTATTTGGGGTGGTCTCTTGGGCCAGCCTAGGCCGAGATGGGCCTGGCCAAAAGGTGTTTCGGGCTCGTGACTTGTTTTCTCGACTTCGTGTTTCGTTCCCCGTTCGTTTAAACGTTAATTTGTGGTTTTAAAAAGTAGATAATTTACGTTAAGCTTTTGTATATACTTTTAAATTTGTGGATAATATTCGGGATAAGTAAGTATTCTTAAAATACTAAATTGAGTTACAAAAGCATATTTCGGGTGTTGCTCGGGTGTCGGGCTCGGTTTGCGCGTTTTTGTCGCATTTGTTACGTTTTAAACACAACGTCAAAGTTTTTCGTGTATTATTATTTAAAATAATAATATAAGGTATATAAACACTATTTTAACTATAAAATATGATTACGTTATCTATGAAAAGTTTTCACCAACGTCGTAATAATAGTCGGATCACGTCCGGTTGTTTCGTGTATTTACGAATAATTACGAAGGTGTAATTCAAACAATTACGTAAGCGTATATACACGTATATACAAATATTTGCAAGTAATCACAAGTACTTAGCCTAATAAAGAACTAAATACACGTAATTAGAGTTCTAGTTTAAGGTAATCATTACCCTAAAGTGTCGGGTGTCACATTAAGTTTGTGTATGTGTTATAGGAATGAAAAATAGGGAATGGCTTTGTTTATTGTATGAAAGAACTAATCAAAAGGAGTGTTAGAGTTACGATCAAAAAGTACTTGTCTTCTTGATATATCATATACGTAGAAGAGTTTTTATTTTCCAAATTGATTTATTTTTTAATAAAATACAAGGAAAATAAAGATTGTAATTGGTCAATTTTAGTGAATTTTTAAATCATGATTGATGATGTCATCTTTTCATTAATTTTAGTCAATTTAAAAAAATCAAATAATTCTACTAGTCAATTGAATATTTGATGACATCATCAACCAATTCTTATATTATATTTAAGATTTTTTATATTTAGTTATAATGATTCTAGTAACTATGATTAACAACGAACTTTCCACATTATTTCCACTACAACAATAAAGATAAAAAGACAAAATATAATGTGAACGATCACATTTCTTCTGCCCCTACTTTTTGTAACATCCCAAAATTTGAGATGTTTCTAATAACAAAATAAATAAATAATTGTATAGTAGGTCATTAGGTGTAAGAAATATTATTAGACTTATTATTATTATATGTTGAAGTATTATAAAGTGTTATGAACTTCAAAGTTGATCAACAGATTAAACACGGATAGAAGAGTTTAGTTAGGATATGACTGTCAGTCGGTTGCTACTCCATCAATATATTACCCGAGATTTGGCTAAATAATCCTCATGCTTTCATTCGATGGACAACCACATAATAGAGAGAAACCATGGAACGACAAAGAGCTTGATTTTTGGGACTCGTCTCATGACTTTTCGTTGAAGGTAACAATTCTTGTAAGATTAAACTCGTAGGGTCTAGGTGAGTACATAACGTCAAATGATCGAGTTTATGTGGTTAATAAACGTATAGATTTCTCTTCAAAACGTTTTATTATTGGTTTAATCGAATACTGTTTTTGTTGGCTAAATGGGTTGGTATAGATTTAATAATACAACGTATAATGATGATGATTTATTAACGGTAAATCATAGATTGATTTCTAGTTGTAAACATATTTAAGAAAAGGTGATGTTTAAAATCAATATAATTAATATAATTAAGGTGGTCTAGTACCTCACGTGAAGATGACGACTTTTAAAATCAAATAGAATAAGCGTTAATATATTTGTAAATCTAGTTGGGACAGTAAAGGGAAAACAACAATTGCTTTGGGGTTGTTAAGTTGTACATGTTGGAGTTGATGATCATGGTTTTAAGTCTAACAATATTTGCCATGGCTTAATTATTTTACTTCTAAATACAACTAACTTCAATTTTATGTTCTAAAAGAGACATACGTCTCGAGTCTTTGTGTTCTAAAAACAATAGTGGCAAAAGTTATGTAGTGAGAAATATGTACACATATGTAATTTTATGCTATTAATGTGAATATGTTAATTAATTACACTTATACAAAAGATTATGACAATGTAATGGAAATCAACAATTGGCAAATGCGGCTTGTCTTACTTTGACTTTCAAAGTCAAAAAATTAGTTGATCAATTACAACAAATGAAAATTTGAACCATAACAAAGAGGAAATGAAGTGATACTAACGAATTAGTGGCATACGGCAATATTGGGGTTTGTAACCTAGAAACCTTCCCAATATTTTATTTTCTCGAAATAAATCATTAAATGCACTTATAAGGAAATACTGCCTGCAAATAGAGCGAGGATGGAACATGAAGTATTCTCCTGAAGTTAATAGATAATAATCGAGATCTCCACCAATTATGTGTTTCCATGACTTGTAATAAGCTAATGGATCTTCTTCATTATCACCATCATCGTAGATAAGGCTGATCACGCACTCCTTTACCATTACACCATCTTCCTCGTCCTCTAATATGGCAACAAAAACTTCATCACCATCTTCAAACTCATTGTTCGCAAACATCCAATGGCTTAACCATACTACATTTTGGCCAACTTCTCCAACAACAATTATATAACTCATATATATCCAGGTGCGGCCTTTTGTTATATTCATTATTCTTATTCCTAACAAACTCTCCCTACCTGTACCTTGAAATGTATGCACGGAACTTATATTCAAACCACATATAATATTCATTGAGGATGGAATGATAAATGACTTTGATGATGCATTGCTTCTATAACCATACCAATTTGGAAGCTTGTTCCCTACAAAATATGTGCTGAATATTCCAAATTCATAACACATCTGCACATGCAATTAAGATTAGTTACTATAAGACCATCAATAATGGCGTTTATATTTGCAAGTCTATAGTGGCATGGCTGGATAAAGTATTGTTGGTGCATATTGGTGTGACAATCGGCGTCTATAAATCTTAGATTGAACGAAATGCGACAATTCCATGTTTTGCGACACTTACTAAATGCGACAATAATAGATTGTCGTAGGTATTGTCGCAGGTATGTGCAGGAACTAGTATAAATACCTCAGCAATTTATCATCTTTGTTAAGTGTTTGAGTTAGGTTTCTCAGAACAGTTTGTATACTTCAGTAATCGATATTGAATATCAAATATACAAGAAGTCATTTGATTTAGAATCGCATTATCATAAACAATTGTTTCAATCGGATTCCGCACGTTGAGTTAATTAATTCGAATCAGATCCGTACCTACACGGACCTACAAGTATCTATGTGGAATTTATTGTAGATATTGCATTATATATCAAAGTCCATGGAGGGCTACCGAAGTAATATTGATTGAAGTCCATGGTATGGAGTAAAGAGAGAGAAACTCAAGTGGGCCCGTCACTACTTTTTAACTCTTTCAATGGTAAAATATGTATAAGATATGAGTATGTGATGACAAATTAGTAATATAATAATTATAATATAATATTTAAGTAGACTGACTCCAGTTATGGACTTGGGTAAGTTTATAGGACTAGGGATGTAAGTTAATAGAAAGTAATCGTTGATACAAAACTGATGTGGCATTGCTATCGACATGGTGAAGTCTATAGCATTACGGTTGCTCTCAGTGCAAGTTTTAAATAGTGTATAGTATCAGGCGATACAACTATTACCAAGGTGGTCTAGTGGTAAGGTGTTGGATGTCCTCACATGAGATCCTATCTGAGGTTTGAATCTCACTAGGTAAACATATTGTGCATATCAATTCATGTAGGTTAAATAGTAGGTGTATAGTAACAGATGATACCTGGACGGGAAGTTCCTTGACATCATTGGGGCTTGCAGAAACCGTTACAGGAACCTCTTGACCTTTTACATCCTGTAAATTTGTCCAGCCCAAACGACATAATATACTTTCATCGACCAGTCCTAAATCTTGGAGTTTCATCATGCCCTCAATTTCTTTCAATGATTTCGAATATCGGTAACTCATAATTGGAAGTCTCAACCTTTGCGGATGAAATACTATTTTTTCAAGTGTATGACAGTTTTCTGCACACAACACAGTCATTGTAATTGGAGGGCACCATATTGACTTCAACATAAAACATCTATTAACACTGAGTAACTCAAGCCTGCTTAGGCTTCTCACACAATCGGGCACATATTCAATCAGATTTCCATCTAAATGCAATTCCTTCAACATTGCCATGCTACTGAATTCCACAGGAAAAGATTCATTAATTAAATTATTATCTTCAAGAGACAACAGTACAAGCGATTGTGGCAAAGAAACCAAAAATGATTTTGGACTTCTTGGTACAAATGTTATTAAAGAAGTTGGAGTTGCATGTGCTTCTCGGACTTCCCGTGACTCCATATCACTCCTATCAATTGGAAATTCATTAAAAGCAGTGCAACCCTTTATTAATAGTAATTTAACCTTCTTTAATTTGCTTATGCTGCTTGGAAGCTTTTTTAGCTTATTGCAGTTGCTCAAATCAAGAAGAACAAGCCTATCACATCCACCAATTGATTCACAAACCTCAGTCAAACTTGTGCAACCTGCTAATATAAGGCTCTCAAGTGATGGTAATTCTGAAAAGCCACCAATCTTGACAAACTTACAGTAACTTAGATTAAGAAACTTCAAAGACCCAAGTAGCTGTTATAATAGAAATCAATTAGTCAATCTTAATTGAACTGTATAGGAATAAGTAAAAGATTTTGAATTTAATACCTTGGGTTTCTGCCACAGTTGTTCTAGCTCACTATAAGACATGTCAAGAGCAACCAAATTGTCCACCGGTAAATCTAAAGGTATATACTTCAGTTGAAATCCATGCATGCACAACCATCTTATGCCTTCCGGAAAATTCTTGTAGGAACCCTTGAGTTTTACATGATTGAGTTGGAGTATATTCAGTTTATCCATCTTCCTAAAAGCATCTGTTCTCAATTCTATTTTTGTGCAATGAGGCGATGAAAACGTTGGGAAAAACCGAGGAAAAACCCTTCGGATGAATAGAACTGCTATGAAAATCTTGTTGACAATAGTTTGAAACTTTTTCGTAGTCACATTACTTAATGGCTCTTTCTTCAACATGTTCATGTCAAGGACGAGACCTTGTACTTTTGATGTACCCTAATTTAAGAAGCAAGGACCAACAAAACGTTGATAAAATAGTAAAAAAAAAAAAAAAAGAGAAGAAGCAAACAGTAATGAATACAAGTGAAGATTATGTTCTATTACCATGTTTTCTTTCAACAATTTGAGGCTCTCCTCATGATTCCATACTCGACTACGCTTCCAGGGCTTGTTAGGTGATTCTTGACGAACTAAATCTCTACCCATCTCTTGAACCAACTGATGCATCTGTAACTCATCTTTAATTCCAACTGTTAGAAGACATCTATCAATTAGCTTGGTGATCCCATATGATGCACGAATACCACATTCCTTCAAAATCGTTTCCGTGACTACTCTATCTTCCCCAACAAAAAAGCATGCAACATGCTTAAACAATTCTTGACAATTCAATGATGGCAATGAATCAAAGCTTATTTGCAAAACCTTTTGTATATTGGTATAGAATTCTTTTGTCTCCAACATTTCAAACGTGTCCCTCCATGTATCTACATCTTCATTGATTAGAGAAGAACCCAAAACTTTAAGAGCCAACGGATGTCCTCCACAATACTTTGCTATTCTCATTGCCTCTTCTTCGTAACCTTCCTTCGGAGAATTGGCTCCAAATGCATGCCAACATAAAAGACTTAGAGATTCACGGTGACTTAAACCCGAAAGATTGTGCTTCATATGTTTGCGAGCAAATGTTGTGCGGAACAATGCACACTTTTCTGTCACTGACCCGTCTTTTGTAGTTACGATGATCTTGCTTCCAGGGTGGAAACCTTTTGTTCCAATCAACATATTTAACTGCTCAAAATTATCGATACCATCAAGAACCACAAGCGTTTGTTTATTGATTAATGCTTTCTCTATCTTACCAGTGCACACGTTAACATCAACTACTTCGGTCATACTTTTCATTAGAATGTCACCAAGTAGTTGTTTTTGTAAATCAAGCAATGCAGTACTTGATTGTTCTGAATATTTTCTTTCTATGCCATCAAGAAAGCTACTTCTTTCAAACTCGTGGTAGTGCAACTTATAAATATAGTCGGCCAAAGATGTTTTTCCGATCCCAGCCATACCCCAAATTGTGAGAATGTCAGCAGCAGTATCTAAAGATTCTTCTTTTAACCAAGAACTGATGGTATCAATGGAAGAGTCCATCCCTATTAAGTGTGGAAGCTTACTCTGAAAATGTGAACCCAATCTACTGCTGATATCCTTGACAATTTCTTCAATAAATGTCGTCTCCTTTCTGAAAAGTGATTCAGATCAAATGAAAACAAGACCACCCAAAAATTTCTTCTAAGAGTATCTCTAATGATAATTTTTCTTAAAGTTTTTTTGTACAAAAAAATATTTCACTTTTACCATTCGGGCGGCAATGATGGGTCCATCCAATTGATCTGAATTTTTTTAATAGGCTTGTGAAATTTGAGTGTTTGGCTAAAGACTCTTTCTTAATTTGTGTGTAGGTTATAAAGGAAAATGCTTTGAAAAAGCTTTTTCCATTGGAGTGAATACGTTTTTCCTATAAAAAGTTAATGGAATATGACGTCTGACCACAAAAAGTCATTAAACCTTTTCCATTGGGGATGCTACTAATATGTTGGATCGTCCTATTTGGTTTATTGAGCTATATTTCCTCTTAACATTTTTCCCTTTTTGGCCAACTTCCATTAACATTCATATTGTTTACAGCTGAAGAATACTTAATCAGAAAAGAGTTCTATGAAAATAATAGTTAAATTTTTTTACCGGCCATTTGCATCCTTTCCTTTCAAATCAGCAACTTCTGTAAGAGCTTTAGTCCATAACTCCAACCTCGGAACACGTTGACTTTTCTTTCCCTGGTTGTTTTCTATGTCAATCATCTCTTTGTGTCTAGCCATTGCCTCTCCAAAACTACCCTTTTGTTTCCTGACATTGGTTGGGTCAACATGGTAGAATATCGGGAGAACAATATGATTGGAGACCTTTCTTTGATCAAGGATCGTGACGAGCTCATTTAAACACCACGTCGAAGATGCAAAGTTCTTAGACAACACAATTATTGAAGCACATGAGTTTTTTATAGTACTCACAAGCTCCAGATTCAATTCTTCCCCGGTTTCAACCTCATCCTCATCAAGAAAGGTACTTATGTTTTCATTTATCAAAGCTCGATAAAGATGATCGATAAAAGTGAGACGAGTGTCTTCACCCCTGAAACACAAGAAAACATCATATAATGATGCTTCTTGTTCTTGTAATTCAGAGATAATAGCCATGGTAATTAATTTAGATCACTGGCTGCAAGGCTTTGAAATTTTATCTGACATGTCCTTCTACTTTAAACTTAATTGTCAACTACAAAATAAGCGTTGACTTGTTCACGGCTATAGATTCCGTTGCATTTATCCATTATGGAGTGATACTAATATTATATTATTTAATTTTAATTTTAATTATTGGTTATTTGAAATCGTCAAGATGTGAATCACAAAATACGCACCATTATAAAATACTATTAATTAAATCAATTTGCTTTAGCTGGTTGACTCTATGAGATAGATGATGTGATACAGGGTTTGACTAAGTAAAAAGACAGTATTTATAGCGTTTTTGAAAAAATAGCTAGCTAGTTTTAAACCCAAAATATTAGAAAGATAGTAACTTGCACAATATTATGTGCACAATAAGTCATTCACATTCAATCATCAAGTGTCTTGATCACCACAATAAACAAATAGTTTACATTGTAAAATGAATCATCGGACATACGTATAAGAACCAAATTTTTATTCTAAATGATGTAATATATCTAACTTAACATAGTAGAATTAAGTTCAAATGAGAATGAAATATTTTGTGAGAATAGAGGAATCAATCTTAACCATCCACTTCATCAAGATAATAATACCCTCAACATTTTCAAAAATTGAATGTCACAAACGGCAACTTAAAAAAATATAAAAATTGCACCATAAAAATCAACATTTTTTTCTCTTCGATTAGACATCTACAAGGTATACTTTTGACGAACTTTTTTTTTTTCATTTTTTAGTGGATTTCGAAAACTGATAACGCATGTGTTAGCTGCTGGTAACACATGTGTTAGTTTCCGTAGCACATGTACTAGTTGCTGGTAACACATGTGTTAGTCGCAAGTAACACATATGTCACCAATAACTAGGTAACACATGTGTTAGTTGTCGTAACACATGTGTTAGCCGTTTGTAACATATGTGTTAGTCGCTGGTAATACATGTGTTAGTCGCTAGTAACACATGTGTTACCAACCACTAACACATGTGTTACCGGTTTTCAACCCAAAAAAAAAAATATTCGTCGAAAATATATCATGAGGGATGTCTAATCGTAGAGGATAGAACGTTGATTTTATGCTGCAATTTTTATAATTTTTTGATTAGACGTTTGTGAGATATTTAACTTTGGGGGAAAATTGGGTTTTGCCGAATGGATAGCTAGGATTCATTCGTTCATTCTCACTAAAATTTTCATTTTCATTTGAAGTCAACCTTAATATAGTAATTTGCGTTAAGAACCAATTGTTAAGTAAAGTGAGCAGCACGTGTTTCAGTTTGTAAGTAATCACTTTCAAAGAATGTGTTTGTTAATCAAGTTGTAAGTTTAATTAGGAAGGAAATGTTACCCTTTAAAGAGCTACTATTAAGCTGTTCATTTGGAAGAGAAGGGAGTTGACTGTTAATTAAGTCAAGTTATTTATTGTGTAAACTAGACGGAACCCCAAGCAAACTTTTATGTAAAAACAAAAAATTAACAACTCGAAGATTGGTCATACCCAATTAAAGCAATTTTGTCTACCTAAATCATGTTTTGGGTAAACATGTAAACATGTAAAAATGAAATAAACCAATACAAAACTATTTTTTTTGTACATGTAATTCCCTATAAGCCTATACATCTCAATATGATTAAAATAACTATCACAATCAAATAAGCAAGCAACCAGAATGGCCAGGCCCAGTTCCATCCAACCTATTTCAACTTCCCTCGGCATCTGGACTCACTGTTAACACTCTTCATATTCTAGAGTTTCCTACTGCCCATGACAAAATTTTGACTTTTAAGATTCAATTTGTAGGCTTGAGGTTTCTTATGCAAATCACCATCATCTTTGTGTTGATCGTGATTTTCCCTTTTCAGCCATAACGGATCAACTTTATCCATGTATTCCTTATGATCTTCCAATGACTTGCAATTCAAATCATTCTCCACACCACTTGTCTCCTGTCTTCCATGCACACCAGTGATATAACCATGATCTTCATGATTGATTTGTTGGTTTCTTTGACTTTGATTAGTCAACCAATACCACTTGCTGAAATAAACCGTAGACTAAATGATTTGAAATAAAACATATACTAATTATTCAACCCCAAGCGAAAGCCAGCCAACAATAGACGTTGTGTTAGTGAGATGGATAAAGCATGGAAAAACATAGCTGTCATGAGTAGATAACAACGAAATGGGTCATATTGATCAATACTGTCAAATTGATCAAAAGTCTCAAAAGTTGTAGAAAGTGTACTTTAGTGCATGAAACAACAACAACAATACCCAATCCCACCATTGGCAGGGTAGGGGAGGTAAGATGTACACAGTCATTACTCTACTTGAGGGTAGAGAGACTACTTCCAAGAAAACCTCCAACATACATGAGCGAATATGTAGTAGTGCAAAAGGAGTATAAGTAAGAAAAATAGTTATATGTTAGTAAAAATGTTTGTATACTAGAGTATAATTGTAGAATATAAATATATATGTATATAAGGTGTAGCTATATTATAAGCCATAAGTATAATATAAGAAATAAGTGTAAAAATCAATCATAATAAGGTTAAAATGCAGCTATAGCATATGAATATATGGGTACTATAAGATATAGGCTTAAAATATTAATATATTATAGATCTGAATATAATATCACTATATGTAGGTATGATGAATTCACCATAAACATATTATTGAGAGTAAGTAACAGTAATTAGATATATGTAAACGATATACGAAAATATATAAGAATACATGAATGTATTAAATATAAACATAATATATATATTATAATGTATATATTAGACCAAAACTAAAGGCATAAATATAGTATATATAATAAATATAGATATATTATAAAACAATATAGATTTGTAAAAGATATAATAAATACCACTACGACGGTCTGCCTAGGTACTCTATATGGTCCTAAACCACCTATTCATCATACTCTTCTATCCTAATCCTAATCCTCCACTCTATCAGAGGTCATGTCCTCGGACAAATACAACTCCTTCAAGTCGAGTTTCAGTCTATCATCCCACCTAAGTTTTGGTCTACCCCTCCTCCTCTAGCATGAAACCTCTATGGTAATTAAGTTCAAAAGTTTATATTATGAATGAAACAGTATATTATTTTGGGTTTATTATTTGGTTATGTATCGAACTTTACATTTTTTACTATTGTATGTAACCACCTTTCTAAAGTACTATTGTATGTATCGAACTTGTAATTTTCGTATATTGTATGTAACCACCTTTCAAAAGTGCTATTGTTTGTATCGAACTTGTGATTTTCATATATTGTATGTAATATTTCTTTTTAAGTCAAAGCTAAAAAAGGTAAGTTTCCTTTTTTGACCTTATGAAAAAGGAAAGTTTCCTTTTTTGTCAAGGCTAAAAAAGGTAAGTCAACATATAATATACGAAAATCACAAGTTCGATACATACAATAACACTTTTGAAAAGTGGTTACATACAATATACGAAAATCACAAATTCAATACATACAATAGTACTTTTGAAAGGTGTTTACATACAATGATAAAAAAATGTAAAGTTCAATACATAACCAAATAATAAACCCTATTATTTTTGTAATGATTATTTGTAGTAATAAGGGCCTGTTTGACATGGAGCTTTTATGAGTTTTTTGGAGCTTTAGCTTTTTAATTTTTGAACGAAAAGCTCCTATAAAAACAAAAGTCTTGTTTGTCATGTACAAGCATTAGCTTTAGAATCCAACGAAAAATTCAAATTCTCAAATACAGCTTACAGCCTACAGCTACTTCATCAAACATACCCTAAAAAAAGCTAAAATTGTGGACAAAAAAGGGGAGCTGAACTTATTTAAACCCATCAACTTAACTGCTCGACACGCCTATTTTAACTCTAAACCATATTCAAAGCTAATGACCGCATCCATAATGTATCTTTTGGTTTGAAACGACGAGCAAAAAAGCGAGATGAAGTGATTCACTCCAACACAACAGGCGAAATTGCTGGATATACTCCCAGTCTGAAAAAGTGAGAACTACAGTTCCAAGATAATTGTAGCAAAAATCAAGACCATTGTTGCATGTTCTTCTGTATTATAAGTGCATTTAGAGGAGAATTCCCTAGATGCTGATTAGAAATAAAGGTTTTCTTGTGTGTAGTCTTTTAAATCAACAACTTCTGTAAGCACTTTCGTCCTCAAGTCCATCCTATGAACACATTCACTTTTCTTTTCCTGGTTTTTTCTATGTCAATCATCTCTTTGACCCTAGTCAGGGCCGGCCCTAACCATTAGCAGGCCGCGCGATGGCCCTGGGCATCAAGCATGAGGGGGGCATCAACGAACTTTAATTCTTGAAACTTTTATAATGTGTAACAACTTAATTTTTGGACGATTTAGATAGTTTAAATATCATTATTGAAGTTATAATGAAAATATAAAATATAAAACTATGATTTTGTTGAAAACCCATTTGAGTTGCAGGTCACTTTTAGGGAAGATGACCCTCTTATGAGTCTTGTACGCTTTGATTAATTTTTCCTTTTGATGCCTAAAATTGTGAAGAGGTTACAGTTTAGCCCTCAACATTTTGTTTCGATGACCCCCTATTATTATCAAAGTAATCAATTGGCCCCTCCACATTATATAACTTATCAATCTAATCTCAAATTTTAAATACCGCGTATTCTTTTTTAGTCTATACAATTTTGATAATGTAAAATGACAATGCTTCATTAAAAATTACATATTTTTTTGGACTTTCTTACTCATTTCATAAAGTATATATGTTTAAAATTAATAATGGGGCCCTTAAGTTTATGATCTATATTCTGGACATTCAATATTTATTCAATAGTTATGAAAAGTTAAATATTTTTTTCAATAACATAGAACACATATTCAAAGTTAAATAAGAAATATACAATGATACCATATAGTAAATCTTTTAAGGCTAATGGCATAAAGATATAAGGTTAACATTTTTTTTATCTTCTTTGACAGTTTGACTTGTAACATTTTAATTTTTTAATAAAAATCGGTGTAATTTTTAAATGTGTAACTTGACTAAATTTCATACCCCTAATAGATAATGTGTTTTTTTGTTTACAAATTTAAGTCAGGGCATTTTCCTATTATCTCACCCAGGGCATCGAAAAATCCAAGACCGGCCCTGAGCCTAGCCATCGCCTATCCAAAACTACCTTCTTAGTTCCTGACATGGGCTGGGTCAACATGGTAGAATATTGGGAGAACAATGTGATTGGATACCTTTCTTTGCTCAAGGATCATCACGAGATCATCTGAGCACCATGTCGAAGATGCAAAGTTCTTAGACAACACAATTATTGAAGCACGAGAGCTTTTTATAGTACTCACAAGCTCCAGTTTCAATTCTTACCCAGTTTCAACTCATCGTCAACAAGAGGGCTAGCTGTTAGATGTTACTGACATGCCCTTCTTCAAACTTAAATGGTACAACTAATTAAGTGACTTTGTGCGCATGTATGGATTCCTTTGAATTGGTCAATTACTCCATTGATATTATTTATTCTGAGCTATATTACGAAGTATTTAAATTTGAAGTCAAGATGTGAATCTCAAAACAAGCAACCATTACATTATTATTTGGATCACTGTATTTCTCGTTTTGTTCAAATAAGTTGGCTAATATTTAATATACACACTAGACAATTAAACTTTTTGACATTAATCCCACTTAAGTAGTTCTGCTATAGAATGACATGATATATGCGTACATGGTATTTATCACGTCTTTTAAAAATGTTGTTCTTAATATGACAAAAAGAAAAAGTAGAATAAATCAATTGAGAAACAGCTAACAAAATTATTTTTTGGAAGTGGATTATATATCCACTTTTACCAGTTTATTTTATTTGGGCTTCTTCACATATAAAGGTTATCGTCTTATAACCTTGATTTTCCCAATTTTACTTTGGTAATTAATTATAGTTTGTGAACTTAAACTCTTCAGGCCAGGAGGGAAATGATCATATAGAATTAACTACCGGTCAATTCGTTAATTAATCTGCTCCATACAACCACACAACGAACAAAGTCATGTAAATAAACAATTGAAAAATACAATACAATCATTTTTTTTTCTCGGGAGAGAAACTGTGTTTGTCGAACAATGGGTACAATTTCATGGTGATCGCCTACAATGAAAGTAACCAAAAACTTATTGATTGGCACAAAATTGGAAACAGAAAATACAAAAGAATTAATCGCATACCATTATATACAGGGATGTAGCCTAAAAGTTTCCCCCTTATGGAAACAGATTATTGAATACACTTTGCAGTAAATTGGGATAATAATGCCTTGAAACAGCACGATATGGTATAGCAAGTAATCTCCTGAAGTTAACCGAAAAAATCCGAGAGATTTCCACCAATTATGTGTCTTCGTGACTTGTAATAAGCTAATAGATCTTCTTCATTATCTTCATCGTCGTACACAGGGCTGATCGCACACTACCTTACCATTATACAATTTTCCTCTAATAAATTAACACCAACTTCATCACCATCTTCAAACTCGTTAACACCAACTCGATAGCAGTAGCTTGCCTCATGCTATCCACCATGAGTCGAGACTTGCAAAAGGACCTAGAACAACATCATGATGCCTATGATATGCTTTAGCAGCTTAAGGACATGTTCCAACAGCAAGCTAAGCAACAACGCTTTGAAACCGTCATAGTGTTGTGTTGGGTCATTGATCTAAGATTGGGTAAATCAGTGGAGTTCTTCACAGAAATTATGAAGTCAAAACTCCAAAAATAAGTCACTTCATCAATAGTCGCTGGTCAACCTAGTCATTGCTAAGACAATGAAGACTACGCTATGTGGATTTGCTATCGCTCGGTGAATTTATCGCTAAGTGTTCCTATCGCTAGAAGCCCTGAACACTGGTATGATAAGTGACTATGCGCTTACGCAATCATAATCACAACAATCGTTGTGGTTAAATAAAAGGAGGTCACTGGAAGAAATAAATTCAAGTCACTCTACAAGAGCGTGTTAGCTCGCAGTGAGTGAGGAAGCTTCCTTTTTCCCCAGCGAATTCAAGAATAATCTAGTTACCAGACAATCTACTTCAAGTCGTTGTGCATATGAGGTCCCTGGTTCAGCAACTCAAGGAGTTCACAGTGATGAAGAGTAGCACATCATGCTTCATTGTGATTGTTGAAAATACAACAAACGAAGAAGGTATGATCTTGTAGGGACCTCACAAGATTCCTTTCTAAGCGTTTGTTTCTTAGGGGGAAGCCAATCTCACTGCGACACGTGTCATTCTATTTCCTAGATAATTGGAGATATTTACGGGAAATATTTGTCTAAAAATAGAGTGATATATTGTATTGATTTCTTTACCGATTTATAACTATGTCACACCCCGCTAAAGCGGTAACACGAGATGTAATCATACAATGATTTCATAATCGAAAATTACAAAAGATCACTGTTCATTACATCAAGTCTTACAAGCGTTTACAGCACAAAAGTACATAATCTAAACATGCGATTACATCCAAAACGGAACAAAATTCCGTAACTCTATAGCAGCATAGATTATATAACGGGTTTAGCTTCAATTGACAAGTTGTGGCTAACTCCTGAAAAACATGAAAAATAAACGGGTCAACTATGAAACATAGTTGGTGAGTACACAAGTTTTGTGTAACGAAAGATCTTTTTAAGAGTTTTCAAAATCTAGTTTAAAAGTTTCACGTTACTACGTGATTAGTTCACAAAAGTAGTCTTTTTAGAGCCGAGGCTCATATAAAGGCGATAATCATCTGATAAGTTCTTGAAATCAATTTTTATGATAGACAGGCGCTACTTCACGGGTAGTTATAAAAGTAATTATTTAAAACAAGACTCATTTAAGAGCGATACTCATGAGATAGTTAGATTCATTTATGAATCGATGTTTGTTCACAAAAGAGGTTTATTTAAGAACGAGACTCATTTAGGAGCGATTCACTTTGGAGCTCATTTAAAAGTCATGATTCATTTATAACGCCACACTCATAGTTTCAAAGAAATGTTCAAGTCACGTTTATAAAACTCAAGTTGCAATGTTTAATAAGTTCAAGTTACGTTTATAAAATTCATGTTGTAGTGTTTAATAAGTTCAAGATACGTTTATAAAACTCAAGTTGTAGTGTTTAATAAGTTCAAGTTACGTGTTTATAATATCAAAGGATCATCAATTCAATGTCAAAATGTTTATAATCCCAACGGATTATCATGTTGAAGTTCATAGGAATACGAGGCGTTATTATGAAACCACGTTTATTATTGTCCAAAACTACAATGATTCGTAGTATAAAACTCATGTTATAAAGTTTATGGTTTCAAAGAGTTATCACGTCAACTGTCAAAATGTTTAGAATCACGATGAATTATCGTGTTATCATTGCTAAAAGAAGTTTATAACCACATCCAATTATCGTGTTAATGTTTGTATTTACGATGAGTTATCATGAAATCACGTTTATCATTGTCCAAAACCACAATGATTCATAGTATAATACTCATGTTATAAAGTTTATGGTTTCAAAGAGTTATCACATCAGTTGTCAAAACATCACGTGTTTATAGTCGTTTATGAATTTCTATGCTTTCACGTCATAGTATTTATGTCACAATGAATTATTATGCTTGACTCCACAACCAAACCTACAACCGATAAACCTTTGCCCCAAAAAGAGATGCCATAATAGTAGTATTCATATGCATCATTTGGCTCATATAGAGTTAATGGTCGTGTAGATATACCGGGGACTTTAGATACGATAGAAAAACAATCATATAATCACGTTCGTATAAACGGTAAACATTCACGACATTATTTTGAAATTAAGCATAACATAAGCATAGCATTTTAAATCGAGTATAGCATAAGCATAACATTTGTAAATCGAGTATAGCATAAGTATATCATTTGTAAATCGAACATAGCATAAGCATGGCATTTGTGAATCAAATATATCATCAAATCATATAAACATGCTTTTCACCCCCAAAACATATAAGTAAAATGTTTTAAAGAGGGGTTATGTAAACTCACAGTTTGAGCGTGAGCATACAGATAGATGTAATGCGCGTGCCGACAGTGTATGACTCCTATCCAAGTCCTAAGAACACAAGGTTTCTAATTAGTTTTTCGACTAATACGGTTTGTTAGGATTGCTTAGCTAGCTAATTAAATTACAAACTTGCCGTTAAAGTTTAAATTTCCACTTAATTAACGTTGTCGGTAATTGTTCGAGTTGTGAACAAAATAATGGAAATATATGAATACAACATCTAAAACTTACCAAACTTGGTATTAAACCTGAAATATAGTTCACAAATTTTCTGTGAAAATTTGGGGATTTTTATACTTATGGATTATTTATAATCATTTTATGTCTAAAAAGTTAGATAAATATGGGACAAATAGTAATTATTCATGAAAAATTCTAGAATTTTTACTGGATCAGTTTCTAACCATTTTTAAGTTTGTGTAAAAGTTTCATGTCGTTTTGAGCACTGCAACATTGGTTCCCAACATTATGCGTTTTAATGAGTCGTTAATCGAAAGAGATATCAAAACACTTCCAATGAGTGTGAAATTTTGAGGATAGAGTAATTTTATGAGGAAAATGACACAGAAAATTTCCCATAATTTTTTGGTGTTTAAAAGTATTTTTCATGAATAATTCACCTTTTGTAGGCTTTATTTGCATTAAATTAGGAACATTACCTATGTTTCTCCAAAAATTCCCATTTTTATTTTCAAGATCCTTTTCATGTTCTAGTTACTAAGAAAAATAATTCCCAAAATTTTAACAGGTTTTATCAAGCACTTATGTATTTTTCATTTATCACAACACAAACATTTTCAATTTACAATGCTACAACAATGAATGATGTTTATGCATTTTCTAAAAATATGAGATCAACAAGATAAATTACTATCTTTTTATTCTACTGAGATATACTTGTTAGAAGTCTAAAAATTATTTTTTTAGATTTATTGAACACCTTAAGTCCCATGAACATGTATCACAACAAGATACTCACAGAAATGTTGCTGTTTGCGCATCAGTTTTGTGTGACACATTTGGATGTCGAATACTCAATGGATTTGAGTTAGACCAGTGGGGTTTTAAAGGAAAGACATTAAGCTAAATTCTAGAAGAAAAATCAAGATTTTTGGACCATTATTCACTGAGTTATGGTCGATAAAAGTGGGGTTAAAATCTGGACAGATTACATGCACGACAAAAGTGATATTTTTGGAGTGTTTGCACTACCAAACGATTTCTAGACCTCATCCAATGATTGAGGCCTTGTCTTTTATGCATGAACATGTTATTACAGAAACATAAACATATTTTAACATGGATCAAGATCTAGCTATGAATTTTGGTGCATGCAAGCCTACAAAATCAAACACATATGTGGATTATAGCCATAATAAAGGCATATAATCCAAGTTTTACATGAAAGAAACATAAAGAAATGCAAGTATTGAAAGCTAGAGTTGTTGGTTATACCTTTGATGATTTGTTTTGGTGCAAGAACACCTTCAAAATGATAATCTTTAAGTGAAAAATGGCTGGATTTTAGTGTGTGTTTGGAAGTTTAGTGTATGTTTTTCTAGAGAGAAAAGAGAGGAAATGATGGAAGGAAAGAGTGTGGAAATGGTGAAGACTTTGCATGGAATCTTAATATATGTGTGGAGGTTTTGAGTGGGCAAAAGGGAGGGGGGGGGGTCCGGTTTTTAGCATTAAAAAGGATTTTTTATTTTTATTTTTTTGTTAAAATATCATGTATATTAATTGTGTTATTTATTTGTAATAATTACACAAGTCTTGTACATTTCAAGACTTTAGATTGTGTTGTTTTAATGCTTGATATTAGGGTTATAAAAATTGATGTTCTAAATTTCTAAATGTGACAACCTTAAAAAAAACTCAGGTTAACACCGCACTTAAATTCCTAGTATATTTAATTACATTTATAGCACTCTAAAATCCTAGTGAAAAGTTTAGGTTACGACTCCTTAAGTACCGGAACCGTAAGTTACCGAAATCACGTAACGTTCTAAGAGATTGCTTAGCGGACTTTAAGACTGTGAGGAACACAAAATTAGGTTACAAAGTGCCAAAGAAAAAAAATGAAATTAAATTTCATAAGTCATCACAAAATATTTATCATATCGCAAAAATCGGAATTTAACCGGAAATTCCGTAACTCAGTAAACGCAACCGAAAATCGGTTAAATAACTCGCGAATGTCAATCGTGATTGAATCAAATACATTTTGATGAGTGTTATAAACTTATAAGATAAAGTTACATGACTCAAACTTTAACCACAAAAACATCACAAAAATCGGAATTAACCGAAATTCCGTAACTCAGCAAACGCGACCCGAATCGAATAAACGAAACTCGAATCCGAAAAACTAATACTTGAATATCCATTATAAACAATCTAAATACAATTTGAAGTATTTTATTTAGAACATCAATTTTTATAACCCAAATATTAAGCATTGAAATAACACAATTTAAAGCATTGAAATGTACAAGACTTGTGCAATTTTAATACAAATAAATACCACAACTAATATACATTATATTTTAATAAAAAAATAAATAAAAACCTTTATTTTTAAGCAAAAAACGGCCTCATTCACCCCACCCCTTCTTGACCATTCAATCCCCCACTAACTAGCTTAGATTCCATGCAAAAAGCCTTCTACACTTACACACTCTTTCATTTTCATCATTTCTTCATTTTCACTTTCAAAAACACTCTAAATTTTCTCTCAAGAACACAACACTATCCATCCCTCTTTCAACCAAAAATCATCAATCTTAAAGTGTTCTTACACAAAAACCCAACATCAAAGGTATAACCAACTATCTCTAGCTTCATTTTCTTCCATTTTCTTTCTTTAAATCTTATAAAACATGGACTTTATACCTTTTTCATGGCTAAAATTCTCATATAAGGTTTAATGGTTTGTAGGTTCCCTTACACTTGTTTAAGTGTTAAAAAAAGGGCAACCTATGATCAAACCGAAAATCAAACCAAAAAGTCGACTTTTTGATGTTATAGAGTTTATTTACATCTTCTTGCTAGAATAAATGGTTTAAAATGTTAAAATATGTTTATGTTTATGTAAAACACATGTTCATGCATAAAAGACAAGGCTTCAATCATTGGATGAGGTCTAAAAATCGTTTGGTAGTGAAATCACACCAAAAAGATCACTTTGTCATGCATGTAATCTTTCCATATTTTGACCCTACTTTGATCGACCATAACTCAGTGAATAATGGTCCAAAAATCTTGATTTTTCTTCTAGAATTTAGCTTAATGTCTTACCTTTAAAACCCCACTAGTCTCACTCAAATCCATTGAGTATTCGACCTCCAAATGTATCACACAAAACTGATGCGCAACCAGTAACTTTTTGGCGAGCACCTTGTTCTGATACTTTTTCATGGGTCTTAAGGTGTTCTATAAATCTAAGAAAACTTATTTTAGACTCCTAACATGTATATCTCAGTAGTATAAAAAGATAGAAATTTATCTTGATGATTAAGTATTTTTAGAAAATGCATGAACATCATGCAATATTTTAGTCTTGTAAAATGTAAATAATTATGTTGTAATGAATCAAAAATACAAAAATATTAGATAAAACGTGTTAAAATTTGGGGATGATTTTTCTCAGTAACTATATCATGAAAAGAACCTTGGTAATAAAAATGTGAATTTTTGGAAAAACATAAGTATTTTTCCTAGTTTAAATTCAAATAAAGTCTATAAAAAGGAAAAATGTTCATGAAAAATACTTTTTGACATCAAAAAAATATGGGAAAATTGTTGTGTCACTATCCTCAAAATTTGACACACATTGGAAGTGATTTGATACGTTTTCCGATTTACGTCTTGTTTAAACACATAAAGTTGGGAACCAAAGTTCCAGTGCTCAAAACGACATGAAAATTTTACACAAACCTAAAAAATGAGTTAACTGATCTAGTAAAACTTTCAGAATTTTTCATGAATAAATACTATTTTTCCCATATTTATCCCACTTTTTAGACATTAATTGATTAAAATAATCTGTAAGTCTAAAAATCCCAAAATTTTCACTGAAAATTTGTGAATCATATTGTATTTTGTATACCAAATTTGGTAATTTTTGGAATCTATTTTCATGTGTATCCATTATGTTGATCACAACCCGAGTAATTACCGACAACGATAATTAAACGACAAATCAAACTCTAATGGCACTTTGTAACATAATTGACTAGCTAAGCAATCTTAACAAACCATATTAGTCGAGAATCTAATTAGGAACCTTGTATTCGTAGGTCTTGGATAGGAGTCACTCTCGGTCGAAACGTGCATTACACCCCTTCCGTACGCTCATTAACGATTGTGAGTACTCAACCCCTATTTTTAACGCTTTATTTAAATGTTTTGGGGTGAAAAGCATGCATGAATGACTTGAATGATTTATTTACCTGCAAATGATATGCTTATGATGTACTTGATTTAATGCCGTGTTATGAAATACTCAATTTTCAATTATTATGCTATGCTATGCTATGCTAAATTTCAAAACAATGTTGTGAATGCTTATCGATGCTATATGATTATATGCTTGTTTTCTATCGTATCTAAAGTCCCCGGTATATACACACGACCATTAACTCTATTTGAGCCAAATGATGCATATGAATAGTACTATTTGGGAGCGAGACCACCTCCCCACTCATGCAGCCACGTGAGTGCATTCCATCATCCTAAATGCCAACGATAGGGCATCACTATTTGGGGCAAGGGTTTATCGGTTGTAGGTTTGGTTGTGGACTCAAGCATAATTAAATCATCGATTTCATAAACAAAAATGTAATAGCATAGTGATTTCATAAACACCCATTAACGTATGACGTTTTGACATGAAAATGATGTTTCTTCGAAACTATAAACCTGTGACTCGAGTTTTACAATAACATTGTCGTTCGAAATGATGTTTCATTATAAATTATAAACTTGTGACCAAGCTCTACAATGACGTTATTGTTAAACTTATTCAAGCAAATCTTATGATGATTCAATGAGAATTGAGAGAGTTTCCTTTGAATGTGTTTTTCTATTTAGTGTATAATGAATGGGAAACTTACAAATGATGAACCCTAACTAGCTATTTATACTAATAGGCTAGTCACATGCTTAATTACAATAACAAAGGTTACAATCTATATTTTTAATATCTAACAATCTCCCCCTGATTGTAAACTTTGCTTGGGTTGTCTTCATTTCAGATATGTATCTTTTAAGCTTGAACTTCGAGAATCTTTTATAAGCTGAAAACCACGTTGAAGCGAATTTTTGACTATTATGTCTCAGCTTTTATCTTTGAAGTTAACTCTCGAAGATAAACTTGAAGACAAATTCTTTTCTTGATCTTCAACGGCAACTTCTAATCTCGAATGTGTTGTTGGAATATTTCTCTTGAAAGCTCACTTTTTGAAAGCACCTTTTCTTTATCTTAATCCTGAAAGTATATTCCACCTGGTTGTTGCCGATGAATCCTGAATACTCTTTTGTGTATTTGATTTTAATGTATGAAAGATTTATGGTTTTGTCTTTGCAATCTTGATCTTTCATTAATTCTCTTGAAGCTTCTCTTCTATTGCTCCCCCTCAATTGAATATTGATCTCTTGGAACTTTCACTTTCTAATTGTACCATTTTCGACTTGCTCCCCCTCAAATCAATAATCTTTTCATATTTTGAAGCCTTTTTAACTTCTAATTCAAACCTTTTCATATTATGACTTGCTCCTCCTCAAAACAAATTATCTTTTCCCAAACTTGTAGAAAGATGATATTATTTCTTCATTGAAGCTCTATCTTTCATTAAACATGTAATCTTCAACATACAAACCATTTTCTTCACTTATCTTCAAACACAAACTCACTTCTAACACCAACTCACCTTTTCTTTACTATCTTCAAACACTAATCTATTTTCTCCCCCTTCATGATGATTATGATACATCGTGAACATCATGAACATGGTGTAGCACAACGTGTTTAAAGAATAGTAGAACGCACAAACTCTTATGAACATTCCTTTGAATGTTGAATACTCAATAAGCACCATTTTGTAACCTTAGGGTAATACAACAATTCACTTGATTAAATCAAAGAAAAGTTGTTTGTATTTTCAGAAAACACATTTCTGAAAACACTATAACTCCTGGATCACATAGATTACCAGTTAGCACATCAATTGAAACATGAAATGAATCAATTTAAGTGACCTACTTTCAATGTTGGCATTGATGTTAGCATTGGTAGGATTTCCATTCAATCATTGTGAAATACCATTTTAGGTATCACTATGAATGTTCCGGCAATATCACATAGATATGCATAATGTCACTTAGACATGGTGTGTAAAAATACACTTTGTGTCCTAAATATATTTTTATATCTTTTAGGCTCTAGACTCGATTTGTGCATCAATTGAAGTCAGGGACTGGAGCAGACTGTCCTCTTATTTCAATATTAACAATCCCCAAACGAGATGTCAATAGATTATGTGCTAAATCTCCGTGAGAAATTGAAACAAGGACTTTTTAAGAAGTACTTGAGTGGCTAGGAGGGTAATGTGCATTGCATCACTGGGTCCATGATGTCTTCTTTAATACCAGAAATCAACGAATGAAATCCGATAGTAGATGTGGCAACCCGGCGATTTCTTGTTTAGTGAGGGTTTCCTTTTTCTTTTAACCCTTTCTCACACTCCTCACTCAACCTCTCACATTTTTCAACTCCTCCCTCGTTTGCCTTTGGCATGATTGAAAATATGTTGATCTGCACTTTAATCTCCACCAACCCTCTCACTTAGACCTAATATACCCTCGCATCCTAAAATTTTGGAAGGTGGCTCCTGTGGTAGATCCAACCGGTTCTGGTAGATCATAGGAGATATTTGAAATCTATAACACTCAGTGCAGATTGCAGCATTTGCCAACAATTTGATCATGTATTGATCGTTGTATCACAATGTTGTGATATGTGAACTTCGTCGGTTTGATGTTTCAAGAAAATTTCCTCAAGGTGATGAGCACCTAAAAGCTTTGAAAATCTTCCAAAGTGTTTGATAAAGACAAGTAGTTTTAACACTTGGAAGTTTTGATTTTGTACGAGCTCCCCCTCAAATATAACATACATTTCTAAGAAGAAAGTATAACGGGAGCTCGATCTTTTTCAATTAAAACGGGTTTGAACTGAAATGTTCAGAAACCATTTTCATTTGAAGAACGAGTTATGAACCGATTTGTTCATAAGTCAAAATACCTTTAAAACCGAGTTATGAACTGAGTTGTTCATAAGTCATAATACCTTTAAAACCGAGTTATGAACTGAGTTGTTCATAAGTCATCTCAAAAACTAGACAACAACTTTGGGAACCCATTTACGAACAGTACCAATGGGTTTTGAAAATTTAGAAAACCATTTATAAGTTGTGTCTATTTGGTTTAAAGACGTTGAATTCCATTTGGAATTGAAACTCAGTATTTCACTTCGAAATAAGTTTCGTGGAATCAACGGTGAGTGAAATCTTTTGGGAATAGGGTTTACAAAATCATTCTTTCTTTGCACTAGATAAGAAACATTTTGTGGTGCAAGAGCAAGCATCTTTGATCTTGAGTAGTTGAATGACTTTGGTTGGGAAGATTGTTCAGAAAAGCTTCGTTTTGATTTCCAAACGTTGGTTTTCTTTGGAAATTGAGAAACCGATTTATGTGAAGTGTTGAAAGCATAAGAATCTGAACGATGAAAATTCGTTTGAGTAAATGTTCCAGGTGAATGTGATTTCTTAGAATAACCCTTATTCTTTTTCAAAGAATAATTGGTAAACTGAGAAATTCTTTTTGAAATTGGTTTGAAAGATTTATCCGTATAAGTCTTCTCTGGAACATGTTGTAGTTTCAAAATGTGTTTGACATTTGAGGCTTTCTTTTTGTCAAACTCTTTTCTTAAGTTCTTCTCAAATTCAAGTTCATGGTTAGATTTTGATAATGATGCTGAACTAGATGAAGAGGAATTACTTTTAATGTGTTCAATAGTTTGCAAAAGAGTTGTTCGTTCTTGATCAAAAGTTAGTTGTAGAGTGGTTATTTGTTTTTCAAGATTAAAAATTTTATTTTCCAAAATTAAATTTGGAATATAAAGTTTTGTTTTAACCACTTGTTCCATAACCTCATCTTGATCAATAACAGGTGTTGAACAACTTGGAAAATAATCCTCAGAAACTGGTATTTTCCTTGTGCCATAACTTTCATTTAATTTCTCATAATTAAATGAAAATTGTGCATTTTCAGTTTTTGCTCTATTGAAATTCTCAATAACTTCTTCTTCATTAGTTGTTTTTACAAAGAACATTTTTAAAATACTTCCCATGTCACCGTAGTTATACAAGGTAGGTACTTTAGAAATAGCTTTTTGTAAATAGCATGGATTTTCAAAACCCAATCCTTCTCTTGGATTATAGAATTTGATATCCTTAGGTTTGTTTAAAAAAATGGTTTGATCAGTTTGGCCGCGTTTAAACAACTTATCTTGAAGTTCTTTGATTTTGTTTAACAAACTCATCTTTTCATTAATTGCATGATCGTACCTTTGTTTAACACGATTTTCAACGTCTTTTGATGCTTTACATTGAGATGAAATTTCAAGGATTTCAGTTATTAAAGATTTATTTTCTTTTTCAAGTTTCTCATTAGTAATTATATATTCATCCCTGTGAAACTTAAAAACATCTCTTTCCCGAGTCACCTTTTTTAATCTATCAAGATTATTTGCAAGCTCCTTTTTAAGGTTATCAACCTTTTCAATTTCTGAGTTTAATTTGTTTTGACACTCAGTTAGACTTTTAGAGTGTACCTCAGAGTATGTTTCCATTTGAGTTTCAAGAAGCTTGACTTGATGCACAGCAGTTGACCTTTCAGCTGACAGCTTGACTACTTGAGCATGTTCTTCCCAATACTTCACTTCCCAATCTTGATTCACACTTTCTAACTTTTCACTTCCCAATCCTGATTTAAGTCTCTCATTGTCAGCCTGAAGTGTTTCAATTTGCTCTTGAAGATTCTTAACTTCAGCTGACTTCTTAGTACTCCATTTTTCACCCATTTTGACATTTAGGTAATGTCCTTGAAGTTCATTTTCCAACAGCTTAATAAACTCTATTAAATCGAATTGTGTCATACAATGTGGCTCTGGGTGTTCACGATAAATGTCGTGGTATCTCTCCCTAGCTTTAGCAATATATAGGAACATCATAATATTGTTGCTTGAATAGATCTTTTAAAGATTAAAGATTTGAATAAAGTCTCAGAAATAAAGTCTCAGCTAAAGTCTCATGATTAAAGTCTCAGCTAAAGTCTCATGAATAAAGTCGCGGGATAAAGTCGCGTGATAAAGTCTCAGAGATAAAGTCGCGTGATAAAGTCGCGTGATAAAGTCGCGGGATAAAGTCTCAGAAGCTGAAGAACAGACCTGTGAAGCTGAAGAACAGAAATTTGATCTCGGATCAAAACTTGAAATTAAAACTTGTAGTTGATTCCTTTATGTTCCTGAGCACTAGAAGAACATTTTGATCGGTTGAAATTCTCTAATTCGAACTCAAACACCTTGAATCAAAACTTAACCGCCATTTTTGAACTTTTTGAACTATGAATCAAATTTGAATTTATGGAACTTTTGACCGTAAATTCTTGTTCCTCTTTGTTGTATATCACTATTAGAAGCTTCGTTGATCCTTTGCTTGATCAGAAACACACAATTTTGGTGAATTTGATCAAAAATCCGAATGTTCTTTTTCAAATACCCATTTTGCGATTTTCTTCAAATTGATGAATTATGGATTGAATCTTATAAAATTGATGCTTGATTCTTGTTCCTAGATCAATAATCTTCAATTCTAACGGATTACTTTCACCAAAACACAATCAAATCTCCGAATTTGATCTTGAACTCATGGATTTGACTTTTTGTTGACTTTTCTGTTGACTTTTTTTTTTTTTTTTTTGATGAATTCTTGATTAAAATCTTCAAATCTTCAATCACACAAGCTCTGATACCAATTGTTAAACTTATTCAAGCAAATCTTATGATGATTCAATGAGAATTTAGAGAGTTTCCTTTGAATGTGTTTTTCTATTAAGTGTATAATGAATGGGAAACTTACAAATGATGAACCCTAACTAGCTATTTATACTAATAGGCTAGTCACATGCTTAATTACAATAAGAAAGGTTACAATCTATATTTTTAATATCTAACAGTTATTATTTGAAATAATTTTTCTTTAAAAACTATACACATTACGATTTGAACCTTACCATGACATTGTCATTTGAAACGTTACTTCTTTAGAAATCATACATTTATAACCGGAGTTTTAAATTATAAATCATTGTGTTTTTTTTGACAATTATAGACTTAGTTTCATAATAACGCCTCGCATTCTTATGAACTTCAGCATAATAATCCGTCGAGGTTATAAATGTTTTGATATTGATTTGATGATCCATTGACTTTATAAACCTAACGTGAACTTAATAAATACTACATTATGAGTTTTATAGACATAACTTGAACATATTAAACACTATATCTTGAGTTTTATAAACGTGAATTGAATATTCCTTTGAAAATATGAGCGTGGCGTTATAAATGAATCACAACTTTTAATTTAGTACAAAAAGGGAATCGCTCCTTAATGAATCTCGTACTTAATTAAATCTCTTTTGCGAACAAAACATCAAATCTCAAATGAATTTAACTATCAAATGAGTTTCACTCTTAAATGAGCCTAGATATAATGAATTACTTCATAATTATTCGCGTAATAGCATTTGATTATCCTAAAAATTGATTTTAAGAACTTATCGGATGATTATCGTCTTTGTATGAGCTTCGGCACTAAACTTTTGTAAACTAATCACGTAGTAACGTGGAACTTTTAAACTAGATTTGTAAACTCTTGGAAAGGGTCTTCATTTCACAAAACCTGTGTACTCACCAACTATGTTTCATAGTTGACCTGTTTATTTTACATGCTTTTCAGGAATTAGTCACAACTTGTCTATTGAAGCTAAACCCATTATATGATCTATGCTGCTGTAGCGTTACTGGATTTTTGTCTCTTTTGGATGTAATAGCATGTTTATTTTATTCACTTTTGTGTTGTAAACGCTTGTAAGACGTTATGTAATGTATTAATTGTAGACCGTTTAACGGTGATCTTTTGTAATTTTCGATTGTGAAATCATTGTATTGTTACATCTCGTGTTTCCGCTTTAGCGGGGTGTGACATAAAATACTTCAAATTGTATTTAGATTTTTTATAATGGGTGTTCAAGTATTAGTTTGTCGGATTCGAGTTTCATTTATTTGATTTGGGTCGCGTTTACCGAGTTACGAAATTTCGGTTAGTTCCGATATTTGTGATACGATAAATACTTTGTGATGACGTATGAGATTTAATTTCATTTGATTTCTTTGGCAATTTGTAACCTAATTTAATGTTGTTCATGGCTTAAAGTCCGCTAAGCAATCTTCTAAAATGTTACCCGATTTCGGTAACTTACGGTTTCGGTACTTAAGGAGTCGTAACCTAGACTTTTCACTAGGATTTTAGAGAACTGCAAACGTAATTAGATAGACTAGGAATTTAGGTGCGTTAATAACCTGAGATTTTTGACGGTTGTCACAAGCTATCATTTTGATTTCGATCAGTGATAAAGATTGTCTGAATACAAATTGTGTCCGTGAGCAATAGAAGTTCTATTCTCATAACGAGTAACGCTTTAACTTGTAATCATATTAAATTATTTTTAGCATAGGCTAAAACTACTCTACAATTTGATATGTTGATGTAATTGGTTATCAATAAATTCATCATTCAAGTTAACTTGTGTTCAGCTTTTTCTTTATTTTAAAATGACTAATAACTGTTAAGAATTTAAAAAAAAAAATAATTAACGAGTTGAATTGTATTCACCCCCCTCTACAATTCAAGCAATCTTACTGAACTCGATATCACTTAATACATAACTGGTATCAGGGACTTTCATGTTGCATGCATGCAAGATGTAGGAAGGCACATCTGTGAGCTCTTATGTTCTGAAAATGAAGAGCTACATAGATAAGCTTGAGAGGCTTGGGTCTCCCTTAGGTACAGAGTTAACGATAGTCTTGATCCTTAACTCGCTACCAAAGTCATATGACCAGTTCGTCTAGAACTATAATATGAATAACTGGGAGAAATCTATCTCAGAGTTGCACATGACGCTAAAAATTGTTGAGAAGAATATTCCATCCAAAACCTCTGAAGTCCTCATGATTCGGGAAGGAAATATCATGAAGCCACAAGCCAACGCCAAAGGTAAAGGCAAAGGCAACAGTAAGGGCAATAACAAGGGCAACAAGGTTGTCCCAAAGAATCTTTCCAAGAAGGAAAAAAGACTGCTTAGGACGCCACTTGTTTCCATTGTGGAGAAATTGATCATTAGAGACGAAACTGTTCGACTTACCTTGCAGAGCTGAAGAAGGGGAAGGCTAGCTCTGCTAACACCTCAAGTATCTATATGATATAACTCTTTGCTTTTTTAACTAATTCATGGATATTTGATACTAGTTGAGGAGCTCACATTTGTAATAATGTGTACGGACTAAAAAGGATTAAGTAGTTGAAATCAAGCGATTTGGTATAGCAGGTTGGCAACAGAGCACATGTTGCTGTCGTAGCAATTGGAGTCTATGAACTTTTCTTACCAAATGGCTTGTATTTATCACTAAATAATTGTTATTATGTACCTAGCTTGACTTGGAATATTATTTTAGCTACACGATTGTATGAATCTGGTTACTAATGGTAATAGTTCAGTTTTTAATAAAGATGTATTTTATTTTGAGGCTCGCTCTCACAATGGCATATATGAAGTTGACATACAAGATACATCCAATAATAGTTCTATATAACGAGTCAGTTCGCTGGGCCAAGTTGGGCTGCGAACTGAGTCAGTTCGCAGAGCCCATGACCCACGAACCGAGACGGTTATATAATGAAATTAGGTTTCAAACCTAATTAACTTTTGTTGAACTTTTGCCATAATACAAATACAAATTTCCTGAGTTTTCCAGAGCAATAAAACCTTCTAACGGCTAGGTATTGATCGTTTAACATTGGTTAATAATCATGTAAGGTCCTAGATCTTGGTTCGATAACGGATAATCTTTAAGGTATTAAGGTGCGGAATCACTCAATACTTAAGGTTTTAGGCTTATATAACAAATCTATCAATTAACAAGCTTCGTTTTGATATTAACTAGTGTTAAACAATCAAAACCGAGCCTATTCAATGATAGCCTTTATATCAGCACGAATTTCGAGGAGAATAATTAAATATTTGGTGTGTGTAATTATTGCACGGATTTCTAGACATCTTTTTTTAATTTTGAGCAGCATTAAAATATTTATATCTGGTTTAACTCGCAGGCCATGGGCTTTGCGAGTTGACTCAACTCGCAGCCCATGGGCCTGCGAGTCCAGATGGACTACGAGCCCACATCTCAGCTCGCAAGCTAAGCTGCGAGTCCAAATATCTACGAGCCCAGATGGCTGCGAGGTGAGATCTCAACTCGCAGGTCAAACCTGTGAGTTGACTTCTCAATTCGCGAATTTGACGTTAACTTAAAAACGATAATTGCCTAATAACATTTTAACAATTAATAATAATAAGTTAATATCATACATTTAAGAGTCAAAACCAATTTTACAAGTTTGACAATAAATACACTAGTCCTATTACAAGCTAGATTTGTTGTCACAATAACATGTCCCAACAAATCGATACAAAGCGTATTAGAATTCCGATTCACTAAATAATTGTGAAACAAATCGTTATAGATCCTATAACTTAGTATTGAGGGATTCCGCACCTTAATACCTTAAGATAACCCCGTTATCGATCCTATACATACGGACTTACAGTGGAAAGATGAAAATGGCTCCTTTCTCCGGTTTCGGCGAAAGAGTGAAAGATCTTTTAGGGTTTATATACCGATGTAAGTGGTCCTTTTAGAAACATGTCAAGAAATGGTGAAAGATACTTCATTAAATTTACTGATGATTTTAGTAGATTTGGTTATGTTTACTTGCTGAGATGTCTATATGGTAGAACCACAAGGTTCCGTAGATCCTAAGTATCCTAATAAAGTATGTAAGCTAAAGAGATCCATATATGGATTAAAACAAGCATCTAGAAGTTGGAATCTTTGTTTTGATGAAAAAAATCAAAGAGTTTGGATTTATCAAAAGTGAAGATGAACCATGTGTTTACAAGAAGTCTAGTGGGAGCATATTAGTATATCTAATCTTGTATGTAGATGATATACTACTCACTGGAAATGAGATCCTAACTTTACAATGGGTAAAGTCTTGGCTTAGGAAGTGCTTTTCAATGAAGGACCTTGGTGAGGCTGCTTATATTCTTGGAATAAAGATTTACAGAGGTAGATCTAAGCGACTAATCGGCTTGAGACAAAGTGCATATATTGACAAGATTTTGAAACACTTCAAGATCCAAGATTCCAAGCCTGAATTTGTTCCTATGTCACATGGCACGATTTTTAGCAACTCTCAAATCTTTAGCAAAAATGATGAGCTTAGACGTATGAATGGAATTCCATATGCTTCTGCAATTGGATCCATTATGTATGCCATGTTATGCACAAGATCGGCCGTCTCGTATGCTTTGAGCATGACAAATAGATACCAGCAAAATCCGGGTTAAAGCTATTGGATGGCGGTTAAGAATATTGATAACGCGTAAAAAGTCACATTTTTACGCACGTTTCTTTGTCCATATTAATTAAATAATTAAAATTTTAAATAAACTATTAAATTTATTTTCTTTATTGTGCTAATTAGGTAATTACGAAGACGATGCTGCAAACTTCACCAAAAACGAGCAAAAACTGAAGTAAATGAAGCAAAGTCAACACAAGTCGATTCGCTCGCGTTCAAATCATCAATTTGATATTTTTATAGAAATTATCTTTGATTAACATCAAATTGAGGATTAGGAGATTACGATCGCGTGGGTTTAAGAATCGCTAAAAACGGACAAGAAACGAAGAAGTTATGACGAAAATAAGCACGAACGAATTACGATTCCGCACACAAGAGCACGACCTCGCGAATACGGGCCACACCAACCGTATACGGCTCAGTTTGAACTATATACGGCTCAAACCAACCGTATACGGTTCGCGCGACCCGTATATACTTAAATCTTGCATCTTTATATGGTTCGCGCAATACGGGTCGATTTTGTGAAGGTCAAATACGGTTCGGATGGTAAGAATACAGTTCGGGAACATGCTTATAAATACCACCTCCTCATCCAACATTCACACACCTATTCACACCATTCCACACCCTTACACACCTTTCTTTCACACACACTTTCTCTCACTAGTCTCTCTCTCTAATTAGTTATTAATCACTAAGATTAATAATTAATTAGGAGGGTAATTCGGGTTAGTAGTTTGTAAGGAGTTGCTCAAGACACCGCGGTATTAGAACGTAACTTCATATGTATCAGGTTTTAATTATTTCTATCTAACGCATTCAAATTCAATATGTCTTGTTTTATTTATTGTTTACAAATGCATGCTAGAATTACCAGGTTAGGCTAAGTAACTTAAAGTGTTTGCTATGATAGAAGTTTACGTTGGTGTAGTTATGTAACCAATTATACTGTTATTCTGTCCACACGATAATTAATTAATATACGAATATGTGAATCGAATCTCTATTGTTTACCTGTCCAACTCAACTCATGTTGTGGTTAAAACAATGCCTCTAAAATGAACGTAGCTAATTCATAGATGTAGGTCACTTAATTATTCTGTGTAAGAAGATTCATTGAACTCGACATGGCGATTGTTCTCCTGACTGAAATACATCCGTGGGAGACACGGTTCATGGGAATAGAGATAGGTTAGATTTGGTATCACGTAGTGGATATTTTTTAGAGAACTTTCGGAATATCCACAACCTAGATAGTTTCTCTATCTGATTCGTAAAACTGAATACTTCCCTCATATACCTATTACATGTTCTTGTTTGATTGTTGCTTAGGTATTTCGTCAGTATCAATTTATCACACTACTCAGTTAGATGCATAACTAGGTCTTTGAATATTAATTGATTGTTGTATGTTCAAAATAATGTAGTAGAATAGTAGTTGTAGTTTCTATGTTTAAATGATGACAACTTAACTGACCGCTAGAAAAAGTTATCCCAACTTGTTCCGATGGGGTAACACTCGTTTATGTTATCGTTCACTCAACGATTCATGTCATCAATACAGATATCTCTGATGTCTGAGAATGAGGAACAGGACTTGAGGATGACTGTGAGATTAAGTTGGCTATAGTACTTGGAGACATCCCGGTGCTATATGACCCTTCGTATCCACCACCCAAGTGACATGACCTTATCTGTGTTGGTACATATTTTGTGACAACAACTTTCTAGTTTGTAATAGTTAGTTTGATAAGTCTTTTTGTAATTAGTTTACTTATTATGTTTTGTAATATAAGTTCGTACGAACTTAGGTAGGTACGAACTTAGGATCATACGAACTTGGGGGCCTGTGACCAGACAAGTTCGTAGGGTCCAGACTGTACGAACTTGAGTCCTATAAATAGATTACTTGTTAATTCGTTGTAATCAGTTGTTTTTAGGGTATTTCTAGAGCTTAGCAAAGGCAAGTTCGTATACTTGAGATTGTATAAGCTAACATTGAATGTAATTGTTCTTTACGTTCAATAAAAGTGTTCTTATTCATATTCGTATTACTTGATTGATTAGTGTAACGTTTGTTTAAGGATTCTGCACTTAATAAATGTGATAACCTCTTAGCTCCAGATCTAGGGAACCTACAAGTGGTATCAGAGCATTAGTAATTGATTTAAAAGAGCTCAGATTCAGTCTTTACGAATTAGGGTTGATCAGTTCATTCGTACGGACCTATACAGTATCGTACGAACCTATTCAGTATCCTACGAACCTACATCTCTATAAGTTCGTACGAACTTAGCCTAAGAACTTACCTTAAGTTCGTTTGACCAAGTTCGTTGACCAGTCCTACGAACTTACCTCAAGTTCGTATTGACCAGATTTGACTTTTGTTCGAACATAACTTCTAAGTTCGTACGAAGTTAAATTGATATTGTTTTCTACGAACTTACTTACAGGTTCATAAAACCTAATACATAATGTCTAGTTTAAGCAAAATGATTGAGATGGATCACGAAGTGGGAAAATCTGCTTCACCACCAAAATTACCGAAATCAGAGGATTATTTCTGGTGGAAAGATCGGTTTTGCTAGGTACAATGACGTTAAAATGTGGTTATGTATCAGCGACGGGTATGATCCTCCAACATACGAATTCGAAGGAAAATTAAGAGTCTATACGTATTCGACTATGAAGGAAGAAGATCGTAAGATGTATGAGGCTGAAAATAAAGCTTTATCTGCTCTAACAATGTGTCTTCCTCAAGAAAATTAAGCATACCTTTAAGAAATATAACTCTTCTAGAGAGTTGTGGTTAGTTTTGGAGAAGAGATTTGAAGGAAACGAACAAATAAAAGAAAGCCGGTCAGATTTGCTTACTAAACAATTTTATGTTTTTAAGCATTTGAAGTCTGAGTCGTTAGAAGATACTATCACTAGATATTATCATCTGATGACAGAGATGGATAATATTAGACTGACTTATACTGACACTGTGAAGAATAATAAACTGTTAGAAGCATTACCTCCTAAATGGAACATATACACACTGATGATCAAAGAGAGCAGAGAGTATAAGAATTTAACTCTGGATGAGGTAGTTGGAAAGCTAAGAGTTTATGATCTGAACATGCAGAAGAAAGAGACTGGATCTGATCAGGTTCAAGATCCAAGTGTATATCATGGTAAAAAGTCTTATTCTGCTGCATCAACAAGTACAGGTAACGGAGTTACAACATTCTTCATACGGGAAGCCGAAACTGATGATGCGTTGAGAAGTTCGGGAAGCAAGGTATGCTATATTGCTCCATCTAGTGATTCGGGCAAGGACAGGAACTCATCTTCAGGTATATCCAATCGGTTAAAGTCTATGCCAATGAGTGTGAAATAAGTAGAGGAACAGGTGTCACTACTAGCAACATTCATTGCCACTCAAGAAAACTTCATTAAGGGCAGAATTGCAGATCCTGCTATGTTAAATGAAGATTTTGATCAAGTATATCCCGATGACTTAGAAGAAATGGATCTACAATGGCAAATGGCTATGATGGCAAGGAGGGTACAGAAGTTTGTGAATCGCACTGGAAGGAAATTTGTGGGCAATCAGGTTGGCTTTGATAAAGCTAAAGTAAAGTGTTATAACTGTGATGGTTTTGGACACTTTGCAAGAGAATGTCAGAGACCAAAGAGAGAGCAAACAACTAACCAGGGGCGACCAAGTTATTCCTCTCAAGGAACCAACAATAGAGATTCAAACTCTGGAAATTTATCAACTTCCAGAGCTTTGGTCGTTCAATCTCATGATGGTTCATATGAATGGAATAACTATGCTGATGAACCTCAAGCATTCATGGCTTCGATAGATGGTGACCAGATTGATGGATTGGTAGTCACTGATACAGAGGATGAGGAAGAGCTGAAAGATGAGAAAGTTGTACCTGCTTCAGAGACCAGAGTTGTGAGACTAGACACAACTGACACGATGAGTACAAAGGACTTCATCGCATACATGCCTAATCTGGATGCTGAAAAGCATAAGGTACTATTGAATTTAGATACTATGGTTAATGCATGCCTATTATGTACTAACCTTGCAGGTGAAGCTGAGAAATTGATAGATTCATCTAACTTGATGACAGCTCAGCTTAATCACTTAAAGGAAGAAAACGCAACATTAAAACAGAGGAATTCTGAATTAATAGTTAAGTTAAAATATGAAAATGAAGACCTGAAAAAATTAAAAGATACAGTTAATGAGCAGAGTCACATTATAGATTTAGCTCGAGAACATGTATCTGACTTAACTAGGACAATTTCAGAAAGGGAAAAAGAATTAGCAGATACTAAGGTTAGAATTACAGATCTTAATCGGAAAATTGAACTTAGACGATTCTTTGTTGAAACCTTAGACACTCTATTAACTACTGTTGGAAAACAGCCGGGAGATCATTGTGGAATAGGATATAATGAAGTCCCTCCACCATATAATCACAATTATACATACCTAACAACTGAACCTGAGCTGTCACAAGTTGTTGATTCTAACATTTCCTCAGCCGTCCCTGACTTGGTAAGTAGTACTGAGTTGCCTAAGTCAGAGAAAGTTGAGACGATAATTAAGGGTAAAGAATCAACTACTAGTCAGACTTCCACGACTCCCAAAACAATTCTTAAAAAGAAAGTGTCTTTTGAAAGTAAGGGAGTAATACAAATGTTGACATTGTTGATCCAGAACTTGAAGTTAATCAAAATGATAGGGGTAAACAATTAGATCCGGTCTCTTCTCTGACTTCTAAAGATTTGGAAATCAAACTAATACCAAAGCTCCTAAGAAAGCTTTGGTAAAACGTTCGTGCTTTGTGTGTCACCAAAAGGGACACGTGGCAAGTATTTGTCCAAATAAAAGTACAGGAGTCAAACCAACGCAGGTGAAGAAAGACCAATCACCTGTTAAAGCTAGTAGTTCTCAGACTAAAATTTTGAATACATCCGAGATAACTAGTGTAAACAAGAAAATGGCAAATCTTTTTCGTAATGAAATCAAAGATAACGAACCAGTTGAAAACGTGGTTAGAAATGGGGGAGATAAACAATTACCAAAATTTCAAAGATTTCAACCTCGTTTCCAACCAGTGAAGTTCTCGATAGATGATAGTCCAACTACTTCTGTCACAGGAAGTTCAACTGGAAAATCTGTCAGGTCGAGAACTCCACAACGTTTTCATATTCCTAAACGAAATAATTCTAATCAGGATAATACTAATAGGATTTATAACAATTTTGATTACAATTATCCATTTGAGATTAGATCATCATCTAACCCACGACCAGTCAATCAGAGACTATATCAAAAGTCTCCTAAGAGAAGGCCTAGGGGAAAGACCCACCATTCACCTCCACATGGAACTACTTCGGTATCCAAGTCTCAAGATAAGAGAGATGGTTACTTGAAAGAGTTTACATTTGAGGAAAATGGCCGACCCAAGACCGTCATGGCTTAGGTCCCCCTCGATAACTAATATTTATTTCTTGAGTGCAGGAGTTGACTAGACGTGCCATTAACTGGTGGTACGTAGACAGCGGTTGCTCCAGGCATATGACAGGGGAAAGGCAGATCATGGTGGATTTCGTGGAGAAGACAGGGGGTCATGTAAACTTTGCTGGAGCAAAGGGAGGACAAATCACGGGATCAGGAAGTGTTACTAATGGGAAAATAACACTAGAGCAAGTCAACTTTGTTGAGGAGGTTAAGCACAATCTCATGAGTGTTTCTCAAATTTGTGATAAGGGACATCCTGTCCATTTAACAGATAGAGAGGCGCTTATTCTGAAACCAGGGTTTGTTATCCCAGAAGAATGGATAGTTATGAGTACACCAAGGAGAAATGATACTATGTGATGGACATGAGTACTGTTGAGTCCTCAACGGCGTCAACTTGCTTGTTATCCAAGGCTTCAGAGATAGAATCACAGTTATGGCATAGGAGGATGGCACATCTGCACTTTTGGAAAATGAATTATATAGTCCGACATGAATTAGTGCACGGTGTTCCAGTACACAGTTTTGGGCTAGAGGACAAATGTGTGCCGTGTCAAAAAGGGAAACAACACAAGTCTAAGACTCAGAACTCCATTGCTACGACTTTTGAACTTCTTCACTTGGACTTATTTGGTCCAGTAAGTGCGAGGAGTGTAGGCGGGAAACACTACTGTCTAGTGGTTACCGATGACTACTCCAGATTTTCATGGGTGTTCTTCTTAAGTTCCAAGGATGAGACAACACAGATGCTGATAACATTCTTCACCCAAGTTCAACATCAATATGGTCAAGGTGTCAAGAAAATCCGTAGCGATAATGGTTCAGAGTTTAAGAATGCAGTGCTGAACATCTATTGTTTAGGCAAAGGAATTCAGCATCAGTTCAGTGCACCATATAAACCTCAACAAACTGGAGTTGCAGAACGGAAAAACAGGACACTGATTGAAGTAGCACGAACCATGTTAGCTGATTCTAAGCTTCCAGTAATCTTCTGGGGTGAAGCTGTGAATACAGCGTGCCACGTATTGAATAGGGTTTTAACTGTTAAGAGACATAACAAAACATGTTATGAGCTTTCACACTGTCGGAAACCGAATCTCATAGGGTTTGAACCGTTTGGCGTTCCTTGTACTTTACTCAAAACGAGGAATCAACCGAAATTTGGTGAAAGGGCAGACGATGGTTTTTCTTAGGGTATGATGCAGGTTCACCAAATAAGCGAGTCTATAACAAGACTTCAGTAAGAGTGGAGATTGTTTTCAATATACAGGTTATCTCCTACACGCCAGCTGTTCAAACAGGCCCGGAGTGGTTATTTGACTATGATGTTGTATTCAAAACCTTCAGTATTCCTCTTCTTAGTGATACAGGCACTTCCGAGGAATCTTCAGGGTTAGAATAAGCGATATTGGATGATGGTGATGAACCAAGATCCAATATAACAAGTTCAGAAATTTCAACAGGAAAAGGAAAAGCAATCATTCTTGATCAGATAGAAGAAGTTGATTCAGGTTCTTGTGAGCAAATTCACCCTTTAGAGGCTACTAGTTCCGAACAAGAAATTGTTGAAGAAGGTATAGCAACTGAGGGGGAGATTAGATCAAATCTTGGGTCTGATATATCTGTTGACACTACGGTCTCAACACGAATTAACAAAGATCATCCGCTTGACAACATTATTGGGGATCCTAGTTCCAGTGTGAAGACTTGTAGAGGAATCACTAAAAGCACGAGCCTTTATGTATCGATCCAAAATACAAGGATCATACATAATTGCTTATATAGTTGCTTCATTTCACATGTTGAGCCAAAGAATGTTCAAATGGCTCTTAAGGAAAATTCATGGGTTGAGGCGATGCAAGAAGAGCTTGCACAGTTCGAGAAGCTTCAAGTGTGGAAACTAGTTGATCTACCTAAGGGAGAGTTTGCTATAGGCAGCAAATGGGTGTTTAAGTGTAAACGAGATGATCATGGAATTGTCACCCGTAATAAAGCTCGATTCGTGGTAAAAGGATTCAACCAACAGGAAGGGATAGACTACACAGAGGTTTTTGCACCTGTAGCAAGGCTGGAGGCAATCCGTTTGTTTCTAGCGTATGCTGCATTCAAGAAATTTAAAGTCTATCAACTGGATGAAAAAAGTGTGTTTCTATATGGGAAGGTTCAAGAACTGGTGTATGTCGAACAACCGCCAGGGTTTACTGATCTAGACTATCCAGACCGTGTCTACAAATTGGACAAGGCTCTGTATGGTTTGTGTAACAAGCTACTTACCAATCCAAGATTTACCAAAAGCTCCCAAAATTAATAATAAAGTTTAACCGCGCATGATACGGGATACATATATAAACCATCAAAAGACATGTTCTTGTACCCAATTTTTACATATAAAATCTAGAATAAGTTCTTCGGGGAAAAACAACAACCCGGAATGTGATAAACTAAACAAGTTAACCACCCATAAATCATAAACTTCCATGTACCAAAAGATGACTATCCTTGCTTCTAACTCGAACACACAACGGTCAACAACTTTCTCTTTTTCCTAAAATTTTCACCACTAAAAGAATAAGCTATAAAGCTTAGTGAGTTCAAATGGATATCATGTTCCTCATGTCTCATATAAGTACACATACAAGGGTATTCAAGAAACACAAGGATCAATTTATAACGGATATACAATTAAAGCATAACTCACAAGGAAGAAACAATAACAATTAACTTTTAATGGCTTCTCAATCACATAACACATCAAATAAGCACAATCGATTACTCAAGATATTACTATGCAAAACTCGTCTATCATCCAAGGATCAATGTATAACACATGAGAAAGAACATAAGGTTTGGCACCACAATCCGTAATCCTCCTCCCCGGATGTTGCCTAAACCCTCTACTCATCCCCTGCCTACCATCCTCCTTCCCCGGGTCTAATGAGTTGGGAACAGCCCCTTCGGATGTTTCACCCGGACCTCCATGGGTTATTGACCAACCGGCGCCCGACTCAATTCATCACATACAAACATACCAATTCATGTAATTAATATTATACAACACGGATCATAGTAAAAAGATAGCACATATACGTATATAATACATAATTAACATATATCCAAGTAAACTCACTTGTTGGGACATGTTATAGTGACAACAGATCTAGCTTGTAATAGGACTAGTGTATTTATTGTCAAACTTGTAAAATTGGTTTTGACTCTTAAATGTATGATATTAACTTATTATTATTAATTGTTAAAATGTTATTAGGCAATTATCGTTTTTAAGTTAAAGTCAAATTCGCGAATTGAGAAGTCAACTCGCAGGTTTGACCTGCGAGTTGAGATCTCACCTCGCAGCCATCTGGGCTCACAGAAATTTGGACTTGCAGCTTTTAATGCAGCCATGGGCTGTGAGTTGAGTCAACTCGCAAAGCCCATGGCCTGCGAGTTGAACCAGATATAAATATTTTAATGCTGCTCAAAATTATGAGAGGTCTAGAAATCCGTGCAATAATTACACACACCAAATATTTAATTATTCTCCTCGAAATTCGTGCTGATATAAAGGCTATCATTGAAAAGGCTCGGTTTTGATTGTTTAACACTAGTTAATATCAAAACGAAGCTTGTTAATTGATAGATTCGTTATATAAGCCTAAAACCTTAAGTTTGAGGGATTCCGCACCTTAATACCTAAAAGATAATCCGTTATCGAACCAAGATCTAGCGACCTTACATCACTGTCTAATTCGGTTAAGTCAAACCGAATGCCAAAATGACGGATTTTCATCAACATCGACCCAATGACCGGATAACACTCCCGAGGCTTCCAAACGTCTTAAATAACACCTGGAGTTCACATAACAAATTCCATAAGCATTGCACAACCTCAACATAACTAATCCTTTTTGTTTCTATCAAACCGACATTAATTTCTCATGTAAGTCTCTAGATCTTGGTTAGCGATAACGAATTATCTTTTAGGTATTGAGGTGCGGAATCCCTCAATACTTAAGGTTTTAGGCTTATATAACTAATCTATCAATTAACAAGCTTCGTTTTGATATCAACTAGTGTTACACAATCAAAACCGAGCCTATTCAATGATAGCCTTTATATCAGCACGAATTTCGAGGAGAGAATACTTAAATATTTTGTGTGTGTAATTAATGGCACCGATTTCTAGATCTCTGTCTAATAATGAGCAGCATTAAAATATTTATATCTGGTTCAACTCGCAGGCCATGGGCCTTGCGAGTTGACTCAACTCGCAGCCCATGGGCCTTGCGAGTTGACTCAACTCGCAGCCCATGGGCCTGCGAGTCCAGATGGACTGCGAGCCCACATCTCAGCTCGCAAGTAGGTCTTGCGAACTGAGAAAGCTGCGAGCCCAAAACTCAACTCGCAGGTAAGACCTGCGAGTCCAGTTTCCAGCGAGCCCAGATCTCAACTCGCAGGTGAGACCTGCGAGTCCAGATGGTTGCGAGATGAGATCTCAACTCGCAGGTCAAACCTGCGAGTTGACTTCTCAATTCGCGAATTTGACTTTAACTTGAAATCGTTACTTGTTCAAATAACATTTAGCAAATAATAATAACAAGTTAATATCATATATTACGAGTCTAAACCAATATATACAAGTTTGACACTAGTCCTATTACAAGCTAGATCTGTTGTCACAGTAATATGTCCCAACAGACTCCCCCTTGACAATAGCTGTAGCGTCGTTGTCTTCAACTTTGTCTTTGGTCTTTACTTGTAAATACTACTGCCCATATGAATCTTCATTCTAACACAAGTCTTCACCATTAATTGATAATCTCTTGCAAGATCACCCCATGCTTTAGTCGTCAAGATCCTGTTTTCGTTTAACTTCAACAGGTCCTTCTTCGACAGATTCATCAGGTGTCGATGGTCATAGACTGTTAGAATTACTCTTTCTCCTCCTTCAACTTCATCATCAGCTTCAACCATGACAGCTTCACCAGTCTCTGAGTCCACGTGCCAGTTCAGAAGATTTCCCAGAATATTCTGTGGCATTGTCTTCAGTTGTATCTGCTGTATGCACTTGACAGCTGGATAAGTTTTCTTCTTTAATCTTCGGCCAGTTCTCTGACTTCGTTCCTTTAATTTGATCGTCTTTCCGACTCTTGGCTTAATCTTCTCAAACTTCATTGATCTACCCTCAGTCCGAATGATTCTCTCAACATAAGTTGCGTAGGGATCATTACTGGGATTTATCAGTTCTAAGCGTGCCAAGTCTCGAATTTCAAATCGAGGAAGCGAACTGAATACTTTAAGCTTCTTATCAAAATATTGAACTCCGTCAAACCTTTTGATAGCGAAAAGTTTCAAGTCAGAATCAAAATACCAGCCGATGATCCCCTTCCTTGGAACTTTCTTTCCAGTTATATCTACTTCAGACATCCCAACCTTTTGCTTTCTCCTCTTCAGAGGTCTAAACATGGGATTGTCTCTGAGTTTTTCTGGAAGGTCATCTTCTGATTCAGAACTGGTTGAGTCACCTAGATTTTCATCTAACTCAACAACCCTTTCTCCATCTTCTTCCTGGATGACCACTTTAGTTGTAGATGGGCTTACAATGTGTTCGTCAACATCGGCGTCAAGATCTACACACTCGTCTGCCCCATCATTAACAATGAAAGTCCAATCTTCAGGAGGTACAAACTCTCCTTCCTCAAGGTCAAAGTCAATGTCCTCATCTAATTCATCTGGCATGTCGCCTTCAGAATCTGATAAGTTCAACATTTCATGACCTATAGAAATACATACACAAATAGATTAATATCATAAGTTCTTTCATTGATTTCCCTGAATCAATCTAAGATTTTTCTTATTAATCCCTTTGTGTATTTAAAATATATTATATATATATATACTTATTCAAATCTTTCATCGATTATGATAATCGATCTAAAATTTGAATAAGTCTTATAATATGCGAACATCATATATTATATGATCCTATAACTCTTTTATCGATCATAGTCAATCTAGAATTACAAAAGGCTTATAATATACGAACATTCATAATTATAACATTTTAAACATTCAAGTTTAAACATCTTAATTACAGAATTATATTACAAAATAATTCAAAGTTACAATGTATTAATAATTACAATCAGTCTATATTAATACAAGTGTCACCTTCTTCAGCTCCACCCTTCGCAGTACCAGCACCAGCTCCACTACCACTTGCTTCAGCAGACTCCCCCTGAAATGTAGTCTGCTGACCAGTCGTTGAAGGACCGGCCAGCTCACTATCCTTCTGAGCTGAGGGATCATCATCTTCATCATTCTTATTCTTCTTCGCCAGCTCATCTTCCTTGTAGGACTCTTGATATATCAATACCTCCCCTTGAGATGGCTTGTCCTTCAGAAGGCTGATGACCAGGCGATCAAGTCTGTCAATTTGTCTTTGCTTATCAGCTACATCATCTATCAAATTACTATTTGTCTTGATGAGTAATGAGTAAGCGTTATTCTGTGTAGTGACATTGTCGGACAGTTGTAAAAGCTGATTAGCAAAAGTGTTAGCCACTACTTGCAATTCTCTAACCCTAGACTCCAATTGTGTAATGCGTTCAGCATCAGTCATAGGTGAGGTGGATGGAGCGTCAGAAGTTGTGGTTGGTGGTGTGGGAGCAGGCGGTTGCATTTTCTTCGCTATCTCGGTAGCAACATCGGTTAATAGACGCGCCGCAACCTTGCTAGATTTGGTGGTTGGGTGCGAAGACGGGCGAACCAAAGCAGCAATCATTTCAGCCTCTGAGGGCGTAGAACTTGATTGTAGATGAGCTGCAGAGGTTGAAGCTGTTTGTCTGAGCAGCTTGCGAGGTCGAGTAATAAGCACCTCCTCCTCTTCTTCTTCATCCTCATCTTCTTCGACAAGAACAAAATCAGGATCCTGATCAACGGCTTTCCTCTTTAATTTCAGCGCCGGATCCATAATCAGTCTTGATCCTTTTCGAATCATCCCTTCTGGAATCCCAGAGACAAACCCAGGAGGTCCAGAGTCATCAGCATCATCATCAGAATCAGATTCAGAAGCCGGAGCAGCTTCTTCATCTCTTCCTGATGGTCCAGCAGCATCAGGTGCCTCTGTGGATGGTTCTTCAAACCTTGGTGCCTCAGCAACATACTGATCCACATCCTGCATGATGGGATCATTGGCATCATCGTTCTCAGCCAGTACTTGCTGCACCACTTCAGCTGCAATGTCAACATCAACTTGTTGCTCTTGCTGATTTGCTTGAATAAGAACCTCCTCAATCAGTTCTTGTGGCTCAGGAGCACCCTCGGCCACATCAACATCTAGCCAACCATGATTTGGTGGCGCCACATACGTTGGATTAATCAAAGATCCAAACAGCTCTGTCAGCTGTGGCTGCATCTCGAATCTGCGAGAGGTTTGCATAAACATCGCATTATATGCCCGTAGCCCAATGGTATCCACTCGAATATCGGCTGGTAAAACTGGAAGATCAGGGATCGAAGCCCGAATGATCAGCATGCAGAATCGGGGATATAGCATAAACTGCGATCTAACACCCCCCAAGATTTGGCGAACCAATTCTCCAAAGATGTAATCGGAGAAACTGTATGGTTTGTTATAAACCAGTGACAGTAACGCAGATAGGAGAGAGGATCTCAACTCATCATAGCCTCCCTTCTTTGGTCCAAAGATAGTGACAAGAACATGCCACAAGAACCTCCATTCTCCGAAAACAAGGGCCTTTAAAAACTGACGCCCTCGCATGGGTCCAACATACCCCATACGTCCTAGAGCACCTTCAAGAAAATCCGAAGAAAACTCGGTCGGTCCATCTTCCTGCTCTACAGTGCCTAACTGTAATATGTTTCGCAGATCTGAGGCAGATAAGATAACCGGGTGGTCATTAATCCTCGTCCGGATGACCGGAGGATTCACGGAGGTATCATATACAATATGAGCCCAGAACTGGGTGAGTATATCTCTTGATAGGGCAGGTGACTCGGTGATGGCATATCGAATTCTCGATCGTGCCAGATATGAAAGAATCCGAGTCAATCTAGATGCACCACGTGCGTCTACGTCCAAATCTACCAGAACATTATGATGTCCAACAAATTGCCGAGCCATATCTGTAATATCAAAGATCACAGTAATGTTAGACAATTAGTTTAACTAAGATTGATCAACTTATATGAGCTACAAAATATAATTTAACTATTAAGTCGTGAGACTTAATTATCAATTATAGTTTGTTAAACATATATAAGATCAATGAATCGAACTGGCTAACTAGACTTGTTACAAGTATGTAACTTGTGACACGAGGTCATAAGTCTTATAAGTAAAAAGTATAAAGTTTTTCGTGTTCACAGTCAAGTCGACACGACAAACAGTGAATTAATTTATAACTCTTAATTAATAAAAATCTAGAGTTCGTAAATTAAATTAAAATGCAAAATTGAAAAATTGAAAAATTTCAACTCGCAGAAACAATTCAATTCGAAGAGTTCAACTCGCAAGTCAAACAAAGTCAACTCGCAGAGTTCAACTCGCAGGTTGGACTCGCAAGTCAACTCGCAAGTTGGACTCGCAAGTCAGACTTTGAGTTCAACTCGCAGAAACAAAGTTGACTCGTTGACCTGCTGACCTGCGAGTTGAGTTGGATCTCAACTCGCAGGATGAACTGCAGAAATGACATCATCAAAAATTTGAAATTCTTGGAAGATTTAGCATGATCAGTTTATGTCATCTTGTTCAATATACTCAGATTTACATAAACCCTAAGGTTCTTGTTAATTTAAGCCTTATTTCATTGAATTTTGTAATTTAAAAAACCAAAACCCTCATTTTTTATAAAAATGCCAATTTTGAATTAAATACGCAGTGAAATTCCTTGAAATATACCTTAAAATGTTCACAAACTTAAAATGTATAATATCTAAGAGCTGAAAAGTCCGATCCTCAAACAAAAATTTCAAAAATGAAATAGAAAAGGTCTCGGTTCGCAAGAGGATTTGGGTTCGCAAGAGAGTGTGGGTTCGCAGGACTGTTGTCTTGTGAACTCGCAACCCTTTTATACTTACTGAACTCGGCTCGCAGAACTCAACTCGCAGCCCAAAGTCAACTCGCAGCACTGTTCTCGGCTCGCAAAAATTGTCAATAAAATACATTTTAATTAAAAACGTAATTTTAAGTCCAAATCGCGTACAAGTCTAAAATCTGAGGATCTTTCACTTGTTTTTCTTATGGAATAGCGAACAAGTCTAAAATAAGATATTTTTCACTTGTCTTTCTTGGAAAAAGTGCACAAGTCTAAAATCTGAGGATCTTTCACTTGTGATGCAATCATGCAATAAAACGAACAATAAAAACATAAGTAAAATAAAATAACGAGAAATAAGATAAAATGAGATAAATAATAGTACAATGAATCATAATAAACATTGGTATCAAGTACCCTTGTATTAATGAAACACTTTGACTAAAATAAAATTACAATAAAATAAAGTAAATTAAATCCTAATCGAGGGCATTAAGAAATTTATCGACAGTGGGATCATATCAGAAGGAAATAGCTAATTATTACAAAATAACTCTATGGAAGACTAATCCTCTGGATTTCTCATTCCATTTAGTTGCAGCAATTTCTCGAATCGAGCTCTGTCGAACGCTTTGGTGTATAAGTCTGCTAAATTATCCACAGATGGAACCTTAGCTAACTTTATCAGGTTCTTCTCAGCACAGTCTCTAATAAAGTGATGTCGAATATCAATATGTTTAGTTTTACTGTGCTTGACCGGATTATTGGTTATTAAGATCGTTGATTCATTATCAATCATCATAGGAGTATTTGTTATACTCAACCCATAATCAAGCAATTGTTGTTGTATCCACAGAACTTGGGAACAACAGCTGCCAGCTGCAACATACTCAGCTTCACATGTAGAAATGGCTACTGAGGTTTGCTTCTTGCATTGCCAAGAGACCAGTCTACCTCCTAGGAATTGACATCCACCGGTTGTAGACTTTCTATTCTGATTGCATCCTCCGTAATCAGAATCAGTGTAAGCCACAAAATCTAAGTCTCCATCAGTCGGATACCAAAGTCCCAGCTTCGGTTTCCCTTTGAGGTAACGAAGAATTCGTTTCACAGCTTGCATGTGAGACTCTTTAGGAGTAGCTTGATATCTTGCACAGACACATACTGCAAACATTATATCAGGCCTGGAAGCTGTAAGATACATTAGTGATCCAATCATGGCCCTATAAAGAGTAGGATCCACATCTCTATCACTCGATGTATCTGGCCCAATACCATGAGCTTCTGGAATGGGAGTATGAAAAATTCTAGATTCTTCCATTTTGAATCGTTCTAGAAGCTCATTCGTATACTTAGTCTGATGAATGAAATATCCATCTTTCTTTTGATCGACTTGCAATCCTAAGAAAAATGTCAATTCACCCATCGCTGACATTTCAAACTTGTTCTTCATAACTCGTTCAAATTCACTACACATCTTTTCGTCAGATGACCCAAAGATGATGTCATCCACATATACTTGAACAAGTAGAAAGTCTCTCTTCTTCCATTTGACAAAGAGTGTACTGTCAATTCTTCCTCTTGTAAAACCATTCTCAAGAAGATAAGTAGACAGTGTTTCATACCACGCTCTCGGAGCTTGATGTAATCCATATAGAGCCTTATCGAGACGATATACTCTATCTGGATACTTTGGATCAGTAAATCCCGGTGGTTGAGAAACATACACCGTTTCTTTGACTTTGCCATACAAGAAGGCACTTTTAACATCCAGCTGAAATACTTTTATTTTCTTTGAGGCTGCAAATGCTAAGAATAACCTAATTGCTTCAAGCCTAGCCACAGGCGCAAACACTTCATTGTAATCAATCCCCTCTTGTTGATTGAAACCTTGGACAACTAGACGAGCTTTATTGCGAATCACGATTCCTCGATCGTCTTTGTTGCACTTAAATACCCATCTAGTTCCAATTGGATATTCTCCAACAGGTAAGTCAACCAACTCCCAAACTTGCAATTTTGTGAACTGAGACAGTTCTTCCTGCATTGCCTCGACCCACGAATTTTCCTTCAAAGCTATCTGAACATTCTTAGGTTCAATTTGTGAGATAAAGCATGAATATAGACATAGATTAGAAATCCCTCTCTCGTTCATTTCAGCATACAAGCTTGAATGAGTAGATGTACTAGCTTTAGATTGATTCCGAGTCAGAACAGGAGAATTTGGATCACCGATGATATTATCAATTGGATGAATCCTATTAATTCTTGTTGAAGTAACAGGTTCAACTGGAATATCATCCTGTAAGTTGGCACCAATTTCCTCCAAAGGTGGTATACCTTCATTAGTAGTTGATATCCTTAATTGTCTCAGAGGAGTAAGAACATCATCCATAATCCTTTGAGAAGCAATTTCAGGATCTTCACTCTCTAGAGGTATATCATCTTGAGGTTGTTGTGACTCGATAGGGGGGACCACATCAGTATCGACAATATTCCTAGCATCAGACGTTTGAGCACTCGATGAAGGAGTGGATCCTCATCTCCTGACAATAAATGCTCAGGAATATCTGAGTTACTGACATAGTCACTGATAGGGACTTTAAATGACTTGAAAAGATCTGAATAGTCAAACTGCCAATCCAATCCCTTATGTGAGTCATGTGTATAGCTCGTAACTTCGATGTTATAAACTATTTCAACACGTCCCGAATTTTTATTGAAGGCCCTTTTGTTTGGTGAGTTAGGCATGTAACCTAGGAAGTATCCTTCGTCAGCCTTCTCACCAATTTTAGGTTGATGACTTGTTTTCAACAACGTACATGAAACTCCAAAGGGTTCAAACCCTTTTAAGTTCGGTTTCTTTTTGTTCAAAAGCTCATAACATGTCTTGTTTTGCTTTTTAACCGTAAGAACCCGATTGAGAACATGACATGCTGTATTCACTGCTTCTGCCCAAAATATGACCGGAAGCCTTGAATCTGCAAGCATTGTTCTCGCTACTTCAATTAGAGTTCTATTCTTCCTTTCAGCAACACCATTTTGTTGAGGTTCATATGGTGCACTGAATTGATGTTGAATGCCTTTGATTAAGCAATATACATTCAATGTAGAATTCTTGAACTCGGTCCCATTGTCACTACGAATTCTGTTAACTCTTTTTCTATAGATGTTCTCTATTAGATCTAGAAACTCCATAAGAATGCCCGGAGTTTCATCCTTAGATCCCAAAAAGAATACCCAAGAGAATCTAGAGAAATCGTCTGTGACAACCAGACTATACCATTTGCCACCTATGCTTCTCTTGCTTATTGGGCCAAAGAGATCCATATGTAGCAACTCAAAAGGCGAGGAAATAGAGTTCACATTTTTAGACTTGTGTGGTTTCTTATGCTGTTTTCCTTTCAAGCAGGATATACACTTGTCTTCAAATGCAAAACTCTTCGGTGGTACACCCAGAACTAACCCATGTTTGGTGATATAGTTCATTTTTCGAAAGTTTAAGTGTGCCATTTTCCTATGCCATAGGAGAGAGTCTGATTCTGAAGCCTTGGATAACAGACAAGTAGACACCATTGAAGTAATAGGAGCATTCATGTTGATAGCATAAATGTCCTTCTTCCTTGGAGCTTTCATCAGTATCCATTTTTCGGGAATGATAAAACCCGGCTTCAGGATCAAGGCCTCTTTCTCAGTGAAGAGAACAGGATGACCTTTATCACAGACTTGGGAAACACTCACTAGGTTGTGCGTTAGTTCTTCAACGTAATTCACATCCTCTAGAGTCAAAGTTCCATTTGAAACTGTTCCTTTCCCAGTAATTACTCCTCCTTTATCACCAGCGAAGTGCACTCCTTGTCTCAGTCCACCTCTGAAGTCTGTCAGTAGACTTCTGGTTCCTGTCATGTGCCTAGAGCATCCACTGTCAACATACCACCAGTTGTCGTAGTTCCCAGTCTGCTCCTGCACATGTAATTTGTACACAATCAGTTATCAAGAGGGACCCAAGCCATTACGGTCTTGGTTTGTCCCTTATCATCTACAAACTGTAGCTCTTTAAAATAACCATTTTTCCCATTGGGAGCTTTGGTCACTTTTGAAGACGCATCAGCTTGCTGATGATTAGTGGTCCTGGGTCTATAAGTTGATTGATTTCCAACCCTCCCCGAAATATAACCCTGGGATTTTTGCCCTTGGCTACGATTATCATAGGACCCTTGGTAAACTCCTTGTGTGCGAGATGTAGAACCAATCTCAAAATGACTTTGGTTCCTTCTCGGAGTCATAAACCTCGACGGCACTTGATCCTTAGCAAAGTTTTCATGCCATTTAGGTTTTGGTGGCGAGACACTGTGAGACGCATCTCTTTTCAGAGCAGTCACAGGTTTAATACCAATACCAGGTCTGGTACCTAACCTGTCTGTGCTAGAGATATTTTTAGACTTATCACTGGCCTCGCGCTTAGGAGCAGCTTCATTCTTCTTATTGGGACAACAAGAAGAGACATGTCTTCGTTGATGACATTTGAAGCATGACATCTGCTTTCGTGACTTAGCAGTCTTAGCAGACTCCTTCTTTGTCTGATCAAAAGACACTGAAGGTAACTCCTTATGTTTCTTAATGACCTCATTATTTCCATCAGTACTTCCAATCATCCCACTTGATACGAATTGTACTTTAGTGAGAGATTTGACTGTACTGTTGGTTAATGATGAATCACTGACAGTTTCTTTTTCGATCTCAGATGCAATAGACTGTTGATTTTCCAAATCCTCAGTCTCAGGATTAACATCTGTCATTTCTAAGTCAACAGAAGTGGAAGCAGTGTAATTGGCATTAAAGGGCGGAGGAACATCTGAGTATCCTAGGTCAGTAACATCCTTTACACTACGTTGAGAGCTAATGATTCTATCTAAGGTCAAAGAAGAAGTTCTATAACCTTCAAATTTTCTATTCAGCTCTACCAGTTTCATATTTGACTCTGATAACTCCTTATCCCTAATAGCTATATTTCTATTAAGCTCATTAAGGTTTAGATATAACCCGTCTATTTTAATACATTGTTCATTTATAATGTCAGTCAGACTGGTCTTATCTAGAGCATCACTCTTAATCTTCTCGTTCAGTGCTAATTTATCTTCACCTAACCTACGAACATCAGACTTAGCTAAATCTAATTCTGAGGTCAAGGTTTTGTTAGATTCTGCAAAGACACTAACCTGTGTTTGAAGATCAGTAACTAAATAGCACACATCAGCGAGAGTAAGGAGATCTAGACATACCTTTTTCCTTTCGGATTGAATATCGGCCATATATGCCACAAAATCATCGGGACTCATTTCTTCTGTCGAGTTGATGTAGAGAACATCTTCCGCGATCCCCTTAACTTCTGTGTGTGGCACATTAGCTTAAAGTTCTTCAGTAGTCGGCATGTAGGAAGTGGATTCAATTTGTTTCTCTTGATCTTCAATCTCAGCCATGAGAGCTTGCTCTGATGGTGTAGACCAATCATAAGATCCGTCTATTTGCTGAACCACTAAGACTTTGGAAGTTAGATTACTTCCCGAATCTTGTTTTGAAGTTCCAGCATCAACCTTTGGTCTTTGGCATTCCCTGGCAAAGTGTCCGTAACCTTGACAGTTATAACACTTGACCTTGGACTTGTCAAAACCTGGTCGATTTCCAACCACTCTCTTACCCGTACGCTTTAGGAAATTCTTTACTCTCCTTGACACCATAGCCAGTTGCCACTGGAGGTCCATTTCCTCTAAGTCATCAGGGTCAACCTGATCATAATCTTCATCAAATTGTGCCGGATCGTTTATCTTCCCTTGAATATAGTTTTCATAGGAAGCAACGAACGATGCCAACACAGAAAGTTGTTGTTCGGCTGATTTCACACTCATCGGCATCTTATGATGCCCTTGAGTGGATTTATCTGAGGTGGTGTTCCTGTTTCGTTTCTCACCGCTATCCGAAGCAATGAAACAGAGATCCTCAGTCAATTTTTCTCCAATCTCATCAATTTCACCCGCAAACAAAGCCGTGGTCGAATTGGATGAGGAATTAGAGATACTGGTCTTTCCATGGTACAGACCAGGATTCTGTAGATGATCAGAATCTGTATCTCTCGTTCTCTTAGAGAAATCATAACCCCTTAGTTTATCAATCGCTTTCTCTAGGGTCATGGTTGCATATCTTTCATCATTATCTTTCAGCATGATACCGTACATCTCCCATTTACAAGGTAAACCCTCAATAAACTTGTCGGTTTTCTCCTTGTCATTATAGAAGATAGCATGGTCGTCAAGCTCACTTAATAGATGATAGAAACGGGTGGTGTAAGCCTCAAGATCTTCTTCTCTAAAAGCCTTAAATACCATAAACTGCTTTTTTAGAAGATTACATTTACCAGCTTTCACCTGAGGGCTCCCCTCACATCTCTTTTCTAGAGCGTCCCACAGCTCTTTAGCTGTGTGAAAGGACTTCAACTGATGGTTGATCTCCTTAGGAAGGCTCATCTTAATTGAAGAATGTGCTTTATTATCGATGGTGAATTCTTTCTTCTGATTGTCATTCATTCGATCATAAGTCACAATCACTGTTGCGTTCCCTACCTCAGCTGTAGGTGCAACATATCCGTTTTTAATACACAACCAGATAGTTATGTCATGGAATCTACAGTAGCTTTCGAACCTGTCTTTCCACCCATAATAGTCCTCGAGTCTAAGCAATTTTGGTGGAACATTAGATTTTCCAACCTCATGTTCCATTTCAATCATTTTACTCAAGTCAGACATCTTGGTAAGTCTTAAAAGTTGTCAAATCACAAGATATTACAACTTCAATTCGCAGGGATATCTCAGCTCGCAAAGGGTTTCAGCTCGCAAAGAAAGTCAACTCGCAGGACCTCAATTCGCAAAGGAACTCGGTTCGCAGGAAATGTCAACTCGCAGAAAACTCAGTTCGCAAGGAACTCGGTTCGCAAGTAATTTCAACTCGCAGAAAACTCAGTTCGCAAGGAACTCGGTTCGCAGGAAATGTCAACTCGCAGAAAACTCAGTTCGCAAGGAACTCGGTTCGCAAGTAATTTCAACTCGCAAGAGACTTTCAACTCGCAGCTGAATCTCAACTCGCAAGAAACTCAGCTCGCAGCTCAAACCCTAATTCTCAACTCGCAAATAACAGTAACCCTATTCTCAACTCGCAAAACGGCGCCTCGAAATCTGGGAACTGAAACTTTTTGGTATTTTACGAATAAATCCGTAGATTTCGTTCGAAAAACGACCCTAAAGATGTTATATAACCAAAAACCTTGTAACCACAACGTTTCTAAGCCCGAAAGCTCTGATACCAATTATAAGTCTCTAGATCTTGGTTAGCGATAACGAATTATCTTTTAGGTATTGAGGTGCGGAATCCCTCAATACTTAAGGTTTTAGGCTTATATAACTAATCTATCAATTAACAAGCTTCGTTTTGATATTAACTAGTGTTAAACAATCAAAACCGAGCCTATTCAATGATAGCCTTTATATCAGCACGAATTTCGAGGAGAGAATACTTAAATATTTTGTGTGTGTAATTAATGGCACCGATTTCTAGATCTCTGTCTAATAATGAGCAGCATTAAAATATTTATATCTGGTTCAACTCGCAGGCCATGGGCCTTGCGAGTTGACTCAACTCGCAGCCCATGGGCCTGCGAGTCCAGATGGACTGTGAGCCCACATCTCAGCTCGCAAGTAGGTCTTGCGAACTGAGAAAGCTGCGAGCCCAAAACTCAACTCGCAAGTAAGACCTACGAGTCCAGTTTCCAGCGAGCCCAAATCTCAACTCGCAGGTGAGACCTGCGAGTCCAGATGGTTGCGAGATGAGATCTCAACTCGCAGGTCAAACCTGCGAGTTGACTTCTCAATTCGCGAATTTGACTTTAACTTGAAATCGTTACTTGTTCAAATAACATTTAGCAAATAATAATAACAAGTTAATATCATATATTACGAGTCTAAACCAATATATACAAGTTTGACACTAGTCCTATTACAAGCTAGATCTGTTGTCACAGTAATATGTCCCAACATGTACAGCTTTGACTTGCAGACTTGTTTTACCCATCTTAGACTCAAAATCATCATTTGATTTCTAAATATGAATTATAGACTATTACAAGACAGCAACAGCATACTGTCATAATTAAATTCAGCAGCAGGTTCCTGTAGAAAGTTCGACTTTTACCCATCCTAAGTCTGGAAATTCGTGCTTATAAGGTTCAAATACAAAAAACAATAGAAATTAATACCTTTCAAATGCCACTGGATTCATCCCTAAACAATTTTTCTTTGATTTTATACAATTATTCTAAAACAGGGCAGAAAACATGTTAATAAGAGCATGCATACATCAATGTTTCTACCTATCTTGCAATTCACTCATGTATATAGCTAAATAACAAGATACCTAGCATAATCTACTCACTATCAAACATAATCTCAAGATTTTAGCTCATCATCTTCAACATGCCACTCTAATTTAATGTTCTTTTGAACTCAAATCAATTACATAGTGAAGAATAGAATTATACCTTTGAGATCTTCAATAATCTTGCATAATCTCTCCAATTTCTTGTTAAAACACTCAAGTATGTGCTCTAGAATTCTATAGAAGTTTAGAAATGAAATGGGGAAGAAAATGGGGTCAAAATTCGTGTATTTTTGGAGCATCATATCACTAAAATCCGGGTTGGGTCGGGTTTGACCCGGTTGGTACCCATTTTGACCATCAAAAACTAAAAATTGCATAACTTTTCGCTCGTAACTCCGTTTTTGATGAGGTTTCGCCTACGCGTTCGTAACGTAATTATCTAAAATCTCCAATAATAATATTCCAGAAAGTATGTCCTCAGTAATCGCAGCTTTTTTTTATTTTATTTTATTTTATTTTTATACATTTATGCTCATAAAATACTATATTTTGTTTTCTTGATATCTTCTAAGTCTAACACCTTACATTAGCTTACTTTAAGATATTTTTCAACCTTTACTTCACTATTGAAACCATTTAAACAAGTTTTGGTTTCAAATTTCCACAATAGTCCTCATTATTAAGCATCAAATATGCATATAAGTCATACTTAAGCATTTTAATCATATATCAAACATATAAACCAACTATTTAGGAAAAGTGGATGTTACAGTTTGCATCAGGCTCCTAGGGCGTGGTATGAGACACTGTCTACCTATCTCTTAGACAATGGGTTTAAGAGAGTCAAATAGACAATACACTGTTTGTTAAGTGGCAGGGGAAAGATTTTCTACTAGTACAAATTTACGTGGATGACATTATCTTCGGGTCATCCGACGAAAGCATGTGCCGAGAATTTGAACAAGTTATGAAGCGGAAATTTGAAATGAGTGCTATGGGGGAGCTGACTTTCTTCTTAGGATTGCAGGTTGATCAAAAGAAGGATGAACTCTTTATCCATCAAACGAAATACGTGCATGTAATGCTTGCACGGTTCAGTATGGCTGAAAGTTCATCATTTAGTACTCCTGTTCCCCAGAATCATAATCTCGGGCCAGATTTAGAGAGTACAGAAGATGTTGACCCAACACAATATCGGGCAATTATCGGCTCTTTGATGTATCTAACCGCTTCTAGACCTGACATTATGTTTGCTGTTTGTCTATGTGCTACGTTTCAGGCTAATCCAAAGGAATCTCATATGAAGGCTGTAAAAAGGATATTGTGTTATCTGAAGGGTAAACCGAAGTTAGGTCTTTGGTATCCCTCCGGAGGCGACTTTAACCTCTTGGCCTATACAGATTCAGACTACGGAGGATGTTACCAGAACAGAAAATCAACCTTTGGAGGTTGTCAGTTATTAGGAGGGCGTATTGTCTCATGGCAATGCAAGAAACTGACCTCGGTTGCTATTCCAACCTGTGAGGCTGAGTATGTCGCAGCCGGTAGTTGTTGTTTACAAATTTGGTGGATACAACAACAGTTGCGAGACTATGGTCTCAATATTACTACTACTCCTATGATGATAGACAACGAATCCACAATCTCTATAACTAATAATCCTTTTAAAAATAGGAAAACGAAGCATATAGATATCCGACATCATTTTATTCGTGACTGTGCCGAAAAACAGATGATTAAATTAGTTAAAGTTCCCACAGACGATAATCTAGCCGACTTATATACTAAGGCTTTTGATAGATCTCGCTTTGAATTGTTAGTACAACTAAATGGGATGATTAATCCCGAATAAAGATATCTCCTGCATGACCTTGTACCTGACTGTTTGTTCCTTTCTATATTTAGTAACCTATTTTCTTAGTAACTTTCTACTTTTAGTAAGTTTCTAATTCTAGTAAGTTAGACACTTATCAAATAGCATGCGAGTCACTGAGCTAATGCAAAGAAATGAAGAAAACATTACCCATGCCTAGAACATTATAATATGTGTGGCTTTTAGATGTAGTACATGCACAGTTCAAAGTACCATAAAGTATAACGTGTCTAATATATTCATTATACGATGTATCGGTAGGCATAAAGCATGACGGTTCTCAAATACGTAAAACACAAGAAACAATAATAATGAGATTAGTATATGTTTAACTCTCGATTGATGTATGACATTAAGTCTTAATTCTTAGGTGATCGATAATACCCTAATACATCGTATTGGATTAAGTTAAGCATTTCATCTGGGAGATTTCCTGACTGATTCTTCTGCTACATCTAGAAATATGTTAACCTAGTCTCAGTCAGTAGATCTTACATTGGAACAAGCTCGACCACGAAACAAGCATATCGTTTTCAAGGTATCTAGTCAAACTAAGTCGCTTTGTTGTGCGCAAGTACAGACCTGTCACCGCTGGTTTGGTTTTAGATTTGCTTGTTTCTAACCTTAGTCAAGTCTAGTTAACCTACATGTTAAGTATGTAACTAAAAATTATTCAGAACTTGGCTTTAAAGATGAAAATTATTATGGTAATTCAATACTTGGAATTATGGACATATGATTATCCTAAGAGTATGTCATCCGTGAGGAAAGCATAGGTAGTCATGAATAATAACTAAAATTGTACTTGATTAACTATGAGTGCTTTATGTTAAGTGGATCACAATATTGATAATCGTCTTGAAGTATTATGACACACGAATAATAAACAAGGAAAAATTCGTTCCTAACTGTGTATTGTACGCGTTATGGCTAATACGATCTTTGCATCAGTGACTCCTCCAAAAAGAACGTGCATTCCAAATACGAATAATTTCGTATTTTCCAGTTAGTTATTTTAATTTTATTTTATGTTATTTTACTTTACCTGGTCTATGCATGGAGATAAAATAATGTTTGAGTACTAACAAAGGATAAATCATAAGCCTCGCGTATTATCTTTGTGTCGTGCTAGTTTATTATAAGTTCAAATAAGTTTTAATGTTTAAGAAGGGTTTGAGTTCCCAAGTTTGTACGAACTTGTGACTCAAGTTCGCAAGCCCAAGTTCGTACGAACTTGGACAATCTGAGTATAAATAGGGTTGACCAAGTCAAACCCCTTACATATTTCAAAAGCCTACGAACTTGAGTACCTACGAACTTAGCAAAACCTTCGAACTTACGTCACAATTTTCACAAAAACATCAAAACTCATCTGATTTTGATTAGTTTCGCACTTTGAATCCGTTGAATCTCTTCCCCTTTTTACTGCGCATTTAAGTGAGTACTTCATTCGCAGTTAGTCCATTAATAATCTCAGATTTTGAATTTATTTAGGTTTCAAAGCAAAACTAAAAAGAAATCAAAATAGGGATTGTGTTTGTGGATAAAATTTGAAATTCCTTATTTATTTGTGTAAACCGCATCAAGGCGCATCTGTTCCAGTATCCTGATTGTGTTTTAAGTCAACAAAATTTTGAATTCTGGAAATCAGGATCATCATACAAACTTCCAAGTTCGTACAAACGTAAGTAACTGTTACAAGTTCATACGAACCTATATAACTATTACAAGTTCGTACGAAGCTAGCTTGACTCTCTCAAGTTCGTACGAACCTATGAAGTTTGCAAAGTGATCATTTTTCAATAAAATTAAATATATCATGTTTCTTATAGTCTGATTCATACAAGTGATTCTTAGAATGATTAACTTGATTATTTAACGTTATTATTGTCTATGTTTGGAATGTTTGCTTGCCTCTCTTGCAGGTATGGCTGATCGACAGTTCTTTAGCAAGCATAACTTGGCTATCTCTTTCGATCTTGAAGATCCGGCCACCGAGCATTATCGAGGCATACTTACTTTTCTGATGCGCTTGAGAGTACATTATGCTCTTTCCCATTCGCTGATGCTGAGGATATCTTATCTCTGTCAATTATGGGCGAATGCGGTGTTTGATTGTGAGCGGAATCCACCAGTCATTCGTACTCGGGTGGAAGACCGCAGTATTGAGTTCTCGTTCTTATATCTTCGACACATTCTCCAATTGGGTACTGAAGCGCAGGAAAATGGCCAAACTTCATATTCTTTAGATCTCAGGGCCGGAGCTTTCCAGAGGATGGGATATGTTGGGGATGTCACGCATAGTCAGTATACAAAGATTTATCTCTTCGGACAATGGCGGTATCTTATGCATATACTGCTTGTTTCTTTTGGTCCGAAGAAAGTGTGATTCGACACGATGAATCATAAAATGTAGTCGGGAATGGTTTCACTTGTTTGCAACAAACCATACTACTTTTCCCAATACTTCTTTGATGAAATGGTTCAGTAGATACGTGGCGGTGTTAAAGATCGGTTTATTCTCTACCCTCGATTCGTCATGATGATCATTAATGGGTTAGCACCGAATCTGCCCGCTATCGATCTAGTTGTATATCTGTCAACGGTGGACAAGAAGATATTTGTACATTGTCTCAGCCACAGTAGTCGTCGTCCAGCTACTGAGCGACCTCAGGCTACTCTACTTTTCGGGGCTGTTATTGATGCTGATTATGCTCCACCACTCAATGATGGATGGATGCGCCCCCGGCCGAGGAAGAAGCTCGTATTCCTACACCACCACAAGATGCTGCTCCGATAGAGCATGAAGTGGTTGATGAAATTCTTCGCCGGCTAGAGCAACCCGAGGAGGGTCAGCAACTTGATCGTGATACTGCTGAAGCGGTTGTAAGAGATGTTCTTCAGGGGGAGCCCCGATCTGATGTGTTGGCAGATGTGGATGCGTTCGTTACTGGTCCACATGATGATATTGAGACTGGTATAGCCCACATCGATACTTATACTGCTGGGGCTGATGAGGCGACAACATCGACTGTTAATATGTTGAGAAATGTGGATCGTGACCCCGAGGCTACTGAGAGTGATCCCGACTGTGATGAGCCTTCCGCTTTGGTTTTTCATGAATCAAGTGCGGTTATGGCTCCGCATATCATTGCTCAACGCAAAGGTAAACGTAAGCTGATTGAAGATGATGATTATATTCTTCAAGATGAAGCTGATGATGATTCTGACACCCCATTGGTTCGGACACCCAAAAGAAGGCGTCCGACTAGGGTGGTCATTCGTGAAGCTGGTGATATTTCACCTCCTACTTTCGTCCATTCTACCCCACCTGTCCTCACTGCTACTACTACACCTGCATCAACTACTATTCCATCATCAACACCCACTCTAACACCACTACCACAACCCTCAGTTACCCAGGCTGCTACCGCTACCCCTCCCACTTCTACTCCACCTCCCACTACTCCGCCAGTTTCCAAACCTGCTGCCAATCTATCTGATCCGGATAAATTTACTTATCTTGATGGCCGGATCACAACTTTAATGGATATGGTAACGGCCCTTACTGCTGTCGTTACAAGCCAAGAGATTCGTGTCAAAAATTTGACGGTGATTGACGAACGGTTGGTTGAGCGCAATGACAAATTGGAAGAAATGGTGAGGGATAATAAGATCCTCCTATATCGTCTGAAGTGCAAGACAGCTCAGGGGGAGATACCTAGCTGTAAGGGAGATGAACCCAGGAGGAAAAGGGATGAAGACCGAGACGATGATCCCAGTGCGCCAAAGGAAGGTGAGCTACTTAGCTCTTCGACTGGAGCACTAGTAGCACAAGGTCAGGGGGGAGTATATTCAACAAAAGGGAGTGAGTGGTACTGAAGAAACTCCAGTAAATCTAACGGAGACAGAAACTATCGAAGCACTTCTTAATCTAGATGTGTATGATAGTAGTGAGTCTGAGTTGGAGGAAGGAGAATTTTTGCCAAAAGAAGTTGCTGATTGGCGTCCGACTGATTGTAGATGAACATGTCGTGACGAAGCAACCGGTGACTAAAGTTGTTAGAGATGAGTCAGCTAGTAAGAATGTGATAGATCATCAGAGATTAGAGTCAGAAGATGATAATATTCTTGATGATGATTCAGAAGTTGATAGAGAACCATCTAGAGCAGAGTTAAGAAGTTTGTGGTTTAAGAAGATCGAAAAGGAACCGGAATTGAAGTTTAAAGAGACTATCAAAGTTAAAGGATCGGGAGAGCTGATAAGGGGCATCATAAGCTGGTTTTATGACAACGAGTTGAAGCTGTTCATACTAAAGAGATATGATGGAATTCAATACTTGGAAATAAATTGAAGATTTTTAGTTCCTTGCCGAAGAATGAACTTAAAGAACTAGCTTGGCTAGATTTGATAAATCCGGGAGAAGATCCTTACGCTAGAACGATGGAACAAATTGTTAAGTGTGAAGGAAGGTCAAACAACATTGTTGAATTGAAGCCGAAGACAGGAAAGAGAGTTCCAGACATGACAAAGATAGACCCAATTTCAAACAAACCGTGGATGAAAATGATTTATAAACCGGTTAAGTGTTTGAAGAAGATGCCGCAGAATATCTTAACTGAGCTGAAATGGTGGTATGCGGACAACAAAATAGCAGAAGCTGTAATGGAAGATGTTGATGGGAATGAGCTGCTAAGGGTATATGATAGTTTACATCTGGTAAACTTATCAAAAGATGATCTAATGAAGCTGCATGTAAACAAGATTCTCTGCAGAGACAGTTGGAGACATGAGGGCAGAAGATATCAAAAAGTGGTTAGAGTTTGTATAGAAAGAGGATTATGGGCTGGAAGTCAAATGAGCTGAATGAAGAATCAAGATCAAGACTCAAGAAACTAGAGCTATTGTCAAGGGGGAGTCATTTGTTACATATTTTGTGACAATAGCTTTCTAGTTTGTAATAGTTAGTTTGATAAGTCTTTTAGTAATTAGTTTACTTATTATGTTTTGTAATGTAAGTTCGTAGGAACTTAGGTAGGTACGAACTTAGGATCATATGAACTTGGCTAAGTTCGTATGGGCCTGTAACCAGACAAGTTCGTAGGGTCCAGACTATACGAACTTGAGTCCTATAAATAGATTACTTGTTAGTTCGTTGTAATCAGTTGTTTTTAAGGTATTTCTAGAGCTTAGCAAAGGCAAGTTCGTATACTTGAGATTGTATAAGCTAACATTGAATGTAATTGTTCTTTACGTTCAATAAAAGTGTTCTTACTCATATTCGTATTACTTGATGGATTAGTGTAACGTTTGTTTAAGGATTCCGCACTTAATAAACGTGATAACCTCTTAGATCCAGATCTAGGGAACCTACAATCTGATTATGGACAACTTCGTGTCAGATAAGAGGCAGGTTTGTGGAAACGAGTCATCCAGAAGTAGAAATCTATTACTACTAATGCCGTAACATCATAACTACTTTAATCCAACGTAAACTGACATTATAGTGGACACCCCTATATATCTGCAGATTGAGCAACTCCTTACCCCTTTATTTTACTGCTTTATTTAATTATCTTAGAATAACTGAAAACCAAAACCCTATCACTTTAAGAAAATTAGCTAGATTTCCATAGATAACTTATGCCCTAAGATCCTATGCATGTTGAGTGTTTAGGACAACACCTAAGTCATGCTCACCACTTACTAAACCCTAGTACGTAGTAAGTAATTTAGGATACCCTGCATAACAAATTAAAAAACACCCCCATCTGATAGCGCGCACCACTTGGTCATCCTCCGGCAACGACGACACGCCACGACGATAAAACCGACCGTTCGGGCGCGCATCAAATATCTTTAAGTACTTACGAAGGACTACAAAGATGTTCTTGATTTATGGAGGAGTGGAAGAAGATCTTAGTGTAAAGTGTTACTCGGATGCTAGCTTCCAAATTGATCAAGATGATTTTCGATCACAATCGAGTTACATCTTCATGTTGAATGAAGGAGTTATCACTTGGAAAAGTTCTAAGTAGAAAGTAGTTGCACAATCTACTACATAAGCTAAATACATTGTTGCCTCAGAGGCAGCTTGGATGAAGAAGTTCATCACTAATCTAGGGGTGCCAAGCATAAAAGACCCCATAGAGATCTTTTGTGACAATGAGGGTGCTTGCGCAAGCAATAGAACCTAGGTCACATCATAGCACCAAACATATTCTCAGGAGATTCTACTACATACGTGAAGTAGTGGGAACTGAAGATGTTTGTATTCGCAAAATTCTCACGAATCAAAACCTTGCTGACCCTTTTTCTGTCGCAACCCCCAAGACGCGTGGCAGCGGAAGGTATGAGGTGTCAAGGGGGGGGGGCGCGCGACCAAATCAAATATCACAACACAAGAGTTACAACAAACGACCTCTATATGAGACGTTTTCAAAAAAATCATTACATTACAAACTTAAAAGTGTTTACATAAAAGCTAGGAGTTCGCATCCGATACGTAGAATTACATAACTATTATTACAAAATATAGTAAATGCAATCTAATTCCTTGGTTGTTTCAAAATATGCGACTCGAGCTATTGCTTCCAAAGCATCCTACTGTGGTTGGTTACCTGAGAATACATACTAAAAGAGTCAACATAAAGTTGGTGAGTTCATAGGTTTGAAAACAATTGATATTACATTGTATGGAACGTGTGGAACACAAGATTTCCTGTTTGCCATGAGCCCATAGTTCGAGCTTAACTGTGGTGTCGGGTCACAATCAAGTGCCACGATCGTGGTGCCTCCCAGCGAGTGCCTAATCCAACACTCGTAAGAACAAATGATAATGCGTCCGTTTGACCAGTTAGTGCGACTAACCCGGACGGGGGAGTCAATCCCAAATAGTACTATTCATTAACATTCACGCTATAACGATACTAATAAACTATGTGTGGGGGACTTTCAGGATTAGTTAAATAACTCATGCAACCAATATATCGTGTTTTGTACTTGCGTTCCCATAAAAATAGAAGTTGTTAAAAGCAGTTGTATGTATTCTCACCCCTGAGTGGAAATAGTAGAAAAAGGGGCTATGAAACTCACCTGAGATTAATATGTTATTTAGCAAATAACAAATAGCAAGCAACTTGTGTTCCCAAGAGAAATCTTCTAACGCCCTAGACGTATAAGATTGTGTAAGTAGATGTCTCAAAAGACCATCTATAGTGATTGTATAAGTGGAGGGTTAATGTCCACTTAAGCCAATCATGTAGGTGGAGGGTTAATGCCCACCTATTCGCTAGTAGTTCACTTAACTAATATGTCCATTCTTGTTTGCTTATCGAAAACGTGTACGACCCGTTGGTGAAAGTTTGTGAAAACATAATGTTGATTTGTGTGGTAAGTGGGCGAATCCCACGAATGACGGGGGTCCGGGGGCAGCGCCCCTGGTGGCGGGGTCCAAGGGGTGGCAACCCCTGGTGGGGTCCAAGGGGCAGGGCCCCTGGTGGGGTTCAACTTATATTGCTTTAGTAAAAATGCTTTGATTCTGGGTTTTTAGCGACACAAGGATAGTGTCGCTTAGTGTGATTGGCGACACAAAGCTAGTGTCGCAAAAGGTTCGATTTTTGGGTTGTTAGTGACACAAGGCTAGTGTCGCTAATGTGGTTGGCGACACAAAGCTAGTGTCGCTAAGGTGACGGTTCAAATGCTACAGCGACACAAGGCTAGTGTCGCTAATGTGATTTTGGCGACACAATGCTAGTGTCACTAAGGTGACGGTTCAAATGATATAGCGACACAAGACTAGTGTCGCTAATGTGACGGTTCAATGCTATAGCGACACAAGGCTAGTGTCGCTAATGTCTACTGGGCTTCCGCGACACAGGGATCAGAAACAGACCCATTTTGCCAATTTTATTTCGTAATCCAAATGTTAGAGATAAAATTCAAGAAAAATATATGTTGTTTCTTAGTATGTTAGGTACTTAAAATAATTTTTACAGAATTTTTAGACAAGTCTAAGTATTTATAAAAATTGTAGTTTCCCACAAGGGTCAAAAAGTAGCCAATCAGGAGACATGCAAGGAGATCGAGTTTCTGGGCAGAATGCGTGCGCATTTGGACGAGGTCATCTAAACGACTATTTTTCTCAACAAAATTTCTGAAGTTTTGGCGCTGGTTTCAAGTCTTTTGGATATGTAAATCTCGAGTTATGACTAAAACAACGAGGGACAATTTTTCTGCCTTTTTCCCAGCCCGCCTACATGTTTTTGTAAAAATTATTTCGGGTATCAAACGAGCTTCAAAAATTATGAGGCCAGTGGCAAATGAAAGATAACTTCTTAAAATTAGTTTTAGCCTTTTGAATCGTTCATTTTGGTTAAGTTTTGAGGGAGATATCACCTCCCAAAGTCGGACAAGTTTCCTTGCCGGATTTCATGTAAGGTTCTTGCATGTTTTAAGCTATGAAAACGATTTTTGTGTAATCTTTTGGACATATCTTTGTTAAGTGAGCATTTTAACATGTTTATAGATGTGTTACAAGTATTCTAAATGAGTTAGATGTTCTTACAAGCTTGAAAAACCGATCGAAAAGGAGAGGAAGGTGAGGAAAGGGCTTGATTTCTTGACTTCTCTTTGAAAGTGTGATGGCGGCTTGTGGTGGTGGAGTGGTGGTTGATGGTGGTGAGGATGGTGGCAGATTTTTAGAGAGAGAAAGAGGGTAGGGAGAGTAGAGAGAAGGAGGAGAGAAAGTGTGGGTTGTGTGTGTGAAGAATGGGGTATAGGGAGGTGTTTTTGTGGGGTGGGCTTGGGCTTATTTGGGGTGGGCCTATTTGGGGTGGCCTCTTGGACCAGCCTAGGCCGAGTTGGGCCTGGCCCAAAGGTGTTTCGGGCTCGTGATTCGTTTTCTCGACTTCGTGTTTTGTTCCCCGTTCGTTTAAACGTTAATTTGTGGTTTTTAAAAAGTGGAAAATTTACGTTAAGCTTTTGTATATACATTTAAATTTGTGAATAATATTCGGGATAAGTAAGTATTCTTAAAATACTAAATTGAGTTACAAAAGTATATTTCGGGTGTTGCTCGGGTGTCGGGCTCGGTTTGCGCGTTTCTGTCGCGTTTGTTACGTTTTAAACACAACGTCAAAGTTTTTCGTGTATTATTATTTGAAATAATAATATAAGGTATATAACCACTATTTTAACTATAAAATATGATTACGTTATCTATGAAAAGTTTTCACCAACGTCGTAATAATAGTCGGACCACGTCCGGTTGTTTCGCGTATTTACGAATAATTACGAAGGTGTAATTCAAACAATTACATAAGTGTATATACACATATATTCAAATAGTTGCAAATAATCACAAGTACTTAGCCTAATAAAGAACTAAATACATGAAATTAGAGTTCTAGTTTAAGGTAATCATTACCCTAAGGTGTCGGGTGTCACATTTTCAAAGTCTTTGGCACAACCTAAACACAAGAGTCATACTTCGTCCCTTGGACTTTCTTATGCTAGTGATTGGATTTGATTTGTAGTTTAGTATTTGAATATTTTGAAACACGTAAGTGACAATTATCTTAAATGATATGACATATTGGGATATGATAATACTCATTAATATTTTGTTGTGTTCTATATTAGTATGTTTAAAATCCTTGAATAACGTCCATAGTCGATTACAATTATGGGAATAGTTGTGAACTAAGACTAATGTGAATAAGTTGGTTAACTTACATAGAGATGAAAGTGGGCAAAAGAGTTGCAACCAAAGTCACAGATGTTTATTAGGGAATAAACATTGGACATGACCCGCTTTCAAGATCACTTCATGGATCGACGTCATAAACGAGTCTTGAAAAAGGTAATATCATTGTACCTTAGACCTGAGATGTATATTGGGTTTTAAGTGTGAGTATAGTTATGCTTTGACATTGTCAAACGCTATTCTTTAGCCAGGCAATCATAAAAGTTATTGTAGGTATGACATGAGGCACATGAGAGGCATATGTTGTCAAGACGGGATTTGTTCCTAGATGATTTAATCTGATGAGAGCTAAATATGAGACTGATCTAGATCGATGTCTCATGCTCAATGAGCTATCAATAATAAAGGGATTAAAGGGATAAATGATAGCTTACCATAACATTGACATGAAGCTTTTTAGTTAGGGAATCAATGGATGCTCAGGATATATCTTTTTCATGAGTTGTTAGGGGCAGTGATATGTTGCTAGACGTTTACTACTGTCTATGTTGACATATGTTGAACGTTGTGCAAGTGGGAGATTGTTGGTTCTTATGCCCAAGACACATTATATGTCCACACTTCTAAGAACACATGAACCTATCGGGTCACACACAAAATGAGCAAATAAATACCAATTATGTATTTAAATATGATTTAAATATAATCAAACCAAATATATATAGTGGTGACATTATTGTTTAGGTGCAATAATAATCTTCTTAGATATTCACAAGTAAACTTTGTTACTTGTAACTATCTTGTTTAAAGGAGATGTACGTGTACATATTGTCCCAATAATGTTACTGGTAACATATGTTCTTTATTTTGTTTAACAAAGTTAAATAAACATAAAATGATAGAAGTCTTGCCATGGGTCCCTTCGTTCGCACTTTAGTCAAAGTGATGGACAAAGGCACATGATGATCTTCTCCTTTTGCTTAGGCTCTTTACATGAAGTAATAGACAAAGATGATTGTCACTTTTGTATTTATTCTTGCATGGTGTAGGCATAAAAACAAAAGGATGAACTCTTTTATGTAGTGTAGTTGTTGTACTTGATCATTGCTTATCTTATAAGCTTCGGTGGTCTTCTTTTGAGTAAACAACTTAGAATTTCCAAGTTTTCACTCTCGATCATAATACATACTAGTGTTCTTTCAAGAGTGAAAAATGTACAAGTATTATATATATACAAGATAATATACAACTCGAGTAGTAGAAAAGAGTTTCTGAAACTTGTCAAGGGGTTGAGGAGAACTAGCATTTGGTTGGTGTTGGAAAGTTGCTCAGGTGTGGATTAACAATAAAGGGAGGCTCCTTTGGGTCCTACAGTTTAGCATCAAGTTCTCTCAATTTTAAGGCTCCAAAGGTTCTAGTCTTAAAATTACTCTTTTATGTTCTAGTTCTTAACCTCGTGCATTTGGATCGTTGGTGGGGAGTTTTAAAAGCTTTAAAAATTGTTCTACATGCTTCCGTTGCAAAAGCATTTTAAAATTTCTTACAAACCCCATGCCGCTGTTACAATGGAAATCATCATTTATATACGCATGTTGGTATACCAATAATACCCATGAAATATGAGTAAAAAAGGTCCCTTTTCATTTTTTACCTTCGGGTTCTTCCAAAGTTTATTCGGATCACTAAAGACATATCAAGAACTATCAAGTTCTCCATTGGTAAACTAGAGGGTATACAGTCCAATCGGAATCCATGCAAACACGACCATCTTAACCATTTAAGGAAATACTTGTAGGACCCTTGAGTTTAGCATGGCATGATTTAGTTGGAGTAGATTTAGTTTGTGCATCTTACCGTAAAGCATTTTTTTTCTCAATGTCGTTCTTACGGAGTTCTTGCTGAAAGCATCTTGAAACTTCCATTTTCTCACATTCATTGATCCATATAACGGCTCTTTCTGCAACATTTTCATGTCAAAGACAATTACTTGAATTTTAGATTTACCCTAATTAAGAATAAAAGGAACAACACAATGTTCTAAACGTATTAAAAGAAATTTATACACGGCACATGATGGGTATGTTTTATCACGTTGTCTAGACTTAACAAAGCGAGGCACTCTTCGTGATTCCACAATCAACTGCGCTTCCATGGCTTTTTAGGTGATTCTTGATAGACTAAATCTCTCTCCATATCTTGAACTAACTGATGCATTTGCAGCTCGTTATTCTTTCCAATCGTGAGAAGACATCTATTAATGAGCTTTTTGATCCCATATGATGTATGGATACAACATTCCATCAAAATTGTTTCTGTGATTTCTCTATCTTTTCCAACGAAAAACATGCCACATGTTTAAACATTTCTTTGCAGTTTTCTGAAGGCAAAGAGTAATAACTGATCTGAAGAACTTCATGCGTCAACATCTTCAAAGGTATCACTCCATGTGTCAACATCTTCGTTGATTAGAGAACTGCCAAAACTTTGATAGCAATGGATGGCCACCACAATAATCTGCCACTCTTTTTGCCTGTTCTTCGTAACCTTCCTTGGAACTATAGCCACTAAATGCATGCTGGCATAAAAGCCTTAGAGATTTAGTATCATTTAAGCCATAAAGTGAATGTTTCGTATGTTTGGTAGGAAATATTGTGCGAAGCAGTGCACACTTTTCTGTCAGTGAGCCATCTTTGGTTGTTATGATGATGTTTCTTCAAGGGTGTAAACCCTTTGCTCCTACCAACATATCCAACTGCTCAAAGTTACCAATATCATGAACAACAACCCTTTTTTTATTGAATAAAGCATTCTGAATCTTTGTTTTGCATGTATTAACATCACGTATTTCTATCATACTCTTCTTTAGAATGTCTCCAAGTAGTTCCTTCTGTAAATCAAGCAATGCACTTGATTGTTCTGAACATTTTATTTCTATACCTTCAACAAAGCTGCTTCTTTCAAATTCACGGTGGTGCAACTTAAAGAGGTATTCTACCAAAGTTGTCTTTCTGATTGATCCCCGCCATAGCCCAAATTGTGAGAATGTCTACAGCCAATGAGGATCTATCTCTCAACCATGAAGTGATGGGTGATGGCATAAACGGAAGTCTCCAACCCTATTAAGTGGGGGAGTTTACTAGGCAAGTGTAGACCCAAGCTGTCACTGACTTCCTTAATAATTTCTTCAATAAGTTGGGTCTCTCGGCTTAAAGTTGAATTATAAGGACACAGAACCGACAGAGACCACCCAAAAATATTGTTTGAGTAAGTTTGAGTAAGTCTGATCAGTCGATTAGTATTTGTGTTTAACAAAAAACCTAAAAATTGAGGCAAGAGATTTATGATATTAGCAAAATGTCTACGTTACAACATTAATAGCAATTTTCGCACTTCAAGATGTACACAACATTTTCACACCTATAAACGGTACAGTTTTTACTTGAGCATTGATAAATATGCCTAAAAATATAGGCCTAAAAAATAAACCTACTCCGTTCATCACTTGACACATCAAAAGTGTTTTTCTCTCTTAATCTCCTCCAATCACTTTTTCATATCCACTAATTACCTTTTTAGGTCAAGATTTAGGCATGTAAGTTTATGCCTACATATCATTTTTCTTTTTACGTGTACACACATGCAAGAGGTCTAATGTTCGAACCTCACTAGGTAAACATCTTGGGGGTCATCGGGGAGAGGGTTGGAAATGGTCACGTGATACCGCAGGTCAGGCTGCGTACATCTAAGTAAAAGAAAACACTCTCGTTCCCTAAGTAATCTGAACATGGGAACTTTCTCAGTCTACTTGCAAGTATAGAGATCAATTTGTTACACTCCATTTTTTTGACACAAGGAAAGTGCGAAGCGATCAAGGGTGACACGTTCTATTACAGACTTCTGTGGATATTTTTCTACACTTTCAAATGCGATTATTGTTATGTAACTTTGTACATTCTACATATTTATAAGTGTGAACAACATGAAGAAAAATTATGCATTTTTTGAATGGTATATAGAAAAAAAGTCATATAAATAAGATATTTGTGGTAGTGGTAAGAAAGTTTTACCGGCCATTTGCATCATTTCCTTTTATATTAGAAACTTCCAAGCAAGTCGGAATTTCTTCTCCGGGTCTTTTTCTGCCTCCAATAACTTCTCGTGTGCAGCTATGGCATCTCCAAAACTACATTTTTTGTTTCCTGATGTCAGAGGGGTCAACATGGTAGAAAATGGGAAGAACAATATGGTTAGAGGTTTTTCGATGCTCAAGTATCATTACGAGCTCATCCAGGCACCATGTTGAAGATGCATAGTTTCAGACAACACAATTAATGAAGTACGAGAGCATTTTATAGCTCTCACAAGCTCGGGTTTCAGATAGTCCCCGGTTTCAACATCTTCCTCGCCAAGAAACGTACAAATGTTGTCATTGAGCAAAGCCTGGTAGAGATGATCAATAAAATTGAGATGAGTGTCTTTTCCCCTAAAACTCAAGAAAACATCATATAATACTGCTTCTTCTTCTTGTAATTCAGTAAGGATAGTGCTAAGTCATGATTACTCCTATGATGATTTCATGATGACAATAACTCTATGAAAATATTAGTGTTGTGGGATTGCTTTTTAAAGAAATGAAATTCGTTTGAATAAGCCAAGTCTTCTGTATGCTGGCTGCAAAGGAGTTACTGTTCATCAGTTCACCCAGCAGACAGAACTAATAGTTCACTCAGCAGACAGAAATCTTGTGAAGAGCAACCAGCTCTGAACTTGTTGGGACATATTATTGTGACAACAGATCTAGCTTGTAATAGGACTAGTGTATTTATTGTCAAACTTGTATAAATTGGTTTAGACTCGTAAATATATGATATTAACTTGTTATTATTATTTGTTAAATGTTATTGAAGAAGTATCGATTTCAAGTTAAAGTCAAAATTCGCGAATTGAGAAGTCAACTCGCAGGTTTGACCTGCGAGTTGAGATCTCATCTCGCAACCATCTGGACTCGCAGCTCTCAGCTGCGAGTTGAGATCTGGGCTCGCTGATATCTGGACTCGCAGGTCTTACCTGCGAGTTGAGATCTGGGCTCGCAATCATCTGGACTCGCAGGCCCATGGGCTGCGAGTTGAGTCAACTCGCAAAGCCCATGGCCTGCGAGTTGAACCAGATATAAATATTTTAATGCTGCTCATTATTGAGTAAACCTGGAAATCCGTGCTCTTTACACACACACCAAATATTTTAAGTATTCTCTCCTCGAAATCTGTGCAGATATAAAAGCATTTATTGAATAGGCTCGGTTTTGATTGTTTAACACTAGTTAATATCAAAACGAAGCTTGTTAATTAATTGCAAAGTTATATAAGCAATAAACCTTAAGTATTGAGGGATTCCGCACCTCAATACCTAAAAGATAATCCGTTATCGCTAACCAAGATCTAGAGACTTACAATTGGTATCAGAGCTTTCGGGCTTAGAAACGTTGTGGTTACAAGGTTTTTGGTTATATAACATCTTTAGGGTCGTTTTTCGAACGAAATCTACGGATTTATTCGTGAAATACCAAAAAGTTTCAGTTCCCAGATTTCGAGGCGCCGTTTTGCGAGTTGAGATTAGGGTTACTGTTATCTGCGAGTTGAGATTAGGGTTTCTGCGAGTTGAGATTTCTGCCAACCGAGTTCCATTGCGAACTGAGTTTTCTGCGAGTTGAGAATCAGCTGCGAACCGAGTTCCATTGCGAACTGAGTTTTCTGCGAGTTGAGAATCAGCTGCGAACCGAGTTCCATTGCGAACTGAGTTTTCTGCGAGTTGAGAATCAGCTGCGAACCGAGTTCCATTGCGAACTGAGTTTCTGCGAGCTTAGATTTTCTGCGAGTTGACATTTTTTGTTGCGAGTTGAGATTATTAAATTCGCAATATAACCTAATTTTTCACTTTAAAATGTCTGATTTAAGCCGAATGATCGAGATGGAACACGAGGTTGGAAAATCTAATGTTCCACCGAAGCTACTTAGACTTGAGGACTATTATGGGTGGAAAGACAGATTTGAAAGTTACTGTAGATTCCACGACATCACTATTTGGTTGTGTATTAAAAACGGATATGTTGCACCTACAGCTGAGGTAGGGAACGCAACAGTGATTGTGACTTATGATCGAATGAATGACCATCAGAAGAAAGAATTCACCATCGATAATAAAGCACATTCTTCAATTAAGATGAGCCTTCCTAAGGAGATCAACCATCAGTTGAAGTCCTTTCACACAGCTAAAGAGCTGTGGGACGCTCTAGAAAAGAGATGTGAGGGGAGCCCTCAGGTGAAAGCTGGTAAATGTAATCTTCTAAAAAAGCAGTTTATGGTATTTAAGGCTTTTAGAGAAGAAGATCTTGAGGCTTACACCACCCGTTTCTATCATCTATTAAGTGAGCTTGACGACCATGCTATCTTTTATAATGACAAGGAGAAAACCGACAAGTTTATTGAGGGTTTACCTTGTAAATGGGAGATGTACGGTATCATGCTGAAAGATAATGATGAAAGATATGCAACCATGACCCTAGAGAAAGCGATTGATAAACTAAGGGGTTATGACTTCTCTAAGAAAACGAGAGATACGGATTCTGATCATCTACAGAATCCTGGTCTGTACCATGGAAAGACCAGTATCTCTAACTCCTCATCCAATTTGACCACGGCTTTGTTTGCAGGTGAAATTGATGAGATTGGAGAAAAATTGACTGAGGATCTCTGTTTCATTGCTTCGGATAACGGTGATAAACGAAACAGGAACACCACCTCAGATAAATCCACTCAAGGGCATCATAAGATGCCGATGAGTGTGAAATCAGCCGAACAACAACTTTCTGTGTTGGCATCGTTCGTTGCTTCTTATGAAAACTATATTCAAGGGAAGATAAACGATCCAGCACAATTTGATGAAGATTATGATCAGGTTGATCCTGACGACTTAGAGGAAATGGACCTCCAGTGGCAACTGGCTATGGTGTCAAGGAGAGTAAAGAATTTCCTAAAGCGTACGGGTAAGAGAGTGGTTGGAAATCGACCAGGTTTTTACAAGTCCAAGGTCAAGTGTTATAACTGTCAAGGTTACGGACACTTTGCCAGGGAATGCCAAAGACCAAAGGTTGATGCTGGAACTTCAAAACAAGATTCGGGAAGTAATCTAACTTCCAAAGTCTTAGTGGTTCAGCAAATAGACGGATCTTATGATTGGTCTACACCATCAGAGCAAGCTCTCATGGCTGAGATTGACAATCAAGAGAAACAAATTGAATCCACTTCCTACATGCCAACTACTGAAGAACTTCAAGCTAATGTGCCACACACTGAAGTTAAGGGGATTGAGGAAGATGTTCTCTACATCAACTCGACAGAAGAAATGAGTCCCAATGATTTTGTGGCATATATGGCTGATATTCAATCCGAAAAGAAAAAGGAGCAGACTGGGAACAATGATAATTGGTGGTATGTTGACAGTGGATGCTCTAGGCACATGACAGGAACAAGAAGTCTACTGACAGACTTCAGAGGTGGACTGAGACAAGGAGTGCACTTCGCCGGTGATAAAGGAGGAGTAATTACTGGGAAAGGAACTGTTTCTAATGGAACTTTGACTCTAGAGGATGTGAATTATGTTGAAGAACTAACGCACAACCTAGTGAGTGTTTCCCAAGTCTGTGATAAAGGTCATCCTGTTCTCTTCACTGAGAAAGAGGCCTTGATCCTGAAGCCGGGTTTTATCATTCCCGATAAATGGATACTGATGAAAGCTCCAAGGAAGAAGGACATTTATGCTATCAACATGAATGCTCCTATTACTTCAATGGTGTCTACTTGTCTGTTATCCAAGGCTTCAGAATCAGACTCTCTCCTATGGCATAGGAAAATGGCACACTTAAACTTTCGAAAAATGAACTATATAACCAAACATGGGTTAGTTCTGGGTGTACCACCGAAGAGTTTTGCATTTGAAGACAAGTGTATATCCTGCTTGAAAGGAAAACAGCATAAGAAACCACACAAGTCTAAAAATGTGAACTCTATTTCCTCGCCTTTTGAGTTGCTACATATGGATCTCTTTGGCCCAATAAGCAAGAGAAGCATAGGTGGCAAATGGTACTGTCTGGTTGTCACAGACGATTTCTCTAGATTCTCTTGGGTATTCTTTTTGGGATCTAAGGATGAAACTCCGGGCATTCTTATGGAGTTTCTAGATCTAATAGAGAACATCTATAGAAAAAGAGTTAAGAGAATTCGTAGTGACAATGGGACCGAGTTCAAGAATTCTACATTGAATGTATATTGCTTAAGCAAAGGCATTCAACATCAATTCAGTGCACCATATGAACCTCAACAAAATGGTGTTGCTGAAAGGAAGAATAGAACTCTAATTGAAGCAGCGAGAACAATGCTTGCAGATTCAAGGCTTCCGGTCATATTTTGGGCAGAAGCAGTGAATACAGCATGTCATGTCCTCAATCGGGTTCTTACGGTTAAAAAGCAGAACAAGACATGTTATGAGCTTTTGAACAAAAAGAAACCGAACTTAAAAGGGTTTGAACCCTTTGGAGTTTCATGTACGTTGTTGAAAACAAGTCACCAACCTAAATTTGGTGAGAAGGCTGACGAAGGATACTTCCTAGGTTACATGCCTAACTTAGCAAACAAAAGGGCCTTCAATAAAAATTCGGGACGTGTTGAAATAGTTTATAACATCGAAGTTACGAGCTATACACATGACTCACATAAGGGATTGGATTGGCAGTTTGACTATTCAGATCTTTTCAAGTCATTTAAAGTCCCTATCAGTGACTATGTCAGTAACTCAGACATTCCTGAGCATTTATTGTCGGGAGATGAGGATCCCACTCCTTCTCCAACATCGAGTGCTCAAACGTCTGATGCTAGGAATATTGTCGATACTGATGTTGTCCCCCCTATCGAGTCACAACTACCTCAAGATGATATACCTCTAGAGAGTGAAGATCCTGAAATTGCTTCTCAAAGGATTATGGATGATGTTCTTACTCCTCTAAGACAATTAAGGATATCAACTACTAATGAAGGTATACCACCTTTGGAGGAAATTGGTGCCAACTTACAGGATGATATTCCAGTTGAACCTGTTACTTCAACAAGAATTAATAGGATTCATCCAATTGATAATATCATCGGTGATCCAAATTCTCCTGTTCTGACTCGAAATCAATCTAAAGCTAGTACATCTACTCATTCAAGCTTGTATGCTGAAATGAACGAGACAGGGATTTCTAATCTATGTCTATATTCATGCTTTATCTCACAAATTGAACCTAAAAATGTTCAGATAGCTTTGAAGGAAAATTCGTGGGTCGAGGCAATGCAGGAAGAACTGTCTCAGTTCACAAAATTGCAAGTTTGGGAGTTGGTTGACCTACCTGTTGGAGAATATCCAATTGGAACTAGATGGGTATTTAAGTGCAAGAAAGACGATCGAGGAATCGTAATTCGCAATAAAGCTCGTCTAGTTGTCCAAGGTTTTAATCAACAGGAGGGGATTGATTACAATGAAGTGTTTGCGCCTGTGGCTAGGCTTGAAGCAATTAGGTTATTCTTAGCATTTGCAGCCTCAAAGAAAATAAAAGTATTTCAGCTGGATGTTAAAAGTGCCTTCTTGTATGGCAAAGTCAAAGAAACGGTGTATGTTTCTCAACCACCGGGATTTACTGATCCAAAGTATCCAGATAGAGTATATCGTCTCGATAAGGCTCTATATGGATTACATCAAGCTCCGAGAGCGTGGTATGAGACACTGTCCACTTATCTTCTTGAGAATGGATTCACAAGAGGAAGAATTGACAGTACACTCTTTGTAAAATGGAAAAGAAGAGACTTTCTACTTGTTCAAGTATATGTTGACGATATCATCTTTGGGTCATCTGACGAAAGGATGTGTAGTGAATTTGAAAAGGTTATGAAGAACAAGTTTGAGATGTCAGCAATGGGTGAATTGACATTTTTCTTAGGATTGCAAGTTGATCAAAAGAAAGATGGATATTTCATTCATCAGACTAAATATACTAATGAGCTTCTAGAACGATTCAAGATGGAAGAATCAAGAATTTTTCATACTCCTATTCCGGAAGCCCATGGTATTGGTCCAGATACATCGAGTGATAGAGACGTGGATCCTACTCTTTACAGGGCCATGATTGGATCACTAATGTATCTTACAGCATCAAGGCCTGATATAATGTTTGCAGTATGTGTCTGCGCAAGATATCAAGCTACTCCTAAAGAATCTCACATGCAAGCAGTAAAACGGATTCTTCGTTACCTCAAAGGGAAACCGAAGCTGGGACTTTGGTATCCGACTGATGGAGACTTAGATTTTGTGGCTTACACTGATTCTGATTACGGAGGATGCAATCAGAATAGAAAGTCTACAACCGGTGGATGTCAATTCCTAGGAGGTAGACTGGTCTCTTGGCAATGCAAGAAGCAAACCTCAGTAGCCATTTCTACATGTGAAGCTGAGTATGTTGCAGCTGGCAGCTGTTGTTCCCAAGTTCTGTGGATACAACAACAATTGCTTGATTATGGGTTGAGTATAACAAATACTCCTATGATGATTGATAATGAATCAACGATCTCAATAACCAATAATCCGGTCAAACACAGCAAAACTAAACATATTGACATTCGACATCACTTTATTAGAGACTGTGCTGAGAAGAACCTGATAAAGTTAGCTAAGGTTCCATCTGTGGATAATTTAGCAGACTTATACACCAAAGCGTTCGACAGAGCTCGATTCGAGAAATTGGTGCAACTAAATGGAATGAGAAATCCAGAGGATTAGTCTTCCATGGAGTTGATTTGTAATAATTAGTCGTTTATATTTATTAGTTTATGCCTATATTTTTTTAAAAAAAAAAAAGAAAAAAAGAAAAGGGGTAAGGCGTATGGCATTCATTTGCTTGTTACCGTTGGGGAATCGCCTCCGATAAAGGTTAAGTCTTTATCAACTGGGAAATGATGGTAAATTAGAGGAACTGGCTTAATAAATATAGGTAAACGTCTTAAGTTAGATGTGTTAGTAGATTCAAATTTGTTACATGAACTTTACATCTTTAAAACCAGGCCTTCACTTATCTTTATTTTAGTATACTCCTCTCTCCACACGATATAATCTACTTGAAAAACTTTAGATCTAGATAGCTTCATTATATGATGTACTGGTAGGCAATGTCTGCTTTGATTTCTGAGCATATAATAAGCTATAAATCTTCTGTGTGTTATCTCGTGTGATTTACTATATGACATATGACATAAGTCTTAATTGATGAACGATAGTCTGACCATACACTGTTATCTAGAATCTATGAAAATATGTCAAGACAAATGATAAGAATTATGGCTGTTAGTGAAATTACTGGTGTCTCTATTGTACTAAGTACAGACCTGACCCCTTTAGTTTTGCAAATGGTTTCAAGCTTGGTTTGTCTATACTAAGGGATCTTATGTTGTACTAAGTACAGATCTAGAACCACTAGTATCTACAAAACGAGTTTGATATTTGTCTCATTTACTCAAGGGTATGTCATATGTTTCGAAAAGAACATCATTTAGTGACCTCTATCTTGCAAAGTGAAAGAAACAGTGTTATGTGTTTTACTAAATTTCTCAGTATGTCATTTTTGAATCACATTTGGTAATACACATACAAACAATAAAAGGTTTGCTCGGAAATCAGTATAGACTTTGTTTATATGGATTATAATACCAGTAATCATCTTGAACTGTCTATGATATTTAAATCACTTCATTTTGATGTGAATATTATATTTTGTGGAAATAGGTAACCAAGTTATACTCTTATAAATGTAAGTTGATAAATGGTTAAGTTGTGAGTTCTTATGTAACTTATTGTGAATTTCATAAGGTTTGCATACTAACAATCTTCTTAGATTTTTTACTCATCATTTGGTTCAGCTGTTTCCTTCTGATATGATCCCACTGTCGATAAATTTCTTAATGCCCTCGATTCGGATTTAATTTACTTTATTTTATTGTAATTTTATTTTAGTCAAAGTGTTTCATTAATACAAGGGTACTTGATACCAATGTTTATTATGAATCATTGAACTTTTATTTATTTCATTTTATCTTATTTCTCTTTATTTTATTTTTCTTATGTTTCTGCTATTCGTATAATTGCATCACAAGTGAAAGATCCTCTGATTTTAGACTTGTGCGCATTTTTCTAAGAACGAAAAGTGAAAAATATTTTATTTTTGACTTGTGCGCTTTTTCCATGCAAGACAAGTGAAAAATATCTTATTTTAGACTTGTTCGCTATTCCATAAGAAAAACAAGTGAAAGATCCTCAGATCTTAGACTTGTACCCGATTTGGACTTAAAAATGACGTTTTGTAATTAAAATGTAATTTTAGACAAAAATTGCGAGCCGAGAACAGTGCTGCGAGCTGAACTCAACTCTGCGAGTTGAGTTCTGCGAGTTGAGTTCTGCGAGTTGAGTTCTGCGAGCTGAGTTTAGAGGTATAAAAGGGGGACCTGCGAGTTCACTTGTTCCTGTACTGCGAATCCACTTCACCTTGCGAACCCACACACACTGCGAACCGAGACCTTTTCTATTTCATTTTTAAAATTTTTGTTTGAGGATCGGACTTTTCAGCTCTTAGATATTATACATTTTGAGTTTGTGAACATTTTAAGGTATATTTCAAGGAATTTCACTGCGTATTTAATTCAAAATCGGCATTTTTATAAAAAATGAGGGTTTTGGGTTTTAAATTACAAAATTCAATGAAATAAGGCTTAAATTAACAAGAATCTTCGGGTTTATGTTAATTAGAGTATATTGAAATTATGGCATAACCTGATTGTGTTAAAACTTAACAAAATTAAGTTTAAAAGGTGATGTCATCATGGCTGTTTATGTTGCGAGTTGAGATCCAGACTCAACTCGCAGCCCGCTCTTGCGAGTCCACTTTGAAGGTTGACCTGCGAGTCCAACCTGCGAGTTGACTTGCTAGTCTAACTTGCGAGTTGAACTTGCGAGTTGACCTGCGAGTCAACCTTGCGAGTTGACTTGCGAGTCCAACCTGCGAGTTGACTTGCTAGTCTGACTTGCGAGTTGAACCTGCGAGTTGAACTTGCGAGTTGAGCTTGCGAGTTGACTTCTGTTGACCTGCGAGTTGAACTTGCGAGTTGACTTTTTGAAACTTTTGATTTCTAATTTTAATTTACGATCTCTCGATTAGTTAACTAATTCAGCGTTTATAAGTTAAAATAGTCTACGGTTAGACGTGTCGACTTAAATGTAAACACGTAAAACCGTATACTCTATATATAAGACTTATGACTTTCCGTAATAAGTAGTATATTTGTGTAGCAGGTTAATTTGAAAGTTAGACTTATTGATTCTATATATGATGAACAACTATAATTGATAATTAAGTTTCACGACTTAATAGTTCAATTATGAGTTGTAGATCATATAAGTTTATCAATATTGGTTAAACTCATTGTCTAACATTTGTGTGATTTGTGATATTACAGATATGGCTCGACTATTTGTTGCTCATCACAACGTACTCGTTGATTTGGATGTCAATGCACGAGGTGCATCCAGGGTCGCTCGGATTCTTACTTTTCTGAGTCGATCAAGGATACAGTACGCCATTACAGAGTCACCTGCTCTTTCACAAGATATACTTACCCAGTTCTGGGCTAATATAGTATATGACACATCTGTGAATCCTCCGGTCATCCAGACAAGGATTAATGACCACCCGGTTATCTTCTCTGCCTCAGATCTGCGAAACATATTACAGTTAGGCACTGTAGAGCAGGAAGATGGACCGACAGAGTTTTCTTCGGATTTTATTGAGGGAGCTCTAGGACGGATGGGGTATGTTGGACCCAAGAGAGGGCGTCAGTTCTTGAAGGCGCTCGTTTTCGGTGAGTGGAGGTTCTTATGGCATGTCCTTGTAACTATCTTTGGACCGAAGAAGGGAGGATACGATGAGTTGAGCTCTTCTCTCCTATCTGCTTTACTGTCACTGGTTTATAACAAACCATACAGCTTTTCAGATTACATCTTTGGGGAGATTGTACGCCAAATTTTGGGGGGAGTTAGATCGCAGTTTATGATCTATCCTCGATTTTGCATGCTGATTATTAGGGCCTCTATCCCTGATCTGCCGGTTTTTCAAGCGGATCTGAAGGTTGATACCATTGGGTTAAGGGCATATAATGCGATGTTTATGCAAACCTCTCACAGATTCGAGATGCAACCACAGCTGACAGAGTTGTTTGGATTTTTGATTAATCCAACGTATGTGGCGCCACCAAATCATGGTTGGCTAGATGTTGATGTGGACGAGGGTGCTTCTGAGCCACAAGAACTGATTGAGGAGGTTCTTATTCAAGCAAATCAGCAAGAGCAACAAGTTGATGTTGACATTGCAGCTGAAGTGGTACAGCAAGTACTGGCTGAGAACGATGATGCAAATGATCCCATCATGCAGGATGTGGATCAGTATGTTGCTGAGGCACCAAGGTTTGAAGAACCATCCACAGAGGCACCTGATGCTGTTGGGCCATCGGGCAGAGATGGAGAAGCTGCTTCTGCTTCTGAATCTGGGTCTGATGCTGATGATGATGATGATGAGACTGGACCACCAGGGTTTGTCTCCGGTATCCCTGAAGGGATGATTCGTCAAGGATCAAAGTTGATTATGGATCCGGCATTGAAGTTAAAGAGGAAAGCCGTGGACCAAGATCCCGATTTTGTTTTGGTTGATGAAGATGAGGATGAAGAAGAAGAGGAGGAGGTGCTCATTACTCGACCTCGCAAACTGCTCAGACAAACAGCTTCAACCTCTGCAGCTCATCTACAATCCAGTTCTACGCCCTTAGAGGCTGAAATGATTGCTGCTTTGGTTCGCCCGTCTTCGCACCCAACCACCAAATCTAGCAGGGTCGCAGCGCGTCTATTAACCGATGTTGCTACCGAGATAGCGAAGAAAATGCAACCGCCCGCTCCCACGCCACCAACCACCACTACTGCTGCTCCATCCACCTCCTCTGCGACTGATTCTGATCATATTAATAGCTTAGAGTCCAGAGTTCGAGAGTTGGAAGAAACCGTCAAATTCTTGATTTCTCAAATGCTGTCTATGTCTGATAACATGACTAATCAGAATGATGCCTATTCACTGCTCATCAAGACGAATAACAATCTGATAGATGATGTAGCTGACAAGCAGAGGCAAATTGATAGACTTGATCGCCTGGTCATCAGCCTTCTGAAGGACAAGCCATCTCAAGGGGAGGTATTGATATATCAAGAGTCCTGCAAGGAAGATGAGCTGGCGAAGAAGAATAAGAATGATGAAGACGATGATCCCGCAGCTGGAAAAGAAAGTGAGCTGGCTGGTCCTTCAACGACTGGTCAGCAGACTACATTTCAGGGGGAGTCTGCTGAAGCAAGTGGTAGTGGAGCTGGTGCTGGTACTGCAAAGGGTGGAGCTGAAGAAGGTGACACTTGTATTAATATAGATTGAGTGTAATTATTAATACATTGTAACTTTGAATCATTTTGTAATTAAGATGTTTGAACTTGAATGTTTAAAATGTTATAATTATGAATGTTCGTATATTATAAGTCTTTTGTAATTCTAGATTGACTATGATCGATAAAAGAGTTATAGGATCATATAATATATGATGTTCGCATATTATAAGACATATTCAAATTTTAGATCGATTATCATAATCGATGAAAGATTTGAATAAGTATATATAATATATTTCAAATACACAAAGGGATTAATAAGAAAAATCTTAGATTGATTCAGGGAAATCAATGAAAGAACTTATGATATTAATCTATTTGTGTATGTATTTCTATAGGTCATGAAATGTTGAACTTATCAGATTCTGAAGGCGACATGCCAGATGAATTAGATGAGGACATTGACTTTGACCTTGAAGAAGGAGAGTTTGTACCTCCTGAAGATTGGACTTTCATTATTAATGATGGGGCAGACGAATGTGTAGATCTTGACGCTGATGTTGTTGAACACATTGTAAGCCCATCTAAAACTAAAGTGGTCATCAAGGAAGAAGATGGAGAAAGGGTTGTTGAGTTAGATGAAAATCTAGATGACTCAACCAGTTCTGAATCAGAAGATGACCTTCCAGAGAAACTCAGAAATAATCCCATGTTTAGACCTCTGAAAAGGAGAAAGCAAAAGGTTGGGATGTCTGAAGTAGATATAACTGGAAAGAAAGTTCCAAGGAAGGGGATTTGAAATTCGAGACTTGGCACGCTTAGAACTGATAAATCCCAGTAATGATCCCTACGCAACGTATGTTGAGAGAATCATTCGGACTGAGGGTAGATCAATGAAGTTTGAGAAGATTAAGCCAAGAGTCGGAAAGACGATCAAATTAAAGGAACGAAGTCAGAGAACTGGCCGAAGATTAAGGAAGAAAACTTATCCAGCTGTCAAGTGCATACAGCAGATACCACTAAAACCTATGCCACAGAATATTCTGGGAAATCTTCTGAATTGGCACGTGGATTCTGAGACTGGTGAAGCTGTCATGGTTGAAGCTGATGATGAAGTTGAAGGAGGAGAAAGAGTAATTCTGACAGTCTATGACCATCGACACCTGATGAATCTGTCGAAGAAGGACCTATTGAAGTTAAACGAAATTAGGATCCTGACGACTGAAGCATGGGGTGATCTTGCAAGAGATTATCAATTAATGGTGAAGACTTGTGTTAGAATGAAGATTCATATGGGCAGTAGAATTTACAAGTGAAGACCAAGGACAAAGTTGAAGATAACGACGCTAGAGCTATTGTCAAGGGGGAGTCTGTTGGGACATATTATTGTGACAACAGATCTAGCTTGTAATAGGACTAGTGTATTTATTGTCAAACTTGTATAAATTGGTTTAGACTCGTAAATATATGATATTAACTTGTTAGTATTATTTGTTAAATGTTATTGAAGAAGTATCGATTTCAAGTTAAAGTCAAAATTCGCGAATTGAGAAGTCAACTCGCAGGTTTGACCTGCGAGTTGAGATCTCATCTCGCAACCATCTGGACTCGCAGCTCTCAGCTGCGAGTTGAGATCTGGGCTCGCTGATATCTGGACTCGCAGGTCTTACCTGCGAGTTGAGATCTGGGCTCGCAATCATCTGGACTCGCAGGCCCATGGGCTGCGAGTTGAGTCAACTCGCAAAGCCCATGGCCTGCGAGTTGAACCAGATATAAATATTTTAATGCTGCTCATTATTGAGTAAACCTGGAAATCCGTGCTCTTTACACACACACCAAATATTTTAAGTATTCTCTCCTCGAAATCTGTGCAGATATAAAAGCATTTATTGAATAGGCTCGGTTTTGATTGTTTAACACTAGTTAATATCAAAACGAAGCTTGTTAATTAATTGCAAAGTTATATAAGCAATAAACCTTAAGTATTGAGGGATTCCGCACCTCAATACCTAAAAGATAATCCGTTATCGCTAACCAAGATCTAGAGACTTACAGAACTATTCAAGGTCTTATATCACATACAAGTTTAAGTATCTTTCAGTTAAGCTGTGAAGACTTTCTGTGTTAGTCAAGATCAAGTTTGAACATTGAAACGAAAACCCAGCATAGAGTTCATTGTTCCAGTTCACCCACCACAGAAACTGAAGAACATTTGAGTTATTACAAACTCAAGTGAACATGCTTTTAACATTTTGGGAATGTATGTGTATAACAAAATGGCATCTTCAGAGGTTGTACTCAATGTACATACCTGCTCATCTTGCCTGTTTATGCACATTATGTTTCCTTCTGATGGTCAGCCTACAAGACAAGATATGTAGTGTACTTTCTGACAGACTACCAGACCTGGTCGTGCAGAGTTTATCAGAACACACAAGCAAGCATGTCTGAAGTCAACCAATGAAGATGAAGACATCTGGAAGACATTCATTGGCTGATCAAGTTTCAAGCATCACACAAGCTCTACTATAAATATCAGACTTGGGTTACAAAGTCGGAGCGTGTGTGTGAAACTAAGTGAAAATTCTTAGTGAATCAATTATAGTTCATAGAGCATTTGTGTTAGCAGAATTATATTACTTGTAATCAGCTTTGAGTCTGTTCTCAGCTGATCTTAGTGATAGGATTTTGTGTTCAATTAAGTTAGAGATTCCGCATCTAACTTGTAATTCTTTGATTTATCAAAATGAAAGAATTATTTGAAAAACCTCTATATGTTCTTATTATACAACTAAGATAAATTCACAATTCAACTTAGAAAACAAAAAAGTTGTATTCACCCCCCCTCTACAACACTGTTGTTAACCTTTGGGACAAACAACTCGTATCAGAGCAGTTAAAATTGTTCTAATCTTAGATCTGTTGAAATGGCCACCTACAGCTCAAACTTTGCCTATCTGGAAAATGGTTCTGCATCTAGACCCCCTAAGTTTGATGCAAAGGAATTCCAGACATGGAAATCAAGAATGATGCTACATTTTGAATCAATTGATCCATTAATGCCAAGCATCGTTCTAGAAGGACCATTTGTTCCAACTACCACATTTGAAGTTCCTGCTTCTGGAACTACTCCTGCAACATCTAGGGAGGTAGTTAAAGCAACTAATCAATGGTCTGATGAAGACAAAAGAAGAACTGGCCTAGATGCTAAAGCAAGAACTCAAATAGCCATCTCCCTTCCTAATTCTGTGTACAACTCAGTATGCAGGCTCTCTTCTGCCCAGAAAATATGGGATGTTTGGATGTAGCATATGAAGGAAAGGAAGAAGTCAAGCAGAACAACATTATTGCATTAAAAAGGCAATATGAATTGTTCTTCTGTCATAAAGGAGAATCTCTGGTTGATATGTACACCAGATTTACTGCTTTGCTAAATGATTTAGCAGCCATGGAAGTTCTGGATCCCTTAGGATGGATCTTTTGATCAAACCGAATGGTGGAGACAAACACAAACACAAGGAATATAAAGCTTAGAACAATGAAGTGCAAAATAATAATACTTTATATTTCTTTCTCAATAAATAAGCAGCCAAAACAGAGAATAAGTGTGTGTGAAAACCCCCAAAAAGTCTCTTTCTAAAACCCTAACATTTGGGTATTTATACTAAAACTGGCCGACATTAGCGACATAAGCATTATGTCGCTAAGACACTATGCGACATAACACTATGTCGCAGACACACCTAATGCGACACAAGGCTTGTGTCGCATAACACAGAAAATGTAATTCTAACTAACTCAATTACATTAACAAACACATTACAGACTTGACCAACTGACAGACACACTAAGATGCATCAACAAACTCCCCCGTGTCTTCAGCTTGGTCTTCAAAATCTTCAATCAAATCCAGCCTGTTGGAAATACACCGCCAGTGTGTATTCCATGTGTTACACATACGTTGACAATCCTTTGAAATTGAAATGCGATCTTCTTATTCACAGCATTTCTCTCATTAAAGCGAATTGGATTATCAAACAATTTCCTCAAGAATCAAGAATCTGACTGTTCACCAAAATTTAATAATTACCCCCCCCCCCCTGAACAGCAGAATCAATAGTTGTCTTTTCTTCAAGCAACAACTTTAGGAACCCATTTGAGCATGCTGCCAATAGGACTCTTCTTTTTCGAAAGCCATTTGTAAGTGGCATCGATATAATCCAAAGACATTGAGTTCCACCTGAAATTGAAACGTGATGTTTCATATCTAATAACTTTTCGTGGAACAATTGTTGGTAGAACCATTCTTGGGGAGAAAGGAACAAAATCTCTTTGCATTTGTACCACCATACGACGAGATGGTGCAAGATCAAGCATTTGCTTTCTTGAATATATAAAAGATCTTGTTTCACCAGATTTCGATTGTGTCGGTTTCAATACGTTTGTCGGCTTTTGAGATCTTGAAACCAATCTTTTGATTCGTTCAAAGGCTACGGAATCACAACAATCAACCTTTTGATGATCAAAATTTTTGGTTGATTGAGATTTCTCAGAATACTTCTTATTCTTTTCCAAAGAATAATTAGTAAACTGTGAGATCTTTTTTGCACAAACCATTTTTGAACATGGTTTGGAAGATTTAGTCGGGTAAATCTTCTTAGTCACCTTGACTTGTTGTTCAGGTGAGTGAGAGAGTTGAGGTTTGGTTAGATGCTCAAATTTTAAAATCCGCTTTTCAAGTTCAACAATTTTTGAACGCATTTCTTCACGTTCAGTTTCCATGTTAAGTATTTGAAGTTGGAAAGCTTTAATCTCTTCTTCCTTCTTTATCAACTTCTCATTAACCCCTTTGTCTGAACATTTATTCAACTTATCACTTCTTGCATCGCGTTTAGATTTCCCTTGTTTAGAAGCCACAATATACTCAGTAGTAATGATGTGATTTTCAGGCTTGACATCAGATTTGTTAATCTGTTGTGTTGGCACATCACATGCTTCGACTTCATGAACAATTTCAACAAACTCATCCTTGATCGGTATTGATGTATATCCGATACCAGCTTTAGATTTCGTATCCTTTTTCTGAGAATGAAGCAGTTGATCTAACCTCAAGGAAGATGCTTCAAAACTTGAGAGCTTGCATTGATATGTTAAAACTTCACTTTGAGCTTCAGCCTTTTCTTTGCGAAGTAAATTGATTTCAGTCTTGTAACTGTCGATTTCAATTTGTTGATTTGAAACTTTAACTTTTAAATCATGCATTTCAATGCTTGGATCTTTTTGAATTTGCTGTTTATCATTTCCTCCGTAGCTCTCTCCAAGTGATCTCCACAATTCATAAGATGTATCTTTATATTTGTAAAGTGGAATATCTTGTGCCACATCATTTGGTACACACATGATAATCTCTTCACGTGCTGTCTTGTCGTTGTCAAAAGCTTTTTGTTCTGCGACTGACATTTGACTAATGAGAGTTGGTCTCTCATATTTCTCAGTAATAGAAGTCCACAAATCTGAATCAATGTATTCAATATATTCTTTAAACTTCTCCTGCCAGCTAGCATAGTCGTTATAGAACAAAGCCTTCAAATACCTTGGATATTGCGAGTACATTTTCCCTCCAAATTTTTCGAATTTCGCCGGAGTAAAATGAAAATTTTCTCAAACTAGAATTAGTCAATGGGAAGCTCAAATTTAAATACCTTTTTTTTTTTTTTTTTGGTAAGAGTAAGCGACACAAGAGTTGTGTCGCAGTCTATGTCGCAACTTTATGTCGCAAAGATTGATGTCGCAAATATTAAGGTCGCTAAAACCCTATAGCGACACTAAATTGTGTCGCAAGCTTGTGTCGCAAAACGGCGCTGTCAGATCCCAAATACCTCAAAATTGAAAAATTTCAAAACCTAATGAGTTTTTTAACGAAAAACTTTGTAAAACCTTCAAATTTTAGGCTTAAAAACTCCAATTTTTCAGCTCCAAAACACTTATAATGAAAATCAAACACCAAAATAGATGTTAAATAATCAAAATATGTATTATAAACTTACTTAAACGATTTGATACCACCAAAATCAATGATTATGGCTCTGATACCAATTGTAGATCCCTTAGGATGGATCTTTTGATCAAATCGAATGGTGGAGACAAACACAAACACAAAGAATATAAAGCTTAAGACAATGAAGTGCAAATCAATAATAATACTTTATATTTCTTTCTCAATAAATAAGCAGCCAAAACAGAGAATAAGTGTGTGTGAAAACCCCCAAAAAGTCTCTTTCTAAAACCCTAACATTTGCGTATTTATACTAAAACTGGCCGACATTAGCGACATAAGCATTATGTCGCTAAGATACTATGCGACATAACACTATGTCGCAGACACACCTAATGCGACACAAGGCTTGTGTCGCATAACACAGAAAACGTAATTCTAACTAACTCAATTACATTAACAAATACATTACAGACTTGACCAACTGACAGACACACTAAGATGCATCAACAGAAGTTCACATTAATGTCTTTCAAGTCACCAACAAGTTTGTTGACTCTTTACCACCTTCTTGGGAATCTGTAGCTACATCACTTAAAGTCACCCATAGTCTTAAAAACTTTGATCTGGCTTCACTCTATGGTGCTCTCATGAATCATGAGAAAACTACGGCTTTACATGACAAGAATATTAAAGAAAACTGAAAGCATCCTGAGGATTCTAGTGCTGCCCTTGTTGCTGCTGAACCAAAAAGAAAGAGTTCAAAAGCTATGGTTGTTTACAAACCAAAAGCCAACAAAGAAGAAGCAGAAATCAGTTCAGATGAACAAAGTGAAGATGAAGATTACTCAGATGACAGCTGTGATGAAGATGATGTAGAAAGCTTTGCAAATGGAATGGCTATGCTGGCTCAAAAGTTTAGGAAATTCAATAGAAGAAAAGGCAAATCTGGTTTCAGATTCAGTAAGAAAGCTAGCCCAGGGAACTCTGGTAAGACTAGAATGTTTGCCAAAGCTGAGTGTTACAATTGTGGAAAAATTGGACACTTTGCAGCTGATTGTGAGTTCAAGAAACCATTCACTCAAGCTAACACCTACTCAAAGGCAGCTAAGTACAAAGCTAAATACAAGGCAATGAAAGCTGAAATGAAAGCTGATTCCAAAGGAAAGAAGAAACCTGAAGTCAAGAGTTTGATTGCTGAGTCCTATGATTGGGATGATTACAGCTCATCATCATCATCCTCATCAAGTGAGAGTGATGATGACTGTACCAAAGGAAGCAAACATGGAAAGTGTTTATGGCCAAAGATGATTCTGTAGAGGACAAGAAGGATAGCACATTTCTGGATGACATGAGAGAAGCTGATGTAAAGATGCAATCAGAAGAATGGAAAGCCTCCATGCTGTATAAGGTAGAAAACTTCAGATCTTATATTGATGATGAAAAAGCAAAAATGTTTGACTATCTTAGAATTGATCTTAATACGGCATGCAAAAGGGAGGATGAGTTCAAAGTAACTATTGAGAACTTAAAATCTCAGTTAACTGTTTTAGAACTTGAAAACAAGTGTCTTAAAAATGATAAACTTGAACTTGAATCTAAAGTTTATGCTTCCCAAGTATATTTGCAAGAGTCAGCAGACACCAAAAATCAATTAATTAATCTCAAAAAGGTTGTTGAATCTTGGTGTCATTCTGCTCAAAGAACAGCCAAGTGTGTTCAAGAGCAAGTGCCACATCAAGTAAAAGCTATTTTAAATGGAGATTTTGAGTCTGCTGCTGCCATAGCTGAGGTAACCATGATGGATCCAATACTTGAACCAGCAGAGATTTTACCAGAAACCTTTGCCAAAGTTGTTGTTGGTAAAAAGATTCTAACAAACAAATTTGTAAAACCTACTGCTAAAGCTTAATCCATGGTTAAGATCATAGAAGAAGCTAAAGCTGAAGGATCAAGTAATTCAACAAATGAATTCACTAATTCCTCAGCATCTGCTTGTGTGACTACTAACCCTCTCTATGAAAATGCTGGAAGAACATCTTCCAATACTTTCAAAGCTGAAAATGCTATAAGTTTAAAAGCTGACAGCATTGTAAAACCCAATACTGGGTTAACACCAGTCACTGAAAGTCAAACTATCAATACTGGTAAAGCTAAGAGAAACAAGACTGTGACCCAAAGAAAGAAAGTGGAACTAAATGAAACAAATATTTATAAGGGTCAGCCAGCACATGGCAAGGGCAAACAATTCAGAGCTGGCTTAACTGAAACTCAAGTTTTGGCTAGTAAGCTTGACCAGCTCACAACTCAGGTTCAACAACTGTTTGCTATTAGCAACCAGCAGTTAAATCAGAGTAATACCCAGCAGTCAAGAGTTATTCCATTTATATCTAAAAGGCAGAAAAACAGGAAATGTTACAACTGTGGTGAGAGATCACACATGTCTCACCAATGTAAGACAGATTACTGTATGATTCCCAGAACATTGTTAAGTCAATTAACAGCACAATCAACACAGAACATTTCTAGTGAAGCAAATGTTAAGATTAACAAAAGAAACACTAGGAGGGCATCAAATCTTTTGTGTTTGTGCAGGGCATTCAAAACAAACAAATCTGGTACTTGGATAGTGGATGTTCAAGGCATATGACTGGATGTAAGTCCTTGCTGCTGGACTATAAGGAGAAAGATGGTCCAGCTGTTACTTTTGGAGATAATTCAAAGGGTTATACTAGAGGTTCTGGTACTCTGAGTAATGGGAATGTAACCTTCAAGAATGTTGCTTATGTGGTTGGATTAAAGCAGAATCTGATGAGTATAAGTCAACTTACCAGCAGAAGGAAAGTAGTTCAATTCAGGAAGAATTTTGGAACTATATTTGATCTAATGGATAAACCACTACTGACTGCAAAGAGACATGAATGCATGTATCAGATTGATATGAATACTGCTGTTACCACCAGTGACACATGTTTCTACTCTAAGTCAGCAGACAACCTTAAATGGTTATGGCACAAGAGGCTCTCACACCTCAATTTCAAAGACATCCATAAGCTAGCCAGCAAAGGATTGGTGTCAGGATTACCCAGCATGACATATGTCAAGGATAGACTATGTCCAAGTTGTGAAAAGGGCAAGCAGCATAGAGTGTTGGGACATGTTATTGTGACAATAGATCTAGCTTGTAATAGGACTAGTGTATTTATTATCAAACTTGTATAAATTAGTTTAGACTTGTAAATATATGATATTAACTTGTTATTATTATTTGTTAAATGTTATTAGACAAATATCGATTTTAAGTTAAAGTCTGAATCGCGAATTGAGAAGTCAACTCGCAGGTCAACAGACTTGCGAGTTGAGATCTCAACTCGCAGTCCAATCTGGACTCGCAGCTCTCAACTGCGAGTTGAGATCTGGGCTCGCTGTAAACTGGACTCGCAGGTCTTACCTGCGAGTTGAGTTTTGGGCTCGCAGCTATCTCGGTTCGCAGGACCTACCTGCGAGCTGAGATGTGGGCTCGCAGTCCATCTGGACTCGCAGGCCCATGGGCTGCGAGTTGAGTCAACTCGCAAGGCCCATAGCCTGCGAGTTGAACCAGATATAAATATTTTAAATGCTGCTCATTATTACATACCTAGAAATCCGTGCTCTATATACACACCAAATATTTTAAGTATTCTCTCCTCGAAATCTGTGCAGATATAAAAGCATTTATTGAATAGGCTCGGTTTTGATTGTTTAACACTAGTTAATATCAAAACGAAGCTTGTTAATTAATTGCAAAGTTATATAAGCAATAAACCTTAACGTATTGAGGGATTCCGCACCTCAATACTTAAAGATAATCCGTTATCGAACCAAGATCTAGCGACCTTACATAGAGCTTCATTTAAGTCAAAGCAAATCTCATCCATTATGCAACCACGTCATATGTTTCACATGGATCTATTTGGTCCCGTAAGCACTTCAAGTATGGGTGGAAAGAAGTATACTCTAGTTATAGTTGATGAGTACTCAAGGTATACATGGGTATTCTTTCTAAGGCAGAAGGGTGAAGCAGCAGAAGAAATCATCAACTTTGTGAAGAAGATGGAGCTTCTAAATGGACAACAAGTGAAGCAGATCATAAGTGATCATGGTACAGAATTCAAAAACCATGTGTTGGAATCTTTCTGTGCTGACAAAGGAATTTCACAAAACTTTTCTACTGTGAGAACACCACAATAAAATGGTGTTGCAGAAAGAAGGAACATAACACTTATTGAAGCTACAAGATCAATGATTGCTGAATCAGGATTAAAAAGTCACTTTTGGGCTGAAGCTGTAAACACTGCATGTTTCACTCAAAACAGGTCACTAATTGTAAAAAGGCATCAGAAGATAGCTTATGAAGTGTTGAAAGGAAGGAAGCCCAATATCAGCTTTTACCATGTTTTTGGAAGTCCATGTTTCATTCTTAACATAAGAGATCAACTTGGAAAGTTTGATGCAAAAGCTGATGATGGTATATTCCTTGGTATTCTCTATCAAAAGCATACAGAGTATTCAACAAGAAAAGAGGATGCATGGAAGAATCTATTCATGTCACATTTGATGAGAATACATTATCTGCATCATCTCTTCCCTCAGATAATGAGGATTTACCACTGGATTTTGAAGAATTAGCAAACTCTGCTCCCACTTCAGAAACTCCAGATGATGATCAAACTGATCAGCATATGGAATCCCCTAAATCCAGTGAAGATAGGTCAATTACATCTCCCAGTACTCCAATACTGAAAGTTGTACTCAACATTGAACCTATAAACAACTCAATTGAAGAATCAGAAGATGACACTTCAAACTGTGATACAGCTAATGAAGGCAGCTTAGAGAATATAGAAGATGTGTTGATGCAAAATCAACCAGCACAGGCTGCTGTAACCAGCAATGCTGATTCCACTAGTCATCATGAGGTTAGTAGAGCATCTGAACCACCTGTATATGCTAAGAAATGGACAAAAACACATCCCATTGAGCATGTTATTGGTGATCCAAGTGCTGGTGTTAGGACAAGAAGACAAGCTACAAGCAACTTTTGTATGCATGTGAATTTTGTGTCAGAGATTGAACCCACAAAGATTGATGAAGCACTTGTTGAACCAAGCTGGGTAGGAGCTATGCAAGATGAGCTCTCTCAGTTTGAAAGAAACAAAGTGTGGACATTGGTCCCTGTACCACATAACAAGACAATTATTGGTACAAGATGGGTATTCAGGAACAAGATGGATGAACATGGGGTTGTAATCAGGAACAAAGCAAGATTGGTTGCTCAAGGATTCAGACAGGAGGAAGGACTGGATTATGGTGAAACATTTACCCCTGTAGCAAGATTGGAAGCTATCAGGATATTTTTGGATGTGAAGTCTGCATTTCTAAATAGAAAGTTGCAAGAAGAAGTATATGTCAAACAACCTCCAAGTTTTGAATACAGTAAATTTCCTAATCATGTCTACAAGTTAGACAAAGCTCTATATGGCCTAAAGCAGGCACCTAGAGCTTGGTATGAAACACTTCACAATTTTCTAACTGAATGCAAATTTAAAGTTGGGAAGATTGATATCACTCTATTTATAAAAGAGATAGATGGTGATATCATCCTTGTACAGATTTATGTGGATGATATTATTTTTGGGTCAACAAATGAAAAACATTGTCAAGATTTTTCTAAACTTATGTCTGATAAGTATGAAATGAGTTTAATGGGAGAATTAACATTCTTTCTTGGTTTACAAATTAAACAACTTGATGATGGTATTTTTATTTGTCAAGGTAAATATATAAATGATTTATTAAAGAAATTTGCCTTTGGTGATTGTAAAGTCATTGGAACACCTATGCAACCTTCTATCAAGATTGATGCTGACTCAAATGGTAAATCTGTTGATGTCACATTACATAGAGGTATGATTGGCTCCTTATTGTACTTAACAGCCAGCAGACCAAATATCATGTTTGCCACATGTCTGTGTGCAAGATATCAAGTATGTCCAAAAGAGTCTCACTTACTTGCTGTCAAACGAATTTTTAGGTACCTCAAAGGTACTCCAAACCTTGGTCTTTGGTATCCCAAAGACTTTGATTTTGATCTAATTGGTTATTCAGATACAGACTTTGCAGGATGTAAGATTGACAGGAAAAGCACTACTGGTGGTTGTCAACTACTGGGTAGTAAATTGGTGAGCTGGACATCCAAGAAGCAAAATTCTGTTTCAACATCAACTGCAGAAGCAGAGTATGTCTCTGTTGGCAGTTGCTATGCTCAAATTTTGTGGATGCAGAATCAGCTCAAAGATTATGGAATGCATTTCACAAAGACACCTATCTATTGTGATAATACAAGTGCCATTGCCATCACCAACAATCCTGTTATGCACTCAAGGACTAAGCACATTGATATCAGGTATCATTTCATAAGAGATCATGTGATGAAAGAGGATGTAGAGTTACATTTTGTCTCTACTGATCAACAATTGGCAGATCTTTTTACCAAGCCCTTAGATGAAAAACAATTTAACTATCTCATCTCTGAGCTGGGTATGCTTGAACTATAAAGGATGCACTGTCTGAGCTGGCTGCACTATATATGCCCAACCAGCATAGAAAAGCATTAGTGACCAACCAGTACAGACAACTCCTCAACAATCGATTCAAGTTGGTCAACTGAAAATCATTTATGCTCAAATCTCTTTTTCTAATTACTCTTTTATGAAATAAATTGAGGATAATGTTTTCTTAAAATGTGTAATTACATTAATGTGATGTGATTTAAGATAATGTTTTAGAGAATATGTTTTCTTAATTTCGGCCATTTGAAAATAACGACCAAAGCCTCCTGCCGCCTTCTGAACACTGTAGCACTGCAGCACCATATCTCTGAAAAGTATTTGACATTTCAGAAACATGTCACTTTCAAAGAGATTATGTCTTTCTCTTTCCTACTATAAATAGTTGTCACCGAGTTAGCGTTTATGTTACCATTTCCATTTCCATTTTTAACCAAGAACATAAACGCTAATTATGTTCATCTTCCTTACTCTATTCTAACCTAAAATCAATTTCACACAAAATTAACCATGTCATTTGCATTTGAACTAAGGGAAAACATGAAACAAGCACTAAATTCACCAGATGCTGATGAAATCACTCTCAACAACAATAACTCTGCCACAAGTCTTGCAATTCCAAAGAATTACAGAAATGCAGGTTATCGAAACATGGTTGTCTATTTCAAAAACTCCCCAATTTCTTATGCTTTAACAGTTGTTCCTTGTCAAACCTTTCCTCAAATACTCATTGAATTTTGGTATACGTGTGTTGTTACCATATCACATCTAGGTTCTACTTATATCTCTGCCACTGTAGGAAATGGCATACCCATAGTGATTTCAACAGAACACATTCGTAGATACCTTAAATTTCCAGATGAACCATTTGTTGATCCTCCATCACCAACTGACTGTAGACATGAAGTATTAAGCTTCATTAGATACCCTGATAACTTTAATAATAGTCCTAAACGTGTTAAGATGAATGGATTTTGGAGTTATTTCTTTGGGGTTCTCATTTGGTGCATGAGTCACAAATTTTGTAGCAAAGATCAATGTAACAACTTTGAGTTACAGTTAGGACATGCTCTCATCTTTGGGAGAAATATTGATTTTGCTGCTCTCATCTATACTGAGTTGAGAGAAAAGATTGAAAAGAAGAAAAAGGAAAAGAATGTTCCATTTCCTAGATTTCTAAGTTTGATAATTGAAGGCATACTTGGTGAGAAATACAAGGATTTAGAACATTTAGATGCTGGAGATGTGTTTATGGGCGACAAAATGTTCCATAAAGTGATTGAGAAACCTCATCAAGGTCTTTCTCCTTCTATGCTAGCTGCTATTCCTCCAGAAGTCATTCTGGATGCTGATCCTGATGTTGCAGCTACTGATACTCAACCTCCTGATTCATCATCAAGTTCAGATGATGATGATGATCAGCCAGCAGCAGCAAAGACATCAAGCCAACCAACACAGACAAAGGTATCCAAACCTATACTGAAGACCAACTCTACCAAGACCTCAGGTATGGATACTAAGACATCTTCTTCCTCCCAAATTTCAAAAAGGGATGCCAAGAAGTCAAGTAAACCCACTTCTTCTAACCCAGCATCCACCACCAAGTTTTCAAAATCACAATCTTCAACCACTCCTGAGCAGGCTTCACAGCCAGCACAGGATGATCAATCCCAAACTCAACTTATTGAGAAGCTCACAAAAGTGAAAGCTGACACTCAGCCACTTAAGGCATATGCCAAAAAGGCAATGTCAAAAGCGCCCAAGGCTAGATTAGCTTCTAGTCGTGTGAAGCCTACCTCAGTTCTTGATCAACCTTTAGGCAGCTCAGATGTATCTTCTCGACAAGATACATTTTTGAAAAGAGATAAGTCGTTATCTGGATCAACCTCTCGAAAGGTGAAGTCCATTGAAAGCAAGAGGGACATCTCACCTCATACTGAGTCAGTGAGTCAACCCACAGAGCCTGAACATTTGTCAACATCCCAAAATGTTGACATCTTACAAAGGGAAACCACATCTACCAATATTAGCTCTCAGGAGTTAGATATTGAGAACCCAGCCCAAGTTCGAACTGGTCTCACACATACTACCACTAAGTCAATACCTCTTACACAATCTGAGTCTGTACATGCTGTCAATGAGTCAGCAGATACACAGCTGCACTTACAGGCATCAACTTCTGTTTCCAATGATAATGAAGTCAAATCACAGGCTTCATCTGAGGAACCAGAACTTTCACCTTCTATGCCCATTATTTCATTCATTCATCCAGCTGCAGCCAAGATTCTCAAGCAGACCTTATACTCATTCTCTGCTGATCAGGTGAAAGTGATTTTTTAGAATAACTCTTATTCTTTTTTAAAGTGGTTTGGAAGACTTATCCGTGTAAGTCTTCACTGGAACATTCACTTTCAAAATATTCTTGACATTGAAGGCTTTCTTTTTGTCAAACTCCTTTCCTAAATTCTTCTCAAATTCAAGTTCATGGGTAGATTTTGATATTGAAGCTGAACTACATGACAAAGAAGAACATTTGAGTTGTTCAATATTTTGCAAAAGAGTTGTTCGTTCTTGATAAAAAGTTAGTTATAGAGTGGTTATTTTTTTTTCAAGATCAAAATTTTATTTTCCAAAATTAAATTTGGAATATAAAGTTTTGTTTTAACCACTTAATCCAGAACTTCATCTTGATCAACAACAGGTGTTGAACAACTTGGAAAATAATCCTCAGAAAGATGAATTTTCTGTGCACCATAACTTTCGTTTAATAATGTATAATAAAACGAAAATTGTGTATTTTCTGCTGTTGCTATATTGAAGTTCTCAATCATTTCTTCCTCATTAGTTGATTTTACAAAGAACATTTTTAAAATACTTCCCATGTTACCGTAGTTATACAAGGTAGGTACTTTAGAAATAGCTTTTTGTAAATAGAAAGGATTTTCAAAACCTAATCCTTCTCTTGGATTATAAAATTTGAAAACGCAGCATTAAAACAGAGGAATTCTGAATTAATAGTTAAGTTAAAATCTGAAAATGAAGACATGAAAAAATTAAAAGATACAGTCAATGGGCAGAGTCACATTATTTATTTAGCTCGAAAACATGTATCTAACTTAACTAGGACAATTTCAGAAAAGGAAAAAGAATTAGCAGATACTAAGGTTAGAATTACAAATCTTAATCGAAAAATTGAACTTAGACGATTCTCTATTGAAATCTTAGACACTCTGTTAACTGTTGGCAAACAGCCAGGAGACCATCGTGGAATGGGATATAATGAAGTTCCTCCACCGTATAATCATAATTATACATACCTAACAACTGAACCTGAGCTGTCACAAGTTGTTGACTCTACCATTCTCTCAGCAATCCCTGACTTGGTAAATAGTACTGAGTTGCCTAAGTCATAGAAAGTCGAGACGATAATTAAAGATAAAGAATCAACTACTGCTGAGACCACCACGACTCCCAAAACAATTCTTAAAAAGAAAGTGTCTTTTGAAAGTCAGGGAGTAATGGAAGTACACTAAGAAACATAAGAGACTAAAACTAGTGTTGAAATTGTTGATCCAAAACTTGTATTTGATCATAATGATATGGGTAAACAATTAGAACCGGTCTCTTTTCTGACTTCTACCAATTTGGAACAAGAGTCAAATCAACGCAGGTGTGTCACCAGAAGGGACACGTGGCAAGTATTTGTCCAAACAAAAGAACAGGAGTCAAATCAACGCAGGTGAAGAAAGATCAATGTAAGGTCTCTAGATCTTGGTTAGCGATAACGGATTATCTTTTAGGTATTGAGGTGCGGAATCCCTCAATACTTAAGGTTTATTGCTTATATAACTTTGCAATTAATTAACAAGCTTCGTTTTGATATTAACTAGTGTTAAACAATCAAAACCGAGCCTATTCAATAAATGCTTTTATATCTGCACAGATTTCGAGGAGAGAAAATACTTAAAATATATATGGTGTGTGTGTGTTTTTGGCACGGATTTCTAGGTCTCTTTCAATAATGAGCAGCATTAAAATATTTATATCTGGTTCAACTCGCAGGCCATGGGCTTTGCGAGTTGACTCAACTCGCAGCCCATGGGCCTGCGAGTCCAGATGATTGCGAGCTCAGATCTCAACTCGCAGGTAAGACCTGCGAGTCCAGATATCAGCGAGCCCAGATCTCAACTCGCAGCTGAGAGCTGCGAGTCCAGATGGTTGCGAGATGAGATCTCAACTCGCAGGTCAAACCTGCGAGTTGACTTCTCAATTCGCGAATTTTGACTTTAACTTGAAATCAATACTTGTTCAATAACATTTAACAAATAATAATAACAAGTTAATATCATATATTTACGAGTCTAAACAATTTATACAAGTTTGACAATAAATACACTAGTCCTATTACAAGCTAGATCTGTTGTCACAATAATATGTCCCAACAGACTCCCCCTTGACAATAGCTATAGCGTCGTTATCTTCAACTTTGTCCTTGGTCTTCACTTTCAATCACCTGTTAAAGCTAGTAGTTCTCAAACTAACCTTTTGAACACATCTGTGTTAAAGCTAGTAGTTCTCAAACTAACCTTTTGAACACATCTGAGATAACTAGTGTAAACAAGAAAATGGAAAATCTTTTTCGTAATGAAATTAAAGATAATGAACCAGTTGAAAATGTGGTTAGAAATGGGGGAGATAAACTATTACCTCAAGTACTAAAATTTCAAAGATTTCAACCTCGTTTCCAACAAGTCAAGTTCTCGATAGATGATAGTCCAACTACTTCTGTCACAGGAAGTTCTATTGGAAAATCTATCAGGTCGAGAACTCCACAACGTTTTCATACTCTTAAACGAAATAATTCTAATCAGGGTAATAAATAGGGATTGTAACAATTCTAATTACAATTATCCATCTGAGGTTAGATCGTCATCTAACCCATGGCTAGTCAATAAGAGATTATATCAAAAGTTTCCTGATAGAAGGCCTAGGGGAAAGACCCACCATTCACCTCCACGTGGAACTACTTCAGTATCCAAGTCTTAAGATAAGAGAGATGGTTACTTGAAAGAGTTCACATTTGAGGAAAATGGCCGACCCAAGACCGTCGTGGCTTGGGTCCCCCTTGATAACTAATATTTATTTATTGAGTGCAGGAGTTGACTAGAGATGCCATTAACTTGTGGTACGTAGACAGCGGTTGCTCCAGGCATATGACAGGGGAAAGGCAGATTATGGTGGATTTCGTGGAGAAGAAAGGGGGCATGTAAACTTTGCTGGAGCTAAGGGAGGACAAATCACGGGATCAGGAACTTTTACCAATGGGAAAATAACGCTAGAGCAAGTCAACTTTGTTGAGGAGCTTAAGCACAATCTCATGAGTGTTTCTCAGATTTGTGACAAGGGACATCTTGTGAATTTCACAGATAGAGAGGCGCTTATCCTGTAACCGGGGTTTGTTATCCCTGAAGAATGGATTGTTATGAGGGCACCAAGGAGGAACGATACTTATGTTATGGACATGAGTACTGCTGAGTCCCCAACGGCGTCAACTTGCTTGTTATCCAAGGCATCAGATACGGAATCTCAATTATGGCATAGGAGAATGGCACATCTGCAATTTCGGAAAATGAACTATATTGTCCGACACAACTTAGTGCAAGGTGTTCCAGTACAGAGTTTTGGGCTAGAGGACAAATGTGTGCCGTCTCAAAAAGGAAAACAGCACAAGAAATCTCACAAGCCTAAGACTCAGAACTCAATTGCTACGACTTTTGAACTTCTTCACTTGGATTTATTTGGTCCAGTGAGTGCGAGAAGTATTGGCGGGAAACACTACTGTCTAGTGGTTACTGATGATTATTCAAGATTTTCATGGGTGTTCTTCTTAAGTCCCAAGGATGAGACATCATAGATGCTGATAACATTCTTCACTCAAGTTCAACATCAATATGGTCGAGGTGTCAAGAAAATCTGTAGTGACAATGGTTCAGAGTTCAAGAATGCAGTGCTGAACATCTATTGTTTAGGCAAGGGAATTCAGCATCAGTTCAGTGCACCATATGAACCTCAACAAAATGGAGTTGTAGAACGAAAAAATAGGACACTGATTGAAGCAGCACAAACCATGTTAGCTAATTCAAAGCTTCCAGTAATCTTCTGGGGTGAAGCTGTGAATACAGCATGCCAGGTATTGAATAGGGTTTTAACTATTAAGAGACATAACAAAACATGTTATGAGCTCTTACACGGTCGAAAACTGAATCTCATAGGGTTTGAACCGTTTGGCGTTCCTTGTACTTTACTCAAAACGAGGAATCAACCGAAATTTGGTGAAAGCGCAGACGATGGGTTTTTCCTAGGGTATGATACAGGTTCACCAAACAAATGAGTTTATAATAAGACTTCAGGAAGAGTGGAGATTGTGTTCAATATACAGGTTATCTCCTACACGCCAGCAGTTCAAACAGGCCCGGAATGGTTATTTGACTATGATGCTATATTCAAAACCTTCAATATTCCTCTTTTGAGTGATACATGCACTTCCGAAGAATCTTCAGGGTTAGAATATGCGATATTGGATGATGGTGATGAACCTAGATCCAATATTACAAGTTCAGAAATTTCAACAGGAAAAGAAAAAGAAATAGTTTTTGATCAGATAGAAGAAGATGATTCAGGTTCACGTGAAACAAATTCACTCTTCAGAGGCTACTAGTTCCGAACAAGAAATTGTTGAAGAAGGTATAGCAACTGAGGGGGAGATTGGATCAAATCTTGGGTCTGATATACCTGTTGACACTACGGTCTCAACACGAATTAACAAAGATCATCCGCTTGACAACATTATTGGTGATCCTAGCTCCAGTGTGAAGACTCGTAGAGGAATCACTGAAAGCACGAGCCTTTATGTATCGATCCAAAATACATGGATCATACATCAATCCCGTTGTCTATCTGTCAACGGTGGACAAGAAGATCTTTGTTCATTGCCTTAGCCACAATAGTCATCATCCAGCTGCTAAGCGACCTCCGGCTACGCCTCTTTTCGGGGCTGTTATTGATGCTGATTATGCTCCACCACTCCATGATGGATGGTTGGATGTGCCCCCGGCCGAGGAAGAAGCTCGTGTTCCAACACCACCACAAGATGCTGCTCCGATAGAGCATGAAGTGGTTGATGAAATTCTTCGTCAGCTAGAGCAACCCCAGGAGGGTCAGCAAATTGATCGTGATACTGCTGAAGTTGTTGTAAGAGATGTACTTCAGGGGGAGCCCCGGTGTGATGTGTTGGCAGATGTGGATGCGTTAGTTACTGGTGCACATGATGATATTGAGACTGATATAGCCCACATCGAGACTTATACTGCTGGGGCTGATGAGGCAACGACATCGACTGTTAATTTGTCGAGAAATGTGGAACGTGACTCAGAGGCTACTGAGAGTGATCCTGACAGTGATGAGCCTTCAGGTTTGATTTTTCATGGATCACGTGCGGTTCTGGCTCCGCATATTATTGCACAACAAAAGGGTAAACGCAAGCTGATTGAAGATATTGATTATATCCTTCAAGATGAAGCTGATGATGATTCTGACACCCCATTGGTTCGGGCACCCAAAAGAAGGCGTCCGACTGCGATGGTCATTCGTGAAGCTGGTGACATTTCACCTCGTACTTCCGTCCATTCTACACCACCTGTCCTCACTACCACTACAACACCTGCATCAATAACTATTCCAACACCAACACCAACACCACCACCACCACCACCACCCCCAGTTACCGAGGCTACTACCAATACCCCTCCAATCACTGCTACTCCTTCCGCTTCCATGTTGATCCCAATCTTGAATCTTTTAATCAAATCGCATGGAGGAGACAATCACAAGAATATAAAGCAAAAACAAAGTGGAGCAAATGCAATAAATAATACTTTATATTCCCAAATACCCAAATATTCTCTCTCTATCAATGTAGCAGCCAAAATACAAAGAATAAAGTGTGTGTGAAAGTCTTACCCTAAATATCTCTAACTTTGATATTTATACTAAACAAACTGGCCGTTTTGCGACACAAGCCTTGTGTCGCAAAGATCACTATTGCGACACAAACACTGTGTCGCAACTACAACTCATGCGACACAAGCCTTGTTTCGCAGAATACAGAAAATGTAATTTTCACTAAGTCTATTACATTTACAAACATAGTACAGACTTGACCAACTGACAGACGCTCTAAGATGCATCAACAAACTCCCCCGTGTCTTCAGCTTGGTCTTTAAGATCTTCGTTCAAACCCAGCCTGCTGGAAATACACCGCCAGCGTGTATTCCATGTGTCACACACACATTGACAATCCTCTGAAATTGAAGTGCGATCTTCTTGTTCATCACGTTCTTCTCATTGAAGCGAATCGGATTGTCAAATAGCTTTCTCAGATCTTTCTCAGAGAAATTTATTAAGCTCATCGGATCAAAAACTCTGAATTGAGTTTTCTTCAAGTTATAAAGTGAGCTCATCTCTGGTTGCTCTGTTTCAGGCACAAATATCAAAACTGCCTCACCAGCATGAGCATCCAGTTCCCAGTAATGAAATCTTCTTAGAAAGTCCAAGGGAACTGTCTCCAGAGGTATCTTCTTCAAGCACTCAGCCGGAGGATAACGCATTTTAATCAATGGCTGTTTGGTGACAGGATCTAACCGTTTCTTGTAAATAATTCTAGTTCCCAATGTCGGTTTGATGAAGTTGTACCGTTTAGTGCGAATTTCTCGTTGAAGCGTAGACTGAATGAAGTTGGCACGATCGTCTCTCGAAGGATTAATCAAAGCAAGCTGAGCGAGACGATTGATTTCTCCTTTTGGCAAGGTGCTCAGCTTTGAGAATGATCTTTTGAAATATTGGATACCATCAAGCCTTTTGATCATAAACAATCCATTTGAGATCTTCCAACTCTTTATCAGTCCAGTATACACTCCAGTGACCTTGTATGATTTGCAGGTGACCGGCATTTGTTTTCCATCTTTTCGGTGCGGCCACCATCTAGCAAGTCTTTCAGCCTTCGTCTCAATCGGTTCATCATCAGGAATAGGAGTCTCCGATGTTCCTTCATCTTGAGTCTCAGAAGTATTTTCAGTTTCGTCTTTAGAAGAATCTGACTCAATAATTGGAGCATCATCATAGAACTCATCATCATTAAGCTCTTCCTCCTCAACTTCAAAATCAACATCTTCTTCAAAATTTTCACTCTCATTATCAGAATTGACTTCGTTTATCATGCGTTGAATAAACGAGAGGTCTGCACAAGAATAGTCTACAGCCAATGGTCTTGGTTGGCCTAGAATCCGGTGCATAGGAAAATACTCTAAAGTGGGCATTTCATTAGATTGTTCAATATGTACATCTTCAGTTACAGACTCAGACCCCGGTCCTATTGGTTCTATAGTTGGACCAGAGGGAACAGACTCCCCCGGACCAATAGACCGGGTCTCAAACTCCCTAAACTTATCCTCTAAGGTCGTAATTCTAGAAGTTTGAGCCTCGATAAGTGCAGCTTGAGACTGAATGATAATATCCTGGTCGTTCACAGTCTTCTGCATTTCCTCCATCCGTTCCAAAAGTTGCTTTATAATATCTGGATGAGGTTGCACTGG